>OX246754.1:13750000-15000000 GCA_945910035.1 Brachypalpus laphriformis | reverse complement strand
CTTGCCCGCCGATGCCGCCACCTGGGCAACCGGGAGGCAAAGATGACCCCCTGAGAAAGGGTCTGAGCGGTGCGGGATCTCGATGGTACCTGCGCTACCTCGAAAAGGGCCTTGCACCTGAGGATGCCAGGAAAAAGGCGGAGGAGCATAGGGCAAAGCCCGACTCCACCGCTGTGCCATCAGCCAAGAGGGGCAGTAATGCCATAACACCTCCTGCATGTAATGTGCAGAAAAGGCTGAGGACCGAGGAGAGCGCTAAGAGGCTCCAGGCAGAGCCTGGGAATGCTAGCGCTGTCTCAGCTGGTAGAAGCTATGCTGTGGCTGCTGGGGCAGCTCCGGCTGGTGGAAGACATGCTGAGGCCGCAAAGGCTGAGTAGGTTGCAGTACTTCCTGTGAATTACCCACAGGAAATGCTCGATGCTCAGGACCTCAAAGCACTCGAGAACGCCATCGTGGCGGAAATGATCCTGGGATGGGGGCATAAGCTCAAGTTCCAGGGCGTTCATTTTAAGAATGGCATGCTACTGGTCGACTGCGAGACTCCACAAACGGTGGAATGGCTAAAGACCGTAGCTCCCAAACTGAAGGGTTGGAAAGGGGTGGACCTTACTGTATGCGGCAGTGCGGAAATACCACGTGCCCATTCCATCACCGTCTTCCTACCACGCAGCGTGGATCAGGATTACCAAACCTCTTTGGCACTCCTAGAAGCGCAGAACGATGGCCTGAACATCAAGGCATGGAAGGTGTTGTATGGTCGCAACGAGGGGACTGGGCAGATACTGGCTCTCGGAATCGACCAGGAGTCTTTTGAAGCTATTAGGGCTCAAAACCGCTCTCTGAGCTACCGGTATGGCAGAGTGACGGTGGGTGGAATCAGGAAGCTGGAGGAGAGCGCAGGGCATAGTACCAGCTCGAAACCAGCCTCAGAGGAGACACCGCCGGAAGTGGAGCATCCAGTTCCGCTGACGGTTAAAGCACCAACAGTAACTGCAGAACGGGATGCCCAGAGCGCAGATGAATTTATGTCCATCTCAGATGACTCGTTATCTGAGGAGGACATAAACAGTACAGCAATCTCTCTCCCTCTGAACATTGAGGAAGAAGAGATTCTGCTGGCGGAGGGTGGGGCAACAGCCCCCGACGAGCACTAGCTCGATGTCCTCCACCGGAAAAATAAAGGTCGCCCAGGTAAACATCCACCACGCCATAGCGGCATCAGCCGCAATAGCTAGGATGTTTACCAAACAAAACATGGGCATTGCATTGATTCAGGAGCCATAGATCTTGAAAGGAGGAGTCAAAGGACTGTCATGCAAGGAGGCAAAGGTAATTTGGGATATAAGGGTGACCAATCCAAGGGCATGTATCCTTATCAATAACAAAATTAACTTTCTCCTACTTTCAGAATTTGCGACGCGAGACTTGGTGCCATTACAGGTTTCACTGAACATCGACGGAGTACACCGCACCATCATCATCGCCTCTGCATACTGTGCTGGGGATGGACCAGCTTAGTGGAGCGCTGTAGTGGAGCGCTGTAACAAGCTCCAAATGCCGCTGCTGATTGGATGTGACGCCAATGCTCACAATATTATATGGGGCAGCACCGACACCAATACCAGGGGTGAGTCTTTACTAGAATTCATTCTTTGTTCATCCCTTGATATATATAATGTAGGGAATACCTCAACCTTTGTTACTAGAGTTAGACAGGAAGTTCTTGACCTCACGCTGGGTAGTCCGAGCATCAGTAGGTTAGTCAGGAACTGGAAAGTATCAGATGAGCCGTCATTATCTGACCATAGAATCATTGTGTTTGAGTTAGATAGTGCATGTATCACAAGAAATCGAGTAAGGAACCCAAGAAAAACAAATTGGGAGGTTTTTAAAGAAACCCTAGACAGTAATCTGGAGCATATTGATCTGAGGAGGGCTCCAGCACACTATCTAGAGTTAGATAACGCGCTAGAGGGCATTAGCACCGCAATCACAAACGCGTTCGAATCGAGTTGCCCCATAAGCAACAACACTTCCCCGGAAGTTTGCAGAACACCTGTGACGGGAGCATGACCAACACGACCAGACCTCGGAAGCAAGATTGGGAGATTGCAGAGGCTATCTGTTCCAGAGGGAGAACCGAGTGGGCAATTAGCTCCTTCCCCCCCCCCCCCCCCCTAATGTGGAGTCTTGTTGTGGATGAGCTTCTTGAAAAATTAACAAGCCTTGGAATTAACTGTCAAGCCTACGCTGATGACATTGTATTGATTGCCAGGGGGAAATTCGAGGAAACCCTATGTGATATTATACAAAGGGGCCTAACAGTAACTCAAGAATGGTGCAGCACAGCTGGGCTTAATATAAACCCGGCCAACACCACAATAGTACGGTTCACGAGGAAGAGAAAACTTGAACTGAAGCCAATCCGACTGTCGGGCACGAAACTGAATCCGGTAAAGGAAGTGAAATATCTAGGATTACACCTAGATAGCAAACTCTTGTGGAAGAAACACACAGAGGAGATATCCAAAAAAGCAACCCGTGCTCTAATGATATGCAGGAGCCTAGCGGGTAAGTCTTGGGGATTTAGTGAAAAATTTTCTAAGATGGATGTACATTGCCATTGTGAGACCAATGATCACTTATGGAGCAATAGCATGGACAAAGCGAACTAGTCTAGTCACTACGAGGGAGACACTCACTAAAGTGCAAAGACTTGCGTGCCTCTGGATCACTGGAGCCATGGAAGTACTCCTGGAGCTAACACCGCTCCATCTTGTAGTGGAGCAAAATGCGCAGCGAACGATCCTAAGGATGGCAAAAGAAGGCATCGGAAGGGAGAAATGTGTTAGTATGAGAGAATACGATGCACTTCTCAAAAAACTTCCCCTTCTGGCCGTCCCCAGGGACGACAGTATCAGGAAATTTAACTTTGGGAAAAACTTTAGTACAAAGTTAAGTAACAAGAAAAAGTGGAGCAACGAATCCACGATGTACGGACTGGGCAGCCACACGATAAAGTGGTATACAGACGGTTCGAGAACTGGAGAGGGAACAGGGGCGGGCGTATTTGGGCCAAGGACCAGCATCTTTCAAGCTGAAATATGTGCTATTTCATGCATCCAACTCAATCTCGAAAAGGGATACAGCAACTGTGACATAGCAATACTGTCAGACAGCCAAGCAGCTATCAAAGCACTTAACTCCTATGTCATTAAGTCAAAGCTTGTGTGGGAATTGGATGGCAAACGACTAACAAAGGCCTCGTAGGGGCAGCATCTCCCGATAGGTGCTGGTCCGCTAAGTAACGAGTAGGAGCCACTGCAGCCGAAAACCTAGCAGCTCTGTTAGTAAGCCCTACTCCCACCTCCTCGTGGTGCCATCTGGGAATTTCTTCGGAAATTGCTAACGGGAGAGGACGAATGGCGAGCTTCCTGCGCCAAAAAACAGGATAAGTGTCGGTTGGTCTGTGGCCCAGCGAGCCGCAACCGTAAAACAAACTATTGCTCCGAAACGGAAACATACGCCTCGGATACGGACTGATCATTTGTTGACGACCTTTTGGCTATCGGACACGGACAACGATCGGATTCTGGAACGTTAAGACACTCCTGGACTCACTCAAGGAAGGGCCTTATAACGCCAGATTCCTCCAATTGGAGCGCGAATTCGCACGGTATAAAATCGACATCTTAGGGCTGAGCGAGATAAGATGGTACGATGCTGGGGAATACATCTCCTCAACAAAAAGCACTGTCATGCTCTACTCTGGTAAACCAGCTGGAAGTGCACGGAGTTCTGGCGTAGGACTCATGCTAACTCCAGCAGCACGTAGTAGCCTCATATCCTGGAAACCCCATAGTGACCGGATATTGACGGCTAGGTTCCAGAGTAGAGTTAGAAAAATTACCATCATACAGTGTTATGCTCCGACTCTAGACGCAACTGAGGATGAAAAGGATAATTTTTATAACCACTTAGGTGCCGCCTACAACCAAACGCCTAATGGAGACATCGTAATGGTAATGGGAGATCTCAATGCCAAGGTGGGTAGCGACAACACCATGCTTAAGCACGTGATGGGAGTTCACGGCGTGGGAGACCGTAATGACAATGGTGAGCGGTTTGTGGACTTCTGCAATACCAACCGCCTAGTATTCGGAGGTACGCTGTTTAAGCATAACACCTGCCATAAGATCAGTTGGGTCTCTACTGATAGGCAACGAACATCCAACCAGATCGACCACATTGCGATCAGTCGCCGCTTTAGAAATTGTCTCCTGGACGTCCGAAACAGACGTGGAGCTGACGTCGGACAAGAACGAGATCACCATCTTATGGTAGCTCATTTACGCCTTCGTACTGCATCCGTCAACAGCAACCGCTCAAACCTTCTTAACATCACCAGGTTTAATATCGACAGGCTCAAGGTTCCCCAAGTGCGCCAACAGTTCAGGGACCATCTTGCCTTAGAAGCAGAAGCAATCAGCAGCATAGAGAACATGGATGACCACTGGAGTGCTGTGAAAAATGCTTTTGCGACTGGGGCACGCACTTATGTCGGTAAAAAGCAGAAACACCACCGCACATGGCTTTCTACAGACTGGAGACGGATCGATGAGCGTACAGCAATCAAGGCTCGGATTGCAGCGGCCTCAGCAGTAGAGAGAACCGAGCTTGAAGCCCAATACCGTGCGAAGAAGAAAGAAGTGCAGCGTAGTGTGAGACGTGACAAGCGTCAACATGTCAACTCACTGGCCTCAAGGGCTGAAGAAGCAGCGAGTAGGTGCGACAGTAGGACTGTTTACAACATCACTAAGGAGCTCTTTGGTGGTCGAAACTCCAAACAACATCCAGTGAAGAGTCTAGACGGTGACCTTCTGATTTCGGATGAGGATCAGCTCACTAGATGGAGAGAACACTTTGCTGCAGTGCTAAATCACTTAGACGACGGCGGTATGATCTTGAATTCGAATGAGCAGTTCGAAACAACAAATTCCCGAATTCGCACCGTACCTCCCAGTAAAGCTGAAATAATAACAGCAATCAAGTCCCTCAAGAAAAACAAAGCGGTGGGTATTGATGGCATCCCTGCCGAGCTATTTCAAGCGGCGCCAAATACATCGGCAGATTTGCTGCATCCGCTAATACGGAGAGCTTGGGATAGTGAACAATTTCCACAGGAGTGGAAAAGGGGGATGATCATTAAACTTGCAAAGAAGGGTAACTTGATGGAGTGCGGTAACTGGAGAGGTATATGTGTTCTTCCAGCTGTAGCCAAAATAATAGCTAGAATAATTCTAGAACGAATTAAAGATCATTTAGATTCAACTCTCGATGTCGAACAGGCAGGCTTTCGCGCTGGATCCTCCTGCATCGACCACATAAACACCTTACGGATCATAATCAAGCAATGCGTTGAGTATAGGTCTCCGCTACATTTACTGTTTATCGACTTCGAGAAGGCTTTCGACAACTTGAATCGAGATGCTATCTGGCTGGCCTTGCGCAGGAGAGGCATTCCAGAAAAGCTTATAGCTATTATCAAGGCTACATATGAGGGCGGCAAGTGTCACGTCGTGCACAATGGTAAGGTGTCGGAGGACTTTGAAGTCCAAAGTGGAGTACGTCAAGGGTGCATACTGTCCCCACTATTGTTCTTGGTGGTTATCAGCGATGTACTCCGTGCAGCATTGACGGAAGCTAATTCTGGAATTCGTTGGACTATGACATCTTACCTTAAACACCTAGATTACGCTGACGATGTTTGTCTACTTTCACATCGGATAATGGATCTTCATTTGATGGCCCAAAATCTAGAAGCTGAGGCAAACAAAGTGGGGCTAAAAATAAACACAGCCAAAACAAAAGCCCTGAGTACTTCCAATACCCGCGCTCAACTTAACATTGCCGGAAAGCAAGTCGATAAAGTTGATAACTTTCTATATTTAGGAAGTGTCGTCTCGGCTAATCACGGTGGCACCGAACTGGATGTGTGCAGCAGAATCGGGAAGGCTAAAGCTGCGTTCGGAATGCTGTCCAAAATCTGGAGAAGCAATGTTATTAGCTTAAGAACCAAGCTACGACTGTTCCGCTCCAACGTAGAATCAGTGCTGCTTTATGGGTGCAGTACCTGGAAGGTGGACACCATTAACACACGCAAGCTGCAAGTCTTCGTAAACAAATGCTTAAGAATCATCTTGAGGATTTTTTGGCCGAACCGCATCTCCAACGAACCGCATCTCTGAGAACGGGCCAAGAACCTATAAGCATTACTATACGAAGAAGAAAGTGGCAGTGGATTGAACACACCCTACGGCGCGAAGACAACTCCATTGCGAAATACGCTATGCAGTGAAATCCGCTCACCCAGGCAGGCGGAATAGCGGGACGCCCTAGGCAAACGTGGCGCAGAACAGTTGAGGAGGAATCGAGCTCTTTAGGAATGAGTTGGGGGCAGCTCAAACGCGTTGCAGAACTCCGAACACGATGGCGCGCAGGCGTGGTTGACGCCCTATGCCCCCCGAGGGGTTAAAGGACATAAGTCAAGTCAAGTTGTGTGGGAATGCCTATGCAAACTTAGTGAACTGGGCAGAAACAATAAAGTTACACTTTACTGGATACCCGGTCACGTCGGGATAAAAGGTAACGGAGCAGCGGACGCCTTGGCAAGACAAGTGGCCGCAGAACCCTTCATTGGACCTGAACCATTCTGTGGAATGCGGGAACACACCATACGCGAGAAATTCAGGAAAATGGAGAGAGAAGACAGGGCAAGAACCTGGAACAACACCACAGGCCTGAGGCAGGCTAAGAAACTACTGGGATGTTACAACCGGAAAAGATTCGAAGCCTGCATCTGCCTTAGCAAGAATAACCTATGGATCCTAACGAGGCACTGCAAACTCAGGGAGCATCTACTGAAACTAGGTATAACAAATGAAGGCCTTTGCAGATTCTGCAACGAGTCATGTGAGACTCCGGAACACCTTCTGGAGTCCTGTGGGGCACTGACCCACAAAAGATTGAAATACTTGGGCAAATACCAAGTATCAGAAGAGGATATGCCAACCATGGACCCACTTCTCATTCTCAGATTCTTAAAAGAAACTGGTCTGGAGAAAGAGCTCTAAGGTGAACTATTCTCGCCAAGGCAAAGTAAGAGCATATGTCCTTCAAACACAATTCCTCAGGAATTGCAGTTGCGAAGGGGACTCTAACGAGGGAACAAACCTCCCCAAGGTATTATCAGGGGGCACAATAGACCACTAGGTCGCAGTGCAAAATAACTCTATACAAATAATAATAATAACATTCCACGTGCAGACACGAAGATCGTTGTCCTTTTTACGTTTGCTTGGTTCATCAACAGTAAAATCATCCATATCCGAGGCTGTTGGTTGCTTCGTAACCGAAAGTTTCTCACGTGGTAGGGAAGCTAACCCACAACCTGGAGGACCAGATCCTTTTTTTGCAATCCCTAGGACGAGGGGCCGGATACACCGATGTCAGTAACCCACTTCGGGAATATGAGCGCTGCCGTTGGCCCCATTCATCCGCCACCATCTTTTTTTCAATACCCTGACGTAGTATTGAAAATCCTTACAGACCTCAGCTCCAAATATGTCGAAGTAGCTCCGGTAAGGTATCCGCTGCTCTGTAGACATCACCGTTGATTCCATCGAGAGAGTTCATCCGCCGCACGTCCTCCTTCTGAGGAGCTCTTGCTAGACTTCTGAGACGCATATTTCAGCCGATCAGGTCAACAAGAGATGCCTCGTCCGGTTAAACATATGCGCGCTGAAGTTCACCCAGATGTGCTTACGCAGGTCTGAGTGTTCAGCTACACATATATCGTCAGACTTAGCATACGCTCATCGTTAGTTCACTATCAGATAGCTATCCAGCGGATACTACGGGGAGGTGATGATGCGATTTTGTCAGTAGTTATTGGCCCGATATCAAAGCTTGTTTCACTTTGCTCATTTCATTTTCAAATTCTTTCTTAATTTTCGAGTGCTTTCTGAACCCCTCCTTGCTAGTATACTGTATATAGTATACTATACTTGCTTCGTTACCCTCCAGTCCGTCCCAGTTTCTTAATCGTATTTAGCTCAGAGTTACCCTGTGAAAAAAATATATTAGTCCTACGACAACTGCTTCGAATCTCACACAGCACCAAATCTATTGGTATCGTTGCCACGGGAAAGCTTCTCATCCTACAGATGTGACATTCCAATATATGACTTTGTTTGACGTTTTGGCAAAGCTGGCATCCTTAAAGATAGGTCACCTGTTTAGCAATAAAAAAGGCGAATTCATACCATATGTCCTTTGCTCGCTTTCCATTCCTCAGCTACACACATCTATTACCCCCACAGGGCACCCATTGTGCCCACTCTAAGCTGCATTTAGAGCAAATTAAAAGAAGTATGCCAACCTAGCATCTGTGTACAATGTAAATCGCTACGCAGATGCACTTGCTCGGTGAATCTATGACTCTCCCTCAAGAGATTCATTGTTACCGGATGATGACACAAAAGCCGAAGAAGACCCACTTTTCGCTCATAAAAAGGAGCAAGCAAGCAGCAAACAAGAAGAAAAAGTATCTTTCAAAGCAGAACTGCACCCAACCAACAGTCAACACAGACGGGGCTAATTAAATTTTATTGCATTTCCACGCAAATTCTTTCACACAAATCGAGGCCCAGGTGCATGTTCAGCAACCGCGTTCATCTTTTATAGATCCACGGGGCTTTCTTGGTGAAGATGCATCTCTCTCTCTAGGTTGTGTGCAACGTGCCTGCGACTTGATTCGTTTGGTTAAACTCTTGATATGCGTAGTGGTGATAACTCATCTCGGTGTTGTGTTGACATGTATAAACAGTGGCCTCCGAGCACAAAGAGGGTCTTAGATACACACTCTCAAGCGGTGGCTGTGGATCATGAATCATTGTTTGCGCGAGTCGTTATCATCGCGAAAGCTGTTGACTCGACTGACTTCTGCATGCAAGTGGAGAATAACTTTCGATTACTTTCTAAGAGCGGAAGGATTACAAGGCCCTTTCGGTATACCCACTGTGACTAATCCCCGGTTAAGTAACCAGTAAGACTTTGGGGGGCAAATTTTGCGCGATGTGCTACGCCAAATGAACGACGACGACTCATACCACACCTCGATGTGTTGACCCAAATCCAAGAGTGGTTCGTGTGTGTGTGGTCAGACCAAGATTATCATGTTAATTCGATTTGTAATGCTCAACTGAAATGAGTTTTCGAATGATGATTCGCGAGGCAAAGCGTATTTATCG
Source organism: Brachypalpus laphriformis (assembly GCA_945910035.1). Lineage (NCBI taxonomy): Eukaryota > Metazoa > Arthropoda > Insecta > Diptera > Syrphidae > Brachypalpus > Brachypalpus laphriformis. Next base: position 14,990,689 of record OX246754.1, on the reverse strand, counting down.
GCGATGGAGATGCCAATGGTATTTGGTCCTCGGTTTCGGGGTCAATTTACATAATTTTCGACGACGATAAATCTTGATGGAATTTCTGAGATGAGTCGTGCTGTTCGACTCGCCTCTGGTCTCTCCGTTGCGGTTAGGGCTGTGAATATTAATCATTTAGTTAAGTAATTTAATGATCGGTCAGCTTAGATTCGATAGAATGAGGAGCTAGAGAAATTAGTGACCATCAGTGACAGCTGTGGGTTTTTAAAATGGTAATGACTGTGTTCGGGTCGAACGCTTTCTATTTATGAGTTCTCTGTTATCTCTATTAGTGGAACATGAGATGGAGAATGTACTACATCATGCAAAGTTAAATCTAAATCTATTCTTAGGATAATTGGCAAATGATGAATAGCTGCCTTGATCTAGATAAAAAGAAATTCCAAACTCCAAAAAGTAACTTTAAAATCCACTTTATGGCCATGCAATGCCTATAGCATCCTAAAGTTAGAATAAGATAAGTTTCTGATGGGATCTTCTGTAGGATCCTGAAAGGCTAAGAAGCATTTGAATTATGAGATTTAGATTCGCAAATAACTTTTCCAACTTGTCCAAGAGACGTATTTATTCAGGTGGCGTTACAGTGGGAACCTGAGCCTCTCCAGCTAGCCCGGTTATAAGCCAGTTGCCTCCAGTTGCGCACGCCAAGTCGATTGAGGTTCCCCTCCATTTGTTTGAGCTACCTTGTCTGCTACTATCCCAAGGAAAATTTGGTGAACACCTTGCTTAACACTAAAACATGTTCACGGTCCGGCCTCTGGTCTGTCCAACATTTTAAAGTGTACCAACACCAGCAATCAGTTTGAACACAAGCTTCTTCTTCCTTTTATCATCGAGGCTATGATCTGAAAACAAGGGATCACAACCCTCCCACTTCACCGCATTTCTACTGATCCGCCTGTGGGGTTCGCCTATTTGACCTCCGAAAATATCGGCAGGCCTGCCGATTTTGGATCACTCGGTTACTGAGGCCAATGAAATGCCAATGTCGTCGCATTTGTCTGATCCAGGCGTTTATATGCCTGCCTTTCCTACATCGCGATGTCTTGCATCTTGAAACATGCATTGATATTGCCTCTTTAACAGGATTCAAATGATCTCTTCTTTGAACGTGGCAATACCAGCTGAGCCGGTCGCGCTATATTTTTTGTACGATGGTTTCCTTGATGTGAAAGCTTCCACGGATCTTCGAACTTCTTATTCGATCAAGCTTTGTCACTCCTGCTGTCATGCGAAGCATCTTCTTCCTAGCTGCCGTTAATTTACTCTCATACGTTTTGTACATCGTCCAACATTGTGAATCGTATGTGAGCGCTGGACGCACAACTGCGGTGTAGAGCCTTCCGTTCAACTTAGGGGGCATTTTTCTGTCACAGAAGATAGCGGAATTTTCTCGCCACTTCATCCACCCTTCGCTTACATGATGATTGATGTCGTCATCACAGGTTGCTTTGCTATTGATCATAGATCCTAGATATTTGAGCTTTTCGCACTTGAGAAACACTGTTCCATTCAAATAAATGTCTGGAATAGGCCTGAGTGGATCAGAGAATAGGCAGCACAAGTACTCTGTCTTTTTTGAACTAATGCGATACCAATTTCTCTCCAGAGCGTCCACCCACACATCAACTGCTCGTTGCAGGGATGTAGGATCCTCACTTATGATGGCTCCATCGTCAGCAAAGAATAACTGATGTACCTTGGGGTCCATCACTTTACCTTCAAGCAAATAATCAAGGACTGTAATAAAGAGCAAAGGACTTAAGACGCTCCCTGGTGCATCCCGACTTTGATTGCGAACTCTTCGGTTACTCCAGCGGGACATCTTACTCTTGTCTTTGCTCCTTCGTACATATCCATGATCGTCTGTACATAGGTTTCTGGAACCCCTCGATGTCTTAGCGCCACCCACATCAGATCTGGTGGTTGTCTGTCGAATGCCTTTTCAAAGTCAACCAATACAATATGCAAATCCCTTAAGGAATCACGATGTTTTTCCATTATGATCCTTATCCTTTGGATTGCATCTGTGGTTGAAGTATCCGCGACAAACCCGCACTGATCATCAGACAGCCGTATTATTTTTCGCAGTAGGCCACCTAATACCTGCTCAACGATCTTCATGGTGTGTGAAATCAGCTTGATCGAACAGTAGTTATCACAGTTTCGCATATCACCCTTCCCTTTGTGTACAGGGAGGAGGTAACTTTCCCTCCATTGATTCGGCATTGGATCACCTCTCACGAATTTGGAGATGAGAATTCTGAGCCATCTGAACCCGACGTCTCCCATCTTTTTCCAGAACTCAGAGGGCATCTCGTCTGGCCCAACCGCTTTCCGTTTCTTGGAGTATTTTACCGCCTCACTAACTTCTTTGACTGTAATGTCGGGTATTTCTTCACAGTTAGGGGTGGCTCTTAGAAAGTATAGCCGGGGAAACTGTTCATTTAAAAGTTCTTCACAATACTGCCGCCACCTCTGCAGAATTTTGTCGTGATCCACAAGTAGCTAGCCACGAGCATTGTTAATGAACTTTGGCGAACGAATCTTCTGAGCATTCCCCCTTCTTTGGGCGGCTATTTCGAAGATGGTTGCGCTCTTGTTCATATTGTGTCTTCGGAGCTCCTGGATAGCCTAGTTTGCATCAGCAACCGGGGAAGATATTTTCTCCAGCTCCCGATACAGGCCCTCCGTACTCTCTGCTTGAAGCTGGGCGCACTTCTTCCTCGCTTTTTTCTTGCAGCATCTGTATTCCATTTCGAGGAGAGCGTTTTCGTCACTATTATTAAAGTGGCACTTTGACCAAGCTTTGAAAGTCGCTTTCTTCTCATTTAACATCTTCTTAGCTTCATCACTCCACCACCATGTTTCTTTGGCGTGTTGATGGTGGCATTTTGAAGCTCCTAGCAGTGATTTGGCCTTCTTTAAGCAAGTTCGCTGTAGGGAATCCCACATATTTTGTGCCCTGCACTCTTCATCCTCAGCTCCGTTGATGGTGTGACTTACTTACTTACCTGGGCCTCAACCAACAAGCCTCTCCATTTAGCTCGGTCTTTAGCTAATTGCCTCCAGTTGCGCACTCCAAGTTGGTCGAGGTCCCCTTGAACTTGTGCGCGCCACCTACGGCGATGATTCCCTCTACTGCGTCGTCCCTCCGGGTTAGATTTGAAGACTCTGCGGGCCGGAGCGTTGGTGTCCATTCGCTCTACATGTCCTAGCCATCTCAGGCGTCCAATACGCAGTTTTTTGACTAGGTCGATGTCGCTGTACAGCTCGTATAGTTCGTGATTGAATCTTCTCCTCCAAAACCCGTCAACACAAATGGGACCGAAAATCTTACGACGAATTTTTCTCTCGAAGCGACCAAGGATATCTTCATCCTCTTTTAATAAAGTCCATGTTTCAGCGCCGTAAAGCAGGACTGGGATGATCAAGGTCTTATATAGAGTCTCCTTAGTTGTTCGAGAGAGGGCTTTACTGTTGAATTGCCTTATAAGCCCAAAAAAACAGCGATTGGCAAGAGTTATTCTTCGATTGATTTCTGCGCTGATTTTGTTTGCTGAATTTATAGCAGAGCCAAGGTAGACAAAGTCCCTTACTACCTCGAAGTTATAGCTGCCCACGGTGACGTTTTGTCCAATTCGTCGATGTTGGCTTTCCCTTCTAGTTGACAGCATATACTTGGTTTTGCCCTCGTTTATCGCCAAACCCATTTTGGCCGCTTCCGCCTCAATGCTTGCAAAAGCACCGGTGACAGCCCGCTGAGATCTTCCGATAATGTCTATATCGTCGGCGTATGCAAGCAGTTGTACAGACTTGTAATAGATTGTGCCTCCGGTGTTGGCTTCTGAGTTCCGCACAATCCGTTCAAGTAAAATATTGAAGAAGTTACATGACAGCGCGTCACCTTGTCTAAAGCCTTTTTTGACATCAAAGGTCTCGGTGAGGTCATTACCGACCTTGACGGAGCAGCGAGCGTTATCCATCGTCAGCCTGCACAGACGGACAAGTTTGGCAGGGATGTCAAAACTAGACATGGCTCTATAAAGCTCTTCTCTATAGATGCTGTCATAGGCGGCCTTGAAATCGATAAAGAGATGGTGAGTATCGATTTGGAATTCTTGGGTTTTCTCCAGGATCTGCCGAAGTGTGAAGATTTGATCGATGGTGGACTTTCCTGGCCTGAAACCGCGTTGATAGGGTCCAATCAGGCTGTTGATAAAAGGTTTCAGGCGTTCACACAATATCGCAGAAAAGATCTTGTACGCGATGTTGAGGAGACTGATGCCTCTATAATTGGCGCAGTTGAGGGGGTCTCCTTTCTTGTGGATCGGGCAAACGATGCTGAGATTCCATTCATCAGGCATACACTCGTCTGACCAAATATTAGAAATGAGTTGGTGTATGCACTCTACCAATTCATCCCCAGCTGCCTTGAAAAGTTCGGCCGGTAAGCCGTCAGGTCCAGCAGCCTTGTTCGATTTTAGCTTGGATATTGCTATCCTCACTTCGTTTTGGTCAGGTGGACGGAAATTTTGACTATCATCGTCTATGTTGAATGGTTCAATCTGCCTGACAGCGGGATGTTGGTCTTCGTCGCCGTAGAAGTAGTTTTTCCATATTCTCAGCACCGACTGTGATTCTACTACGAGGTTTCCATTTTCATCTCTACAGGTTTCTGTACGGGTATAACTTCTCTGACACGTTCTTTTTACCTTTTGGTAAAACTTCCCTACATTGTTCCTGGAGTATAGACTCTCGATATTCTCAAACGCGCGCTTCTCATGCTCTTTCTTCTTCTTTTGGAGAAGGCGATGTCTTCCCGTTTCTTTTGCTCGTAGAGCTCACGAGCAGCTCTCGTCTTCCTTTGCAGCGCCGCTTTGTATGCCTCTTGTTTTGCTGCATGCACTCGCCGGCATTCTTCGTCAAACCAGGGGTTTCGCGGTGGTGGGCGAGCGAGACCCAGCACATCAGTTGTGGCGTTTCTGATGGCATGGTATCAGCGTTGCCACTGGTCTTCGCCACTTGATGCTGGCGGCCTAGAAGTGATTGAGAGATTTCGGGATACGCGTTCAGCGAAGAGTCTGGCGGTCTCTTGCGATTGTAGCTTTTCGACGTTAAATTTTCTCACAGTAATTCTTCTTTGTTGCTCAGATTGGTATATCCGCATTCGTACCTTGGCTACAACAAGGTAATGATCCGGGTCTATGTTGGCCGCTCGGAAGGTCCGGACATCCAGAATACTGGAGGCATGCCTTGCGTCGATCGCAATATGATCAATTTGGTTGATCGTGATATGATCATTGGACCGCCATGTCTGCTTATGAATATCGAGATGAGGAAACCATGTGCTTGCTATGGTGACATTTCGCTCCACAGCGAAATCAATCAGCCTTAGTCCGTTATCAGACGTGGTGTCGTGTAGGCTATGCTTACCGACTGCCCTACCAAAGACGTCCTTCTTTCCTATTTTGGCGTTAAAATCGTAGCTCGTATATTTTGTCGAGGAGCTCGTAGAAACACTCTTTGGTGGCAGGATCCTTTTCTTCTGTGGGGGCATGAACACATATTAGGCTTATGTTAGCGAATTTAGCCTTGATCCGGATAGTCATAATACGCTCGCTCACGTGTCGGAAGCTTAAGACTTCTTGCCTAAGTCTGCCGCGTATGACAAATCCGCATCCGAATAAGCGTTGCCTGTTGCCTCTGTAGCAATCACCGTAGTAGATGTCACAGTTTTTCATCCTCTTTTTGCCCGGCCCATCCCATCGCACTTCCTGGATGGCGGTAATATCTGCTTTATAGCAGTCTAGGGCCTCTGCTAGTTGTTCGGCTGCACGTGGTCTGTAAAGAGACAGAACATTCCACGTACAGATCCGAAGGTCGTTTTCCTTATTTCGTTTGCTGGGGTCGTCATTAGTTGAGTCATCCTTATCCGAGGCTTTTGGTTGTTTCGGAACCATAGGCTTTTTACGTGGTAGGGAAGTTACCCCGACGGCACAACCCCCAACCTGGAGGGCCAGTTCTTTAATTATTCCCCTAGGACGAGGGGCCGGGTACACCGGTGCCAGTAGTCCACTACGGGAGTATGAGCGCTGCCGTTGGCCCATTAAGGGCTCCTCCGCCACCATCTCTATTCCAATGTCCTGACCAACATTGGAAATTCCTTACCGACCTGTGATCCGAATACGTCGTAGCAGCTCGCGCAAAGTATTCACTAAGTTCAACCTAACTGGAACTATAGACGCCACCGTTGACTCCGTCTAGGGAATTCGTCCGCTGCCGCCTGGAACAGGAAGAAGTGCTCTAGTGAGAAAAGCACTCTTCCCCCCCCTCTCTCATCTGCTGCCACCAAGAATCCGTCAAACGGGGTTGGTTACCCATTTCTTGGATTAAGGTACTAGGCACCCGGCTGTCACCGTGTGGAGGTTGAGAGTAGGAGTTGGTAGGCCTCAGCTGAGTGAAAACGCTTGTGTTTTCATATGATCGCATGCACTACCGTTTGACCAGCCTTACAACGACAGAGGCTACCTAAAAAACATCGATATTAAGAGCTTCCTACGCTTCATAAGAAGCTCAAAATGGTTTAACGAGTAGGTAGGAGAAACTTTCTCCCATTATCCATGTGGTATCACAATGGACCTATTTTTGGTCAAAGTGTGTTGGAGATTCTCTGCTGGCAGCCACTTCAACCTAACCTAACCTAACCATGACCATTGCTCTCTGCGGATTCTGCAGTTACCCATCCAATTTGTATTCGAGGGATTATAAGCAGTTCGTTCCCTTCGCGCACGGTTATCTCAAACTATAGCTATTTTTTGAGCCCTGGTATTTGGTTTTGTTAAGGAAACTTCGAATATACCCGTAAGATTTTTCAACTTGCCTCTAATTGCTTCTATTACTTCTTCTTTTGTTGTAAGCTCACCCAAATCCCTGCTCTCCAAGGTTGTTTTGGGTTCTAGACTACGAATGGTTGCCTTATCTCCTAACATGTTCTTCAGGGATGCGCTAAACCCTTCCTGCTTTTTGTTTTTGCCCCCAGTTCGAGTAACATCTCTCCCAAGTAAGTAGTAACCTCGGCTATAGTAAAGCCTATTTTGCCCCAAAAGTTTCGAATACAAAATCGTAATATTTTCAACAAATATCTTTAAAATCGCTTAACCTTCAACTTCACTTGGTCCTTTTATTACCCATACGATCCTATTATGTAAATGATCCAAGTACTAGACCTGCACAGTTCTTACAGTCTTCATGCACAACCGCAGAGAAAACCTTAACCTAATGCCTTTGCTCACGATTTCTTGTAAATTATGCAGACTCGCCTACGAACTGGGTCAGAGCAAACACAAACGCAATAAAATTCATCCACGAGCATACGTCACCCTCGCAGGTAGGTGACGCCTGAGTCTGCTTGCCCATCTTTACCACTCTTCTCCATCAGATTCTTTATGACCATCTTGTTTACTAATTAAATGTAAAATTCAGTGTTCACCCGCAGTACCTGCAAATTAGTCCCCCGTACTTAAGAAGTACACAAAGCCTGGTTGCTGCGCCCTGTAAGGTTTCGAAATTCATTACCGCTCGGAGCCGCACACAGTTATCGGTACCGGTAGTGGGCAGAACTGATAGTTCCAACAAAACTCCTTACCAAGAGCAGAGGTAAAAAAAACCACTTACCGTTATTACGATGAATATTTATGCATTTCATTGACTACTTCAGGGGATACTCTCGACACTCGTATCTATATGTGGGCTGAGTGCATCGTTGCAACGCGTAAAACTTTATGCGCATCGGGGTCGCAAGTTCACTTGGTCGGAATAATTTCATAGCAAGTGGTCAGAAGAAAAACCCACAAAAGACGTTGGTACTCGTATCTGAACCACCGGCGTGGTACTAATCCCGATTTTAATGGGAAAAAATATAATTTATTCCCACCGCGTCTTGATAATTCAATTAGAGATGCCAAAATAAAACGGGATAGGCCGTTTCAAAATTAATTCAATGCAAAGCCCACCGGGTCTGTCAGAGAGAGAGGTGCATTTGTATCTGCTCATCCCACGGTAGCATGATGGCTTTATGGTTACTGACCAATATGCGCGGTTGAGTGGAAAGTCTGCACGCAATTTGTGGATTAATTAAACTCGGATTTGGTTTAATTAAAATTTTTGAGATAAAAATGCATTCGGATGGCCGAAAAATTAGGTATTCTTCGCTCTCGAAGGAGGAGAAGAAGAAGACCGTTTTGTTAGCCGCGCCGATCGGTATGCATCTAACCAGTGAAGCTGAAATTGCAAACTTTTCGGTTGGTTTGAGGCGCGATTGCGTTTTCGAAATGTTATTCAGAATTTGCGTGATTGCACCTGAGATGTGTGTTTCGTTAAAAAGTCGTCGTGAGGTGAGACATTAATTTTGCGCAATGGATGGGTGCCTGGGAGGCAATGAACTTGGGGGATGATGATCAGCTTGAGAAGAGCTGAGTCGGGTGAACAGAAAACAAAGGATGCAGGCTGAATGAAGGTGAGGAGCCGTTTTAGCTGGAAAGTGCATTCTTGCGTGCTACCAAGGTAGATTAGTGCTTGAGACAACGTGACATAGAAACCAGTGGCAATGTAACTTAGTTTACTTATGTTCTGTATCCCATTGTGGGCCCTAGGGACCTGTACTACGCCTACGCGCCATCGTCTACCGCTTCTGGCAATGTGTCTCAGCTCTCCTCAACTTCTCCCCAACTGCTGTGGGTCCTTCTCGACTGTTTTGCGCTACATTTTCCTCGGACCGCCAGCTATTCTGCCATCCTGGGTAAAGGGGTTCCATTGCATAGCATGGGTAGACAATACACGGTTCAAAACCGTAGCAAAATACTCCTTCCATGCCTTGAGCTCGTCGTCATTAAATGAACTTTTCACTGCGTGTTGGTTGGAGCTGAGACGACCTGTCAGCTCTTTGGTGATTCTGTAGACGGCTTTGCCGTCGCACCTCCGCCGGCCTAGAATTAGCAGACCACAAGACTGAAGTTGTTCTTATAACAAGCCGAAAACTTCTTGAATATACGAATATTTGAGTTGGAAATCAGACTATAAGAACCGAGGAAGCAATCAAATACTTATGAGTAATGCTCGACAACAGGTTAAGGTTTAAAACGCACGTGGAATACTCGAGCAAGAAGGCTCTCGAATACTTCTAAACATCGGTGGGCCTGGATATGCTAGACAGATTCTACTATCCAGAGTGGTTAGATCGGTTCTTCTTTTTGCTGCACCGGTTTGGGCGGTGGCGTTAGCGACGATAGAAACACAGAGAGAAATTATCGCCAACATACAGGCTATGCACGATAAGAACAATCAGCGGTTTCCGAACAATATCGGCCAAAGTAGCCTGTGTCATAGCCAGAATGATCCCCATCGACATCCTCGCAAATGAGATGGCAAGGATCTACGAAGGGAGAACCTCGAGTCATCAAGAAGCAGATATTGTCAGGAGAATAAAGGAGGAGGAGAAGGCAACATCACTAGCTATGTGGCAAGTCAGGTGGGATAACATTACAAAAGGTAGATTGATCTACAAGCTGATCCCCACCCTTGAGGACTGGACCAAGCGAATGTATGGGGACTGCAACTACCCCCTTACGCAGTTCCTGTCGGTTCACGGCAGTTATAGCAAATATTTACACAGATTTGGACATGATAACTCACCTCTCTGTCCTCATTGTCCAGACCAGGAGAAAGATACAGCGCACGCAATATTCAATTGCAATCGCTTCGCGGAATGGAGAAATAACCTGCACAGTCCACCATTCCTTACGGACCAAATGCTGCGGTCATTGGCTAGAAACTTGTACACTCATAACGAATGTGCGAAAAGAACTCCGAATAATTGAGAGAGCAAGGAGAGCAGAAGCAGCAATACAAGATGCATAGCATTAATTGTTAACCAGCCCCGCGAAGTAATACCTTACGACAGTCCAACGAAGAGAGTGGTAGAAGTGTACAGGGTGTGGATTAGTACGTCGGCGCATTCCTGGCATCGATTATTCGGGCTTGCGAATCGTGCATGCTAGCAGCCCGGGCTACTAGTATCTTTGGAAGATTACCACATCCCCTGGCGCAACCAAAAAAAAAAAAAGAAACCTCCGTGCAGCTTCTTCTACTTCCATAGCCAGCGTGTTGATGTAGTTGCGCCTGTCACGACTCACGCTACGCTGAACTTCTCTCATTTTCATGCGATATAGGGACTCTAGCTCGCTTCTCCCTACTGCTGGAGTAGCTGCAACGCGAACTTTCAGCTGTTTTTGTTCGTCCATCCGTCTCCAGGTATTAGCGGATGGCACGCCCTATGTCTTCCCTGCGACCGACCGAGAATTCTTTCAGCACCAGATGTAATAACATTTTCGACAGCAATTGTCTTGGATGGTTGCGGGCATTGAGCTGCTGATTGCTTCCACACCTTGCGAAAGGTGCTCTCTTAATTGTTGGCGCACTGAGGGATCACTAAGTCTATCGATGTTGAACCTGGGCATTGTTGTGCTGTCGTGGTAACTTCGAACTGCAGCAGTGCGTGGTTGGAGAGTAGCTATCATAAGATGGTGATCTCGTACTATCCCCACATCTGGCCCTCGCCTGTTTCGGACGTCCAGGAGACTACTTCTAAAGCGGCGGCTGATGGTAAAATGGTCAATTTGATTGAAGATTGCTTGCCTCTTGTTGGAAACCCAGCTGACTTTGTTGCAGGTCTTGTGCTCAAACATGGTGCCACCTATCACAAGGCGGTTGGCATTGCAGAAACCCACAAACCTTTCGCCGTTGTCATTGTGGTTGCCTAGTCCATGCTTTCCGATTACATGTTTGAGCCCTTCGTTGTCGTTGCCTACCTTGGCATTCAAATCCCCCATCACTATGACAATGTCTCCATTTGGTGTTGTGTTGAAGACGGCACTTAAGAGGTTGTAGAAGCTCTCCTTTTCGTCCTCAGACGAACTATTCGTTGGGGCGTAACAATGTATGATGGTGACGCGTTGTACTCTAGGTTAGGTTAGGTAGATGGGTGCCTTGTGACAAGGAGTCACTGCTCACTCAGACCAACAGCATGGGTCCATTGTGCCCAATCATTTAACCTTATAAATGCTGTAAAGAAAACCCGCTGTTAGAACCACCCAGAAAGTGATATGAATCTCAAGAGGTCCATCAGCTCAACATTATCCAAGTCCTCCAGCTCCAAGAAGAAGTAACTACCAAGAGTCCTCATTCTTCTGACGGATAGGGCAGGACAGTCACACAACAGGTGACGAACAGATTCAATTTCTTCTTCGTCCGTGCAATTTCTGCAATAGTCGTTATGCTGCACACCGAGTCGCTCCGCGTGAACGCCAAAGGCACAATGTCCTGGAATTATGCCAGAAATGACCCGTGCATTATAACGGCTAAGTTTTACCAGATTGGTTGATCTCTTCTTGCTGTAGGTCGGCCATAGCGCATGTTTCCAGATGAACGTAGCGTCTGTTTGCTCGACCGGTAGCTTCATCCTCTATTTTTCGGCAAGGAACTGATTGGGGTTGCTACAGAGGGGAGGGCCCGCGATAAGTGCAGCATTTTCGTTGCCTTCGATATCCATATGCCCTGGTAACCAGCAGAGGGTCACCGCATTGGCTCTAGATATCTCATTTAAGAGTGATTTGCATCTTCTCACAAGCCTCGACCTAATTACAGCAGAGTCCAGAGCCTTAACGGGTGCCTGGCTGTCTATATAGACAGTGATCGTTTTACCAACGATATTACTCTAGCGTATAATTTCAGCAGCCTGTATAATGGCTGTGACCTCGGCCTGAAAGACGCTACAATCGTCGTTTATTCTAAAGGAGTGGTTTGTTCCTAGGGCTTCACAATAAACTCCGGTTCCCATGCCAACGTCCATCTTAGAACTGTTGGTATAGAAAGTCTTTGGTTCTTTGGTTCTTCCAGTATATTCTGTCAGGAATTTTGTAGTGAACCTCCATCCAAATGCTAGCATCAGGTTCATGTGATCAGTTTCCGTCAATCCACTGATGGTCCCACATCGGGATAGAATGGAGGCATGGCCGTAAAAGCTCGATGACCACAATCGGCCTTCTCTTAGTCTTACAGCGGTCTCTAAGAATGGTTTCCATTGCCGCTGTTAATATTGTTCTCATTGATCGCACGACTCCGATGCACGCCGCCCTCTAGATTTTGGTGAGGTCTGAAAGCAGGTATTGCTTCTCCTTCTCAAGTGCCGTAGTTTCCCGATCAATCGCAATGCAGATCCCCTAACCATGTAACCGAGCGGATGTTTTGTGCACTTAAACTGCGTGCCAAGGAACCGGTTGGCTGAACAAAATGCAAAAATTAGGGCGCTGCTTCTAGAAAAATTGGAGGCAAAGTTTTTACTACCAGTTTTGTGGGATAATTTATTTCATTTTGCGTACCCTCATGATGAGTAAAAGGGAGATTGTTCCACTCCTCGGTGAGATATGACATCAAATCTCCAGTGGTCCTATTGCCATGAATGTCATACTGCCGGTCATTGAGGAGCTTTCGCGATTCAATATATTTCATTAGCTGAGGATTTAGCAGCGTTTCTATGATCTTGGAAAGTTGGTAGCTGGAGACAGAGTGGAGGAGGTATGGACTGGACAAGTGGTGTTTCCAGCTACTCGGGAAGAGACCAGAAGAGTAGGATCGGGAAAAAGTTTTGCCAGCAAAGAAGAAGACCTCTTCAGAACATAAGGGATGTGGTAATCTTCTAAAGATACTAGTAGCCTGGGCTGCTAGCATGCACGATACGTCAACCGGAATAATCTATGACAGGAATACGCCTACGGACTATTCTACACTCTGCAGAATTCTACCACTTGCCTCGGGGGACTGCCATTAGATATTACTTAGCGGGGCTGGTTACCATATCATGCCATTCGTCTTGTATGAGCTGCTGCTGCTACTTTTGTTTCTGCTGCTTTGCGAATTTTCTCGATATTTCACAGCTCAATTTGCACATTTGCTATGTATGCGCCAATCGCTGTCCAACTCTCTTCTGATAACAGCATGTGATCGATTATAGACGATGGGCTATGCAAAGCTGTTCTCCAATGTGAGAACCATCTGCAGTGAAATATTGCGTGATTCGTTGTTCCTTCTTCTTCTGGATATTCAGGGCAAAGCAGTGAGGTGTGGTGTAAAAATCTGTACAAGTACTTGCGATCAGAGAGGGCACGGGGTTAGGTATATACTCGAGAGATATTAACCTACTGGTGGCCCTGAGACTTCCAGAGACATGCAGTGTGTTCCAAGCAGAGGTTATAGATGCACTTAAAGCTACGGAAATACTGGAGATGGGATTATATATCCGACAAGAATATCAGGCTGGGCTTCTTCTCCGATTTATTCGTACTTCCTGTCTGATGTGAGTTTCATGTCTACACTCCATGGTTGGTTTTGGAGTGTAGACGCTTATGTCGAAAACTCCAGTCTTCGTTCTAATTATGTAGTTTAGCGTGATATCAGATAGACCGAAAATCAGCGTAACATATGCTCTACAAAATCTACAACGCCGATCGTAGGGGGAACAAAATCAATCGATCGGGCTTCTAAGTCGATAGAACGTATTGCTAAGCAGACTGAGCGGGCTCGTAAACCAATTGTTCAAACTACTAAGCCGACTGAAAGGACCCTTGAATCAGCAGGGCAGACTCTTACAACAGTCAACCAGCCTTCTGAGCCGATTAAACGTACGTCAAAGTCGTCCACTAAAAAGGCTGAACGAAAAATAACTTCGGATAAGCCAGCGAACCCCGTACGTCTGACGTATTCTCAGGCTGCAGTCAAAGCAACCAAACGAAACGACGGCCCACCCTCTGATCCGTTGAATGAAATTCTGAACTGCATCTACGCTAAGTTCGAGGAACAATGTGAAGTTAACAAACGGATTCTCGAACGTCTTAGTAACGTCGAAAGCTTTTGTATGGCTAACTTTATATCTAAATCTAAGTAAATATGGACGCTTTGCTTAAAATAGTAACATGGAATGCAAATGGACTCTTACAAAAATCTAACGAATTAGAAATGTTTCTAATAAGAGCAAATATCGACATACGTTTGATCTCCGAAACCCATCTAACAAGGGAATCGCAAATAAAGATAAGAGGCTACGCTGGTTATCACGCCTACCATCCTTCTGATAGAGCGCGGGGCGGTTCGTCCTTATTCATTAAAACTAACATCGAACATTCGGCCGATATAAGCATAGAGCTGGAAAAACTTCAGTTGTGCGCGGTAAGGGTTAAAAATAAGCACCTGAGTTACAATATAGCGTCTGTTTACTGTCCGCCGCGATGCCCACTAGAAAAAGACGACTACTTTCGTGTCTTCAATGACCTTGGTTCAAATTGCCTTATTGGTGGAGATTTCAACGCGAAGCACACCTTCTGGGGTTCAAGATGTACATCTTCTAAAGGAAAAATTCTCTACGAAGTGGCACATTTTTTTTTTGTTTATGTCCTGTATCCCCTTGTGGGTCCTAGGGCCTCTACTACGCCTACGCGCCATCGTGTACGGTTTCTGGCAATGTGTCTGAGTTCTCCCCAACTTTTCCCTAACTGCCGTGCCTCCTTCTCGACTGTTCTGCGCCATGTTTTCCGCGGACCGCCAGGTCTTCTGCCATCCTGAGTTAGAGGGTTCCATTGCATAGCATGGTTCGCTATGGAGCTGTCACCCTTTCGGAACGTGTGACCAATCCACTGCCACTTCCGCCGTTGGATAGTTGTGCCTATTGGTTGCTGACCCGTTCTCTCGTAAAGGTGTTCGTTAGAGATACGATTGGGCCAGAAAATCCTTAAGATATTGCGCAGACACCTATTAACGAACGTTTGCAGCTTTCTGGTGATAGTAGTGGTCACTCTCCACGTGCTGCAACCATATAGCAGCACGGATTCAACGTTGGAGCGGAACAGTCTTATTTTGGTGCTCAAACTGATTGCATTGCTTCGCCATATTTTGGACAACATCCCGAACGCGGACTTTGCTTTGGCGATCCTGTTGGTTATATCCAGTTCGGTTCCACCATCGGTCGAGACAATACTCCCAAGATACTAGAAATCCTCTACTCTCTCTACCGGTTGTCCAGCAATGCATATTTGAGCCGATGAGTTAGTTCCAAGGCTGATGATTTTAGTTTTTGTCGTATTGATTTTCAGCCCGACGACACCTGCCTCCCTCTCCACATCTGCTGTCATTTGGTGGAGGTCCATAATTCTGTGGGAGAGTAAGCATACATCGTCTGCGTAGTCAAGATGTTTTAGTTGAGATGTAAGAGTCCATCGAATTCCTCCGTTTCCCGTCGACAAAGCTGCATGAAGCACATCGCTAATCACCAATAGGAATAATATTGATGAAAGGATACAGCCTTGTCTTACCCCACTTTAGATCTCAAATTCCTCAGACAACCTTCCCCTGTGCAGAACGTGACATTTTGAGCCTTCATATGTAGCTTTGATAATAGCAATTAGTTTATCGGGAATGCCTCTCCTGTGTAAGGCACGCCAAATAAACTCCCTGTTGACACTATCGAACGCCTTCTCAAAATCGATGAACAGCAGATGCAGTGGCGATCGATATTCAACACACTGTTCGATGATAATCCGCAGGGTGTTGATGTGGTCGGCACAGGAGGATCCAGAGCGGAAACCTGCTTGTTCGGCATCGAGTGTGTCTTCGAGATGTTGTTTGATTCGCTCAAGGATGATTTTAGCTATTATCTTAGCTACAGCAGGCAGCACGCAGATGCCCCTCCAGTTTCCGCACTCCAATAAATTTCCTTTCTTAGGAAGCTTGACGACCATTCCCTTTTTCCACTCGTTAGGAAAGCTCTCAGCTTCCCAAGCTCTATCTATAAGTGGAAGCAGAAGCTCAGCCGATGTTGTGGGCGCTGCTCGTAAGAGCTCTGCTGGAATACCGTCAAGTCCTACCGCCTTGTTGGTTTTGAGTGCCTTGATGGCGGTAATGATCTCATCTTTACTACGAGTCGTGGTGCGTATTCGGGAACTTCTCACCTCGGGCATCTCAGTCTGATTTGGGAGCATATCGCTAGCGAATGCACGGTTCAAAACCGTAGCAAAATGCTCTTTCCATCTCTTGAGCTGGTCCTCATCCGAAATGAGCAAGGAGCCGTCTAGGCTTTTCACTGGGTATTGGCTGGAGCTGCGACCACCTGTCAGCTCTTTCGTGATTCTGTAGACAGTCCTGCTGTCGCACCTCCGTGCAGCTTCTTCTGCTTCTGTAGCCAGCGCGTTGATGTAGTTGCGCTTGTCACGTCGTACGCTACGCTGAACTTCTCTCATCTTCATGCGATATAGGGACTCTAGCTCGCTTCTCCCTGCTGCTGGGGTAGCTGCAACGCGAGCTTTTAGCTGTTTTCGTTCGTCAATCCGTCTCCAGGTATCCTCGGAAAGCCACGCCCTATGTCTTCCCTGCGATCGACCGACAATTCTTTCAGCACCAGATGTAAAAACATTTTTCACAGCACACCAATGGTCTTGGATGGTTGCGGGCATTGAGCTGCTGATTGCTTCCACACCTTGCGAAAAGTGCTCCCTTAATTGTTGGCGCACTGAGGGATCACTAAGTCTATCGATGTTGAACCTGGGCATTCTTGTGTTGTCGTGGGATCTTCGAACTGCAGCAGTGCGTAGTTGGAGAGTAGCTATCATAAGATGGTGATCACGTACTATCCCCACATCTGCCCCTCGCCTGTTTCGGACGTCCAGGAGACTGCTTCTAAAGCGGCGGCTGATAGCAAAATGGTCAATTTGGTTAGAGGTTGCTTGCCTGTCGTTGGAAACCCAGCTGACTTTGTGGCAGGTCTTGTGCTCAAACATGGTGCCACCTATCACAAGGCGGTTGGCATTGCAGAAATCCACAAACCTTTCGCCGTTGTCATTGCGGTTGCCTAGACCATGTTTCCCGATTACATACTTGAGCCCTTCGTTGTCGCTGCCTACCTTGGCATTCAAATCCCCCATCACTATGACAATGTCTCCATTTGGTGTTGTGTTGAAGACGGCGCTTAAGAGATTGTAGAAGCTCTCCTTTTCGTCCTCAGACGAACTATTCGTTGGGGCGTAACACTGTATGATGGTGACACGTCGTACTCTAGTCCGGAATCTGGCCGTCAAAATCCTATCACCATGAGGCTGCCAGGAAATCAGGCCCTTGCGTGCTGTTGTTGTTAGCAGTAGTCCGACTCCATATTCTCGCGGACTTCCGGATGGTCTTCCAGAATAGAGTAGTACAGTGTTACGCGTTGGAGACTGATACTCGCCCGCTTCTAACCATCTTACTTCACTTACCCCCAAAATGTCCAGTTTATATCGCATGAATTCCTTTTCCAGTTGGAGGAATCTGGCATTGTAAGGACCTTCTCTTCCCGAGTCGAGGAGCGTCTTTACATTCCAGAAACCTATCTTTGTCCGGGTACAATAGCCAAAAGTCGTCAACATGTGATCAGTCCTTATCCGAGGCATAGTGTCGGTTTCAGTAGCGAGCTGGTTTCAGTAACGCAGGTTGCTGGCCCACGTTACCTAGCCTAGAATCAAGGCCCTAGACAACCCGCACTTACATACGTATAAGGGTTTATACGTATAGTTGCCCGGAGACCACCACTAGGAGGTAAAGTAAGCACTTCATCACGAACTTGATTGTTGCGCTACTGGCCCAAGCCAAGTTTTGGGCAGTCAGTAGTTTCCCGATCAATCGCAATGCAGGTCCCCAAAGTGGCACATGAATTCGGTTGTTGTTTTTACTCGTTTGGAAAACCGACCTATTGGCCAACTGACTCACAAAAAATTACCGATCTTATCGATTTTTTTGTTACAAAAGGCATTTACGAAAAGTTTATTACAGTCAAAGAATGTTTTGATCTCTCTTCTGACCACTCGCCGGTAATTTTATTACTTGGAGAAGCGCTGATCAAGAAAAAAGGACCTCCAAGACTCACTAGCAATAGAACAAACTGGGAGGGCTTTAGAAATGATTGCTAAACAAATATCGCCTTAAATGTATCACTTAGAACACCTTGTGAACTAGAGGACGAAATTGATTGTTTCGTGGAAGCAATTCAAAGAGCGGCATGGAGAAATACTCCTTCTAGAAGCTATAAGATCAACCGCAACGAAAAGTATCCCAGAGAAATCGTTGAACTGGTGAGAGAGAAACGAAAAGCACGAAGGAAATGGCAAAGCACTCGTGCACCGCAGCATAAAACGGTCCTTAACCGACTATGCAATCGGCTTAGAGATAGTATTCGCGAATTTAAAAGCAAAAAGATAGCGACCTATCTTGAAAATCTCTCCGGTGAAAGAGAATTAAATTATTCGCTTTGGAAAGCGCTAAAAGGCATCCGGAAACCTCAAAGGCAAGCACCACCAATTCGCAAAATCGATGGAAACTGGGCCAAGAGCGACAAAGAAAAGGCAGAACTTTTTGCCTTGCACTTAGAAGAAACGTTTAAGCCGTTCGACGGCCCTTCGTTAACGCCCGACTCCCTAGTCACGACATCTGACAACTTTAAAGTAAAAAAAGTTGCATTGATTGAACTGAGCGAAGTGATTAAAAATTTAAAGACGAAAAAAGCTCCGGGCTACGACTTGATAACTGCGCAGGTAGTCAAGGAATTGCCGAATAAAGCTATTATCAAACTGCTCTATTTGATCAACGCTTCGTTCAGATTGCTCTATGTTCCGAGGCAATGGAAAGTCGCCGAGATTATAATCGTCCCGAAACCAGGCAAACCGCTAAATGAGAAGAAATCATACCGGCCCATTTCCCTATTGCCGGTTATCTCAAAAATATTCGAAAAACTTCTTTCCAAACGTCTACAGCCCGTAATCGACGAAAGACGTCTCATTCCTGACCATCAGTTTGGATTTAGAATTAAACATTCTACAATTGACCAAGTCCATAAAATAACTGACGTGATTGAGAAAGCTCTGGAAGAAAAAAAAGATTTGTTGTGGTGTATTTCTTGACGTCTCACAAGCTTTCGATAAAGTTTGGCACGAAGGCTTGGAGTATAAATTGCAACGACTACTGCCACGGCAACTTTTTCTAATCTTACTATCGTATCTCACCGAGAGACTCTTTCGTGTTAAGCACGGAACGATTACTCTGACTTCAAGGAGATTGCGGCCGGAGTTCCACAAGGAAGTGTCCTTGGCCCGCTTCTATATGTACTCTACATGCGTGATATCCCACAGGAAAGAAACTGCGTCGTCGCCACGTTTGCGGACGATACGGCGATATTGACCACGGGCGAAACTATTGAAGCAGCAACTGGAAAGCTGCAACATGCTATTAATAAAGTCCACGCTTGGACGAATTCTTGGCGTATTGTGCTGAACGAAAGCAAATCTACTCACGTTAACTGTACCTATAAAAAAGTGAATAGATTACCTCTATATCTTAACTCGGCTCAAATACCGTACGCAAATGAAGCAAAATATCTAGGAATGACTCTAGATGTTAAGCTCAAATGGAAATCACACGTAAAAAAGAAACGCGACGAGCTAGAAAACAAATACCGACAAATGTACTGGCTACTCGGAAAACATTCGAAGTTGAGCCTACATAACAAACTGCTTATCTATAAGCAAGTGCTAAAGCCAGTGTGGACGTATGGTATACAACTATGGGGTTGTACCAAGAAAAGCAATAGAAACATCATACAAACTTTTGAAAATAAAGTTCTTAGAACGATCGTTAACGCACCGTGGTATGTACGTAACGAAGATATTCATCGAGATCTGGGAATTCCCAGCGTCGTCGAAGAGATAACAAAATTTGCGCGTAAACACAAAGATCGTGTTCACGGCCATTGTAACCGTACTATCACTCAACTACTTGACGCGAACAATTCAATTCGTCGTCTTCAAAGGACAAAACCTTTTGACCTCGCGTCATAGCATATGAAGGTCGTGAAAAAGGCAGGAACTATCATTGGAATTTAACCTGCCTAAAGTTATACATTTCTTTTTACTTCGTACGAACATATTTTTATCGTAAGCGAAAGTAAAACTGCTGGATAAGCGTCGGCTTAGTTGTAGTATTTCTTTTGAGGAGAGGTGTTTTTTTAGTGAGTAAAAATCTCACACTACCATAAGCACGCTCGGTCGGGCCTTATGGTGTCTTTAGAAGATTTTTCACCTACTCTCGGCAAAAAAAAAAAAACATATGCTCTTTGTTGGACATCCCTGTCAATTCGTGTCCACCCATACCAACATTTACCTGTCATAATACATCATTTAATTTGTGCCTTGTCTTATCTGTCATTCTGACTTGACATGTTAATTCGTCCCTTCTTCTTTTGGCTTTCAACAGTATAACTTGTGTTACTCGCAGTATTAAATAAATCTTTTTATATTAAGGGCATCTTTTTATATTTGCAATTATTTTGTCTTTCTGCTAATTGGGTTGATTTTCATCCACCTGCTCTACAGGTTATGGGCCCAGATAGTTTGGTTTAAATATTGCAAAAACTTAAATTTCCCGCGATATCCACGTGTTTGCCATATTTTTCTTTTACAATGTCACAAGCCAATTCTTCGAGACTTGAAATGTTGTCCAAGGACAACTATGACACATGGTGCCTTCAGGTGGAAGCATTGCTCGTAAAAAACGACACATGGGATTATGTGACTGGTGCAATACCTAGACCACCGGAGCCAACGGATGCTGATAGCACAAAGATGCAGAAGGCTTTATCAGCCTGGCAGCGAGAAGAAAGGAAAGCGAAGGCTGATCTTATTCTGTCTATCAGTCCATCGGAACTCAAACAAGTACGTGGATGTGAAACTTCTCAAGAGATTTGGAAGAAACTCGAATCCATCTATGCGTCGTCAGGTCCAGCCAGGAAAGCAACCTTACTAAAGCAACTCACACTTCAAAAGATGAATGAAGGAGAAGACGTCCGCGAACACGTGAACAAGTTCTTCGACGCCGTCGATAAACTCGAGGCAATGGATGTTAAAATTCATAAAGATTTGTTGAGCATAATGCTTTTGTACAGCCTACCAGAATCCTTCGAAAACTTTCGTTGTGCTATTGAGACTCAGGATGTTCTACCTAGTGCCGAAAAGCTGAAAGTAAAAATACTTGAAGAAGCGGAAGCTCGCAGGCAAAAATCCAAAGAGTCTGAATCTGGAGCCATGGTCGCAACAGGGAATTTCACTTCGAAGCAGACAAACAAGGTTGGCTCAACATCTGGCAAGAAAAAGTTCCCATTTCGGTGTAGCAAGTGCAACAAACTTGGACATAAGGCGGCTGATTGTCGTGTAAAACGTCCAGCTTCACAACGTGCCGACTGTGCAAAGGATTCCTTCTACATAATGTCAGATGCTCCTGAACATGCCATGGGTATGGAGCTCATCGATTTACAACAAAGCTGGTGTCTAGACAGTGGCTGCACATCCCACCTATGTCATGACGAAGAAAATTTTGAAACGCTGTCATCAACCGATCGTGGAAAATTAAATTTGGCGAGCAATCAATCCACCGCAGTCAAGGCTAAAGGAACTGTACGACTCCAAGCAGCCGTTGGAGTCGATTCAAGGTTAGTAAATTTTGAAAATACCCTATTAGTTCCTGATCTGCGTACCAACCTTCTTTCAGTGGCAAAAATTACTGACAAGGACTGTGAAGTAGTCTTCAAGCGTCACAGTGCGCAAGTCCGTGACCAGAGGGGCAAGGTCAAGCTTCTAGCCGACCGGGTTGGCGATTTGTACTACCTTCGACAAACGGTGGAGTCTGCACGTGTTGCTGAGTCGACGAATAAAACAAAGTCTGATATCCAGATGTGGCATGAGCGACTAGGCCAAATAAACTCCCGAGATCTGCTGAATATGGCGAAAGACAAAGCTGCGACAGGAATTATGTTAAAAACAAGTGACCAGTTACCTCCGTGTACTATTTGTTTGAAGGGAAAGCTGTCAGCAAAACCTTTTTCTATCAGGACAACGAGAAGTGCTGCACCTTTAATGATTGTCCATTCGGATGTCTGTGGGCCAATGCGGACTCAATCCAATGGTGGAGGAAAGTACTTCGTGACCTTTGTAGATGATTACTCGCGCTGGTGTGAGGTATACATCATCAAAAATAAAAGCGATGTCTATCAAACGTTTCTGAGTTATAAAAATTTTGTTGAAAAGCAAACCGGGCAAAGAATTAAGGCACTGCAGACGGACAATGGTAAGGAATACTGCTCAAATGCGTTTAATGAATATCTGAAATCACAAGGAATTAGAAGAAGACTCTCAACGCCATACACACCTCAACAAAATGGTGTAAGTGAGAGAAAGAACCGTACTTTGGTCGAGATGGCCAGATGTATGGTTCTGCAAGCTGGACTTTCTCCATCATTTTGGGCAGAAGCAATATGTTCGGCAAATTATTTGAGGAATCGTTGTCCGTCAAGAAGTCTTGATGGTAAAACACCCTTCGAACTATGGATGGGACAAATCCCGAATTTAAAACATCTTCAAATATTCGGTTGCAGAGCCTTTGTAATGAATAAAGAACCAAATAAAGATAAATTTGGAGCTCGTTCAACTGAGGGTATATTTGTCGGGTACTCAAATGAGGCGAAAGCTTACTGAATTTGGATGCCATCAGTGAGAAAAATTTCTATCACAAGAGATGTCAGATTTGTTGATGTATCCAACCATATGCGAGAGGATGGAGATATTGTCTCATGTGAAACGAAGTGTGGCATTGTCGAGTTGCTGGAGAAACGGTGTAATAATGGTGGCGCTGATACAAGTTCCGGTCAAGGGGCTGATGAACCGTGCAGCACTGATCAACCTGGTGAAAAAGAAAATTATGAAAATCTTTTCGATGACGATGTTGTGGCCTATGCGTTCAACGCTGAAATAAGTTTCAAGGAAGCTCTACAAGGGCACGACTGTGCTGAATGGAGAAGCGCTGTTGTGGATGAAGTCAAAAGCTTAATCAAAAACGATACTTGGAAGCTGGTGCATGGGAACGCGGAGCGGAACAAAGTCGGATGCCGATTCGTGCTAACAAACAAACGCAATCAAAATGGTGTTGTGACGAGAAGGAAGGCTCGACTTGTAGCACAAGGCTTTACTCAACAACCTGGCATAGACTACACAAAAACGTTTGCTCCCGTAGCTCGACTAGAGTCTATACGACTTATGCTTGCAATTGCTGCAAGATACCAACTCAAGGTTCATCAAGTCGACATTACCTCAGCGTACTTAAATGGGATGTTGAATGAGGAAATTTATATGAAGCCGCCGCCGTTACTAGAAGATGTTTTAAAGGAAATCCTACAAAGTGAACGGGTGGACACCACCATTGCACAAAAGGCAAAAACCATGCTCCAATCTTTTCGCGAAGGAAAACAGGTATGTTACCTCAAGAAGGCTCCCTATGGCTTGAAACAAGCCGGACACCAATGGAATCAAAGATTTGACCGTAAGTTACAGCAGATGGGACTTAAAGCGACTAATGCAGATCCATGCGTGTACGTTGCGTGGAAAAATGAAAAAATATTGATTCTTTCCATTTATGTAGATGATGTTCTTCTTTGCTCCAAGGACTTGAACTGGATTAATTCAATAAAAAGTAATCTCATGGTAGACTTTGAAGTAAAAGATCTGGGAGAGGCAAAGTATTGCCTCGGAATCGAAATTACTCAAGATTCAGGATGCATATCTATAAGTCAAAAGGGATACATCCGCAACTTGCTGCAGAGATTTAATATGGAGCACGCCAAACCACTTACTATACCCATGCAACCTGATTCAAGGCTTGTCAAGGATGAAAACTCGTCTGGGCAAGAAAAGCGCCCATATAAAGAGTTGATTGGAGGATTGCTATATGCTGCTGTTTGCTCCCGACCAGATATTTCTCATGCAACAAGTGTTCTCGCTCAATTCAACAGTTGCTTCACCGATGTTCACTGGGGCGCTGCGAAGCGTGTACTACGCTACCTTCAAGGAACAATAGACTATGCATTGCGATACACCTCAAGTCAAGAGGGGATAGATGGATTCGTCGATTCTGATTGGGGAAGGTGCATGATCGATAGAAGATCATACACTGGCTACGCATTCACACTCACACATGCGGTCGTTAGCTGGAAATCCCAAAAACAAAAGACTGTGGCTTTGTCTTCGACGGAAGCTGAATACATGGCTATCTCAGAGGCTGTTAAGGAAGCAATTCATCTTCGGACCTTTTTAAAGGAACTTGGTCTTCGAGATTCGGATGAAATAACTTTATACAATGATAATCGCGGTGCCAAACTTCTTGCTGAAAATCATGTTTTTCATCATAGGACTAAACACATTGACATCCGACACCACTTTATTCGTAATGAATTATCTAAAGGAGGCATAAAACTCGAATATCTACCAACGGAGGAAATGCCTGCCGATGTTCTAACCAAGGCGCTAGCTGGGCCGAAGCATTACCATTGTTTATCGAGACTTGGAGTCGTCACGGTATGAGGATCATCTCATTGAGGGGGCGTGTTGGACATCCCAGTCAATTCGTGTCCACCCATACCAACATTTACCTGTCATAATACATCATTTAATTTGTGCCTTGTCTTATCTGTCATTCTGACTTGACATGTTAATTCGTCCCTTCTTCTTTTGGCTTTCAACAGTATAACTTATGTTACTCGCAGTATTAAATAAATCTTTTTATATTAAGGGCATCTTTTTATATTTGCAATTATTTTGTCTTTCTGCTAATTGGGTTGATTTTCATCCACCTGCTCTACACTCTTCACACATTTTTTGAGCAACCCCACGGCTTTTAAAATCTGACAGACTTAGTTATGGTGTCTAATCTTACTTTCTTAATGGCCACAGGCACGCTAGGAATTTCTGCTTCAAACACTTTTCAATCCCTTCGGTGTTAAGGTGTTTGTTTCTAGCTTTTCTGGCCAAGTTTCCTTGGATCTGTAAGCACTTAGACAGTGCCCACCCTACGCTTATGATTGTGGGAAAGTTTACCCATTAGCAAACACTGAAGGGTAAGTATGAGTACAAACGTCTCTCTTTCCTTGATAAAACAAATAAGACGCCTTACAAGCTGTACCACCTACGGAGATCATGCTAAAAGCATATATCACACCAGTGATTTTTATTACCCAAAAAGGTGAGAAAAAAAACCGAATCTTCTTCGTGAAAGCAAAAGTATATAGATACTTGCTCGGTACTTGTAAGGTTTTCTCTTTCATGAAACTCCTAAACTGAAACTTTCCACGCAATAAAAATAATTGCGTTCTCCAGAACTATGATTATCACACGTACAGTACCGATACAGCACATACCTCCACCATACAGACGACCGGGCGGCGTGCAACTTATGGGTAACGAAAGGAAAATCTGTTAAATTTTACACCTGCCCGTGAAAGAAAAGATAAATTTTCCCCCCAACTTCGAGCAACGAAAATTACGATTTTCACGCAACACCAACTTCAACGATATACGAGTACCGCGCTCCAATTAAGGTCAAACGGAGTAATTGCACCAAAGCGATGCTCAGATACTTTAGTCTCAGATTGCAATGCAAATAGCCGTGGAAATGAAATTAAAAGTGTTTACGCTGTTTCTTTGGCGGGTACACACTTTTATGGGCAATTAAATGTTTGAAATGCCCAAGAAGAAAACCGATCAATGGAATTGAAATGATTTACCAGTTGGCGCTCGGATTCGGATTCGGATTCGTAATTCATTGTTTTGGTTTCGGTGCAGCGAAAATTCGATTTCTCCTCGCGACGCGGTGCATAGAAGGAGAGTGACGTATCTGACGGATTGGTATGACGTTTGAAGAGGATTGAAATCGATGTTGACGTTCGGGCAAGACGCAGGAATGCCTAGACTTTCAATGACTCAAAGAATCTAGGAATAAATCAGATTGATCAGCAAACAAGCCAATTTTGTCAAGAAATCTATATATACGTATGTGTACTACTTACTTAGTTATTACTATATATGTGTATAAACAATGATTTAGTGTGAAAAGTAAACGCGTACTATACTCCTCAACTGGGAAAGCCACCAATGAATTAATACTTACCTCTCATCTGCTGTCACCTTCAATAGCCCATCAGTGCATCTTTACCGTCAATAGCCTTAGACGTATAATCCAAGATTGGGAAGATACCTAGTCATAATGAGACCACTTACACTTACATCACAATGACGTGTCAACTGTCAGCTCTTTAAACAAAGCCAAAGGATTACAATCTTGCCGCTTTTTAAAAGGAGTGATGCCAATATTCCATAGAACTATCGTGGAATATCGTTTCTGGACACCCTTTACAAGAACCTTAGGTTAGGTTAGAAGGAACCTAGGTGCTTCTTAAGGGGCCAAGCGGTCCATTGTGTTTCCCTTTTTGTTTGTGGAATCTATTAACTCTTTATCTTTCGTTCGGTCCACTAGCGAACCAACCTGACCTCTTTATTTGCTTTCTTTCTGTCCTCAAGAAATAAACTCCATGCTCAAGTCAGCTGGTATCTACCGAAAAAACCAAAACAGAGAGCTCAGTTTGCATGATGTGGGAATTGATTCTGACAGTAATTGCTATGTCAATCAGAGTCTAACAAAAAACGTTCGCTCGCTCTTACAAACTGCCACTCGCCTGAAGAAGAAGAAACAGTTGTTCTCTGTTTATACTAAGTCTGGCTCTGTTTTTGTGAAAAAATCCGCAACCGGTAAAAGCTTTCTCGTCGAAAGCTCCCACAATTTGTTCGCTATCGACGAGACACATAAAGCTGCCAACATCGCATAAAGCTGTCAACGCCGCATAAAGCTGTCAACATCGCATCCAACTGAAAATACAACAAAAACACCGCACTAGAAGTAATTGCGAAATTAATACTAGCTTTCTTTAAATTTTAGAACTTTATTATACTTACTGTTTACTGTATATCATTGTTATTCCTCCTTCCCTTCCCCTCCTATTCTTTTACTGCTGCACATACTTTATTATTTTTTTTTGTACCAAATCTGTTTTGCAGTTTGCGGTATAGTTTGTATAGTTTGTTTACCTTTTCTTCTTCTTCTTCCTTTTATCAGCGAGGTTATGATCCGAAAACTAGGGATCACAACCCTCCCACTTCACCGCATTTCTACTGATCCGCCTGTGGGGTTCGCCTATTTGACCTCAGAAAATATCGGCAGGCCTGCCGATTTTGGATCACTCGGTTACTGAGGCCAATGAAATGCCGATGTCGTCGCATTTGTCTGATCCAGGCCTGCCTTTCCTACATCGCGATGTCTTTGGAACGTGCATAGATATTGCCTTTTTTAAAGGGTTCAAATGATCTCTTCTTTGAACGTGGCAATACCAGCTGAGCCTGTCGCGCTCTAATTTTCGTACGATGGTTTCCTTGATGTGAAAGCTTCCACGGATCTTCGAACTTCTTATTCGATCAAGCTTGGTCACTCCTGCTGTCATGCGAAGCATCTTCATCTCAGCTGCCGTTAATTTACTCTCATACTTTTTGTACATCGTCCAACATTGTGAACCGTATGTGAGCGCTGGACGTACAACTGCGGTGTAGAGCCTTCCTTTCAACTTAGGGGGCATTTTTCTGACACAGAAGATAGCGGAATTTTCTCGCCACTTCATCCACCCCACGCTTACACGATGATTGATGTCGTCATCACAAGTTGCTTTGCTATTGATCATAGGTCCCAGATATTTGAACTTTTCGCACTTGGGAAGCACTGTTCCATTCAAATAAATGTCTGGAATAGGCCTGAGTGGATCAGAGAACGGGCAGCACAAGTACTCTGTCTTTTTTGAACTAATGCGATACCCATTTCCCTCCAAAACGTCCACCCACACATCAAGTGCTCGTTGCAGGGATGTAGGATCCTCACTTATGATGGCTCCATCGTCAGCAAAGAATAACTGATGTACCTTGGGGTCCATCACTTTACCTTCAAGCAGATAATCAAGGACTGTAATAAAGAGCAAACTACTTAAAACGCTTCCCTGGTGCACCCCGACTTTGATTGGGAACTCTTCGGTTACTCCAGCGGGGCATCTTACTTTTGTCTTTGCTCCTTCGTACATGTCCATAATCATCTGTACATAGGTTTCTGGAACCCCTCGATGTCTTAGCGCCACCCATATCAGATCTCGTGGTTGTCTGTCGAATGCCTTTTCAAAGTCAACCAATACAATATG
The DNA here is from genome assembly GCA_945910035.1 of Brachypalpus laphriformis. Classification (NCBI taxonomy): domain Eukaryota; kingdom Metazoa; phylum Arthropoda; class Insecta; order Diptera; family Syrphidae; genus Brachypalpus; species Brachypalpus laphriformis. The sequence goes on along the minus strand of OX246754.1, from coordinate 14,962,416 downwards.
CAAATCCCTTAAGGAATCACCATGTTTTATCATTATGATCCTTATACTTTGGATTGCATCTGTGGTTGATTTACCCGAGACAAACCCGCACTGATCATCAGATAGCCGTATTATTTTTCGCAGTCGGCCACCTAATACCCGCTCAACGATTTTCATGGTGTGTGACATCAGCTTGATCGAACGGCAGTTATCACAGTTTCGCGTATCACCCTTCCCTTTGTATACAGGGAGAAGGTAACTTTCCCTCCATTCATTCGGCATTGGATCACCTCTCACGAATTTGGAGATGAGAATTCTGAGCCATCTGAACCCGATGTCTCCCATCTTTTTCCAGAACTCAGAGGGTATCTCGTCTGGCCCAATCGCTTTTCGTTTTTTGGAGTATTTGACCGCCTCACTAACTTCTTCGACTGTAATGTCGGGTATTTGTTCACAGTTAGGGGTGGCTCTTGGAAAGTATAGCCGGGGAAACTGTTCATTCAAAAGCTCTTCACAATACTGCCGCCACCTCTGCAGAATTTTGTCGTCATCCACAAGAAGCTGGCCATGAGCATTGCTAATGAACTTTGGCGAACGAATCTCCTGAGCATTCTTCCTTCTTTGGGCGGCTATTTTGAAGATAGTGGCACTCTTGTTCATATAGTGTCTTCGCAGCTCCTGGATAGCCTGGTTTGCATCAGCAACCGGGGAAAATATTTTATCCAGCTCCCGATACAGGCCCTCCGTACTCTCTGCTTGAAGCTGAGCGCACTTCTTCTTCGCTTTTTTTTTGCAGCATCTGTATTCCATTTCGAGGCGAGCTTTTTCGTCACTATTATTAGAGGGGCACTTTGACCAAGCTTTGAAAGCCGCTTTCTTCTCATTTATCACTTTCTTAGCTTCATCACTCCACCACCATGTTTCTTTGGCGTGTTGATGGTGGCCTTTTGAAGCTCCTAGCAGTGATTTGGCCTTCTTTAAGCAAGTTCGCTGTAGGGAATCCCACATATTTTGTGCTCTGCACTCTTCATCCTCAGCTCCGTTGATGGTGTGAGAGAGGTAATTTTTCATTACGAAAACAAAAGCATCGCCTTTTTCTTTGTCCAGATTGTACCACTTGATTTTCTCAGAGACCCCTGTTTGTTTGCTTTTCTTTGGTGTTTTCATAAAAATTTCTGTTAGCAGGAGACGGTGTTGACGAGCGATTGCCTCTCCCAGGATCACTTTGCAATCTTTTACCCGAGGCTTCATGAAACTGGCTACCAAATGGTAGTCAATCTGAGTTTCATCTCCACCACTGCTGTAAGTGATCAGGTGTCGGCTTTGTTTGATGAATATGGTATTTAACACGATAAGACCGTGTGATTTGCACATGCTTAGGATGTCTTCACCAGGAAGGTTCCTGGTGCCATATCCTAGTCCTCCATGGCAGTCTTCATAGTCTTCGTTTGATTTCCCGACATGTCCATTCAAATCTCCTCCAACAAACAGAAATTCTTCCTTTGGGATGAATTCTTCTCCCCGTGCAGGGACGGGTTAAGAATATCACTGCAGCGCCCCCCAACAACTAGCGCTTGTCGTAAAAGGCGACTAAGGGGACAAATCAGATCTAGGCAATATAACACCCAAGTGAGCCTAGCGACACATATACTACCATAAAAACCCTCCCACAAGTGTGCATGCGAGTCCGTGGGTTGACACGACTGGAGATCACCGGTGTCATAAAAGAAAGATCAGTTTGTTTACCTTTTGAGTATGGATAATATTTCCGTTTCGAATGTCAACCTTGGTGTGAATGAAAATGAAAGTGGAAATTCAGCTAGGGTAATGCTGAATGTTTTATCAAAGTATCGCGAAGGATTAAAAATATGCCATATTAACGCACGTAGCCTTAACCAAAGCAAACTTGATTTTTTACGGTATTTGCTTTGTGATTGTTCTATTGACATTATTTGTATTGATGAGACTTGGTTCAAATCAGATATTCCAGATAGTATGTATAAAATAGAGAATTATTGTCTTTTTCGTAATGACAGAGTGACTAACACTATTGGCGGAGGTGTTGCAATTTATTGCAAGTCATCCCTTAATTGCAAATTAGTTTGTATATCCAATAACTCGGATGTAGAATATATAATTTTAGAGCTATATGATGGTTGTCACAAATGTTTGGTCGCATGCTGTTACAATCCTGACCGTAGATTTTCCCCCGAACCATTTTTTTCTGCACTTTCCGAGTTCTCAGCAATTTGTGATAATATCATCGTTGCAGGGGACTTTAACGCGAATTTGTTAAAGAAAGACGCACGCGCTCACCAAATAAACGACTTTGCTTCATCCCTTGGTCTTTCAATCTTAAATAATTCCAACCCTACTTGTTTCCGGCCCAATGCACCACCCAGCGTACTCGACCTTATTATGGTATCTGATATTTCATCCATTCTCCATTATGACCAACTCTCTTTAGAAGGTGTCTCTGAGCACGATTTGCTTTTTTGCACTTATGATATTTTACTCTCACATAATAGTAGTCCGATGTCATTCAGCTTTAGAGATTTTGGTACAATTGACCTAAACTCCTTACATGCTGTAACATACTCAGTTCCTTGGGAATATTGTAGGCACAGTGCTGATCCCAATGAAAAACTGAAATATTTTCAACAGTTTATTGGTCACCTTTATAACCAATTTGTACCCACAAAAACTGTGTCTATTCGTAATAAAAGCTGCCCCTGGTTTACATCGGAAGTTCTAAGTGCGCTTACAAGTAGAAACAGGCTTTACAGGAAATGGAGACAAAACAGCTCCACATCAAACTGGAGCGCATATAAAATTGCACGCAATAGCGCGACATGCATTGTCCGGGAGTCTTAAAAAATTATTACTCCTCTAAGTTAAACACCGCACTACCCCCTAAAGTACTGTGGAGAAATCTTCGACAGATTGGGATGAGCTCCAAGAACAGTAACGTTTGTGCTTTAGATCCGGACGATCTCAACAAGTACTTTCTTTCGAGTGATGTAGCAACTAATAGCTTTGATTTTGACGCCAGGCCTCTTATTTCCATACAACAACAAGCTGAATTTGATGTTGTAACGGAGAGTGAAATTATTTGCATCGTTGCATCTATTAAGTCGAATGCTATTGGTGAAGACGGCGTGCCACTTCGCTTTATAAAAATTGTTTTACCTCAAATCATTAACCATCTGACGCATATTATCAACTCCTGCATCATGACATCAACTTTTCCCCAGGCTTGGAAATGCGCTAATGTGATTCCCATTGCTAAAAACTCAAGTTCTACCATGGCCAATGATTTTAGGCCCATTAGCATTTTGCCGTGCTTGTCGAAGGTCTTTGAGAGAGTGCTGGCAAAGCAAATACAAAATCACTTATCTGTGAATTCCTTATTGAATCCGTTTCAATCTGGATTTAGAAGTAGCCATAGCTGCTCGACTGCAATGGTTAGTATCCTGGACGACATCAGACAGGAATTTGATAAGGGTTTTGTCACTTTGCTTTGCTTGCTGGATTTCTCAAAGGCTTTTGACAAAGTTAATCATCGCATTCTCTGCTGGAAACTGAAACACTATTTTGGGTTTTGTGAAAGGGCGGTGAGGCTACTAAGCAGCTTCCTGTCTAACAGATCACAAAGAGTCATTGTTGGAGAAAGATGCTCGAGACTAAAGTCCCCCAAACAAGGTGTGCCCCAGGGTTCAATCTTGGGGCCTATCTTGTTCTGTATGTTCATCAATGATTTGCCTTTGGTATGCACTCATGCCTCCATTCATCTATATGCAGATGATGTTCAACTCTACCTTTCCCGACCTATGAATAACATCGATGAACTGGCATTACGACTTAATGAGGATTTGGTTTCTATCAGCAACTGGACCGTGGATAACGGACTACTTTTAAATCCAACTAAGTCTCAAGCCATAGCTATCTCCAAAAGATCATTTGAACCTAGTCTCGTTCCAGACAGATGGCTTTCTGACACTAAATTGAAGTTCGTAGAGTCTGCTACGACACTCGGGTTTGTTATTAATCGTAGCCTGTCCTGCTACAATCATGTAAACTTGGTCATACGTCGCGTTTACGGATGTTTGCGCAAACTTTGGATGACTGCTAGTTTTACGCCTATTGAAACTCGTCGAAGACTAGTACGAACGCTTATTGTACCCATTATTACTTATGCCGAAGTGGTCTACTGTTGCCTTGATTCACTTTCACTGCATAAGCTTCAAGTAGCCTTTAATGATGCAGTTCGTTATATTCATGGACTGCGCAGGTACGATAGGATTTCAATATATTCAAGAAATCTGCTTGGCTGTTCATTACAACATTATATTAATGCGAGAAGTTGTATATTCCTACATAAAATTATAACATCGAAATCACCATCCTATCTATTTTCTTAACTGGAATTCTCTCGTTCTCGTAAAACATTCAACATTAATATTCCTAATTTTAATTACCTTAATTCCTCTCGACTCTTTTTCATTCACACCATTAGGTTATGGAACTCCTTACCTTTGCACATCAAAGGTATGTCAAGACCCGCAAACTTTAAAACTGCTATCTTACATCATTTCTCTTTGCAGCAATAATATCCTTTTCTTAACCTATGCCTTTAACTAACAACTCCCCTCTTACTCTATTTCCCATTTTTCTTCTCTCTTTTCCTCTTCTTCTCTTCCTTTTTTTTTAATTTTTTTCTCGCTTAGTGTTAAGAACTTTTTGAATTTTTGAATTTAAAAACTTTTAAATATTGAATTTATTTATATAATCGTAGCTTTTCTTTTTGCACTTCTCATTCTAAATATGTATTATATTCTCAGTACTATAAGAGATTGTCTCAATGTACATACCATATTTATTAAATAAAGAAACTGAAACTGAAACTGTTCCTTAGTGAAACTTGCATAAGATCTTTTAGTTCATCAAAAACCCAGTTACCCATATGGTGTAGGTGGCGGTTTTGTAGATTTGAGCAGTCACACAGCAAGTGCTTGAGAGTTTCTATCTCTTTTGTGTCTTGACAGCTCCTACAGTGGTCGGGTGAATTGATGCCCCGTTTTACAGTGCCCTGTTAGTACACCTATCAAGATACGGATTTCTTTTTTGTTCATTGCCAGCAGGCTTTTGATTCTTCATTCAGTCAATAGGCCAGGTTGGTAGGTATATAGGTGCGGTGGTTCTTCTTAGAAAAGAAAAAAAAAACCAATTAGCACTAGGTGCCTAGTACACTAGCTCGTGTAACTTGTACACTAGCTCGTGTAACCTGGATGTGAAAGTGTGTTGACGGGGAGTCTCTAGATCCAACCAGTGGAGTCTTCTTCTTCCTTTTATCAGCGAGGTTGTGTTCCGAAAATAAGGGATCATAACCCTCCCACTTCACTGCATTTCTACTAATCCGCCTGTGGGGTTCGCCTGCCAACCAGTGGAGTATAAGAATATTATATAAATCTTTAAGGTTTTTGTCTGAGACTTCCTCACGGAAATTGAGAAAGGGTTTTGCTTAAGCTCGCTGTCTAGTCCTTGCTAGTGCCGGCAGATGCATAAAAAGTAGATAAGGGTTTCTTTTTCAGTTGCGACATTGCAACTGCGACAGTGTGTGCTGTATGGAATGCCTAGTTTGACTGCATAGTCTACTATAGGCCAGTGACCCGTGGCGATCGTTGTTATCGTGGCGATGTCCCTACGCGTTCTGTTTAAGAAGTCGGTTGTTTTTGTTTTGTTATAGTTTGGCCACATCTTTCTTGATATGACACAGTTTGTAAACCTAGTTCATCTGAGGTTGGCTTTAGCGAGAAATTTTCAGTCTATTCCTGCTTTGACTGCTCCGCAAATGAGCGGTGGAGGACTAAGCCTTGTCTAGGCCGTTCATCAACAAGTTCGTTTCCATAAATGTTACTATGCCCTGGAACGCCGAACGCCGAGATGGAACGTTAGCAGACTCAACGAAGAGCTTCTCACATCCGCAATCGAGGAATGGAAAAAGCGCGGCCCTAGAAACAGCGGGAGCTGCTGAAACAAAAGTTGAGGCCACGATGCAACTCATACAGCTGGCATGTGATGCCTCGATGCCCAGAGTGAACGGCCCCAATAAAAACAAGAAACCGGTGTACTGGTGGAATGACAAGATAGCTGCGCTTCGAAGAAGATGCCTACATCTCAGACGAAAAATCACCAGAGGTAGAAGAAGACAAGCTGAACCCACGGAAGGCATTCTAGCAAATTTAGAACTATGAGATCTGAGCTTAAGAGGGCCACCAATTCGAGCAAAAACAGAAGTGGGAGGATCCCCGCCGGGATGTCAACAACAACCGCTGGGGGCTAGACTTCAAAGTCGTAATGCGAAAACTGGGAACACAGATGGCTAGCCCTGTCCTCGGCGAAGAAAGGATGTAGTCTATAGCGAACACACTGTTCCCAATGCATGGTGTTCGGCCTCCCGACACCTATCCGGTCCAACGACCAGAAATCCCGATGTTCAGTGAAGAAAAGTTGATACTCGCGTCGAAAACACTACAAAACCGAAGGGCCCCTGGACCTGACGGAATACCAACAGAGGTGCTCAAGACGATTGCCCAGACATGTCCTCAGCTGCTGCTGAACATGTACAATAGCTGTCTCCAGGAAGGTGTTTCCCTAGGAGCTAGAAGTTACAGCGTTTGGTACTGATCAGCAAAGCAAAAGGAGATCCGGATTCCCCATCAGCGTACAGGCCTCTGTGTATGCTGGACACCACAGGGAAACTCCTAGAAAAGTTGCTAAAACCAAGGCTTACAGCAGCCGTGCAGAGATCAGGAGATTTTTCCGAAAGACAGCACGGATTCAGAAAGGACCACTCTACGATTGGAGCAATTAAAGAAGTGGCAAGGACCGTCCAATTGGCTCAACTGCGCAACTACAATTCAAAGAAAATCGTATTGCTAGCAACTCTGGACTTGCGAAATGCCTTCAATTCAGCCAGATAGAGCGATATGCTGAACGCCCTCGAAAGCACTTTTGATATTCCCGAATATCTCTTGCGGATGGTGAAAGACTATCTCAAGGACCGGAAGCTGTTATACAACCCCGCAGAGGGACCACGAATAAAGGAGATTACTGCTGGAGCAGCGCAGGGATCAATCCTGGGACCCGATCTCTGGAACATCTCCTACGATGGCATCCTTCGTATGGAAATGCCCGAAAACACCTTCCTGGCTGGGTATGCAGATGATATCGCCGCTGTGATTACGGCAAGAGACACCAAGAGTGCACAAAGAAAACTCAACCAGGTGATGAGGTGGGTGCACCTCTGGATAGAAGAACATGGCTTAGCTTTGGCCACAGGAAAGACGGAGATAGTCCTTTTGACAAAGAAGGGGATTCCAACTATTGTCGACTTCCAATTTGGGTCTGACGTAATAACCAGCAAGGAAGCGGTGAAGTACCTATAGATGGCCCTAAACACGAAGCTCACTTTCTGGCACCAAATAAGATCTACCTCGGAACGAGCTGCGAAGGTCACAATGTCACTGAGCAGATTAATGGCAAACGTTGGAGGCCCAACAGCTAACAAGAGAAAGCTCCTGATGACATTCACTCACGCCATTCTCCTTCTCCAGTATGGGTGCGAGATATGGGCCGACGCACTTCGACAAGAGAAATACAGGAAACAAATGGCCGCAGTACAAAGGCGCGCAACGCTACGGGTTGCAAGTTCATACCGAACGGTGTCGGAACCAGCCGTCCTCATAGTTGCGGGAGTGACCCCTATTGATCTCCTTACGGCAGAAAGGAAATACGCCTACGACAAAAAGGCGGAATTTGGAGAGGAAGCGGCAACTGAGGAGGCGAAGGAGCTCACCAAACAGAAATGGTAGGAGAGATGGAGCTCAGAAAGCAGAGGACGATGGATTGCCAGGCTAATCAGCAACATCGCTGAATGGAAGGGACAGAAACACGGGGAAGTAAATTATTACGTCACCCAATTTCTTACCGGACACGGTTATTTCAACGCCTACCTCCACAGAATGGACAAAATAGCGCGCTCGGCTTGCCAATATGGCGACTCAGAACTTAACGACGCAAACCACACGTTCTTCGAGTGCTACAGATGGAAAGCTGAAAGGAGGGCGCTAGAATCTCTAATCGGCATCACCCCGGAAAACATAGTGACAAAAATGTCTATGAGTGACCAGAGCTGGAATCAAGTACGTTCCTTTATAGAAAAAGTTGTTGAATCCAAAAAGAGAGAGGAAGACATAATAATCACCCTCATGAGATTTATGTAAGTCTTACCGGCACTCCGGTTCCGGGGTGGATGGTGTCAAGTTGAAAAAGGGTTTAAGGTGTTTTTTTTAGTGAGTAGAAAGTTCCACACTACTTGAAACAGAGCGGACCTGTTTCTCGTGAGCAGTGGCGTTTTCCACAAATCCCTTAGGCAAAAAAGAAAAAAAAAAAACTGTGCCCTGGAACACAAACCAAGGTTACCTTAAATCGCCCGTCTAGCGAGGCTAGCTCATTTTGGCATTCTAGCACCAGCTCGGCAATGAAGATGGAGATCTGGCGACAGGCTTCCCGGGCAGCATGTAATTCTGCCTGAAACACACTGGCAAAATGCGGAAGTCTATATGACTTTGAGACGTTTAAGGATTCAGAAAACACACCCGCACCGACTCCATGGTCCATCTATGAACAGTGCGTCTGTGTATTTTGTTACGTTGAAATCCTTAATCACCTGTCCATCTTGCTATTCTAATCTTGTGGGGAATTGAACGTCGAAACGCTTTGTGAAATTCAATTTGGGTATAATGTAATCTGTTGTGGGCAAAACGAGTTCTCCAAGCAGAGAGTCTAGTATGTTACTATGCCCAGAGGGTTTCGTAATCCAGCACTCAGACTCCCTTATTCTGATTGCAGGATTGTGCAGATCTAAAGGTAGAAGATCCAGGAAGACTGTTGGAGCATCAGTCGGGGTTGACCGTAGAGCGCCTGCGGTGCCTATGGATGCCTTTCTTTGTGTCTTGTTAAGTTTTGTTTGCTTTTTTTAAGAGCCGGCCACCATACTATTGACCCATATGCGAGAATTGTTCGTACCACGGCTGTGCACATCCATAAGTCTAATTTTGATTGCAGTCCCATTTCTTGCCGAATGTTTTGCTACAAGCATAGAAAGTTATACATGCCTTCCTTACCCGTTGTTCTCTGTTTAGCTTCCAGTTAAGTTTAGGATCTGGGGTAACTCCTAAATACCTAGCACTGGACGATAAGAAGAGCGGTTGGCTGTTTAGCCGGGAAAGTGCGAAGTTAGGTTTTTTTGGTTTTAGTGGTGAAGAGCATCAGTTCAGTTTGCTCGAGTTGACACCAAGACCACACTCTTAGGCCGAAGCGCTTACTTTACTCAGAGGATTTTCCGTGATTTCACTGAGCACGAAGGTGAACTTTCCTGACACTAGTATCACCATGTCGTTCTGCATACCTGACTACCTTGATTCTTTCTCTGTCTAATGTTAAAGGGATTTTATTTATGATTATCAGCCATAGTAGAGGTGAGATAACACCGCCTTGGAGTGTTTCCCTACTGGCAAATTTGATTATATTGCTATTGCCTAGTGTTGCCTGCATAATTCTGGTGCTAAGCATAGAAACTATCATTCATTCAATACCGGCCATAAGCTGCGAGATATGATCCATTCACCCCTAGTAATCCATGCGGAGTTGATCAACTCTCTTGTTCTGAGGTGAATTTTTCTTTTTAATACTCCAATAGGAACTTCTACTGATGTCTGAGTATGTTCTATATCTAATGCTGATCCCTTTCTGCCTCGTTCATCTGCTATCTCATTCCCTTCTATACTGCCATGTCCGGGAACCCAGCAGAGAGTTACATCATGGGAGTTGCATATACTGTTCAGTAAATTTCGGCATCTGGACACTGCTTTTCATCTGACTTCCTCGCTGTCTAGTACTTAGATTGCCGCTTGCCTATCCACAAAGGTAGTTATCTTGGAAAAATTGAGTTTTTTTCTGTGAATAGTCTGTGCTGCTCTTTCAATAGCGAAGCCTCCGGTTTGGAAGATACTGCAGACATCCGGGAGTTTGCATGAGTCGTTGATTTTGAATGACTCACAGAAAACTCCAGAACCAGTTCCTATATCCATTTTAGACCCGTCCCTCTAGAGCTGAATGGCCTATTCATTGGTTAATCTGTTGGAGTCTCACCCCTATCTTTCGGGAATAAACGTGAAGTAATTCTTATAGAAGTCTATGTAGGGTATGACATAGTCAGTTGTTCTATCGAGATCTGTTCTGTACCTGTGCAGTATGTCTATGTATGTATGTATGTATGTATGCCATGTCCATAGCAGCTTTTCTTCCATGCGCCCGATTGTTCGATGCGAATTGAGCTCTAGGCATCTGTGCTTCGAATGTACTCATCCAGAGGGAGGAGGTTTAACATTACCTCCAAGCCTGCTTGCGGTGTTGATCTCGGTGCTCCTATTAGGTTTATGCATGCCAGTCGTTGTACCTTAGTTAGGTTTACTAGATAGCAACAATCTTAGATGGCTTATCTAGGAGGTGGCGAAATAGCATCATCACGTTCCCTTGGTACCCGCTGGAAAGCTTCTCGGTAGTGAACTAACGATAAGCATTTGCTGAGCATACGTGCCTTACTAGCCAAAAAAAAAAAAACGCGATTGGCAAGAGTTGTTCTTCGATTGATTTCTGCGCTAGTATCATTGTTAGAATTAATAGCAGAGCCGAGGTAGACAAAGTCCTTGACTAACTCGAAATTGTAGCTGGGCACTCCGACGTTCCGTCCAATTCGTCGCTGTTGATTGTCCCTTCATATTACAGCATATACTCGGTTTTGCCCTCGTTTATCGCTAAACAAATTTTGGCTGCTTCTGCTTCAACGCTTGCAAACGCACCGATGACAGCCCACTGACTTCTTCCAATAATGTCAATGTCGCCGGCATATGCAAGTATTTGTGCAGCCTGAAAACTGTTTTTGATATCAAAGGTCATTGCATTCGGTTTTTTCCCGTGTCCGATATAACTTCATAGACTGCAGAATGACGGACGCAGCTCCAGCCCGTGGTGGTGCTGGTCGTGGACACGGCCGTGGACGTGGACGTGGTCGCGATAGAGGCCATAGTCGTGGTGGCAAGGAGGACTCCAAGGTATGAGTTCCAGTCACTAAGTTGGGACGTTTGGTACGCGATGCCAAAATTCACAGCCTCGAGGAGATTATCCTGTACTCGTTGCCAATCAAAGAGTTTGAAATCGTCGATTTCTTCTTGGACTCCGCCTTCAAAGATGAGGTGTTGAAGATCATGCCTGTCCAGAAGCAGACTCGTGCTGATCAACGTACTGCAAGGCATTCGTTGCTATTGGTGACAGCATTGACTTGTGAGTCAAGTGCAGCAAGGAAGTGAATTCAGCCATCCGTGGAGCTATCATCTTGGTCAAGCTTTCGGTTGTTCCAATTCGCCATGGCTACTGGGGTAACAAGATCGGTAAACCCCATACCGTGCCATGTAAGGTCACCGGCAAGTGTGGTTCTGTTTCGGTGCGTTTGATTGCAGGTCCTCACTGTACTAGTGTTGTATCGGCTCCAGTTCCCAAAAAACTCTTGATGATGGCTGGTATTGAGGATTGTTACACATTGGCTCGTGGTTCCACTGCCACCTTGGAAAATTTAGCTAAGGCCACATATGCTGCCATTGCCAAGATATACGCTTACCTGACACCAGACTTGTGGAAGGACTTGCCACTCGGCATGACCCTGTACCAAGAGTTGTCAGAACTATTCATGGCTCTATATAGCTCTATACATGCTGTCATAGGCGGCCTTGAAATCGATAAAGACATGATGAGTATCGATTTGGACTTCTTGGGTTTTCTCTAGGAACTATCGAAGTGTAAAGATTTGGTCGACGGTGAACTTTCCTGGCCTGAAACCGCGTTGATAGGGTCCAATCAGGCTTTGATGCGAGGTTTCAGGTGTTCACACAATATCGCAGAAAAGATCTTGTATGCGATGTTGAGGAGACTGATGCCTCTATAACTTATCCTCCGAAGTTTACCTTTATAATTGAAGTTCGTCCAACAATGGGTGATGTGCAGTCAAACTGTCATTCCACTTTCACCATCTGCATAATCAAATCCTTATCCCGTTTATCTAGTTCTTCTCAGATTCATCTAATCCTACATGTGTTCCTTTTAACCCAATTTATAACCAAGCGCTTTACCCCGTTCTTCAACTTCCAATTCAATTAGCCTAAAAGGGTTCCTTACTCAATCTCTTCTTACTGAAGATTCAAATCAATGATCCCATCAAGATTCAGTCAATGATGCATCAATGAATTGGGCCAGCAATGCAAGCCAACCAACCAACCATCTCTACACCTTGGCAGCACCACAGACCGAAACAAATTGAACAAAACGTACTCAAGCGCGCACACACACACACACTCGAGGAGGGATAATCCAATTGAAGGTAATGGATGGATAATAAGAAAAGCGATTGGCGCATCCCGATATCCAAATGCGATACAAACTGCCGCCAGAGAGGGAATACCTCACATAGGTCTTCGGATTGGGAATGGATTCCCTCGAAGAGGTTCAAGAATTTTAATTTTCATAGACCTACATAGTCCGGGAGAGATGCCCGTATTTGGTGGTGGTGATTGTCATCGAACTTCGAGGGTAGGATAGAGGTTAGTTAGCGTGTGTGCATGGGCACTCCTCTTCTTCGGCCTGATGACATTGCGCAGCATACATCGCCGTATACAACGAACGCGTTCTGTATAGTGTGGCAGCAGCAGATACTCCATATAGATACACCAAAACCTAATTACGTCGCTCAGACACAGACTGTGGATTCCATGGATTTTCTCATGACCTTACGAGCTTAAAGTTGGTTAACGCCCTAAATCAACACACGGTACATTGACCGTGCTGCATGTGTGGCGTGCAGACCGTCTGATGGACGATGGTTAATAACACCCGACGTCCTATGTCACATGGTGTCGGCGGCGATTGCTTGATGAATGCTTCGGGGCGTGCACCAAGGTGTTGATCATATTTCAAATATTGGAGAGTGTTGGCGTGCAGGAGAACAAGGAAACAGGTCTGCATAAGTGTTAACTGCAAGGCAAGTTGTAAGGAGTGGTGTTTCGTCCAGACTATGCCTTATCTAACTGAACCTGTCTTAGCATCAGGTTGACGGATCTTGAGTGCATCTTCACCAAAACTGTCGAATCTTCTTCATATTCTGAAATCACAATAGAAATTCCCTTACCGTATTTGTATCTCCTATTCCATTATACTTGTATCTCTTATGAAATAGCCGGCCTCAAGCTAGAACACAAGAAGGCAGTCATACGACTATAAACACATTCGCATAGTGAAACATACCCCATATCAGCGGCAAAAATAATTTGAAATTCCTTGCGGCAGATATTCATCCATCTACCGACTTAACCATCTTCGTTTGCGCGATGCAATAGCACTTTTCCCCCTCCGGGTACGTACGTACGTTGGAGTGTATGTCAAAAAAAAAACCACTTTGCAGAAAAACCCACATACGATGGCAGCAGCAGCGGTGGCGGCAGAGAGCCTGTGTGGCACAAACTTCCAATTCAATTCGCATTCTCTACATAATAAAATAATATCTGCGCCAGGGAGGATGGACAAATAAAAAAAAAAAAAAAAAAACGACGAGCCGCAGCAGACGACCAAAAGGCCAACCACATTTCGTATCTAAAAAGCTAGCTGCAAGCTAGGACTAGGGTTGAGAGTAGGATTTTTTACTTTGCACTGTGGTGGCTGCAGGTGGTAAGGAGTCTTATACTCCCTCTGGTTTTTTTGACTTGGTCTGTTTATTCCTTGATTAATTCGTACCACACGTAGTATACGTCGAAATGCGGCCATGTACTCGGTGAACTTAAGAACTACTGAGCCAATTTTAATGCAGCTGCACTGCCTTCAAGGGTATCCTTTCGGGGTGGTCATAGTCTACAAAGTAGGCTTCGATTACACCTCCCACGAAGCAATTAGGAGGGATTTCGAAATAAAAGGAGTAAACCACTTCACAGGTAATTAGATGTGTGACATGCTGAAAACTAGGACTGCTGAGCCAAAGGTGGGGCAAAAAATCATCATAATAAGCACCACTAGAGGCTGCCCACATGGAGGGGTATAACCACCATTGATAGTTTTCGGTAAGGCAATACCACCAGAAGGTATCACCATCTTTATCGACAGCCAGACAGCTATAAAAGCAATTACTCCCATAGAAATTAAATCGAAGCTTGTGAAGTGTTGTCGAGAAGAGCTCAGGGTACTTGAAACACAGCACAGTTATCGCTCTACTAGGTCCCCGGCCACGAGGGTATCCCAGACAATGAGAAAGCCGACGAGCTAGCAAGAATCGGCTCAGCAGCCTTGCTAGTACAAGTTGACTCACCTTTGTGTATCCCGCCATGCACACTCAAGCTCGTTGCAGGCAATAAAGAAGACAAGATGGACCTCCATGGAAACTTGTGCCACCAATAGGAAGCTATGGCCATCCTTCGGCAAGGCAAGGACCGAGAGAATTACTCGGAAAAATAGGAAATCCCTTTCCACCCTCGTGGGCCTTATCATGGGGCACAACACTCTGCGGTACCACTTGAACTTGAGGAACTCTGTAGAGGCTGTGGTGACGAGGGAGTTTTTGAGGACACTACCCACTTTCTGTGCCACTGTCCGGGTGTTCAACACTCCAGGAAAAAGTTCCTTGGTAAATATTTCTTTCAGGATCTCGAGGAGCTATCCGGCGTTTCGATAGGAAAGATGCTGAACTTCATCAAATCATCAGGGTGGTATGTATTCAGAAATGAAGTAAGTGATTGAATTGGAATCGTCTTTTGCCGGTTTTCACTAGGCCTCAATGGGTAAGGGATTACTTTTTTGTCTATAGGTATCAGTGTGGCAGAGAGCGTCTCTCCCTGCCTGCCTAAATACCTAACCTAACCTATCACCATTGATGTGGAGTCTTGTAGTAGATGCACTACTGAACAAATTGACAGAGGTAGCTTTAATTGCCAGGGGTACGCCGACTATATAGTTATCGTCGCAAGAGGAACATTTGAAAATACTCTATGTGACATCATTCAAATGGGTTTAAGAATCATACAGAAGTGGTGTGCGAGGGTAGGACTTAGAGTGAACCCTACCAAAACCACTGTGAACCCTACTCTTCACCAAGAAAAGACAGCTAAAGCGTATGCAACATATCTCCTGGAAGGGATCAGGGTCGACCCACAGAAAAAGATCACCACTAGACAGCAAACTCATTTGGAAAAAATATTTAGAAGCTGTGGTAACCAAAGCCACTAGAGCACTTATGGTGTGCAGGAACATTTCAGGAATAACATGGAGATGCAGCCCAGGCACACTAAGTTGGATGTACATGATGATGGTAAGACCTATTATCACATACGATGCAGTGGCATGGGTTAACAGAGCAAGGCTAACCACGACGAGGACATCCTTCAACAAAGTGTAAAGATTATCCTGTATAGGTATAACAGGAGCCATGCGAACCTGTCATACATCACCACTAGAGGTAATCGCAGGTATACCTCCACTACACATAGTGCTAGAGCGTATCGCCGAGGAGACCATATTGAGAATTAGCAAAAAAGACATTGGGAATGAAATTCATCGGCGACAAAGAGCGAGTAACCCTATCCAAATCAGAGACGATATGGTCAAGAAATACTGCCTTGAAAGGAAATTTGACTCCAAGCTGAGCAACAAAAAAGATTGAAGTAGTGACTCTGAAAAGTACCAATTCAGACAACACACAATCAAATGGCACTGGGGCAGGAGTGTACGAGCCCAGGACTAGATACTCAGAATCTCTGGAAATATTCCCCAGTATACTCGTATTTCAAGTAGAAGTTCACGCGATCTTAAGATGCACACAATTCAACCTAGAGAGGAAATATCGCGGGCAGGGCATCGCAATATTGTCAGACAGCCAAGCCGCTATCAAAGCACTGATCTTGCACGAAATCAGACCCAAGCTGGTATGGGAATACTTCCACAAACTGGGAGAGGTGAATAAGGTAACTCTCTACTAGGTACCAGGACATGTTAAAGTGGAGCGAAACGAAGCAGCTGATGAACTAGCAAGAAACGGACCAGACACGTCGTACCTTGGACCAGAACCATTTTGTGAGAGACGACCCCACAAAATACGGGAAGACTTCAGGAAAGAGGAAGAGAACAAATGGGTCAAGCATTGGAATGATGTCACCGAATTAAGACAGGCAAAACAAATTCTGGGGAAATACGACCACAACCAGAAAAGAAGCTGAACCTGCCTAAAAGTTAGCAAGAATCGACTTCCCATCTTCACGGTCATGTTAACGGGTCACGGCAGACTTAGGAAACTGGGAATAGAGGAAGACGGACACTGCAGATTCCGCAGGGACTTCGCAGAAACACCAGCGTATCTTCTTATGGAATGCGAAGCACTGATCCACAAAAGAAAATATCACCTAGGTGCCTATCTCCTATCAGAAATGGATCTACCTTCATTGGATCCACTCAAGATACTCACGTTCATAGCAGCAGCTGAAGTGTCCCAGCGATGAATATCCACCTTGTCGTGATGCTGGGGTTTAAGTGCGGCCGAAGGTTTTCTGCGGATATGTGTCGGCGAGTGCTGGACTCCCAGACCAAGAGATAAAAACCAAGAGATAGTCTCCCTAATTCTACCGGTAATGTGAGCGTTTTAAAACCGTGCCGAAAGATGAAAGGATTGGGGGGATACACAAAACCAACCATTAACGAGCTCTCACAGATGCCCTGGCGAGGTCTGTGTATAGTAAATGCCTTACCCCGGCATGGCGGCTCTGGCGGGGTGAATTATACTTTCCGGCCATACTCGTGGGAACAAAAACGATGAACAAAAATAAAAACAAAAAAACAACAACAAACGACAACAGCAGTCCGGAAGCTGACACGCTACCCGTGGGCGTACCGGTACTGGCCGAGCTGCAGCCACCATCGGCAGCTAGCTCGGATGAGGAGGAGATCTCTATGGAGATGGAGGAGCGGCTTCTAGCAGATCCATCCGAGGGTCCCCGGAAACCGAAGGGAGGGAAGAAGGTCTCTCCAGGCCAGATGAGACGGCGGTTGTTCCGTAGAGCGACGCATGTCAAGTCGGTGCTGGACGCAAAAGATCCCTCTTCCCTCTCCGAAAAGGAAAATAACTCCCTGGCCTGGGCTATTGATACAATAGCAAAGGAGGCTCTGACGAGGCCTGCGCCTATACAAAGCGTTGCTGAAACCAAGGCCAGCCGTAAGGTCGCTGCCCCTAAGGCAAACCTTGGCGGAAAAGGAGCAACCACAAAGATGAAAACCAGCAAGACCGCTGCCGCTAAGGCAGGTCCTGCTGGGGCTCACCCAGAAACCTCGAGGGCCGCTGAACATCGACGTAGGATGGCCGAGACCAGGCGGGAGGAGTTTGTGTCAAAGAGGCTTAGGTCTTCGGAGGACACAAAAAATCCCCCCAAAATGTCGAAGGCTGATACGGGGATGCTCTTCAGCGGGGCGATTCGAGGTTTACTGCAGCTAGCTGTGGTGGATTTCGGAAAACCTAGTGGCCAGTATTGCCAAGAATGCGGTCAGATGATTGAGAAGGCCTTAGCTGGAGCAATCTTCGACCGTATTCGAAAGAATGCCGGCGGAATTGCACCCACATTCGAGAGAGCGAAGTGGCATCGTGGGGTCATTATGATAGACTGCAAGGATCAGTTAATGCTTGACTTCGCCAAGGCCACGGTTCGCGGTTTTAAACTCTGGGAAGGGGCTGCATTGCGAGCGGTACTCCCAGAGGAGATACCGATCATTGTGCCATTGGCGTTCACGCAGAGCGACTCGGTGTGCTGCATAATGACTATTGCAGAAGTTGCAGGGCAGGGACGAAGAAGAAATTGAATCTGTTCGTCACCTGTTGTGTGACTGTCCTGCCCTATCCTTCAGAAGAATGAGGACTCTTGGTAGTTACCTCTTCTCGGAGCTGGAGGACTTGGGTAGTGTTGAGCTAGCTGCCCTCCTGAGATTCATATCACTTTCTGGATGGTTCTAACGGCAGATTTTTCTTTACAGCGTTTCCAGGGTTAAATGATTGGGCACAATGGACCCGTACTGCTGGTCTGAGTGAGCAGTGACTCTTTCGTCACAACGCACACATGAAGCTAACTTAATCTAACCTATATAGCCGTGTCGTAATCCAATTTAATCTTCGAAGTTCTCTGATGCCTTCCCATTGTACACAACATGATACAAGATGTAGGCAGCCAATCAAATAGCAATTCAAGCTTGTTAAAAGCCTAGTCGAAGTCGATGAACAGTGGATGTAATTGAGACCTGTAGCCGACGTACTGCTTCAAGGTTCGAGGTTTGAGTCTTAGAAAATACAATTTTGCTTCTAACAGTTCCATTTTCGTGAATCTCCGAGTCTACAAGAGTATTAAAGGCATGAGAAAGCTTCTCGAGAATCCAGGATTCTGTTTTAGCACGAATTTCTTCGCTTCAAGACTAAGTTACTTACTTAGGTGGCGCTACAGTTCGGGATGGACCTGTGGCTCAACTAACAAACCTCTCCAGTCAGCCCGGTTGTGAGCCAGCTGCCTGCAGTTACGCACGCTAAGTTGGTTGAACTCCCCCTCTACATGTTTGCGCTACCTACCGCGAGGTCGTCCTCTACTACTCTGTCCATCTAGGGTGAATTCGAAGACTTTCTTCGCTGGAACGTTAAGCTCCATCAGCTATATATAACCCAGCCATCTTGTTCGCTGTATGTGAACTCTTCTGGCTAAGTCTATGTCCTTAGGCCGAATAGTTCGGCATTGTACATTCTCCTTCACTCACCGTCTATGCAGATGGGACCAACGATCACTCGAAGAACTTTTCTCGCAAAGTGTCCAAGGGCGTCCTCATCCGATTTTGACATGCCTCTGCACCATACAGCAGGACTGGGATGATAAGTGTCTTATACAGAATTCCCTTGGTAGCTCGAGATGGACTTTGTTACTTAACTGCCTTCTTAGTTCATAGAAACACCGATTGGCAAGAGTGATTCTTCCTTTGATCTCCCCATATTGGTGGCATTTGCGCAGCTCCCCATAGAGTTTCCTTGCTCAAGGACTTTTTTTAGAATCAGATACGTATTAGAATCCGATACATATCTCCCTGCTCATAAGTTATGTAGGAGAAATGTGCTAAAGATCTACCAAACAAGGACGATAGTGACATCAGAAAACCTGCCATAAAATTTGGAAGTTCTTTGCTGAGTTCGTACTTCAAAAAAAAAAAAAAAATCAATATTCGGCGCAACAGCTCTTTAAGTGCCAGGGCCTAGCTTCTCGCAACCACTCATGTTGTGTGCGTTATATTTTTCACACGAATGGAAGGGACCTACAGTTTAATGCCGAATCCGAACGGCGATTTGAGAAGCTTTTTCGAGACAACAATACTCTCGGATGTTTGTCAGACGGTCGCGAGAGGTGGGACCGTGAAAAAACTTCGTACTTCAAAGGCCGCCTTAAATTGTCGTTCGTATGTTACGGAGATGCGAAGGTAGTTCAACATTCAGCTATGCGGGGTGTCAGGCCACAGAGGCATTCCAGGAAACTGCAGGGCGGACAAGCTCGCCGGGTACACCTTTCAGGATTCTGCCTGATAGGCAATCCCCGGGTACGCCCCTCGCTACAAGTAAGCATCTACTAAAGCTGAACAGTATTAGCAAGATCAACTACAGACGGGAAAAGGGCTCAACGTGCCATATTTCGATCTGGTTTAAGTTGGATCAGGAACATAGTGCTGATTTGCTTAAGCTAAAGCGATCACAGATCAGCTGCCTTCTAGGTCAACATGCCAAAAGACTTGGCCTCCATTTCCAAGGTCTTCTGCAGGAGCTGTAAGGACGAGGAGAAGGAAAATACCATCCTTCCACTCCTATGCACTTTTCCAGCCCTGTCGCATACAAGAATACTTCATCTAGGGGCCCGTTTCCTTGATGACCTCGGCGATTTGGCGTCCTTTTTGTTTTTTTTGCCTAAGGGTTGGTGGAAATTGCTACTGCTTTCGAGAAACTGGCGCACTCTGTTTCAAGTAGTGTGGGACTTGGTACTCAATAAGAAACCACCTTTAACCCTTTTATGCTACTTGACACCATCCACTCCGGAACCGATTTTGCATTACTTCAGAGTGGTGTCGTTTTCTTTCCCCTCTCGGGGTCGGCTTTTTCATATTTGTCTTCTCTTGCGGGTTTATTCCTTCTTGTCAGTAAGGCTTCTATCAGGCTTACATAAATCTCATAAATCTCATGAGGGTGAGGGTCTTTCTCTCTCATTTTTGATTTAAGCACATTTTCTATAAAGGAACGTACTTGATTCCAGCTCTGGTCACTCATTGACATTTTTGTCACTATGTTTTCCGGGGTGATGCCGATTAGAGATTCTAGCGGCCCCCCTTTCAGCTTCCCATCTGTTGCACTCGAAGAACGTGTGGTTTGCGTCGTTAAGTTCTGAGTCGCCATATTGGCAAGCCGAGCTCGCTATTTTGTCCATTCTGTGGGGATAGGCGTTGAAATAACCGTGTCCGGTAAGCAATTGGGTGACGTAATAATATATGTTCTTTCCCGTGTTTCTGTCCCTTCCATTCAGCGATGTTGCGGATCAGCCTGGCGGTCCATCGTCCTCTGCTTTCTGAGCTCCATCTCTCCCGCCCTTTCTGTTTGGTGAGCTCCTTCGCCTCACGGTTGCCGCTTTCACTCTAATGTCTGCCTTTTTGCCATAGACGTACTTCCTCTCTGCCACAAGGAGATCAATAGAGGTCACTCCAGCGACTATAATGACGGCTGGTTCCGACATCGTTCGCTAAGAACTTGTAACCCGTAGTCCCGCGCGCTTTTGTACTGCGGGCATTTGTTTCCTGTATTGCTCTTGTCGCAGTGCGTCGGCCCATATCTCGCACCCATACAGCAGCAGGAGAATGGCTTGGGTGACTGTCATCAGGAGCTTTCTCTTGCTAGTTGTTGGACCTCCAACGTTTGCCATTAATCTGCTCAGTGACATTGTGACCTTCGCAGCTCGTTCCGAAGCAGATCTTATTTGATGGCAGAAAGTTTACTTCGTATTTAGGGCCATCCCTAGGTACTTCACCGCTTTCTTGCTGGTTATTATCTTAGACCCGACTTAGGGGACTTTTGGTTTTGTAGGGTTTTCGACGCGGAGATCAACTCTTTTTCACTGAATATCGGGGTTTCTGGTCGTTTGACCGTAGAGGTGTCGGGAGGCCGAACATAATGCATTGGGAAGAGTGTGTTCACTATAAACTCCATCCGTGTTCCTAGTTTTCGCATTACGACTTTGAAGTCTTGCCCCCAGGGGTTGCTGTTGACATCCCGACGGAGATCCTCCCACTTCTGTTTTTTTGCTCGAATTGATGGCCCTCTTGAGCTCGGATCTCATGGTTCTAAATTCTGCTAGAATGTCTTCCGTGGGTTCAACTTGTCTTCTCATATCCCTGGTGACTTTGGGTCTGAAATGTAGGTATCTTCTTTGAAGCCCACCTATCTCGCCGCTCCACCAATACAGCGGTTTCCGGTTTCTGTTGGAGCCGCTCACCGATTTGGCTTCTTTAGGCGTCATGATCATCCATCGCTCCGGTTGGTTTTAGCTAGTCCCTGAGTGGTCTAATGGTAGATCCATGGCATCACAATGGACCTTTATTGGTCTAAGTGTGTCTGCACTATTGAGCAGACATCCAATCTAACTTGATCTAACCTACCCTTGCTCAGATCGTGGGGAAACTTTGTCATGAAAGAGCCATAGAAGACATATGGAAACAGAGGACCAAAAGACGTGAATGTTTATCCTTCGACGGTAAGCGGTCTTACAAATCCAACAAAAGGCTTCTAGCTTTGATCATTCCCTTGAGAGCAGTATTTTCGTTGTCAAAATGGAGTGCATTGTTGGTAGTCCCAAGCCGTTTTAATGACCCAGGAACAGGTACTCTCAAAACCCGTGGACCTTTAAAAAGTTTCCTAACAAAAGTGCCAAGCCCCACTGTACATCTGTCAATGTGCCCATTCTCTGGACATACGAAACAACAGAATGGATGGATGGATGCAATCGATAGATACCTCCACTGATATCATAGTTAGCCTACTCGCCGGTTCAAGGCGTATGTAACTTGCATGCGTAGCACTTACTCGGCGTACATTCCCGCACTCTTTCTCCTGTGTCCCGCCGCTCCAGGAGTTATAGTTGATCGATGCTGATCAAGTTAGTTTCCCTAAGATCGCGTTTATGGAAAGTTCAACATTTCATTCCCGGTTACGCGCATCTCATGTCGTACCTTCGCGGCAAGCAAATCATCGGCACGTCTTAGCATACAAAACCTATTGTCTGACAATTACTGCCATCGGCGGGCCCTTCATCGTCAGATTTTGGTTCGTGCTCTCCCTAAGTTTGGGCAGTGTTCGCTTTCCAGTGCAGTAGATGTCGCCATCAAGCGAGTAAGAATCCATCAACACTTCTGTCATCTGTAATGTCGTCGCGAGTGTGTTCGTAGAGTGCAGCTGTGTCATGTCATATGGCATCTTGAAATGAATTCAATTTAATTGCATTCTCTTGTAATATAACGTGTCCTTGTTCTTCCTTACACCTCGTGTGCATCAATAAAAAAAAAAAAATTAATTGCAAAACCAAGCGATAGTGTTAACTTTGATTGATTCGATTTCAATCGAGAGTGGAGAGTACGCGCGCCGACACCACTCTACGCGATCGAACAACGTGTGCAATATCAAAGGATTTCTGCCGATTCCCTGGATTACACAAGACCTTTTCTGGTTCAGCTTCTCTCCAGTTTTTGTCTCCCATCTGGAGCACCTGATTCATCTTCTGATTCATGGCGTGTGATGGTAAGTTATTGCTTCCCTTTGTTTCCTCCTTCTGGTATTCTTGGTTTTTTATTAAATTTTCTTTTAATTGTGCAATCCGCTCTGATTGATTGAAAACGATTGAGGAAGTCTTCTGCGCAACAGAAGAGGCACATACTCTCTGTTCGATGTTGTGTCAATTAATGGTCAGTTTCAGGGATGTTAATGGACGTAAATGGCCATTCTCGTAACTGGTTCCGTTCGTTCGTTTTATCGGGGGGCCGCCATAAAAAGATTGTGCAATTTTTATGTGTTACATCGGGAGTTTGACAGTTCGACCAGTGAGAAGTGATAAAAACGATTTTACTATAAATTAAGTGATTTATAGGGTTGTTAGCATCTGGAGAGATTGAAGGGAGTCGATCTTTGCATGAGTGGGAACAGGGTGACAGTGATATTGATAGAAGGGTCGACTGAATTTTGGCTTGACGTTTCTATTTGAAATGAAGTTGAAAGTAGATGTCAAAGTGAGCTGGAAGGCGGGAAGTGTGCTCTGACAACTAGTTTTCACTGATGTTACAAATAAAATCTCGGACAGGGAAAACACTAGGTACGCGACATCTACCCACCTTTTGTACTTCGTTTAAGTCATTTATACACATGAGTTTCTTAGATATACTACATGCTAATAAGAAATACGTGTGAGTCCTGTAAAAGCTTAGGGGTAGTCTGCTGGTTTAAAAAGAAAGGGAGGTGGAGTTGAGCCACACTTCCTCTAGCAGTGCTTCAGTGAAGTATTTCAATTAGCCCTTCTTGCTCAGATTTTACTCGAACTCACACCTAAAATAATAAGGCAAGCACAATTTGACGTAACTATGACAAAGCAATGAGATACCTACTCCAGGAGGTACTCGAGAAAACAATAATCCACCTGTGGTCTTTTTGACCCCGGCCCCGACAAGGATTCTGGAGGTCTCAACCAACACACTTCTACCCGCCGCCTCTGGCGCTGACCCGGAAGAAGTAACGATACTTGCTTTCGAAGACTCCTGCAGCTCTGTCTGCGACTTGTGTGGTAGACTGAGCTGGAATGACAAAGAAAGTAGAGGAAAGGCTTCGGATGGAACGTCCAATCTCTGCCTCAATAGTCGGGCAGTCGATGGAAGTTGTATCGGTGACGATTTGGAAAACCAAAAAAACTGAACGAGCTCCTGAAATGGCACACTCCGATAAGCTCCTGACAGTCAGCTTAAAAGGAGAAGTAGGAAGGCGACGATGGCGCGGTACAAAGAAGTTGCAAAGAGGCTGTACAGAGTCAGCTAAAGGCATAAGAGTCGATAGCAGTCATCCTTTAGTGGCGACGGGAAAGAGGCTAATTCGGCAGAAAGTACTCCAATTGGAGTCGATTTATCCCTCAGACCCAACGCTGGCTCCCTTTCGGTTGGATTGAACAGGTCAAAGCGGACGAAACAAGTTCCGCCTACTTTTCTCGGTGGAAGCGTGCGCTATTCTGCTGGGCACACTATTACCAGTGGCGTTATCAGAGTAGAAAATCTGGCAGATGCTGGTGCTGTTACCCCTAAAGGTCCTATCACTAGCAGACAGAATATGGCAGACGCAGGCAAAGCTATGGGTAAGGGCGCTTGTCTCGGCAACTTTTAAAAGTTACAGCACCCGCGAAGAGAAATTGGCTGGCGCGGATAAGGTAAGATGCAACCCGGATCGAAAGAGCGAAGGGAGTAGATTCTGTATGGTGAAACTGCTGCTTCCGCGCTTACTATACGAATAGAAAGAGCTGGCAGTGATCACAAGATGACCGACACGGAGTCCAAACATCGCGAAGATCAACTGTTGGAGCTAGCTTCGGCAACAAATACCTGCATTCAAGTGGAGGGCTGCGCATTAATGAGCAGAACTTTTGCGGTGAAGTGCTACTTCCAGCAAACCCTTGAATGGATAAGCAATGTAATGGCGAAGATACCACATATGGTGACCACTTCCTTTGCGGTCTTCGTGCTAATTAAGACCCGCGCACCATCTGCTGGATCCAGGGGAAACTCAGGAAAACGGCGGATATAATGAAGTGTCTCCATGTCTAGAATCCTGGTCCCGACACGATCGCATGGGTTGTCTACTCACACAACAAGAGCAAGAATCGCAAAAATGTGGAAGGCTCTTCTCTTGTTGTGGGTTTTTATCAAGGCTATGTACAGGTCATAGGGTCTAGGTATGATATGCGTCCTAACCTACATCTTAGAAGACTTAAAGACAATTTGTCTAAAGACATTCTGTCTAAGGACAATTTGCCTAAAAACATTCTGTCTAAAGACAATTTGTCTAAAGACATTCTGTCTAAGGACAATTTGTCTAAAGACAATATGTCTAAAGACATTCTGTCTAAGGACAATTTGTCTAAAGGCAATTTGTCTAAGGACAATTTGTCTAAAGACAATTTGTCTAAGGACAATTTGTCTAAAGACAATTTGTCTAAAGACATTCTGTCTAAGGACAATTTGTCTAAAGACATTCTGTCTAAGGACAATTTGTCTAAAGACATTCTGTCTAAGGACAATTTGTCTAAAGACATTCTGTCTAAGGACAATTTGTCTAAAGACATTCTGTCTAAGGACAATTTGTCTAAAGACATTCTAAGGACAATTTGTCTAAAGACATTCTGTCTAAGGACAATTTATCTAAAGACATTCTGTCTAAGGACAATTTGTCTAAAGACATTCTGTCTAAGGACAATTTGTCTAAAGACATTCTGTCTAAGGACAATTTGTCTAAAGACATTCTGTCTAAGGACAATTTGTCTAAAGACATTCTGTCTAAGGACAATTTGTCTAAGGACAATTTGTCTAAGGACAATTTGTCTAAAGACAATTTGTCTAAAGACCATTTGTCTAAAGACAATTTGTCTAAGGACAATTTGTCTAAAGACATTCTGTCTAAGGACAATCTGTCTAAAGACAATTTGTCTAACAACAATTTGTCTTAAGACAATTTGCCTAAAGGCAATTTGTCTAAAAACATTCTGTCTAAGGACAATTTGTCTAAAGGCAATTTGTCTAAGGACAATTTGTCTAAGGACAATTTGTCTAAAGACAATTTGTCTAAAGACATTCTGTCTAAGGACAATTTGTCTAAAGGCAATTTGTCTAAGGACAATTTGTCTAAGGACAATTGTCTAAAGACATTCTGTTTAAGGACAATTTGTCTAAAGACAATTTGTCTAAAGACCATTTGTCTAAAGACCATTTGTCTAAAAGCAATTTGTCTAAAGACATTCTGTCAAAGGACAATTTGTCCAAAGACATTCTGTCTAAAGACAATATGTCTACAGACAATTTGTCTCAGGACAATTTGTTTAAGGACAATTTGTCTAAACACAGTTTGTCTAAAGACAAAACCCCGATGTTCATTGAAGAAGAGTTGATCCTCGCGTCGAAAACTCTACCGAAAGGCCTCTGGACCTGACCGAATATCAGCGGAGGTGCTCAAGACGATTGCCCAGGCATGTCCTCAGCTGCTGCTGAACATGTACAATAGCTGCCTCCAGGAAGGACTTTTCCCTAGGAGTTGGAAGTTACAGCGCTTTGTACTGATCAGCAAAGGAAAAGGAGACCCGGATTCCCCATCAGCCTACAGGCCTCTGTATACGCTGGACACCGCAGGGAAACTCCTAGAAAAATTGCTAAAACCAAGGCTTACAGCAGCCATGCAGAGGACAAGAAATTTGTCCGAAAGACAGCACGGATTCAGAAAGGGCCACTCTACGATTGGAGCAATTGAAGAAGTGGTAAGGACCACCCAATTGGCTCAACAGGACAACCCCTATTTAAGGGAAATCGTATTGCTAGCAGCTCTGGACGTGCGAAATGCCTCCAATTCAGCCAGATGGAGCGATATGCTGAACGCCCTCGAAAGCGTTTTGGATATTCCCGAATATCTCTTGCGGATAGTGAGGTACTATCGCAAGGCCTGGACGGTGTTATACAACGCCGTAGAGGGACCTCGAATAAAGGAGATTACATCTCCTACGATGGCATCCTTCGTATGGAAATGCCCGAAAACAGCTTTCTGGTAGGGTATGCAGATGGCATCGCCGCAAGAGACACGGATAGCGCGCAAAGAAAACTCAATCAGGTGATGAGGCGGGTGCACCTCTGGATAAAAGAACATGGCTTAGGTTTGGCCACAGATAAGACGGAGATAGTCCTTTTGACAAAGAAGTGGATTCCAACTAATGTCGACTGCCAAGTCGGGTCTGGGGTAATAACCAGCAAGGAAGCGGTGAAGTACCTAGGGATGGCGAAGGTCACAAAGTCACTGATCAGATTAACGGCAAACGTTGGAGGTCCAACAGCTAACAAGAGAAAGCTCCTGATGACAGTCAGATATGGGCCGATGCACTACGATAAGAAGGAAACAAATGGGCGCAGTACAGAGGCGCGCTGCACTACGGGTTGTAAGTTCGTACCGAACGGTGTCGGAACCAGTCGTCCTCATAGTCGCGGGAGCGATCCCTATTGATTTCCTTGCGGCAGAGAGGAAGCGCAAATACAAATATTTGGCGCAACAGCTCTTTAAAGTGCCAGGGCCTAGCTTCTCGCAACCACTCATGTTGTGTGCGTTATATTTTTCACACGAATGGAAGGGACCTACAGTTTACTGCCGAATCCGAACGGCGATTTGAGAAGCTTTTTTAGACAACAATACTCTCGGATGTTTGTCAGACGCTCGCGAGAGGTGGGACCGTGAAAAAACTTTTTGGTATTTTCTGGGATTCGAACTTGGAACCTCATGCGTAGTGATCCGACACACTAACCACTTACGCCACACGGTCTTCGAGTGCTACAGATGGGAAGCTGAAAGGAGGACGCTGGAATTTCTAAGCGGCGCGGCGTCATCACCCCGGAAACAAAGTGACAAAAGTGTCAATTGACCAGAGCTGGAATGAAGTACGTTCCTTTATAGAAAAAGTCGTAGAATCCAAAAAGAGGGAGGGAGATCTAATAATCACCCTCATGAGATTTACATATGCAAGCCTGATAGAAGCCTGATAGAAGAAGGTGGTTTCTTAGTGAGTACCAAGTCCCACACTAATTGAAACAGAGCGGGCCTGTTTCTCGCGAGCGGTAGCGTTTTCCGCCACCGCTTAGGCAAAAAAAAAAAAGGACAATTTGCCAAAAGACAATTTGTCCAAAGACAATTTGTCTAAAGACAATTTGTCTAAAAACGAAATGGAATCTTTTAGCTGATACAGCTTCGTTAAGTTGCTGCCAGTCAATCACCACAGTCCTTAGGCATACAGAATTGCTGTGAAGGATAAAAGAGACCTCTGCTCTACCTTTGTTTGACTTAGCCTATATGCGTTTGAACTCTCTTTGCAACTGAAACAGAATTTGTAGGTTTTACCACAAATACCAGTTACTGTTTCGTTTCCCATCCCCGCACATAATTGGTTATCGAATTTTATATATTCCACCTCACTCCGAACGATAATTAGTCTTCGACTCACCACAGAACCCTAAAATCTAAGGTCAGAGCCAGTAAATCCACTTGAAATACGAGCCAATAAAAAACCACTAAAATGCCACAACGATTGCCAGAGTACAGTGTGATAAACTGAATTACTTCACCGACACCATCCATGACGTTGCAATAAAAAAATGGTCATAAAGCCTCCACACATTATCTATCGTCGCAGGGTAGACCTTTTCGGTCTTCCACACCACTCACGGGTATCAATCACTTCCTATTCCATTAACAAATTCCTGATTGCAATTTCGATGCTTAATAGTCTTCAGCTACAGTCTCTGGCTGGCTATTTTCTAACAAAATTCAAATAACATGCACGAAACCCATTAACAACCGCAGTATCCATAGATACGAGTAGATAGGGATGCCCATGCTAGATTCCAGAGATTCCCTCTGTCTCTTAGGAGGCGCACCAAATCAAATAGAGTGATAGACATACAGAAACCGGCATGACCATCATCATCATCATCACATTCAGTCACGTGGTCATTAAATGAACTTGTAATGGTTCAGTCTCGGGCATAGGGAGGGGTGGAGTATCTCGGAGCAATAACAAGTCATTAACTAATTAACAATCAAGAGGACCCACTGCGCTTGGGATGGATATCTCTTCCTCATTCATGGCCATCGCGCAGCAGAGTTGATTGGGGCGACAACGGATTGAAAATTAAATTATAGATGCTGGGAACCGCTTCTCTGCATCTAATTAAGTCGAATCGGCCCTAATATGCATCGGCAATCTGTGGAAAGGGACACCTATTTTGGCTAAGTACTTGAAACTGGTATTGGCGCTCTATGGTCTCAGCGACGTTAACTTCTGATTTCCGGATCTAAAGATTGATTTTTTTTTAAAGAGCCTGCATGAGTGCAATACAAATGACCCCTAGATGTTGGTATCTATGAGGCATACTTGCGGAACACGGAGACTTTTATTGGTTTCAAGGAACTTCTTAACGAGTTCAAATGAGAAGGAAGCCCATGCACGTAACTTAGCACTGAGTAGGTGAAGCTAGCTATGACGTTGCTAATCAACGTGGATGATGGGTAATTGTACACGGAAGTGCTGGGGTTGTAAGTGGGGAATTATCATAATTATGACACAAGGAGGTGACAGTTAAAAGAATGGCAATAGCGAGTTGAAGACTTGCGGAATAATGACTGTGGCTTGCAGGTTTTATGGATGGAATGCCACTTGGGAGGTCCCAATGAGGAAGCGCGTGTCAAACACATTTTCTTCTGCAATAAGAGTGATGGTGAGTTGTTTCTATTTGTTACTGAGTCACCATTAGTCTACTGTATCTCGATTATGAACCGTTTTCTGGTTCCAAGTATACACTTCGTTAGTCTAGTAAATCTTAGGTTGAGTTAGGTTTGGTTGACGTGGCACGGTAATACACTTAGATCAGAGATAGGTCCTTTGTAATACCACATGGATCATGTAATCCCTACCTTCTCGTTAGAACCATTTTTATCTTCTGATGAAACGTAGGTTAGCTTAGGTTATAGTGGCAGGCTGCAAAATGCGGCCTCACTTAGGCCAGGCTAGGCCCATTGTGATACCACATAGATCTATCATCTCCAGGGAGAGCTAGCTCTGGAACCAGTTAGAGCTTGTTATGAAGCGCTAGAAGCTGCTGATGCTTATGTTAGCTAGCTCGCCTAAATTGTCGAAGAGGTAGGCTCCTAGGTGTAATCTTCTATGAGCGGAGAGGACCTGGCGCGTACATACAAAGAAGGTTTAGTATGGATTATTCCTCCTCCTCGTCTCTGAAGAAATCATTTGCTACGATGCCCAGCCTGATTGCATGCCTACCGATGATGCAGTGCCCCGTAATGACATCTACTGTAGTAGTGATGAGCGACATTTCAGCCCGATAAGGCAGTTAGAGCATTTCTGATCCAAGCTGAAGTTAGATCTGTCTAGTAATTAGGCACGTAGTGCCGCTAACCCACTTGCGATTGGCCGCGCTAATGGAGTTGAGCTTAACTAGCAGTTTCACTGTAGCGAGAGGTATTCCGAGATTCACCTTGTTCGACGAGATCTGTAGACAAGTGCCCTGCTGAGCGAGTTCGTCGGCCGAGCAGTTCCCTGCCCCTGTACCCCGACACCCAAATTAGGCTAATGTTAAACTGTTTGTCCATCTCGTTAAGAGACAAACGACAGTTTAGGGCTGTTTTAGTTCAAGGTAACAGATTCCAGGAGCTTGATCGCACCTTACTTATGTCCTGTAACCCCTTGTGGGTCCTAGGGCCTCTACTACGCCTACGCGCCATCGTGTACGGTTTCTGGCAATGTGTCTGAGTTCTCCCCAACATTTCCCCAACTGCCGTGCCTCCTTCTCGACTGTTCTGCGCCATGTTCTCCTCGGACCGCCAGGTCTTCTGCCATCCTGAGTTAGAGGGTTCCATTGCATAGCATGGTTCGCTATGGAGCTGTTACCCTTTCGGAACGTGTGACCAATCCACTGCCACTTCCGCCCTTGGATAGTTGTGCCTATTGGTTGCTGACCCGTTCTCTCGTAAAGATGTTCGTTAGAGATACGATTGGGCCAGAAAATCCTTAAGATATTGCGCAGACACCTATTAACGAACGTTTGCAGCTATCTGGTGATAGTCGTGGTCACTCTCCACGTGCTGCAACCATATAGCAGCACGGATTCAACGTTGGAGCGGAACAGTCTTATCTTGGTGCTCAAACTGATTGCATTGCTTCGCCATATTTTGGACAAAATCCCGAACGCGGACTTTGCTTTGGCGATCCTGTTAGCTATATCCAGTTCGGTTCCACCATCGGTCGAGACAATACTCCCAAGATACTGGAAATCCTCTACTCTCTCTACCGGTTGTCCAGCAATGCATATTTGAGCCGATGAGTTTGTTCCAAGGCTGATAATTTTAGGTTTTGCCGTATTAATTTTCAGCCCGACGACACCTGCCTCCCTCTCCACATCTGCTGTCATTTGGTAGAGGTCCATGATTCTGTGGAAGAGTAAGCATACATCGTCTGCGTAGTCAAGATGTTTCAGTTGAGATGTAAGAGTCCATCGAATTCCTCCGTTTCCCGTCGACAAAGCTGCATGAAGCACATCGCTAATCACCAATAGGAATAATATTGGTGAAAGGATACAGCCTTGTCTTACCCCACTTTGGATCTCAAATTCCTCAGACAACCTTCCCCTGTGCAGAACGTGACATTTTGAGCCTTCATATGTAGCTTTGATAATAGCAATTAGTTTATCGGGAATGCCTCTCCTGTGTAAGGCACGCCAAATAAACTCCCTGTTGACACTATCGAACGCCTTCTCAAAATCGATGAACAGCAGGTGCAGTGGCGATCGATATTCAACACACTGTTCGATGATAATTCACAGGGTGTTGATGTGGTCGGCACAGGAGGATCCAGAGCGGAAACCTGCTTGTTCGGCATCGAGTGTGTCTTCGAGATGTTGTTTGATTCGCTTCAGGATGACTTTAGCTATTATCTTAGCTACAGCAGGCAGCACGCAGATACGCCTCCAGTTTCCGCACTCCATTAAATTTCCTTTCTTAGGAAGCTTGACGATCATTCCTTTTTTCCACTCGTTAGGAAAGCTCTCAGCTTCCCAAGCTCTATCTATAAGTGGAAGCAGAAGCTCAGCCGATGTCGTTGGCGCTGCTCGTAAGAGCTCTGCTGGAATACCGCCAAGTCCTACCGCCTTGTTGGGTTTGAGTGCCTTGATCGCGGTAATGATCTCATCTTTACTGGGAGTCGTGGTGCGTATTCGGGAACTTCTCACCTCGGGCATCTCAGTCTGATTTGGGAGCATATCGCTAGCGAATACACGGTTCAAAACCGTAGCAAAATGCTCTTTCCATCTCATAAGCTGGTTCTCATCCGAAATGAGCAAGGAGCCGTCTAGGCTTTTCACTGGGTGTTGGCTGGAGCTGCGACCACCTGTCAGCTCTTTCGTGATTCTGTAGACAGTCCTGCTATCGCACCTCCGTGCAGCTTCTTCTGCTTCTGTAGCCAGCGCGTTGATGTAGTTGCGCTTGTCACGTCGTACGCTACGCTGAACTTCTCTCATCTTCATGCGATATAGGGACTCTAGCTCGCTTCTCCCTGCTGCTGGGGTAGCTGCAACGCGAGCTTTTAGCAGTTTTCGTTCGTCAATCCGTCTCCAGGTATCCTCGGAAAGCCACGCCCTATGTCTTCCCTGCGATCGACCGACAATTCTTTCAGCACCAGATGTAAAAACATTTTTCACAGCACACCAATGGTCTTGGATGGTTGTGGGCATTGAGCTGCTGATTGCTTCCACACCTTGCGAAAAGTGCTCCCTTAATTGTTGGCGCACTGAGGGATCACTAAGTCTATCGATGTTGAACCTGGGCATTCTTGTGTTGTCGTGGGATCTTCGAACTGCAGCAGTGCGTAGTTGGAGAGTAGCTATCATAAGATGGTGATCACGTACTATCCCCACATCTGCCCCACGCCTGTTTCGGACGTCCAGGAGACTACTTCTAAAGCGGCGGCTGATAGCAAAATGGTCAATTTGGTTGGAGGTTGCTTGCCTGTCATTGGAAACCCAGCTGACTTTGTGGCAGGTCTTGTGCTCAAACATGGTGCCACCTATCACAAGGCGGTTGGCATTGCAGAAATCCACAAATCTTTCGCCGTTGTCATTGCGGTTGCCTAGTCCATGCTTCCCGATTACATGTTTGAGCCCTTCGTTGCCTACCTTGGCATTCAAATCCCCCATCACTATGACAATGTCTCGATTTGGTGTTGTGTTGAAGACGGCGCTTAAGAGATTGTAGAAGCTCTCCTTTTCGTCCTCAGACGAACTATTGGGGCGTAACACTGTATGATGGTGACACGTCGTACTCTAGTCCGGAATCTGGCCGTCAAAATCCTATCACCATGAGGCTGCCAGGAAATCAGGCCCTTGCGTGCTGTTGTTGTTAGCAGTAGTCCGACTCCATATTCTCGCGGACTTCCGGATGGTCTTCCAGAATAGAGTAGTACAGTGTTACGCGTTGGAGACTGGTACTCGCCCGCTTCTAACCATCTTACTTCACTTACCCCCAAAATGTCCAGTTTATATCGCATGAATTCCTTTTCCAGTTGGAGGAATCTGGCATTGTAAGGACCTTCTCTTCCCGAGTCGAGGAGCGTCTTTACATTCCAGAAACCTATCTTTGTCCGGGTACAATAGCCAAAAGTCGTCAACATGTGATCAGTCCTTATCCGAGGCATAGTGTCGGTTTCAGTAGCGAGCTGGTTTCAGTAACGCAGGTTGCTGGCTCACGTTACCTAGCCTAGAATCAAGGCCCTAGATAACCCGCACTTACAATTTTGGCCTATACGTATAAGGGTTTATACGTATAGTTGCCCGGGGACCACCACTAGGAGGTAAAGTAAGCACTTCATCACGAACTTGATTGTTGCGCTACTGGCCCAAGCCAAGTTTTGGGCAGTCAGTAGTTTCCCGATCAATCGCAATGCAGATCCAGGTGACTTGGTATCCTCGAATCGTCTGCATACATCCAGGAGTTCCCTTTGCGTGACAGTTGGGATGTCCTGTACTTCCGGAGGTGGCTCTATACGCTCTGCTGGTGTTTGAGGTGGGAACAACCCCGATACAATTTTCTGCATAAGGAGAGGGCATGAGGGGAGGGTGCCCTAGTGCCTTTGAGTTTTGCCATTACTGTTCTGTAGGCGGTGCCCCAAGGATTTACATTTGCTTGCTCGCAGAGTTCCTTAAAGCTATTGCTCTTATTTCTGCGGATGGCTAGTTTTAGCTCTCTTCGCCTATCTTTGAATTGCACCCCTAGGTCCTGATGTGTTGACAAACTACTGGATCGCTGGAATAGTCTTCTGGCTCTATGGCACTTGCTGCGTAGCTCTGCTATCTCTTGGTTCCACCAGTATACTGGTGGCCGGCGATTTGTTGACGTTTTCCGGACCATGAATGCGTCGCAAGCCCTAGTTACTTGTTTGGTAACCTCAGCGGCCATAGCGTTTGCTGTTCCTGTGCTTATTGTTAACTCTGCAAAAATCAGGGCAGATGTGTCTTTGTCCATGGTGCTTATTTTCCACCCCATTCGTTGTGCCTTGTTTGGGCGTTCCTGGGTTGGTCTCCTAGGTTGTACTTCAAACAGGATGGCAAGGTGGCCGCTGTGAGTATATTGATTACTGACTCTCCAGTCGGCGCCTCTCGATAAGGAGCTAGTTGCAAGGGTGATATCAACTATGGACCCTACCCCATTTCTACTAAAAGTGTGCTCACTTCCTGTATTTAGCAATATTAGGTCTAGTGCCGATACGGCTTCTAGGAGAGCCCCCTTCTCCCCTTCTATTGGTCCGTGCGCTGCCCCAATCCGTGGCCCATGCATTGAAGTCTCCAGCTATAATTGTTCGGCTATGACCTCTAGCATCATCCATCATCCACGAGCCTATCAAGCATACCTCGGAACTCCTCAATGGTGGTGTTTGGAGATGCATAACAGCTATAGACATGTACTCCTTTGACCTTTTCTCGCACGAAACCTGTTGTGTCATCATTTTTTCTTGAAATGCGCAATCTCCACAGGCCCAAATAGCAGCTCTTTTTGAGTCATCCGCAGCCCAAATTGATTACTGACTCTCCAGTTGGCGCCTCTCGATAAGGAGCTAGTTGCAAGGGTGATATCAACTATGGAGCCTACCTCATTTCTACTAAAAGTGTGCTCACTTCCCGTATCATCGAAATTTTTGTACTGCTCGCATAATACGGCAACATCTATCTTTAACTCGCGAACGGTTTGTGTCAAGATTTCCTGTGCCGCTTCGCAGTGGTTTAAGTTTAGTTGCAGCACTTTCATATTCTTCTTGCGACTTTTGCAGCTTCTTGGTATATCGGGTATACTATGCTTCCTGCCGCATGTTTGATGTTGCTACTTCCCTTTTCTTCGCAAAGGACGCACCTTGCATCATTGCTACAGTTCTTGGATACATGGCCTTTCTGTCCACGCCTAACGCAATCCTCACTCCTATCCAACGTGTTTTTACACGCCTTTGCTAGGTGCCCGAAGTTAAGACACCTAAAACATCGCAGCGGTATTATTTTCTCCCGTATTCGGCATACCGCCCATCCGATTTTTATTTTTCCAATCTCCAGAACTTTTTTGGCAGTATTTATCGGGAGGCTAATGACGGCAGTTTGCGTCCCTGCATAGGCTCTCCTCATATATTTGATGGATGAGGTCTGTATGCCTTGTGCTTCCTCGAACTGCTCGGACAGAGCTTGGCAGATCTCTTCCTTTGTGGTGACACCATCTAGGTCTTTGCACTCAATGAGCACCTCTTGCGTTAGGGATCTCACTTCCGCCATTTCACCGAGAACTTTTTCCACTTTACTTTGGTGTTCTGATGTCCTTCCATCAGCTGCTTTCTTGAGCTCAAGCACTCTCTTGGCTGTCCTTCTTATGCGGGTTACATTACACCCCAATCCATTCAACTCGGGGTTGGTCTTCACCTTTCGGAGTATGTCGCAATAGGAAATTTCTCCAATCTTTTTAATCACCAGTGCGTCAGGCTTAGCATATACCTTGCCTCGACTTTTTTCTACTCTTGTCTAGACGACTTTATTAGTAGTTTCTGCACCTGGTTCTTCGATCCGGGGTTTCACCCTGGAGGATCTAACACAGTATATAGGCATAACTCATTGCCAAGGAAAGATTTTTAGTACCGAGATTACCAGAGGCACTCGCAGCTCAGTCAGTATCACTTACAGAACAGTTGTAACAAAGCTGAAAACGTATCCAAGGTGTATGAAAAGAATCGTAAGCCCAGAGCAACAGTAAGACTGTTGACGAGCCTTTAGATGCCTGTAGCTGATTTGGCTATAAAAAGACGCTAGGAGTAGATGGCGTATCAATCGAGTCTTTCAAATTCTTTTGAATACTTGGCTACCCCGAGCAGCTGATGAAAGTCTTGGGATCCAGTTTCTAGTTGCCATTCGGGACCTACAATTTGATGCTATATACGAACAGTTTTCGCAAAGGGTTTTTGTACTATTTATACTCTTCGAGGGCATTTCGAAACTTGAAATTGTTCAACAGTCCGAGGTAGGGGTTTTATAACTCCACTGGTGGTAGTACTGGTGATCTAAAACAACAAATAGTATGGAATAAGTATTCTGAGGTCAAATAGGCGAACCCCACAGGCGGATCAGTAGAAATGCGGTGAAGCGGGAGGGTTATGATCCCTTGTTTTCGGATCATAACCTTGCCAAAATAGAAAGAAGAAGAATAAGAAGAAGAAGAAGAAGAAGAAGAAGGAATAAGTATTCTGGGCAAATTTCTTAACTCCGTACACAGGCTAGGCAATGCAAACCACATTGGCAACTTTCTCTTCATCAAAAGCCCACACCGCCCTATCGAATCCAGTCTCTACAGCTTCCAATTACTTCGCGATGTCATGGAATTTACCATCATTACAAATCCTCCAAATGGAATCCCATGCTTTCCCACCTAAATTCCCATTCAGCACAAATTTATTGCACTAAAAAGTACAATTTGCATCCAGTCAAACCCCTTGGGCTCCGCTTCACCTCACAAGTCCGTTGTCCGGGGAGACAACTTGACCGACATTTACATTTCGAGATATCACCTCTAACACTGTCTCAGATAATCAGCCTCACTAAAAACCAGGAAATTATCATCTCATAAACAATTAAGAGAACATTCCCAACCTCTGTCGCTTCAGCTGTCAACCTTTCTGGGGCCAGCTACGCCACACAACAGTTCGCTTCCAAAGACGATATCTTCATGACACTTAAAAGCGAATACAAACGGGAGGAGCAAGGAGCAGCAAGCAAAAAAAAAGAAGACCAAACCTGCCATCAGAAGCAGAAAAGAATATTTAAAAAGCAAATTCCATTCCACATGCAACTCGGGTAAGGCTTGGAAACCATCTCGATTTCAATCTCTTTCTGCACCTCTCTCTCTCTCTGTGCTCTGCTCCTCCGCTAGAGATAGGGATAAGAATCCCGACGACAAAAGAATGCCACCGAACAGCTTCGAGTAGATAATCATCGCTTGGCACAAGAAGACACATCTTCTGTGTGTTTCTCTCCCGGAGAGGAGCATCATGTCTTATCATGGCCCGTCCAAGCGAACGCACTTTACCTGGTGTCGCACCTGGACCTAGAAGTAGAATGCGAGCTGAATGTATGTTTGTCAGTTTTTTTCTTTCCTTCTGAGCCTGCTGAGAACTCGCTCTGGCAACATGTTGCCACAGAGTGTGTTCGCGTAACTCGTGTGAGGCTTGTGCGAAGCCTCCTGTGACTATTTGTCACTCTGGGCGTCACATTGTCAACCCGGAAACTCCAATTCCATAACCATACCAAAATTGATCAAAATCAACGAAAAATAAGATGCATCTCTACTAGATACAGATACAGATGCAGAGATGGAGATGAACTGCGGCATTTCCATCTAAAAATAAATCACCGTTATGCAATCGAACGGACGACCGACGCCGGATAGATTTTCCAAGTCAGGTTTGGCTCATACACACGAGATTATGTTTGTTTAACCAGTTGCGGTGGCGGCAGCGGAAATAGTCAAAAACCAGGCCCAGGTTGCCTTGTCAGACTCTCCACTAGCACTAGCTCCAGCAGCAGCAGCAGCAGCAGCCTCCTGTCATGGATTAAGCTACGCTCGGCTGAATCGTGACATTAATGAATCGTTTCACCTGCTTTCGGAATTAGATAAAGGAAAACAAAAACAGAACCAAAGGCACCCAGTAGCCAGGCACAGGCACATGCACAGGCATAGAGTGGAGGTCGTTGTGCAACTTTGCTTCTTATATCACCAGGTCGGTGCGAAACTTCAATGTCAATTGGACTGCAGTTGGTGTATGTGTGCCGTTGAAGCTTGTGGGGGCAGTCTATCCCCGTGAGAGCTGCGCAAAGAAAAACCCGTCATTTGATAGATGGACGGGTGAGTGGTAGTAGTTGTTGAAAATTTTACGTCTCGTCATTTGTTATGCAATTTTGATTGCGCCCCATGGCGTGGATGGACAGTGAAAATGGAAATTGATTTTCGCTGTATGACCAATTGATGGATGTTACTTTGTGGCGGCGAGATGGTCTGCACAAGACAGCTTCGCCTATACGGTATCCAGGTTCAGGTTTAGGATGGCCGGTTTGTGTCTTACAGCCTTTGACTGGGAACCTCACTCAGTATTCTCCTCCAGTCCTAGACGTCGAACTGCTTGGCTTTTGTTAATTTCATAAAAGCGGATCATGGGCCTTTGAAATAGATAAATCGCTGACTGGGTCCATCAAGATTCATTAAGATTCAGAGGTTACACCGAGGCAGTAAAATGAAGAACGGTAGAACGGAATTAAGTGTTCTTAATCCTGTTAGCACAAGAGATGCACTTTACAAACCTAACCGAATGAAATAGATAACGTTTTGGCTCATAACTACGATACGTGTATTTATAGATAGTTCTGCAATGAGCTCGTAAATTCGCTTTGATACGATTTTATTTGCAATTAAATGCAGAACCAGATTTCCATTTATCCGTTGATATGATGCAGCCGTTGTAGAAGTGTTAAGTACCTACTTCACGTTTCCATGAAGCTAATTATATTTTAAGTGCGAAGTGTGCGCAAATCGATCCATCTACGTATCAATGCGATACGGGCATTAATATACAATCGATGGTTGTGAAATAGTTCTATGGAATTACGCTTAAGAGATATAAAAACATGCCAAATGGGTACAGATTGTTTGGAATGGATGGTGTGATACCCTATCCTATATCCCTTTACCTAGTCCCATTTGTTTTTGCCTAGGGGGTAGTGGAAAAACGCTAATGCGCACGAGAAACAGTCCCGCTCTGTTTCAAGTAGTGTGAGCTTATGTCCTGTATCCCCTTGTGGGTCCTAGGGCCTCTACTACGCCTACGCGTCATCGTGTACGGTTTCTGGCAATGTGTTTGAGTTCTCCCCAACTGCCGTGCCTCCTTCTCGACTGTTCTGCGCCATGTTCTCCTGGGGCCGCCAGGTCTTCTGCCATCCTGAGTTAGTGGGTTTCATTGCATAGCATGGTTCGCTATGGAACTGTCACCCTTACGGAACGTGTGACCAATCCACTGCCACTTCCGTCGTTGGATGTTTGTGCCTATTGGTTGCTGACCCGTTCTCTCGTAAAGGTGTTCGTTAGAGATATGATTGGGCCAGGAAATCCTTAAGATATTGCGCAGGCACCTATTAACAAAGGTTTGCAGCTTTCTGGTGATAGTAGTAGTCACTCTCCACGTGCTGCAACCATATAACAGTACGGATTCAACGTTGGAGCGGAATTGTCTTATCTTGGTGCTCAAACTGATTGCATTGCTTCGCCATATTTTGGACAACATACCGAACGCGGACTTTCTTTGGCGATCCTGTTGGCTATATTCAGTTCGGTTCCACCATCGGTCGAGACAATAGTCCCAAGATACTGGAAAACCTCTACTGTCTCTACCCGTTGTCCAGCAATGCATATTTGAGTCCATGAGTTTGTTCCAAGGCTGATAATTTTAGGTTTTGGCGTATTAATTTTCAGCCCGACGACGCCTGCCTCCCTCTCCACATCTGTTGTCATTGGGTGGAGGTCCATAATTCGGTGGGAGAGTAAGCATGCATCGTCAGCGTAGTCAAGATGTTTCAGTTGAGATGTAAGAGTCCATCGAATTCCTCCGTTCGCGTCGACAAAGCTGCATGAAGCACATCGCTAATCACCAATAGGAATAATATTGGTGAAAGGATACAGCCTTTTCTTACCCCACTTTGGATCTCAAATTCCTCAGACAACCTTCCTCTGCGCAGAACGTGACATTTGGAGCCTTCACATACAGCTTTGATAATAGCAATTAATTTATCGGGAATACCTCTCCTGCGTAAGGCACCCCAAATAAACTCCCTGTTGACACTATCGAACGCCTTCTCAAAATCGATGAACAGCATGTGCAGTGGCGATCTATATTCAACACACTGTTCGATGACAATCCCCAGGGTGTTGATGTGGTCGGCACAGGAGGATCCAGAGCGGAAACCTGCTTGTTCGGCATCGAGTGTGTCTTCG
This sequence comes from Brachypalpus laphriformis, assembly GCA_945910035.1. Classification (NCBI taxonomy): domain Eukaryota; kingdom Metazoa; phylum Arthropoda; class Insecta; order Diptera; family Syrphidae; genus Brachypalpus; species Brachypalpus laphriformis. The sequence goes on along the minus strand of OX246754.1, from coordinate 14,921,849 downwards.
AGATGTTGTTTGATTCGCTTCAGGATGACTTTAGCTATTATCTTAGCTACAGCAGGTAGCACGCAGATACACCTCCAGTTTTCGCACTCCATTAAATTTCCTTTCTTAGGAAGCTTGACGATCATTCCCTTTTTCCACTCGCTAGGAAAGCTCTCAGCTTCCCAAGCTCTCTCTATAAGTGGAAGCAGAAGCTCAGCCGACATTGTGGGCGCTGCTCGTAAGAGCTCTGCTGGAATACCGTCAAGTCCTACCGCCTTGTTGCTTTTGAGTGCCTTGATCGTGGTAATGATCTCATCTTTACTGGGAGTCGTGGTGCGTATTCCGGAACTTCTCACCTCGGCCACCTCAGTCCGATTTGGGAGCATATCGCTACCGAATACACGGTTGAAAACCGTAGCAAAATGCTCTTTCCATCTCTTGAGCTGATCCTCATCCGAAATGAGCAAGGAGCCGTCTAGGCTTTTCACTGGGTGTTGGCTGGAGCTGCGACCACCTGTCAGCTCTTTCGTGATTCTGTAGACGGTTCTGCTGTCGCACCTCTGCGCTGCTTCTTCTGCTTCTGTAGCCAGCGCGTTGATGTAGTCGCGCTTGTCACGTCGCACGCTACGCTGAACTTCTCTCATCTTCAAGAGAAATATGAACTCTAGCTCGCTTCTCCATGCTGCTGGGGTAGCTGCAACACGAGCTTTCAGCTGTTTTCGTTCGTCAATCCGTGTTCAGGTATCCTCGGAAAGCCACGCCATATGTCTTCCCTGCGATCGACCGACAATTCTTTCAGCACCAGATGTAAAAACATTTTTCACAGCACACCAATGGTCTTGGATGGTTGTGGGCATTGAGCTGCTGATTGCTTCCACACCTTGCGGAAGTGCACCCTTAATTGTTGGCGCACTGAGGGATCACTAAGTCTATCGACGTTGAACCTGGGCATTCTTGTGTTGTCGTGTGATCTTCGAACTGTAGCAGTGCGTAGTTGGAGAGTAGCTATCATAAAATGGTGATCACGTACTATCACCACATCGGCCCCTCGCCTGTTTCGGACGTCCAGGAGACTACTTCTAAAGCGGCTTTACTTACTTACTTAGGTGGCGCTACAGTTCGGGGTGAACCTGGGCCTCAACCAATAAGCCTCTCCATTTAGCTCGGTCTTTAGCTAATTGCCTCCAGTTGCGCACTCCAAGTTGGTTTGAGGTCCCCTTGAACTTGTGCGCGCCACCTACGGCGATGATTCCCTCTACTGCGTCGTCCCTCGGGATTAGATTCGAAGACTCTGCGGGCCGGAGCGTTGGTGTCCATTCGCTCTACATGTCCTAGCCATCTCAGACGTCCAATACACAGTTTTTTGAATAGGTCGATGTCGCTGTACAGCTCGTATAGTTCGTGATTGAATCTTCTCCTCCAAAACCCGTCAACGCAAACGGGACCGAAAATCTTACGAAGAATTTTTCTCTCGAAGCGACCAAGGATATCTTCATCCTCTTTTAATAAAGTCCATGTTTCAGCGCCGTAAAGCAGGACTGGGATGATCAAGGTCTTATATAGAGTCTCCTTAGTTGTTCGAGAGAGGGCTTTACTGTTGAATTGCCTTATAAGCCCAAAAAAACAGCGATTGGCAAGAGTTATTCTTCGATTGATTTCTGCGCTGATTTTGTTTGCTGAATTTATAGCAGAGCCAAGGTAGACAAAGTCCCTTACTACCTCGAAGTTATAGCTGCCCACGGTGACGTTTTGTCCAATTCGTCGATGTTGGTTTTCCCTTCTAGTTGACATCATATACTTGGTTTTGCCCTCGTTTATCGCTAAACCCATTTTGGCCGCTTCCGCCTCAATGCTTGCAAAAGCACCGGTGACAGCCCGCTGAGATCTTCCGATAATGTCTATATTGTCGGCGTATGCAAGCAGTTGTACAGACTTGTAATAGATTGTGCCTCCGGTGTTGGCTTGTGAGTTCCGCACAATCCGTTCAAGTACAATATTGAAGAAGTCACATGACAGCGCGTCACCTTGTCTAAAGCCTTTTTTGACATCAAAGGTCTCGGTGAGGTCATTACCGACCTTGATGGAGCAGCGAGCGTTCTCCATCGTCAGCCTGCACAGGGATGGCAGGGATGTCAAAACTAGACATGGCTCTATAAAGCTCTTCTCTATAGATGCTGTCATAGGCGGCCTTGAAATCGATAAAGAGGTGGTGAGTATCGATTTGGAATTCTTGGGTTTTCTCCAGGATCTGCCGAAGTGTGAAGATTTGATCGATGGTGGACTTTCCTGGCCTGAAACCGCACTGATAGGGTCCAATCAGGCTGTTGATAAAAGGTTTCAGGCGTTCACACAATATCGCAGAAAAGATCTTGTACGCGATGTTGAGGAGACTGATGCCTCTATAATTGGCGCAGTTGAGGGGGTCTCCTTTCTTGTGGATCGGGCAAACGATGCTGAGATTCCATTCATCAGGCATACACTCGTCTGACCAAATATTAGAAATGAGTTGGTGTATGCACTCTACCAATTCATCCCCAGCTGCCTTGAAAAGTTCGGCCGGTAAGCCGTCAGGTCCAGCAGCCTTGTTGGATTTTAGCTAGGATATTGCTATCCTCACTTCGTTTTGGTCAGGTGGACGGAAATTTTGACTATCATCGTCAATGTTGAATGGTTCATTCTGCCTGACAGCGGGATGTTGGTCTTCGTCTCGCCGTTATACAGTCTGCAGATGTAGTTTTTCCATATTCTCAGCACCGACTGTGATTCTACTACGAGGTTTCCATTTTCATCTCTACAGGTTTCTGTACAGGGTCTGCTTCTCTGACAAATTCTTTTTACCTTTTGGTAAAACTTCCGTGCATTGTTCCTGGAGTATAGACTCTCGATATTCTCAAACGCGCGCTTCTCATGCTCTTTCTTCTTCTTTTGGAGAAGCCGATGTTCTTCCCGTCTCTTTTGCTCGTAGAGCTCACGAGCAGCTCTCGTCTTCCTTTGCAGCGCCGCTTTGTATGCCTCTTGTTTTGCTGCATGCACTCGCCGGCATTCTTCGTCAAACCAGGGGTTTCGCGGTGGTGGGCGAGCGAGACCCAGCACATCAGTCGCGGCGTTTCTGATGGCATGTTGGCAGCGTTGCCACTGGTCTTAGGCACTTGATGCTGGCGGTATAGGGGTGATTGAGAGATTTCGGGATACGCGTTCAGCGAAGAGTCTGGCGGTCTCTTGCGATTGTAGCTTTTCGACGTTAAATTTTCGCACAGTAATTCTTCTTTGTTGCTCAGATTGGGATATCCGCATTCGTACCTTGGCTACAACAAGGTACTGATCAGAGTCTATGTTGGCCGCTCGGAAGGTCCGGACATCCAGAATACTGGAGGCATGCCTTGCGTCGATCGCACTATGATCAATTTGGTTGATCGTGACATGATCATTGGACCGCCATGTCTGCTTATGAATATCGAGATGAGGAAACCATGTGCTTGCTATGGTGACATTTCGCTCCACAGCGAAATCAATTAGCCTTAGTCCGTTATCAGACGTGGTGTCGTGTAGGCTATGCTTACCGACTGCTCTACCGAAGACGTCCTCCTTTCCTATTTTGGCGTTAAAATCGCCCAATACGATTTTAACGTCGTATTTAGGACATTGCTCGTATGTTTTGTCGAGGAGCTCGTAGAAACACTCTTTGGAGGCAGGGTCCTTTTCTTCTGTGGGGGCATGAACACATATTAGGCTTATGTTAGCGAATTTAGCCTTGATCCGGATAGTCATAATACGCTCGCTCACGTGTCGGAAGCTTAAGACTTCTTGCCTAAGTCTGCCGCGTATGACAAATCCGCATCCGAATAAGCGTTGCCTGTTGCCTCTGTAGCAATCACCGTAGTAGATGTCACAGTTTTTCATCCTCTTTTTGCCCGGCCCATCCCATCGCACTTCCTGGATGGCGGTAATATCTGCTTTATAGCAGTCTAGGGCCTCTGCTAGTTGTTCGGCTGCACGTGGTCTGTAAAGGGACAGAACATTCCACGTACAGATCCGAAGGTCGTTGTCCTTATTTCGTTTGCTGGGGTCGTCATTAGTTGAGTCATCCTTATCTGAGGCTTTTGGTTGTTTCGGAACCATGCGTTTTTTACGTGGTATGGAAGTTACCCCGACGGCACAACCCCCAACCTGGAGGGCCAGTTCCTTAATTATTCCCCAAGGACGAGGGGCCGGGTACACCGGTGCCAGTAGTCCACTACGGGAGTATGAGCGCTGCCGTTGGCCCATTAAGGGCTCCTCCGCCACCATCTCTATTCCAATGTCCTGACCAACATTGGAAATTCCTTACCGACCTGTGATCCGAAAAAGTCGAAGCAGCTCGCGCAAGGTATTCACTAAGTTCAACCTAACTGGAACTATAGACGCCACCGTTGACTCCGTCTAGGGAATTCGTCCGCTGTCGCCTGGAACAGGAAGAAGTGCTCTAGTGAGAAAAGCACTCTTCCCCCCCTCTCTCATCTGCTGCCACCAAGAATCCGCCAAACGGGGTTGGTTACCCATTTCTTGGATTAAGGTACTAGGCACCCGGCTGTCACCGCGTGGAGGTTGAGAGTAGGAGTTGGTAGGCCTCAGCTGAGTGAAAACGCTTGTGTTTTCATATGATCGCATGCACTACCGTTTGACTAGCCTCCTCCTTGGTGCCATCACTAATTTTAAATTTTATTTTTAGTTCCTCTGCTTCCTAGGTTCCCAGAGATGCAATTCAGCTCTTGTGCCTTTCCAAGTCACCAATCTGATTCTTCTCGTTGATGCCAATAATCCGAATGTTATAGTGAACTGAAGGGAAGACAGGTCTTACCTTAAATGTTCCTTCGTAGAAACTATAGAAGCCTGTCCTTTTTTAGAGCAGTTTAAGGAGAGTGGGCTAATGTGTTTGACCAAAACTAGACGCTATCTAATATCCAGGCTTTATCATAGAAGGAGAGGCGAAAATAACTATGTAACTTACCACCGCTGTGACTACTGCAGTCCCTGATCAATTGGATCACTTGATGCACAAGCTGTGACTAACGTTCTCCATTCGTAGACACTTCTTCAAAAGGAGCGTATTATATAAAGACATGCCTCCATCCATTTAGTTGAGGTTCTCATTCCCAAGGAGCCTTCTTAATTGGTGTGTTGTGCACTTCACAAGAGTCCAAAGAGTACCTCTCAACGGCAACGGCATTTCTTTAAGCAACATGTGACATGATTTGACAAGATCTCTTGACATTTGATGGTGTCAGTACAGTCCCCTGAGGTACACCATTTAGCATCTTAAAACACTTCCCCCCATCATGCATCTTAAATTGCGCTCCTCACACGATGACAACGATTGACAGCTGAATTACTTTTTATTATTCCGAACTCAATTGACGTATCCACTATGCAGCCCACAACGTGTGAATGCGTTTGCCCCAAATACACGTCTTCGTGTTTTAACTAATTTCCTTCATGTCACAGCTGACCAATTTTTTCCACTAGAGGCGCACCAACAGTGAATAAACATCATCAACGCCATCACCAGAAGCGGCAGCAGCAGTGGCAGCAGCAGCCGCATCTAGCCCAGCACCAGAGCACCCAGAATCCAAAAGCAAATAATTCATCTAGTATGTGTGTGTCCGTAATGTTATGATAAAATATGCGACCAGATCGCATGGCATACGTGATGCAATAACGGAATTCTCCTTAGCCTAGTGCAACAGGTTGCCAGAAGGAAAGAATGCATCATCTACCCGGCATTGGTCCCGTACTTCGCGGCTCCCTGGGTTTCCCCGTTTTGTGTCTTTTTTTTCCTGCACCGCCACCGTCTTTCTTCGAGAAAGAAAGAATCTATCTATCCCAATCCAGTCTGTGGTGGCTTCTGGAGTGTGTGTGTGTGTTTGTTTGTGGTCGATGCAGAAGCCAGGAAAACCAGCTAAAGGTATGCCAGGCAAACCTACCAAACACCTTAGCTCTCCATCCATCCGCATCCGTCTCGTGTATACCGAATCTGCACCTTGTCTGATGACGACCGACGGCGACGATGACTGGGACGACTCCGGACGCATCTGGACGGACGCTCGTGATCAGAGCTGGAGTGAGTGCGCGCGCCACCACATCACCTGTGGGCATATTCCATAAGGCAACCCATCCTTTGGTGTGTACACAAGGGCCTCCTTACGCGTAGGCCGCGCACCACACGCATGTCTTCTCTCACGATATCGATTACTTGAAGCGCGCGAGGCTATTTTGGGCCGGAAATTTTCACAGTTTAAGTTCGAAGACGACGCACGGAGGAGGCGGAGGATTAGGATGGTAATCTAGCGTTAAACGCCTGGATACACTCAGTGATCCTGGCTACACATTGTGCAGCGGTGGCGGTTGGGCGGTCATCAATGCAAATGAGTTTTGGGCATGCGCGCCGCCACTGATTTATTTACTCTTCAACGTGGGCTAGATGGATAGCCTAGTCATGCAACTTGGCTTAGGTTGTGCGGTAAGCAGGGTAAGCAGGTGGCCACCGCTACAGGATGCGGAAATAATTCGATAATGCACGGACGATTAGCAGTATACGACTGGAAGCTATGCGAGGGTAATTGTTTTATGTTTGAATAGAGGATAGGTGGCTGTGTAGATACAGCTGATGGGAAGATTTACAGAAATGGGCGGAAATGGTTTTGCATTTTAAGCAAATTAGGACGAAAGGGAAGCACAGGCAACGTTAAGCGAGTCATTGCTTCTGGTCATCTAAACATGTTGGTGTGACAAGAAATTTATAAATTCTTTATGGAACGACTTTGATACGCGCTTGACAGTGATTGATTACCATTCAAGAGGATGTTACTCTTAGAACCCTGCCCTGGAAGGACTTCATTTTTATGAGCTAGACGGTATTTAAAATTGAGGATGGAAAGGTTGTGCAATTGATAGCCATGTCTCTAACTCAGCCGCAAGCCCAACTCGAATCTTCCAATAAAATCGTCTAACGCTTTCAAGTGAAGCCTGTCGGGGATAAAAAAAAAACTGTGACATCTATTACGACGCATGACGTGTGTACGAAGGCAGAATAGAAGCAGCATTTCGATCAGGGCTGATGAGATTATGATCATGGATACTTCCAATGTATTATACCTACATGCATACCTGAAAGGAATGTGCTACCAAGAACAACTTCTACGGCCTGCCGAACGGTTTCCAGGTTGGATTTTAATTTTTCAATAAAATTCATAAATTATCTGAAAATGGAAATATTTTAATGAATACATGAAGTGGGTACGCACATGACTATAGATAGGGCCCTCGTTGGTTTTTCTGGCATGGCTGACTGTGTTCAAACTCTACCTCTAGGTTTGGCATGGCTTAGAGCTATTGACATATACTTTGTCTTTGCTTTGACTTTGCTGGTGTCAAACCACCAGACTTCGATAGCTAAATGGTTCTGAAGTCCAGAGGTAATTTGATCTCAAAACTTTGATAGCAGTAGAATCACTATATCACCCGCTTTGTGACATGACTAAGCAGAGAGCACATGGGCCGATTAATGGGATGATATCCTCCAACTGAAAGATGCCAAAAGCCTCAGATAAGGATGACTCAACTAATGACGACTCCGGCCAACGAAATAGGGACAACGACCTTCGGATCTGTACGTGGAATGTTCTGTCCCTTTACAGACCAGGTGCAGCCGAACAACTAGCAGAGGCCCTAGACTGCTATAAAGCAGATATTACCGCCATCCAGGAAGTGCAATGGGATGGGCCGGGCAAAAAGAGGATGAAAAACTGTCACATCTACTACGGTGATTGCTACAGAGGCAACAGGTAACGCTTATTCGGATGCGGATTTGTCATACGCGCAGACTTAGGCAAGAAGTTTTAAGCTTCCGACACGTAAGCGAGCGTATCATGACTATCCGTAACATAAGCCTAATATGTGTTCATGCCCCCACGGAAGAAAAGGACCCTGCCACCAAAAAGTGTTTCTACGACAAAACATACGAGCAATGTCCTAAATACGACGTTAAAATCTTATTGGGCGATTTTAACGCCAAAGTAGAAAAGGAGGACGTCTTTGGTAGAGCAGTCGGTAAGCATAGCCTACACGACACCACGTCTGATAACGGACTAAGGCTAATTGAATTTCGCTGTGGAGCGAAATGTCGCCATATCAAGCACATGGTTTCCTCATCTCGACATTTATAAGCAGACATGGCGGTCCAATGATCATGTAACCATCAACCAAATTGATCATATTACGATCGACGTAAGACTTGCCTTCAGTATTCTGGATGTCCGGACCTTCCAAGCGGCCAACACAGACTCGGATCATTACCTTTTTGTAGCCAAGGTACGAATGCGGATATCCCAATCTGAGCATCAAAGAAGAATCACTGTGAGAAAATTTAACGTCGAAAAGCTACAATCGCAAGAGACCGCCAGAGTCTTCGCTGAACGCGTATCCCGAAATCTCTCAATCACCCCTATGCCGCCAGCATCAAGTGCCGAAGACCAGTGGCAACGCTGCCAACATGCCATCAGAAACGCCGCGACTGATGTGCTGGGTCTCGCTCGGCCACCACCGGGAAACAAGTGGCATGCAAAGCAGCGCTGCAGCGGAGACGAGAGCTGCTCGTAAGCTCTACGAGCAAAAGAAATGGGAAGAACATCGGCTTCTCCAAAAGAAGAAGAAAGAGCATGAGAAGTGCGCGTTTGAGAATATCCAGGAACAATGTACGGAAGTTTTACCAAAAGGTAAAAAGAATTTGTCAGAGAAGCAGACCCTGTACAGAAAACTGTAGAGATGAAAATGGAAACCTCGTAGTAGAATCACAGTCGGTGCTGAGAATATGCAAAAACTACATCTGCAGACTGTATAACGGCGAGACGAAGACCAACATCCCGCTGTCAGGCAGAATGAACCATTCAACATTGACGATGATAGTCAAAATTTCCGTCCACCTGACCAAAACGAAGTGAGGATAGCAATATCCAAGCTAAAATCCAACAAGGCTGCTGGACCTGACGGCTTACCGGCCGAACTTTTCAAGGCAGCTGGGGATGAATTGGTAGAGTGCATACACCAACTCATTTCTAATATTTGGTCAGACGAGTGTATGCCTGATGAATGGAACCTCAGCATCGTTTGCCCGATCTACAAGAAAGGAGACCCCCTCAACTGCGCCAATTATAGGGGCATCAGTCTCCTCAACATCGCGTACAAGATCTTTTCTGCGATATTGTGTGAACGCCTGAAACCTTTTATGAACAGCCTGATTGGACCCTATCAGTGCGGTTTCAGGCCAGGAAAGTCCACCATCGATCAAATCTTCACACTTCGGCAGATCCTGGAGAAAACCCAAGAATTCCAAATCGATACTCACCACCTCTTTATCGATTTCAAGGCCGCCTATGAGAGTATCTATAGAGAAGAGCTTCATAGAGCCATGTCTGCCTGTCCTGTCCTGCCAAACTTGTCCGTCTGTGGAGGCTGACGATGTGGAACGCTCGCTGCTCCATCAAGGTCGGTAATGACCTCACCGAGACCTTTGATGTCAAAAAAGGTTTTAGACAAGGTGGCGCGCTGTCATGTGGCTTCTTTAATATTGTACTTGAACGGATTGTGCGGAACTCACAAGCCAACACCGGAGGCACAATCTATTGCAAGTCTGTACAACTGCTTGCATACGCCGACGATATAGACATTATCGGAAGATCTCAGCGGACTGTCACCGGTGCGTTTGCAACCATTGAGGCGGAAGCAGCCAAAATGGGTTTAGCGATAAACGAGGGCAAAACGAAGTATATGCTGTCAACAAGAAGGGAAAGCCAACACCGACGAATTGGACAAAATGTCACAGTGGGCAGCTATAACTTCGAGGTAGTAAGGGACTTTGTCTACCTTGCCTCTGCTATAAATTCTACAAACAAGATCAGCGCAGAAATCAATCGAAGAATAACTCTTGCCAATCGCTGTTTTTTTTGGGCTTATAAGGCAATTCAACAGTAAAGCCCTATCTCGAACTACTAAGGAGACTCTGTATAAGACCCTGATCATCCCAGTCCTGCTTTACGGCGCTGAAACATGGACTTTATTAAAAGAGGATGAAGATATCCTTGGTCGCTTCGAGAGAAAAATTCTTCGTAAGATTTACGGTCCTGTTTGCGTTGACGGGTTTTGGAGGAGAAGATTCAATCACGAACTATACGAGCTGTACAGCGACATCGACCTAGTCAAAAAACTGCGTATTGGACGTCTGAGATGGCTAGGACATGTAGAGCGAATGGACACCAACGCTCCGGCCCGCAGAGTCTTCGAATCTAGCCCCGAGGGACGACGCAGTAGAGGGAATCATCGCCGTAGGTGGCGCGCACAAGTTCAAGGGGACCTCAACCAACTTGGAGTGCGCAACTGGAGGTAATTAGCTAAAGACTGAGCTGAATGGAGAGGCTTATTGGTTGAGGCCCAGGTTCACCCCGAACTGTAGCGCTACCTAAGTAAGTAAGTAACCATATGACATCAGGTGACATCCCGTGATGGTGCTCATGGCCGCGTTTTGACAGGCTTGAAGATGCTGCCAGTTAGTGTCACTCAGCTGCTGTGTCCAAATGGGGGCAGCATAGTTCAGCACGGAGCGATCGGTTTCCTCGTATGTGGCGAGTAGCTCTCTTTATCCATTCCCCAGGAAGATCTAGCTAAGGATTTGAGTATATTGTTACGAGGTCTAAGTCGGCTTCTGATATTTGATGCATGTGCGGCGAACTTCATCATACTGTTAAAAGTGACGCCCTCCTATACTCGTATCTATGTCTAGGACTGGCCTTATCTTCTTTGTGCAGGACGCGAAGAGTGTTGCTGAGGACTTCTCGGCCGACAGTTGTAGTCTCTGTCCAGGACAGAGAGATATGAGTTCAGCACTGTGCAACGTGTTGGCACGTTGGACCCAGTTGTGAGGACCCTGCAGTCGTCGGCATATGAAACAATTTTGATGTCGTCCGGGGGGAGGGGTAGCTTGGAGATGTAAAAGTTGAAAAGAAGTGGTGATATTACGGCCCCCTGTGGAACTCACTCTTTGACTCTCCGGTACCGAGACTTGGCGTTCCTGAACTCCACAAAGGATTGGCGGCCGCAAAGGTAGTTGGCCAACCAGCGCTTGTGGGTGTTGGGTAGTGGTAGTGACTCCAGGATATCACGTGGTATGATCCACCATGTCAAATGCCTTAGATATGTCCAGGGCGACAGCAACAGTTTTATGGCATGGTTGTTTTTGGTTGAGTCCGTTGGTGATCTGCGATAAAATTATGTTTAGGGCTGAGGTGGTGCTGTGGTTTTTCCGAAAACCGTGCTGGTGGTGCGCTAGCGTAAGGTGAAATCCGGATGAAGCAGAGCTTCCATTATCTTGGCGACTGGTGAGAGAAGCGATATGGGGCGGTACGATTCGCCTTGGTTTTTGGTTGGTGGCTTCTCCGGTTTGGGAAGTGGCATTACCCGAGCGACCTTCCATTTGCAGCGATTGGAAGGATAGCTTCAGAAGAGAAGTAAGGTAGTCAGTTCCTGGTTTGGCGAGTTTCTTTTTAGCATCAGAATGGGAATCTTATCGGGACCAAGTGCTTTGGAAGGTTTGGCTTTAGTATGACAGCCTTGACTTGCTCCGATGTGAAGTCTTTCTGTGCTTCGTCCCGTGGAAGGTGGTGTAGTTTTCTGACAGTGATTCTCTTGTGTCGGCTGGTGTTCTGTGGATGTTCGATGAACTGCTGTTGAAGAGCTTGGCACATTTCCTTGGGTTATGCGTAGGGAAGACATTAAAGGAAATAGCTATGTTGTCATTGCGTTCGGTAGGGTTCGCAAGATTTGGACCACAGTTTCTTGACACCTGAGCGCAGGTTGCATTCCCGTGTGCCACTTCTTTCTGCTGTATTCATCCACTAGGCGTCGAATCTCATTGCTCAGTTGTTGGATTCTGGCGAGTCTTCTGATGAGTCTGCTTGTTTGGTGGCGTCGCGTGCGTCTACTAGCTGAGCGGCAGTAGCTGGAAAGTTTGGTCCAATTTTGGGGATCCTGCTTGCCGGTGAAATGTGCTGCTGCTTTGTTGATTATTTTGCGGAAGGTTCTTTCTTCTGAAAAGGTGTTCAATGGGGGTGGAATATTGCTGAAGCAGTTATTCGTATAGATGTCTAAGTATATCAGATCGCCTAAAGCAAGCTCCTAGATGAAGCTTCCTTCTATGGGAGAAAGCTAGGCATAGGCAATAAGGTGTGGAATGGTTTCTTTCTCTTCTTCGTCCATGCAGCTTCTGCAAAAATCATTCGAATATACCCAAGCCTTCTTGCATGCTTGCCTAAACATAGTGTCCTGTGATTACACCTATTGCAACGCTAATTTGCAATCGGTTAAGAGTCAGCGTTTCAGATCCACCTAAGATTTGTTTTTTCGATTGCATCTAGCTTGAATTTAAATTTGCAAGTAGCGATTGGTATACCTAGAGTCTGGAAGTATGGGTATAGTTGTTCCTATTCTGACTAGTTCATCAGTCTTACAATTCTCCGGAATATCCCTATGCTCCCGCACCCAACACAGGTGAATATTAAACTGATCCGCCATCTCCTTGAGAGACTACTCCTTCTCCTTCCTTCTCCTGCCTATGGCTACTAATGAATTCTCCTCGGGATGAGACTCCTTTCAAAAAAGGATTGAACAAATAAAGCCCATTTCCCTCACGAGGTTCGCGATTTAAAGCAATCGAAGGGCAATACTGTAAGCAAAGAGAAGGTCTTTAAAGAGACAACAATACTGGTCTTATGGAGAGCTATGTGAATCAAAATGGCCACAGCTCAGTCTCTGCCTTTGCTCTAAAAAAAAGGCCAAACTCGTAGCCCTTTCTTGTGTTCCTTTGAATCAACTTTTATTTTCCTTCCCAAACCTAGAAGCCATCAAAGCATTACTTTCACTTGCACTTCCTCGCCCAAGAGTCAAAGGGACAATTATCATAGCATCATCCCAAGAGGTAAAATCTACACGATCACGATCATATAATCCGCTGCCGCGTCGCCGCGCGCCGTCTTCAAGAGTATGCTTGCAGAGTTTCTCTGCATCTTTGTGTGGCCCTTGCTGTAGCACTTCATATTCCACACTGCAATTTGCGCCAGTCAAGTTCACAGCCTGGTCCATTATCCAGGTCATCAAAGCTACAACCACACCGTGTACCTCTCGCACCTAATTTCTGCATTTCACTGGAACGTTACTCCTGTTAAATGGCATCAATTCACCTCTTGACACCTTCATCGCATCACAGCCTCACTTTGAGGTTGAAATCATAATTTCCAGCTTTTTGGGGCAACGGTGAAATCATATCTCCACTCTGGCACTGGCACTGGCAGTGAGTTTCGTTTTATTACTCTTTTGCATGATCAGCCTTAGGGTATAGGTATGGACTAGTGCTGGGGCTCTGAGCCTAGGAAGGAAGTAATCTTTCTTTCGTGTGCGCGATGGCTTGGTCGCGTCTGAACTTTTGAACTTTTCATACTCCGAGGTGGCAGGTGCACGAGATGATCGTGAAAGTGATTCCTTCTTTCCAGCCCCTTCCAGGTCCTTTGAATTCATTTTGTACAAATGTTACCAATCCCACTAATGAACCGCCGCACCAACTTAGAATGGAGTCCCTCCGCTCCAATTGTATGTTATTACGTGGCGTTTACTCTGTAATTTCAACGCGGCGGCATAGTAGAGAAGATGATCCAACTAGCTAACCACCAGACAGCCAGGCGGTCTATAGCCTCTGGCCTCTTGATGGAGTTGGCGATGGGATAGTCAGGTTGCCCCTCACTGCTGAGGTTATCAATTCGAAATTGAATTGCAATTATTTTCCGATTCAAGTAATCCACCAAGCGATGATGGGAGACGCTTTGGCTACCGAATGCGCCATGATGCCACAGGTCTTGTGTAGCCGTAGGGTTGCGGATCGGGTAGATGGGATAAGGCACACTAATTGCAAGATCAGTTTCAATTGCGGGTCTTTGTGGCTGGGAGAGGTGGAATTATTAGCACTCAGATCTGATGATGAGTGTTGCGAATTAAGGGTTACAATTCTTATTTGCGGCTTAATATCTCAATTAAAACTAACAAGGCTATCTGATGCTAAAACCACTAGATCTGGCAATCACAATGTCATGACGAAGGCTTTTCCGGTTTACTGCATTTTGAACCTCATGTGATCCTTAAATGTGTTGATGGCCAATGGAGAATGAAGCTGCTTCTGTCCGTTTTCAATGATTAGAAACTTAGAAAGGGTTACGTTAGTTGCTAGAGATTGGGCGTTTTAGCCTTTGGGCGCCCCTTGATCTCGCCGGTGCTGGTGCCATTACTGCATTTTATAGTGAAGACAACGTTCTTAACTTCTTCTGTCAGAATAGTTGAGCTATTGACCTTACGTTGTGTTATGTGATCAGTTGTATGGACTTTTATGGATCTGACTTCTGCTTGTATCACACGATAACGCATTGTTGGCTTCTGGTTTCTTGTAATTTCTTGATAGAGCTGCAGGCATTCTTTACCGCTGAATTCTACAAACGGACAAGTTTAGCAGGGATATCAGACAGGTTTGTTGATCTCGCAATTTCCTCTATCTTCTTGAAGGGTGTTCAAATGGTAGTGCATGCGATTATATGAAAATACGAGCATTATCACTTAACCTAGGCGTATCAAATCCCACTCTCAACATTCATGTGGTAACAGCTGGATGTGTAGAACCTTGATCCGAGAAATGAGTAACTAACCTCGTTTGGAGCGAGCGATCTGAAAGACCGAGAGCTTGTCTAATTGTGCCGAATTTCCTCTCAGTAACCAAGCTTGGACAATTCTGTGGACAGGACTTGATTGCTGCAGCTGTAAGCTACGAAACGACTGGAAGTTGGAAAGCCTTCGTCGTTGCGTCGGCTTACGTCCCTTATGATTCGGTAATGCCTCCACCACATCATATAGTACTGTGACACTCGGGAGATGGGACTAGTCATGTGTTGCGACGCTAATGCTCAGAATACAGTCTGGGGCAGCAGCAAATGTAAAATACGAGGAAACCATCTCCTAGATTTTATACTATCGTCTGGCATGGTAATTAACAATGTTGGCTCCCGGCCAAATTTCGTTACGGCAAGGAGGCAGGAGGTAATTGATTCGACTTTATCTAATAGGTATTTCAAGTCAATTACTAACCGGAGGGTACTGCTGGAGGTGTTCTTGTCAGACCATAGATACATCGCTTCCCAAATCGAATGCGATGCTATAACTTTGCAGGAGAGGAGGAATCTGAGGAAAACCAACTGATGACAACCCCAGCAAACGAAATAAAGACAACGACCTTCGGATCTGTACGTGGACTGTTCGGACTCTTAACAGACCACTTGCAGCCAAACAATAAGCAGAGGCCCTAGACTGCTGTAAAGCAGATATAACCCCCACCCAGGGAGTGCGATTGGATGGGCTGAGCAAAAAGAGGATGAAGAACTGTGACATCTACTACGGTGATTGCTACAGAGACAACAAGCAGCGCTTATTCGGATGGGGATTTGTTAGTAGACTTAGGCAAGAAGCCTTAAAGTTCCGACATGTGAGCAATCTGGATCAAGACTAAATTCGCTAACATAAGCCTCATACATATGTGCACATGCCCCCACGGAATAATAGGACCCTGCCACCAAATATTGTTTCTACGAGCTCCTCGACAAAGCACATGGCAGTCCAATGATCATGTAATTATCAACCAAATTGATCATATTACGATCGACGCAAGACATGCCTCCAGTATTCTGGATGTCCGGACTTTCCGAGCGGCCAACATAGACTCGGATCATTATATTGTTTTAGCCAAGGTACGAATGCGGATATCCCAAACTGTGAATCACTGTGAAAAAATTTAACGTCGAAAAGCTACAATCGCAAGAGATCACCAGAGTCTTCGCTGAATGCGTATCCCGAAATCTCTCAATCAGCCCTATGCCGCCAGCAGCAAATGCGGAAGACCAGTGGCAACGTTGCCAATAGGCCATCAGAGGTACCGCCTCTGATGTGTTGGATTTCTCTTCGCCACCACAACGAAACCCCTGGTTTGAAGAGGAATGCCGACAAGCACATGTAGCAAAATAAGAGGCGTACAAAGCGGCGCTGCATAGAAGGACTAGAGCTACTCGCGAGCTCTACGAGCGGAGGAGAAAAGAGGAACATCGACTTCTCAGAAAGAAGAAAAAGGAGCATGAGAAGCGCTCGATCGAGGAGATTGAGAGACTTTATTGCAGGAATGATGTTTGAAAATTTTACCAAAAGGTCAAAAGAATATGCCAGGGTTTCACAGCCAGAACAGAAGCATGCTAGGACGAAAATGGCAATATAGTAGTAGAATCGCAGTCGGTACTGAGGATATGGAAGGAATACTTCTGCAGACTGTTAAACGGCGATGATGACCAACATCCCGCTGTCAGGCAGAATGAACCATTCAACATTGACGATGATAGTCAAAATTTCCGTCCACCTGACCAAAACGAAGTGAGGATAGCAATATCCAAGCTAAAATCCAACAAGGCTGCTGGACCTGACGGCTTACCGTCCGAACTTTTCAAGGCAGCTGAGGATGAATTGGTAGAGTGCATACACCAACTCATTTCTAATATTTGGTCAGACGAGTGTATGCCTGATGAATGGAATCTCAGCATCGTTTGCCCGATCCACAAGAAAGGAGACCCCCTCAACTGCGCCAATTATAGAGGCATCAGTCTCCTCAACATCGCATACAAGATTTTTTCTGCGATATTGGGTGAACGCCTGAAACCCTTTATCAACAGCCTGATTGGACCCTATCAGTGCGGTTTCAGGCCAGGAAAGTCCACCATCGATCAAATCTTCACACTTCGGCAGATCCTGGAGAAAACCCAAGAATTCCAAATCGATACTCACCACCTCTTTATCGATTTCAAGGCCGCCTATGACAGCATCTATAGAGAAGAGCTTTATAGAGCCATGTCTAGTTTTGACATCCCTGCCAAACTTGTCCGTCTGTGCAGGCTGACGATGGATAACGCTCGCTGCTCCATCAAGGTCGGTAATGACCTCACCGAGACCTTTGATGTCAAAAAAGGTTTTAGACAAGGTGACGCGCTGTCATGTGACTTCTTTAATATTGTACTTGAACGGATTGTGCGGAACTCAGAAGCCAACACCGGAGGCACAATCTATTACAAGTCTGTACAACTGCTTGTATATGCCGACGATATAGACATTATCGGAAGATCTCAGCGGGCTGTCACCGGTGCTTTTGCAAGCATTGAGGCGGAAGCGGCCAAAATGGGTTTGGCGATAAACGAGGGCAAAACCAAGTATATGCTGTCAACTAGAAGGGAAAACCAACACCGACGAATTGGACAAAACGTCACCGTGGGCAGCTATAACTTCCAGGTAGTAAGGGACTTTGTCTACCTTGGCTCTGCTATAAATTCTTCTAACAAAATCAGCGTAGAAATCAATCGAAGAATAACTCTTGCCAATCACTGTTTTTTTGGGCTTATAAGGCAATTCAACAGTAAAGCCCTATCTCGAACTACAAGGGAGACTCTGTATAAGACCTTGATCATCCCAGTCCTGCTTTATGGCGCTGAAACATGGACTTTATTAAAAGAGGATGAAGATATCCTTGGTCGCTTCGAGAGAAAAATTCTTCGTAAGATTCTCGGTCCCGTTTGTGTTGACGGGTTTTGGAGGAGAAGATTCAATCACGAACTATACGAGCTGTACAGCGACATCGACCTATTCAAAAAACTGCGTATTGGACGTCTGAGATGGCTAGGACATGTAGAGCGAATGGACATCAACGCTCCGGCCCGCTGTCTTCGAATCTAACCCGGAGGGACGACGCAGTAGAGGGAATTATCGCCGTAGGTGGCGCGCACAAGTTCAAGGGGACCTCGACCAACTTGGAGTGCGCAACTGGAGGCAATTAGCTAAAGACCGAGCTAAATGGAGAGGCTTGTTGGTTGAGGCCCAGGTTCACCCCGAACTGTAGCGCCACCTAAGTAAGTAAGTAAGATATCTAAACTCAAATCAAACAAAGCTGCTGGAGCCGACGGCCTTGCCGCTAAACTTTTCAAGGCAGGAGGAGATGAGTTGGTAAAAAGCGTGCACCAGCTCATCTGTAAAATCTGGTCGGACGAAAGTATGCCCGATGAATGGAACCTAAGCATCGTTTGCCCGATCCTGAAGAAAGGAGACCCTCTAAACTGCGCCAATTACAGAGGTATAAGTCTCCTCAACATCGCATATAAGATCCTGCCTGCCGTATTATGTGAACGCGTAAAACCGATCGTCAACAACCTGATAGGTCCTTATCAGTGCGGTTTCAGGCCGGGAAAGTCCACCATTGACCAAATATTCACACTACGGCAGATCTTGGAAAAAACCCATGAATATAAAATCGATACGCACCACCTCTTCATCGATTTTAAAGTTGTCTATGATAGCGTGTATAGAGACGAGGTATACAGAGCCATGTCTAGTCTTGGCATCCCTACCAAGCTCGTGACTTTCCTGACAGCCTCATTCGCGTCCACGTCACCGAAGTATGTTTAAACGCATCCTTACCAGGCTGGTCGCCAGCAAGTTATGGCCTGCAATGATGCCTATGTAGAGTGTTAAGTGTGATCTATGAAGAGCAAGGATGTGCCTTCATTTTATTTTTATTTTTCCAGAGTTTTTTCTAGATGAGGCATGAAGAGACCGAGTTTCATCTCGCGTCAGCTTGCTTTTTGAAATCCAATGCTTTGCTCGATAACAGTGGCTTTGATAGCTGCTTGGCTGTCCGTACATTCGTAAATATCAACATCTTTTCCTGATGTAAGTGTCAGGCTCTAGGGCCGTCTCGGGAATTACTAGAATTTCCGCTTGGAACATACTGCCGTAGTTTGAAAGCCTTATTGATCTGGAAATTTTGTCTTGTGTCGTGTAGATACATGGTCCTAAGCCTCTTAGCTTCTGTTTTTGACTCGTATGTAAAAATTAAGATAAGTAGGTAGGTAGGTAGAAGTGGTTGTGTCAGCAAAACCATGCCGACACTTAATTAGCACAGAAGCGATATTATCCGAAGTTATGATTTGGCCCTCTGACCAATCTTCTTTTTGTTAGGTGTCCTGTCTCGCACGTTTTTCAGAAGTTGGACTGTTTCAATCGCAGGGCGCTCTTCGAAGTTGCTTCCTTTGTATGCAGGCCAATTGGTGTCAGCGCGAGTATCCTAATAGTGCTGGTTGCTTGCGTTCGGGCAAGTTTTTGGATCTTGGTGTACGTAACTTCTTCAGGATTGTGGCTTTACCTGCTGGCCACTAGACTAGATAACCATAAGTCAGGATGGGTTTGACAATGGCTGTGTACATCCAGAGAATGATGGTAGGTTTCGGTCCCCATTTCTTCCCAAAAGATCGTATGCATGCTTTCTTTATTCCTTCTGTATCTTTGTCTTTCAATGACAATTTGCGGTCGAGGTACTTCGTTCTTTCCCATCTTTGGAGTTGGTCTTCATTTAGTCTCAGGGGCTCGAGAGTTGGTACCACCCTGTTTGTTTGTGAAGTATTTTTGGCCGCCTACGTTCAATCTGCATTTTTGGACCCGTTGTTCAACAGCTGACTGCAGTGGGTGACCGTGGGCAAGAATTCGCCTGCTGCCAGTTCGACGACATTATCAACGTATGCCCTAGTTTCACTAAAATTTTATTTGCGACGGGGACCTGGAATAAAGGTAATAGCAGTTCGTTTTAGGTATGCAATCCATTGGGAGTGATGGGTCTATACTCAGGTGGTCAAGTGCATATCTTATCGCTATCGCTACCACATCAGCTCCTTCTGTGTCTCTTAATGTCACTGGAGTTACTTTCGGTAAAGCGATCTAACCTAGCCAACTCTGTATATAGCTCAGGAAGCAAAATGTGGTGAAAAATAGTCGAATGGACACACGGATGACAAAGCGAGGACAATTGGGTTTCCGTAGTATCGGACGGAACAATTGGAATCTTGACAGTATTATTTAGAGCCAGCTACAATTGGGTATACATACCACCCACTTGGAGACAGGTAAATGTGGTATTCATTCCCAAGCCGGGCAATAGGCCTAGCGAGTTGCCTAAATCATATAGACCTATAAGTCTAACATTTTCTTCTTCCTTTTTCAGCGAGGTTATGGTTCGAAAATAAGGGAGCATAACCCTCGCACTTCACTGCATTTCTACTGCTCCGTTGTGGGGTTGACTTCAGAAAATATCGGCAGGCCTGCCGATTTTGGATGACTCGGTTACTGAGGCCAATGAAATGCCGCTGTCGTCGCATTTGTGTGATCCAGGCCTGCCTTTCCTTCATCGCGATGTCTTTGGAACGTGCCTTTTTAACAGGGTTCAAAAGATTTCTTCTTTGAACGTGGCAATACCAACTGAGCCGGTCGCGCTCTATCTTTTGTACGATGGTTTTCTTGACGTGAAGGCTTACACAGATCTTCGAACCTATAAGTCTAACATCATTTGTCCTCAAGACAATGGAGAGACTTATAGATATTCATATTAGAGACCGGTTAGATCTGTCCAACCCTCTGCACTCGAATCAGTACGCATACAAAAAAGGCAACTCCAGAGTAGATGCCCTTCATTATCTCGTCAAAAAGATAGAGGGAACACTCAATTCTAAGGAAATAGACTTGTGTGCATTTCTTGACATCGAGGGCGCGTTCGATGACACTGGTTACGACTCGATCGCAAGGCTGATTAGTAGCAGAGGTATCAAAGAATCGACCAACCGATGGATTAGGGTCATGGTGGTAAGTCGATTCATTACCTTCTCTTCCGGGGGAGTGTCGATGTGTATAACTGCAGCCAAAGGCTGTCCTCAAGGAGGAGTTATTTCCCCCTTGTTATGGTCAATATTTATCGACAACTTGTTAGTAGATCTTCACAGATTAGGCTACACTACCGTCGGTTATGCTGATGACTTGGCGGTTTTTATCAGAGGTAAACACAGCACGACAATTTCCAACGTCATGCAAAGTGCAATATCTCAAGTTGTACAATAGAATGGTGTAGCAATGAAGGATTATCCATCAATCCTAGTAATACCATTCTGGTGCCGTTCACAAGGAATACACAGGTCAACCTTGAACCTATTACAATCAGAGGCACCACACTAATTTTTTGCAGTGAGGTCAAACATCTTGGCCCCACTTTGTTTGCCTCAGTTTCTAGATTTTGGGCCATCAAATGTATATCCATTGTCCGATGTGAAAGTAGACAAACATCTTCAGCAGCGTAATCTAGGTGTTTAAGGTAAGATGTCATAGTCCAACGAATTCCATAGCTACCTTCCGACAATGCCCCACGGAGTACATCACTGATAACAATAGTGGGGACAGTATGCATCCTTGACGTACTCCATTTTCGACTTTAAATTCCTCCAACACCTTACCATTGTGCACGACGTGACACTTACCGCCCTCGTATGTTGCCTTGATAATAGCTATAAGTTTTGGTGGGATGCCTCTCCTGCGCAAGGCCAACCAGATAGCATCTCGATTCAAGCTGTCGAAAGCCTTCTCGAAGTCGATAAATAGACCTAGCGGAGACCTATACTCAACGCATTCCTCGATTATGATCCGTAGGGTATTTATGTGGTCGATGTAGGAAGATCCAGTGCGAAAGCCTGCCTGTTCGACATCGAGAGCTGAATCGGTCGCACCTACTTGCTGCTTCTTCAGCCCTTGAGGCCAGTGAGTTGATATATTGACGTTTGCCACGTCTCACACTACGCTGCATTTCTTTCTTCTTCGCACGATATTGGGCTTCAAACTCGGTTCTCTCTACTGCTGAGGCCGCTGCAATCCGAGCCTTGATTGCTGTACGCTCATCGATCCGTCTCCAGGTGTCTGTTGAAACCCATGTGCGGTGGTGTTTCTGCTTTTTACCGACATACGTGCGTGCCCCAGTCGCAAAAGCATTTTTCACAGCACTCCAGTGGTCATCCGTGTTCTCTATGCTGCTGATTGCTTCTGGTTCTAAGGCAAGATGGTCCCTGAACTGTTGGCGGACTTGGGGAACCTTGAGCCTGTCGATATTAAGCCTGGTGATGTTAATTAGGTTTGAGCGGTTGCTGTTGACGGATGCAGTGCGAACGCGTAAATGAGCTACCATAAGATGGTGATCTCGTTCTAGTCCAACGTCAGCTCCACGTTCACCTTTGCATTGAGATCTCCCATCACCATTACGATGTCCCCATTAGGCGTTTGGTTGTAGGCGGCGCCTAAGTGGCCATAAAATTCATCATTTTAATCCTCAGTCGCGTCTAGACTCGGAGCATAACACTGTATGATGGTAGTTTTTCTAACTCTACTCTGGAACCTAGCTGTCAATTTTCGGTCACTATAAGGTTTCCAGGATATGAGGCTACTACGCGCTGCTAGAGTTAGCATGACTCCTACTCCGGAACTCCGTGCACTTCCCGCTGGCTTAACAGAGTAGAGCATCACTGTGCTTTTTGTTGGGGAGATGTATTTCCCAGCATCGTACCATCTTATAGCGCACAGCTCTAAGATGTCGATTTTATACCGTGCGAATTCGCGCTCCAATTGGAGGAGTCTGGCGTTATAAGGCCATTCCTTGAGTGAGTCCAGGAGGGTCTTAACGTGTGTGTTCGTGTTCGTGTTCGATAGCCGAAGGTCGTCATCAAATTTTTCGTCCGTATCCGAGGCGTTGGTTCCCGTTTCGGAGCAATTATTTTGTTTACGGTTGCGGCTCGCTGGGCCACATACTAACCGACACTTATCCTGTTTTTTGGCACAGGAAGCTCGCCATTCGTTCTCTCCCGTTAGGAATTTCCGAAGAAATTCCCAGATGGCACCACGAGGAGGTGGGAGTAGGGCTCACTGGCTCTTGGCTCTTTCTCGTTACTTAGCGGACCAACACCTATCGGGAGATGCTGCCCTTACGAGGCATTTGTTAGTTGTTTACCACGCCATCGTCTGATGGCCAAAAATTCTCCAGCAGACAACGGCAAATAAGTTACAGAAGTTCCAAAGAATTGCCTGTCTTAGCATTACAGGTGCGATGCGCACCTGCCCTACGACAGCTCTGGAAGCTATTGTCGGGCTAATACCCCTACCAATCTTCATAAGGGAGATGGCTGCTAGATATGCCATCAAGCTGCAGCTATAAACCAGGGGACCTAGTGGGACATTTAAAGATACTCAACTCATAGCTAAGCATCACTTATGGCACTATCGTCCAACCTAATGAACTCCAGAACTGTGAAATGCTGCTATGACGCAGGTAAAACCCGGTTGGATTGTGGGCAACATATCTGCAGATGAGCTTGCTAGGGCTGGCTCAGAATCCGCGTCCATAGGTCCTGAACCTTATTATGGCATCAGCTGGGCAACAGCTACAACGCTGATTAACCATTGGGAAAAGGAACTTCGTCTAGACCGCGGGACCAATGGGCCAGGTCTTAGACAATCCAAACGATTAACCAAGCCTTATTCCTATAAGGAAATCCTTAGCTTAGATAGGGAAAGAATAAGGCAGCTCGTGTGCTTTCTAACTGGCCATTGCGGCCTGAGATACCACTTATCAAGTTGATCCTGTGCCAAGAGAAGGACTGTCGGCTATGCTTAGAGGGGGATGAAACATCCGAACACATTCTTTGTAAATGCTCGGCACTACACTGGTTAAGAAAACGTATTCTCCACAAGGAAATACTTACTTCAGTGGAACTGGAAAGCTCCACTACTAAGGACATACTCACTTTCATAAGAAAGGTAGTACGTCTGTAAGATTAACTTCAAGCCTCTGATTCAATAGGTCTTTCGGGTCGCAGTGTCGTTGTCACGTGGGCATGGGTTGTACAAGAGGAAAAAATAAAAATTGGGATCTTGAAGGATTCGTAGTACTTTCTCTAATCGTAACCGCTAATTAGGTAGTTGTGACATGTTGCTATGGCTTGAAGATTAGCTGGAATCTCTTCGTTTAGTCGTCGAAAAATCGATCAGCCAAAAGGACCTTGTTTGCAAAGTTGTGTTCATTAAGAGTTGTTTATCATAACTAGATTAGTTTCTCGGGATCCCGACATCAACCATGATCTTGATTTCTTGAAGAAGGCTTTGTCATATTGGAAGTACATTGGTGTTAAATGTTTGCCTGTTCCTTGTTTTCCTTAGAGGGGTATCACTTTGTCTCTACTAAAAATTTCTTTGCTCTTCTCTTGCTGTTAGTTCTCCCAATAAAGTCCACTTGAGCTTCTTCCTCTTGAATTAAAGAGCAAAACTTGTCCCTGATAGTCGGCGGAGTAGGGACAGTATAGTTTAGGATGTGAAACAGTTGTCTATTAAATTCATTGAATGAGGTGAAATCCGGAGATGTCTTGCTCTCCAACTCCTCCATAGCTCTTATAAGCACCTTCGCTTGTATATGAATTGCCCTAGCTTGCCTAACTGCATCGTCTCTATACAAACACGTTACTGTCAAAGTGTCGCAATTTAGAACCAAATCCACCTCCACTGGACAAATATCCTCAGGGGGCAACAACAATTTTCTCATTGCATCACACCAAACAACTGAACCAACAAACACCATAGATGGTGCACGGCATTCCAGATACATTACGATCGTAATCTCCATGCCATGAGATTATGCCAAAATCATTATCATACCACAATTTGCAGACTTCGGAGCACACCACCACCACCGCAAGAATCAAATCAGCCTCAGCCTCAGCAAAACAATTCAAATGGACACACATCTGAGAGCGGTCTATGCTATGCAGCAGACGGATATGGGGCTAAGTCGTGGCACCAGTTCCCTCGAATGTCTCTGCATCTGGGCGCGCCAATCTTCAGCAGCAGTGTGTACGATGGAATTGAACCAGCTATCCAAACACTTGAACTTGTCCGACGACGTTGTTGTGCTACAGGTTGCTGCAACTTTAACTTCTTTCTCTGCCTTGGCGTCGATCGTCGTCATCGTTGTCGACTTTGGTGGACGTTTCCTCCCATCTAACGCCTGAGCTTTGTGGGCGAAGAGGCATAGAGCAGCTGTAGTGTGTTGCCTCTGGGCCACTTATGTGCAATTTGGAACAATAAAACAGTGCGAACTGTTGGCATTGCCACTTGGAAGGGGTTCGTCGTATGCTGGGAACAATCATTTAGAAGTAGAATCCGCCCAAATGGCCAAACCGCATCTATGACGGACGCACGGTGTAACTAGGAAATCCAGAATAACCGGCGAGAGACACACACTCAAAGTGCCGTCCGTGGTGGACATGCTCGTCGTCGTTGTTGTTATCCCGGAGATGATGACGATTTCCGGTTTTTATATCATTTTTCGGGCCACAAGCATCACTCTTATGTACGGTGGCCAGGATTCTGCGATACAAAAGCGTTAGCTAGCTACTTTTGCTGCCCGAAGCCCAGAGCCTGTTGCTGCCGACGACGACGATGATGATGATGATGATGATGATGATGATGATGGCTGCGGTGGAATTCTTTTCGCCTAGCAAAATGCGTAATTGAAACTCAAGCGTGGTTCCTTCTCTGTCCCGCCGTTGGATTGAACCTCAATCCATCCTCGTACATGGGAGCACTCTTTCATATTGCATAAGCGGTCTGTTCCAGCGATTATATCATAATGGAGATATGGACAAAAAAAAAAACCATGAACAGGCATAAGAAGTCTTCTTCTTGTATTCGGGCTTCATCGGTCCAGAGATTCTGTTACTTTTCTGTGGTTGGGGTATTTTATTTCTTCTTCTCGAGGAGGATTTGTGAAGAGACCCAGTTGCGGCTAAGCAATAGAAGAAATGTGGCAGAGATCGGGTAGAGATTTAAATGCGGTTTTGGGCAAAGCAGGAAGAGAACTTGAAATTGAAGGATGAATTGGACGGGAGTCTCTCGCTTGCTGTGTACTCACACGTGTTT
Source organism: Brachypalpus laphriformis (assembly GCA_945910035.1). Lineage (NCBI taxonomy): Eukaryota > Metazoa > Arthropoda > Insecta > Diptera > Syrphidae > Brachypalpus > Brachypalpus laphriformis. Next base: position 14,895,905 of record OX246754.1, on the reverse strand, counting down.
GTGGGTAAAGAATTCTGAGCTGCTGGAGTCAGAGTCAACCGGTGAACGGGTTAATGGAAATTTATAGGAGGGTTCCTCTAATTGTGAGTGTTTAGCACATGTGTTCGTGCCGGCAGATGCTGGGTGTTGGGTGTTAAGTAGGTCAGCACGTATCGTGAAGATTTTGAGACAGAGATGGGCTGAAGATGTGGTATCCTCGTATCGTGGTTGTCCTACGTATGTAATCTGGAATGAAAGACCTAATTTAAGTCTTAGCTTACTTTGGACGCGTATCAGGTTTTGAGTAGGAGGACGTCAATAAATTATTTTTGACATTGGCAGCAGTGCTGTACAGACAAGTTGGCCCGGTAATTATGTTATGAAGTGACATAAACACTCTTTGCCACTTCTAAACCCCTATGCTGGATCTTGCCGTGTCGTTTCGGGCTAGAGGAAGTGGGCAAATGGAAAGTCATCAGGATGGATTTAATAGTTGACTGAAGTTCCTCAGACTTTTTAGCAACTATTGTGTTGCATGGTTCTTAGACTTACAAGACCGGATTTGATTTGATTTCTAATTTCAACGGCGTTACAGTCCCTAGTGGAGCTGGGCCTCAGCCAACTTGAAAATACCATCGGAGATGGAGTCTGCCTTCCCTCTGGGTGGGATGACTCGTCGGGCATTGCTGTTTGTCCACGCTACATGACCCAGTCATCTGAAATGTTGAATTTTTATATTATTGGCCAGGTCCATGGCATGGCATAGTCTGCAAACTTTGTGATTGAATCCTTTTAGCCCCCAGATCGGCTTCTAAGACGTGCCATGGTTGCTGTGCCATCAGGTAGGCGACTTTCCAGTAGGCCTAGAAGTAGTGGTTGGATCAAGTCTGACATCTCTCCTGAGCCGTCTTGGGATTCCCATGATGAGTTGGAGTCAATGGCGGAGATCGACAAGGATGGAGAGTCCAACTGAACATCCTACCCCCGTGGCCCTCATGAAAGATTAGCGGCATTGAAACTATATATACTATGTATGTATCCTTTTAGTCAGATTCCATGTACATACCTGATATTACTATGCCTAGTATTCAATGACTCTTGCAGTACTGATGTACTTTGAGTGATCTGAACTATGTCATCGGCGTTTAACATACTCCATGATGGGGTTTACAAATAATAAGCAATCGTTGTAGTGACCAAACTCCTTGAGAAATTGGAGCATGAATATAAAGTTATCGGGATGGTTCAGGACTAGCTAGTACATATAGGCCTACAACTTGCAGAGGAAAAGACCGAAGTAGTACTCATAAGTGGCAGGCGGGTCATGGAGACTAAAAGAGCGATCACGTGGTAGTTTCTAAACCAGAGCTGAAGTACCTTGGCATTACTGTACTTGCAAGGCTAACTTTTAAGCAACATATGCAATATGCAGCTGAGAAGGCAGCAGAGGCAAATTCTGCTCTGTTAGGGATTATGCCAAATATCGGCGGACCAAAGCACAAGAGTTGCGGCATCGATAATGCTCTACGGCTCCCAAATATGTGCTTGTGCCATGAAGACGAAGTCAAACAGGAGGAAGACAGCGATAGCTTACAGAATCAATGCGTTGGGAGTATGCAGCGTTTCCGGAACAACCTTTTACAACGCGGCATACGTAGTGGCTGGCATGGTACCAATAGACCTTCTGGCTAAAGAAGTCCAATAGAAATGTCTGCCAGCCGGACAGCGGCACCAACTGCCGAAGTATCCAAGGACAAGCCCATTGTATGATACTATGAAGAACCTGTTGGTGAACAAACTGGGTAAGGACCTAGCCCCAGACAACATCATCAGGCAGATGATGAGCAGGCAAGATGGCTGGGAAGTAGTTAGCGACACTGTAGCAACTATTATGAAGGAGCAGCGAAGGCAGGTGCGACAACGAAACGCAGCGTAGGAGGCTTCCAACACGAACGAGCCGAGTACCTAAGGTTGAAGCCCCTCGTGGCAAAATGCATGACGGCAGTGCCGCGAGGATCTGAAAGAGGTGGATCTAGTGGGTAACTCATACTGTCACTGAGTACGGGTGCAGAATCATCTTTAAAAGATTCCCACCTTCCGACACAAACAAAAATATGTCTTCGGCATGCAACATACATATTATGTACGAGTATATTGTACGTATAATAGGATTGGTACCTCTATTGTGCGGGTTAATCCACTCCGCGATTTTACATTCATTTAATTGGGCTAAAGCAACATGAGCGCTAAGAGTCGAGGACCTTGCCTTCTTAGGAAGTAGGGTTGAAAAGTATTGCTAGCAACCTCTGGAATCGAGGCCTGTGCTCTCACTAGTCACGCTGTATGCTCCTAGCATCCAAACTCTGTCAACGCATCTTTTTTCAATTGCGTTTCCCGAGTAAATTCCATTTAACACTCTCAAAATCCTGAAGAGCCTTTGAGTTAAGTAGTGCAGTAGTGCCCTTCTTTCATGAAAAGGCTGCATTGTATTCCCTTGCCTATAGTTGGACCATATGGAGCTGATATTCAAGATGCTGGAAGCGCTTTTATCTACCCTCACTTGGTACCATAACACAATCTCCAAGTTTAAAAAGTTCTGAGGCTAGCTGCCAGTATATCCCTTATTATCTCTTAGAGTCTCTTGATGTTGATGTTTGGCCTCTATGAACGTTCCAACATAAATTGTGCTAGATGTGGTTAATTTTCCTGGCGGTTTGATTATTTAGACACATCCAGGTTGCTGTGTGGATGTGCTGATGGGGCATGGATGGATAATTAGAATCCTTTAGCTGACACACTAAGCACACTAAGCACACTATGCTTTCCGAATAGCCCTCCAGAAATATTTTCTACAACGAATTTGATATTAAAATCTCCGAGTACTATTTTAACATCTTACCCCAGATAAGTCTTGAAAGTTTTGCTTAATAGATCGAAAAATACTTCATTGCTAGACTCCTCAGCCTATTCGATGATGGCGTGTGTACATATTAAGCTAATGTTGAAAATGTAGCTCTGATGCGGATCACAGCAATGTGGTGGCTTTAAGCTTAACCTATTTTGAGTATCATCTAGTTTAGCACATTGATATCACAACGAGTCTAGATTCTAACATGTGCTATATTTTATGGAATTGTTTCGCCATACCTGTCTTTGCGAAAGGGACAGAATAGACAAGCTCCACGCACTGCAACCTGGGTAACGTTAGAAGTTTATTCACATCTGGGAGCCGAACTTTCAAACGAGATCTGAACTCCCAGCAAACCGTAATGGGAAATAAACATATTTACAAAATATCAATCATATCAGATCCCAACTTTACAATTGGCACTTCTCAGAGCCAGTTGACTAGAGATATAGGACCTTCTGTCCGTTTCTGCCAACTAAATATCGAAGGCATTAGCTGGGCAAAATGCAATTATCTTTCCAAGCTCTTAACAGAAAATGAAGTTCATGTGGTTCTCCTCCAAAAAAAATCACTGCGCAGACAAGTCAAGCCTGCATGCGCGAGGTAAAATTAGTGACTACTCCCTAGTCGACGCTCACTACTATAGGAGGTACGGATTAGCAACCTAGGTAAGATCCACCATTGAAAACTCAAGACTAATCGATGTTAAAGACAGCGGGAATATATTCCTCGTAGCTATATCAATAGACTACCTACATATCATTAACATCTACAACCCCCCTACTGCTACATGGCCTGCTGAAGCACCCCCTGTGTACCAGTACTCAGCAATTTACGCTGACGATATCAACAGCCACCATAAAATAAAAATAAACAGCTCTTTGAGTGCCAGGGCCTAGCTTCTCGCAACCACTCATGTTGTGTGCGTTATATTTTTTCATGAATGGAAGGGACCTACAGTTTAGGCCGAATCCGAACGGCGATTTGAGAAGCTTTTTCGTGACAACAATACTCTCGGATGTTTGTCAGACGCTCGCGAGAGGTGGGACTGTGAAAAAACTTTTTGGTATTTTCTGAGATTCGAACTTGGAACCTCACGCGTAGTGATCCGACACACAAATGCAACGACACCAGCATTTAATTGGCCACAGTAACCCAGTGATCCAAAATCGGGGTCCCAGTGATCTGATATTTTCTGAGGTCAAATAGGCGAACCCCACAGACGGATCAATAGAAATGCGGTTTATTTATTTAGTTTCCAGAGGTGTCTTGACAAATCAATGCCAGAGAGCTTAGAGGATGGGTTTGAGATATAGGCAGTTGTATTATGCCCTGAGAATGACCAAATTCTGTTCCACTCATCTTGGATGCTAAAGCTGTTTGCAGCCAAGACTCCTGCATGTTTTATAGCGGGGTTCCCCAACTTAAGTCTCGGTTGTGTGTGCTGCAATAGACCAATATCATCGTGTATAATTAAATCTGGATTGGCCAAGATTTTTCTATAGTCTCTCAGGGCTGAGTTTGACCGACGTAGATTAGGAGGTGCAATATTGCAGAGAATTGGGAGCCAGTGAACAGGGGTGGATCGAACTGTGCCGGATATCAGTCGCATGGTGGTGTGGACTGGACGTCGATTTTGTTGACGTGAGCGCTCTTCAGCCGCACCGGGGCACAGTATTCTGCGACACTGTAGACTAGCGCAAGAGGTGCAGTACGGAGCGAGGTACCATTCGCGCCCCACGAAGATCCTGATGTTGTGTCGAGTGCGGAGCTTAGCTGCAGCATTGCAGAGGTGCTGCTTGTAGGTTAGTGATCGGTCAAGAGTGACACCGAGGTATTTAGGGTTGGGGTTGTGCCTCAAGACAGCATTGTTAAAAGAGACTGTAAGATTCATATCCGCCAGCTGGCTCGTTAGGTGAAAGCAGCAAACCTCTGTCTTTGAAAGGCTTGGGCACAATCGCCATTGCTGAACGTAGAATCCCAGCGTCCGGAGGTCCTCGTTGAACATTTCTTCAGTACATGGGATGGATTTGTGTTGGGTAGCTATCGCAAGGTCATCTGCATATCCATACTTCCTTGAGGAAAGTTCAGGCATGTCGGATATGTATAAATTAAACAGGATTGGAGCTAGCACTGATCCTTGCGGAAACCCATTGTTTAGCTTCTTAAATTTGCTCTATTTTCCGTCAATGAAAACTTGTAGTATCCGATTCGTCATGGTGTTGTTTATGAGCTGTGCTATTATCAGGCAGGGTATGACTTTCAAATATTTATACAATACATAAGTCCATCCCTCCAGACAGTATCGTATTCAGCTGTCAGATCGACAAATGCCACAGAGGTCTTAAGGCTCTTTTCAAAGCCAGCCTCGATATGCCTTGTTAATGATAGCATTTGGTCAGCGCTGTTTAGTCGAGGCCGAAAGCCAGCTTGTTCGATGGGGAGAGCGGTCCTCAATAATGGGACCGATGCAATTCAGCAGCAGCCTTTCAAGTAATTTATAGCACGTGCTTAAAAGTGTAATAGGGCGGTAGCTTTCGGCTTGGTGTTTCGGCCTATTAGGTTTCAGGATTGCTAGAATCTTAGTTCTTTTAAAGGCTTGAGGCAGATTTCCTGTGTCTAAAATCTTCTTCTTCTTCTTCTTCCTTTTATCAGCGAGGTTATGATCCGAAAACAAAGGATCACAACCCTCCCACTTCACCGCATTTCTACTGATCCGCCTGTGGGGTTCGCCTATTTGACCTCAGAAAATATCGGCAGGCCTGCCGATTTTGGATCACTCGGTTACTGAGGCCAATGAAATGCCGATGTCGTCGCATTTGTCTGATCCAGGCGTTTATAGGCCTGCCTTTCCTACATCGCGATGTCTTTGGAACGTGCATTGATATTGCCTTTTTAACAGGGTTCAAATGATCTCTTCTTTGAACGTGGCAATACCAACTGAGCCGGTCACGCTCTATTTTTTGTACGATGGTTTCCTTGATGCGAAAGCTTCCACGGATCTTCGAACTTCTTATTCGATCAAGCTTTGTCACTCCTACTGTCATGCGAAGCATCTTCATCTCAGCTGCCGTTAATTTATTCTCATACGTTTTGTACATCGTCCAACATTGTGAACCGTTTGTAAGCGCTGGACGCACAACTGCGGTGTAGAGCCTTCCTTTCAACTTAGGGGGCATTTTTTTGTCACAAAAGATAGCGGAATTTTCTCGCCACTTCATCCACCCTACGCTTACACGATGATTGATGTCGTCATCACAAGTTGCTTTGCTATTGATCATAGATCCCAGATATTTGAACTTTTCGCACTTGGGAAGCACTGTTCCATTCAAATAAATGTCTGGAATAGGCCTGAGTGGATCAGAGAACGGGCAGCACAAGTACTCTATCTTTTTTGAACTAATGCGATACCCATTTCCCTCCAAAACGTCCACCCACACATCAAGTGCTCGTTGCAGGGATGTAGGATCCTCACTTATGATGGTTCCATCGTCAGCAAAGAATAACTGATGTACCTTGGGGTCCATCACTTTACCTTCAAGCAGATAATCAAGGACTGTAATAAAGAGCAAAGGACTTAAAACGCTTCCCTGGTGTACCCCGACTTTGATTGCGAACTCTTCGGTCACTCCAGCGGGGCATCTTACTCTCGTTTTTGCTCCTTCGTACATGTCCATGATCATCTGTACATAGGTTTCTGGAACCCCTCGATGTCTTAGCGCCACCCATATCAGATCTCGTGGTTGTCTGTCGAATGCCTTTTCAAAGTCAACCAATACAATATGCAAATCCCTTAAGGAATCACGATGTTCTTCCATTATGATCCTTATTCCTTGGATTTCATCTGTGGTTGATTTACCCGAGACAAACCCGCACTGATCATCAGATAGCCGTATTATTTTTCGCAGTCGGCCACCTAATACCCGCTCAACGATCTTCATGGTGTGTGACATCAGCTTGATCGAACGGAAGTTATCACAGTTTCGTGTATCACCCTTCCCTTTGTATACAGGGAGAAGGTAACTTTCCCTCCATTCATTCGGCATTGGATCACCTCTCACGAATTTGAAGATGAGAATTCTGAGCCATCTGAACCCGATGTCTCCCATCTTTTTCCAGAACTCAGAGGGCATCTCGTCTGGCCCAACCGCTTTTCGTTTTTTGGAGTATTCGACCGCCTCACTAACTTCTTCGACTGTAATGTCGGGTATTTCTTCACAGTTAGGGGTGGGTCTTGGAAAGTATAGCCGGGGAAACTGTTCATTCAAAAGCTCTTCACAATACTGCCGCCACCTCTGCAGAATTTTCTGGTCATCCACAAGAAGCTGGCCATGAGCATTGTTAATGAACTTTGGCGAACGAATCTCCTGAGCATTCCTCCTTCTTTGGGCGGCTATTTTGAAGATAGTGGCGCTCCTGTTCATATTGTGTCTTCGCAGCTTCTGGATAGCCTGGTTTGCATCAGCAACCAGGGAAGATATTTTCTCCAGCTTCCGATACAGGCCCTCCGTACTCGCTGCTTGAAGCTGGGCTCACTTCTTCTTCCCTTTTTCCTTGCAACACCTGTATTCCATTTCGAGGCGAACTTTTTCGTCATTATTATTAGAGGGTACTTTGACCAAGCTTTGAAGGCCGCTTTCTTCTCATTTATCACCTTCTTAGCTTCATCACTCCACCACCATGTTCCTTTGGCGTGTTGATGGTGGCGTTTTGAAGTTCCTAGCAGTGATTTGGCCTTCTTTAAGCAAGTTCACTGTATGGAATCCCACATATTTTGTGCTCTGCACTCTTCATCCTCAGCTCCGTTGATGGTGTGAGAGAGGTAATTTTTCATTACGAATACAAAAGCCTCGCCTTTTTCTTTGTCCAGATTGTACCACTTGATTTTCTCAGAGACCCTTGTTTGTTTGCTTTTCTTCGGTGTTTTCACAAAAATTTCTGTTAGCAGGAGACGGTGTTGCCAAACGATTGCCTCTCCCAGGATCACTTTACAATCTTTTACCCGAGGCTTCATGAAACTGGCTACCAAATGGTAGTCAATCTGAGTTTCATCTCCACCACTGCTGTAAGTGATCAGGTGTCGGCTTTGTTTGATGAATATGGTATTTAACACGATAACACCGTGTGATTTGCACATGCTTAGGATGTCTTCACCAGGAAGGTTCCTGGTGCCATATCCTAGTCCTCCATGGCAGTCTTCATAGTCTTCGTTTGATTTCCCGACATGCCCATTGAAATCTCCTCCAACAAACAGAAATTCTTCCTTTGGGATGTTCTTAAGGAGATTGTGGGAATCTAGCCAAAATGCATCTTTATCTATATGATTGCACCCATTGTGGGGAGCATATGCACTGACAATATTCCACACCTCTCCTTGTATTACTAGTTTGAGAGACATCAAACGGTCGCTGGACTTCGAAATGCTCAAGACGTTTCCAAGTAGCTCTGCCGCAAGGATGATACCGATTCCGTTCCTAGCCTTTTCCGTTCCGTAGTAGAACATCTTGTAATCTTTTGTCCTAACGTCCAAGAAACGCGCCCGATTCTTCCTGTGTCTAAAATGTTGCTATAAAATTTAGATAACCATCTTCTTGTGTTAGTGCCGGCGTGAATATACTACTCGGATGTTTGTCAGATGCTCGCGAGAGGTGGGACCGTGAAAAAACTTTTTGGTGTTTTCTGGGATTCGAACTTGGAACCTCATGCGTAGTGATCTGACACACTAACCACTTACACCACGGCGGCACCCAATGAGGCTTTGGGACGGAGTTCATTAATGGGATTTGTATCCCAATTAAGACGATGACTGGATGGTGCTGGCTATGTGGGAAGTTCGGGAGTACAGTTCTCACAGCAGGGAGTGGGTGGTTATCAGAGTTCTTGGTGACAAAACAGAGATCAGGGTTGCAATCCTTTTTCCATTTTCGAGAGTAAAACGTGGCCTTATCTCTTGCATCGAATACTAAATGCATGTTATTGTTATCGGCCTAGTCGGCAAGTTTATTTCCGTTGTCATCGTATGTGGTATAACTCCAGAGATGGTGGCGGCTATTGAAGTCGCTTATGTAGACTATTGGTTTATCGTAAGTTTTGAGAGCACTGTTTGGCCAAGAAATTCCGGGGGGCTTATATGGGTTCACTATGTAGGTCCCAGCTGTCTCTATGGTTACGGAATAAACGCAATGGTCGGAATTTGAGCTGATGACCTTAACTTCGTCGAGGTCGTTTCTTGCATATGTTGAGACATCATAAGTAGGATGGAATATAGAGCCGATTACAGAGTACCCATGGATGATGCCTCTTGACTGAAGTTCAGCTTCTGATGATGTCAATGTCTATTTTGTTGCTTGGAAGTAGTTTTGATAAGCTTTCCTATTTTGACCTACTTATGCTTTCGATATTTAATTGACATATTCAAACAGAAGGGCCTATATGTATCGTCTTTTTATACTGAGACGTACAGGTTCTATAATTCATTTTCATTTGTTTTTGTCTGCAGTTAACTATTGCACCTACTTTATTACTTTATTGCTTATCTTTGTACTAGTAGCCTGGACAGATTAACTGGTTTGGTTTCCAAGTTTATAGATCTTTTAGCCTTACCCAGGGTGCACCACGATCAGGCGATCTATCATAGCACCCCAGTCAGGATACGAACGAGCCAAGTACCTAAGGTTGAAGCCCCTCGCGATGAATTGCATGACGGCAGTACCACGATGGCAAGGGGTAGAAGAAAAGGTTGGTGGGTGGAAATCCCACACTCTCACTGAGCACGGACTCAGTTTCATCTTTAAAAGATTCCCACCTTCCGACGCAGAAAAAAACTATGTCATCAGCATGGAACATACATGATGGAATTGGTGCTGCGATTTCACATTAAGTTTTGTTAATTCAGATAAGGCAACATGCGCGCTAAGAGTCGGGGATCTTGCATTCTAAGGCAATAGGGTTGAAAAGTTTTGTTAGACACCTCGGGATTCGTGGACTCTGCTCACAGTAGTCATGCTGTATGCTCCTAACATCCAAACTCGGTGAATATACTTTTTTTAAACTGCCTTTCCCGAGTGAATCCCACTCAATGTTCTCAAAATCCTCAGGAGACTTTGAGTTTAGTAGTGCAATGGTGCACTCCTTGCATGAAAAGCCTCCTTCATTGGATTCCCTTTCTTATAGTTGGACCATGTGGAGCTGATGTTCAAGATGCTGGAAGCGCTTTTATCTACCCTCACTTGGTTATGGTACACAATCTCCAAGTTTAAAAAGTTCTGAGGCTAGCCGCAAGCATATCTCTTATTATCTCTAAGAGTTTCTTGAGGTCGATGTATGAACGTTCCTATGAACGTTCCAATATAAATGGTGCTAGATATGATTAAGCTTGGGATATAAGAGGGATCCTTTTGCTTTTACACAGATGGATCCAAAACAGAGTCGGGAGTAGGGGGAGGTGTCTTCTCCCAAGAACTAAGCATCAATATCTCTACTCGCCTCCCTAATCACTGCAGCATCTTCCAAGTGGATATCATAGCAATTCAAGAAGCCTTGTCTTGGCTGAAGTAAAGTGCTGCTACGATCAAGCGCCTAGAATCTGTTACCTTCAACTCAAAAACAGCCCTAAACTGTCGCTTGTCTGTTAGCAAGATGAGCAAACAGTTCAACATTCACCAAATTTGGGTGCCGGGGCCCAGACATATTCCAGGGAACTGCTCGGCCGAAGAACTTGCCAAGTAAGGCACTTGTCTACCGATCTCGTCGAGCAAGGCGAATCTCGGAATGCCTCTCGCTACAGTGAAACTGCTACTTAAGCTCAACACCATTAGCGCGACCAATCGTAGGTGGGCTAGCGGTACCATGTGCCTCATTACTAGACAGATCTGGCCTGAGCTGTATCAGGAATACTTCAACTGCGTTATCGGTCGCAAAATGTCGCTCATCGCAACTACAGTAGGTGTCATTACGGGACACTGCATCATCGGGGCGTGCAATAAGGCTGATCATCTTAGCAAATGATTTCTGCAGAAGTAGCATGGACGAGGAGGAGGAGGAATCCTTTTTTGTACGTGTCCGGCCCTATCTGCTCGTAGAAGACGACTCCCAGGAGCCTACTTCTTCGATCCTTTAGGTGAGCTAGCGCATCAGCATCGGCAGCCTCCAGCGCTTCATAACAAGTTCCAACTGGTTTCAGGGGTATCTCTCCCTGGGAATGATAGATCCATGTGGTATCGAAATGGGCCTAGTCTGGTCTAGATGAGCCTGCATTTTGCAGCCTGTTATTCTAGCCTAACCTAACCTAAAGGCCTGATACCATGGAAGCCTTTCAGTAAATGGATACCAACAGCTGGCTTAAGAGTCGCTATGGTGCACTAAGCATTTTACGAGGAGCTCAGACTTTCATTGGAGTCTGTAGATTAGGTGCCTTGGATTCGTCAACAGACTCGTATTCTCTGATTCCTCCTACAGACTTGACTACAATATATAAAGCTTACCTTCATCCGAGTTCTGAATACAGCTTGAATATCTTGGTGGTACCTTCGACCAAGTGCTTGGGTTTATTGAATCTTGTTCAGCGTCAAGCGTTTGGACGGAAGGTGTCTTAAGATGCAACCAGTTGGATGCTTAGCGCTCCTTTATCGATACTTCCACAATAAGTGTTCGGGTGAAATATATAGTTGTGTCCAGCTAGTCCATCTGCTCAGTCATAGTACACATGCAGGCTCATCGGTATATATCGTCTCTTTAGAGACTACTTGTGAGAGCACCCTGAGTTCAGAAGATCGTTTTTTAGCCGTGCAACACGTCATCCTCAGTCACCCAAATCTTTTCCTCTACCTTCCAATTTTTAACTCATTTCTATACCATTACATTTCACTCTATTACTAGCGCTTTTAAGGCTTTCAAGAACAGTTCATCCCAAGTGGTGGAAACATTCAAAAATGGTATTCCCTTGCTGAGACTCAAACAGAGAAGCTCATAAGCTCTCTGACAGCCTCTGGAGGTCTGGAGTAAACGAATTCGTCTAGAATCTTTTTGGTTCACAGTGCCAGAGCGGGCTATCTGCTTCCATATTACAACCTATAACCTCAATACTATAGATTGGCAATGGCGGCAAGCCATGAAATCATGTCCTTGACTTTGGTAACCTGAATGGCAATGGTAAAGGTTTAGTTATGGCAATCTGAACAAAGACCATCGAAAGTGTGAAAAGATAGACTTGTGCTAAATATAAATTCCAATGTTTATGACTTTCAGTCTTAGCACTCTCACTCCTCGAAGGCACAAACCTGCTTACAAGATCCTAAATTACCCGTTTCACCGCCTACTGTCATCTTAGTTCTACTCAATGCACACATCTAGGTTAGATTACCATACTAATAGCCATGGCGTGCCGTATTGACTTACACCACACAGATTTCCGATGCAAATAATCTTATTGGCATTAAGAGTAAACACTGATGCCTCGACTCCTCCCGCTGCTCGATCAATGATGCACCACTGATCGGGTGGTCTGTACCAACTCACGGTCATTGGCCGTATAATTGGTTGATGTGAGCCGCCTCCAATGGAGTAATGCCTGCAAGGTATGTCGCATGATCACCACCACCATCATCATCATCATATTGATGATGACGGGTGGTGCTGTGTTCCTCCTGCTGCAAGTGATCTTCATAATCAGTATCACGATCATGGCAGTCATCGAATAAAATCGTATCTAATGGAATTCCCCCGGGAGAAACAAACGAAAGCTGAAATTTTAGAACTCTGATCCGACCGATGTGTGGTCAGAGAGGCTGGACGGCATGCTTAAAGGCAAAGACTTCTAGATCTTGATGATGGTTGATGATGATCGTTAGGGCCAATGATCGTCCTCAAGTCGACTGAGAGTGAAACTGATGATTTGAAAGCTGGTGGGGAGTAGAGAATGCACTGGGCATGTCGTGTTACGTCACAAGTCATTGTGGTTACGATGGCAGGGCAGGTGGAAGACTGTAATTCAGAAATGAGTGGAAGACAAGGTTTCAAGGTTTATAATCAGAATATCGTATTTCATTGTGCAGCAGTTCAGCATGTTCCCCACCCGCTGGTATTTATGAGTCTAGGGAGTGATCTTATGTGAATAGATACGAGGTATCTGCATCCCCAAGAGAGCTGAATTTTGCAGGAAATTTATCACCAATTAATCGTTTACCTACTTCTGTCGTAAAACCCCTCACACAGTTTACTCACGACTGACAGATTTTATTACAAATAAGCGAATTAAAACAACTCGCCTCTGATTATATAATTAAGACGATAAAAGAAGACGTCAAGTCCACGCCAACCTGTTAAAGTAAACATCTCACACGTCTTCATCATCACCGTCGTCGTTGTCGTCGTAGTGGTCGTGGTCGGCCCACTCACTTTTGCGTAACGCTTGGTCTCTGTTTGTCTGGCGGGGACCGTCTTCAAGTTGAATGACATTATAGTCAACCAAGTGACCAAGTTGTGTCTTTAAAATTCCTCAAGTGGTGTGCTCTCCTTCCCGATAAGCATCGTGTGTGATATAAGAGACTTACCACGAGTCTGGTATAAGTGCCTCAAGTATCTGTATTTTGCAAATTAAACAGAGAAAGGGACAAACAAACAAAACTCCCACCATTAACCCCGACCACAAAGCGGCGAGATATTCTAATGAAATTCCGTTTGAAATTCTTTTTAATTTCTTCAGATACATCTGGATGGGGCCTTGTGTGTGACTAAGATACTCGTACTTCGCTCAGTGGGAAATCTACTTCGTGTTACCATTTAGATCATATTTTTCGTTTTTTTTTTTTTTTGAAATTGTTTTAGACTACGAGTAGCTGTGGGGGTGAGTGACCCACGACGTCTTCGTCGTCGTCATGATGGGTGTAATTGGCCGTAATGACACACTCGATGAAAAACATACATTTCCACGACTTTTCACGAAATCCGTTAGCGGATGGGTGGATAATTCGTGCCCTGAGTGTCTTGTTTGGGGAGAACATTCTCTTCGGTTGTGGTTTGGTGCCGGTTCTAATGACACTTATGCAATCGTTGTGTAACAATATAATTACGGCCAAACGAACGAGCGTAGATAAATAGTAAATAAAAGAAATCTCTTCAATTGGTAGCGCGAAAAAAAAAAATAGAAATGGTGCGAAAACAATGGATGGAAACGAGGGGAATAATACGCGAAATTACGAGGTCATTACTCTACGGTTTGGGGGTAATGTGAGTGCGTGTGTGAGTAGTTAGAACGTTCGGATCTTAATCCTCTGTAGCGAGGCGGTTTGAGAACGCCGCGCCGTTTTATGGTAATCAGGGAAATGGGATTTTGAGTGAGATACAATGTTGCAGACTTAACAGGAAAGCTTAGGAGGTTCAAGAAGCGTGAGATAGATTCGGTTACGGATGTCATGTTTGGGGGTCTTCTCAGGAAAGGAATTTTTTCTTTTTTTATGCATTTGTGTACGGTATCTTGTTGAGGTGTTTTGTATTTCCTGCAAACGTGAAAGTTTAGTTGGATGGTTCCGAAGTTAAGGTGAGAGAAAACTACATAAAACTGATATAAGGGTCAGTGGTGTTGGGTCGGAAACTACCATAATATTTTGGGAGCATCACAGATCTTAGGTAAGGACCGGTGTCTTAGAATCTCTTGAGTTGGTGTATGAGCTGGTGGGGAAGACAGTGACCTACATTTTGTATAGGTTACGTCAAGCAGTCTTGGGTACGTTTCGGAGCTTGAAAGAGGGGCCATTGCAACCAGGCTGTAGATACTACTTCCCTTTTTTTTTTTTTTTTCTTGCGTTGGAAGGTGGGCATTTTTCAAAGACGAAACTGAGCCCGTACCCGGTGTGGGAATTTCACCCACTAAATCTACCTCCTCTCCTACCCTTGATAGCACTGCTGTCAAGCATTTCATCGCCAGGGGGCCTTCAGCCTTACGTACTCGGCTCGTTCGTGTTGGCAGCCGTCTGCGCCACATTTTGCTATCACTCCTGACTTCGTTGTTCTTTCATGATGGAAGCGACAGTTTCTCTTACCGCTTCTCAAGCTTCTTTCGTGTTCAGTATTCCAGTACACCCAGCCCGTTTGCCAGCAAGTTACGTTATTTGTGATATCGCCCACAGTAGAACATGATGTGTTCCGCATACTCGACTGCTTCCGTGCACGTTGGGCAATAAGGGTTGTCTTTGTGTCCAAATCTGTGGAGGTAGGCTCTGAAGCAACTATGGCCAGTAAGTATCTGGGTCAGGTAGAAATTCAGCACTTCATGCTTCCTATTGATTGAAGTGTCTATATTGGGGATCAATCTCTACGTCCATCTGGCTTTGTCAGAAAAGTTCCATCTCTCTTGCCATTTTTCGAGGCTTGTTCTTGGTGGTACTTCAGTGTCACTCGACTCGTCGCGTCACTGTTAAAACCATTTTCCTGTCTGCATGATATTTTCGTTCAGCTTCGTTAACAAATAGGTCTATTGGCATCATTCCAGCCACTACGCATGCCGCGTCGTAGGAGGTTGTTCGAAATGCCGCTGTACGATTTCGTCTTCATGGCACCTGCCCATATTTGGGTGCCAGCTCTTATTCCTCCAATATTTGGCATGATCCTTGCCAGGGCAGCCGTTGTTCTTGCTGCCGTCTCAGCTGCGTGTTGCAGATGTTGCTTAAAAGTTAACCTTGCATCTATAGTAACGCCAAGGTACTTCAGCTTTGGTTTAGAAACTACAACGTGATCGTCCACGGTTATTCTTATAGTGTCCATAACTCGTCTGCTGCTGATGAGCACTACTTCGGTCTTTTCCCCTGCTAGTTTTAGGTTCTTATTTTGCATCTGTCTCCTCTGCTCTCCTCTATTTCCTGTATAACTGGGTCGTAGCTGAAACTTGATTGCATGATTATCGCTGCGCGTGTATTTTTTATTTACTCTCCACACAGCATCTTTTGCCAAATACGTACTCAGAAAGGTGATATCTACTATTGGTCCTCTTCCGTTTTTTCTGAAGGTCAGCTCGTTTCCTGAATTTAGGAGAACTAAGTCCAATGATGCAAATGCCTCATCTACCATTCTACCGCCTAGGCCTGTCGCCTGCAATATCGACGCTGCATCTTACACGGCATTTTCGTTCGAATTCTTTATGTGTTATGCTAAGAGGGGTGTAGGAGCTAAAGAAGTAAATGCCACTAACTTTGGGCCACACAAAGCCTGCCTGGTGCATCACCATCTTCTCTCCGAAGGCTAGTTGGCTGCATATCCATATCGCGGCTTTGCCTCTGTCCGCCGTCCATATACCTTCATTCAGCTGTTTGTAGGCCTCGCTGGGTGTAGCAATTTCCGCATCGTACTCTCGAACCGAGTGTGTTAGTAGGTCATGAGCTGCCTCGCAGTGGTTAAGGTTTAATTGAGTAACCTTCATGTTCGCTTCCGGGAAGCGTTCAGCTTGAGCTGGAATGAGTATGCATTCTGGCTCTCAGGAACAATCCTTTGCCTTGTGGCAAAATGTTCAGTGTTCGGACCGATTTTCGTTCTTGCAGTCCTGTACACGTGTACCTACTTGCTTACAACATCAGAGGTTCCCAAAACGAAAAGAAACCGCACATTGGAGTCTGAAGAATAAATGAATGAATTAGGTGTGATTCGATTCAAAAGATCTATTGCGATGGAGGATGTTTTTCTCCTCTATTTGGTATGTTCAGCTTACTCTGTTTTGGTCAGTACCCCAGTCCGGAGTTCCTTCTATTTCATTGCAGAATCTCTAGCCCTCGTTGCTTTCCAAGCCCATTTTCTTTTGGTGCTTACGGAGTTGATAGTGCCCTGTGGGGAAGTATTTTATGTCCAAGCAAGTCTAGATGCGAATTTTATTATTTTTATTAACACTTTTGGGGTGCCTTTACTTGCTTAGGTTGTAGTAATTCCCTGAAAAGCTTGGATATTTTCATTCCTCATGAATAAATAGAACGGAGTTACCGTTCCTCCTTTTTATAGCATCACTGATGATTGAGGCGTTGATGCCCTCCTTACGGCTTACTCCAAAGTATCCTGGCACACAGTGTGACGCAACCTTGCTTGCCCAGGTGGTTGAGTTTTCAGTTCTCTATTTAATTTAATTTTTTTTTACGTATAGACTAGCCTCTCTGATGCATCGTGAGAATGGTTCATTTAGTCCATTGTTAGTTCTATGAAACGCTTCTCGAAAATGCTCGGACTCACCTCATAGGTGAACAACTAGAATAAATGACATATTTTTACATTTAGATACATTTAACACAAGTTGATTTGAATTACACCATTCAAATACTCTATGCAGATCTTCCTGCAGAAGGTAACAATTCGTTTTGGATTTTATGGCGAAAATTTTATTATCATCTGCAGAAGGAATTTTTGATAATTTCCGGGATGTCATTAACAAAATGAGAAGGATTAAGTGACTTCTTGCAGAAACACCAGATGTTACGTGACTTTTGAATACCTTTAAAACTGAATTTGTGGCACGAGTAGTAGTATGACCATTATACACTTAATGGGCCAACGGCAGCGCTCATACACCCGTAGTGGACTACTGGCACCAGTGTACCCGGCCCCTCATCCTAGAGGAATAATTAAGGAACTGGCCCTCCAGGTTGGGGGTTGTGCCGTCGGGGTAACTTCCCTACCACGTAAAAAATCTATGGTTCCGAAACAACCAAAAGCCTCGGATAAGGATGACCCAACTAATGACGACCCCAGCAAACGAAATAAGGACAAAGAACTTCGGATCTGTACGTGGAATGTTCTGTCCCTTCACAGACCACGTACAGCCAACAACTAGCAGAGGCCCTAGACTGCTATAAAGCAGATATTACCGCCATCCAGGAAGTGCGATGGGATGGACCGGGCAAAAAGAGGATGAAAAACTGTGACATCTACTACGGTGATTGCTACAGAGGCAACAGGCAACGCTTATTCGGATGCGGATTTGTCATACGCGGCAGACTTAGGCAAGAAGTCTTAAGCTTCCGACACGTGAGCGAGCGTATTATGACTATCCGGATCAAGGCTAAATTCGCTAACATAAGCCTAATATGTGTTCATGCCCCCACAGAAGAAAAGGACCCTGCCTCCAAAGAGTGTTTCTACCAGCTCCTCGACAAAACATACGAGCAATGTCCTAAATACGACGTTAAGATCGTATTGGGCGATTTTAACGCCAAAATAGGAAAGGAGGACGTCTTCGGTAGAGCAGTCGATAAGCATAGCCTACACGAAACCACGTCTGATAACGGACTAAGGCTAATTGATTTCGCTGTGGAGCGAAATGTCACCATAGCAAGCACATGGTTTCCTCATCTCGGTATTCATAAGCAGACATGGCGGTCCAATGATCATGTAACGATCAACCAAATTGATCATATTGCGATCGACGCAAGACATGCCTCCAGTATTCTGGATGTCCGGACCTTCCGAGCGGCCAACATAGACTCGGATCATTACCTTGTTGTAGCCAAGGTACGAATGCGGATATCCCAATCTGAGCAACAAAGAAGAATCACTTTGAGAAAATTTAACGTCGAAAAGCTACAATCGCAAGAGACCGCCAGACTCTTCGCTGGACGCGTATCCCGAAATCTCTCAATCACCCCTATGCCGCCAGCATCAAGTGCCGAAGACCAATGGCAATGCTGCCAACATGCCATCAGAAACGCCGCGACTGATGTGCTGGGCCCACCACCGCGAAACCCCTGGTTTGACGAAGAATGCCGGCGAGTGTATGCAGCAAAACAAGAGGCATACAAAGCGGCGCTGCAAAGGAAGACGAGAGCCCAGGAAGACGGTGCCCTTGCAAGCACTGAGGCGGAAGCGGCCAAAATGGGTTTAGCGATAAACGAGGGCAAAACCAAGTATATGCTGTCAACAAGAAGGGAAAGCCAACACCGACGAATTGGACAAAATGTCACAGTGGGCAGCTTTAACTTCGAGGTAGTAAGGGACTTAGTCTACCTTGGCTCTGCTATAAACTCTGAGAGCGACATCAGTACAGAAATCAAGCGAAGAATAACTCTTACCAATCGCTGTTTTTTTGGGCTTATAAGGCAATTCAACAATAAAGCCCTATCTCGAACTGCTAAGGAGACTCTGTATAATACCCTGATCATCCCAGTCCTGCTTTACGGCGCTGAAACATGGATTTTCTTAAAAGAGGATGAAGATATCCTTGGTCGCTTCGAGAGAAAAATTCTTCGTAAGATTTTCGGTCCCGTTTGCGTTGACGGGTTTTGGAGGAGAAAATTTAATCACGAACTATACGAGCTGTACAGGTGCAAATCCAATTATCATTTGAAAGACGTAGAGGATAGGGGGATTACTGTTTAATGCAGTTTCTAACAGGTTATGAGTTCTTTCTTCTTTTGCATCGAAATAAATACAAGCACATGCCCATGAACCTTATTGCTCACTACGCGTGGGTGGACTGCATATATAATTAAAAGTTCTCTTCACACAACAAGCCTAGCCCTCGGAGAACTAGCAGCCGGCTTGCGACATAGAATGCGTCCTCCATAAAGTCTCAAGCCTTCTGCAGCTTTGTTTAAATTATCCATTAAAGCTTACTTGCTGACCTTGGTTATCTTAAAGCCCTAAGTCGTCTACAACGACGTTTCAACACTATATCCATGGCATAGCTGCAACTACCTCTTCCCTACGTTACTACTTTGCGTGAAGTATTTTTAGGTCAACTGAGTTTTTTTTGTCCAGGCGAGTTCCATTACATGATTCGAGTTCCTTTGCCAGGTGTGTACAATCGACCTTACACCCACTTTGTCGGCTTCAAAGCCCATGATTCCAAAATTAATCTCTTCTCCATCTCAATCGGCTCATATCCAATTAGGGAAATAAGAGTCTCTTTACCGCATTCCATTGGCATTGTTTACCCAAAATTACGCATAAACATCTTCCACCACCACCACCACTACTGGTATTTTCTCCAGTTTAGCGGTGCAAAAGAAATTCTCGCCGCACAAACGAATTCCCCCGAACAAGAAAATTTAATTTATTTCCATGATTATGCATGCAATTTCTCAGCCTCGAATGCGCTATTCAAGTGCAACGTTAGAAATTAATCACCGCCACATACGCTTTTGGCGTAGATAGATAGATACTTTGTATCTGCATGTCTGCAGATGCACTGCTTGCAGCCACCAAGCGTAATGGTAGCTTTCAGGCTGCTGCGAAATATTTTTTATTAACGGTAATCAAATGTGTGTGTTTGCCTGTATGTATGTGTGTGGTTGCATCAATGGAAATTATCTGCATATTCTAACGGTAAACGAAAGCGATAGTGAATTGCTAGACATTAGTTTCGCAATACCAAAAGACGTAAAAGAAGAATAAGTTGCCGAAGAAGAAAAAGAATCATTAGCCAGGCCTCACTGTTGGTTGCATAAATAACAATTGTGATGAAACTTCACTCCTTTTTCTACTTTCGAACATAGATAGATTCCCACAAGCAAGGGCAGATAATTGAATTAGGATGTTAATTGATAATTACTCATGGGAATTCTAGTTAAGTCTGTTGGTATCAGCGAGGAATGGGATATGATACTTAAAGTGTTCCTTTGCCACGCCTACTTTGAGAGGATGTTGTCAGCAAAGGAGTTACAAGGTTTAATACAAACTGTTTCATATGGATTGTAACTCTTATGTATGTTTCTACATGGAAATGGAATAGTTTGAAATTTTAGGCGAAGAAAATCAAAAGAGTTGGCCAGCGAACTTTATTTTTAATGGGAACTTGGACTACAGATTAAGTTGCATTGGTTATGATTTAAGCCCATTACTGTGTTCTCGAAGACTTGAGTCATTTAAAATATAAAAAGGTTTATGTTTTCATGAATAACAAACATTTGGTACATCTGAAACTCTAAGAGTAGAAGCGCTGGCTTGTCCGGTGAGTGGAGTGAACATAGTAACCGATGTTTCTAACTGGGCAAAATGAATGACGAGCAATCCGAAAATAAATTCTACTTAGTCTTGGCAAAAAAAGGTTACCATACCATGTTCTCCTGTAGAAGATACTCAAATCAGGAGGTGATTTTCAATCAATCTTAAGGCTTGCTGTTGCGATTTTTACCAAGGAATGCACTAAGTGCTATAAAGTCTTACTGGGAGTTGCAGTTTTAATTTTCAACTTAATACCGAAGGTAGTGTTTTGGTCTTTGCCTTGAATGATGAAACCACCTGAAGAGCGATGCATTGGAAATACAGGCAATACACCCACCCTTAGGAGACATGGAAATGGAGGGCAAATTTCCGACTTATGATTCGCCTCGGAATTGACATCGGCAAGAGTTGAAAACTGCAGAGTTTTAGAAGACTACACGGGCAGTGATCACCAATACGTCTTCGACTTATGACGAGAACAACGCTTTTCTAACCGAAGCCAAAGCCGAACACCGCAGTGGAATGTTAACAGACTCAACCAAGTGTTTCTCACGTGTGTGATCGAGGAAGGAAAAACCGCTGTCCTAGTTATAGTGCGAGTTTCTGAAACAGAAGATGAGGCCACGATGCAAGTTATACGGACGGCATGTGATGCCTCGATGCCCCGAGTGAGGGATTCCAACAGAAGCAGGCAACCGGTGTACTGGTGGACAGACGAGATAGCCGCGCTCCAAAGAAGACACCCACATCTCAGACACAAAGGCACCTGGGGAGGGAGAAGACACGCTGAACCTGTGGAAGATATTCTAGCGGAGTTTAGAACCATGAGATCCGAGCTCAAGAGGGCCATCAATATGAATCAAAAGTGGGAGTATCTATGCCGGGATATCAACAGCAACCCCTATGGACTAGGTTTCAAGGTCATTATGCGAAAGCTGAGAGTACAGACAGGCATCCCTGCACTAAGGGAAGAGTGAATGGAACTCATAGTGGACAACCTTTTCCCAACTCATCCTGTCAGGCTGCTCGACAACCTTCCGGTCCAACGACAGGAAATCCCCGTGTTCAGCGAAGAAGAGCTGATCCTTGCGGCGAAAACCCTGCAGAGCAGAAAAGCACATGGGCCTGACGGAATACAAGCAGAAGTACTCAAAGCGATTGCCCAGACATGTCCTCAGCTGGTGCTGCACTTGTACAATAGTTGCCTCCAGGAAGGAGTTTTTCCCAGGAGCTGGGACTTACATTGCTTGGTGTAGATCAGTAACGGAAAAGGAGACCCGGATTCCCCTTCAGCGTACAAGCCTCTGTGTATGCTGGTCATTGCAGAAAAACTTTTGAAGAATATGGTGAAACCAAGGCTCAGAGCAACGAAGCAGAGAGCATGCGACTTGTTCGCAAGACAGCACGGTTTCAGGAAGGCCTACTCTACGATCGGAAAAATTCAGGAAGTGGTAAGGACCGGCCAAATGGCTCAACAGGGCAACCACTATTCAAGGAAGATCGTATGTATTGGTAGCAATTCTGGACGTACGAAATGCCTTCAATTCAGCCAGGTGGTGCGAAATGCTGAGTTCCCTTGAAAATACCTTCGATTTTCCCGAATATCTCTCGCGGATGGTGAAAGACTACCCCAAGGACCGGAAGTTCCTATACAATACCACAGAAGGACTTTGAAGTAAAGAGATTACTGCTGGAGTAAAGTAGCGCTCAATCCTAGGGGCCGATCTCTGGAACATCTCCTACGATGACATCCTTTATATGGAGATGCCTGAAAACAACATCCTGGTATGGTATGCATATAGTCGCGGTGATTACGACAAGAGAGACCAATAACGCCCAAAGAAAACTCAACCAGGCCATGAGGCGAGTTTATTTCTGGATGGAAGAACATGGTCTTGGTTTGGCACCAGCAAAGATGGAGATAGTCCTTCTGACCAAGAAGAGGATTCCAACTATTGTCGATTTTCAATTTGGTTCTGAGGCGATAACTGGCAAGGAAACAGTAAAGTACCTAGGGATGGCCCTTAACACGAAGCTTACTTTCTGGCAACAGATAAGATCTCCATCTGAACGAGCCGCAAAGGTCATGACGTCGCTGAGCAGACTAATGCCAAACGTAGGTGGTCCTATGCTCCCGATGACAGTAACCCACATCATTCTCCTGTATGCATGCGGGACATGGGTCAACCCACTTCGACAAGAGAAATACAGAAAGCAAATGGTCGCAGTACAGAGACGCGCAGCAGTAAGTGTTGCAAGTTCGTACCAAACGGTGTCGAAACCAGCCATCCTGGTAGTCATGGGAGTGGCCTCTATCGATCTCCTCGTGGTAGAGAGAAAGTACGTCTACGACAAAAAGGTGGAAATTGAACTGGAAGCGACAACCGAGGAGGCGAAGGAGCCCACAAAATAGCAGTGGCGGAAAGATGGAGCTCAGAAAGCAGAGGATGATGAATCTGGAGGCTGATCAAAAATATCGTCGAATGGAAGGGACGGGAAAAAGGCGAAGTAAATTATTACGTCATACAGATTTTTACCGGACACGGGTACTTCACCGCCTACCTCTATAAAATGCGCAAAATAAGGAGTTTGGTTTGCCAGTACGGCGAACCAGAAGCGGACCACGCAAACCAGATGTTATTCGCCTGCAGCAGATGGGAAGTCGAAAGAAGTGCACTGGAATCGATGATAGTTCAAATTGGGTACAACGATCCACACTACGTGAAACAGAGCGGGCCTATTTTAAGTGAGCAGTCGCGTTTTCTACCACCCTTAGGAAAAAAAATAAAATAAAACCATATTTGCACCTTGATTTCGCTACGAGCATCTTTTGACATAATGGCTGCAAACTGGCATTTGAAATTGCATTTGGCCACCATATTCTCAGAATGCATCTTAGGAATATGTTAATGAATACGTGAAGTTTATTCGTCAGTAGTTTAGTGGTCTTGCAGCATAGTAGTGAAATGTGCGTAGTTTTGTATTAGTGCTGGCGGAAGATGATCTCCGGATCACTCGAATTTTGGCAATCATCCACAGTATATCATCCTTTGGCTCCTTCAATCCAAATTGCCTAGTTCGGATCTTAGAAACTCCATGGGATTTCTCTGTATACCTTATGTAAGGTAGATGGGTGAGTACAACTAGCCTTACCGGACACTAGAGGTAGGGATAAAGGACAAAGCCAGCAGTCCATTATATTTTATCCTGGCTCGTTTTTTTTTGCTCGTTGGTGGTGAAAAAGGCTACTGCTGCACGAGAAACAGGCGCAGTTTGTATCAAGTAGTGTGAGATTTTTTCTTCACTAAGAAACCACTTGAGGCGCCGTGGCGTAAGTGGTTAGTGTGTCGGATCACTACGCATGAGGTTCCAAGTTCGAATCCCAGAAAATACCAAAAAGTTTTTTTCACGGTCCCACCTGTCACGAGCGTCTGACAAACGTCCGAGAGTATTGTTGTCACGAAAAAGCTTCTCAAATCGCCGTTCGGATTCGGCACTAAACTGTAGGTCCCTTCCATTCGTGTGAAAAATATAACGCACACAACATGAGTGGTTGCGAGAAGCTAGGCCCTGGTACTTTAAAGAGCTGTTGGGCCAAATATTTGTATTTGTAAGAAACCATCTTAACCCATTTTTAGCTTGCTTATGATTACCTCGGAGTGATGTTGTTTTTTTCCCTCTGGGGACCGGCTTTTTTATGTTTATCTTCTACTGCCATATCTGCAGCCTGCTTCTTTTTGTTGTCCATCGTGTGCAGCTAAAGACATGTGCTCTACTTTGTCATGTGGCGAGTCATCCTACTAGTAAGCTGGGCTTCCTGCTTTTCCCATCTTATGTAGGTACGCGTTGAAATACCTATGCCCTGTAATAAACTGAGTAAGTAGTAGTTGACTTCATCATATCTCCGCTCCGACCATTCAGCAACGTTGGTGATTAGTCTTGCTGTCCACCTATCTCTGCGTTCGGTGATCCAGCGTTCTTTGGTGAGTTCTTTAACTTCCGCTTTTGCAGTTTCTTTTCCCATTTCTCCTTTTTTGGTGGATCTGCACTCTCTCCGCTGCTAAGAGATCGATGAGGGTCACTCCCGCAATTACGAGGACTGCTCTGGCACCGTTCTATATGAGCTTACTACTCAAAGAGCTGCTCTTCTCTGTATTGCCGCCATTCGCTTCCGGTACTTTGCTTATCTGATCGCATTGGCCCAGAGCCATACAGAAGTATGGCGTATGTGATCGACATTAGGAGTCTCCGTTTGTTTGCCGTTGGGCCTCCAACGTTTGCCATTAACCTGCTCAATGAATCTTTTCGGCTTTTTCTGTCGCCGTCTTAATGTGCTGCCAGAAGGTGAGTTTTGTATCCAGTCTCAGTCCCAGGTACCTTACTACATCCTTAATTGTTATTATTTCCGAGTTCAATTGAAACTCAAAAATAGTAGGTATTCGTCTTTTTGTCAGCATGACTATTTCCGTTTTCTCTGTTGCAAGGCTTAGGCCGTGATCTTCCATCCAGGAGTTGACACGTCTCATGACTTGGTTTAGTCTCTTTTGTGCAGTAATCCATACGGCAATGTCAGCCTCGTAGCCGACTAGGAAACTGTTGTCTTGCATCTACATACGTAAAATCCCGTCGTAAGAGATGTTCCAAAAATCGGGTCCCAGTATTGAACCGTCTGCTGCTCCGGCAGTGATTTTTTTCCTACGGAGCCCCTCCGTGGTGTCATAGATGAGTCGTTTGTCTCTCAGGTAGTCCTTTACCATCCCCAATAGATACCCTGGTACTCTGAAAGTGCTTTCTAGAGCGTTTAGTACATCTGTCCATCTGGCAGAATTGAAGGCGTTTTTCACATCCAACGTTGCTAGCATAGATATCTTTCTGGTTTCCATGCTGGGCTCTCTGAGCGGCCCTAACTACTTCTTTCACAGCTCCTATTATAGAGTCGTTTTTCCTGAAGCCGGGTTGCCTTTCAGATAAATCACCTGCTCTCTGAACTGCCGCAGTGAGTCGCGGCTTCAGCATCTTCTCAAACAGCTTTCCGGTGTCCAGCAAGCATAAGGCCCTGTACGCTGATGGAATGTCCAGATCCCCTTTTCCCTTGCCGATTAGTACCAAACGTAAAGCCACCAGAGCACTTATGGTGTGCAGGAACATTTCAGGAAAGGCCTGGGGTTGCAGCCCAGCCACACTGAGGTGAATGTACATGATGATAGATAGACCCATCATCACATACGGGGCAGTGGCATGGGTTAACAGAATAAGGTTAACTACGACGAAGACATTGCTGAGCAAGGTGCAAAGATAAGCCAAGATAACAGGGGCCGTGCGAACCTGTCCCACAGCAGCACTAGAAGTGATCGTAGGTATGCTTCCACTACACATAGTGCTAGAGCGAATCGCCAAGGAGACCATATTTTGAATAAACAAAGAGGGCATCGGGAAAGGAACATGCTTCGCAAGCAAAGAGCGAGTAACCCTATACAAATCGGTGCCGCTTCTGGACTGCCCCAGAGACGATATGGTCAAGAAATACTGCTTTGATAGAAAGAGCAACAAAAAGGAGCAGTGAGCCCCATAAGTGCCAACTCAAACAACATACAATTAAATGGTACGCGGTCGGATCGGAAATATCTACAGGCATTGGGCCCAGGACCAGATATTCAGAACCATTGAGAATATTCCCCAGTATATTTCAAGCAGAAGTTCGCGCGATTCAAATATGCGCGCAATTCAACATATACAGGAATCATCGCACGCAGGACATCGCAATACTATCAGACAGTTCGGGTAATCTAATATCTCACATACGATTATATCTATCACTACCATCAATCAACCTTGCACTGAATGGGCAGCTTAGGGGAGGGAAGCCGAATACACGAATACTGTCAGACAGTCAAGGCGCTATCAAAGCACTGCCCTCACATGATCAGATCCAAACTGGTATGGGAATGCCTCACCAGGATCAACAAACTGGGAGAGGCAAAAAAAAGTAACTCTCTACTGGATACCAGGTCACGTAGGAGTAGAGGGAAACGAAGCATCTGGTGAACTAGCAAGAAACGGATCAGACACGCCGTTCCTTGGACCAGAGCCTTTTTGTGCGATACTTACTTACTTAGGTTGTGCTACAGTTCGGGGTGAACCTGGGCCTCAACCAACAAGCCTGTCCATTTAGCTCGGTCTTTAGCTAATTGCCTCCAGTTTCGCACTCCAAGTTGGTCCAGGTCCCATTGAACTTGTGCGCGCCACCTACGGCGATGATTCCCTCTACTGCGCCGTCCCTCGGTGCTAGGTTCGAAGATTCTGCGGGCCGGAGCGATGGTGTCCATTCGCTCTAATGTCCTAGCCATCTCAGACGTCCAATACGTAGTTTTTTGAATAGGTCGATGTCGCTGTACAGCTCGTATAGTTCGTGATTGAATCTTCTCCTCCAAAACCCGTCAACGCAAACGGGACCGAAAATCTTACGAAGAATTTTTCTCTCGAAGCGACCAAGGATATCTTCATCCTCTTTTAATAAAGTTCATGTTTCAGCGGCGTAAAGCAGGACTGGGATGATCAGAGTCTTATACGGAGTCTCCTTAGTTGTTCGAGATAGGGCTTTACTGTTGAATTGCCTTATAAACCCAAAAAAACAGCGATTAGCAAGAGTTATTCTTCGATTGATTTCTGCACTGATTTTTTGTGCGATAGGACCCCACAAAATAAGGGAAGACTTAAGAAAAGAGGAAGAGAATAAATGGGCGAAGCATTGGGACGATATCCCCCAACTAGGACAGGCGAAAGAACTTCTGGGGCAATACAACCAGAAAAGAAGTAGAACCTGCCTAAGAGTCTGCAAGAACCGACTTCGCATCTTGACGGGCATGTGCGGGTCACTACAGACTCAAGGAGCACCTCAGAATGCTGGAAATAGAGAGAGACGGACCCTGCATATTCTGCAGGGACTTCGTAGAAACACCAGCGCACATTCTTATGGAATGCGAAGCACTGATGCGCAAAAGTAGAAATCACTAAGGTGCATACCTCCTATCAGAATTGGATATACCTTCGCTGGATCCACTCAAGATACTCCGATTCATAGCAGCAGTTGAACTGGAGGAAGTGATCTAGATCGAGTATATCATCGACTAGAGTCTTAGTTTGAGGGGCACAATAGATCTATTAAAGGTCGCAGTGCACTTGCATCCAACAATTAATTATCTATCTATCTACCTATCTAAGCACCTTCGGAGGAACCGAGAGAAGCAGGGTGATTGTTGTTTTCAAAAGATAACCCCTTTTTGATATTTTAAGAGGAAATCCTCGCAGTCACTCTTCAGGCAGGTGTTCTTCTTACCAGATTTGGTTAAACAGGAGATAAAGGATTTACTGGGATATGCCTTTACCATTTCAGTGGTATTCTGAACAACTTCAGTGGATTCATTGTTCTTAAGATTGTTTATATCCTCCGCCAATTCGTTGATCGATAGGTGTTGACAGTGGAATCTATTGACGTGGTTATCTGCTGATATTGGTGTTGACACCTGATAGTTAGATAGTGCTTTGGGACTTCACAGAAGTACTCTATATATTGTTCCAGTTGCTCTTCGGTTGAAGTTAGAGCATAAAACTGTTTGTCTCTAATTATCGCGTATTACCATTTTTTTTATTTCGCTATGCTGAACTTCCTTGAACTACTATCTGTAGCCAAATAACTGTAATAGGGAAATGGTGATTTGAACCAATATCAGCAGTTCTCCCACAGGTGTAAGATATAGAGAGACACTTCAGAGAATTTCAATGCATTCTTCTACCACGTCTATCTTAAAACAGAAAGTCATAGGTTAGGCAATGTTGGAGTGGCTGCCAGCTTACGCCAACACATAGGCCACCGCAAAGTTCGTTGTGGGATCATTTAATCCCTACCTACTTGTTAGAACTAATTAGAGTTTGTAATGGAGCGTTGGAAGCTTCTGATGTCTAAGTCCATACGTTCCAGAATTTTTGGTTTTTGTTTCTAACTCACAGCTTAACATACTCATTTCATTTCAGATATTTCGAATCAATGGGGTTGGTAATAGAGAGAGAAAGGGGATGCAATGGTTCTTGAACAAACAGAAAAAGCAAATTTGAAAAGTGTGTAAAGAGAATGCTACTCGAATCGAATTATTCGAAAAACTGCATCAGCAGCACCTTGCTAAGAAGAATTGCTAGTTGAAATCTATGCCTACACCAGACCACAGATCCGCGAAAAGAGAAATCTGTTAACACTCAATATCACGTAAAGATGACAAGATAACATCATGGCCCTAAATCGTAGGCAAAGACACTCACTTGATCCAACATCTCAAAATTTAAATTACTAATCAAGTTCGTTAGCCAGCTCTTTTGTTTTATTGCGAAATTTTCTGCACATGTGATACATAAATTTGCAACGATTTACGAAAGCATTTATCCTTTAATTTATCGATGTAAGACAGTAATATTTCTTCATTTCAAATGCGGAAAATCTCCTCAATACCCATTGCCAATGTGTAACACTTTTACCGATTTTAACGACGAACATGCCAATCCATGCGATAAATAAACGCACGTAACTGCTGCAATACCATCATTCTCACTCTCCAAATTGTAAACTAATTATTAAATATCATATATGAATGTGGGCAGAATTGTGTTGCGTTTGAACATTAGTGACAGCTGTGCGCGATAGCAGCTCACATCAATTACACACAGCGACACAAGGTATGCAATTGCGGACCCTCGAAGAGAAAATAGAAAATTCCAAACAGAATTTCCATTTTTCCTGTTGCTACAAAAGGCAATTGCGCGAGGAAAATCGTACATTTGCTGATTTCTTTCGATATTTCTCCCCAATGACACCGAAGCACGAACAACCATCGACATCAAAACATCGACAGCACAATTCATCCGCCCGGTAGTTATCAATTATTAGAGCGAATTGAACATTTTGCGCCATTTGTTTGGTTTTCTCCTTCAGTGTATCTGTTGGATACGACGGATACGAGTACCTACTGTCTTCTTCTGTGGGTTTTCCTTTTTGTCATCGTTTTGCCTCTCCTCTCGATGGGATCATTGCAAAGTGATCAATTTATTGATGATACAATAACAGTGGCTATGTGGTTTGCCAGTAAAAAAAAAAAAAAAAAGAAAAGAAAAGTAAATCAGGTTAAGGGTGTACGAGGGGAAGACAGGCAGCAGTACAGCGAGACATCTCATGGTAAACGATTCGCAATAAAGTAAAAGTTTAGACTCAATCTTAGCTGATGGATGATGTACAGCATTTAGCATTCGGAGAAACACTACACCATCGTTGAGGTTTTTATCTTTCTCCCGCTCTCTGTGCAGAGACGACGCGAGTTTATTGATGGATTTTGATTGTTTTGTGCAATTGGATGGTGGTTTATAGGGTGTAATCGGTTTGAGATGGTTTTTTATGATTTCCTGGAGACTTAACGTTTTAAGTATATTTTTAGTATTTTTATGGGAACACTCCTTCATTGCAGGTTTGAGATGTGTTTACTTGTATCACTCCGTCGGCATTGAGACCATTTGTTATGATCAAACCAAAGGTTCGTATTAGATTTAGAGGTCCCTTTTAATTGCAATCATAATTGTGCAAGGTATCTTCGATATTTGTGGACTTCTGGGACGGTTAACAATAGAAATCCCCAGAATCAAAGACCAAAGCTGAGAAGGTGTAGCTGTAATAGGTACTATTGGACCACCTACCTGAAGAAAGATGAAGAACAGCGGTGTTATAGGAAACGATTCATCGTAAGGATTAAGAAGACTGTTCCGATAGAAGTGAAAAATCGGAGAGGTATTTGAAAAATTGATTCGATTAGGAAGCCGGTTAAGTTAAAAAGTGTACTATGTTCGGGGTTGCCTGAAATCATTACTACTTGTATGCGTATGTAATTTTAGACTGCTATATCACCAAGCTTGCTTTTAACTCTTGATTGATGCTTAATTTTCTTCTGATTACAAATATATTGGTAACTTAGTCGCCTTCTTATCTAAAAATAAATTTGGCGACTAGTGCTTCAGTTGCAGTCCCTACAGACGTTTACTTGCAGATGACATGGTACTTTCTTTCAATCCAATCCAACCAGTTAAGATCTCATCTCTTCCCATCCCGTTGGGACTCGAAAAGTGGTCAGTAAGTTCATCTTCAAATTAATTTGAATATGGTTGAGCAATACGGTACACCATGTCTTCACTACATCTTCCACAGTGGTCAGAAAAGCTTCCATCTCTCAGTCGCGCAGGTCGTTGAAGATTAGATCTGACTTTCCTGCGTTGTTCCTCTGGCCATCTAAGGTGTCGAATTACTAGTAGCTCATTTCTAACTAGGTCAATGTCGATATACAGCTCATGATTGGAGCTTTTCCTTCGTACTCGTATATCGTCAACGTAGATAGAAAGGCGCGAACGGCGTCTCCCTGGTTCTTCTTTATAGGGCTCTGCTACTGAATTTCCCCCTCAGCCCATAGGAATGGTAGTTCGCAAGAGCTTTTCTTCGTTTGATCTTTCACTGGTGTCATTGGCAGCATTAGTGATGGAGCATAGGTCTAGCTCCAAGGTTTAGCTGTCCATCGTGATCTTTTGGCCAATATGAACCTGGTCTTATCTTCGTTTATAACAAGTCGCATCTAAGACCAAGTCTATTTCGATGCTATGATCAGTAACTGATGCTAACTAACGCTATGATCTACTGATGATGTTATTCTCAGCAAGTCGAATAGTTGCAACGACTTTTGGAAGATAGTGCCTGATGTGTTGGTTTGAGAAATTCACAAGTGCTTAACTCCTACTTGATTATCTACCGTGTCGTGGTGTAGGGGCTCAGTACAGTCAAAGACCCTCGGGACTTAGTTAGATCCCCAGTGGCGACCGAAGTCAAAAGATAATCATCTCCCCTCCCAATTTTCACATACCAGAACCCACCCAACCTCCACTCTCCCTCCATCTCCCTATGGGCCAGATCAAGGTATCACACGACCCCTGCCGATGATCAACCTGACTGGGGCCCCAAATGCCCAGTCGCGAATGGAGTATCCGAACACCTGTCGGCCTTTGGATTTACCAGTCTTATCCACATAACGCGGGGCTCTGTGTAGACTAACAACCCCTTCCTTAGCTACTCGTGGGATCCCACATCAATACAATTGCAGAAAAAAAATAAAAAACAAGAAATTCAGATGCATGAAGTGGCCGAGGAGACTAAAGAGGACGTCCTCATTGAAGATTTCGCCACATTCTTGGACCAGGATAAGAAATCCAACCATCAGGAGGAGGACATGGTAGAATCCGAAGAAGAAAGGAGAATCCTCTTCTTTCTTATGTCCTGAATCCTCTTGTGGGTCCTAGGGCCTCTACTATGTCTATGCGCAGTCGTGTACAGTTTCTGACAATATATCTCAGCTTTCCCCAATTTTTCCCCAACTTCCGTGCCACCTTCTCGACTGTTCTGCGCCATGTTCTCCTCGGACGGTCGCGTCAGGTCTTCTGACATCCTGAGTTAAAGGGTATCATTGCATAGCATGGTTCGCTGTGGAACTGTCACCCTTTCGGAGCGTGTGACCAATCCACTGCCACTTCTCCACCGTTCTCCCGTACAGGTGGTCGTTAGAGATACGATTGAGCCAGAAAATCCTTAAGATATTTATATAATAAAGGAGAATCCTGGGAGAGGATGACTACCAACCATGTTCTATCTCCACTGATGACACCATAAAGATTAAAAATCTAACCCCACAACACCACCTACGTCGACCACAAAGAAACAGAAAACCGCAGAGTCTTCAACCACTCTAGCAGACGTAGTCAAAGATGACCTTGAGGTGGCCGCCATTAACGACGACAGCCTAGAAAATAAGCTCACAGACGCACAATAGGCGACAGTTGAGAAATCGCTAATCGATAAGCTGATCGAGGCAACAAACAAACACTCCGGCCCGATACCTCTCTTCGGGCAATTGTCCACAGTTAAAGGCTTGGACTGTTTGAACGAATCCAGCCTTAAATGGTTTAAAATATAACGAGCATGATACCGGCACCTGATTAAGGTATGACATTAAGTGTCGTTCTGAAAAGGGACCTACCAACCAGACCCAAAGTGGAAATCTGCATTCCTGGGCCGGCGATATCTAAGGAAAACTTGGAGCAGCTGCTACGATCCTCAAATCAGGAACTTCCCAGCAACGGCTGGAATGTAATGCAGTAGGGAGCGTCGACAGAATCGGGCCAAGAAGCCACCATTATGCTCAACCATGAGACAATGAGCATGTTACCCACGAAAGGGTACAAGATCCGCATCGGTATTAACATGCTAAAAATTGGACCATCAGTAGAAATGCGGTGAAGTGGGAGGGTTGTGATCCCTTGTTTTCGGATCATAGCCTCGCTGATAAAAGGAAGAAGAAGAAGAAGAAGATGCTAAAAATTGGACCGTTGACGAATGGGAGGAGAGCGACAGCAACGTCGTCAAAACACGCTTTATGATGAAGGTTGTACAAATTGATCTTCACCATAGCAAGTTGGCCAGTGCCAATTTCCTAGCGTATACATCGAAGCACAATGTTGACATTGCCCTGGTTCAGGAACCCTGGAATAGTGGAGTGAATAGTAAGGACCACTCTTTAGCCTTTGGAAAAGGCCAACCGAACACCACCCAGACTAAACATCAGCCCGACTTAAGTGGGACAACAACAAGCCTCTAATTCTGACTTCAGCCTATCTGCCTTATGATGTCACGCGACCCCCATCCACCGAGATGTTTGCCGATAACGTCACAAAAGAAGGCATGTGACATCCTAGTTTGCTGCGATGCCAACTCACACCATATACAATGGGGCAGTAATGACATCAACGGAAGGGTGTTCCAGTCGCAAAATTCCATGTCAGGAGAGCACAATGGATCCTTTTGAGATCCAAGTGCAGGCTGCACTCATTCGCTGCAGCTAACCCCTTAAATCTAACCTAAATCTAACCCTTTCAAGTGCAAAACTAAAAAGAAAAACTGCATGACAGTGAGTGGCCTTAGCTCTGGTGTTACTGAAGGTCTCAGTCTTTTTCGACTCCGACACACTTACTTACTTACTTAGGTGGCGCTAAAATTGTGTGTGAACCTGGGACCTGGATGAGAGCTAATTGCCTCCATTTGGGCACTCTAAGTTGGTCGAGGTCCCCTTGAACATGTGCGCGCCACCTACAACGTAAAGCGCCTCTACTGTGTCGTCCCTCCGGGTTAGATTCGAATGTTCTGCGGGCCGCAGCATTGGTGTCTATTCGCTCTACATGTCCTAGTCATCTCAAATGTCAAATACGCCGTTTTTGGACTATGTTGGTGTCGCTGTACAGCTCGTATAGTTCGTCATTGAATCTTCTCCTCCAAAACCCAAATAGGACCGAATGTCTTACGAATAATTTTTCTCTCGAAGCAACCAAGGATATCTCCTTCCGTTTTCAATAAAGTTCATGTTTCAGCGCCGTAAAGCAGGACTGGGGTGATCGGAGTCTTATACGGAGTCTCCTTAGTTGTTCGAGATAGGGCTTTACTGTTGAATTGCCTTATAAACCCAAAAAAAAACAGCGATTGGCAAGAGTAATTCTTCGCTTGATTTCTGCGCTGATCTTGTGTGTAGAATTTATAGCAGAGCCAAGGTAGACAAAGTCCCTTACTACCTCGAAGTTATAGCTGCCCACTGTGACGTTTTGTCCAATTCGTCGGTGTTGGTTGTCCCTTCTTGATGACAGCATATACTTGGTTTTGCCCTCGTTTATCGCTAAACGCATTTTGGCCGCTTCCGCCTCAATGGTTGCAAACGCACCGGTGACAGCCCGCTGAGTTGTTCCGATAATGTCTATATCGTCGGCGTATGCAAGCAGTTGTACAGACTTGTAATAGATTGTGCCTCCGGTGTTGGCTTCTGAGTTCCGCACAATCCGTTCAAGTACAATATTAAAGAAGTCACATGACAGCGCGTCACCTTGTCTAAAACCTTTTTTGACATCAAAGGTCTCGGTGAGGTCATTACCGACCTTGATGGAGCAGCGAGCGTTCTCCATCGTCAGCCTGCACAGATGGACAAGTTTGGCAGGGATGTCAAAACTAGACATGGATCTATAAAGCTCTTCTATATGGATGCTGTCATAGGTGGCCTTGAAGTCGATAAAAAGATGGTGAGTATCGATTTGGAATTCTTGGGTTTCCTCCAGGATCTGCCGAAGTGTGAAGATTCGATCGATGGTCGATGGTTTCCTGGCCTGAAACCGCACTGATAGGGTCCAATCAGGCTGTTCATAAAAGGTTTCAGGCGTTCACCCAATATCGCAGAAAAGATCGTGCATGCGATGTTGAGGAGACTGATGCCTCTATAATTGGCGCAGTTGAGGGGGTCTCCTTTCTTGTGGATCGGGCAAACGATGCTGAGATTCTATTCATCAGGCATACACTCGTCTGACCAAATCTTAGAAATGAGTTGGTGTATGCTCTCTACCAATTCATCCCCAGCTGCCTTGAAAAGTTCGGCCGGTAAGCCGTCAGGTCCAGCAGCCCTGTTGGATTTCAGCTTGGATATTGTTATTCTCACTTCGTTTTGGTTAAGTGGACGAAAATTGTGGCTATCATCATCTATGTTGAATGGTTCATTCTGTCTGACAACGTGATGTGGGTCTTCGTCGCCGTTATACAGTCTGCAGAAGTAGTTTTTCCATATTCTCAGCACCGACTGTGATTCTACTACCAGGTTTCGATTTTCATCTCTACAGGTATCTGATTGTTGCCCTGAGAAATTCGTACCATTTTC
Source organism: Brachypalpus laphriformis (assembly GCA_945910035.1). NCBI lineage: Eukaryota > Metazoa > Arthropoda > Insecta > Diptera > Syrphidae > Brachypalpus > Brachypalpus laphriformis. The sequence continues at coordinate 14,860,295 of OX246754.1, read as the reverse complement.
TCACTAACTTACTTACTTACTTAAATGGTTCCCGACCATTGAAGAGTCTCTGCGTGATACACGTCTGCCTTCCATCCTCTGAGGTCCCGGGTACGCTGCTGTTTCCAGTTGTGAAGACCAAGTTCTCTAGCATCCGCGACAGCTTGGTCTTTATATCGGAGGTTTGGTCGTTTTTGCAGTCTCGTACCTGGGTTCTGAGCTTTGAAGATTTTTTCTTTGCTGGAGCGTTGTTGTCCATTCGCTCTATGTGGCCGAGCCAATGCAGTCGACGTGTCTTGGCTTTTTGGACTACATCCACATCCTGGTACAACTCAAATAGTTAGCGATTGTATATTGTCCTCCATTCACGGTCCTCGTACATATACACGCTGAAGAAGTATTTTTCGTTCAAAGGCCGAGGTTATCGCCTAGCACTCGGCCCAATAAAGCAAGGATGGTGATATGAGCGTTCTATAGAACATTAATTTGGTTCGTTGAGTTAGGAGTTTTGAGCCCAGTTATTTTGCCAAACCGAAGTGGCAGTAGTTTGCTAGGGATATTCTTTGTCGGATGTCCATGAAGGTGTCATTTGTGGGGCTTATGTTCGCTCCGAGGTAGGTAAACTCCTTAACTACATAGATGTTATCAACAGTGACGTTCTTTCAAAGGCCTTAAGCAGATAATATCTTGTTTGTTGACAACATGTACCTAGTCTCGTTCTCATTTACTTCAAGACCTACTCGTTTCGCCTGCTCTTGAATGGTCGTAAATACCCCTACAACGGCTTGCCGTGATCTTTTGATGATGTCAATGTCATCCGTCTATCCCCAGCGAAAGGACGAATTTGTGAAAGATAGTGTCTTCCGTGCTTACATCTGCCCTATGCACTATCTGCTCCAGCGTAATATAGAAGAAGTCACCTAAAAGCGCATCTCCTTGCCGGAATCCGGTGCATCTTTTGAAGAGTTCGGAAGATCTGCTTCCAAGTTGCACAGAGTATTGCGTGTTTTCCAGCGTTATGCGACGCATGTGGATACGTTTTGATGGTATCCCGAATCAGGCCATAGCTTGGTTTAGTTCAAGACAATGAATGCTGTCATAAGCGGCTTTAAAGTCAATGAAAAGGTGGTGAGTTTCGACTTGATATTCGTTGGTCTTTTCGAGGATTTGCTGCGAAAATTTGGTCTATTACCTATCTGCCGCACCGGAAGGCACACTGGTACGGTTCAATTAGTGAGCTGCAGAAAGGTTTGAGACGTTCACACAATAAGTTGGATAGGATCTTATATGCAACATTTATCAGGGATATGCCTCGATAGTTCTTGCAAGACGTAGGATCGCCTTTTTTTGAAGATGGGGCATATAGAGCTGATACTCCGGTCGTCGGGCATGCTGTCCTCCATCCATACTTGGCTGTTGACTTGGTGCATGCACCCTAGCAAGATATCGCCTCCGTATTTAAAAAGTTCAGCTGGGATGCCATCATAGCGAGCGGCTTTGTTGCTTTTTATTTTTCTGATGGCTGCGCTAACTTCTTCAATACTGGGTGGTGGTACTGGTCCGTCATTGACTGGAAGCGGGTTCTCTTCTTGCCCTATCACTCTCTCTGTTTGCTGCCCCTTAAGTAACTACTGGAAGTTTTGATTAAACACGTAAATAATTTCCTGCATTTCCGTAACATGGCTGCCTTCGCTGTTAAGACATGGCAGTGAGTGGCCTTAGCTCTGGTGTTACTGAAGGTGTCAGTGGTGTTTTTTTCGACTCCGAGAGAGCAGCGAGCAATTTCTAGCGTCATCGTGCATAACCGAATGAGTCTAGCAGTTCCAGCAAGACTAATGTAGATATGATGTGACCTATCTTGCTTATTCCTATGAGTATCAATTCGGTGTTGTAGTGCTTCATCCAGGATCTGGCACTTATTTCCGATTTTTCAGCCCTAAAACTGGTCTAGTTGGATAAATGGGTTAATCGACATTAAGTGTTCACAGATCACACTATCTATGTCTACGAGGCTCGTGGATGCAGGACGGCGTTTGGATTTCCTTACATGATGTCTGGTTTCAAAACTGCAGCTGGAACACACCTAAGCATGTTAATAATGGCTTCTCGGATCGTGGGTGGAAAAACGTTGCGTATTCGGCAATTTGGGCGCCGTAGCGTAAGTGGTTAGTGTGTCGGATCACTACGCATGAGGTTCCAAGTTCGAATCCCAGAAAATACCAAAAAGTTTTTTCACGGTCCAACCTCTCGCGAGCATCTGACAAACATCCGAGAGTATTGTTGTCATGAAAAAGCTTCTCAAATCGCCGTTTGGATTCGGCATTGAACTGTAGGTCCCTTCCATTCGTGTGAAAAATATAACGCACACAACATGAGTGGTTGCGAGAAGCTAGGCCCTGGCACTTTAAAGAGCTGTTGCGCAAAATATTTGTATTTGTATTCGGCAATTTGTATCATACGAGTAGTCGCACTCGTCCATCTGAAATGTCGTTGGAAGCTTTGGGCTCGTTATGATGCTGTAGGTGGTCGTATTGTCGCACCTCTTGAGAAGCCCGGGTTTGATGTTTTGTACTTTTTTCCGAATTCAAGTGTCCATAGATAGCAATGTACTATTTCTCTCCCTATTGCAAATGTCTTAGATCTTATTCGAGGCTTTAATTATTTTTGAAGGATTCTTGGCCAGAAAATGCAACTTACACTATTTGATGGCACAGTTGTTCACTCCACTACACAGTTACATAAAAAATTCCTCGATGGAGGAGGTCCAATTGGCAATGGCAAGTGGTATTCAGCTTTTTTTTTTAGTATTCAACGAGCCACCATCTATCGAGAGATGCTTCATCTAGTGGGTTTTACAACCAGAGTCCGACAGTCTGATTTTTCTGTCTACCATCAAACTGCGAGCTTTTCCTCCAAACAGTCCAAGGATGATGATTGCGACTCATAGGTTAGGCTAGGTTAGGTAGATGGGTGCCTTGTGACAAAGAGCCACTGCTCACTCAGACCAACAGTACGGGTCCTTCTTCTTCCTTTTATCAGCGAGGTTATGATCCGAAAACAAGGGATCACAACCCTCCCACTTCACCGCATTTCTACTGATCCGCCTGCGGGGTTCGCCCAACAGTACGGGTCCATTGTGCCCAATCATTTACCCCTGGAAACGCTTTAAAGAAAGTCCGCTGTCAGAACCACCCAGAAAGTGATATGAATCTCAGGAGGCCCATCAGCTCAACATTACCCAAGTCCTCCAGCTCCGAGAAGAAGTAACTACCAAGAGTCCTCATTCTTTTGACGGATAGAGCAAGACAGTCACACAAAAGGTGACGAATATATTCAATTTCTTCTTCGTCCCTGCAATTTCTACAATAGTCGTTACGCAGCACACCGAGTCGCTCCCCGTGAACGCCAAAGGCGCAATGTCCAGTAATTATGCCAGAAATGGCCCGTGTGTTATAACGACTAAGTTTTACCAGAGAGGTTGATCTCTTCTTGTTGTAGGCCGGCCATAGTGCCCTGGCCCTTTCGCATGTTTCCAGATGAACCCAGCGTCTGTGTGCTCGACCGGTGGCTTCATCCTCTATTTTTTTTTCGTAAGGAACTGATTGGAGTTTGCTACAGAGGGGAGTGCCCGCAATAAGTGCAGCGCCGACCCTTTCCTAGTAAGCTCGTCAGCCCTTTCGTTACCTTCGATATCCATATGCCCTGGTACCCAGCAGAGGGTCACCGCATTGGCTCCAAATATCTCGTTTAAGAGTGATTTGCAGGTCCTCACAAGCCTCGGCCTAACTACAGCAGAGTCTAGAGCCTATATGGCTGCCTGGCTATCTATATATACAGTGATTGTTTTACAGAACGATATTACTCTCGCGTATAATTTCAGAAGCCTGTATGGTGTCTGTGACCTCGGCCTTAAAGATGCTCCAGTTGTCGTTTATTCTAAAGGAGTCCTTTATTCCTAGGGCTTCACAATAAACTCCGGCCCCTGTGCCAACGTCCATCTTAGAACCGTCGGTATAGAAGGCCAACTCCTGTTTCTTCATGATTCTTCGGTTCTTCCAGTGTATTCTGTCAGGAATTCTTATAGTGCATCTCCTTTCAAATGCTAGCATCGGGTTCATTTGATCAGTTTCCGTCGATCCGTTGGTAGTCCCCCATCGGAACAAAGTGGAGACATGGCCGTGAAGGCTCGATGACCACAATCGGCCTTTTCTCAGTCTTACAGCGGTTTTGGCCGCCAGACTGCTGCAGTATATGTCAAGCGGAATGAAACTATTCATGGTTTCCATTGCCGCTGTTGATGTTGTTCTCATTGATCCCATGATTCCAATGCACGCTGCCCTCTGGATTTTGGTGATGTTTAAAAGCTGGTATTGCTTCTCAAGTACCGTCCACCATATGAGAGAATGGGTCTTACAACCGCCGTGTATATCCAGCACACCACAGTGGGTTTGAGTCCCCCCGTATCACTGAAAGCCGTTTTGCAGGAGTAGAAAGCTACGTTTGCTTTTTTAGCGCGTTAGGCAATATTTTCCTTCCAGTTAAGTTTGGAATCTAGAACTACGCCAAGATACCGAGCTGAACTTGAGATACTTAGTTCAATGCCACCAATCTTTGGGGGTCTGAATGTAAGGATTCATCTCCTCTTAGTGAAGAGTGCTACCTCCGTCTTTGAAGGATTCACTTCCAGCCCTTTGCTGCTGACCCAGTTATCCACTAGTTGTAGCGCGAAATTGAGCCTTTCACTTAGGACTGGAGGAAATTTTCCCGAAACCAGGATAACTACATCGTCCGCATAGGCCGTCACGTTGGAGCCGTTTTCCTTCAGTATTACCAAGATCTCATCCACCACAAGGAGGCATATTAGCGGGGACAGAACTCCACCTTGGGGTGTTCCTTTGCAGACCCTTAGTTGTAACCAATAGTCGCACTTAAGTCCATCGCGTGCATTCAAATGAAGTACCTCTGCAACTGATCGTTTATTTATTTTCTTCCTCATAGATTGTCTTGACATTGATCCCTTCACACCACAAAGGCTGTTCTCTTGCATGATTAGAGTCATATTTCTGGTAAAGACCAGGTGCCATTTCCTCATTTATACCATGACATGAACACCTCCGCCTTCTCGATGTTCCCTTATTAAAAGCCCGTTATCTACAATGGACAGTCGACCATATCTAACATATGTTCTTCTAAGAATCTCGTACTATCTATCTATTCTCCTTAAGAAAACCCGTTCCATTAAGATCTCTGATAATCTTTCCGCATAAACTGCGCATAGAGCAACACGATATTCCATTGCAATCTCTCTTTCTGGCTGATCTTGGCTACAAAGGTTCAAATAACCACCCAAACGCGTTTCATTGCAAGTAATTGCATCACACCATCCTGTTTCATAGAATCTATCACCGTCTTTGTGGTCATCATCGTCATTACCACCACCGTCGCCGCCGTCGTCGTCGTCGTCGTCTCTGTTGTCGCTGGACTGGAATCCAATCCCAAAAAAACAAGGAAAGATGATGATGTTCTTCTCACAACAGATCTAGATCCAGTTCAAACTTGGGCATACACTCTTCGAGTCTGCCTTCAGATTTCACTCCCAATCGAGAGCCTGGAAGCTCTCAGACTACTACCTGATCCCAAGGAGATACCGCATTTCTTCGATATATATCTGCCACAGGTTAATCTCTGTTAATGTCTTCGACGTCGGTCGCGGCAGCTGGAAAAATTAAATTTTAATTGAATTAATGAGGGGACGACAGAGTCATCTTGTGAAGGAGAAGCAAGGGATGGGACATGTGTGAAGGCGACCATAAGGAAGTTATAAAATTCCGATAAAAGTCCAACGTCGGTCGTACAATAATTATCTTTGCGTTTCGCGTCGTGTCGCTATCGGGTGGTGGTGTGGCGCAATGGTCTAGATTTAAATCCAATAAGCTGCTCTTGTGGCTTATACAAGTGTGGGCTGGGGATGGGCATAGGGGGCACGTATAATTTATAGATTTCAGTGGAAAACGCCTCGAGCTGAATTGATTAGCATGCGTAGAGGGTTTCGCGTTGTACATTGGATTTATGGTCGAGGAATTATGGTAGTACATGCATGTTATACAAGGGTCTCATTTTGTTGTCAACAAATGTGCTGCCAAGTTTGTAGATAACAAGGATAATTGCTTGAGTGTGGCATTTTATACGAAATGGTACAATGTTGACAAGGATATACCTATATTTGTGGTGAGCATTATGAAGTGTGAAATACGGAAGCATTGGTAATGATTCCTAAAGAGAACTACCGCAGAGTTGGGTGCTTAGGCCACTTCTGTTAACATTTTCTACTTGCACTCTATGAGATGATTTGTGTCCCCGAATTAATTACTTTGTCCTATGATACGTGGCAAAATGGCATCATCACCTCCTCCTGGTGCCCGCTGGATAGCTATTTGATAAGCGTATGCTTTTTCTTTTTTGGTTGCTCCAAGGGATGTGGTGGGCGCCGTGGCGTAAGTGGTTAGTGTGTCGGACCACTGCGCGTGAGGTTTCAAGTTCGAATCCCAGAAAACACTAACAAGTTTTTTCACGGTCCCACCTCTCGCGAGCGTCTGACAAACATCCGTGAGTATTGTTGTCTCGAGAAAGCTTCTAAAAAAAAAATCGCCCTCCGGATATGGAACTGAACTGTAGGTCCCTTCCATTTGTGTGAAAAATATAACGCACACAATATGAGTGTTTGCGAGAAGCTAGGCCTAGCGATCTCCTTATAAACGACCAATTTGCCGAGTTAAATGCGTTTTTTTATGTCCAGAGTCACTTTCTCCTTGGATCGCTTCAGCTGCTGTGTCAACTCCCGCTTTTACGGCATCAACTGCAGAAAGCGATTTTCTTCTGTTACCACGAGCAGTCTGTTGTATATTATTCGTTCAAATATGTATCTTTCCCAGAGTGTCGAGTAAACATATTGGGCGATATGACGATGGTTCTCCAGGAGGCTTGTTTGCTTTTGGTAGCAGTACCAAATGTTGAATCTTCCTTGGCCCACTCGTTCCTCTATGCAGGCTTTTGTTGTTTTGTTTTTTTAGGTTGCGCCAAGGATGTATAATCTTCATAGATACTAATAGCCCGAGTGCTACTAGCATGAACGATTCGCAAACCTGAGTAATCGATTCTAGGAATACGCCTACATACTATACACACACCCTACACACTTTAACCACTCTCCCCGCGGTACTGCCGTTAGGTATTTCTTCGCGGGGCTGGTTAGCAATTATGCTCTAGTCTCCGAGGCCGCCTCTTGGGCTCTTCTTAGGGCTTCTGCCCGTCGCAGCGCATTCTGCACACATACTATGAATGAGCAGATCTCCATCCACTCGCCCTCTGATCGTGTCATATGACGAACAAGATTTTCTGGACTTGGCAGGTTTGCTCTGTCTTCTGCAAAGCGTCTGCAGTATAACACTGCATGCTCTGCGTCCTCCTCTTCGTTTGGACATGTTGGACACAGGGGCGAACTATCGTGTCCAAATCTATGGAGGTATTTCCGGTAGCCACCGTGTCCGGACAGGAACTATGTGAGGTGGTAGTTACAGTTCCCCCTTGCTCTCTCTGTCCATGATTTTATAGTGGGAATGAGCTTGTGGGTCCACCTGCCTTTGGTAGAGCTGTCCCACCTGGTTTGCCACAGCGTTGCTGATGCTGCCCTTTCTTCCTCCTTAATCCTTTTTGCCTCTTGCCGGTTCGAGGGACGTCTAAGGTATACTCTCTGCATCTCTTCAGCGAGGATGTCGATTGGGACCATCTCAGCTAAAACGCAGGCTGCATCGTCGGAGATAGTTCGGAAGCCGCTGATCACTCTGATTGCGCAGAGCCTGTGAGCTGATGATAGCTTCTTCCTGCACGCATTTATCGCCAGTGCACCTGCCCATATCGGAGCAGCGTATAGAAGTACCGAGCTGACCACTCTGGACAGCAGGATCCTGCGGGCGTAACCCGCCGATGTTAGGGAGCATTCGGTAGAATACTGCCTGCATCAGCGATGCTTTCTTACTAGAATACTCGACGTGGGCTTTGAAGCGCAGCCTGTTGTCGAGCATGACTCCAAGGTACTTCAAGGATTCTTTGGACCTGATTGTCTGCTTTCCGACCCGCTGGCGTATTCCACCTTTTTGCGGCTGGTTATTAGGACAGCTTCAGTCTTGTGGGCAGCTAGTTCCAGACCGGTAGACTCCAGCCATTCCTTTATTCTTATAACTGCTTCATCTGTGGCAGACTCCACCTCGTGTACGTGCTTGGCTACTGTAACCACTGCGATATCGTCAGCGAAGCCAATTACTTTGACTCCCTCGGGTAATGTTAGTCGCAGAACTCCGTCGTACATAATGTTCCATAGGAGAGGTCCCAGAACCGACCCTTGCGGGACTCCCGCGGAAACACTATAGTGCTTAACGCCATCGTCAGTATGGCATCTTAGCTTCCTATTGCTGAAGTAGTCCGTGACTATCCTCAGCAGGTAGTATGGTGTATCCATCCTGGCCAGGGATCTCCTAATGGATGGCCAGCTTGCCGAGTTGAACGCATTTTTGACGTCGAGCGTTACTACTGCGCAGTATTTCTTCGTCCCCCCATTTCCACCTTTTCCCTTGTATTGCTTCAGTTGCTATATCCTCTACCGCCTTTATGGCATCGACGGTAGAGCGTGATTTTCTGAAGCCGTACTGACAGTCTGACAAGGCTCCGTTTACCTCCGCCACCGCAAGCAGTCTGTCATAGATGATACGCTCTAGGATCTTTCCCAGCGCATCGAGCAGAGGTATTGGGCGATACGATGATGGTTGTCTGGGCGGCTTATTGGCCTTTGGAAGCAGCACGAAATGTTGCAATTTCCATGGTGTAGGGAATACCCCCTCCCCTATGCACCTTTGCATCGTCGTCAGAAAGATGTCCGGTCTCATCTTAAAAGCCGCCTTGATTGCCCTATTCGGGATGCCATCCGGTCCAGGTGCTTTGCTGTCTCCGATTTTTCTGCATGCCCCAAAGAGTTCTTCTGACGTGATTGCCGGGATATGCTCCATGCTGATCTCCCTCGTGATGGAGACCATAGTAGTTGGTCTATGGGGGAATAGGTGCTCTACTATAGTCTTTAGCATTGCCGGGCATGTAAGTTGTGGAGACCTGCTGCTTTTAAGCTTCTTCATCACCACTCTATACGCCATGCCCCAGGGGTCTAATTCGGCCTCGTCACAGAGCCGCCTAAAGCTCCTTGACTTACTCTCCTTAATGGCCCTTTCCAGATCTCGCCTTGCCAATTTAAATGTGGTTAGCCGCTCTTGGAAATCTTGTCTGCCTCTGGATCTCTGAGATCTGCGTCGTGCTTGTAGGCACTTCACCCTGAGCCGTTTAATCTCGTCGGTCCATCAGTAGCAGGGCTCGCCTCTTTTACTGACAGACCTTCTGGGCATTGCTGCGTCACACGCTGTGGTTATGACCTGGATCAGCTGATGCGAAAGTGCCTCAGCCGATCCATTATTTGTTGTGCCGCTGGTGTTTAACATTCCTTCGAGCATGTCTTTGTCGAAGAGCGTGTCGTTCTACTTTGGTCCTGTTAGGGTGGGACGCAGTCTACGTTTCTCCTCGCCGACACCTCTATGCAGGCTGTATGCAGACTTTTGTGCAGATTCATTTTGCTTCACTGATACGAGTATTTGTCGTAAGGCTCACAGTGGTTGCGATAGTCCACTCTTACGCAATTTCTGATTGGGCTTTAAGAGGTAAGCCCTAGAACACAGGGCCTCAATAAGAAACAGGTGGGTGGCTTCACGCGACTTCACGTGCCTTCAAGTGTCTTGAAGTGTCTGGAAGTGTCTTCAAGTGTCTTGAAGTGTCTGGAAGTGTCTTCAAGTGTCTTCAAGTGTCTTAAAGTGTCTTGAAGTGTCTTAAAGTGTCTTGAAGTGTCTTCAAGTGTCCTGAAGTGTCTCCAAGTGTCTTGAAGTGTCTTCAGGTGTATTGAAGTGTCTTGAAGTGTCTTGAAGTGTTTTCAGGTGTCTTGAAGTATCTGAAGTATCTTCAAGTGTCATCAAGTGTCTTGAAGTGTCTTCAAGTGTCTTGAAGTGTCTTCAAGTGTCTTGAAGTGTCTTGGAGTGTGTTGAAGTGTCTTGAAGTGTCTTCAAGTGTCTTGAAGTGTCTTAAAGTATCTTGAAGTGTCTTGAAGTTCCTTGTGTCTAATGTACTCGTTCTCACACTGTAGCTGTCGAGAATGGTTTTTGCATTCCACCAACTGATCTTAGCCCAGGTACGATAGACAAGGGTCGTCAGCTTATTATCTGTCCTTGCCCAGAATACTTCTTCTCTTCTTCCTTTTATCAGCGAGGTTATGGTCTGAAAATAAGAGATCACAACCCTCCCACTTCACCGCTTTTCTACTGATCCGCCTGTGGGGCGGATTCCTTGCCCAGAATACTAACCCACGTTACCTAGTCTAGAGTTTAGACTTTTAGCCAACATATATACAGGGTGGGCCAACTACAAGTTTCTTTTTAAAAATGCAATAAATTGAATAAAATGATTTTTTTTTCATTTATTATGACTTTATTAGTAAGAGCGAACATGCCCATTAATTATGGAATACAACGTCGTTCAAGTGGCTGCCTCGGCTGGCCTCGCAGTAGCACATTCTATCACTCCAATTTTCCAAGACCTTGTTGATGGTTTCGGGCTGTAGCTCACGGATTGCTTGGATGATATTGGCCTTAAGTGCTTGAATCGTTTCCGGAATGTTGGCATAACATCGATCCTTCACGATTCCCCACAAAAAAAAGTCCAAAGGGGTCAAATCGCAGCTCCGAGGCGGCCAATTGACATCGCCAAGACGGCTGATAACACGATTTGGGAATTTGGTGCGCAAAAGACCGATTGTGGCATGGGCTGTGTGGCGCGCCATCCTGTATGAACCAGAGGTCGTCCAAATCCATGTCTTCAATTTCAGTAAAAAAAAAATCTATAGAGCTCTGTAACGCCCACCGTGAACCGAAACGTTGTTCCCAGCCTCATTTTCGAAGAAAAATGGTCCAATGATGCCACCACTCCACAATCCGCACCAAACTGTCACTCTCAGTGGATGCATTGGCTTCTCGACAATAACGTGCGGGTTTTCCGAGCCGCAGATGTGGCAATTTTGTTTGTTAACGTAGCCGCCGAGATGAAAATATGCCTCGTCAGAAAAGATGATTTTTCGCCCAAAATCGTTGTCCAATTCAAGCTGCTCAAGCTGCTCTTGTAAGCGAATAATCCAAGATCTTTGTGCAGAATTCTCCTCAGGCTAGTGCGTAAAATGTTGAGCTGTTGAGATAGATAACGAGTTGATGTTCGTGAATTGAGTCTCACACTCTCGGCTACAGCAGCCACATTCGCGTCTGTGCGCACCATACGACGACGGAGACCATGAGTGTTGTCCACTAGCATACCAGTCTCACGAAATTTTTGCACAAACTTGCGTACAGCAGGCGCGGTGGGTGCTTCATTTCGGCCAAAACTCTTTTCAAAAAACGCACTGTTTGGGCTACACAGCACTCACTTTGGAAATAAGTTTTTAATATTTTCCAATGTTGTTCAAGCGTAAGGCGACTCATTTCGTTCCGCGGAGGTATGATACAGACTTCCTGTCAAGATTTCGAGCGGGAAACAGCTGCCAGTGTCAAAATAACCTATGATTTAAAAAGAAACCGGTAGATGGCCCACCCGTTATATGAGATTACCCGGGAAACCTCCCTCGTGGAATGCAAATCTCAGTACTCTTAGGAAAGACAGTAGGCTCCTTTTTAATACTGCTAAAAGCTCCCGTGAGACGGCCGACTGGGACTCCTATAAACTGTCTCTCAGAAAATACAAAATCTCACTGAGGAAGGAGCAACGACGCTCCTGGAGACTTTTCTGCGACAGCATTGAAGAGTCCTCGGAAGCTTCCAGGTTACGGAAAATCCTCTCTAAAAGCCCTGCTACACCCAGCTTCCTTTTGCATCCGGATGGTTACTGGACCTCCTCTGCGGAGGAATCCATTGACATCTTACTGGATACCCACTTTCCTGGTAGCTCCCCTGTTGCTATATCGCGAGAGGGAAATCCCCCCCCTCAACCTTGCAGCAACTCGCTAGTCTTGATAACTACAGAAAAGATCCGTTGGGCCATGCGCAGTTTCAAACCCTTCAAGTCCCCAGGACCTGACGGTGTTATTCCAGCTGAAATTCAGCAATGCGAGGACATTGTGCTTCCATGGCTCAAAGTCATCTTGTCGGGCTGTCTAAATCTGGTCTATATTCCCAAACTATGGACCGAGGTTGAAGTCATATTCATACCTAAGGCAGGAAAGAGCTCGCACGTGGAACCAAAGGATCTCCGACCTATCAGTCTATCGTCCTTTCTGCTTAAAACTTTAGAAAGGTTAATTGATACCCATCTTCGGCAAAGTATTAGCCCAGCTTTACTTTCGCCGTCCCAACATGCGTACTGCAAAGGCAAATCGGTTGAGACAGCCTTACATTCGCTTGTGCGCACCATCGAAAAATCCTTGAGCATCAAAGAATACACCATGGTGGCTTTCCTTGACATTGAGGGAGCTTTTAACAATGTCAAACCAAAGGCAATTACCGACGCACTTGCAAAGCTGAAAGTGGATACTTCGCTCGGAGTGTTGATCAATCAATTGCTTACATGCAGGATTATTAGCACACAGCTGGGCGGAGCATCGGCCAGAAGAATTACTCGCTGCGGTACACCTCAAGGTGGAGTCTTGTCACCTCTTCTGTGGAACCTGGTAGTAAATGAGCTACTGATGGACCAGGATACGACAGGTTGCACAGTGATCGCCTATGCTGATGACATTGCTATTGCTTCCTCCGGTAAACACCCGGAGACTCTCAGGGATATCCTCCAATATGCTCTCCTTCGGCTCACCAAATGGGCCTCCAATTGTGGATTGGGGGTTAACCCCCATAAAACGGAACTCGTTCTCTTCACGAGGAAATATAAAGTTCCCCTCATAGACCCTCCCTTGATAAATGGCACCAGTCTCACCTTCTCTGAAAACGCAAAATATTTGGGTCTTATTTTGGATAGGAAATTAAACTGGAAGGCCAATCTACTAGAGCGCGTCAAGAAGGCTAATGTAGCTCTCTATTCCTGTAAAAAGGCTATAGGTAGGAGCTGGGGTATTAAACCTCAAATCACCCATTGGCTATACGTGTCCGTTATCAGGCCTATACTACTATATGGCGTGATCGTATGGTGGCCTGCTCTTGAAAGGGCTGTCCACCTCACTCAACTAGCTAAGGTGCAAAGATCTGCATGCATCTGCATCAGTGGTGCACTTAGAACTACTCCCTCCGCGGCACTGGACATCTTGTTCAACCTGCTACCCTTAGATATTTTCGGCAAACAGATGGCAGCCTGTGCGGCCATCCGCTTGAAAGCCTCCTCTCAGTGGTCTAGCTATCGCTTTGGCCACTCCTCGATCCTTGATCTTCTCAACTTCACACACGAAAACACGGAACACCCCGCCGAAACTGAGATTTGACCGTAACTTCAGTACGAGCATCCCTAACCGGGATGTATGGGACACCTCCCCCCATGTCGATGCTAGTTCGGTTCACTTCGTTACAGATGGATCTAAGACGGAAGGTGGGGTGGGTTGTGGTGTTTTCTCCGAACAGCTCAATCTGAGCATCTCTTTCCGCCTCCCCGATCATTGTAGCGTTTTCCAGGCGGAAATCATGGCGATTAAAGAAGCCCTGTCCTGGCTGAAATGTAATGTATTATCTGTCAGGGATATTAGCATTTTCACTGACAGCCAAGCGGCAATCAAGTCCCTGGAATCGTTCTCCTTCACTTCTAAGGCTGCCTTAAACTGTCGTCTATCTCTTATGGAGATGACAGAGCAGTTCAACATTCACCTATGCTGGGTGCCGGGCCATAGAGACATTCCAGGTAACTGCAGGGCTGACGACCTCGCCAGACAGGGTACCACTCTAAGGATTTTGCCTGAAAGGCAAGCCCTGGGTATGCCCCTCGCTACATGTAAGTATCTACTAAAGCTGAACGCTATTAGCGCGACCAACCTTTTATGGGGAAACGGCTCAACGTGTCACATTTCGAGACAGATCTGGCCTAAGCTGGATCAAAAACGTAGTGCCGATCTGATCAAGTTAAAGCGTAGACAAATCAGCTGCGTTGTCGGTGTTCTCACTGGACACTGTCTTATAGGCCAGCACGCCAAAAGACTTGGCCTCTTCTCCAATGGCTTCTGCAGAAGCTGTAGGGACGAGGAGGAGGAGGAAACCATCCTTCACCTCCTATGCACATGTCCAGCCCTGTCGCATAAAAGAATGCTCCATCTAGGGTCCCCCTTCCTTGACGACCTCTGCGATCTGGCGTCCTTGGACGTCATGAGCATCCATCGCTTTGTCAAAAGCTCCGGTTGGTTTTGTTAGTCCCTGAGTGGCCTAATGGTTTGATCCTGGTATCACAAAGGACCTTCGCTGGTCTAAGTGTGTCTACACTCCCGTGTGGACAGCCAACATAACCTAACCTAACCTACCCGGGAAAACCACGAGGAAGTAAAGTATGCACTTGACTGTTTCGCTACTAGCACTCACCAAGTCGAGCGAAGTTGCTGGTACTATGCTGGGTCATGTACAGGTAGGTACTATACGTAGCTCTTCTGTTGGTACGTATGCTTCCGCAGTTCGTTTCGATTGCATAAGAGTACTCCAGTATTATCCTTGGGCTTCAAAATCTACCGCGACCATTCTTTCGAATCATTCCAGGAAAATGTCTCACTACCGGAACGCGCATCTGCATCTTTTCAGAGCAAGAGCGCTAAATTCCTATACGGTTAGGTCAAAGCTCGCGTGGGATTATCTTGACCTCCTTGAATCGCATCCACAAATTAGGTTACCATAGCAGGGGTTCCTGGACACGAAAATTTTGAGTGGAACGAACGAGCAGACTATACGCTTGCAAAGTAAGACCGAATGATGATAAGCAGAAGTTTTGAGTAAGGCTGAGCCGGATACAAACGAACCATGATATAAGCCAGAGCAATCTCTTTATGTATGGTGTAGCTGATTCGTTAGAATGTAACCAAGTCAAGCAATCAACTCTATGGGCGTCCTTCGAGGGACCTCCATGTTCATATCACGATAGCATAGCCGATAACAATTCCAACAATGCACAATCAGCGTCCATGATGCTATGCTATCCGTTTGTATCAAGAATTTGCTTCATATTGACACAGCTCTTTCATCTATACAAGACTTTTGTTAGACAGGGATTGGATTACGACTATTGCTTTCACTTTTGGAGCTCGTCCCCAAGACATTGACTACATCTACTGAAAGTATCTAAGGATGTTCACCTAGAAGGAAATTAAGTATAAACATCCAAACATTGACTGTGGGTATCAGCCGGATGCGGTAGATACTACTGCTAACGTATGAATGTTGTTCATCCACTTAGGTTAGCTGATACCATTGACCCGTCAAAATGGGGCAAGGTAAACATTAAGCTGTAATGCCTTCCACCCGGAGACCACTTTGCAAAACTAGGGATTAGAAAATACCCACGCAGATATGAAACTAGCAGGGATATGCAGATGCCTACTCTCATGTTTAACCGATTTGAACCAGCCACTGCACAATTGTGCATTCAAAAGCCATTAAATGCAATCAATTCGCTAAGGATACTCATGATTCTTAGAATATGTACATAGATCCCAGGTCATCATTTGATCCCTTTGGTCGAAGATCTGCACTTTACGACTTTTAATTAGAATCAGTGAAACCTATCCACAGAACCACTCCAACCACTCTCGACAAACACAAATCCCATGGCACCCATAATCGAAGCCTACTAATTTCAAGTGCAATAGATTTCTCACACGCAAACTGCAACGAACGAGTGTCGCGTCGCGTCGCCTGCGCCCTGCTTTTCTCAAGACTTTCATTGAACAAGTTGTCACTTTCCATGCCTAGCGTCTCAAATCACCACCAACCGATCTTCATGCCATATTTACCACCAAAAGTAGATTTTGCTTTCTAATACTATAATCTGTCATACATAAAACATCAAAAGATGATTGACAGGCAAAAAACCCGAGAAGAAACAAAGCACAGATACCAGAGAAATAGGCGATAGATACAACAGGTACTCAGCCTGCAGCAGATCTATCCCAACGACCTCGTGTGCGAAGGAGCTTCGACGCGCTGCTGCATCCAAAAGCTCTTTCTGGCTCTCCTGGGTTTTTATGAATGGACAGAGGTACGGGCACCCCACTCTGAAAATTCGAAATTCGAAAGAAAGTTCCCAAACCGGCATGGAAACCGCACAGAGAAAGGTGAGAGAGAGAGAGCCTCATCAACAAAGAGAGCTGTGCCCGGCACAGCTGATTTCTGCTGATCGCACATTTGCATGCAGTTCTCTTGGCAGCCACACTATGTGGTTGGGGAAACTTGTCTGTCTCTTCAGCTGGTAGGTATGCTCTTCCATGTCTTGTGGCCTTCTTCGTCTTCTGATTCGAACCACAATCTTCTACTGGTTGTGCCACCTTGCGCGCGCGCTCCGCTCACACATTGGCTTTCAGGGGGGTATACACAAAACCTGGGTAACAGTACCATTGCGGACACGGATGGTATTCCAGTTGCTTCAGTAACTCGCGAGTGCTGCACCAATAAAGTAGTCAGTCCATTCGTTGTCGTCGTCGTCATCATCTCGCTTTGTAATTGCCGTCCGTAGTAGCAGTCTCGTCGGTGCGCTGTCGTGTATCATTGTCGTACAAGATAGACTACACATCCGAATCGAATCGTATCTAGATTGAATGGATTTGTATCGGGATTTTCGGTGCAGATACTCAAAAGGATACATTGGTACCTAAAAGATACTCAGTGAATTAATTTAACAACTTTCACCCATTTATAGAAGTTATTTGTATCTAACGCGTGTATCTCATGTATCTATGGATCTCTTATCATCTCAAATCGGAGTGAAAAATTCATAAATTCACAAAAAAAAGTGAGAGTTCCCCCAAAAAATATATCATATTGCCAAAAAGATACTTTACATAAAAAAAAAAGAATTTATTTGCACTTTTATGAGATTCTCTCGAGGCTTTGATGTCAAGCCGGAGCGGAGAAGGTGTGTGACCAAAGAATTAATATTCAAATCGTGTTGTGTTCTCGACGAGATGAGTGTTGAATCTGTGCTGTGCTGTGTTCCGCGTGAGACACAGAATCACGTCCCTCTTTGAAATAAGCTCAAAATGTATCTTTTCTTTCTTTAATTTTTGTTGTAATTATAATTATCTATCTGTGAGGTGAAAGAGATGATGCAGATGCACTCTGGTGGTATAGAGAATGTACATAACATCGCAACCGACCGCGAGAATTCAATTTTCATTCGGTGGTATTCGTAGTCGTATCTTTTCTGCAAGCCGAACCGCAGATACCTACTTCTTCTTTGAATTTTTGTCTAATTGCGGAATTATTTTAATTCATTTTATTTTTCTGCTGCTCTCCACTGCTTCGGCGAGTATTTTTGCATTCGAATTGGAGATGGTTTATTAATTGCAGTAGCTACGAGTATGTAGATACTTTGCGCAATTGTTCTGGATTTGTTTCGTCGTTGTTTTGTTGGTTCGTCTGTGTGTGCTCTGTGTTCCTCTGTCGTGACATTTTGTGTTGCCTTCTTCAGCTGGCAGTTTAGCATTGCAGGCTAATGAGTTTAACTTGGTTGCAGAGATTCTTTCTTGCTTCTGGGTTGCATTGTACGAGTATGTATGGAGGAAGTGCAATGCGCGTTAAGATACCTGTTGTTAAGTGGCTAATTAATTTTTTATTTTTTTTGTGTCAGTAAAGTATCTTAGCCTCTTGTTGAATTCTGGATTTTCTTTTTTATTTCAGCTTTTTGGATTATTTTTCTTCTGTTTGTGCGATGTGTTGAATGAGGTCCGTTTGGTTGATGTGAAGCGAGTGTGTAGGTATTTTTTTGGTCAGGAACTGGTAGGGGGATGGATAATTTGTTCTGTAAGTGACTGAAAGATATCTGTTCAGAATGAGAGGGGACTTCATTTGATTTGTGCTGCAACAGTGGCATGGGTTTGGAGTGGAAACTTGCGAAATTTCGCCTGCGGCTTAAAAAAGTCTACCTACAGTTTTTGGATCTTAAAAATATTTGGCAAGCTTCAGACAAAACTTTCGTTCTATTGGTCCATTCTCCATTAACTCGACTTTTACTAAAGTTCGAGCTTCGAGCTTATGTCTGCTGAAAAATGTTCAAATTGAAAGGAAGAGGAGTGGACATTTCAAGAAAAGTTATGTCGTTCTGGCAAGGCAGTGAAAAAGGATCAAAATTCAAATTTAGTCGCAGAACGGTAGGAAGCTCTAAACCTTCGGAATACCTTCAAAAGGTGTAAATTTGTTTACCTACGTTTCGAATAGAGAAAGTCTTCCAAAATGTATCTCATTGGTCTTCTGTTTCTGTTCGAAAATATTCCGAATTTGTCCATACCAGCTTAAGAATCTCTCGGATGTTATCTCATGAAAAAGGTATTGTAGGGAAGTAGCAGAGTGCCATTAGCCAATCCATGGGTAACTATAGAATTGGTATTTTAAGAACTTTCCAACTCGAGACTTAATCAAGAGATGGCAGAACATTAGTGAATGCACCGTGGCTTCTAGAAAAATACTTTTCAATCTTAAGCGGGTTTTACTGAGCCCTGAAGACATTCGGAACATTGAATCTAGAGCTATGTTGAGGTATATCACGAAGCTTAACCTAGTTCTCGGCTAAACACCGGACTGGCGCAATAGGTCTAAATTGGATAGATAAGTAGATAATCAATTGTAGTGAGGTTCAAGTGCACTGCAACCTTTGGCAGATCTGTTGTGTCCCCCAAAACAAGGGCAATAGTCGATGATATACTCGGTTTGGAGAACTTCTTCCAGTCCAGCTGCTACTATGAACCGGATCTTGAATTGATGCAGCGAAGGTAGATCCATTTCTGATAGGATATAGGCACCTAGGTGATTTATTCTTTTGTGGATCAGTGCTTCGAATTAAATGGGAAGATGCGCTGGTGTTTCTGAGAAATTCCTGCGGAATCTACAGTGTCAGTCTCCTTCTATTTCCAGTTTCCTAATGTACTCCTTGACTCTGCGATGATCCGTTAATCTGCCCGTCAAGTCGATTCTTGCTAACCCATAGGTAGATTCTGCTTCTTCTCTGGTTGTATTTCCCCAGAAGTTATTTTACCTGTCTTAGTCGGGTGATGTCATCCCAATGCTTGACCCAATGATTCTCTTCTTCTGTCCTTACATAAGTCTTCCCGTACTTTTTGAGGTGTTATCCCACAGAAGGATGCTGGTCCAAGAAATGGCGTGTCTGATCCGTTTCTTGCTAGTTCATCAGCTGCTTCGTTCCTCTCCACTCCTACGTGTCGTAGTACCTAGTAGATATATACTTTATTTGTTTCCCCCTTTTTGTTGATCCTCGTCCCATACCAGTTTGGATCTGATCTTGTGCGAGGTGAGTGCTTTGATAGTGGCTTGGCTGTCTGACAGTATTGCGATGTCCTGCCCTCGATACTTCCTGTCTATGTTGAATTACGCACATCTCTAAATCGCATGAACTTCTGCTTGAAATATACTGGGGAATACTCCCAGTGATTCTGAGTATCTAGTCCTGGGCCCGTATACTTCCGCCACAGTGCCAGTAGATGTTTTCGATCAGTTTGTGTATCATTTAATTGTGTGTTGTTTGAATTGGACTCACTGCTCCAATCCTGTTTGTTGCTCAGCTTTGATTCGAAATTTCTTTCAAAGCAGTATTTCTTTTCCATATCGTCTCTGCGCCAGTCCAGAAGTGGTCCTGATTTGCATAGGGTTACTTTCTCTTTGATTGCGATGTATGCTCCTTTCCCTATACCCTTATTGCTAATTCTCAATGTGGTCTCCTTGGCGATTCGCTCTAGCACTATGTGTAGCGGAGGTATACCTACGATTCCTCTAGTACTGCTGTGAGACAGGTTCACATGGCTCCTGCAAATAAAAGATAGAAAGGTCGCAATGCGTTCAAGGCCCTAGTATAGTATAGTAGTAATCAATCTTAATTAGCTTGCAAATCTTTCTGTCACCCTGTTTGCATGGATTCCTTACATCTATGGCCTCACCCTAATCGAAGCTTTCGAAATGTCTTGAAAGTTTCCCTTCGAACTATAAAGCGTTAACAATTTTATCATTTTTATGTTTAAATTATGGTAAGACCATTCTTGCAGAACTCTGGGACGAGGTGAGCTTAAATGTCTCCAGCTAAAGGTTTCCGAAATATGTGCAGATGACGGTCGATTCTGTTCATGAATAGCTAAAGATTGACAGTTTCTGGAAACACATTTGAAGGCAGTGGGTTCAACAAGTTTCTGGTTCTGCAACAAAAGGAATTTTGATGCAGAGATGTTCGCACAGTTGCCTAGTGAACGTGGATCTAGTGGGCCCTTGTGGCCTGTCTAATAGGATTTCTAGGGACTATTCCATTGAGTTCATCGAACAGTTGAACCATCTGTTTTCCAGGGGACAATGATAGACAGTTGGCTTTCAGTGCCGCATCTTCTTTCAAACTCGGTCTTACTTATCCTTTGCACAAGGTAAGGAGCTGCGCCGATATGAAGTACATTTTTACTCTCTAAACAGATCACTCAACTTCATGGACGATGATTTGGCGATGTTGGATATGTGGTTGTGCCATGTTATTTCATATGAATCCGCAAGTTGGAGTTCAGTAGGCTGCTACTGTTCTTCAAGAAGTAACTGCTCTTTACTTAAGGGTGGTCGGAGATTTGATCAAAGTTCACACAAATTTAGTCTATGCAAATACTGATGGAAATACTTTTTTACTTACTTATTATTTTGTGCCACGTTCAAAGAAGAGATCAATAAACGTTGAAAAGACATCGCGGGGCAGGAGAGGCGGGCCTATAAACGCCTGGATCACACAAATGCGACGACATTGGCTTTTCATTGGCCTCAGTAACCGAGTGATCCAAAATAGGGAGGCCTGCCTGAGGTCAAATAGGCGAACCCCACAGGCCGATCAGTAGAAAAGCGGTGAAGAGGAAGGGCTATGATCCCTTGTTTTCGGATCATAGCCTCGTCAAAATAGAACGAAGAAGATTCCCTTGTTATTATTCGAATGTGCCGTCATGTATGGTTTCTGGCAATAAGTCTCAGTTCTCTCCAACTCTTCCCAAATTTTCGTGACTCTTCCTCGATTGTTCCCTCGCCATATATGCATGTATTTCTCAGATGGGAAGGTCACCTGCCATCCTGGACCAACGGGTTTCTTTCCATTGCGCGGAATATCAACCAATCCATTGCCACTTCTACCGTTGAAGAGTTGTACCTATTGGTTCCTGACCCATTCTATGGCAAAGATGTTTGCTTGATATACGTTTGGGGCAGAAAATCCTTCGAATTTTTCATCTGGTGACTTACGATTTTAGATTTCTCCCGACAGTGGTGGCTCTCGTTCTATGTGCTGCACCCATGCAACAACACGGATTTAACGCCACCAGTACAAAATCTGGGATTGGTTTTCCTTATGTTGTGGACATTCCATTTGATTCTACGAGTAAGTAGTCTTCTTGAGTTATGGACGATGTTGTGAGTTTCATTTTGTACAATTTTCTTTAGTGACAACCCTTTTAAGAGGACAATCTGCTTATGAATCTAGGATTAAATGAGGACTGTTGGGAGTTACTTCTTCTCGGAGCTGGAGGACTCAGCAATGTTGAGCTGATTAACCTCCTGAGATTCATACCAATATCTGAGTCGTTCTTACAGCGAACCATCTCCACAGTTTTTCCAGGGTTAAATGATTGGGTACAATGGACCCGAAAGTTCTTGAACAAAGGAAGGTTAATATACAGCGTTGATCCATTGTGATACACATAGGGGAAAAAGTAATCCCCTACCCATTGAGGCCCAGTGAAAGCCGGCAAAAATTATAAAAAATCCACTTACGCCGTTTCTGCATTCAAACCACCCTTATGATTTGCTGAAGTTCAGCATCTTTCTTGTTGAAACGCCGGCGGGCTCCTCGAGATTCTGGAAGAAATATTTACTAAGGAACTTTTTCCTGGAGTGTTGAAGACTCGGACAGTGGCACAGGAAGTGGGTAGTGTCCTCAAAAACTCCCTCGTCACCACAGCCTCTATAGAGTTGCTCCTCCGTCAGGCGTAGTTTGTTTATGTGGTACCGCAGAGTATTGTGCCCCGTGATGATGCCCACGAGGGTGGAAAGGGATTTCCTATCTTTCCGATTAATTCTCTCAGTCCTTGCTTTGTCGAAGGGTGGCCTAACTTCCTGGTGCGGGCACAAAATTTCATGGAGGTACATCTTATGTTCGCCTCTCTAATGGCTTTATTCCCTAAAACGAGATTGAGTGTGCAGGGCGGGATACACACAGGGTACTTGTTCTAGTAGGGCTGCTGAGCCGATTCTTGACAGCTCGCCGGCTTTCTCATTGCCTAGGATACCCTCGTGTCCAGGGACCCAGCAGAGCGATAACTGTGCTGTGTTCCAAGAACGCGCCGTGGGCGCCGTGGCGTAAGTGGTTAGTGTGTCGGATCACTACGCATGAGGTTCCAAGTTCGAATCCCAGAAAATACCAAAAAGTTTTTTCACGGTCCCACCTCTCGCGAGCGTCTGACAAACATCCGAGAGTATTGTTGTCTAAAAAAGCTTCTCAAATCGCCGTTCGGATTCGGCAGTAAACTGTAGGTCCCTTCCATTCGTGTGGAAAATATAACGCACACAACATGAGTGGTTGCGAGAAGCTAGGCCCTGGCACTTTAAAGAGCTATTGCGCCAAATATTTGTATTTTTTGTTCCAAGAACCCTGAGATCTTCTCGACAACACTTCACAAGCTGCGATTTCATTTCTATGGCAGTAATCGATTTTATAGCTGCCTGGCTGTCGATAAAGATGGTGATACCTTCTGGCGGTATTGCCCTTTCCGCAGACTCACGGGGGACTGTTGCCATTGCTAAGACCTCTGCTTGGAAGACGCTGCTGTGGTCTGGAATTTGTATGGATTTAAGTATACCTATGGGGTCGGAGAAGATGTCTGATCCTACGCCAGTCTTCATTTTTGAACAATCTGTGTAGATGGCTATAGATTCGGCGTCAAGTGTATGACCGCATATCCATTCTTCCCTGCTAGGGTAGGTGGTAGAAAAAGGTTTTACGAAGTCTAAATATGGCGTCTTGTAGTCCGTTATAGGCACGAGGCCAAAGTAATCAACTAGGATCATCGACTGCTCTATTTGCTGGCTGACTAATTCTTATAGCATTAGTGGTTGCTGATGTGCGTATAAAGATGTCTAGCGGTAGCAGGTTGGGGTTGTACTCATTGCACTGGTAGTGCCAATGCACGCTAGTCTTTGGACTTTGGTGATTGCCTTTAAGTGGGTTGTTTTGTTGACAGCTGGCTACCATACTAGATTGCCGTAAGTCAGTATAGGTCTAACTATAGCCGTATACATCCATAGTATGATTTTGGGGGAGGGTCCCCAGGTTCTCCCAAAAATTCGACTACATGAGTAAAAGGCTATTGTTGCTTTCATAATTCTTTCCTCTATATTTAATCTTTATCCAGTATGAGGCCCATGTATTTTGCGCTATCAGGCAATCTGAGTGGGATACCATCAACAGAAGGTGTTCCAAACTTTGGTAATTTCCTTTTGTTCGTAAAAAGTACTATATCAGTTCTTTTGGGTATTAACCTTTAGACCTCAGTTCCTGGCCCATGTCAAGAGTATTTAGGCCTCCTTCAAGTTGTTCGCTAAGCGTAGGCAGGAATTTACCTGTTGCAAGCAGCACAGCTTCATCCGCGTAAACTGTAGCTCTTACACCACTGTACCTTAGTTGCTGTAGTATCTTATTAAGAACAATGACCCAAAGCAGTGGGGAGACTACTCCCCCTTGAGGGGTGTCCCTAGAGGCGTATGCTTCGAACTTTCAACCCTTAAGTTCGGTGGTTATGTGTCTTTCCTCGAGCATGCTAACAATCCAGTTAATTAGACTGATGTCGATGTCTAGGTTTCTTAGAGTTCTTTTAACTTCAATGTCCAAAAATGCAGCTAGAAGATGGACTTGGTAGTTGTATATAGGGAGTCGTCAAATGTTACTGAAATAACCGCTCATCCCCTACTCCTAGGCCATCTGATTTCCATAATTTTCAAAAGCGAACTGCTGGCATATTGGCAATATTAAATTCCAAATTTAAACTTACAAACCAAATGCTCTTTCTATTGCATCTAGGATCTGTGTAACGGCGAAGAACATTTCACTAACCCATTCCAAACGGATCGGTTATCTCTTACTAAGAAAATAAATTTCAATCTAGGACCTATCTCACTAAAAGACACTCTACTTAGCGGTCTTTATGGTAGAACTTGGGTAAAATGATTCATAATCTCGTACTCCGCAACAATTTGGTGGCCTAAGGCACTTCAACAGACCACGGTTATGAAGATACAAGAAACCCCCTGTCTTGGTATCACAAGTACTATGCAGTATGTGCCCTGCATCTGAGCTAGAAGCTGTCATAGGGTTTTCAGCGCTTTAAGTCTTTACTAGGATGACGATAACCAGATGTACCATTAAACTTAATTTGTAATATATGGTTAAGCCAAGCGATCTTATGGAACACATTCTGTATTGTATTTGATATGATAGTCAGGGAATACTGTTTCTACATCGTTCAGTCTGGTCTACCAGTGGAAACTAGAATAGGGTGTTGGTACTGACGTTATTGGACTAAATACCAGAATCTTAGTACCATTAGGATCATGTCAAAGTATTATGCAAGCTGAAATCCATGAAATTGAAATCTGCGCCCGGATTAACTTACCTTAAGGAATTGAGCCCGCCATGACTTAAATTTTCTTAGATAGTCAAGCAGCACTCAAACCGCTATGGTTCCATTCACTCAATTCCAAACTATTAAAGTGATGCTTTAGATGCCTTAGGTTAGGTTAGGTAAGTGGGCTGATGTAGGGGATAGGAAACCTCCACACCACACTCAGGTCAATATAGACACATTGTGATACCCATGGGGGGAAAGGGGATAGAATAGAGAATCCCTTCCTCGTGGAAAAATATCGTCTTTGTACATATCCTAAAGAACGCATTTAGTACTTACTGTACTCGAGGTACAAACCATTCAGAGGATTTGATGAAGTTCGCGATGTCATTTGTTGGTCTGTTGGACAACTCTTCTAGATCCTCAAAGAAGTGTTGTCCAAGGAGCTTACTTCTCAAATGATAGAGTCCTGGGCAATGACAGAGAAAGTGGGCGGTGTCCTCCTGAGTCTCCTCGTCGCCGCGGCCTCTGCAAAGGTCTTCGTTAGTCACACGCAGTTTTTTCATGTGATACCGCATAGTATTATGCCCCGTAATGACTCCTATTAGAGTAGAGAGGGATTTTCTATGCCTCTGTATGAGTCTATTGGTTCTTGCTCTGTCAAATGCAGGCCACAGCTTCCTCGTGGTGCCACAATTATCTAAAGAGGTCCACCTGTTGTTAGCCTCCGTTAGGGCTTTGTTTCCTGCTTCGAGCTTGAGGGCGTAAGGCGGGATGTACACCGAGGGGTCGGATTGGTCCGAGTTTAGTGCTGAGCCTTCTCTAGCCAATTCATCGGCTTTCTCATTCCGTGGTATGCCTTCATGACCAGGGACCCAGCAGAGCTTTACCTCGTGCTGTGTTCCAAGAAACTTGAGCTCTTCTCTACAACACTTCACAAGCTTCGATTTTACTTCTATAGCAGATATTGCTTTTATCGCCGCCTGGCTGTCGATAAAAAAGGTGATATCCTCTCGTGGTATTGCCCTCAGCGCAGTCTCACGAGCTACTATTGTAACTGCTAGGAGCTCTGCTACTGTAGTTCGGAAGCCGAGCTGACATGGAGAGACCAAGCGTTTCAGAGAAGATGCCTGCGCCTACACCTATTTCCATTTTGGATCCATCGGTGTATACAGCTAAAGATCGCTCGTTAGGCGTTCTGTCATTTTTCCAGTCTTCCCTGCTCGGATAGGTGCTAGAAAATGGTCTTGTGAAGTCTAGGTAAAGCGTTAAGTAGTCTGTATTAAATACACTGCCTAGATATCTCTGCAGGATCGTGGTGTAACCAATTGCATTTGGTCTCCAGCTATCTGTTTGGCTTAATCTTACGGCACTATGAGCCGCCGATACTTGTATAAAGATGTCTAGCGGAAGCAGATTGAGAATGGCCTCAAGTCCTGCTGTAGGTGTCGTTCTAATCGCACTGGTTGTGGCGATGCACGCTAGTCTTTGTACTTTTGTGATAGCAGCTAGGTTATTTATTTTGCTGGCTGCTTGCCACCATACAAGGCTGCCATACGTTAGTATTGGCCTTACTATAGCTGTATACATCCATAGGATGATTTTGTGGTTCGGTCCCCAAGTCTTCCCGAATATTCTATTGCACGAGTAAAAAGCTATCGTGGATTTTTTGACTATTTCGTTAATGTTTAGTCTCCAGTTCAGTTTCCTATCGAGCAGCAGGCCAAGGTATCTCGCACTACTGGAGATACTCAGGGGAGTACTCCTCACGGAAGGTGTTACGAATTGTGGAATTATTCTTTTGTTAATGAATAGTACTAACTCAGTTTTCTGGGGATTAACCGCTAGCCCACATCTCTCCGTCCAAGAGTCAATGACTTCCAGCGCCCCTTTGATTTGTTCGCACAGGGTCGGGAGAAATTTACCTGTTGCTAGCAGCACAACATCGTCCGCATAGGCTATGGCCTTGACGCCGCTGTTTCTCAGTTTAAGAAGGACTTCTTTCAGGACAATTAGACACAGCAGTGGGGATATAACCCCTCCTTGAGGGGTGCTTCTTGAGGCATAGACTTCAAGCTTTGTTCCTCAAAGTTCAACTTTGATATGTCTTTCCTTTAGCATATTGACGATCCATTTTATCACGGAATTGTGGGGTTCGTTAGAGTTCTATTGACCGCTTCCGTTTTGACATTGTTAAAGGCTCCTTCGATGTCTAGGAAAGCGGGTAGTGTATATTCTTTGTTTTTCAGTGATTTTTCTATTGAGCAGACAACATAGTGCAGCGCTGTCTGCTTTAGATGCATTACAAGGCATGCAATCCCTTGTCAGACACAATAAAGTTAAGTTGATCTCAGTGCCTAGTCACTAAAGCATTAAAGGTATTGAGTTAGCTGATGAAATGGCTAGGTTGGGATCAGAAACACCATTCGTAGATCCAGAAATTGTTTGCAGCGTTAACTGGGCCTTAAAAACGATTAATAGGTGGGAACATCAACTACATCTAACACAGTGGAAAAATGTTTCAGGATAAACGCAGTCCAACAGGGTAATAGTAGAATCGCAGACGGTGCTGAAGATATGGAAGGAACACTTCTGCAGACTGTTAAACGGCGATGATGACCAATATTCCGCTGTCAGGCAAAATGAGCCATTTTATAGTGACGATGACAGTCAAGATTCCCGTCAACCCGATCAGAATGAAGTGAGGATAGCGATATCTAAACCCAAATCCAACAAAGTTGCTGGAGCCGACGGCCTTGCCGCTGAACTTTTTAAGGCAGGAGGAGATGAGGAGATGAGTTGGTAAGGAGCATACACCAGCTCATCTGTAAAATCTGGTCGGACCAAAGTATGCCCGATGAATGGAACCTCAGCATCGTTTGCCCGATCCTGAAGAAAGGGGACCCTCTAAACTGCACAAATTACAGGGGTATAAGTCTCCTCAACATCGCATATAAGATCCTGTCTGCCGTACTATGTGAACGCCTAAAACCGATCGTCAACAACCTGATACTTCCTTATCAGTGCGGTTTCAGACCGCGAAAGTCCCCCATTGACCAAATATTCACACTACGGCAGACCTTGGAAAAAACCCATGAATATAAAATCGATACACACCACCTCTTCATCGATTTCAAAGTTGCCTATGATAGCGTGTATAGAGACGAGGTATACAGAACCATGTCTAGTCTTGGCATCCCTGCCAAGCTCATCCATTTGTCTAGAATGACGATGGAGAACTCTCGCTGCTCCAACAAAGTCGGTAAGAACATCACCGAACCGTTCGATGTCAGGAAAGGGCTTAGGCAAGATGAAGCGCTATCACGCGATCTCTTTAACATAGTACTTGAGAGAATTGTACGAAACTCACAAGCCAAACCGGAGGTACAATCTTTTACAAGTCTGTACAACAACTCGCTTATGCCGATGACATTGACATAATCGGAAGAACTCAGCGGGCAGTCAATTTGGCATTTACGATTATTGAGATCGAGGCAGCAAAGATGGGTCTAGCGGTCAAAACAAAATATATGCTGTCTACAAAAAAGGACACCCAACATCGGCGTCTTGGACAGAACGCCGCAATAGACGGATATAATTTTGAGATAGTAAAGGATTTTGTCTACCTAGGCTCTATGGTCAGCTCCGCAAATGACATCAGTAGGGAGATCACACGAAGAATTACTCTTGCCAATCGTTGTTTCTATGGGCTAAAACGGCAATTGAGTAGCAAAGCCCTATCTCGAACTACTAAGGTAACTCTTTATAAGACACTAATCATCCCAGTCCTGCTATATGGCGCAAAGGCATGGGCTTTGACAAAACCGGATGAGGATGCCCTTGGTGTTTTAGAGAAATTAATTCTTCGAGCGATCTTTGATCCCATCCGCATAGACGGTGAGTGGAGGAGAAGGTATAATGCCGAACTATACGGCCTATACAAGGACATCGACTTAGCCAGAAGAGTTCACATACCACGACTAAGATGGCTGGGTCATTTAGAGCGGATGGAGCCCAACATTCCCCTTAAGAACGTCTTCTAATCCACCCCGGATGGACGACACAGTAGAGGACGACCTCGCGGTAGGTGGTGCAAACAAGTGGAGGGGGACCTCAACCAACTTGGCGTGCGCAACTGGAGGCAGTTGGCTCGTAACCGTGCTGGCTTGAGAGGTTTTTTGGTTGAGGGTCAGTTCCACCCCGGACTGTAGCGCCATCTAAATAAGTAAGTAGCGGGCTAATCAAGCCATATTTCGGCAAGGAAATACGTAGACTCAACAAATGTTGTATCAGGAGGCTAATGGGCTGAGATACCACAAAACCAAGGAAATTCTTTCTCTAAAGATACATATATTGCCGCCTCTAGTTTCACTGATTAAAATATTTGTTAACTAAATTTGTTGAAAATGTTCTTATAACGATTTAGTTTGAGTGCACGTCATACCTCCTCTTAAATACTTGAAAAGGGCAAATAATATCGTTAGCATAAGTCAAAGATTATTCCACTAAAGCCCTACACAATGGATTTCTCTGTCAAAAATAATAAAGCTCAGGTGAGCTCAAAAATTAGCAGACATGTCGAATTTTTAATTTTTGTCACAACCCAACTGCTAGATACATTTTCTTGTACT
The DNA here is from genome assembly GCA_945910035.1 of Brachypalpus laphriformis. NCBI lineage: Eukaryota > Metazoa > Arthropoda > Insecta > Diptera > Syrphidae > Brachypalpus > Brachypalpus laphriformis. The sequence goes on along the minus strand of OX246754.1, from coordinate 14,830,796 downwards.
TTCCATTTGTGATTCATTATCGTCTTCTTCGTTTGATCGTCAAGGTTACTTGTGTATTTTTATTGGGATCCTTCATTAAATTTTATACGCACCTCTCTCGTCTAAGTGGATCCAAGATTCTCTTTCTTGTTGTACTGTAAGCTTTTAAGCGCATTACCGAGTTCGAGTGTATTCTTTCTAATTACGAATATAATGGTTTTGAGAAGGTTCAGTCAACGCAGGTAATGTACCAACTACTTGGATGCTGTTCAACCTCAAATGTTCTCAACGAGACTAGAGTGTTTGTTCTTTGATGCCAATAGAATGAGAATTAAAAAAAAACGATTTGATCAGCACGAGTAACTTAGGAGTGTGTTTCTACATATTTCTGGAAAAAGGGAAAAAGTTCTTAAAAAAGAAAAACAAATATGTTGTTTACGATTTTCAAGTTTCTTACTTTACATGGTTTGGCTTAGGGCCTCCTACTAGACGGACACACTAATTGAAGTTTAGTTAATTAAAGTAGAATTTGGCTTTCATTGTTAGAAGTCCTAAGGCAGGGAAAAGCTGACATGTGAAACCAAGGATTCATCAGTTTATCGTCCTTTCTGCTGAAAATGTTGGAAAGGCCGATTGATATCCACCTTCGACAGAGTGTCGACAACGACACCATGCGTATTACAAAGGCAAATCGGTTAAGACAGCCTTACACTCACTGGTGCGCATCATTGAAAAATCTCTTAGCATTAAAGAACATACTATAGTGGCTTTCCTTGACATTGAGGGAGGTCTTAACAATGTCAAATCAAACGCAATCACAGGCGCACTTGCAAATCTGAAAGTGGATACTTCGCTCGGAGTGTTGATCAATCAATTGCTAACATGCAGGATTATCAACACACAACTGAGCGGAGCATCGGCCAGAAGGCTTGCCTGCTGCGGAACACTCCAAGGTGGAGTCTGTTCAGCCCTTCTGTGGAAGCTGGTAGTGAATGAGCTACTAGTGGACCTGGATAAGTCAGGCTATAGAGTGATTGCCTATGCTGATGACATTGCGATTGCTGCGTCTGGCAAGCACCCAGACACTCTCAAGGAAATCCTCCAATATGCTCTCTCTCGGCTCACTAGATGGGCCTCCAAATGTGGATTGGGGGTTAGGTAGGTTGGTAGGAGTGGTTGTGTCAGCAAACCATGCCGACACTTAATAAGCACAGAAGCGCCGTTTTATAACCGCAACTCAAGTGACCTAACGGATGTTAACTACTAGGAGTAAGAAGAAGAAAAAGGGGGTAAGGATTATTCGAATCATTATTGGGGGTTAGCTCCGATAAACTAAACTCGTTCTCTTCTCGTGGAAATATAAAGTTCTCCTCGTAGACCCTCCTATGATAAATGGCACCGGTCTCATCTTCACGTTGATGCAAAATATCTGGGTTTTATTCTGGACAGAAAACGGAACTGGATAGCCAATCTTCTAGAACGCGTAAAGAAAGCTAATTTAGCTCTCTATTCCTGTAAAGAGGCTATAGGTAGGAGGTGCGGTATGAAACCTCAAATCACTCGCTGGCTTTACGTGTCCGTTATCAGACCTATACTGCGCTATGGCGTGATCGTTTGGTGACCTGCTCTTGACAGGGTTGACCACCTCTCTCAGTTAGCTAAAGTGAAAAGATCTGCATGCAAGTGCATCAGTGGTGCACTAAGACTTACTCACTCTGCGGTATTGGAAATTTTGTTCAGCCTGCCATCCCTAGATATCTTTGGCAGACAGATTGCTGCCAATGCGGTCATCCGTCTAAAAGCATCCTCTCAGTGGTCTAGCTATCATATTACTTACTTTCTTAGGTGGCACTACAGTTCGGGGTGAACCTGGGCCTCAACCAACAAGCCTCTCCATTTAGCTCGGTCTTTAGCTAGTTGCCTCCAATTGCGCACTCCAAGTTGGTCGAGGTCCCCTTGAACTTGTGCGCCGCCACCTACGGCGATGATTCCCTCTACTGCGTCGTCCCTCGGGTTAGATTCGAAGACTCTGCGGGCCGGAGCGTTGGTGTCCATTCGCTCTACATGTCCTAGCCATCTCAGACGTCCAATTCGCAGTTTTTTGACTAGATCGATGTCGCTGTACAGCTCGTATAGTTCGTGATTGAATCTTCTCCTCCAAAACCCGTCAACGCAAACGGGACCGAAAATCTTACGAAGAATTTTTCTCTCGAAGCGACCAAGGATATCGTCATCCTTTTTTAATAAAGTCCATGTTTCAGCACCGTAAAGCAGGACTGGGATGATCAAGGTCTTATATAGAGTCTCCTTAGTAGTTCGAGATAGGGCTTTACTGTCGAATTGCCTTATAAGCCCGAAAAAACAGCGATTGGCAAGAGTTATTCTTCGATTCATTTCTGCACTGATTTTGTTTGTTGAAGTTGTGTTGAAGTGATCTTCCCAACTTCACACATGAAGACATGGACTACATCCCGCCGAAACTGAGATTTAACCACAACTTCAGTAAGAGCATCCCTGAACGGAATGAATGGGACATCTCTCCCTCTATTGATGGCAGTTCGGTTCACTTCTTTACAGTTGGCTCTAAGACCGGAATTGTTTGTGGTGTTGTTGTGTTTTCTCCAAAAGCTCAACTTGAGCATCTTGTTCCACCCCCCAGACCATTGTAGCGTTTTCCAGGCGGAAATCGTGGTGATTAAGGAAGCCCTGTCCTGGCTGAAGTGTAATGTACTATCTGTCAGGGATGCTAGCATTTTCATTGACAGTCAAACAGCAATCAAGTCCCTGGAATCGTGCTCTTTCAATTCAAAGGCTTCCTTTAATTGCCCTTTATCTCTTATGGAGATGACAGAGCAGTTCAACATTCAATTATGCTGGGTGCCGGGTCACAGAGACATACCAGGAAATAGCAGGGCGGACGTGCTCGCCAGACAGGCTACAACTCTAAGGATTCTGCCAGATAGGCAAGTCCTTGGTATGCACCTCGCTTCATGTAAGCATCTACTAAACTGAACGCTATTAGCAAGATTAACCACAGATGGGAAATTGGCTCAACATGTCACATTTCGAGACAGATCTAGCCTAGGCTGGACTAGAAACGTAGTGCCTAGTTGGTTAAGCTAAAGCGTTTACAGATCAGCTGCGTTATCGGTGTCTTACCTGGACACTGTCTAATAGGTCAACATGCCAAAGAAATACAAATATTTGGCGCAACAGCTCTTTAAAGTGCCAGGGACTAGCTTCTCACAACCACTCATGTTGTGTGCGTTATATTTTTCATATGAATGGAAGGGACCTACAGTTTAGTGCCGGATCCGAACGGCGATTTGAGAAGCTTTTTCGTGACAAGAATACTCTCGGATGTTTGTCAGACGCTCGCGAGAGGTGGGACCGTGAAAAAACTTTTTGGTGTTTTCTGGGATTCGAACTTGGAACCTCATGCGTAGTGATCCGACACAGTAACCACTTACGCCACGGCGCCCACATGCCAAAAGACTTGACCTCTTTTCCAACGACTTCTTCAGGAACTGTAGGGACGAAGAGGAGGAGGAAACCATCATTCACTTTCCATGCACATGCCCTGCTCTATCACGTAAAATAATGCTCCATCTGGGGGCTCCCTTCCTTGATGACCTCAGCGATTTGACATCCTTAGGTGTCATGAGCATCCATCGCTTCATGAAAAGAGGTTTTATTAGTCACTGAGTGGTCTAATGGTAGATCTTTGGCATCACAATGGACCTTTACTAGTCAAAGTGTGTCTGCACCATTGTGCAGACGGCCAATCTAACCTAACCTTCCCTAGGCGCACAAACGCTCGCCGGGTACCCACCAGTATATATATAAAATTAATATTAATGCGGTTAGGATGCACCCTTGCTTCACACCAATCGATATGCTGAACTCCTTTGACAAGTTGTTCCCATCCCAGACGCATGCCACGTTCTTTTTGTACATAAAGGTAGATCTCAACACTCTAATGACTTCTTCTTCTTCCTTTTATCATCGAGTTTATGATCCGAAAACAAGGGATCACAACCCTCCCACTTCACCGCATTTCCACTGATCCGCCTGTAGGGTTCGCCTATTTGACCACTCAACACTCTAATGACGTTGGATGACATTTCATAGGTTAGGTTTGATAGATGCCTTGTGATAAAAAGAGTCACTGCTCACTTGGACCAACAGTTCGGGTCCATTGTGCGCAAATTATTTAACCCTGGTTATGCTATACAGATAGTCCGCTGCTAGAACTACCCAGATAGTGATATGAATCTCAGGGGGTCCGTCAGCTCTACATTACCTAAGTGCTCTAGCTCCGAAAAGAAGTAACTACCAAGAGTCTTCATTCTTCTGATGGAAAGGGCAGGACAATCACATAGCAGGTGATGAATAGATTCAATTTCTTCTTCGTCCCTGCAATTTTTACAATAGACGTTATGCAGCACATCGAGTCGCTCCGCTTTGATGCCAATGGCACAATGGCCAGTATTATGCCAGAAATGACCCGTGTGTTATAACGACTAAGTTTCACCAGAGAGGTTGATCTTTTCTTGCTTAAGGCTGACCATAGCGCCCTGGCCGTTTCACATGTTTCCAGATGAACCCAGCGTCTGTTTGCTCGACCGATCGCTTCATCTTCTATTTTCTTCCGTAAGGAATTGATTGGGATTGCTAAAAAGGGAGGGCCCGCGATAAGACAAGGCCCTTGCGTTTCCTTCGATATCCATATACCCTGGTAGCCACCCATGTAGCCATATGTCCTGGTATCCAGCAGAGGATCACATTAGCTCTATATATCTCGTTTAAAAGTGATTTGCAGGTCCTCACAACCCTCAACTTAATTACAGCAGAGTCCAGAGCCTTAACGTCTTCTTGGCTGTCTATATAGACAGTGATTGTTCTACCAACGATATTGCTTTCGGGCATAGTTTCAGCAGCCTGTATGATGGCCGTGACTTCGGGCTGAAAGACGCTGCAGTCTTCGCTTATTCTAAAGGAGTGGTTTAATTCTAGGACTTCACAATAAACTCCGGCTCCCGTGCTAAGGACCATCTTAGAACCGTCGATATGGAGCATCAACTCATTTTTCTTTATGGTTCCGTGACATTTCGTATCTGCAGAGTTTGTAAAAACGCGCTTGGCGTGCTACAGTCAAAAGTCGCTTGAAATTCTACGAAGAATGCATATACCAACTCAGATTTTTGAAAACTCATATAAACTGGTTGAAAACCTTTGGTCTCACTACTTCCTCTAGTTCATTTTCTTCTCCTTCCTATTTCGGCGGGGCTATGATCCGGAAACAAGGGATCATAAATCTCCCACTTAGCGGCATTTCTACTGATCCGCCTGTAGGCTTCGCCTATTTGACCTCAGAAAATATCGGCAGGTCTCCCGATTTTGGATTACTCGGTTGCTGAGGCCAATGAAATGCCGATGTCGTCATATTTGTGTGATCCATTCATTTATAGGCTTGCCTCTCCTGCCTCGCGATGTCTTTGGTATGTTCATTGATATTGGCTTTTTAGCGGGGTTCAAATGATCTTTTCTTTGAAAGTTGCTATACCAGCTGAGCCGGTCGTTCTCTATCTTTCGTAAGATGATTTCCCTGACGTGAAGGCCTCCACGGATCTTTGAACTTCTTATTCGATCAAGCTTTGTCACTCCTGTTGTCATGCGAAGCATCTTTATCTCAGCTTACTCTCATACTTTTTGAACATCGTCCAACATTGTGAACTGTATGTGAGCGCTGGCAGCACAACTGCAGTGGAGAGCCTTCCCTTCAACTTAGGTGGCATTTTCTGTCACAGAAGATAGAGGAATTTTCTCCCCACTTCATCCACCCTACGCTTACGCAATGATTGATGTCGTCATCACAGGTTGCTTTGCTATTGATCATAGATCCCAGATATTTGAACTTTTCGCACTTGGGAAGCACTGTTCCATTCAAATAAATGTCTGGAATAGGCCTGAGTAGATCAGAGAATGGGCAGCACAAGTTTTCCGTCTTTCCTGAACTAATGCGGTACTCATTTCCCTCCAAAACGTCCAACCACGCTTTAAGTGCTCGTTGCAGGGATGTAGGAAACTCACTTATGATGGCTCAGTCGTCAGCAAAGAATAACTGATGTACCTTGGGGTCTATTACTTTACCTTCAAGCAGATAGTCAAGGACTGTAATAAAGAGTAAAGGTCTTAAGACGCTTCCCTGGTGCACCCCGACTTTGATTGCGAACTCTTCGGTTACTTCAGCGGGGCATCTTGCTCTTGTGTTTGCTCTTTCGTACATGTCCTCTACTACTACTTCCTCTAGTTCTGATGGCATTGATTGTATCTCAGAGTAAATTTTAGGATATGGGCATAATACTCCATAAAATGAAAAGTCATCTTCAAATCCCAGTCATTTGCATCGCAATCAGATAAATCCGTCAATTAATTTACGACAAGCTCGCATGTCACCTCATCATTAGTGCATCATCTCTATGACTTCACAGACAATTAAAATCATCAAACTTGTGCAGTAATCCAAGTCTAATTGCAATGAGTGCCTAAGGAACAGATTTATCTTCAACTTCAGCTTCGAAACGCATCACGAATTGAAAAACCTCCAACCTCCATGGTTGGCGTCGGTCGTTCTTTGTGCAGACTTTTCCTGCTTTTCTTTGATTTATTTGCCTCATCTCTTGTTCTATGGAATTTAATTTATTTTTTATTTCTTCTATCTTTTTCAGAGTTGCTATCATTAAATTATGAAATTAATTGTTTTCTCGCAATTCTTTGGATGAGAGGAGAGAAAAAAATTAAAGTCGTTCAAGATCAAACAACATAAAGTATCTGCAGATACCTTCGCATCGTTTAGAGTGAATGTGACTTGGTGTATCGTTCGTTCGTTCGCTTTTTTTTTTTTTGTATGTGATGCCGAGCGTAGTGTTTTATATTTATTTATAGTTCGGTTGTTGCAATTTAATAGTACACACAGCAATTAAAGTGAAATTATTGGCAAAAAAGAGAATTGAAAGAGAAAATATTTCAATTCCGCACCCGCGCGTTCTGTGTGACGAAAAAAAAAAAGAAGAAAAAAGTGTGTTTAAATTTTTTCAAGTGCGTGCGTATAGTAGTAACCTGAAAAGTATAAATTTTCCATTAATACGAAGATAATTGTTGTTAAATCGAAAAGAATTTACTGAGCTGGACAAGGCTGTTGGTTAGCCACCACTTTTGTATCGGAGCTGCATTGTGATTTATTCTTGGAATTATTTTGGTGAGTTGTTTGCTCTTTTTCATAATTTTTTTACCTTTCGTTGTATAGTGAGTGGACTATATGGACTATGTCTAGGTAAAGATAAAAGTGTCGGCTTGGGGCTGTTTGAAGTTGAAAGGGCTTTTATGTAACTTTTACTTTTTGTTTAATTGTTGTAGACGGCGCGTATCTTTAGTGTTAAGTTTAATGACTATGACAAAATGAATTTGATAATTTTGTGGTGGTACTGTTACAGAATAGAATTCCATAGAAACTGGTATTTTTAGAAGAAGCTTGGAACGGTAGTAGAAGTAAAACAGGATTTATTCTAGATTTGAGTTAAACGAGTTGATGGCCTCTATTAACTGTCTGCTTGAGAATGACTTAATAGTTACTGCTCCTTTCAATACGCACCGGTTAGGAAAATTAATGGGTCTACTTGTTTCTATGTGAGCAGACCGTTGAATTGGCGATAGGAATAGTATCTACAGTGTTCGTTCGGACGCATTAAGAAGGAAATTTGTCAGAAAATGGTAGTAAATTACAAAAAATTGTTCGAAATTCACAAGTTTTATTTTTTAAGCAACGGCCTTCTTATAAAACAGACTAACACAACTCAAAATATAGTACATTCTCCCACACAGTAACTTAAATTTTACGCTCGAACAGGAATTTATGGAAAAGTAATTAGGAATCCAAATTAGACTCACTTAGACTAACAATTCGGGCCCATTGTGCCCAATTATTTAACCTTGGAAGCACTATAGAGATGGTCCGTTGTAAGAACCACCCACATAGTGATATGAATCTCAGGAGGTCCATCAGCTCAACATTACCTAAGTCCTTCAGCTCTGAGAAAAAGTAACTACTTACTACTTACTTATGTCCTGTATCCCCTTGTGGGTCCTAGGCCCTCTACTACGCCTACGCGCCATCGTGTACGGTTTCTGGTAATGCGTCTGATGTTCCCCAACTACCGTGCCAGACTTATCTTGGTGCTCAAACTGATTGCATTGCTTCAGCATATTTTGGACAACATCCCGAACGCGGACTTTGCTTTGGCGATCCTGTTGGCTATATTCAGTTCGGTTCCACCATCGGTCGAGACAATACTCCCAAGATACTGAAAATCATCTACTCTCTCTACCGGTTGTCCAGCAATGCATATTTGAGCCGATGAGTTAGTTCCAAGGCTGATAATTTTAGGTTTTGGCGTATTAATTTTCAGCCCGACGACGCCTGCCTCCCTCTCTACATCTGTTGTCATTTGGTGGAGGTCCATAATTCTATGGGAGAGTAAGCGTACATCGTCAGCGTAGTCAAGATGTTTCAGTTGAGATGTAAGAGTCCATCGAATTCCTCCGTTTCCCGTCGACAAAGCTGCATGAAGCACATCACTAATCACCAATAGGAATAATATTGGTGAAAGGATACAACCTTGTCTTACTCCACTTTGGATCTCAAATTCCTCAGACAACCTTCCCCTGTGCAGAACGTGACATTTGGAGCCCTTATATGTAGCTTTGATAATAGCAATTAGTTTATCGGGAATACCTCTCCTGCGTAAGGCACGCCAAATAAACTCCCTGTTGACACTATCGAACGCCTTCTCAAAATCGACGAACAGCAGGTGCAGTGGCGATCGAGATTCAACACACTGTTCGATGACAATCCGCAGGGTGTTTATGTGGTCGGCACAGGAGGATCCAGAGCGGAAACCTGCTTGTTCGGCATCGAGTGTGTCTTCGAGATGTTGTTTGATTCGCTTCAGGATGACTTTAGCTATTATCTTAGCTACAGCAGGTAGCACGCAGATACACCTCCAGTTTTCGCACTCCATTAAATTTCCTTTCTTGGGAAGCTTGACGATCATTCCCTTTTTCCACTCGTTAGGAAAGCTCTCAGCTTCCCAAGCTCTCTCTATAAGTGGAAGCAGAAGCTCAGCCGACATTGTGGGCGCTGCTCGTAAGAGCTCTGCTGGAATACCGTCAAGTCCTACCGCCTTGTTGGTTTTGAGTGCCTTGATCGTGGTAATGATCTCATCTTTACTGGGAGTCGTGGTGCGTATTCGGGAACTTTTCACCTCGGGCATCTCAGTCTGATTTGGGAACATATCGCTAGCGAATACATGGTTTAAAATCATAGCAAAATGCTCTTTCCATCTCTTGAGCTGGTCCTCATCCGAAATGAGCAAGGAGCCGTCTAGGCTTTTCACTGGGTGTTGGTCGCAGCTGCGACCACCTGTCAGCTCTTTGGTGATTCTGTAGACTGTCACACTTCCGTGCAGGCTCTTCTGCTTCTGTAGCCAGTGCGTTGATGTAGTTACGCTTGTCACGTCGCACGCTACGCTCGTCTTCATGCGATATAGGGACTCTAGCTCGCTTCTCCCTGTTGCTGGGGTAGTTGCAACGCAAGCCTTCAGCTGCTTTCGTTCGTCAATCCATCTCCAGGTATCCTCTGAAAGCCACGCCCTATGTCTTCCCTGCGATCGACCGACAATTCTTTCAGCACCAGATGTAAAAATATTTATCGCAACACACCAATGTTCTTGGATGGTTGTGGGCATTGAGCTGCTGATTGCTTCCACACCTTGCGAAAAGTGTTCCCTTAATTGTTGGCGCACTGAGGGATCACTAAGTCTATCGATGTTGAACCTGGGCATTCTTGTGTTGTCGTGGGATATTCAAACTGCAGCAGTGCGTAGTTGGAGAGTAGCTATCATAAGATTGTGATCTCGTACTATCCCCACATCTGGCCCACGCCTGTTTGGGACGTCCAGGAGACTACTTCTAAAGCGGCGGCTGATGGCAAAATGATCAATTTGGTTGGAGGTTGCTTGCATGTCGTATTCAAAAAAATAAAGATTATGTGTGATTTAGTTATGATAAAGGTGAGGTACGTAGGAGAACAAATTACTTGATTGGTTACTTTAGTTAAATCGAATTATTGACAAGATCTACAAAAAGGATGCGACAGCATATATCTTTTGCTACATGGGCGCCGTGGCGTAAGTGGTTAGTGTGTCGGATCACTACGCATGGGGTTCCAAGTTCGAATCCCAGAAAACACCAAAAAGTATTTTCACGGTCCCACCTCTCGCGAGCGTTTGACAAACATCCGAGAGTATTCTTGTCACGAAAAAGCTTCTCAAATCGCCGTTCGGATACGGCACTAAACTGTAGGTCCTGTGGAAAAAAGGGGGGGTTGTGTTCTTTAGCCCCTTATCAAACCCGGCGAAACGTTAAAATAGAAAGACCAAGACAAGGTTAAAAGGGTATTGTAAATCTTTATTGAGTACCTCTCTCTACAAAAGATGAATTGTGACTGACTGACTATAACAGTATGCTACTCTACGTTAAATTACAAGTAGATGATAAAAAGAGAAATTATAAAGAGAGATCATGAGTATGTATTAGTATATAATTTTTAACAGGTCCCTTCCATTTGTGTGAAAAATATAACGCACACAACATGAGTGGTTGCGAGAACCTGGGCCCTGGCACTTAAAGAGCTGTTGCGCCAAATATTTATTTATTTATTTTACATAAAGCTTGCAATAACCATTCATTTTTTTATTTTAAGCTTATAACCCTTTCAATTAAATTAAAAAAAAATTGAAACATTCGATGAAAGAAAGAAGATTTGTTTTGTAAGGAAAATTCAAATAAATCATTCTAAATCCAGGTGGTTTCCCTTTCATTACATTGTGGCGGCCCTCAACACTCTATAGTAATATTCAGGCGCCACTTGAAGTGCAGCTATGCCATGTAACTTGTGTTGGACTTGGAACAAGAAATTATGATTTATGGTGATGAGCCATCAAAACTCATATGTTCCACATGCAAAGCGAAACTCGAATATTGAATATGCTCATTTTAAACGCCTTCACAGGAAGGGACCGGAAGCAATTTATTCATATTCACGTTGACTACTTATTATTTAGATACATAGATTATTAAATTTAACTACCATTGGTGTGGATTTATGGTCTTATATGTATTTGCATTGAGTCTATTTGATATATAATTTTTGGAGAACGCAAACATAAGCCAATCGAATTCGTATTTAAAACTACTTATTTACTTACTTAGGCTACAGTTCGTAGTGACCTGGACCTCATCCAGCAAGCCTCTCTATTTAGTTCGGCCTTTAGCTAATTGCCTTCAGTTGCGCAGTCCAATTTGGTTGAGGTCCCCTTGAATTTGTGTGCACCACCTACGACCCTCTACTCTGCGTTAGATTCGAAGACTCTGCGGGCCGGAGCGTTGGTGTCGTTACTACTACTATACATCACTACTCCAAGATGAACCAGTCAGTCGAAAGATACAGGTGTGCAAAAGATATACCATGTGGTGTGAACTTTATTACTGTTTTCATTTCACAGTCTCGCCGACTATTAAAAATGAAAAATCTGAATATTAAGTATCTCCAACTAATCTGTATGAATAAACGGGCAACGTAAACAACAAATCGTTTAGCATTTTGCATATAAAATGTTTAATTTTCTATTACTTGTATTTAAGTGAGATTACGAACATGTTACCCACACGCCAAACTATGCAAATTGTGAGAAAGCATGAGAGAGGTGTGTCCCAGCATCTCAAGTATCAGTCTCAACGGTTTCATTTTCATTTCAATAATTTTTGCGGACCTTATGGAAGGTTTAGACCTTCGGAGTCGTAAAGAGTTTCACTCTTTGACTTTTAGATAAACTTAATACTATGCACATTATCAAATTAGTATGTGGTCCCGCTGTGTATTCTAAGACTGCAGTGAACCCGCTGAAAGAAGCATAGTGCTTCCGTATGCGGTAGAACTGAGTTCTTCAGCGTCTACAAAAAAGGGTGGCATGGTGCATATAGTGTAGCTTGTCAGCTCAATTACCAACTATATCTATGCATCAAACAAACAAACTCAGCACATGTAAAACAAATGATATAAATGCGAACCGAATGCAAAAATCACAGTAAACTCTTCCCAACTAGTTCGGACCCCACCCATGAAGTAAGTATGTACTGAAACCTCCTAGCACCTGAGGCTAAAAACACTATTTAAAGGAAAAAGTAATATGAAACGAGGACGCGTGAAAAATGCAAAAAGGAAAACAAGAAGGCAGTAGGACTGGATGAAATTGCATACAATTAGCCGACAAGTTTTCGAAAAACTGTTTAGGGGCATTTTTTTTTCTTTTTAAACAGGTGTGTGGCCACGCCCAAATGGCGTGTAGGCACTGTGACCAAAAAGATCTATTGTGCCAGAGGCCGCCTTTATGGCAGCAGTACTTCTACTCTCCCTATGAATGCTAAAATTACGGCTGCGGAGGAGTTCCTTTAATCTATTGGAGATATGATCTCTTTAAGGAAAAAGCTTCTCCTAGTACTACACAGAGTTACACACTCACATAGTATGTAATCTGCGGTTTCGTCCTCTTCTAGGCAGAGGCGGCAGGTGATATCCTCCGAAATTCTCATTTTGTTAAGGTGGAAAAGAAGTTGACAGTGACCGGTAAGGAAGTTGACAGTGGCCGGTAAGGAAGTGGGCGCCGTAGCGTAAGTGGTTAGTGTGTCGGATCACTACGCATGAGGTTCCAAGTTCGAATCCCAGAAAATATAAAAACGTTTTTTCACGGTCTCACCTCTTGCGAGCGTCTGACAATCATCCGAGAGTATTGTTGTCACGAAAAAGCTTCTCAAATCGCCGTTCGGATTCGGCATTAAACTGTAGTTCCCTTCCATTCGTGTGAAAAATATAACGCATACAACATGAGTGGTTGCGAGAAGCTAGGCCCTGGCACTTTAAAGAGCTGTTGCGCCAAAATTTTATTTTTTATTTTTTGTAAGGAAGCCCACAAGCCTTCTTATGTCATTTCTGCCGTATTTTAGGATATCAACTACCTGTCTTTGGAAGGGTTGGGCAGCCCTTTTAGCCTGTCTGAGACCTTGGGAGTTATTCCAGTGCGAGATGCACATGTTGCGTTCCTAAATATTGAGGGTCAGTTTTAAGGCGGAATCAGATATTCCCCAGAAGGGTTAAGGTCCAGTCAAAAACTCAGAGGAGCCTTTCCTAGCTAGTTTAAGAGCATACTTGCTGACGAAAACAAAGACAAAGAGAGTCGAAGCGATAGTTGAAAAGCGACAGCGAAAGTGTTTGTTAAACAGTCGGTGCTGAGAATATGGAAAAAACTACTTGTGCACACTGTATAATGGCGACGAAGACCAACATCCCGCTGTCAGACAGAATGGACCATTCAACACAGACGATGGTAGCTAAAATTTCCGTCCACCTGACCAAAGCGAAGTGAGGATAGCAATATCCAAGCTGAAATCTAATAAGCCTGCTAGACCTGATGGCTTACTGGCCGAACCTCTCAAGGCAGCTAGTGATGAATTGGTAGAGAGCACACACCAACTCAGCTCTAAGATTTGATCAGACGAATTTGTGCCTGCTGAATGGAATCTCAGCATTTACGTGATCCACAAGGAAGGAGACCCACTCAACTGCGCCCATTATAGCGACATCAGTCTCCTTAACATCGCATACATGATCTTTTCTGCGATATTGTGTGAATGCCTGAACATTTTTATCAATAGCTTGATTGACCCCTATCAGTGCGGTTTCAGGCCAGGAAAGTCCACCATCGATCAAATCTTCACACTTCGGCAGATCCTGGAGAAAACCCAAAAAGTGCAAATCGATACTCACCACCTCTTTATCGATTTCAAGGCTGCCTATGACAGCATCTATAGAGAAGAGCTTTATAGAGCCATGTCTGGTTTTGACATCCCTGCCAAACTTGTCCGTCTGTGCAGGCTGACGATGGAGAACGCTCGTTGCTCCATCAAGATCGGTAATGACCCCACCAAGACCTTTGATGTCCAAATGTTTTAAACAACATGGCGCGCTGTCATGTGACTTCCTTAATATTGAACTTGAACGGATTGTGCGGAAATCATAAGCCAACACCGGAGGCACAATCTATAAAAAGTCCGTACATCTGCTTGCATACGCCGATGAAACTGACATTATTGGAAGAACTCAGTGGGCTGTCATCGGTGCATTTGCAAGCATTAAAGCGGAAGCGGACAAAATGGGTTTAGTAACAAACGAGGGTAAAACCAAGTATATGCTGTCAACAAGGAGGGACAATCGACACCGACAAATTGGACAGAACGTCACAATGGGAACTTCGAGGTAGTGAGGGACTTTGCCTACCTTGGCTCTGCTATTAACTCTGACAACGATACCAGCGCAGAAATCAAGCGAAGAATAACTCTTGCTCTTCGAATCTAACTCACTGGGATGACCCAGTAGAGGACTTCCTCGCCGTAGGTGGTGCGCACAAGTTCAAGGAGACCTCAACCAACTTGAAGTGCAGAACTGAAGACAATTAACTAAAGATTGAGCTAAATGGAGATGGTGCTGGTTGAGGCCCAGGCTCACCCCGAACACTAGCGCGACTTAAGTAGGTTGGGTTAGGTTAAAGGGGGTAGCTGCATCTAATGTGCGCAGTCTGCGCTCGGATCTCATAAGGATCTATTGTGCTCATCTGACGTGGACACTCCTGGCTGAAACCCTGAAAAGATAGAAAAAGAAACAAAGTGATTAGAGTTCTGTGGTATTGGTGCGGCCTATATGAATTTCAGGATGGTGGTTGTTGGCTTTCAGTCAGGTCACCCAAATGATTCCAGAAGTACTCTCCAAGGGTTGTCACTCTGGTATTGCGGAGACTAAGCATTTTCATAGGACGTGGTCCGTATCCTCTTCTGCGTCTGAGTTGCCGCTGCCTCTACAAAGTTCATCTGTATTTAGCTGCATTCATTTCCAGTGGGTCACCAATAGGTTGTGGCCGGTAATGATACCTACGAGAAGCGCCAAGTTTTGTCTATTTTGAGTGAGGATGAGTTTGGTTTTCACCTTGTCGTGTTTTGTCCAGACTTTTCTTGGGGCGCGGCACGATGAAAGCGCTCTCCATCTTTCGTCTGCTTGTCGTTTGAAGTCAAGTGCTATGTTTGATTTAATAAATTTTAGGGAAGGAAGGACTCAGTTTTAGACCCTTGGTCTGATCCCTTCCTTGCCAGTTCATCTGTTATTTTGTTCGTTGGAATTCCTTTGTGCCCTGGGACCCACCAGAGTGTTACATGGTGGCTATCAGTGAGCGTTTTAAGCTCCTCGCGGCAGCCTCTTATTGGCTTTGATTTTATTACCGCGGATGAGATGGCCTTTATAGCATCTTGATTCTCTAAGTTAATTATGAGATTTCAAGTTCTGGCAGTTGAGGCCCAGGTTCACCCCGAACTGTAGCGCCACCTAAGTAAGTAAGTTTTGGCCAGCAACTGAGCAGACATGTACATATAAAGCTCGCATGCCTTGCGTTTCTGGAATCACATCTCCGATTCTGTGGTTTTCATTTGCTCATCTGAATCAGTCAGTATATGTAGCAACGATTCGTGTTACTGTATCTAAAGTCTTATTTAGTGCAAATGATGCCATGTAGCGGAAAGCATTTTGAAATGCTAACGCCAATTAGAACTGAGCCGCTTCCCTAGTATCTGTGATATCTACAGCTATCTACAATGTATCGCAGTCGATCTAAATCGCACCAACTGTGCTTGGACTGCATTTTTTCCATTAATACGAATTTCTGCAGAATTCCCAACCCCATTAGATCGATTCCAGCAACCAACATCAGTTCTCGTCTAATAATAATTACAATAGATTCAAGATACAATAATGTTGCGCCACTTGTTGTTCTGCTATTATTGATGATTATAATTGTTTGATGATAAATTAACTCCCGTGTCGATTATAATACACAACCCGGAGATGCTACACTGCGTCATTCGAATACAGTAGCCAAAGTTACTGGCTACTGGTTGTGTGCACAGCACACACAACCTACCTTGATTCTGTAATCGATTTAAAACTGATATGAATCGAAAATATAAGAGAAAAGAAGAAAAGAAATCAAATCCGGGCTTGTGTTTACTGACACAGATACAGAAATGCCCCCAAACAGACAACGCACCAGAGATACAGACACCAGCAAATGGGAATAAGATGAATTCCTTTGCTCTGTGCAAGAGAAATTATGAATTGCTTTCCTCGTTTCATTTTGTGAGATTTTTTTCTTATCTTCAATCTGTACGTATATGAAATGGATCAAAATTCGTACTCACCCAACCAAACTGTATCTAGATACTCGTAGTTTGAGCAATTTATGTTGTGTACCCAAAAAAATGAACGAGGAGGAAATTTATTTTAATCGCGTGCACTTTCTAAAGCAAGTGCTTAGCAATGGTTAAATACCACAATCAGAAGTATTTCATCGAGCAGAATAATTGCCCAAAAGATAAACTACTATCTCAAGAGAAAAACCCACAAAAGATACTCAAGAGACACCCTCCAGATACTCTCCGGTGTCATTTGTGGTTGACACCGATCTTTTGATTTCATAATGAGACGCTATTCCCTTCCCGCAGTCGCACACCTCATGAAGTAGGGCGAAGATGAATAGGAAACCTTTAATTGATGACTAATTAAGTATCTGTGCGTATCTTTTTCACATTTTTCCATGTGAAATTGAATTTTTTTCGACTTCGTCACACAGTTATTGTATTCGCTACTATTTACCGCCCGTTAGTACTTCTTAATTGATTTTGCATAACAATGATGAAAGGAGGGGGTCGTATATCTCTAGCTCTACGTAACGATGATGATGACGACGACGGGAGATGATGATGATAATATCTCTCTCTCTCTCGGGAAGGATATCACATGACAGCAACTGTAGTGGAAAATGTCTCCCAGAATTGCATCTCTTTAATGACATCAATGAACTCCGCATCTAGGGGTACATTGGGAGGGAACTAGTACTGTGTAGATGCATTAGTATCGATGTATCTCTGCAGAGCTTATATGCAGAAGATCCAACAGTTACATAGCACGCAACGTTTCGTTTGCAAATTCCGTTTAATTTGATATTATGCCAATGTCAGTAGCAGTGGCAGTTCTTCTCCTTCGGTTTGGCCATTTGGTTGTCGTTGCATAGTCATCGTCGTCGTTGGTCGTTGCTGGAGTCCCGTGCCCGTCTCCAGAAGATGAATGGACAGTGCGCATAGTGACATTGGAGATATTGTGAAAAGACACACATACTCGTATTATGGAATGCGTTTCTTATAGTCAGACAATTGAAGAGAATGGACAAATATTTACGTCATTCAAAGGATTTAGGTTACTCAGGTTTGGGGTTAATGCATTTCTTTAATTGGTTAGAGGTTATTTGCCCTGAGGACTTTGGAAAATATCGCTAAATGTAAGAAAGTAGTTGAGCCTAGGTTTTAGAGCTTCGACTATTCAGGACAGAATGTTAGGCCAACTTTTACAAGAACGAATGAACTTACCACAACGGATATTTCCAATGCCGCAGACGTATCTATCTACAAGTTCTTACTTTGATGTGTACATTTCAAACTTCGTGCTGGTGCTTATTCCAGCTTATTCTACCCCTAGAACCACATATGCTAAGACCTCGCTTCAATAATCCACTGCCGGTTGAAAGCAGTTTATAGACCAATTTTGTTTAACTTTAGGGAAAGTCAACGTGGAAGATTATGGCCATCGACAGTCCAGTTCATATACGTGTTTACCAGCAATTTGAAATAAATTTATTTAAGCCACAGAATAATCTAGTTATCCCTCAATGAGCTCAAAGCCCAAGATCGCAAGCTTGGCGTAGATATTGTATCTACGCCTCTCATCGTCTCGGACTCTTTAGTATTATTTTGCCTAAAACTAGTTTGAAAACAATTTAAGGAGTATCTGCTAATCCAAATCTCATGTAGCCTTGTATAACGAGCTTTCCATTGTCTATTAGCGTTGTACGTTTTCATCCCAGAAATAGAACTAATTTTTTTGAATCACATCAACTTGCCGTATTACCGCATAACGAGGGAGGCATTGTCGCATTCGAAGCAAGTTTAGTTAAAGACCTTGATGCAGTCGTTTTGTGCTCTGCAAAGCTCGCCAAATAAATTGGTATACCTTCTGAATGATTGCCTTACATATCTGTATGATGGTCCAAACTCAGGAGGTATCTGCATGGTTCCACGGTAATGTATAGATTTTCATTTGGTATCCCACAAGGCTGTAGACTAATGTTTCTACTTTCTGAGCCATATGTAACACTGTAGTATTCAGTGGAGATCTGGAATACATTGATTTGTAGTAAATGGTCAGCGATTTGGCACTTGCCTTTGCTTAAGGTAAACTTATGGTAAGTACCCTTTTTTTTTGTTGCGCCAAGGAATGTGGTAAACTTCTAAAGATAGTATTAGCCCATAATCGATGCCAGGAATGTGCCTACGTACTAATCCACACCCTGCACAATTCTACCACTCTCCCTGCGTGACTGCAGTTCTGCATTACTTCTAGGTGCTGGTTAGCATATGATGCTATTCGTCTTGCATGAGCTGTTGCTGCTTCTTCTGTTTCTGCTGCTTTGTGCATTTTCTCGATTCTTCGCAGCTCAATTAGCATATTCGCTATGTATGCGCCAATCTTTGTCCAACTCTCTTCTGATAACAGCATGTGATCGATTATAGACGATGGGCTATGTAATGATATTCTCCAATGTGAGAACCGTCATCAGTGGAATATTGCGTGCTCCATTGTTTCTTCTTGTTCTGGACATTCAGGGCAAAGTAGTGAGGTATCGTGTCCAAATCTGCACAAGCACTTGCCATATCCTCCATGACCAGAAAAGAACTGTGCAAGGTTATAGTTGTAGTCTCCGTGTTCGCAACTTGTCCATACATCGATATTTGGTATATGAGTAAGTTTGTAGGTCCATCTGTCTTTTGTGGCAGTGTCCCGTCTGTTCTGCCAGCTGGCTAATGATGTTGACCTTTTTTTTTTTTTTTATTGTTCTCGCTGCAGCCGCATCTTGCGGATGGGGGATCTCCTTATAAATATTCACAGCATCTCATTTGGGAGAATGCCGATGGGGACCAGATTCTTCTAAATCCACTTATGGTTCTTAGAGCACAAATCCTGTATACCGAAGTAAGTTTATTTCGTATCGCCTTTGTAGTCAATGTGGGCGCCGTGGCGTAAGTGGTTAGTGTGTCGGATCACTACGCGTGAGGTTCCAAGTTCGAATCCTACAAAACACCAAAAAGTTTTTTCACGGTCCCACCTCTCGCGAGCGTCTGACAAACATCCGAGAGTATTGTTGTCTCGAAAAAGCTTCTCAAATCGCCGTTCGGATACGGCACTAAACTGTAGGTCCCTTCCATTCGTGTGAAAAATATAACGCACACAACATGAGTGGTTGCGAGAAGCTAGGCCCTGGCACTTAAAGAGCTGTTGCGCCAAATATTTATTTTTATTTTTTTTTTTTTTGTAGTCAATGCTTTCGCTCATACCGGGGCCGCATAAGGGAGGACCGAGCTGACTACTCTCGAGAGTACGAGTAGAACTCGCCTCGCGTAGCCGGGTCCCCCAATATTTGGCAGGACCCTGCTGATTGCCGAAGCTTTTTTATTTATGGATTCCAAATGACTCTTAAAGTTCATCCGGCTGCCTAGCATCACACCAAGGTACTTGATGGCGTCTTTGGACTTTATTTTGCTGGTTCCAACCTGAATATTGACATATTCTGGTACTTTTCGACTGTCTATAAGGATGGCCTCTGTTTTAGGGTCAGCCAATTCCAGACCAGCTGTCACTAACCAATATTTAATGCGGCATAGATATTGCTTCATTTCTGACTATCTCTATCCCGTGGGTATGGTTCGCAACGGTAACCACAGCGATATCATCAACGAATCCAATATTTTTTTACTTCTTGCGGCAGAGATAATCGCAGAACTCCATGGTACAAGATGTTCCATAGAATGGGGCCGAGTACGGAACCTTGTGGATCTCCCGCAGATACGTAGAAGTATGTCGAGCCCTTGTCGCTTTCTATTAGTCAGATAGTTTGCCACTATTTTTCGCAGGTTGTATGGAGTGCCCATTCTGACTAATCTTCTCCTTACAAACGACCAGTCTGCAAAGATGAACGTATTTTTCATGTCCAACGTCACTACTGCGCAGTATTCTTTAGTTCCAAAACGCCATCTTTCCCCTTGTATTGGTTTGGCTCCGATATCAGCTACCATCTCAATGGCGTTTACCGCCGAGCGAGATTTCCTAAATCCGAACTGAAGGTCGGACAGTGCATCTTTCTCTTCTGCTATCGCCAGAAGTCTCTCGTAGATGATACGCTCCACGATTTTTCCTCTTGTAAGGAGCTTGTCTTAGTTTATTTGGAGATTTGGATGTGTGCAACATAGCGTAGCTTCTCATCTCTCTTTTGCTAGCTATAGAAACCATTGATAGGTATATACGCTAGGTACAGCCCTATCAGCAAACTTGAAGTTCGATTTTCATCACTTATTCATTACCATAGAATTAAACATGATCGGGCTACATACAGTCTTCGTCCACTGAGATTATTGTGTTGAACTCTATTGTCATTTGGAAGACTTGGAAGACGTTGTTTTAGCTAAAACGTGTCAAGCTTCAACTTATCTTGATACTGTTCTCTGCGAGTGTTATGAGCTTGGTTCTTAGGGCGGCGATTTGAAGAACATCGTCCGTTTCCTAGATTGGCTAAGCAAAGGTTAGAGCTGATTGAACAATTGCATCTACATAATATCTGCTTTCAACGATAATCATTCTTTGTGGTCGGTTGGTGCGGAAAGATTTCGAAATTTGTATTTGTATGTTCTAAGTCGTTAAACTTATATGTTCTAATCGCTTACAATTCCAAATGAAATCCTGCTAGGAAACCTTGGGGATTAGATCCAATGAATCTCCCATTCGGAGTGTTGTTTCCCATTCACTCGATGTGTGCAAGCCGATGCAGTCATCGATTCGTCGCCTTCGATTTGTTTTTTCTCGAGAAAACGTAAGCGGCTCTCTTAATAGCTCTGTTTGTTCCCTTGACCGTCTAACAGAGCTGACAGGATTCATGCTACAAAGGTTTATGTTTACCTCGACTTAGACCACTTAACTATTTTTAAGTTATATCTGTCAATAGTGACGATTTTTGTCAAGGCACTGTATACCTCTAAGTCATGAATACCTAGAGTATGCTACTGTCTTTTCCAGAATTCGTATAAGTTTAAATCTTTGGTCCCCTGGAAAATGTTACCTTGAACTCAAAAACAACCCTAAATCGTCATTTGACACTTACGAGATGGCTAAACAGTTCAACATTCACCTAATTTGGGTGCTGGGACACAGTGACGTTCCAAGGAACTGCTCCGCCAACGAACTCGCCAAGCAGGGCACTTGTTTACCGATCTCGTCGAACAAGTCGAATCTCGGCATGCCTCTCGCTGAAGTGAAATTATTACTTAAGCTCAACACCACTAGCACGACCAATCGCAGGCGGCACTCATTACTAGACAGATCTGCTCTAAACTGGATCAGAAACGCTCCAACTGCCTTATCGGGTTGACAAGGTCGCTCATCGCAACTACGGTAGGTTTCATTACGGGTTACTGCATCATAGGAAGGCATGCTATCAGGCTAGGCATCTTAGCAAATGATTTCTGTGGAACTTGCATGGATAATGAGGATATGAAACCATAAACTACACCTTCTTTGTACGTACCAGGCCCTCTCCGCTCGCAGAAGACTACACTTAGGAGCCTATCTCATCGAGAATTTAGGCAAGCTAGCTAACATCAACATCGGCATCCTCCAGCAGAAGCAACAAATTTCCGAATTCGCACCGTACCTCCCAGTAAAAGCGAAATAATAACAGCTATCAAGTCCCTTAAGAAGAACAAGGCGGTGGGTATTGATGGCATCCCAGCTGAGCTATGGTATTTCAAGTGGCGGTAAATACATCGGCCGATTTGCTGCCTCCGCTAATACGGAGAGCTTGGGATAGTGAACAATTTCCATATGAGTGGAAATGGGGGATGATCATTAAGCTTCCAAAGAAGGTAAACTTGATGGAGTGAGGTAACTGGAGAGGTATATGCGTTCTTCCAGCCGTAGCCAAAATAATAGGTGGAATAATTCTAGAACGAATTAAAGAACATCTAGATTCAACTCTCGACGTCGAACAGGCAGGCTTTCGTGCTGGATCCTCCTGAATCGACCACATAAACATCTAACGGATCATAATCGAACAATGCGTTGAGTATATGTCTCCGCTACATCAACTTCGACTTCTCTGTTTATCGACTTCGAGAAGGCTTTCGACAGCTTGAATCGAGATGCTATCTGATTGGCCTTGCACAGGAGAGGCATCCCAGAAAAACTTGTAACAATTAGCAAGGCTACATACGAGGGCGGTAAGCTTTACGTCGTGCACAATTGTAAGGTGTCGGAGGATTTTGAAGTCCAAAGTGGAGTACGTCAAGGGTGCATACTGTCCCCACTATCGTTCTTGGTGGTTATCAGCGATGTACTCCGTGCAGCATTGACGGAAGCTAATTCTGGAATTCGTTGGACTATGACATCTTGCCTTAAACACCTAGATTACGCTGACGATGTTTGTCCACTTTCACATCGGATAATGGATCTTCATCTGATGGCCCAAAATCTAGAAGCTGAGGCAAACAAAGTGGGGCTAAAAATAAACACAGCCAAACCAAAAGCCCTGAGAACTTTCAATACCCGCGCTCAACTTAACATCGCCGGACAGGAAGTCGAGAGAGCTGATAACTTTTTTTATTTAGGAAATGTGGTCTCGGTTAATTGCGGTGGCACCGAACTGGGTGTGTGCAGCAGAGTCGGGAAAACTAAAGCTGCGTTCGGAATGCTATCCAAAATCTGGAGAAGCAATGTTATCAGCTTAAGAACTAAGCTGCGACTGTTCCGCTCGAACGTAGAACCGTTGCTGCTTTATAGGTGCAGTACTTGGAAGGTGGACACCATTAACACACGCCAGCTGCAAGTCTTCGTAAGCAAATGTTTAAGCATCATCTTGAGGATTTTTTGGCCGAACCGCATCTCCAACGAGCAACTTTATACAAGAACGGGCCAAGAACCTATAAGCATTACTATACGAAGGAGAAAATGGCAATGGATTGGACACACCCTACGGCGCGAAGACAACTCCATTTCGAAATACGCAATGCAGTGGAATCCGCTCACCCAGGCAGGCAGAATAGCGGGGTGCCCTAGGCAAACGTGGCGCAGAACAGTTGAGGAGGAATCGAGCTCTTTAAGAATGAGTTGGAGGTAGGTCAAACGCGTTGCAGAACTTCGAACAAGATGGCGCGAAGGCGTGGTTGACGCCCTATGCCCCCCGAGGGGTTAAAGGATATAAGTAAGTAAGTATCCTCCAGCAGAGGTTCCAGGAGTAGTTCTCCCTGCGGATGATAGATCCATGTGGTACCACAATGGGTCTAGTCTGGTCTAAGCGAGGTTGCATTCTGCAGCCTTTCACTCTCATCTAGCATTACCTAAACCTTTGGTCTTTGGTTTGTTTTCTAGGCCGAAAGCAATACTGGTACGTTCCGATATGTGTGCTGCAAAACGTCACAGTGCGATGGAGCATATATGCTGATTCTGCTACTGCAGTCAGCAATCGGAGCCGGCGTCGTTCTTATTCTTTGACTTCCTGATAACTAAGCCAGCACAATTTGAGCTACGTGGGGTCCTTTCTGTTGGCTTTTTACTTTTTATCTGTTTGATACCTACTCAGGAGTCGTTGGAAGTACTCCTTCAATATATGTATCTACTACTCCCTGTACAATGGTGACTAGACTTCCCTCACTTTTTCGAAGAGCATACTTTCTGGACTCAAAGCTAGCTACCAGGTGCTTCTTCTTCTTCTTCTTCTTCCTATTTCGGCGAGGTTATGATCCGAAAACAAGGGATCACAACCCTCTCACTTCACCACATTTCTACTGATCCGCCTGTGGCGTTCGCCTATTTGACCTCAAAAAATATCGGCAGGCCTCCCGATTTACTGAGCTACCAGGTGCTTGTACGAGTATAATATATTTTTAAGTTTTGAACGTTTTTATGATTCCGAACTTCTTCGATATCCTTGACGGGTTCTTCCTAAGTGAGGTTTCATTTTTCTTTCAATCTGCATGCAGATATGCACATCACGCTCGACGAAACCACTTGGATGCATTAAACTCTGCTGGTCTGCTTTCAGAACTAGGGTCCCAATCCTCGGATAAAGCATCTTCTAAAGCACAAGTCGTAAGTTCATATAGTGACCCGTATTAGATAGACATTTAAGCTACGAGGGCCTGAAAATAGCTTCTTTAGTCTCTGAACTTTTTTCAAAGAATGATAAAATGAGACATGGGAATCATGACACTTAAGACATTCCGAGCGTGTACTCACTCTACAGTGCACTTATACTCCAGCAGACTCACCTTCAAGTAAGTCACATTTTTAATATTTCCCCCAGGCTGGGATGCCCTCTTTGGCCGGAAATGGCCATAAATCATTGCAACACCAACCCAGTCTGTTCCCATTTCCCAGTGAACCCACCTAATTAGAGTCCATTACAAAATATTTAGTGTCAATCAAAAAAACAAATTGTCTCTCCTTTCACTTTATACCGGCTGCGGGAAAACTCGCCACGAAGAAGCAAGAACCAACAGACGAATCTCTCAACTCTATGTCCACTTTGTTACAAACTATGTATCTTCTACTTCATCATAAACTTTACAACAACCTCAGATGGCCCCCAAACACCGGCCATCGTCATCATCGTCGTCGTTCACTACATGGCGCCCATGTCGCAACAACTCATAGTGCCAAACAATCCTCACCTTCGTTGTTCAGCGTGCTCTGGACAGCGACTTTCGCACCCCGGCTGGTCGGTATCGGTATCTCTGGAACACACAATGGCCAACTTTCAGACACACACACAGACCTGCAGACAATTCGTATGATTTACGCTTTTTAATTGCTGACCTTTGGGTGTTCGACGCAGATATGATGCAGCTGAACATTTATTGCCGCGCGTTGCTGTCCATGGTGTCCCGCGGGAACAATCTTTAGCATTGTCCTGTGGAGGTTTCCAACATTTCCGCTAATGAGATTTGTCAATGGTTGAGCTGTCCACTTCATTTTGGGCGGAGGGGGGGCTGTTGCCTGACAAACAGTCCGTGAATGCACAAGACTCTAGCTTGATCCGCTGCAGTGTCATGGCGATAGATGGGAATGGGATGACCATTCGGTCCATAAATGGTGACCATTGATGGACTCCTGTTTGGCAAGTAAACTCGTGGCTGTACTTAATATATTCTAAGTGGGGTTCGTGTTGCCTTAGCGAGCGACACAGAGAACACAAAACGAATGTTCATGGAGCTGGATCTTAGGATTAACAACATTGACAGATTGCTTCAATGAGGTTAATTTGAAGCGGGTACAGTAGTGGCGACCGCAGAGTGAACCTCATACTTATTATTCAATCTTGCATTCCTTATGGAGTTTACCAGAATGTGCATACATTTATGTACAATGTAGCCTCTTTGAAGGAAATGTTTGGGAAATCTCCTTCATCAAGGCTAACTCAGCTGGGACCTAGAACAGAAATAGGCCTTATAAGCACCATATTCTAGAAAGAACTATTGTGCTGGCTTTATATTTACCCGTGTGTCGGTGTGTCAGATAAACTCATCTTGCTCTGATGGTACTTAAGCGGACAATGTCCTGGCAGATAGCCAGATCTTCAGTTCTTCTTGGTTAAGTTCTAAGATACTTTATGACTTTATTGCGATTGGGGTTGATGAACTTTCTCGCCTGTTTTAGGTTATAAATTTTGGCCCAGTTATCAGTGAAGTTATCTACTTCTCATTATTTTATTTTTAAGTGAGCATTGCTAGGCGGTATACCAAAATATGGTTCCAGACCGATGAGTGGGCGACTTGCGCTTCTTCTAAGTAGACAATCAAGTACCCAGGTTAGTGTCACGTTATTGTCAGATGCTCTTACCCTACTGTGTAGGATTTAAGAATCCTGAGTCTTGCTTGGCTGTACGGGAGAATAAAGATGAACGCACCATTGATCCATCTCATCAGGCATCAGCTCAACCAAATTGGCATGCGCAACTGGAGGCAGCTGGATGGTACCGGACTGACTGGAGAGGTTTCTTGTTTAAGGCTTAGGGCCACTCCGGACTGTAGCGCCACCGAAGAAGAAGGAGAAGAAGGAGAAGAAGAAAAAGAAGAAGAAGCAGAAGAAGAAGAAGAAGAAGAAGAAGAAGAAGAAGAAGAAGAAGAAGAAGAATAAGAAGAAGAAGAAGAAGAAGAAGAAGAAGAAGGAGAAACATTATATCTGGGTTTTTGAGGAACGTTTCGTTATGTATGCGACTTAAGATTTATGGTCCAATATCTTGGGTAGTCTGAGAGAACTGTTTATAAGTTCTTTTTCAAACGTTATGCGTAACGGAGTGAAGTTAAAGATGGTTCCCAGAGCCGCGGTAGGACAAGTTTTCATTACCTCTGTGATATCCACAGAAGCCAGACGGTGTATTGAACTTAATTTTTCAAAATCAACTTATCGTGAAATTTGTATTTTAGGATGTCGTTGTATCAGTAGAAATACGGTGAAGTGGGAGGGTTGTGATCCCTTGTTTTTGGATCATTACCTCGCTGATAACAGGAAGAAGAAGAAGAAGAAGATGTCGTTGGATTCGGGCTCATTTTGAGAGAAATAAGGTCTCATGATGCTACCAACGTAGAAACAGTTCAAAATAGTGCATATTTCTGGGTGTTCTGGCATTCTGAATGGTTCCTTCTGAATTGGTCTCATTCCATTTAGGAGAGTATTGCTTCTTAAATAACCCGTTGAGCCTTATCGCTGGACACAATTTTTTTATAAAACAAAGGGTCAGCTTGTAATCGCTCGAAGGTTCAATCAGCGATTATGGATCTTATAAGTTTGAGAGCCAATATCTTTGAACAGAGCCCGAACTGCTGCCACTGCCGACGATTAGATAAATTTGGATCTTGCACACTTTCGTTTACAGCCGCGATATTCTTTTCAGAACGCACATTCCTTCGACGTGTTTAGAGAGCATACATACATACATACATTTTCAATGGCCCGCTAATCCTTCAGGAGGGTCGCGGGGGTAGGATGCTCAGGTGGACTCTCCATCCTTCTCGATCCTCCGCCATTGACTCCAACTCGTCAGGAGAAATCCCTAGACGGCTCCAGGAGCGATGCCAGACTTGGTTCAACCATCTATTTCTTGGCCTACCGCGGGATCGCTACCTAATGGCACGGCCACCATGGCACGTCTTGGAAGCCGGTCTGGGGGTATACGCACTACGTGACCAAACCATCGAAGCATAGATCGTTCCGTTCGGAGAAGTAGCTGCTCAACATTGAGCGCCTCGCGTACTCTGGTGTTGCGCACTCGATCCCTACGAGTTATTCCAGCAACACCGCGAAGGAACCTCATTTCGGCAGCTTGTATCCGCGATCTTATTCTTTCGGTAACTACCCAAATTTCATGACCATAGGTGAGAGTTGGAACATACACCAAGTTAAAAACCGATAGCTTAGCTTGAAGACTAAGTTCGGCCTTCCTTATAACAGATTGACCAAGCTCTCTCAAAATTGATCCAGCCTGACCAACTCTACAGGATAACTCGGCATTGCACCTCCCATCACTCGTGAATAAGACCCCGAGGTACTTAAACTTATCTACCTGCTTCAGTGTGACTCCACTAACATGCAGAGTGCACTGAAATGGTTTTTTGGAAACGACCATTACTTCTGACTTGTTCACGTTGATCTTCATTCCAGCATCATCACAAACGGCTACAAACCTTTCGAGTGCGCTCTGAAGTTCGGTTTGAGAGGACCCAAGGATGACCAAATCATCTGCAAAGAGCAGATGACTAATCCTTAGGTCTCCCACTTCGAAACATTCCCCGCCACGGCTGCGCTGCAACATCCAATCCATATATACAATGAAGAGGAGAGGTGACAAAACGCACCCCTGGCGGAGTCCATCGCAAGGTATTGATTTAATACCGTTTATCCGAACACAGCTTCTACAGTTTGTATATAAAGACTGAATCGCCCTTAACAGGGAACCATCAATCCCATACTCCTGCAGAACACCCCAGAGTTTGAATCGAGCTTTTTCATGTCATATGCTTTTTCCAAATCTACAAAACAAGTGTAGACAGGTTTGTCATACTCCCAGGCCTTCTCAAGAACCATTCTGAGAGTCAATAACTGGTCGGTTGTGCTTCTACCGGGACGAAACCCGCACTGCTCATCACCCAAAATGTCCTCAACCACAGCTGTGGAACGCGTTTCTAGCACCTTAGCGAGAGTATGTGCTGCGAAATCTGTCCACAGTTTGACGGATTGCTTGCTCAGATAGACGATCATGCGCTCCATAAAAATCACGAAGTCATCTATAAGCTTTGCAAAATTGACAACCGATTTTCAACCGTCACGCGTTGTTCAAGCGTGAGTTCCGGCTGCCTGTTTCCTCAGTCCGCCAACGTTGATCTTGTCACATCCATACCGGATCGTCTGGCCTTGCTTAACAACCGTCTCTGCCGATTGATTGTTCATTTATGAGGAAGGTTACCACTCTTCCCTTGTCTTCTTCTCAACTACTGGTCGCCCCCACAGTCGGGTGTTCAGCTCCTCATTCGGCGCTTTAATGAGATCAAGCGACTTCTTCTGGTCGGGTACAGAGCTCCTCGGGAGGAAGACATGTGATAGTGTGAGTTGTGGGGATATCGCTTCTCAAACATGCCTTCAATTCTACTCCCTTCCACACACTTATTCGCACTGCTGCTTGCAGTAGCCATTTAGCCGCTTTCTCATCATAGCAGTCAACGAGTGGTAAGCCTAATCTAAAGTGAATACCTTTAGACTGAAGCTTGCTCTTCCAGGCTAGTGCTACCTTTTTAATAATGGTGTCATCAAGCGCCGTCTGCTCATCGGTGCTTAGCGTTGCCACCGGGTAATTTTTGGTAAGGATAGCCACATGCAGATTTCTAACCATGACTGCATATCTGGTGTCTGGCTCTACTCTCCGTCTTCTCTCCACTGTGACGGTTCTTGGACCCGCAACGCTGCTGATAGCTTTGTGCTGCTTACTGTCAGGTTTTTCCGGGGGGATGATGGTATCCCTTGCACTTTTTTGATGGCTATCTTCCTGGCCTCTTCAGATTCAAAACATGAGGTTAGGAAGCGCAAGTACAACTTTGCACCCGCTCTACTGAGGCCGCTTCTCAGTGGATCATCCAGACCACCGGGATAACCCCTGTCTAGTAGCGTGCGAGGTTTATGCTGCCGATCTCTGGGTCTGATACTCTCTGCTGTTCTTTTTGCATTCCGCCTTCCTTGTCAACGATCAAGGCTTTTGTGCTCTTGGAAGCCACTGTCTTCTTGGAGAGTCAATGTGTCTGTGTCTGTAGTGCTCTGTATTTACCCTGCGTCTTGGACTAGGTCTGCGCGCTGAAAGTGTTCTTCTACGACTTGTGCTTGGCCTGTCGTGTTCGTCATCTTGGAGGTCTCTCTCCAGACGAACCCATTGCCATTTCTTTGGACCTCATTAAGCATACCCGAACGATAGATTCGTAAAATAGTTCTCCATGAAGTTATGCTGACCGATTATTCATCTTAAAGTTAGCTTCTTAGATATATTGTCTAGGTAATCAAATAAGGCCAAAGAAGGTGTTATACACACTGAGCCTTCCTTCGACTATTTCTTGCACTCCCGACTGTACTCACAATTAGTTCAAATCACATTTAATTTGTATCTGCATGCATGCCCAATCATTTATCTGATATAGATTTATACTCCGTAATAATACATATGGATGAATCTCCGGTGTAATCTTCATTCCACTTACGACGAGTGGGCACAAGGCCTGCTATTGCTACTTCTTCACCCGCTTTGTTGTTATAATTACTCACTTGATAGAATTAGATTGATTGAGTGGGGTGGAGATGCCTCCATACCACGCAGCCTAGGAATGCTGCACTGCATCGAAGGCCATTTCCTGATTTAACTACCTCAACTCAGCAAACAAGCGCACTGGAGTTCTATCAGCTTTTAGGATCTTAGCTGCGCTTGAGCGCTTGCAACATTTTATGCATGCGACTGTGTGTTGTTGCCTCCTTCGCGCGAATGTGGAGCGAGTCGGGTGGAATTTATTCTAAAAGAACAGAAAAATAAGCCTCCAGAGTGGGAACGACGACGACACACGAGACGGTTCGACTGAGATTATCATGGCACTTGACTTATTGCCCAGAGAGTACCTAAGTTGGCCGATAGTGGTCTGGTCGCAATAGATGTTGTTGAAATGCAAATACAATGCATATGCCCACAGGATGTGCTTGCGACAGGAAAGGAATGTGCGCTGCGCATTAGTTAGAGGAGGAGATGTTTGTTTCGGAGCAACATTGCTCCGAGATTCATATCACGGAAACAAGTGCGAACTGTAGAGCGTGTGCGGTATGAAGTGGGTAGAATGGGGACAGGATTTGATTATTTCTGGGCGAAATGGATCGATGGGCATTTAACACTCGAAGATAAGGTCAATTTGAATGAGTTTTGGATGGTGGTATGGGGCTAGCATACTCGATCTTTTTACTTATCGTGGAAGGGATTTTTAGGGCGATCCATTCGGCTGCAGATAATATTTAGAAAATCTACTGAAAGTTGAAGGTGAAGGAAGAATTTATTCTCAATGATGTTGAAGCAATGCATCTATGACATGCGAATACGCATTTTTGGACCTACTTACTATTTGAAGCTGGGGAAAGAAGCCTTTAAGTCAGTGGACGCTATTCATGCAAGATCATGAAGATCACCACTCTTACGCTAATGGTAACAAGCTGCGCTTTTAAGCCTTTAAAAACCTAGCCGTATTGTCTGAAAGACTGCACGTTAGTAAAGAAAATTTAACGTCGGATATCGTGAAGTATCTGAAATATCTGAAGTACTCAGAATACATGAAAATGTTTTATGCTTGTAATGCCTTAAATATTTAAAGTACTTGAAGTACTTCATAGGACTTGAAAGTTGTGCCAAAAGCTTCAAAAGTATTGGTACTCATGTTTTCAACTATAAATACTAGGGTCGAAACCAGTGGAACTCTGTTTGAATATCTAACGAGTCAAGCGGTTAAGGAATTGAATCTCCTTGTGCAAGCAGATTTAAGGTCAGGGACTGATATTCTAGAGTACCTCCAGATGAGCTCGTAAGGTGCATATCCTTGATCAACTGCTAATCAGATGATGATGCGTTACTTTTTATTTAGGCAGTCGAGCAAGATAAAGCAGTTTTGGAGCTTTTTTTATAATTTGTGCGCATTCAAGGGGTTATGAATGCCCTTAACATGTTGTTACCAAAAAAATGGAGTAATGATATATACATAGATGTAATAAAACTCTTATATTTATATTGAAATTAGGTAACTCTTATAATATACAGTCCATTGCTGATCAAACACAACTTTTCGCGAATTCCGCGGAACGTCACTGGAGGTTGGTGTGTTCGTCGGTGGCAGCCAGAATCAGAATGAAGGAATGATGGCGATTGTTGGCGCCATCGTCAAAAACCTAATGGCCGTTCTCCTCTTCGCTCCTTTCAGTGTGCCATCTAGCCGGCGGTAGCGAACTTGTCGATCGTGGTGAATTGTAGAATTATAGGGTGGACTCGCTACAATGTTTTTACACAGTGCGGGTGTTGGAAAGGATAGATGGAGAGAGAGAAAGATTTGGTGTAGTGGTTTGAAGCTCAGTTGTTTATGCTTCAGAGAAAATCCGGATGTGGCGTCCAGTGGCTTATATCTATGTTTTAATTGTAACTCAACTTTGTTGCGGTTATTAAGACGAATGGCAATCCTAATTGCCATGAACTACGTTGTGAAGAACAGCAGAAAGGGCCGTAATATTTATGTCTGTAATGTCAGTCAGGCTGCGCTTAAAGTCTTGCTGAATCCTTCAACCACTTCAAAAATAGTACATGAAATCAAAAACTCTTTGAACTCGGTCGAAAGGCTGAATTCACTGTCCCTTATCTGTGTCCCAGATTAAACTGGGATCCTGGGGAATTAGATCTCCGATGAGATTGCTAGATAAGGCTCAGAGGAGGCTTTCTCAGGTCCTTAACCTGCGTTGGGTCTCAGTGCGTTTTCAGTTATGGCTTCCATTGACGACTGGGTTTCTCACGAACGCAATTGTGTGTAGCATGACTCGCCTGACATGAAGGCTCCAGAACATCTGTAAGAATTTAGCGGCATTTTTGCTCTCTTTCAGCAGAAAAGACTTCAGACAACTTACTGACGTTGACAGGCCACTTTGCTTTCGCCAATCACCTTAACGTGCTGGGCTTAAGCGACACTGCAATCTGCGATGCTTGTGGAAAGAGCGGTGATGCTGAGGAACATTATCTCTTCGCGTGTTAGACCTTTACTCGTATCATGTGGCAGATCCTCGGTACTGATGTGGTGAGTCCTGGTACTGTAGGCTCTTCATTACTGAAGTGCTTGCTTGGCTTCTTAGAAAGACAAGGAGATTCTAGTAATATGGGTAAACCAGGATTTGCTCTCTGGTAGTAAAATGGACCAGTTGCGTCTGAGTCCTCCAGTCGAGCGTTTCCTATACCGACAAAAAAAGGCTGATGGGACAATTAAATTGGATAAGCTATACATTGGCTTTCCTTTCTCCTTATGGGACACTGGCTCATATTCTGGTACGCTATCAGACCTCACATTCATCTATCATCATCAACATAGCTCAATACCACTCTCTATCCTCTTCTTAGAAAAGAACAGATCCAATCGGGGTTCCGTGTCAATATATTGTCTAATAGTGATATTAGGTCACTTCGAGATAAGCTTTGTTCAGCTATGAAGGTCTTATACAAGTTTGAGGCTTAGGCGGCTGTTAAGCGTGGATCTATTCTTTTCCGGTTGTGGAAAAAAGGGTTTCTGGATTCTGCTTGAACTGGAACTGGCACCTTCAACCGCGTTTTGGCCACAGCCTCTTCATAGATCTATTGTTCTTAAACAATTTTTTTTAAGTGGGCAGTTTAAGGTCTATGCTGATGCGTATTAGAAGTAATCTCTGTAGTACACTAAGTACAAGTACTTTTGCACGAGGATGCATTGAAATGTTCGCAACCTGACCAAGGAATCAAACTCAGAAGCTTACAAATTGCTTTTATTCTTCAACCTAATCTTCTTTCATCTCAATACAACTCTTCCATTTGGTCTCTAAAGGCATTATAGCTGTTTTAAAAAGGAGTTTTTTAAGGTCTTAAAAAAACACGTTTACTGCACTTTCATTCGTAGAAAATCTCTGTCCTCCCAAAGGTTTCTTGTTTCAGGTAGGGAGCAGATGAAGGTCTCACGAAGCCAGATCAGGCAAGTAGGGTGGATGCAATTGAACGGGCTGGAAAAGCACAACTATGGATATCAGCCAAAGTCTGACACAACAGTTGTGACCGTGCATTGTCCCGGTGAAGTACAACTTTTTTCCTTAACATTCCTGGACTCTTATACTTTACTTTCTCTCGCAGGAGACGCAAAAGACAGTAGTCTTTGATTAGTAGTTCATTGTTTGATGCTTAATGTCATTACCTTATCCGCCGATAAGTTAACTTCGGGGCTGGTTTCCAAGATTGTTTTACGCATGTCTCGTCTGTCATCACAAATCTGGCCAAAAAATCCACTGGCTAGATTTGAAACATCTCCAAACAAACGCGGGATTTCATCAGTTGATTGCGGTTTGTGGTCCAACTGAAAGCAGTTTCTGAACCCATTTGGCAAAAAACCTTGGAGTACTCAAATTCGTTTTGAATGAAGTTTTGGGTCCATTCATACAAGATGCCGATGGTCTCAGCTGTCGCCGTTATATCCAATCTGCGGTCTGCGATTGTCAGATGTGATCTGACATTTTTTTTCAATTTTTTCCTCTATAGTTCAGGAAGATGGATGATCTTCCACAGCATATGCCGTCTTCAATGCTCTCTCTTCCATGTTTGAATTCGGCTGTTTATTTAACTGATGTTCTCGATGCCTCACGTAAAGGAATAGAACTAAATGCAGTACAGGAGTAAAACTTCATAGAGTCACTCATACAATACACTTTTTTTTTTTAAATTTCCAATCGTCTGCTCATCCTTCATAAGGGTCGTGGGGGTAGGTGGACTTTCCATCCTTCTCAATCCTTCGCCATTGACTCCAACTCTATATGGCTCCAGTAGAGATGTCGAACCTGATCCAACCATCTATTAATAGGCCTACCTGATGGCATAGCATGCCGTGGAAGTCGGTCTGGGAGCATACGCACTACGTGACCAAACCATCGAAACATAGATTGTTCCGTTCGGAGAAGTAGCTGCTCAACATTGAGAGCCTCTCGTACTCCGGTATTGCGCACTCGATCCCTACGAGTTATTCCAGCAACACCGCAAAGGAACCTCATTTCGGCAGCTTGTATCCGCAATCTTATTCTTTCGGTTACTACCCAAATTTTATGACCGTAGGTGAGAGTTGAAACATACACCGAGTTAAAAACCAATAGATTATCTTGAACAATAGGTTAGGTTAGGTAAGTGGGCAGGTGTAGGGGGATAGAAAACCTCCACACCACACTCAGGTCAGTATAGACCCATTGTGATACCCAAGGGGGGAAAGGAGATAGAAAAAGGAAATCCCTACCTCGTGGAAAAATACCGTCTTGTAAGTATCCTAAAGAAAGAACTAAGTACTCACTGTGTCCTAGATACAAACCATCCAGAGGATTTGATGAAGTTTGCGATGTCATTTATTGGTCTGTTGGACAACTCTTCTAGATCCTCAAAGAAGTGTTGCCCAAGGATCTTGTTTCTCAAATGATAGAGGCCTGGGCAATGACAGAGAAAGTGGGCGGTGTCCTCCTGAGCCTCCTCGTCGCCGCAGCCTCTACAAAGGTCGTCGCTAGTCACACGTAGTTTTTTCATGTGGTACCGCATGGTGTTATGCCCCGTAATGACTCCAATTAGAGTAGAGAGGGATTTTCTGTGCCTCTGTATGAGTCTATTGGTTCTTACTCTGTCAAAAGCGGGCCACAGCTTCCTCGTGGTGACACAAGTATCTAAACAGGTCCACCTATTGTTAGCCTCCGTTAGGGCTTTGTTTCCTGCTACGAGCTTAAGGGCGCAAGGCGGGATGTACACCGAAGGGTCGGATTGGTCCTAGCTTAGTGCTGAGTCACCTCTAGCCAATTCATCGGCTTTCTCATTCCCTGGAATGCCTTCATGACCAGGGACCCAGCAGAGCCTTACCTCGTGCTGTGTTCCAAGAACCTTGAGCTCTTCTCTACAACACTTCACAAGCTTCGATTTTATTTCTATAGCAGATATTGCTTTTATCGCTGCCTGGCTGTCGATGAAAAAGGTGATATCCTCGCGTGGTATTGCCCTCATCGCAGTCTCACGAGCTGCTATTGTAACTGCTAGGACCTCCGCCTGGAAAACGCTGCTGTACTTCGGAAGCCGAGCTGACATGGAGAGGCCAAGCGTTTCAGAGAAGATGCCTGCCCCTACACCTATTTCCATTTTGGATCCATCGGTGTAAACAGCTAAGGATCGCTCGTTAGGCGTTCTGTCATTTTTCCAGTCTTCCCTGCCGGATAGGTGCTAGAGAATGGTCTTAAGAAGTCTAGGTAAGGCGTTAAGTAGTCTGTATTAGATACACTGCCTAGATATCTCTGCAGGATCGTGGTGTGACCCATTGCATTTGGTCTCCAGCTATCTGTTTGGCTTAATCTTACGGCACTATGGGCTGCCGATACTTGTATAAAGATGTCTAGCGGAAGCAGATTGAGAATGGCCTCGAGTCCTGCTGTAGGTGTCGTTCTCATCGCACTGGTTGTGGCGATGCACGCTAGTCTTTGTACTTTTGTGATAGCAGCTAAGTTATTTATTTTGCTGGCTGCCTGCCACCATACAAGGCTGCCATACGTTAGTATTGGCCTTACTATAGCTGTATACATCCATAGGATGATTTTGGGGCTCGGTCCCCAAGTCTTCCCAAATATTCTATTGCACGAGTAAAAAGCTATGGTGGCTTTTTTGACTCTTTCGTTGATGTTTAGTCTCCAGTTCAGTTTCCTGTCGAGCACCAGGCCAAGGTATCTCGCACTATCGGAGATACTCAGGGGAGTACCCCTTACGGAAGGAGTTACGAATTGTGGAATTATTCTTTTGTTAGTGAATAGTACTAACTCTGTCTTCTGGGGATTAACCGCCAGCCCACATCTCTCCGTCCAGGAGTCAATGATTTCCAGCGCCCCTTCGATTTGTTTGCTCAGGGTCGGGAGAAATTTACCTGTTGCTAGCAGCACAACATCGTCCGCATATGCAATGGCCTTGACGCCGCTGTTTCTAAGTTTAAGAAGGACTTCGTTCAGGACAATAACCCACAGTAGTGGGGATATAACCCCTCCTTGAGGGGTGCCTCTTGAGGCATAGACTTCGAGCTTAGTACCTCCGAGTTCAACTTTGATATGTCTTTCCTTTAGCATATTGACGATCCATTTTATCACAGAATTGTGAATATTGAGGTTCGTGAGAGTTCTATTGACCGCTTCCGTTTTGATATTGTTAAAGGCTCCTTCAATGTCCAGGAAAGCGGCTAGTGTATATTCTTTATTTTTCAGTGATTTTTCTATTGAGCCGACTACACAGTGCAGCGCTGTCTCTACGCTTTTTCCTTTCGTATAAGCGTGCTGCGCTGGGGATATGTCACCTGGGCGTAGTTTACTACGGATGTATATGTCAGCTAGCCTTTCAAAGGTCTTTAGGACAAAGGAGGTAAGGCTAATTGGCCTAAAGTCCTTTGCAGTAGTGTGGCTTGCTTTACCGGCCTTGGGTATGAAGACCACTTTGACCTCTTTCCATGATCTAGGTATATACCCCCACATGAGGCTGTTGAGGTACAGTTCTTTAAGTACCGGGATGATTGTGGTTATTGTTTTCTGTAGCATGATCGGGATAATCCCGTCGGGTCCTGGGGATTTAAAGGGAGAGAATGATCCGATTGCCCACTCAATTCTTTCCTCTGTGATAAAATCTGTCGGAGTTTCCGTTACAAAACTACTGTTAGTTACGATGTTATTATCTGGATGGGCCGTACAACCCGGAAAGTGCGCTTTTAGCAGGGAGCTAAGCGATTCTGCACAGGATTCAGTCCACCTTCCGTCGGATTCCTTGAGAGATCCAAGAGTTTTTGATTCCCTGGATAGAATTTTCCTCAGTCTCGCAGATTCTGTCGTACCCTTGATTTCATTACAGAAGTGCTGCCAAGAGTGGCGTTTGGCCTTCTGTGTCTCGTTTTTGAAATTTCTCTGACTGGACTTATATTGTTCCCAGTCCGCTTCTAGCATAGTTCTTTTGGCCTTATTTAGAAGGTGTCTAGTTACTCTCCTAATTCTAGCTAGTTCAGGTGACCACCAAGGTGGTGATTTTTTATCTTTTCGTTTGGTTTCTGGACATGCTTTGACATAGGCTTCATTAAAAATGGATGTAATATCCTCCGCCTTGCGGTCAATGTCGGCAGGTCCGAACCAGTTGCTATCCTGCAGGGATCTTACACCTTTCCTCACCTCGTTGTTAAATAGATCCCAGTTGGTTTTCCTGGGATTCCTGTAAGGTTTGGGAGAGTCATAGTTGTTACCCACGAGGAATTCGATCAATTTGTGGTCGGAGTAGGACTCTTCCCCTATCACGTTCCACTTGTCAATAGTTAGGATGCTCGAGTTACTGGCTAAAGTTACATCTATAACTTCTTGCCTGTTCTTTACTACAAAAGTAGGTTCGTTACCCCTATTCGCTACAATAAGGTTATTTTCAATTATAAACTCAAATAAAGACTCACCGCGTAAGTTTGTGTTGCTGCTACCCCATTGAGAGTGATGAGAGTTGGCATCACACCCCAGCAGCAAGTCCCATCTTTCCTGTTCCGCCTTTTGCACAAGAGAGCGGGTCAGTGTGGATGGCGGTCCCTCCTTGGCATCAAAAGGCATGTAGACGGCTGATAGAATCAGCGGGGAAAGCCCCCTCCGCTCAAGCCTTACCACTGTTTGGTCCTCATTGCTGTAGCTAGATAAAAGAAAAAGGTTAATTTGTTTCCTAGCTACGATGCACGTTCTGTTCTTACATTCCGCGTGTAGCGGTTCGATGCTGTATGTAGTAAGGTCTTTATGCCTTAGCCCACTTATTTTGCCACGGGAGATCCATGGCTCTTGAATTAGGGCAATGTCTATGTTCCTATCTCCCATGAGATAGATGAGGTTGGCGCTAGCTGCTATGCTATGGTGAAGGTTTATTTGAGCAATCTTCATCATTGATTTATCTTATCACCCGCCTTCCTTCTTTTCTTTTCGTCCATCCCAACTAAAGGTCTGACCTTGCATCGGGTAATTCCAATGCGAACCTTATAGTTGTATCTCCTTAGGATGGGCATGGACTTGTGGTTAAGCAACACCACAATCTCAGTTCCGGCTTCTGTATGGGTACCCACTTCTAACACCTCCCAATTTTCGCTATATAGCTCGGGGTTGAGGTGTTGGAGGTTTCTTTCCAGCCGTTCTCTAGGAATGTGTGGGCCCGGAATGAGAATGCGGCCTTTAGGCCTAGTGAATTCCAGCAGATCTGTTTTTTCCACAAGTCGCAGGTCGGCATTCGCCCAAGGAGCTTGCGTGCTGGTTACGAAATTCTTGAGCCAATTGAGTGTTGTCTCGTTGTCACACGACATGACCTTGAAGCCTTTGAAGGTGGTGAGCTGCTCAAAGAAAGGGATAGTTCCCTGATTCTTGACTATGGCGTCGTTTACTCCGTCGAGTATACGCAGCTCCACCAGCCTCCATTGGTCTCCGGATAGCTTCTCTTGGAACACCCCGCAATCGGCTCGGCCGTGAGCCTTGCGGCCCCATCCGAAACGGTTGGCGGGGGCTTGAGTCTGTCCGAGACTGAGGTGGATGGCAAGAGGCTTTCCTTCCTCGACTCGAACAATCTCCTGCCTGTTCCCCTAATCTGCCCTATGCTACGTCGATTGTTGCCTGAGTCAGCAACAGAACGCCTCGCAGTCGACCTAGGTTTGGACTGTGCGTCCTTGCTTGGATCGACTGAAAGCGGTTTAGGTCTGTCCCCGGCTGAGGTGGATGGCAAGAGGCGTTCCCTCCTCGCCGCGGTCAGTCCTACATCCGTTCCTGTTGCGGTCGAGTTCCGTGACGTAGTCGCCTTATTGGAACAGCCAGCAACCGGCTCAGGGGTTGAGTCTGAGTCGGTAGCTGGCCGAAGTCTCCTCGCGGCTGAGGCGGGGAGCAAGAGGCTTCCCGCCCCCGCCGCGAGGGGACTTCTTACCTTACGGCCCGTCCTGTCTTGTCGGGTGGATCCTCTCAGCTTAAGCGTGTTAGTGGCTCTATCCAGAGCCACTCTTTCCTTGTCCGTGTAGGACTCCGGATCACGCTTTTTAAGCCGCCATATTAACCGGATAGCATTGCGTATACGGTTGCGCACCGTCGTCTGTCTTGGGTAGATGTCTACGTCGCTGGTCTTCCCTATTTTGGGTGGTCGGGCTAGTCCCAAACCATGGCTACCTAAGCTAACTACCGTCGCGAAGCTGCAGGCAGAAGAGTCAATCCTAGGCTCAGCAGGACTGCAATCGCCAGGTTGCTGAGGTGTTGACGTATCCTTCCCGCGTGAGTCGCTGAGGCTTGACACGCTGGAAGTGTCCATCTTGACCATCTTGGTATCCTCCAAAGTCGCACTCTCACCTAACACTGGGACTACCCCAGTCGTCGAGTCAGAGGCTTTATCGGTAGGCTTTTGCAATACCACTGAATCACGATTGTGCTCCGGATTGGCCGATGAGATCACCTTGCGTCCTGACTGGCTAAGGCTTGTCGCAGACTTAGGTGGTCCCATCAACCCTTCCTCGCTCGTGACTTCCGCCGTCACTGTTCTTTTTGGAGAGCTAGCAATAGGCTTACACTCCGCCAAGGACTGTTCCTGCAGGAAGGCACGTGCGTTATGGAGCCTCTTCCGCTCGCATTCCGTTAACTCCTCCCATTTCTTGGTCCCTAATCTCCGGACTGTCAACTTGCAATTTTTTGAGCGCTTGGAGGATGTTGACATATTGGAGAAGGATGAACTGGCAATGGAGCAAGTGTCGCTTGATTCCAGAAAAAGATTTTCCAGATTGACGTCAATTGCACCAACGCTTTCCTCATCCGACGTACGGAGAAGAATTGCTTCTTCCTCCACTCCTACACCTTGATCGGTTTTTATAGAGCTAGGAGTGCCCGATCGAATTACACTCTTCGCTTATGGTTTATTATGTTTTGAAGTATTTTGCATTTGGATCCCACGAGTAAGGGGGAAGAAGATGTCCGCCTGCACTCACCCCCTGTATGCAGGTAAGAGGAATTAAAATAAAACTGAAGGTCCCCAGGTATTCAGAGTTTGCGCTCGCGACTGAGCTTCCCCCCAGCCATGCAGGCCTCGGCGCGTCGTACCTTGCCTTGGGTGATCACCTTTTGGTCTCTAAAACCTCCCCTTTAGTCGAACCGATATGTGGGAAAACATCTAGCTGGACGCAGACTAGATTTAGTTATTCTCCTCGGCTCGACCTTTGGTTCATAGGAAATAGATTAAGCCTCTCCACCACGACAAGGTAGGGATCGAGGAGAGGATCTTGAACAATAAGTTCGGCCTTCATTATAAGAGATTGACCAAGCTCTCTCAAAATTGATCCAGCCTGACCAATTCTACAGGATAACTCGGCATTGCACCTTCCATCACTCGTGAATAATACCCCGATGTACTTAAACTTATCGACTTGCTTCAGTGTGACTACACTAACATGCAGAGTGAACTGAATGGCGTTCCGGACGCGACCATTACTTCCGATTTGTTCACGCTTTCCTTCATTCCAGCATCATGGCACCAAACCTATTGAGTGCGCGCTGAAGTTCGAACCACGGATGACCAAATCATCCGCAAAGAACAAATGACTAATCCTTAAGTCTCTCACTTTGAAAAATTTTCCGCCACGGTTGCGCTGTAATACCCAGTCCATATATACAATGAAGAGGAGAAGTGACAAAACGTATCCTTGGCGGGGTCGAACGCCCGCAGTGAAAGGCATTAACGCCGTTTATCCGAACACATCTTCTTCAATCAATTCCATACTCCTGCAGAACACTCTAGAGTTTGGGAATATTGGGAAATAAAAAAGGGAGAAGTACCAATTCAGAATTAAAACTATTTCAATGGCAGGTCGCGAATTTTGCAAACCGAGTCAACAACCCTAGATAGTAGAAACCGTCTAGCATATCCAGGTCTACCGATGTTTGGCAGTATTCGAGAAAGGGCTGCCTGCTGCAGTGAAGCCTTCTCGCTCGAGTATTCCACCTGCCTTTTTAACCTGAACCTATTGTCGAGCATCACTCCTAAATATTTGACAGCTTTCTTGGTTCTTATAGTTTGATGACTGAATGAATATTCCCATATTCAGCAGCTTTTCGACTTGTTATAAGAACAGCATCAGTCTTGTAGTCTGCTAACTCTAAGCCGCCGGATCCTAGCCAGTCTTTAATTTTTTCGGTTGCTTCGTTTGTTGCTGATTCTATTTCGTGGATTTGTTTAGCCACGGTGACTACGGCGATGTCGTTAGCGAACCCGATTATCTTACGAGTAACTCCTTGCGGCAATGCTAGTCGCAGGACTCTGTCGTACATGATATTCCATAAGGGAGGGCCTAGTACCGATCCTTGCGGGACTCCTGCCGTAACGTTGTAGTACTTTACCCGCTCGTTGGTTTGTTATCTCAACTTCCTGTTGGTGAAGCAGTTTGTAACTATCTTCAATAGGTAGTATGGAGTATTCGTTCTGACTAGCGATCTCCTTATAAACGACCAATTTGCCGAATTAAAGACATTTTTGATGTCCAGAGACACTACTGCACAGTATTTGTTTGTCCCTCCCTCGCCATTTTTCTCCGTGGATCGCTTCAGTTGCTGTTTCAACCGCTTTTATGGCATCAACGGTAGAATGCGATTTTGTAAATCCGAACTCATGGTCTGACAGTGCTCCTTTCTCTTCTGCTACCACGAGCAGTTTGTGGTATATTATTCGTTCAAGTATCTTTCCCAAAGTGTCGAGTCAATATATTGGACCATACGACGATGGTTCTCCTGGTGGCTTGTTTTCTTTTGGTAGCAGTACCAAATGTTGAAGCTTCCATCACCCAGGAAAAACTCCTTCCTCTATACACTTTTGCATTGTGGTTATAAAAATGTCCGGCCTCTTTTGAACAGCCTCGCTTATCACAAAGGACCTTCACTGGTCTAAGTGTGTCTGCACACTCGTGTGGACAGCCAACCTAACCTTTGAACAGCTTCTTTCACTGCCTTATTGGAGATGCCATCTGGTTCAGGTGCTTTGTTGCTTCCTATCTTCCTGCATGCATCAAGTAGCTCCTCCCACGTAATAGCAGGGATGTACTCTGTATTGG
Source organism: Brachypalpus laphriformis (assembly GCA_945910035.1). Taxonomy (NCBI): domain Eukaryota; kingdom Metazoa; phylum Arthropoda; class Insecta; order Diptera; family Syrphidae; genus Brachypalpus; species Brachypalpus laphriformis. The sequence goes on along the minus strand of OX246754.1, from coordinate 14,788,049 downwards.
TTTCTCTGATTATATCACACAAAGAAGATGGTCTATGGGGAATAGGTGCTCTATTATGTATCTTAACATAGCTGGGCAAGTTATTTGTGGGGACCTATGGCCTTTCAGATTTGTCATCACCATCCTGTACGCCATACCCCAAGGGTTTATGTCTGCTACGTTACACAGTCATTTAAAAAATATTATTTTACTCTCTTTGATTGCCTTTTTTAAGTCACATTTCGCCAGTTTGAATGCGTCTAGACGCTCCTGGAAATTGACTCTTCCCCTCGATCGTTGGACTCTGCATCGGGCTTGTAGACTCCTTGCCTTAAGTGTTTTTATCTCGTCGGTCTACCAGTAGCATGGTGCACCTCTTCTACTAACTGTTCGTCTGGGCATTGCTGCATCGCACACTGTTGTGATAGTGCGGGTGAGTTGGATCGAGAGGATATCCGCTGTTCTGCTACGATTTATGGTATCGGTGCTCATCATTTTCTCGAAGGTGTCATTGTCGAAGAATTTGTCCATCCATTTTGGGTCTGTTAATTTAGGGCGTAGGAAGAAGGGTGTCATGATGGGAGTGCGTTCCATCTCTCATCCATTTGCAATGGGGGTGAGAATTTTGTTATCGAATATCGGTCATCTAGTTATCGTGGAGGTCCCTATATTCCTGGACTCAACAGAGTGATGCTTTGTGGCTAGCGGTTAGTGTTCTTCGTTTCAATAGTTTGAACTTATCTAATCTGGCTGAAATTATCTTGGTGACTGCTTGACTGTCTATATAAATGTGAATATATTTTCTTTGGTTTCAAGGATAGCTCTCGGGCAGCCTCGGCAATAGCAGAGTGGAAGCCTTATTGACTACCCAACGTTGCGTTCTACTAAGGGCTCCAATCTACGATGAGCTTGAGCTAGCACCAAACAAGAATCTGAAGAAGCAGCGCGCTGTGCTCTTTTACCACTTAAAACGGCATACCCCTACCGTTTTAAAGCCAATGATGCTGGTGAATCAGCAAAAACCATGTCGATTCTGAGCACAAACAAACGTATTCGTTTCCAAGACATCTGAAAGTGTAGCGCAGATAATCGAAGAACCCTAAAGCTTAGTAAGGAGTGAGGCCAGAACGTGATATCAAAACTAAAACCGGCAGTATAACTGAAGCCAAATTAAGAATACGACAATGGTCTTACTGTTTCTAGCCATTCATTTCTAGTCTCCCACCAGTTAATAGCTTCCACACATAGCACTATCTCAAGCACCACCATAACTTTCATCACCAGACAAAGGTGGATCAAATTGATCTATAAAACTCTTACTCTCCTGATCCGCATGATCGACGGAATTATTAGCAAAAAAATTCTTTTACAAATTTTCTATAATTTTTTCCTGAAAAGAATATGTTCATACACCTTTCCCATCATCATCAGCTCTATCAGCACCTTTCTATCTCCATATAAACACATTGCCTCCTCGCCGGCCGGCCACCTTTCTATTCCATTCCATGCTTCAGCGCTGTCCAGTCTAGGTGTGATTGTTAGACATTCTCCTCGCCATCCCAGCGCATAACCTCAGATAACCCCAAACCGAATGTCCGAAGAAATTAGTCTTTCAACTAATTAAAGTCAATTCCCCGAATGCCGAAGCCCATGCTGCTGGTAGCCCATAAAACCGATAAAAAAAATGCCAAAAGGCCCCCGTAAGACACGTGCTACGATTTAATCACGATCACCACTGAATCAGTTCCATAAATTAATCATTTTCCCCTTTATAGTCTTTCTCCATTCGATAATCATAAAAATTAATTTTTGCGAAAAGTTTATGAGAAGCCAATTTGCTTGGTCATTCATCAGACAAAGCCACTTAGGTGGCTCAGTTCCTGACAGATGTGTCGTCGTCGTCGTCGTTGTCGTTGTCGTTGTCTGTCCAAAATGAAAGTGATTCATGTGGTGTGGAATATTTTTAAATTTATTAACAATTTTTCCCGGGTGACATTTTCTTTTTGTTGTTTACTCTCTTTTTGTGGTGACAACGTCTTTCCGAGAATAACTGTCCGCAGAGGAAGTTAATGTATGCGCAGCGATAAACGCTTCGTCTTCTTGTTTGGCCTGCTGCTGGTGGCCTCCGCCGCCGCCGCCGCGGGTTTAGTAATTAAAAGTGATTTTATGCGTTTGGGGGCCTCTTTTTTTTGTTAGACTCACTTGTTTATCGAGATATTGGTTCCATGGATTGATTGAAATATTTCGGGTTACAAAAGAAACGTTATGTGGTGCGGTATAGGGTCTAATTAGTGTGCCCATAACTAAGATGTGGATGCGCTTTGGTTAATCGAGAGATTTCATTCCTCAGAAAGCGGAAATCGAAATTATGCAGAATGAAAGTGAGACAGAGAGATTTATTTTCCAAGAAAACCACCAAATTGTTGACTCAATTCGGTGGAAGCATCTTCCAAACAACTCTGTTGCTCAATATTTTCTGAACCCATAGTAATACGAATTCTAGGTGAAGCTAAGTTAAGCCCAAACAAAACGGCAGACTTGCAAAAGTCATCGGATATAACCTTGCAGGTGCTTGAGACAATTTTACAAAGTTGTTTACTTACTTACTTAATTATATCCTTTAACCCCTCGGGGGGCATAGGGCGTCAACCACGCTTGCGCGCCATCGTGTTCGGAGTTCTGCAACGCGTTTGAGCTGCCTCCAACTAATTCCTAAAGAGCTCGATTCCTCCTCAACTGTTCTGCGACACGTTTGCTTCCCGCTATTCTGCCTGCCTGGGTGAGCGGATTCCACTGCATTGCGTATTTCGAAATGGAGTTGTCTTCGCGCCGTAGGGTGTGTCCAATCCATTGCCACTTTCTTCTTCGTATAGTAATGCTTATAGGTTCTTGGTCCGTTCTCAGATAAAGTTGGTCGTTGGAGATGCGGTTCGGCCAAAAAATCCTCAAGATGATTCTTAAGCATTTGTTTACGAAGACTTGCAGCTTGCGTGTGTTAATGGTGTCCACCTTCCAGGTACTGCACCCATAAAGCAGCACTGATTCTACGTTGGAGCGGAACAGTCGTAGCTTGGTTCTTAAGCTAATAACATTGCTTCTTCAGATTTTGGACAGCATTCCGAACGCAGCTTTAGCCTTCCCGATTCTGCTGCACACATCCAGTTCGGTGCCACCGCGATTAGCCGAGACGACACTTCCTAAATATAGAAAGTTATCAACTTTCTCGACTTGCTTTCCGGCAATGTTAAGTTGAGCGCGGGTATTGGATCTACTCAGGGCTTTTGCTTTGGCTGTGTTTATTTTTAGCCCCACTTTGTTTGCCTCAGCTTCTAGATTTTGAGCCATCAGATGCAGATCCATTATTCGATGTGAAAGTAGACAAACATCGTCAGCGTAATCTAGGTGTTTAAGGTAAGATGTCATAGTCCAACGAATTCCAGAATTAGCTTCCGTCAATGCTGCACGGAGTACATCGCTGATAACCACCAAGAACAATAGTGGGGACAGTATGTACCCTTGACGTACTCCACTTTGGACTTCAAAGTCCTCCGACACCTTACCATTGTGCACGACGTGACGCTTGCCGCCCTCGTATGTAGCCTTGATAATAGCTATAAGCTTTTCTGGAATGCCTCTCCTGCGCAAGGCCAACCAGATAGCATCTCGATTCAAGCTGTCGAAAGCCTTCTCGAAGTCGATAGACAGTAAATGTAGCGGAGACCTATACTCAACGCATTGTTCGATTATGATCCGTAAGGTGTTTATGTGGTCGATGCAGGAGGATCCAGCGCGAAAGCCTGCCTTTTCGACGTCGAGAGTTGAATCTAAATGTTCTTTAATTCGTTCTAGAATTATTCCAGCTATTATTTTGGCTACAGCTGGAAGAACACATATACCTCTCCAGTTACCGCACTCCATCAAGTTACCCTTCTTTGGAAGTTTAATGATCATCATCCACTCCTGTGGAAATTGTTCACTATCCCAGCCTCTCCGTATTAGCGGATGCAGCAAATCTGCCGATGTATTTGGCGCCGCTTTAAATAGCTCGGCAGGGATGCCATCAATACCCACCGCTTTGTTTTTCTTGAGGGACTTGATTGCTGTTATTATTTCGGTTTTACTGGGAGGTACGGTGCGCATTCGGGAATTTGTTGCTTCGAACTGCTCATTCGAATTCAAGATCATACCGCCGTCGTCTAAGTGATTTAGCACTGCAGCAAAATGTTCTCTCCATCTAGTGAGCTGATCCTCATCCGAAATCAGGAGGTTACCGTCTAGACTCTTCACTGGATGTTGTTTGGAGTTTCGACCACCAATGAGCTCCTAAGTAATGTTGTAAACAGTCCTACTATCGCACCTACTCGCTGCCTCTTCAGCCCTTGAGGCCACTGAGTTGATATTTTGACGTTTGTCACGTCTCACACTACGCTGCACTTCTATCTTCTTCGCACGATATTGGGCTTCAAGCTCTGTTCTCTCTACTGCTGAGGCCGCTGCAATCCGACCCTTGATTGCTGTACGCTCATCGATCCGTCTCCAGGTGTCTGTAGAAAGCCATGTGCGGTGGTGTTTTTGCTTTTTACCGACATAAGTGCGTGCCCCAGTCGCAAAAGCATTTTTCACAGCACTCCAGTGGGCATCCATGTTCTCTATGCTGCTGATTGCTTCTGCTTCTAAGGCAAGATGGTCCCTGAACTGTTGGCGCACTTGGGGAACCTTGAGCCTGTCGATATTAAACCTGGTGATCTTAATTAGGTTTGAGCGGTTGCTGTTGACGGATGCAGTACGAAGGCGTAAATGAGCTACCATAAGATAGTGATCTCGTTCTTGTCCGACGTCAGCTCCACGTCTGTTTCGGACGTCCAGGAGACAATTTCTAAAGCGGCGACTGATCGCAATGTGGTCGATCTGGTTGGATGTTCGTTGCCTATCAGTAGAGACCCAACTGATCTTATGGCAGATGTTATGCTTAAACAGCGTACCTCCGATGACTAGGCGGTTGGTATTGCAGAAGTCCACAAGCCGCTCACCATTGTCACAAAGTTGTCTAGATCTGGTATATATTCCAATGAAAGAAGTTAAAGTTGTCTTCATACCCAAAGCGGCTAAATGTTCTCACACAAATCCAAAGGATATCAGACCTATTGGTCTATCGTCATTCCTCTTAAAAATATTAGAACGACTGATTGATATCCACTTACGCAACAGTATTGATAAGAAACTCATGTCGGCGGCCTGAATGCATATTGCAAAGGTAAATCAGCGTCAATACATTGCTGTAATTTTCCCTTTCATAACGAGTACACAATGGTCTGGATATAAAGGATGCTTTCAACAATGCCAATGCATCAGCGATAGCAGATGCACTATCAGACCTGAAGGTCGACAGCTCACTTTGCGAATTTATTTATCTACTGCTTAGTCGGATTATAAACTCTAGCTAGGGGGCACGTCTACTAGGTCTATCAGTAGAGACACTCCACAAGCAGGTGTTCTATCCCCTCTTCTTTAGAATTTGTTTATGTCCTGTATCCCCTTGTGGGTCCTAGGGCCTCCATCGTGCACGATTTCTGGCAATGCGTCTGAGCTCCCCCAACCTTTCCTCAACTGCCGTGCCTTCTTGACTGTTCTGCGCCATGTTCTCCACGGACCGCCAGGTCTTCTGCCATCCTGAGTTAAAGGTTTCCATTGCATAGCATGCTTCGCTATGGACCTGTCACCCTTTCGAACGTGTTTGACCAATCCACTGCCACTTCCGTCGTTGGATGGTTGCTTTTATTGGTTTCTCATAGAGTAGTATTCGTTAGAGATACGATTGTGCCAGAAAATCTTTAAGATATTGCGAAGGCACCTATTGACGGCGCGCATAAGTTCAAGTCGACCTCGACCAACTTGGAGTGAGCACCTGGAGGCAATTAGCTCAAGACCGATCTAAATGGAGAGGCTTGTCGGTTGAGGGCCAGGTTCACCCCGAACTTTGGCGCCATCTAAGTAAGTAAGTACCTATTGACGAACGTTTTCAGCTTTTCCGTGATAGTAATGATCACTCTGCACGTGCTGCATCCATATAATAGCATGAATTCAACGCATTGCATTATTTCGTCATATTTTGGATAACGTCCCGATGACGCGGAATTTGCTTTGGCGAACCTGTTGGCTATATCCAGTTCAGGTTGGCTATATCCAAGATACTGCGCTTCCCCTTGTGCTCCTAGAACGCATCTTTCTCTCAATCAACCATAGTTCCTTCTGAGCGATGTACATATGTATGCTTATGGTAGAGGTTGATGAAGAATTTTCAACCCGTACAGGTGCGTCGAGTGAGAAAGAGATCATAGCTGCTCTTGAGACTGTAGTTAAGGCGATACCATGTTTGAGGTTATAACCGTCCTCGTGCTGAACTAGTTTGTTTCATAAGCAGTCTCTGTTATAGACGCGAGCTTTAAATTCGAGTAGTAATGTCACGAACAATTAAGGACTCTTAGAACATAGCGCAAAGTAAGGTTTGTATAGGCGCCAAGGAATAAAGGCATACCCGAGGAAGAAAGGTTATGAATATAGAACTATAGATATTAAGGCGTGAAGCGAGGATTATTCCTCTCACAAACGCAAGTGACAGAAGAAGTTTATTGAGCACCTATACAGCAAGGGAATTATAGTCGCTATCCTAAAAATCAATAGCTAATGCAGATTGACTGGAAATTTTTACCTTTTCTTGTTGACAGCTCTATAGGTTAAGTTAGGTAGATGGGTGCCTTGACACAAAAGAGTCACTGCTCACTTAGCCGAACAGTTTGGGAACCATTCAGTTTGATAGAACCACTCAGATAGTGATATGACTATTAGGAGATTCATCGGCTCAACATTACCTAAGTCCTCCAGCTTCGAGAAGAAGTAACTACCAAGAGTCCTCAATCTTCTGACGGATAGGTCAGGACAATCACACAGCAAGGGACAAACTTGTCAATTTCTTCTTCGTCCCTGCAACCTTTACAATAGTCGTTGTGCAGTACACCGATTCGCTCCGCGTGAATGCTAATGGCATAGTGCAGGAAATCATCCGTGCGTTATGACAACTAAGTTTCACCAGAGAGGTTAATGTCTTCTTGCTAAAGGTCGGCCATAGCATTTTGACCGTTGCGCATGTGTCCAGATGAGCCCAGCGTCTGTTTATTTTACCCGTGGCTTCATTTTCTATTTTTTCCCTAAAGAACTGAATGGAGTTACTTCAAAAGGGAGAGCCCGCGATAAGTGCAGTGCAGATCCTTTCCTAGTAAGCTCGTCAGCCATTTCGTTTCCTTCGTAATCCATATGCCCGGGTGTCTAGCAGAGGGTGACCGCATTGGCTCTAGATATCACGTTTGCAGGTCCTCATAATCCTCGACCTAATTACAGCAGAGTCCAGAGCCTTAACGGCTGCCCGGGTATCTATATAGACAATGATCGCTTTGCCAACGATATTACTCTCACGTATAATTTCAGCAGTCTGTATAATGGCTATGACTTCGGCCTGAAAGACGTCAGTTATTCCAAAGGAGTGGTTTTTTCCTAAGGTTTCACAATATACTCCAGCTCCCGTGCCAACGTCCGTCTTATTACCGTCGGTATAGAACGCCAGTTCCTTTTCCTTCATGGTTCTCCAGTATATTCTGTCAGCAATTCTTGTAGTAAATCTCCTTTCAAATGCTAGCATCGGGTCTATGTGATCAGTTTCCGTCGATTCGTTGGTAGTCCCCCCTCGGGACAAAATGGAGGCCTGCCCGTAAGGGTTCGATGACCACTATCGGCCTTCTCTCAGTCTTATAGCGATTTTAGCAGCCAGAATGTTCTATGGTATCACATGAAACAACAAAGCGAAGATGAACTCTGTACAGGTTGTTAGTTTCTTTGGCACTGCCCAAGCATCTACCACTTAAGATGTATATTTCTTGGAAGACACTTCCAGCCTCAGAATGATTCGAAATCTGAAGGCAATAGAGGTTAAATTCTGAGTGGAGATTGAACTGTAGGCAACTACTACCGTCGCCCAATGGACATCACAATGGCCAGAGTGTGGCGTAAACCCATCTACCTAACATAGGCCAATGATTGAAGGTAGAGATTTAGGGGTTGATATTTCGCTCGACCACATCCACTCAAAACGCTGAACCTCGCTTGCATACAAGTTCATCAATAATGCAATGGCTAGAAGTAGAAAGTAGTCTGCTGTCGTTGACACTTATTGTGAATCGTAAGTCTTTCACTCAAATAGGAAACTATGAACGAGGACGGATGACGCAAAATTATTCTTCTTCTCCTACGGAGTGCTCCTTACTAAAAAGGTAAAAAACCCGCCTTTGACTCAAGTATTACTGAAATCAGTCTACTTGACAGCACATTCGACAGAGTGGAATTCTCATATTGAAGATCTTTTATTTTGTCGGGATAGGAAACTCTCGACTGAAGCACTTCAACGCAACTGGTCCATTGTACTACCCGAGAGCAAATCCTAGTTTATTGAAGACCTTACAAGACCTCTCGGGGCACCCCTGTTCAAGTGACGGAAAACCGAGTTCATCATATTACTATTCATGCTGACAATGGCATAGATGTTTGTCTCTGCAGTGGAGTCAGTATTGACTAGGACCACTATCTCGTGGCATTTAAGATCTAAGGCTTCAAATGTTTAACGTCAAGGCACAACAAGGCCGCAGGAACAGACGTACTACTCCCTATTCTAAGCAATGATTGTTACACCAAGTCCAGCAGCTTGGCATTTAGTTTCTAACTTTTCTATTTTTGTGCCTTTGCTGGTTCACGAACTGTTTGATTTATACACGGGAATCTAGCATTCAGCGAAAGTAATGAAGAGAGCTTCCCAACACTTTCGAAAATTTCTAACCTGAGGTGGAACAGCATGCATCTATCATAGACTCAATGATTAGCTTGATTAGCTCTGGTATCACAGAGTCCGTGCGCATCTGTCATATTTCTGCTCTAGAGGCTATAGTTGGACAAATACTACTGCGAAGCGTCAAAATGCAAAAGTATGTGGATCACATGCCCTTGGTTTCTGATTTGTTCAGTCTAGACATAGCTTACATCATTTCCAGCTTCAATAGATTCTGGGGCTGGCGGTTCGTTATTTCATCATAAAGGAATCGTGTGCAAGAGGGATTTGCAAGACTGAAGTCTAAATAACTTACAAAGAGTCTTCTTGTCAAGGTTGAACCTTAAACCAAAGGATCATGCACAGTATTTTCAAAGGCATCATGCTTTGTAAGCTAAGATAACCCTAGCAAAATGTGGGCGACTCTTAGCTGGCAGCCACTTCAACGTAGCCTAACCTAATCATAGCAGTCAGCGGGATTCAACTCCAAGACAAGAGGAATACGTGACTGTAAGGACAGTGAAATCAAAAAACCACGGCTAGCTTTCACACCAACTAAGGTATAGCAGCCCTAATGATACTTGATCGGCAAGTAGACCTTAGACCGAATACAAAGTATTTTTGATTTTCCTGATCAACACCACTTAAGGAGAGCAAAACCGCATGCTTCAAACGTCTCTGTCAAAATTAATCAATGGAGCTCGGCATACAGAATGGTGAAAACGAAATTGAAGGGTTATAGGACTCCTCCAATAGCATGTCCAATAATGCTGAGATCGTAGAGCACATCTTCCCCCAAAGACCTGCTCCTATGTGCAATGTTATAAGAGAAGTCAATCTAGAGGATATGCCATTAATTACTCGGGAGGAGCTGCTAAAGGCATGCAGCAAGATAGGCGGCAATAAGGCGCCCGAACCCGACGGCACCCCGAATAAGGCAGTAAAGGCATAAAGGTGATACAAATTGAAGAAAGGTCAGCGTCAGCAGCTATGTGGCAAGCTCGTTGGGCTAATACAACAAAAGGCGGATGGACATACAAACTAATACCGACAATCCAAGACTGGATAAGTCGAAAGTATGGAGACAGCAACTACCATCTTACGCATTTCCTGTCCGGTCACTACTGCGCGGTTACTGCAAATGTCATTGGACACTACAGCTCACCATTCTGATCGGAATGCCCAGATGAAGATGAAGGTACGGAGCACGCAGTATTTTATTGCACACGTTTCATGGAATGGAGAATTTCTCTGTCTAGTCCGTCATTACTCCTCGACCATACATAACATATGTATGTTACGGTCGGAAGAGAATTGGATGCTAATATGTCCTTTCGTAATAACTCTTCAAATAGATATGCGGATAATAGAAAAGCTAAGAAGAAGTGTGGAAGTAGCTGACACAAGAAGCATAGCATGAACTGCTAACCAACCCCGCCAAGTAATACCTAACGGTAGTCCCACGGGGTGAGTGCTAGTAGTGTCTAGGTTATGCGTTAGTACATAGGCGCATTCCTGGCATCGATTATTCGGGTTTGCGAATCGTGCATGCTAGTACCCCAGGCTACTGGTATCTTTTGAAGATTACTACATCCCTTGGCACAACCAACAAAAAAAGCAGATGTCTTAAGATACCTGAAGGGTTTGCTGCATGCTTAAAGTTCAAATAGAATCAACGTCCTTACAATCCAGCCCAATATTTGCTTCCTCAATTAAATGAACTCCCAGCTCTTGGCGAATATATCTCAAGCCGACATTCCTTACTGACAGCTAATATCCTACTCAACTGATGAACCTGCTTAAGATTTCCTGTCAATCATGTGCGAAGCCTACAATAGTTTGCATCGGATTTCCTGCAAATCATTCACACAAATCATTCCAACAGAAGTAGACACAATTCAACGACGATTCAATCAGTCAATCTAAGTATCTATAATGAGTAGTTTCTTTCATTTTCCCCCCGTGTTGATCGATCATCACTTTATAAACAAATTGAATGAAATAATTTTTAAATTAGTCGTTGGATCATATATTTTCCCACCCCAGACAGTTAGTTTTTCCCCCCATTAGAACACTGGTTTTCCTTCAGATGATGGCCGGCACTGTTGGTGCTCTGTAATTGATGTTACTCGTACTTCATCAGACGCAGACCACATATCATCATCAGTGCATCTATAGAGAGCAATACACGACGCACGCACACGCAAGGTATCACTTATCGAGACGAAGATTCTCGGTTTAATTGGTTTTACCTGTTTGGATCTTCAATCGAAATTATCTAGCATCAGAGTATAATCCAGTTGGTGGAACGGTTCCAAGTCATTTCGGAAGATCGATAATGAGTGGCGCTGTACCAAAATTAACACCACATCCAGTTTATGGTGGTATGGCGCTGGCCATTAAGCTCAACACTGCGCTTTGGAATATCAATTAGAAGATACTGCACAGTGTGTGGGACAAGAGAAGACAAAATGAGGGCAATATGAGAGTAGATTTTCAAATCTCTTTATTCTTCATCAATCTCAACTTAGACTGTCTTTACAAATTCACTTTTCGTTTATTCTCATCACCAGTTTGCAAATAATTAACTCTCCCAGTAATCGCACTTGTTCTTCGCTATTTTCGCCCCTATCGACGGCGTCTTCTCTGCTGGTGGTTGGTGTATTTATGCCAAATACAATAACTTCTAGAAAATTTTCGAATATGCTAGAAACGTCTGTTCGAAAACACTAGATGTCTCTAGTAATGATGACAGGTTTGACAGATGGCAGTAGTATTGCCACACTCTGCTCATCGATAATGCTCTGCGAAAAGTACTTTTTGTGGATGCTACCCTGTCTCCCTCTTAAACTTAAGCTCATCAGCGTTACCATGATAACATTGTAGACGATCAAATCAACAATTTTCATATTGCCTCTCATTCCATGCTGAATCCGATAGACAACATCACTAATGCGTGCAACCACTTTAAAGGGGCCCTTCCAGTCTTGCTGCAGCTAGATGAACTCCCCTTTCGTCGGTGTGAGTTGTACAACCATACCAGATCTCCTTCGTGAAATCCTGTCGTTATTGTTTTTATGCCGAACCTGATTTTCATACGATCACTAGCTATCCTAATCTTCGTGGTGGTTCTCTGATATGTCCCTGGCCCTTTCCCTGAGGTTTGCCATGTAATCCTCTTCACAGATGGGCTCATCATTAGACGATCTAAACTTCACCTCACTCGTTAGTCGGGCTCCTCGACCAAACAAGATTTCAGATAAGTATGGCCAGCAGTACTGTGCATTTCGAAAGGCCATCAAGAAGAGGGGAATTTGTCGATCCCAATCGCGCTGCGGAGATGTTCGTTCAGAGTTCTGTTTAAACGCTCTACCATCCACATCAGTTCGTGGATGAAGCGGAGTAATCCTCGTCTTTTTAATTCCTAGTAGTTGGCACACCCCTTGGAATATCTTCGATTCAAAGTTTCGTCCTTAAACGGAATGCAGTCATAGGCAAGCCAAATCTGCTCACCCAGTTGTTAACAATTTGCTCTACGATGGTCTTCACTATCTTGTTAGGGATGGCGAATGCTCCAGCAATTGCAGGTAGACATCGAGCGACTTATCCAAATGCCAGTACAAAACAAATACAAATATTTGGCGCAACAGCTCTTTAAAGTGCCAGGGCCTAGCTTCTCGCAATCACCCATGTTGTGTGCGTTATATTTTTCACACCAAGGGAAGGGACCTACAGTTTAATGCCGAATCCGAACGGCGATTTGAGAAGCTTTTTCGTGACAACAATACTCTCGGATGTTTGTCAGACGCTCGCGAGAGGTGGGACCGTGAAAAAAACTTTTTGGTGTTTTCTGGGATTCGAACTTGGAACCTCATGCGTAGTGATCCGACACACTAACCACTTACGCCACGGCGCCCAAATGCCAGTGAAGAGATTGTAAATGAGATAGCGTTCGAAACATTTCTCCATGCCATAGCTGATGCAGAACTACAAATGGCTGTAAGAATGTCTGGGAAGATAACGCTAGCCGAAGCTGTGGCGTTCGCTCTGACGTTCGATGAAGTGTGAGAGAAGTAGCCGCCATTGCATGCTGTTATAACAGGATGAACGTTAGAAACCGAAACAATGCTCGCATCAAAATAGGACACCTACAACGGCGTTGCAGAAGTTCACTAAAACGCGGAAACTGTCCACATTGGGTGGAAAGGAAACACAGCGAAGAACCATCCATCGGGGATAATACTTATCCTGTTGGTCAGACTTCTCAAACTCAGGAGCCGAGAAACCGCTTAAAAACTAGCTCCCGGGGTAGAAGGTGGCTGTTGGAATCGACGCTCCAAGACCACCATTCAGGTCTTCCAAGCTAAACGAAGCAATAAGAGCCTAAGAGTGGAAGCATTCATCGGTAATAACATGCACTTCTATTGATACCACGCACCATGGCCACCATCGTAAGAAGACATATCGTCCGAAAGTTATGGCTGCACAACAACAGCTGCTACTGTCTAAAGACTGTGACAGAACAATCGACGAAGGTATATGGAGGAGTTCGCCTCACTTTACAACTAGCAGGATTGGCCTTCTTTCATGCGTCCCTGGTGGTAGACATATGTAATGAATTCATCATCGGAGTAGACTTCATGAAAGAACACGACATAATCTTGGACATTGAAATGCAAGTTCTGAGGTACTTGGACGTAAAGATTCTAATGCTGTACGGAAACGAGAATGAAGCACATGTAAGGTCAATACTCAGCAAGGATGCAGTCTTACCACCATCTTCTGAGACTATAATTTGGACAAAACTAGAGGGTGACCCTGGGAGCCACCGATTCTATCTCTTGGAACCAGATTCAGAAAGGAATTTCCCAAACTACATCATGGGAGAACTTTTAGTGAAACCAAAGATCGGGTGAGGCTCACGGACTCCTAGAATTTTTAATTAGCCCCTACTTCTCCATCACTTAAACCATCAGCCCAACATTTTCTCCGTCTACTTTGCCAATGGTAGTAGTCTGGCATCTCCAAACACGAACAGGCAGTTGAATCCGTGTTGTTATATGGATGCAGCACGTGTAGAGTGACCACCACTATTAACAGAAAGCTACAAAAGTTCGTTAATAGGTGCCTGCGCAATATCTTAAAGGTTTTCTGGCCCAACTGGATCTCTAACGAACACCTTTACGAGAGAACGGGTCAGGAACTAATAGAAACAACTATCCAAGGACAGAAGTGGCAGTGGATTGGCCACACGTTCCGTAAGGGTGACAGTTCCATAGCGAACCATGCTCTGCAATGGAACCCTCTAACTCAGGATGGCAGAAGACCTGGCGGTCCGAGGAGAACATGGCGCAGAACAGTCGAGAAGGAGGCACGGCAGTTAGGGAAAAGCTGGGGAGAACTCAGACACATTGCCAGAAACCGTACACGATGGCGCGTAGGCGTAGTAGAGGCTCTAGGACCCACAAAGGGATACAGGACATAAGTACCTTCCGAAAAAGTGACAGTTCTATAGCGAACCATATAATGGAACATTTAACTCATGATGGCAGAAGACCTGGTGGACGAAGAAGGAGGCACGACAGTTGGGGAGAGCTGAGACACATTGTCAATTACCGTACACGAAGACGTGTAGGCGAAGTAGAGGCCCTAGGACCCACAAGGGGATACAGGACATAGGTAAGTCAGTAAGGGAAGCGCACATATCTATTAGTACTTGTGCGAGGAAAAGTATGGGTGTTCAGTGCCTTGCCTTTAACCCCATGTTTTAATCTCAAATGCGGGTGAAAAGTCTTTGAATAGCTAGCAAGTGTACTCCATAAATGCCACAAATTCGAAGTCTCTAAGTCCAAAGTCCAACGACTTTCAGAAAGGAAGCCCATCACCCATGTCATGCAAGTCCAAAAGGTTAACGATTTCATTTATCCGAACATATTAATTTTGCCTCAAAGATTTGACACAAGTTTATCCACGGTCACTTAACCCCATGCTACCAATATCTGTGAAGGTCATCTACCAATGTTAACCACTCCTTAGCTGACCACAAATATAAATCATACTCTCCATCCTTTCGCTTTCTATTGTCCTTCGTGTTGCATTTTATTTTTAAATCCATTTCGAAGAACAAGAATCCTTTTTGTGTCAAAACGGTGTCCCCTGCAAGACACCCGTACAAAAAAAAAAAAAACCAAACCCATCAGTTCCCGAACCAAATATCTCCTTATAATCCTTTCCACCTGAGTACCACTGCGACACGAATCAACTCAGAAAAAGACCACAACAAGCCCGAGAAAAAGAACATAAAACCAAATCTTCATGTTTCTAGGTTATTGCCCCAAAGGTGCGTCTTGTCTTCCATCCCGTTCGTATGTATCTTCTTTTTTTTTTATTATTTTCCTCTGTTTATCTTTATCTGTCGTTGATTCGCATCTTCAGGCATTAAATGAAGAGCTCAACACAGCATACAGGCAACAAAAAAAAATTGTGTACAACGAATGGCACACTACACACCTCCGCCCGAGAGTTTGGCTGGCATTTGCCAAAGCGCCACAAGTCAAGAAAGAATCTTTCCCTCTATCGCAAGTATCCATCTGTTGTATCTTTACATCTGTGTGTCTTAATAATCTGTCACAAGACACAGAGTAGATGATGTTAGTATCTCTAGGGTACATCTGCAATGGCACATCCTATCAAACACCTCCAGAAAAAAAAAAAAAAAAAAAAACCGATCGCTGTCTTGTTGCCTTAGAACCGGGTCGTGTCTAACACCAACGGTAGCTTCAATGTGACATGCAATCCATTTCTATTACACAAAAATTAGCTTCACGCTTTCGATTAACACTAGCACCTGTAGTTCAGGCCAGGAGTAGGAGTAACCACAGTTAGAAATTGAAGCGGAGAATCAATGCGCTCCCAGAATGGATCCATCGCTCTATAGAGACTTGGGTCCCGCAGGCTGGAATATGACGGGCAACCTACTGGCTGCGGATTCTTTTGTTGGTTCATTCATCTGTCTTGTATCTGGCAATCGACACAGTGCCTGTGTAAAGGGAATCCAAACTGAGAAAATTAATGATATTTAATGAGTGGCAACGGATTGCTTCCTAGTTCACACCGTAAGTCTGTTGACGGAGGACTGTGGGAACAATCAGAGGTTGGAAAATGTTTGATTTTGCTCTGAACGGGAATTTTTATTTGTCTGAGTCTCCTGAAAGAGGTCAGATTTATTTTAAATTCAGGTGGTGCCTCACAATCTCATAGAAATAGGCCTTAACCTATTCACCAGTCCAGCAGTCTAAATCAATTGAAAATCAAATTTTAATTTTTTAAACTCTTTGGCCAACTTTCCGGATGAAAGGATGTCATTAAAAAATGTGCATAACCAAGCCTTAGCATTTCTTAATAAACCAGGACAGATTCCATCAATCCTTGTGGCATTTCCAGATTTGCAACAGGCGACGGTCGAGGTCATCAAGGAAGGGGGCCCCTAGACGAAGCATTCTTTTACGTGATAGATCAGGACATGTGCATAGGAGGTGAAGGATGGTTTCCTCCTCCTCCTCGCCCATACAGCTCCTGCAGAAGTGGTTAGAAAAGAGGCCAAGTCTTTTGGCATGTTGGCCTATAAGACAGGGTCCAGCTGATCTGAAATCGCTTTAGTTCAACCAACTCGGGGCTACTTTTTTGATCCAGCTTAGGCCAGATCTGTCTCGAGATATGACACGTTGATCCATTTGCCCATCTGTGGTTAGTTTTGCTAATAGTGTTCAGCTTTAGTAGATGCGTACATGTAGCGAGGGGTATACCCAGGGCTTGCCTATCAGGCAGAATCCTTAGAGTTGTACCCTGTCTGACGAGCTCACCCGACCTGCAGTTTAGCGGAATGTCCCTATGGCCTGGCATCCAGCATAGGTGAATGTTGAACTGCTCTGTCATATCCTTAAGAGAAAAACGGCAATTTAAGGGAGCCTTTAAAGTGAAGGGGATTGATTGCCGCTTGACTGTCAGTGAAAATGCTAATATCCCTGACAGATAGTACATTGCACTACAGCGCTTCGTTAATCGCCATGATTCCCGCCTGAAAAACGCTACAGTGATATGGGAGGTGGAATAAGATGCTCAAGTTGAGCTTCCGGAGATAACGCCACAACCCACCCAAAAGCCAACTGTAAAGAAGTGAACCGAACTGCCATCAATAGGGGGAGAGTTGTCCCATTCATTCCAATCAGGGATACGAGTATGGAAGTTTCAGTCAAATCTCAGCTTCGACGGGATGTAGTCCGTATTTTCATGGATGAAGTTGAGAGGATCAAGGATCGAGGAGTGGTCAATGTGATATATGGATCACTGCGAGGAGGCTTCTAGGCAAATGGCCGCAATGGCAGCAATCTGTTTGCTACCATTATAAAATATCTAAGGGCAAGTAGATGGAATAAAATGTCTAATGCCGCAGAAGGAGTGGTTCTCAGTGCATCTGTAAATGCATGCAGATCTTTGCAGCTTACAGCCAGAGAGGGATTTGAGGTTTCATATCCCAGCTCCAACATATAGCCTTTTTACAGGAATAGAAAGCTGCATTAGGCTTCTTACGCGTGCTCGTAGATTGGCTTCCGAGTTCAGTTTTCTGTCCAAAATAAGACCAAGTAGTTTGCATTTTTATTGAAGGTCCGACTGGTGCCATTTATCGTAGGAGGGTCTATGTGCCGAACTTTATATATTCGCGTGAAGAGAACGAGTTCTGTTTTATGAGGGTTAACCCCAAGTCCACATTTGGAGACCCATCTAGTGAGCCGAGAGAGAGCATATTGGAGGATTTCCCTGAGAGTGTCTAGGTGCTTGCCCGAAGCAGCAATAACAATGTCATCAGCATATGCAATCACTCTACAGCTTGACCACTAGTAGCTCTTTTACTACCAGATTCCACAGAAGATGTGACAAGATTCCATCTTGGGGTGTCCTTTGATTTGACATTGTTAAAAGCTCCCTCAATGTCAAGGAAAGCAACCTCTGTGTATTCCTTAATGCTTAGAGAATTTTCATGAAAACGCACAAGCGCAGTACACATGTTGGGATGCCGAGAGGACAGTCGGGCTAATTCTCTGCCGAAGGTGCATATCAATCATCATTTCTAATGTTTTCAATAGAAAGGACGATAGACTGATAAGTCGGAGATCCTTTGGTTCCACGTGCGAGCTTTTCCTGCCGTAGGAATAAAGACAACTTCAATCTCGGTTCATAAGTTGGAAATGTAGACTAGATTTAGACAGGCCGACACGATGACTTTCGGCCATGGAAGCACAATGCACACTCGCTGAATCGCAACAGGAATGATATCGTCAGGTCCTGGGGACTTAAAGAGCTTGAATCTGCGCATGGCCCACTGGATATTTTTTGTAGTTACTATAACTAAGGAGTTGCTGCACGGTGAAAAGGAAGTGTTTTCTGATTGCGAAACAGCAACAGCCGAGCTACCAGGAATGTGAGCGTCCAGTGAGATATCAATGGATTCCTTGGCAGAGATAGTCCAGTGACCGTCTGGATGCAAAAGGTAGCTGGGTGTTAAAGAACTTTTAGGGAGGATTTTTCGCAACCTTGATGCTTCCAAGGACTCTTCAATGCTGTCACAGAAAAATCGCCAGGAGCGTCGTTGCTCTTTTCTCAGATTTTGCATTTTCTGAGACACAGTTTATAGGAGTCCCAATCGGCTGTCTAGCGGGAGCTCTTCTTCTTCTTCTTCCTATTTCGGCGAGGTTATGATCCGAAAACAAGGGATCATAGCCCTCTCATTTCACCGCACTTCTACTAATCCGCCCGTGGGGTTGGCTTAGCAGGGCGGGAGCTCTTAGCAGGATTAAAAATGAGTCTACTGTCTTTCTTAAGAGAAGGTAAAAGAAGTATTAAATGCATCTAGCTACAGTCAGGCTAGAAGTAATGACTTTATTCTTCTTAAATGAAAGGAAGAACTAAGGGAAAGATATTCGAAATTGCAATGGTGCCAGCAATGAATCTAGTAAGACTTGAGTTAATATACAGTCGAAATCGGAAGCCTTATCTTTTGTTGGTTAAGATCGGCCCTCGACGAGGATGCACTTAGACCAGAAATAGGTCCATTGTACTGCCGATGTGTAAGGTGGGTGGGTCACCCTCTTACTCTAGGAACCATTTGTTTCGTTGTATGAAGGAGTTGATTTTAGCCATGTAAGCGTTGCCGAGATCATTTAGATCGTTGAAAAACTATTCAGCCAGGGTGGCCTTCTTAATGCTGGCGAGCGCAGGACAAGCGTATAAGAAGTGGCTGATGGTCTCTTCTTCCTTTTCATTCCTGCAGCTTCTGTAGAAGTCGTTGTAGGGGATCTCTAGTCTTTGGGCATGTCTTCCTATGACGCAGTGTTCGGTGAGATCCTCTCTTGTGCTTCAGGAGTCTGATGGACCTAGATTTGTTAAGTGCTGGCCAAAGTTGTCTGGCGGTGTTGCATTGGCCTAGATGTTGCCATCATTGTGATTATTCATCTTCTCCGCGTCGGCTTTGATAATAAGACGTTGGCGCTTCGATATCGGTAATGCTTATGCTATTTATACCAGAGGAGCCTTACCGAGCCAGCTCGTCAGCTGCACTATTCCCCGGTATGTCACAGTGACCTGGTACCCAGCAAAAGGTGAGGTTGTACTGACAAGCAATCTCGTTAAGAGATATGCATCAGTTCTTCGCTGCCTTAGATCTCGTAGTGCTGAATGCGAGGGATTTGATAGCTCCCTGATAAATAAATAAATAACAATATCCGATGTTGATAGTGTATTAGCCACCAGCCAGTCATCGCCTTGGCGAAACGCAGTAACTTCGGCTTAGAAAACGCTGCAATGGTTTGGAAGGTTAAAAGAGAGGTGTATGTCCAGCTCTTCTGAGAAGATTCCGGCAGCGACTCCGTCGTTGGTTTCGGACCCGTCCATGAAAATTGACAGCGATTCGTTGTATAGGACATCACTTTGCGTCCACTCAGTTCTGTCCGGTATTGAGTGCATGTATGTAGCTCCTGTTGAAGTCATATTCAGCATCGAAAGTACTTTGTCGTGCCCCGTGTGTTGCTCCTTCCACTGATTGGAATCTCTCAGTCTTATTACCGGGCTGATAGCTAATTGTTTACTGACGGTGTTAATCGGAAGTAGGTGGAGCATGGTTTGGAGCGCCACTATGGGAGCTTTAGTTTTCCTCATTTTGTGCGGAAAACTAACCACCAAGTTTTAGAATAGAATGAAATCGAAGAAGACGTTGAAATTGAACCTGGATATAGCTAAAAATGATTATCAGTTTCTGTTGGTTTGTAGAAGGAGATTCCACTCAGCTCGTACATCAAATTATTGTTATCAGCTTGTTCTAAGGCGGCAAAGTAGCTGCTGTACTCAGAATAGTTGGAGTTTAGAAACCGAGAGCCGTTATATAAATTTAGCTAACAGCTAATTGAATGACGTTGTGTGTTGCTCTAAAAAGAATTACAATTCATGCGAATGTCTTTGTCTATGAAGAAATATTTTGACGTCTCTTAGGTTTGTTTAAGTATGAGCTTCAATCCGCTACACCAAAATCTTTCTCTCTCTCTCCATCTATCCTTTCCAACGCCCGCACTGTGTGTAAACATGTTAAGAGTATTCATAACCCCTTGAGTGCGTGCAAATTATAAAAAAAAAGTCACCCACGTTACCATTCCTCATGCCTTAAGCCATTGTAACATGCGTCAAGTTCCTATGGTCTTCTTCTTCTTCTTTGTCCTACGCACTTCCCTATCTGGGTCTGCTCTCCCCGCCAAATGTTCCTATCCTGGATTGTTCGTCTTTCGACGTCTCTCTCTGTTGCATATCATTTGCGATTGTGCTGCTCCAAGTTTTGAGTGTTCTTCCAGGTCCTCTTTTAATAGTTGGTATTTGTGGGTCTCTCTTCCGGTCGCCTCAATACATGTCCATACCAGCACAAGTGATTTTCGTGCGGTTTTTCTACTATCGGTATGACCTCAGAGCTGCCCTTATATATTTGCTTTTTACCTTGTCAAGTTTAGTAGCTCTATTGGCCCACCTCAACATGCGCATTTCCGTCACATGTAGCCTCTGTTCTTGGTTTTGATGGATTGCTTAGCACTCTGACACTACGTAAGTGCTGGTCTGACGCTAGATTTGTATATCTTGCTCTTCAGCGAGTGCGATAAGCCAGGGTAGAAAGCAAGATATTTGAAACTGTCGACTTGCTTCAATGAGTCGTTCCCTATTTGCATTGAGATTTGTGCACCTTCTGGCGTGAAAATATATTTAACATTCTCGGTTTTTGTTTGGCTTGTGCTTAGTCCATTGGATTCGAGTACTTCCGTCTACCGATTTAGTTTACCCAGTAAGCCTCCAGGATCATCCGAAAGAAAAGCCACGTCATCGGCATTGAGCAAGGTCCAGGGTACGAGTGTGTCATCTTGAATATCAAGCGTCAGAAAACCTATTACGAGATTGAAGAGCAGTAGGCTGAGAGCGGATCCTTGATGTACACTGACCCTAACCTCCAATTTTTTGATTAACACGCTGACGCTTTTGATTTGAGTTGTGGTGTGAGGGTTTTTTTCGTCCAAGGCTGAGATGAGCTCGCCGGCTCTAGGATTAACGTAAAGAAATACCCTAAACTTTAGGAAGAGGTACTTTATTTATAAAACGAAGCGATTTGATACAATGTTTCTTCGTTAACAATTCAAATGGTTTACTTTCTAACAATTTCTATGCTTAACAATTTGTATATAGCTTATTTCTAACGTCGGTCGTCCTGTGGCTGGTTCTATTACGGGTCGGGGTCGCACGGGTTGCTGCATGGCTCGGCTCCATGCGGTAGTATATCGGCTTGAAGAGTTCCAGTCCGCATAAGGGGCAGGCGTGGAAAGGGCAGTCCGCACTTAAGGTAGGCACGCAAGGGTCCAGTCCGCGCAAAGAGCAAGCTTGGAAGAGGCAGTCCGCACTTATAGCAGGCTTGCAAGAATCCAGCCCGCGCAAGGGGCAGGCTTGGAAGAGGCTGTCCGCGCTTAGGGTAGGCTTGCAAGGATACAGTCAGCGCAAGTGGCAAGCTAGTTTTTCAACTAAGCGTGTGTCAAGTACCTACGGTCGATAGAAATAATTTCCAAAAAAATAAAATCCCTTGTCCCTTATTGGATCCACTGTTCAAAGTCAAACCGATTTGCTGTGATTTGCTCACTCAGGCACACAAGAAGCAAAGAGAAATGCACTAACCTTACAGCTACCGTTTAAACAGTGGCAACCGCGAATCCTCAAGCATCATTCCCCTATAATTATCGATTGTGTTCGAAATGCTTAACTGAGTGGGTTGGCCCGTCCCCCTAAGTATCGATTAGATGAGTACCTCTCCCAATTTGTTGCAATTGCATTCGAATTCAACTTCCGCTTGATTGCAGCGCTGGAATTCATGTCAATCGATTAAATTGTGATGTTACCAGGTCATCAGTGCAGTAAACTGATTGAGCAAGACCAAGAGATGATTTGAAAGTTAACCTCAAGTCGGAACATAAACGGTCGTACCTCGCCGAAGAAGCCTCAAAAGCCGCACATACTCGTAAAATCTCTTTAAGTAGATTAATAACACACGAGTGGTGTTTCTTCTTATACGAGTGAGTTGGTGGACTCTTGACTCCAACGATGGTCTCAGGTGATGATGATGGTGATGATGATGGCGCTGATGAGTGCCGCATTGTTGTCTAAATTGAAAACGAAGAAGAAGAAGAGAGCTGGCCGCTTAATTGTCTACCTTGTTGAATGAACGACAAATAGTTAGCTGGGCTTTTGTCGTTTTGGTTACTTAATATGTCCCCTTTCTGGTTTCGTAATCGTTTGCCGACGAATAGGTGCCCAAAATGCATTTAACATCGAAGACAAATCGGTTTTGTCGTCCATCTTAATCATGCTCTGCTGCGGCCACACTCCATGCTGCGGCATTAAGTGTGATGTAATCAGGGGGCAACAGACCTCTTTGGCCAAACAATGGCCAAGGTAATGAACTTGAAAATTAGAACGCAGTTAATGGATTTATTATGCCGTGACCCTTACACTGTGTACCTATACTTTGGACTTAAGTGAATTTCGGATAAAAGGGCAATTAATGGGGCGGGGCCACTAGGAGAAGTGACATTAAATGATAATTTACATGGCCATTAACAGAAGATCCCGGGATGGTTCAGTGCACCTGTAGGCCGTGCGGGATAATTTACGACCTCTTTAAGGTATCCTCAAGTGTGTTTCGGTTTCAAGGGCTTAGCCGTATTTTACTTGCGGGATTAAACGGCATTTTGTTATTTTACGAGGGAAAATTTTATAGCTATGATGGCACCCGGAAGAGATGAAGAAGCTTAGCCCAACTTCCCACCGACTTCAAACAGCCGTATCACACACATGATGTTGAATGAGAACGAAAGTAAGTACAAGATTCATTCTACAACGAATGGCGGGTCTTGGAAAAATTCCCAAAATAAAATACTCGTAAACACTCCTAAAGTTGAAAATTAATGACTTTCTCAGATAAAAATAGAAATTAAGAACGTCTCGCCTTCAGCAAGCGTGACGCTTGCATACTTCGTTTAGCATGCTTTATTCCTTCGCACTAAGCCTTACCTATCACCAAAGCAAAAACCATTTTAAATGAATACCAACTCTGCCGGGGGGGTCAGTCATAGCAGACTGTAATAATTCATTTCGCGAAATCAGTCAAATCAGTCACAGAAACTTTGTCATTTTCATAAACGGATTGATAGATACTTTATTAAATTTCATAGATGCTATGGACAATTGTGTAAGTTATTGTGTTACTAAGTTTCTTCTATGATCGGGAGTCGCTTGTGGTTAATATATACTGTAGCATCTGAACTCCGGTTCAGTATATAATAGCCGAGCTTTTCAATCGGAGTGCTTCGCCAGTGATTCCTTATGCTACGTACAGTATGCGTATATCATCCGATAAGAGATGTCAAGGTCAAGGACGATTGTTTTTACCATTACAATCTTTTGGCATGATATGATACTATTACCTTTTCAATAATACCTGAAAGTCTTAATCTTTGCAGCTGCGATGATAGTCATTTCCAAAGTATACTTAGCCAACTAAATCCATGAACAGGTACGTATGATGAACGGTAGAACAACAATAAGGACACAGATAGCGAAAAATATGGACTGAGTCCTTATTTAAATCGACTGAGTCGTTTCTGAGATATAGCCGGTATAGTCCGCTTAGGCAAAGTTTAGTAGGGTTATGGAGTTTTCATTAAACGGTTGCTACCAAGGCGGGCCCATCGCGGTCTCTAGGGAACCTTCACGACAAAAAGACATAAACCAATTCTCCCATACACTTAACTTCCCTACAGAATTTGAAAATGTCATTGTTGCGGTTCAGTGACCTTACCTGTTCTACGTTGTCGAAGAAGTATCTTCCAATGCACTTTAGCCTTGTCCTGGTAATACCTTAGCATTCACAGAGTATACGTGTTATGTCCTCTGAGACATGCACCTACAAACATCTATGTTTGATAAACATAGTCTCATAGCATGCTTCCTTAGAAGACAATGGCCAGAGAGTATTCCTATCGCTGTTCTTAGTCGTAATCTTTCCAGTTTTATGATCTCCTCAAATCTCCTGCGGTCTAACACAGGCCACAAGGCCTTGGACGCCCTATGACCATCTAAGTTGGACCATCTTAGATTAGCCATGTTGATGATTCTATCATGGTTTAATGCTACCGATTTTGGCCAGCTCGTCGGCCTTTTCGTTGCCTTCTATACCATATAGCAGTATCCAGGTACCCAACATAATCTGACACGGTTCTGCATACACTTTTTTTTTTTTTTTGTCAGTGTTGTACACTTAATGAACACACCCCAATGTTCTTGCATAATTATTATGTCAGTTGTAGAGTAGCTTTCATCCAATAAACACAACATATTGTGGCGACGAGGATCTTATACGAGCCTAAATAAAAAAAAAAGGAGATAAAATGGACGCTACACAGTTCGCAGCATTTCTCAAGAGCCAACAGGATATCTTAAACCAACAGCAACAAATTTTGAAATCCTTAACAGAGAATACGCTCAACACAAGCTTGGCACCAGCACCTGCAACGATTAAATCATCGTCGGAAAAAATCATGGAGACTTTGGCAAATTCCATACAAAGTTTTGTCTACGATCCAAGCAATGGATTGACTTTTTCCGAATGGAATTCTCGGTACGAAGACGTTTTCAAGGAGGAGGGTAAGGATTTGGACGATTCTTGCAAAGTGAGACTTCTTCTAAGAAAGTTAGATGAGCCCACTTACAATCGTTACGCAAATCTAATTCTTCCAAAAAAAACGCGGGAGTTGAAGTTCGACGAAACTGTTAAGAAACTAACGGAGATCTTCTCAAGAAAAACTTCTCTATTTGCAACCCGTTATAACTGTCTTAAGATAGAGAAAAAGAGCACCGATGATTTTCAAACGTATGCTGGTATTGTGAACAAGCAATGCGAATTGTTCAAGATAACCTCAATCACCGCAGATGTCTTCAAGTGCTTGATTTTTGTCTGTGGGTTGACTAGCATTTACGATTCTGACATCAGAACCAAAGTACTGGCGAAGTTGGAAGCTGATGAAAACAGTAATAAGTTGACCCTAGCAGATTTAGCAAACGAGTGTGAACGAATTCTCATGCTGAAACATGATGTAGCGCTGGTGGAAAGTCGCGGAGAAGGCGAAAGTGAGGTTAAGGTTATACGTCAATCAAAAAAATCAAAAACGCCAAAAAGTGCATGCTGGTTCTGCGGTGGATTACATTACTCAGACAAATGTTGGTACAAACATCACAAATGTAGTGACTGTGGACGGAGTGGCCATAAGGAAGGGTTTTGCGAAACTTCGAAGACTGGACAGCAGAATAAAAAGAACAAGAAGTACAATAACCAAGGCCGCTTCAAAAACAGAGGGGAAGCAAAGGTCGAATCAAAAGGCATCTTTTTGATTTCCAGAGTTGTTCACGCCGAGAAGCGTAAGTACATTTCCGTACAGATTAATGGACATCCTATTCGGTTGCAGGTTGGCACAGCGTCGGATATAACTATTCTGTCCAAGGAAGTCTGGATACAATTGGGTAGCCCAACTTTGACAAGAACACAGCAGTTGGCAAGGAGCGCCAGCGGTCAGCCCGTTCCACTGTTTGGAGAATTCCAATGCCATATGTCGTTCGGTGGTACTCAATCTAGCGGAATCTGTTATGTCACCGACCTGCAAGAACTCAACATTCTGGGTTTGGATTGGATGGACGCTCTACAATTGTTTGATTTACCAATCAACGCGATGTGCTCAGCAGTGAGGACAACCGAGCCGACAGAGACACAGCCTTCACCTTCAAGTATATCGCAACATATTGCAAAAACTAAATTGAGTTTTTCCGATCTCTTTGATGGTTCTATGGGATTGTGCACAAAAGCGGAAGCAGTTCTGCACCTCAAGCCCGGCGTTACGCCATGCTTCAGACCAAAGCGTCCAATACCATATGCAACCATGTCTATAATCAACGACGAAATTGATCGCCTCGAACAGCTCAAAGTCATAAAACCGGTAGATTTTTCGCAATGGGCAGCACCAATTGTGGCAGTACGGAAGGCGAATGGGAGCGCGAGAATCTGCGGAGATTTTTCAACAGGCTTAAACAACGCCCTAGAAGCCAATCAGTTTCCGCTACCGTTACCAGACGATATCTTTGTTTCACTGGCTGGAGGTAAATTCTTTTCAACCATTGATCTTTCTGACGCTTACTTGCAGATTAAAGTAAGCGAGGAGTCTCAACCACTTTTGACAATCAACACCCATCGAGGACTATATCAGTACCAACGTCTGCCGTTAGGCATCAAATCGGCACCAGGACTTTTTCAAAAAATTATGTCCACGATGTTGGCGGGTCTTTCTGGTGTAGTATCTTATCTCGATGACATCATAGTGGTTGGGAAGTCAGTGGAAGATCACAGCAAGAACTTAGAATCGGCGCTTACACGCATCAAGGAATGGGGGTTCCGTCCCAAGTTTGAAAAATGTGTTTTCTACCAGAGGACAGTCTCTTACCTAGGATTTATTATCGATGAAAATGGCCGCAGGCCAGACCCCAGAAAAACCGCAGCAATCGCCAACATGCCAGAGCCTAAAAATGTCACAGAAGTACGAGCGTTCCTAGGTATGTTAAATTTTTATTCACAATTCATTAAAAATATGCGGGAAATACGCGGTCCCTTGGATAAATTGTTGATGAAGGACGTACCATTCGCCTGGTCGAAAGATTGTCAGGCAGCTTTCAATAAAGCGAAATTGGCTTTGCAGTCAGAACTCCTTCTGATATACTTCCATCCGAATAAGGAAATAATTGTAGCGGGGGACGCATCAAAGAACGGCATTGGTGGGGTACTCCTGCATAGGTTACCTGATGGTACAACAAGACCAGTTGCACACGTTTCGCGAGCATTGTCAAAAACAGGAAAATTACAGCCAATCGGAGAAAGAAGCACTAGCACTGGTGTTTTGTGTGAAGAAGTTTCACAGACTTGTGTATGGCAGACACTTTATTCTCCGGACAGACCATCAACCTCTATTGACAATTTTTGGAGCAAAAAAAGGGATTCCCGTCTACACAGCACATCGGCTACAGCGTTGGGCACTTACGTTGCTCATGTATGACTTCAAAGTAGAGTATATCAGCACTGCTAAATTTGCATATGCCGATGCACTTTCGCGGTTGATAAACCGTGACTCAACTCACACGGAAGAAGATTTCGTCATCGCCGCTATTCACGTAGAAGCTGAAGTCAATACAGTTTTGACGGACGCGTTTCTTCATTTGCCTGTAACTTTCCAGAGGGTACAGAAAGAAACCGCACGAGATGCTCTGCTAAAACAAGTTCAGAAGTTTATCCGTACATCGTGGCCAGAAAATATGAAGGATGACCAGTTGAGAACATTTTACCGACGTCGAGAGGGTTTGAGCGAATCGAATGGGTGTATTTTATTGCAAAACAAGATTGTAATCCCTTTTGCAGATACCAGTACTTAAGCAGTTACATTCAGGTCATCCCGGCGTGGTCCGCATGAAGGCGTTGGCGCGCAGTTTCGTCTATTGGCCCAACATTGACGATGACATCACGAAGACAGTTCGAGAATGTTCAGCCTGTGCAACATCAGCACCAGCACCAGTCAAGATTCCACTATCATCATGGCAGCAATCAAGTAAACCATGGTCACGCATTCATCTTGATTACGCGGGACCATATAAAGGCAAAGTGTACTTGGTCATAGTCGATGCTTATTCGAAATGGCCAGAAATTTTCCCCATGAGCTCGACCACAGCCAGAGCGACTATTGAGGTACTTACAGAAGTTTTTGCGAGATTCGGGTACCCGGACTTAGTGGTATCGGACAACGGCACCCAATTCACGTCGGGTGAATTCTCCGAATTTTGCGCCAAAGGTGGTATCCAGCACATACGGACCCCACCGTTCCACCCACAGTCAAACGGTCAGGCGGAGAAATTCGTCGATATTTTCAAAAGGGGCATGAAGAAATTAGAAGCAGGAGCAGGAAGTCAGGAAAACGTGCTGCCAACGTTACTCTTCTCATACCGCACGACACCAAATGCCCAGTTGCCAAATAACATGACACCATCGGAAATAATGCTGGGACGAAAAATAAAAACAAAATTAGACTTACTTTATCCGCCAACCTACGAAGTTCGAACTACTAACAAGCGTATGGAGGAACAATTTAATATCAAGCATGGAGTCAAACCGAAGGACTTCCAACCAGATGAAGCCATTTACGCTCGAAATTACAATCGCAGAGAATTAACTTGGGTACCTGGTATTGTACTCAAGAAAATTGGCTCTTCTCTTTATGGAATTCAAGTAGGGAACAAAACATGGCGGCGACATTCCAACCAATTAAGACATAGATACAGCGTAAGCATGAATTCTAATTTAACCGATTTTTTTCAATTCCAAAGTTTGGAAGAAAAAGGAGGAAAAGGGTTCACGGACAAAGAACAACCAAATAATGCCGACAGATCAACTATTCCAAACGAACACCAAATCGACGACAACCACTCTACAGATGTACACCTAGTTGATGAACACCATGCAGACAGGCACCAACATGAAAAGCAACAACCTATTCCGCAAAGTCAAACATCCGGATGCGACCAGCCCCAGCGACCAGTTCGAATTAGAAACCCCCCAAAAAGGCTCAATTTTTCACATACGGATAATGGAAGATATACTTATTCTTGAATTTATTGAATTAACTGTTATTATAATGTTAATAATTTAGAAAGGGAGGTGTTGTACACTTAATGAACACACCCCAATGTTCTTGCATAATTATTATGTCAGTTGTAGAGTAGCTTTCATCCAATAAACACAACAGTCAGGCTAGGAAACGCTCAACTGGAGCAACTGGTCCATTGTACTACCAGAGAGCAAACCCTGATTTACCCATTTTATTGCAATTTCCTTGTCTTTTTAAGAAAGCCAAGTAAGCACTTCAGTGCTAACATCTATCCAGGAACCATATGTGCGGAACAAGCACATATGTGGATTTGGTGGTGTTCGTGGAGTAACGGTGCTATGTGACGAGCGATCTGAAAGACCGAGAGCTTGTCTAATTGTGCCGAATTTCTTCTCAGTAAGCAAGCTTGGACAATTTTGTGGTCAGGACTTGGTTGCTGCAGCTGTAAGCTACGAAACAAACGGAAGTTGGAAAACTTTCGTCGTTGCGTCGGCTTATTTCCCTTATGATTCGGTAATGCCTCCACCACCGAAGGCGGTTGCCGAACTCATAAAGTATTGTGACACTCGGGAGACGGGACTAGTCATATGCTGCGATGCTAATGCTCAGAATACAGTCTGGGGCAGCAGCAAATGCAACATACGAGGAAACCATCTCCTAGACTTTATACTATCATCTGGTATGACAATAAACAATGTTGGCTCCCAGCCAACTTTTGTTACGGTAAGGAGGCAGGAGGTAATTGACTTGACTCTATCTAATAGGTACTTCAAGTCGATTACTAACTGGAGGGTACTGCTGGAAGTGTCCTCATCAGATCATAGATACATCGTTTTCCAAATCGAATGCGAAGCTTTAACTTTGCAGGAGAGGAGGAATCCGAGGAAAACCAACTGGGTGCGGTTTAGGAAAGAGCTAGACAGATCTGTCAAAACTCCAACTAAACTCAGAACGAAACGAAAGGTTGAGGATGCTGTTCAAAACCTGACCAGTGTCCTTACCAACTGTTTTGAACTGGCATGTCCAATGACAAAAAACTCCTGCAGAACGCCGGTTCCTTGGTGGAGCCCGGAACTGCAGCGGCTTAGGAAAGAATTCAGAAAACTTCTGAATAGGTCTCTTAAGACAAATTTAGAAGGTGACTGGGATCTCTTTAGATCGAAGCAAAAAGACTATAAGAAGTTAATTCGTTTGTCGAAAAGTGCTTCTTATAGAGATTTTTGTGAAAAGATCGAGACACTCGGTGAAATCAGTAGGTTGGTTAAGGTCCTCAAAAGGGGCAAACCGACCAAACCGGAGTCACTGAGAAAGTCTGATGGCAAGTTTACTGAGACGAAAGCAAAAACTTTTAGTCTTCCACTGGAAACTCACTTTCCTGGCAATCGGATAATCACTAGGTCGCAGCTTGGCCCGCTTACCCAGGCTGAGCTTGATCTAAGTCAGAAAACTCGGCGCAGCTGGTATATTGCATCAGCCGTGGTAACAGATGAGGCCATCAAATATGCTGTGGCATCTTTTGATGGTTTCAAATCGCCTGGCACCGATTGGAATATATCCGGCTATGCTGCAACAGGGTATAGATCAGCTATTGCCAACTCTGAAAAGAATTTTCACCGCTGGCTTGGCGCTGGCATATATTCCTACACCTTGGCGGACTGTCAGAGTAGCTTTCATACCGAAAATTGGTAAGGAAGACTATTCGCTCCCCAAGAGTTTCAGACCTATAAGTTTGACATCCTTCTTACTGAAAAGTATGGAGAGACTGGTAGAATTTCACGTGCGCAAAGTTGCTTTGAAACTGCATCCACTATCGGAGATGCAGCATGCTTACCAGCGTGGGAAATCCTGTGAGACCGCACTTCAAAATCTAGTGGCCAGAATTGAATGCGCGCTTGATAGGAGAGAATACGCGATGGGTATCTTCATCGACATTGAGGGTGCTTTTGACAATGCGACTTTTGACTGCATGTGCGACTCTGCCAGACAACACGGGGTAGATGAAACATTAGTGTTGTGGATTAAAGCAATGCTAATGAATAGAACTTTGGTAGTGGATGCGGATTGTGGCCGCATTATGACAGGGGTAAACAGGGGCTGTCCGCAAGGTGGCGTTCTGTCTCCATTGTTATGGTGCATGGTGGTCGACTCTCTGTTGAACACTCTAAATAGTTCTAACGTCTACGCTCAGGCATATGCGGATGATGTCGCCGTACTTTCTGTCGGGCCATGCCTGGCGACGGTCTGTGCTAACGCGCAGGCGGCGCTGGACATGATCGATGAATGGTGTACTAGGAGTGGGCTTTCGGTGAATCCTCTTAAGACTGAGGTTGTTCTTTTTACGAGAAGGAGGTCTGACTCAGCCAGTACTAAAAGGCGTCACGATTCGCATTTCCAATGAAGCCAAATATCTGGGAGTGATTTTAGATAAGAAACTTCATTGGTCCAAACACGTCGAGTCGAAAACATCCAAGGCGCTCTCAGTCTTCTGGCAGTGTAAGGGTGCTTTTGGCAAGACTTGGGGCTTATCACCGAATAAGGTTCTCTGGATCTACACGGCTATGATAAGACCATTCCTCGCATATGCGTCGGTTGTTTGGTGGAAGGGGCTCTCGCGTAAATATGTGGTTGCCTTTTGTGCGAAACTCCAAAGAACGGCTTGTCTCGGCTGCTCGGGAGCTTTCCCGAGTACGCCTGGCTCTGCTCTAGACGCTTTGCTGAACTTACCTCCCCTTGATACTTATATCATGGGTTGCACTATCAAAGCCATCTATCGTCTTAGGCGGGGCGGTTTTTGGTATACTCCACACTGGAACTTTGATGAACTTGCGCGACACTTATCTTACGACTCCTGTCTAATGGATATGCCGTCTGATGCAATGACACCAGAACTCCAGCTGATGCGCAAATTCAGAGTCGAATTTCCTTGTGTTCAGGACTGACTTTGGCCAGAATCTGAGTCGGGAATGGAATGTAGTCGTATTTTTACGCACGCGACGGTTCCAAAACCAGTCAAGGGTCTGGCGCTGGTGTCTTCGCGGAAGTCGACAACATTAGACTTCTTTTCTCGCTAGGCAAGTATGCGTCTGTTTTCCAAACGGAAACTTATGCAATCCTAATGGTCATGAACTATGTTGTAAAGAACAGGTGGAAGGGACGCAGCATTTGTATCTGTAGTGACAGTCAGGCTGCGCTTAAGGTCTTGCTTAACCCTTTAACCACTTCCAAAATAGTTCGTGAAACCAAGAGCTGTTTGAACTCGGTCACAAAGTTAAATTCTCTGTCTCTTATCTGGGTCTCAGGCCACACTGGGATCTTGGGGAACGAGATCTCCGATGAGATTGCTAGATAAGGCTCAGAGGAGGGTCTCCCTGCGTCCTCGGTTAGGGCTTCCATTGACGATTGGGTTTCTCACGAGCACAATTGTGTGTGGCATGCCTCTCCAGGATGCAGGTTGACTAAACGCATGCTCCCGGACGTCTGTAAGAAACCAGCGGCATTATTGTTGTCTCTCAGCAGAAACGACTGTAGACAACTTAATGGCGTCTTGACAGGCCACTTTGCTTTTGCCCAGCACCTTAACGTGTTGGGCTTAAGTGATACCACAATCTGCGACGCTTGTGGAGAGAGCGACGACACCGCGGAACATTATCTCTGTGAGTGTCCGGCCTTTGCTCGTATCAGGTGGCATATCCTCGGTGCTGATGTGGTGAGTGCTGCGAGTGCTCATCACTAAAGTGCTTGCTTCGCTTTCTTAGAAAGACAACGAAATTCCAACAAAATGGGTAAATCAAGGTTGGCTCTCTGGTAGTACAATGGACCAGTTGCGTCTGAGCGCTCCAGTCGAGTGTTTCCTATCCCGACAAAAAAAAAAAAGAAATACTTAGCCAACTAAATCCATAAACAGCTACGTATGGTGAACGGTAGAACAACAATGGGGACACAGATAGCGAAAAATATGGAAACAAGTGCCGACAAAGCTCCAGAAAATTTGCCTTAAATCGACTGAGTCGTTTCTGAGATATAGCCGATATAGTCCGGTTAGGCAAGGTTTAATAGGGTTATGAAGTTTTCAATAAACTGTAGGTACCAAGGAGGACCCATTGCGATCCCTCGGGAACCTTCACGGCAAAAAGACCTAAGCCAATTCTACCATACACTTAAATTCCCTACAGAATTTGAACAAGTCATTGTTGCGGTTCAGTGACCTTATCTCTTTTAGGTTGTCGATGAAGTGTCTCCAAGATACTTTAGCCTTGTCCTGGCAATACCTTGGCATTCACAGAGTATATGTGTTATGTCCTCTGAGACATGTAGGCCATTGCAGTACCTACAAACATCTGTGTTTGATAAACCTAGTTTCATAGCATGCTTCCTTAGAAGACAATGGCGAGAGAGTATTCCTATCGCTATTCTTAGCTTTCCGGTTTTATGATCTCCCTAGATTTCCTGCGGTCTAACACAGGCCAGAATACCTTGGACACCTTCGACCATCTTAAATTAGCCATGTTGATGATTCAATCACGAATAATTCCACTAGCCACAGACCTTGGTGGGTTAATGCTACCGATTATGTCCCTATGCGGGAGCTCTACTCCTCTTTTGGCCAGCGCGTCGACCCAGGTTCACCCCGAACTGTAACGCCACCTAAGTAAGTAAGTAAGTCGGCCTTTTCGTTGCCTATATCGCAGTGTCCAGGTACCCTACATAATCTAACTCGGTTTTGCATACATAATGCCTTAAGCATTGTGGTGCAATTCTTGACTATCACAGATTTAGTGACGTAAGACTCTA
The DNA here is from genome assembly GCA_945910035.1 of Brachypalpus laphriformis. Taxonomy (NCBI): domain Eukaryota; kingdom Metazoa; phylum Arthropoda; class Insecta; order Diptera; family Syrphidae; genus Brachypalpus; species Brachypalpus laphriformis. Next base: position 14,754,089 of record OX246754.1, on the reverse strand, counting down.
GCGCCCTTAACGCAGCCTGACAATCAATGTAAATGGCGATGTTCTCGTCGGATATTGATCCCATCTCAAGTGATTCCACAGCTTTAAGTGCAGCTAGAACTTCTTCTTCTTCTTCTTCTTCTTCCTTTTTATCAGCGAGGCTATGATCCGAAAACAAGGGATCACAACCCTCCTACTTCACCGCATTTCTACTGATCCGCCTGTGGGGTTCGCCTGGGGTTCGCCTTAAGTGCAGCGAGAACCTCTGCTTAAAACATACTGCATGTGTCCGGAAGTCACAGAGCCACCCGTAGGGTAATATCTCTCGAATATATACCTGACCCCGTACCCTCTCTGGTCTTAGAACCATCTGCGTATATTGCAATCTCGTTGTGGACAGAGACTGTCTCCCTTTGCTAATCCTCTCTAATAGAGTAGGTTACTTCGTTTAGTGTTACGACGCCTAAGGTATCAATGATACCGGGAAATGATTCCCTAAGAATAAAGCTATGCCCCGCATTACTAGTTTTGAAGAGACCTACGTTATTGAGCCGAAGCGCACTGTTGCTCGCCTCAAATTTGATTTGTAGGACTAATGGTAAGAGATACAGAAAGATCTCGACTGCAGCCGTAGGTGTTGTGCCTAGAGCACCTATGATGGCAATGCAAGCTGTTCTTTGTACCATGGCCAACATATCCCGTATGCTTTTCGCATTCGTTGCCTTCCACCACACAAGAGCCCCAAACATAAGAATGGGTCTGACTATCATGATGTATAACCAGTGCATCATTGCAGGCTTAATGCCCCATTTCCTCCTCGCAGAGATGAAGAGAGCATTGTAGGCATTACGGACTCTTTCCTGTATGTTAAGTTTCCAATTTAGTTTCCTGTCTAGAATTATACCAAGATATCTAGTGCGTTCCGAAAGGGAAAGCTCCACCCCTGCTAGCTTAGGCAGTTTGAAGGGTGGTACCTTGTACTTTCTACGGAAGGGTACCAATTCTGCTTTATCCTGGTTGACGTGCAGTCTACACCCTCTAGCTCACTCAATTAATGTGTTCAAGAATTTATCCTGGACTTAAATCACCATGCCTTCAGCTTCTTCTTCTTCCTTTTTATTAGCGAGGTTATGATCCGAAAACAAGGGATCACAACCCTCCCACTTCACCGCATTTCTACTGATCCGCCTGTGGGGTTCACCTAAAATCACCATGTCGTCCGAGTTTAATGGAGAGGCTTCTTGGTTGAAGCCCAGGTTCACCCCGAACTGTAGCGTAAGGAGTGACACTTATGCCTGTGTTGCTTAGTTCTTTAAGTATACCATCGATGACTAGAACCCAGAGGAAGGGTGAGATAACGCCTCCCTGGGGAGTCCCCCTCCGTAACGGATTTTCTTATTGAACTACTTCCGATAGTATGATTGATGTGTCTATTACCTAGTATATTGCAGAGCCAGTTGGTAATTCTAAGCTCGACATTCATAGTTGCTAGCTTCTGTTTGATGGCCTTCCCTTAAACATTATTGAAAGCACCTCCTATGTCTAGGAAAATACCGGATAATACCGTTAATTTTGTAAAATTTCGTTCAAGGTAACTCGTTTCGCAAAATATTTGCAATCCTTTAGAATAATCGGAAACAGGTCGGCCAGATGGTTTAAGAAATACTCTCCAAGGGCCATCTTCCCGGTATTGCAGAGACTAGGGCATTTGTAAAGGAAGTGTTCCATGTCCTCGTCTACGCCTGTGTTTCTGCATCTTCTGCACAGTTCATCTGTACTTAGCCGCATTCTCTTCCGGTGGGCGGCCAATAAGTTGTGGCCGGTAATGATACCCATGAGAAGCGCCAAGCTTTATCTATTTTGAGTGAGGATGAGCTTGGTTTTCATCTTGTCATGTTTTGTCCAGATGCTTCTGGAGACACGGCATGGTGAGAGCGCGCTCCATCTTTCTTCTGCTTTTCACTTGGAGTCAAATGTTATGCTTGATTTAACAAGTTTAAGAAGAGGAAAGACTGAGCTTTGGACCACTGACAGGTCTTGTTCTGATCCCTTTCTTGCCAGTTCGTCCGCCATCTCATTCCCTGGAATTCCTTTGTGGCCTGCGACCCACCAGAGTGTTACATGTTGGCTAACGGTGAGCGTTTTAAGCTCCTCGCGGCAGCGTTTTATTAGCTTTGATTTTATTACCGGGGATGAGATGGCCTTTATAGCAGCTTGGCTATCTATGTAAATATCAATCTCTTTCCTAGTAACAAGTTTCGTGGATAGTTCTCATGCCGCCTCTGATATCGCTAGGACTTCTGCCTGGAACACACTGCCGTGGTTCGGAAACCTTCGTGATATTGCAATATCAGGTTCTGCTGAGTAGATACCCGAACACACTCCTTCGTTTGTTTTGGACCCGTCAGTGAAGACTGAAATACTATACGGGCTAATGGCTCCACCGTCTTCCCAGTGTTCCATTGATGGAATGGCCATTTTGACGTTTAGGCTGAAGTCGGGGGATGGCGGAAGATGGATCTGTGGTGGCGTCTAGGTGAGCCCATCTTGAGATGCTACGGTAGCCCGTGTGGCCTTTTCTCCATAACTTGGATTCCTTTAGGCACAGGGCACTCATCGCAGCTGATTTCTCAACAAATAAGTCTACCGGAATCAGTGCGAGAGTTCTTTCAAGTTCTGTGGTCGGGATGGTTCTAATGGCACCAATGGTTACTATGCAGGCAAGTCTCTGGATTTTAGTGAACTCTTTGAAATGCGTGTTTTTCTCTGCTATTGACCACCGGACAATGCACCCATATCTAAGAATGGGTTTGACTATGGCTGTGTACATCCAGTGGCTGATGGCAGGCTTGGGTCCCCATTTTTTATCAAAAATTCTGCTGCAAGCATAGAACGCAATGTACGTTTTCTTTATTCTTTCATTTGTGTCATCTCTCCAGCTCAGTTTGCGGTCAAGTATGCACCCTAGATACCGTGCTTTATCCGAGACTTGGAGTGGAGTGTCACCGAGTTGTAGGGGTCCGAAAGCTGGAATTATTCTTTTTTTGGTGAAGAGGACCACTTCTGTTTTCGCTGCGTTCAGTTCACAACTTCTTGCCCAGTTATGGAGAGTATTCAGGGCCGATTGCAGAAGTTCAGTGAGTGTGCCGAGACGATTGCCGGACGACAATGTTGTCTGCATAAGCAATAACTTTTACTCCTTACTTACTTACTTAGAAAACGCTATAGTTTGGTGTGAACCCGAGCCTCGACCAACAAGCTTCTCCATTTAGCTCGGTCTTTAGCTAATTGCTTCCAGCTGCGCACTCCAAGTTGGTCGTGGTCCCATTGAACTTGTGCGCGCCATCTACGGCGAGGAGATCCTCTACTGCATCGTCCCTCCGGGTTAGATTCGAAGACTCTGCAGGCCGGAGCGTTGGTGTTCATTCGCTCTACATGTCCTAGCCATCTCAAACTTCTAATACGCAGTTTTTTGACTAGGTAGATGTCGTTGTACACCTCGTATAGTTCGTCGTTGAATCTTCTCCTTCAAAACTCGTCAACGCAAAGAGGACCGAATATCTCATGAAGAATTTTTCTCTCGAAGCGACCAAGGATATCTTCATCCTCTTTTAATAAAGTCCAAGTTTCAGCGTCGTAAAGTAGGACTGGGATGATCAGGGTCTTATACAGAGTCTCCTTAGTTGTTCGAAATATGGCTTTACTGTTGAATTGCCTTATAAGCCCAAAAAAACAGCGATTGGTAAGAGTTATTCTTCGCTTGATTTCTGCGCTGATCTTGTTTTTCGAGTTTATAGCAGAGCCAAGGTAGAAAAAGTCCCTTACTACCTCGAAGTTATAGCTGAAGACTGTGACGTACTGTCCAATTCGTCGGCGTTGACTGTCCCTTCTTGTTGACAGCATATAGTTGGTTTTGCCCTCGTTTATCGCTAAACGCATTTTGGCTGCCAATGCTTGCAAACGCGCCGGTGACAGCCCGCTGAGTTCTTCCGATAATATCAATATCGTCGGCGTATGCAAGCAGTTGTACAAACTTGTGATAGATTGTGCCTCCGCTGTTGGCTTGTGAGTTCCGCACAATCCGTTCAAGTAACTTTTACTCGGCTATGTCATAATTTTAAAAAAGGATCTCATTTGCGACTAGAGTCCATATTAGAAGAAATAGGACCCCTCCTTGTAGGGTTCCTCTAGAGGCCAGAGCATTTACTTGGCTATCACCCAGCGCCGAGTTGATGTGTCTCGTCTTAAGCACACATTCCATCCAGTCGGAGTGAATGACTTTAGTGAGTTTTAATTGAATCAACCTTATGTTTCCGAATCCCTTGAATCATTGGTTTAAGAATAAGTGTTGGTTACTTCACAAAAAAAAAAAAAAATCGAGTCTATATGCATTTTGTTGAACCGTTGGTGACTGTTTATGACTGACTAGCAACATCAATCGGAAATTATTCAACCACTGACATTAACATTGGTGAATCTTGCGATGAGAAACTTCACGTCTTCATATGACTTACTCATTATTTAGGTAACCTGTCTTCATTTTCTATAGACACCTTTACCTGTCAGGAGTTTTTAAACAGATGTTGAATAGAAAATACGGGAATTAGAGTGCGGCTATTCGCCCAAAGAATTCGTCTACTGTACTGAAAATTCGCAGAAAATATATCCGTCATGCGGACTCAGGTGAGCGTCTAGTCCCTCGATTCGAACAACATGACACGCTGACTGATGTAAGGCATCGTGTCAGACGATAAAGACACTGTTCAGTGGGGAATGTGAAGGCTGTGCGTGAAAGCGTGAAACAACAACCAAATTTTTCATTTCTCAGACGTCTCGTCGGCAATTATTGCACCACGACGAGCATATGGTTCCATGTAAGATAGAGTTGAGTGATTAGTTACTGCCCAGGAACCGCCAACAGTGAGAACAGTATGCCTAAGCTTAGTTCTAAAACTCACAAAGAAATGGCCGGTTTTGAGGTGGAACTCATCATGATCGAAGAAGCCCATCTGGACTACGTTCGGTTTGTTAACAAGCTGACGACATGATTTTTTTTGTGGAACCGAGAAGTAGGGTTCACGGCCAATCAGTGAGTGCCCAGCATATCTCGTCGCCAGACATTCTGCTTGTTCGTCCCCCTCAAAGTCTTAGTGTCCAAGAATCCATGCAATGGTAACCTGATTTGTGGATGCGAGGCTATCAAGGAGGCCGAGACAGTCCCATACGAGCTGTGACCCTACCGTGTAGAAAAGGAATTAAGATCCCTTGGTGCTGCCTGACTGTAGGCGAACCCCACAGGCAGATCTGTAGAAATGCGGTGAAGTGGGAGGGTCATGATCCCTTCTTTTCGGAACATAACCTCACCGAAATAGGAAGAAGAAGAAGCGTGCTGTCTGACTGTCTGAATAGATGTAGATGCGGGTTCGAGTAGTGTTTCTCCACAGGCAATCTCGAACTGCTTGGAAGATGGTAGGTACTTTATCAAGTTGGGACCAGAGACTTCAACTCCGGTACCGCGATTTTCCAATTTGGAGCCATCTGTGTACCAGATTTGTGCGCTAGGTGGTGTGTTGAGACCTTTGTTTCTCCATTCTTGACGGTCACTAACGACCACTTCGAATTTCCAGGAGAACTGGAATCGCTTTAGCATCGTATCTGAGATCTTGAAGATTGGGTTGTTTTGGACTTGTTCAAGAATGCTCAGATGGCCTATGAAATCGCCGGGTTTCACGTCTTGTACCTGAGGTAGCCTAAGAGCACTTGGAACTGTGAGATGCAGCGGCGTGAGAGTAAGTATTGTACCGAATGCTGCCATCGGGCGCGTTTTCACTGCCCGACCGACACATGCTGATCGGTGCAGTCGATTTAAATGTTTCTTAGCTTTGATCTGTTGTATTTAAGGCCACCATACTAGAGAGGCGTAGGTAACCATTGGTCTGACAATTGTTTTGTACATCCAGAAGATTATCTTCGGCCTTACAAATACAAATACAAATATTTGGCGCAACAGCTCTTTAAAGTGCCAGGGCCTAGCTTCTCGCAACCACTCATGTTGTGTGCGTTATATTTTTCACACGAATGGAAGGGACCTACTATTTTTAATGCCGAATTCGAATGGCGATTTGAGAAGCTTTTTCGTGACAACAATACTCTCGGATGTTTGTCAGACGCTCGCGAGAGGTGGGACCGTGAAAAAACTTTTTTGTGTTTTCTGGGATTCGAACTTGGAACCTCATGCGTAGTGATCCGACACACTAACCATTTACGCCACGGCGCCCATCTTCGGCCTTAGACAACATTTTTTTATCATAGAGACGTTGGCACATGAACATTGCTCTGGTCGTCTTGTTGATAACATTGTTTAGGTGAGAGTTCCAGTTAAGCTTTTTGTCCAGAATTATTCCAAGATATTTTGCTTCTCCTATAGGGTTCATGGCAGTGTTTTGCAGTCAGATTTGCTACAGTTGGAGCTTCCTCTTCTTAGAAAATGGTACAAGGATAGTTTTTCTAGGGTTGATGGTTAAACTCTGGGTTCTACACCATTTAGAGGTCTAGCTGAGGGCATGATGTTTTCGAATTTGCCCACAACGCTGATGACAACATCATCTGGGTATTCTTGTACTCTGTATCCAGATTTGGTTAGTAACTCTAGAAGACAGTCCGTGTTATGGCCAAATATTTTCCGGAACGCCTGCTAGACCCATCAATTTCATGTTGATCTTTGTGGGACAAGGTCTATGTGAATAAGTTTCAAACCCTGGAGCAGCTAAAGGAGAATATTCGTCAAGAAATTTCCAAAGTTAAAGTGATACCTTGCTCGTCGTCCTACACTAGACATCTCCATATTTGAGTTGTTTTGCCTTTCAAGAGGGCCGTTGCCCACTACCTTGTCCACCATATCTTGTTAGCATTTTGTTGTCTCTGTTTTGTGGACTTCTTATAAACGGTACCGCCAAAGGTAAGTACTATCAATGCTGACTAGTCAGTTCCAAGAAGAAGAATTGGAAACCCCACTAAATATTCAGCTGGTGTTGCGTTTAACAACTTTCTTAAGGACATTGTCAAAGCAGATGCCTCAACGCCACAAAAGAATGTCAGTCCATTCCATTTTCGGATCTAATTACCACTTAACGGTAAAATCGGTCTCAAAAAACAGTTCCACTCACCCAATTATCGTCACAAAAAAAAAAAAAAAAGAAGAAATGCTCCACTAAAAGAAAAACCACACAGAGAACCAAACGAGATGCGTTTGCAGAATTCCTCCTCCGACCTGAAAGACAGATACATTCACCGAGTGAATGTGATTGTCTTTTGGGATTCATCTCAGACAAATTTATTTGCACTGAGATAAGGGCCCGAGTTGTGGCACTGGGTGAGATCTTTGTTTCGGTTTGCTTGTGTCCACCGAAATTCTGTAGAATTTTGGCGCTCTGGAGGACGAGATTCAGAGTTAACTGTCATGGAAAACGTCTTGAATATATCTGTAGTCGGTGTAATGAAATGATGACCATGACGGTGTGGTTAGTTCGTGTTCTTAATGAGATCCAGTCTCGGAGTGAAGGAAGAATTTAATTGTAAAGGGAGTCGACGACGACTGAAAGGATGTAACCAACCTAAAGGGCTCTTGCCGAAAGCGTTCACCTTGGACGGCGGGTAACATCTTTATGGCATTTTGGAGGTACTTTGTGTGTTCTTTTGTGAAGATCTCCTCCAATTAAGGGCGTTTTTTTGTCAAAATAATTGCAGAGATGAAGTGGAAGACTTCAGATGTAAGGAGATGTAAGTCAAGTTGGTGAATGTTTTTGTCAAGGATTTCTTTCCCTTTTTCTCCTTTTATGGTCTTAAATCAATCAATTGCGGTCTTGTAAGATGATGGGTTTAACATACATCCTCTCACCATGTACATCTCCAATGACCTCGATATGACCACACATACCCATCATACAGAACTGAATCTCATCCAGTTAGGCTGCATAGGATAATGTCATGCTCATGCCCCATGTAACTATTTGGGTAAGAGCCGTTAAACGGCTTCAATTACTCGGTGTAAATCGATTTCTTTCGATTACAACACACTTCCCCGCCAACAATGAACCATTAAATATGCCTTCGGAATCCATTAGGACCACACCACACCAGGTGAGTGTTCCGTTGCCGATGGTCACTATGGTTAAATCCGACTAATTATGTTTTGATTGGAAAATATGTGAACATGCCAGCATACTGGAGTGTACTACTCGGGGGTTAAGAAAGTATATTTACTGGTTTGGTGTATCTTAGCGGCTAACACCGCGAAGCAGTGAAGTTGGATAATTACTATTTTATTAGCCGTATAATGGAATTGCAATTGGAATCGTTAAAATATGTTGGTCAGTGAAGAAATATGTCAGCTATTGCTCGGTGATTACGACTACCTCTGGGGTAGATCTGCGTGGAGAAAGGTCCAATGATATGTGACGAATGTGTTTCGTAATTCCCGCTGGTTTCGAAGAATTATGTAAAGATTCTTAATAGGGGTCGCCAGATTGGTACTGGATAACACAACCAGTCCGACTTTTTAATGCCAACTCCAGCAGACACTGGTAGTCTGACACATTAGATGGGTTCGGTCCTGGGAAATTCAACGGGTCCTGTTCCTGCGGGTAGATATTATGAACAATTACGGATTAAGGTTAAATGTAAATAGGTAGATATTCAATTGTAGTGAGGTGCAAGTGCACTGCGACCTTTAATAGATATATTGTGTTCCCATACTAGGACTCTAGTCGATGATATACTCGGTGTAGAGCATTTCCTCCAGTGCAGCCGCTACCATGAACCGGAGTGTCTTGAGTGGATCCAGCGAAGGTAGATCAATTTCTGTTAGGAGATAGGCACCTAGGTGATTTCTTCATTTGTGGATCAGTGCTTCGCATTCCATGAGAAGGAGAAGAACAGATATCCCTGCAGAATCTGCAGTGAGTCTCCCCGTCTCGCTCTATTGATAGTTTCTCAGGTGCTCGTTGAGTCTACAGTGAAGTTTAAATATACAGATCGAATAGACGTAGCCCTTAAATATGTTATGTTATGGGTCAACATGGCCTTCATTCCTTAGGTGGAGCTACAGTTCGGTGTGAACCTGGGCCTCAATCAATAAGCCTCTCCATTTAGCTCGGTCTTTAGCTAATTGCCTCCAGTTGCGCACTTCAAGTTGGTCGAGGTCCCCTTGAACTTGTGCGCGCCACCTACGGCGATGATTCGCTCTACTGCGTCATCCCTCGGGGTTAGATTCGAAGTATCTGCGGGCCGGGGCGCTGGTGTCCATTCGCTCTACATGTCCTAGCCATCTCAGGCGTCCAATACGCAGTTTTTTGACTAGGTCGATGTCGCTGTACAGCTTGTATAGTTCGTGATTGAATCTTCTCCTTCAAAACCCGTCAGCGCAAATGAGACCGAATATCTTACGAAGAATTTTTCTCTCGAAGTGACCAAGGATATGTTCATCCTCTTTTAATAAAGTCCACGTTTCTGCTCCCTGAAACAGGACTGGGATGATCAAGGTCTTATATAGAGTCTCCTTAGTTGTTTGGGATATGCTTTACTGCTGAATAGCCTTATAAGCCCAAAAGAAAAGCAGCGATTGGCAAGAGTTATTCTTCGCTCGATTTCTGTGCTGGTATCATTGTCAGAGTTAATAGCAGAGCCAAGCTGCCCATTGTGACGTTCTGTCCTGCACAGTAGAACAAGTTTGGTAGCGATGTCAAAACTAGACATGGCTATAGCTCTTCTCTATACATGCTGTCATAGGCGGCCTTGAAATCGATAAAGAGATGATGAGTATCGATGTGGACTTCTTGGGTTTGCTCCAGGATCTGTGAAGATTTGATCGATGGTGGACTTTCCTGACCTGAAACCGCACTGATAGGGTCCAATCAGGCTGTGGATAAAAGGTTTCAGGCGTTCACACAATATCGCAGAAAAGATCTTGTATGCGATGTTGAGGAGACTGATGCCTCTATAATTGGCGCAGTTGAGGGGGTCTCCTTTCTTGTGGATCGGACAAACGATGCTGATATTCCATTAATCAGGCATACGGCTGACCAAATCTTAGAGATGAGTTGGTGTATGCACTCTATCAACTCGTCCGCAGCTATATTGAAAAGTTCGGCCGGTAAGTCGTCAGGTCCAGTAGCCTTGTTGGACTTTAGCTTGGATATTGCTATCCTCACTCGTTTTGGTCAGGTGGACGGAAATTTTGACTATCATCGTCAATGTTGAATGGTTCATTCTGCCTGATAGCGGGATGTTGGTCTTCGTCGCGCCGTTATACAGTCTGCAGATGTAGTTTTTGCATATTCTCAGCACCGACTGTGATTCTACTACGAGGTTTCCATTTTCATCTCTACAGGTTTCTGTACGGGTATTGCTCCTCTGACACGTTCTTTTTACCTTTTGGTAAAACTTCCGTACATTGTTCCTGGAGTATAAACTCTCGATATTCTCAAACGCGCGCTTTTCATGCTCTTTCTTCTTCTTTTGGAAAATCCGATGTTCTTCCCGTCTCGTCTTCCTTTGCAGCGCCGCTTTGTATGCCTCTTGTTTTGCTGCATACACTCGCCGGTATTCCTCGTCAAACCAGGGATTTCACGGTAGTGGTCGAGCGAGACCCAACACATCAGTCGCGGCGTTTCTGATGGCATGTTGGCAGCGTTGCCACTGGTCTTCGGCACTTGATGCTGGCGGCAAAGGGGTGATTGAGAGATTTCGGGATACGCGTTTAGCGAAGAGTCTGGCGGTCTCTTGCGATTGTAGCTTTCCGACGTAACATTTTCTCACAGTGATTCTTCTCTGTTGCTCAGATTGGGATATCCGCATTAGTACCTTGGCTACGACAAGGTAATGATCCGAGTCTATGTTGGTCGCTCGGAAAGTCCGGACACCCAGAATACTGGAGGCATGCCTTGCGTCGATCGCAACATGATCAATTTGGTTGATCGTTACATGATCATTGGACCGCCATGTCTGCTTATGAATATCGAGATGAGGAAACCATGTGCTTACTATGGTGACATTTCGCGCCACAGCGAAATCAATTAGCCTTAGTCCGTTATCAGACGTGGTGTCGTGTAGGCTATGCTTACCGACTGCCCTACCAAAGACGTCCTCCTTTCCTATTTTGACGTTAAAATCGTCCAATACGATTTTAACGTCGTATTTAGGACATTGCTCGTATGTTTTGTCGAGGAGCTCGAAGTAACACTCTTTGGTGGCAGGGTCCTTTTCTACGCGTGGGGGCATGACATTTAGGACATTGCTCGTATGTTTTGTCGAGGAGCTCGTAGAAACACTCTTTGGTGGCAGGGTCCTTCTTTTCCGTGTCATATTAGTCTTATGTTAGCCAATTTGGCCTTGATCCGGATAGTCATAATACGCTCGCTTACGTGTCGGAAGCTTAAGACTTCTTGCGCAAGTCTGCCGCGTATGACAAATTCGCATCCGAATAAGCGTTGCCTGTTGCCTCTGTAGCAATCACTGTAGTAGATGTCACAGTTTTTCATCTCCTTTTTGCCCGGCCCATCTCATCGCACTTCCTGGATGGCGGTAATATCTGCTTTATAGCAGTCTGGGGCCTCTGCTAGTTGTTCGGCTGTACGTGGTCTGTAAAGGGACAGAACATTCCACGTACAGATCCGAAGGTCGTTGTCCTTATTTCGTTTGCTGGGGTCGTCATCAGTTGAGTCATCCTTATCCGAGGCTTTTGGTTGTTTCGGAACCACAAGTTTTTTATATGGCAGGGAAGTTACCCCGACGGCACAACCCCCAACCTGGATGGCCAGTTCCTTAATTATTCCCCTAGGACGAGGGGCCGGGTACACCGGTTCCAGTAGTCCACTACGGGAGTATGGGTGCTGCCGTTGGCCCATTAAGGGCTACTCCGCCACCATCTCTATTCCAATGTCCTGACCAACATTGGAAATTCCTTACCGACCTGTGATCCGAATACGTCGAAGCAGCTCGCGCAAGGTATTCACTAAGTTCAACCTAACTGGAACTATAGACGCCACCGTTGACTCCGTCTAGGGAATTCGTCCGCTGCCGCCTGGAACAGGAAGAAGTGCTCTAGTGGGAAAGCACTCTTCCCCCCTCTCTCATCTGCTGCCGCCAAGAATCTGCCAAACAGGGTTGGTTAACAATACCTTGGATTAAGTTACTAGGCACCCGGCTGTCACCGCGTGGAGGTTGAGAGTAGGAATTTGTAGGCCTCAGCTGAGTGAAAACGCTTGTGTTTTCATATGATCGCATGCACTACCGTTTGACAAACCACTTCTGCTCTCCCTGATTCCTTCCAACCGTCGAAGTTGCTTCATAGTTTTGCTGCAACCGACTTCACCGCGTCCCATAATGAGCTCGATGTTAAAATATGGTTATGTTCTCGGAAGTTGGTATTTCTCCAATTCTTTCCTGTAGTACTCTGCGCTCTATAGTCAAACGCAGGCACTGGAAAAATACGTGCTGCGCATCTTCTTTGCACCTCCTCTCCATCTCCTGTCCTGAATAGCCTTTCCAGTGGTGAACGTAAGAACATTGGAGAAAGGTTCATAGACTTCTGCCAAGAACTGAAATAATTAGCACATAGGCGTGATAGATATCTCAAGGTGTGTAGGGTACATGGGTAGGTTAGCTTAGGTTGGGTTTCGTTATGTTCGTTCGTACAGACGCACTTAGACCAGTACCATTGGGATGCCATGAATCTTTCCTATCCAAGGACTAATTAAAACCAACCGGAGCTGTAATAAAGCGAAGGACGCTCATAACGTCTGAGGACGCAAGTTCGCCGAGGTCATTGCACGAAGGAGTCCTTAGATGGAGCAGTCTTTTTTGGGACAGCGCTTGACATGTGCATGTCTCCTCATCTTTGTCTCTACAGCTCCTGCAAAATTCGCTACAAAAGAGGTTCAACCTTTAGCTTGTTGGCTTATCAGACCGTGTCCAATGAGGACACGGATAACGTAGCTGATCTGTGATCACTTTAGCTTAACCAGCCCTATACAGCGTTTCTAATTCAGCCTAGGCCAGATCTGCCTCGAAATATGATACGTTGAGCCGTTCTCCCATCTGTGGTTAGTCTTGGTAATAGCGTTCAGCTTTAGTAGATGTTTACATATAGCGACGGGGACACCCTGGATCTGTCATTTCGCCAGAATCCTTAAAGTCATACCCCGTCTGACGAGCTTGTCAGCCTTGTAGTTAGCCGGAACGTCCCAGTGGCTTGGCACCCAGCATAGGTGAATGTTGAACTGCTGCGTCATCTCCGTGGGTGACAAACAGCAGTTTGAGGTGGCCTTTGAAGTGAAGGAGCACAATTCCAGAGACGTGATGTGATTGTCAGTGAAAATATTTATATCCCTGTTAGATGTTGCATTACATTTCGCCATGCTTTCCATCTGAAACACGCTACAGTGATTTGGGAGGCGGAAAGAGAAGCTCAGGTTGAGCTTTTCGGATAAAGTACCACAACCCACCCACCTTCTGTCTTAGAGCCATCTGTAAAGAAGTGAACCGAATTATCATCAACAGGGAGAGAGTTATCCCAATCATCCCGTCCAGGGATACTCGTTCGGATGTTACCATCAAATCTCAGTTTCGACAGGGTGTAGTCGGTGTTTTCATGGGGAAAGCTAAGAAGATCAAGGATCGTGGAGTGGCTAATGCGATGTTTAGTCGGATGGCCCTTCTTCTTCTTCTTCCTATTTGGTTGAGGTTATGATCCGAAAACAAGGGATCGTAATCCTCCTACTTCACCGCATTTCTACTGATTCGTCTGTGGGGTTCGCCTATTTGACCTCAGAAAATATTGGTTACTGAGACCAAACAAACAAATAATTGGCGCAACAGCTTTTTAAAGTGCCAGGGCCTAGCTTCTCGCAACCACTCATGTTGTGTGCGTTATATTTTTCACACGAATGGAAGGGACCTACAGTTTAGTGCCGAATCCGAACGGCGATTTGAGAAGCTTTTTCGTGACAACAATACTCTCGGATATTTGTCAGACGCTCGCGAGAGGTGGGACCGTGAAAAAACTTTTTGTTATTTTCTGGGATTCGAACTTGGAACCACATGCGTAGTGATCCGACACACTTTCGCCACGGCGCCCACTGAGACCAATGAAATGCCGATGTCGTTACATTTGTGTGATCCAGGCGTTTATAGGCCTTCCTTCCCTACATCGCGATGTCTTTGGAACGTGCACTGATACTGCCTTTTGAACAGGAATGATGAATGATCTCTTCTTTGAACGTGGCAATACCAGCCGAGCCGGTCGCGCTCTATATTTTGTACGATGGTTTCCTTGATGTGAAGGCTTCCACGGATCTTTGAACTTCTTACTCGAGCTTTGCCACTCCTGCTGTCATGTGAAGCATCTTCATCTCAGCTGCCGTACTCTCATATGTTTTGTAGATCGTCCAACATTGTGAACCGTATATGAGCGCTGGACGCACAAGGGTGTAGAACCTTCCTTTCAACTTAGGTGGCATTTTTCGGTAACAGAAGATAGCAGAATTTTCTCGCCACTTCACCCACCCTACGCTTACGCGATGATTGATGTCATCATCACAAGTTGCTTTGCTAATGATCATATATCCCAGATATCCCATTCAAATACATATCTGGAATAGGCCTGAATGGATCAGAGAACGGGCAGCACAAGTACTCTGTCTGTCTTGAACTAATGCGATACCTATTTCCCTCCAAAACGTCCACCCACACATCAAGTGCTCGTTGCAGGGACGTAGGATCCTCACTTGTGATGGCTCCATCATCAGAGAATAATTGATGTACCTTGGGGTCCATCACTTTACCTTCAAGCAGATAATCAAGGACTGCAATAAAGAGCAAAGGACTCAAGATGCTTCCCTGTTGCACCCCGACTTTGATTGGGAACTCTTCGGTTACTCCAGCGGGGTATCTTACTCATGTCCTTGCGCCTTTGTACATGTCCATGATCATCTGTATATAGGTTTCTGGAACCCCGCGATGTCTTAGCGCCACCCATATCAGATCTCTTGGTTGTCTGTCGAATGCCTTTTCAAAGTCAACCAACACAATATGCAAATCCTTTAAGGAATCACGATGTTTTTCCATTATGATCCTTATACTTTGGATTGCGTCTGTGGTTGATTTACCCGCGACAAACCCGCACTGAGCATCAGATCTAATACTCGCTCAACGATCTTCATGGTGTGTGACATCAGCTTGATTGAATGGTAGCTATCATAGTTTCACGTAATCACTCTTCCCTTTGTATACAGGGAGAAGGTAGCATTCCCTTCATTGATTCAGTATTGGATCACCGTCGGATGGCTCACTGGCAGTCATCTTTTTGCCGAAAATATCTAGAGGCAGCAGATGAACATAACGCCCAATGCCATAACTCGAGTAGTTCCTGTGCATTGCCGATACACATAACATGAAGATATTTCCACTAAGCTAATTGAGTGTGTCGTGGAAGACCTTTATAAGAGACGTCTACCAAACGATTTACATACCTGTACGAATGCCTCAAAGTGCTCTTCGCAAAGCAGAAAAAACTGACATGGCTGAAGGGGGAAGTTTTTACTCAGGGTATCCACCCTAATTCAGACGAAGGCTGTACATTCGCAAGCGAAATGTAAATCTGTTTCGTCTTCTTCATACAGATCCCAGCTGCATATACCAACGGTCCTAGGACGGTCGTTTAAAGTATTTAAACCAGTACCTAGGTTATCTGTTCAGCTCGAGTAGATACCTTGTTCTCTTTTGGTTTGTCGATCAGTCTCTTAAAATGTCGACATTAGCAACTTAGTCACTTCGCGTTTGTGAAACGTGATGAGCAGCAGCCGATGGAAGGTAGTGAGCCAACAAAGGTGCCGGTTAGATATTTTCTGCTGAAACTAGGGATCAAGAACACGGTAACGATCTTAGAGGCAATCATTGCAGTAAAACGGGTGTTGATAGTACCTTGACCATCTTACCACGTTTAGATATAAGGTCTTCCTTTCCTTTGCTCCTTTCCTGAAAAGGTTGCAGGCTTTTGTGACGATTGCGAAGATCTCTGCCTAAAAGACAATAACTAGCCTGACCAGGCTGACGGAGTATTATGTACATAGATACTTACTGAAGATGTCAGCACTCTAATCAAACCTGCCCGAGAGACGATTAGACAGACAGACACAGTGTTGAATACATAAGTGTTCCGCTTTTATCTCTCAGCTCTGGAATACTAAAATACGAGAAGGAGGGAGGCGTTTTCCTTAAGCTTCCACTTTTGGAACACACCTTACGCACAAACAGTCATCGTAAGGTGAGCCAATCCTCAAGCTCTATTTATGACTACCACAAAATAGCTCACACCCTAGCAGAAGGTTTGACCTTTGCAATGCGGATATAAATTTGTCATCATGCAACAATCCCATAACTTTCCCCTACACTCATCTGCGAATTCAATTACATTTTCAAGACCGAGTTGATTTATAACCAAAAAAATAAAGTTTTAATGCTCGGGGGCTTTCGCCTCCCTCTGAGCTATTTATCAACCACTCCACGGTACGATGACGGAAGGAGTCATAAAAAAAAAAAAAAAAAACATCAATAGATCCGCATCCAGCCAGCATCCAATCGTAAAAAACGGTAGCACAACGGCTGGCCGTAGTACCAAGATTTTTATCGTCTCACCAACCTTGTCGGCTGCCAATCGGACATGTATCGAAAGTCGGACTTGCTTGCTTGCAAGTTAATTGTCTGGTTGCGCAAATTAACGTCTGATTGAGTGTAGCTCTTGGAAGGAACTCTTAAATAAGAATGCGGCGCCGAAAACAACAAGTGCTATCTGATCGTACAGATAGTAGAATCACCAGCAGCTGCCAGTAGTTGTTTCTAGTCGTCGTCGATGTGTTTTCCAATGGTTATGCCATCGCATGGTTATCGGACAGATTAATCTAGCCGAACCGCGCGATCGTGTGCCATAAGATTGTGTAGCTAGTCTCGCAACTTCGTCTAAATTACAGGCGATACGCGATAACGTGCGATAGCGAAAGTGCATTTCGTTTCTTCTAGACTGGATAGCTTTATCTTCGTGCCGATGATGGGAGTCAAAGATATCTTTGATTTCGAAGTGACGTTCATGGTATGTGATGGTATTTCAGATGAAAAGATACAGTTCAAAGCTCTGTAGATACGGTTTTAAGCCACATAGATACATAAAGATACTGATTTGTGCTTTCTGAACGCCACTGTACTCCTCCAAATGAAAGTCCAAAATTAGAGCAGCCACTCAAACTGTCTATCTATCTCCTAATTCTACAACTGCACTCAATAGATTAAACCATCAATCGCACACAAGTCCTCGTATATTTTCTCCACTCTCAGACCCCTCGAGGCTTTCTAATTAAATTCCATTTAACTGTATCTGAATGGCTATTGAAGCTTTCATCGAGTATGTTCACGCTTGCAAAAATCTTATTTACCTTCTTCGCTGCGAAACATTGTTTTGACAACTCATTTCGAAAATGCTTAAGACCCCCTGGGGCTTTGAGAGTGACTCTCTGGAAAAAAAAAAGTACCAAATTGTATCTATTGCTTGAAATTAACTTCGCATTGTGACAAATCGTATCACTTAGCTGCGATCAGATGTGGCTAAGACAAGACAGACTCTGCGTATCGGATTGAAAGGAATTCCGATCGAAAAAGGTGCCGAAAGTTCCGAATTTAATTTACGGTTTTGGGATAATTGCTTAATTTATCTTGAGCGCCCGCCAGATGGGTGTGTTCTTTCTTCGGGTTTTGGTAACTTAATTTGCATTTCTTTGTGTTGGAGGTAGTCAGCATGTTGAAATTAATCACTGTAATTTGCCAAAATGGTTAATTACAGTTACGGGTTCGGTAATTTTGAACACCGAGTTGGGTGCGCATTAAGTAGGAGGTCTTGGAATTGAGGTGCTAATTTGCTTGGACATGTTTTGGAAAATTGGCCATAAAACATCGGAGGAATTTATGGTAATATTGGTATGGATCTTGGCCGATTAACAGAAGTTATTAATGCAGTCCCAGCTTTAGGTGTCGTCGCAGGGAATGACAAATTGTTGGGAATATTGAAAAATGGTAGTCTGGTATGAGAACATATTGGCTATGTCCAGTGAGGAAGGAATGACCCAGAACTGGACAGAATAGCGCAAGCTAGTGAAAACTGTTAGAACCATATGTAGAGTAAGAGGCGTTTCAACAGTTCATTGACCATGGGCAACGGCACCAGGATTGGTCTACAACAGTAGATTATACTAAACCAAAATGGACAGCGTATCGAATGAATAAATTAGATAATCTCATGAGATGGCTGTTTGGCATCTATCATTCTAGCAATTATCTTGGGTACGGTTGGGAGAAAACATACACAAGTACCTCTAAGACCGCAATCAGAACCCGACCGGGAATGTTTTCCGAATATTTACCGCTCATGCCTGAGTGAAGGAGTATTCCCGTAGCGATGGAAAAACACAGAAATTACTGCTAATCTCCAAAGGAAGTAATGCTCCTGGTGATCCATCGTTCTTTCGACCGCTCTATATGTTTGATACGGCTGGAAAAATTCTGCAACGTAAATATCATCACCAATAGGATGGAAGCAGCCATTGAAAAGGCAGCAGGACTAGCAGAACATCAGTATGGTTTCCGAAGGTAACAGTCAGTCAATAGATGCAATCCCAGTGGTCGTTGACTTAGCGAAGAAAGCTATAGTTCGTAGTAGAAGTAGTAGTGTGTAACTTTATAAATGCAGGAAAAAAATTCAGTTGTTACAGTTTTACATAGTAAGCATTGGCTTTTGCCGTCAACCGAGAAAAGAGAGTTTTTAAATTACAGAATTAATTCATATATATGAGCATTTTTTTTCTTTGTTTAGAAAGCTTGGTTTATAATTTGTAGCCGGTAGTTTAGAGCAGATTTAATATATTTAAACAGTATGGTCCAGTTTTCTCTATTTAAGATGCGAACGACTTCATCGGAAGAGAGAGTGTTTTTTCCATAAAAGGATCTTCTGATTGCGCTCAGAATAGGGCAGGTTCCAATTAAATGAAGGCCGTCTTCTCTTGTTGTATGGTTGCACAGTGTACATTCATCACTTCCATATGTTATATGGGGCATGTAGTTTAATCGCAATAGTTCGCCCCTGGCTTTGAATACTGTTGAGATCAGATCTAAACTGTTACAATTGTGAGGGTATCTTTCTTCAAAGTCTGAGGTGGGCTCGCCGGCCCCAGGGTTAACCCAAAGGAACACCCTAGACTTTGGGAAAGAGGTACTTTTATTGATAAATGGAATGGTTCTATACAATATTGTTGCGTTAACAATGCAAATGGTTCTTAGCTAACAATGTTTATACCTAACAATAGATGTATAACTTAACGCTAATGTTAGTCGTCCTGCGGCTGGTTCTGGTACGGGCCGGGGTTATGCGTCCTGTTGTCTGGCTCGGTTCGGTACGTCGTCTGTCAGGAGTTTCAGTCTGCACTTCGGGCAGGCTTCGAAGGTCGCAGTCCGCACTTAGGGCAGGCTTGCGATGACCCAGTCCGCACTTAGGGCAGGCTTAGGAGGGATCCAGTCCGCACTTAGGGCAGGCTTAGAATGTAGCCGTTCGCACTTAGGGCAGGCGTGCTGTGACCCAGTCTGCACTTAGGGCAGGCTTGGGAAGGTTCCAGTCCGCACTTAGGGCTGGCTTGGAATGTAGCTCGACAAAGGGCGGCAAATCCGCTGTAGTTTACTCAGTTTGTTTCTCTCAGAAGGAGAGAAACCTATCGGACGGGCCGGCTATCGCTAGTAGCAGACCCGTGGATTATTGCCCAATCACCGAGGTGAAGGCAGAAAGTTTGGTGGAAAGTCGTAAGACCAATTCCAAGAGGCTGTCAAGAGTACACTGGATTGGTACCACACAGCTTGAGCAGACTCTGCCGACTAACTCTCATCCACACCCCTTTATGGAAAAATCCTGCAAGACGAGAATGTGAATGTATTTACATTTTCTCCTATTGCATTATTCGCCTTTTCTTGTTTGACAGAAGATTCGGAGAATATTCGCTGTTTCGCTACCTGCCAACAGATGGCGGCCTCCGCATCAGGTGGTTATTGAGGTGTGCGTAGAGTGTGGATGATCGCTTCTGTGGTGGTGGATTATGTCACTTTGTTACACAATCATGAAAATAGTTCAGCTCCCCAAGGTCATGCTTTAAAACTTTATAAATATTCCTTCCTTGGCTTTGTACACTTTGCCTTTGAAAAGACTGCCATGTGGATTCTTCGATCTTAATTAAAAGTTCCTCCAGTGCCTTTCCTAGGTTTATTTCGTCTACGTGTGCTTCATGTAGGGGTACATTATAGTCACAGCCCAGCCTTGACCATTCGGCAAAGAAATGAAGGTTCCTATTTTCAGGTGCATAGCAATTTTATGGGGAAGACGATGACTTGGTTGTGATAAAATTTTCACAATGTATAGGAAGTGAAGTCTAAGCGTAAACACATGCAGCGGTGGCAGCCCCGTTTCCATGTACAACATGTAATTTGGCGTATTTTCTGGCAGTTTGAATTTTTTCTTTAGGAAGTATCTCAAAAGTTTTTAAACTTCCTCAAACTGCCAGATCCCCCACACTTGTCCCGCATAGCACATGATTTACCTTATGACTGCTTCAAAGACTTTATGTTTTACACTCGGCGCGATTTTCATTTTTCCCAAAATCCCTCTCCAGTTACAATTGATTGCCATTTTTGACTCTCTTAGCTTCCCTTGAAGGTGTTTTCTAAAAGAAAACTGTGGGGTGATCAGTACTCCGAGGTATTTATATTCTTTCACCTTTTCCAGTTCCTCATTTTGCCAGGTCCATTTTTCATTGGTTGCGTAGCGCCCCCATCCATTCCGGAAAATCATAACTTTTGATTTGTTGGTGTTCAGCTGCAAGTTCCATATTTGGCAGTATTAATACAGCTTATTTATCATGATTTGTAGCATGTTCGGGGTTTCCGCGAGTATTACGATATCATCAGTGTAGTGCAAGAGGTTCACACGTAATCCATCGAGAGATATCCCTCCTGGGAGGTATGCAAATAGATCGTCCAGGAAGATCGAAAACAAAATAGGGCTCAGCAGACATCCTTGCTTCACACCAGATTTCGACTGAAACCAGTTAGACAAGATGTTTGATGTTATGGTGGCCAAGCTACTGGAAGAAGTGATCCAAATGAGAAACGACACAATTGGGATTATTCAACGCTGGCTTGAATCTGTGGGTTTAAAATTAGCACAACATAAGACAGAAGCGGTACTAATCAGTAGAAGAAATGTGAGGAAAACGATCACTCTTACTACAGGGGGGCACCAGACTACGTCGAAGCCAGGCATCATGCCATGCATTAGGGGTCATGATTGATACAAGGCTCTCGTTTAACGAACATCTGGGATATGTTAATGGCAAAGCCTGGGGAGTAAGTAACGCACTCATACGCATCATGGCAAATCGTGGAGGGCCGAGATACATCTGCGATGATCCACGGGTCACCAATGTGGGCCAAAGCTATGAAAGCCAAGTCATACCGACGTAAAATTGAGTCCACATGCCGACTTTGTGCAATTCGAGTATGCAGTGGATTTCGAATAATTTCAGGAGATGCAGTCCATGTTATTGTAGGATTACTCCCAATCAACATACTGACAGCACCTTTCAAATGTTTTCAAGCCGTTTCCACCTAGAGTAGCTGTTGACTTCTACAACAGAGTAGACGAAAAGGAAATTCCTTATGTTTCGTTAAGATAGATCGAGACATGTATTCATAAACTAAATAATAGAAAATCACCAGGTTATGATCTTATAACTGTTCAAATCTTGAAGGAACTTCCTTCAACTGCATTGTTGAAACTCAAGCTTATTATTAATGCTTGCTTTCAACAAAGGTATGCCCCACATCACTGGAAGATAGCAGAAATTATTGTAATTCCTACACAAGGTAAGCCTTTATCAGAAGTTACCTCATATAGGCCAATCTCACTTTGACCGTTATTTTCAAAACTGTTCGAGAAACTCCTTCTTAAAAGGTTAGACCCAATTATAGAGCAAAGAAAGCTTATCCTTACCCATCAATTCCGTTTTAGGAATAAACACTCGACGATAGACCAGGTGCATCGTATCTTCTTCTTCCTTTTATCAGCGAGGCTATGATCCGAAAACAAGGGATCACAGCCCTCCCACTTCACTGCATTTCTACTGATCCGCCTGTGGGGTTCGCCTATTTGACCTCAGAAAATATCGGCAGGCCTGCCGATTTTGGATCACTCGGTTACTGAGGCCAATGAAATGCCGATGTCGTCGCATTTGTCTGATCCAGGCGTTTATAGGCCTGCCTTTCCTACATCGCGATGTCTTTGGAACGTGCATAGATATTGCCTTTTTAACAGGGTTCAAATGATCTCTTCTTTGAACGTGGCAATACCAGCTGAGCCGGTCGCGCTCTAATTTGTGTACGATGGTTTCTTTGATGTGAAAGCTTCTTGTACATCGTCCAACATTGTGAACCGTATGTGAGCGCTGGACGTACAACTGCGGTGTAGAGCCTTCCTTTCAACTTAGGGGGCATTTTTCTGTCACAGAAGATAGCGGAATTTTCTCGCCACTTCATCCACCCTACGCTTACACGATGATTGATGTCGTCATCACAAGTTGCTTTGCTATTGATCATAGATCCCAGATATTTGAACTTTTCGCACTTGGGAAGCACTGTTCCATTCAAATAAATGTCTGGAATAGGCCTGAGTGGATCAGAGAACGGGCAGCACAAGTACTCTGTCTTTTTTGAACTAATGCGATACCCATTTCCCTCCAAAACGTCAACCCACACATCAAGTGCTCGTTGCAGGGATGTAGGATCCTCACTTATGATGGCTCCATCGTCAGCAAAGAATAACTGATGTACCTTGGGGTCCATCACTTTACCTTCAAGCAGATAATCAAGGACTGGTATAAAGAGCAAAGGACTTAAAACGCTTCCCTAGTGTACCCCGACTTTGATTGGGAACTCTTCGGTTACTCCAGCGGGGCATCTTACTTTTGTCTTTGCTCCTTCGTACATGTCCATAATCATCTGTACATAGGTTTCTGGAACCCCTCGATGTCTTAGCGCCACCCATATCAGATCTCGTGGTTGTCTGTCGAATGCCTTTTCAAAGTCAACCAATACAATATGCAAATCCCTTAAGGAATCACGATGTTTTTCCATTATGATCCTTATACTTTGGATTGCATCTGTGGTTGATTTACCCGAGACAAACCCGCACTGATCATCAGATAGCCGTATTATTTTTCGCAGTCGGCCACCTAATACCCGCTCAACGATCTTCATGGTGTGTGACATCAGCTTAATCGAACGGTAGTTATCACAGTTTCGCGTATCACCCTTCCCTTTGTATACAGGGAGAAGGTAACTTTCCCTCCATTCATTCGGCATTGGATCACCTCTCACGAATTTGGAGATGAGAATTCTGAGCCATCTGAATCCGATGTCTCCCATCTTTTTCCAAAACTCAGAGTGCATCTCGTCTGGTCCAACTGCTTTTCGTAGTTTGGAGTATTTGACCGCCTCACTAACTTCTTCGACTGTAATGTCGGGTATTTCTTCACAGTTAGGCGTGGCTCTTAGAAAGTATAGCCGTGGAAACTGTTTATTCAAAAGTTCTTCACAATACTGCCGCCACCTCTGCAGAATTTTGTCGTCATCCACAAGAAGCTGGCCATGAGCATTGCTAATGAACTTTGGCGAACGAATCTCCTGAGCATTCTTCCTTCTTTGGGCGGCTATTTTGAAGATGGTTGCGTTCTTGTTCATATTGTGTCTTCACAGCTCCTAGATAGGCTGGTTTGCATCAGCAACCGGGGAAGATATTTTCTCCAGCTCCCGATACAGGCCCCCCGTACTCTCTGCTTGAAGCTGGGTGCACTTCTTCTTCGCTTTTTTCTTGCAGCATCTGTATTCCATTTCGAGGCGAGCTTTTTCGTCATTATTATTAGAGGGGCACTTTGACCAAGCTTTGATAGCCGCTTTCTTCTCATTTATCAGCATCTTAGCTTCATCACTCCACCACCATGTTTCTTTGGCGTGTTGATGGTGGCCTTTTGAAGCTCCTAGCAGTGATTTGGCCTTCTGCAAGCAAGTTCGCTGTAGGGAATCCCACATATTTTGTGCTCTGCGCTCTTCATCCTCAGCTCCGTTGATGGTGTGAGAGAGGTAATTTTTCATTACGAAAACAAAAGCATCGCCTTTTTCTTTGTCCAGATTATACCACTTGATTTTCTCAGAGACCCTTGTTTGATTGCTTTTCTTCGGTGTTTTCATAAAAATTTCTGTTAGCAGGAGACGGTGTTGCCGAGCGATTGCCTCTCCCAGGATCACTTTGCAATCTTTTACCCGGGGCTTCATGAAACTGCCTACCAAATGGTAGTCAATCTGAGTTTCATCTCCACCACTGCTGTAAGTGATCAGGTGTCGGCTTTGTTTGATGAACATGGTATTTAACACGATAAGACCGTGTGATTTGCACATGCTTAGGATGTCTTCACCAGGAAGGTTCCTGGTGCCATCCTAGTCCTCCATGGCAGTTTTCATAGTCTTCGTTTGATTTCCCGACATGTCCATTCAAATCTCCTCCAACAAATAGAAATTCTTCCTTTGGGATGTTCTTAAGGAGATTGTGGAAATCTAACCAAAATGCATCTTTATCTCTCTGATTGTACCCATCGTGGGGAGCATATGCACTGACAATATTCCACACCTCTCCTTGTATTACTAGTTTGAGAGACATCAAACGGTCGCTGGACTTCGAAATGCTCAAGACGTTACCAAGTAGCTCTACCACAAGGATGATACCGATTCCATTCTTTGCCTTTTCCGTTCCGTAATAGAACATCTTGTAATATTTTGTCCTAACGTCCAAGAAACGCGCCCGATTTTCGGTGTTTTTCCATTTCGTCTCTTGGACACACAAGATATCCACCCGCCTTCTATTCATCATCTCTTCCAGCTCGTAACTTCGACCGGTCATGCTTCCAACATTCCAACTCGCGACCCTCAAATTGCGTCAAAACTGTTTCATTATTTTGCTAGCCCCCGGAATCCGTATAGCTCTGACCCGAACATTTCTGCTCGGTCCAGGATCAGTACCATGCACAGCAGTGGTAGTGCCTGGCGGGGTAGTGCCTTTCCTTGCAAGTATTACCATAATGATACAGTTTTGCAATATTACGATATTGCGATGGTGTTTGTTGTTTGACACGTGCATGCTCCTGTTTTAGTATTGTTTGATCTTTCTTTTATGACACCGGTGATCTCCAGTCGTGTCAACCCACGGACTCGCATGCACACTTGTGGGAGGGTTTTTAAGGTAGTATATGTGTCGCTAGGCTCACTTGGGTGTTATATTGCCTAGATCTGATTTGTCCCCTTAGTCGCCTTTTACGACAAGCGCTGGTTGTTGGGGGGGCGCTGCAGTGATATTCTTAACCCGTCCCTGCACGGGTTACCAGGTGCATCGTATAACTAATGTTATAGAAAAGGCACTGGAAGAAAAATAAATTTGTTCTGCAATATTCCTAGACGTTGCACAGGCTTTTGATAAAGTTTGGCATAAGGGGTTTAGAGTATAAACTTCATAGGGATCTACCTAGACAGTACTGTGAGATCCTTAAATCTTATATAGGTAATAGATTCTTTAGAGTTCGTTATGGCTCAGCGTATTCTGAACTTAAAGAAATACAAGCAGGTGTTCCACAGGGAAGTGTTCTAGGACCCACCCTGTATTTATTATATACGAGTGATATGCTGCATGCGAGTGATACCATGATAGCCACATTTGCAGACGACACTGCTCTTCTATCAACAAATAGATGTGTGGCTAAAGCTACAGAAAAGCTACCAAATTCAATTAACGAAATACGTGATTGGGCGCAGCGATGAAGAATTAAACTTAATGTGTCAAAGTCCATCTATAACATTTTGCAAATAAAAAATAACGAATTTTCCCGTTCCTAACTCTAACACAGCTAAGTATCTCGGCATGAATCTGGATGCTAAACTGAAATGGAAGGAGCATGTGAAAAAGAAAGTAGAAGATCTAAAGATTAGGTATAGAAAACTTTATTGGTTGTTAGGATATAACTCAGAACTGTCCATTGAGAATAAAATCCTATTATACAAACAGATATTAAAACCCGTTTGGACATATGGTATCCAATTATGGGGTTGCACAAAGAAAACAAATGTTCAAATGTTGCAAACATTTCAAAATAAGGTCCTTCGGGGAATAGTCAATGCCCCATGGTACATTAGAAATAGTGACTTGCATCGAGATTTGCAGATCGACCTCGTAGCAGATACAATTAAAAAGTGCGCAATGCGTCCCAACGAACGTTTGCAGATGCATATCAATCCTGAGATAGACGATGTCTTAAATGTACGAAATAATATTCGTAGGTTAAGAAGAACTAAGCCCTATGAACTTTTTTGACAATTACGAGAGCCCGTATTTAAATTATAATACCTTCTCAAACCCGACTTAACGTTGACAATAAAACCTTTATCGATCACTAGTTGATTGGTCATGATCAAGGAGGTGTTTTTAGTGTGGTTTCCACACTACTTTGGGTTTCTAACCCCACTGTGTCTTTCGAGATTTTCACCTTCATCAACAAAAAAAAAAATGTTGTTTACCGGTCTGCTGGACAATTTTTCTAAATCTTTAAAGAAGCATTGTCCGAGGGACTTACCATATTTCTTAGATGGTAATGGCCAGCGCGGTGGCGAAGAAAGTGGGTAATGTCCTCCTGAACCTTCTCGTCACCACAGAACCTACAAAGGTCTTTGTTCGTCACATGAGAGTAGAGACGGATTTTTTATCCGTCTTCACAAATATATTGATTCTTGTTCTGTCGAATGTAGGCCATAGCTTCATCGTTGTGATACGAGTTTCTAGTGAGGTCCATCTGATGTTTGCCTCCATTAGAGATTTGTTCCCTGCTTTGAGTTTGAGTGTAAAAGGCAGGCTTTACACTGAGGGGTCAAATTGATCTATTCTAGTGCTAAGCCTCCTCTAGCCAGTTCGTCGGCTTTCTCTTTCCCGGGTATGTTCTCATGTCCAGGGTGCCAGCAGAGCTTTACCGTGTGCTGGTTCCAAGAACCTTATGCTCTTCTCTGCAGTACTTCGCAAGCTTCGATTTTACTTCTTTATTTCTGCAGATATTTTTTTTTATCGCTGCCTGGCTGTCGATGAAAAGTGTGATATTGTCATTGCAGTCTCATGTTCTGCTATTGTCATTGCTAGGACCTCTGCCTAGAAAACGCTGCTGTAGTTCAGAAACCGAGCTAACAAGGA
Organism: Brachypalpus laphriformis; assembly: GCA_945910035.1. NCBI lineage: Eukaryota > Metazoa > Arthropoda > Insecta > Diptera > Syrphidae > Brachypalpus > Brachypalpus laphriformis. Next base: position 14,726,698 of record OX246754.1, on the reverse strand, counting down.
GATACCAAGTGGTTCAGAGAAGATTCCTGCACCTACGTCTATTTCCATTTTGGATCCATGGGTGTACACAGCTATGGGTCGGTTTTTTTTCCATTCTTCCCTGCTCGGATAGGTGCCTAGAAATTGTCTTGTGAAGCTTAGGTATGGCGTTGTGTGCTCGCTTTAGGACCGTGGCATAGTAAACAAAATTAAACCGATTAAGGTTAAAAAAAGATATTTTATTTGGACAATGCGTCTCGAGTGACGACCAACTTAATTCTGAAGTACAATGCGATTCTTAATATCTATTTATTACGACCATTAAATGCCTACTGATCAAATATTATTTATTATGGCAATTAAATGTCTATTCATTAAATATACTTTGAACAAATACACTTCAATTCTTAATGCAATATGATAGCACTGAGTCGATGAATCTGGGTGCGCGCATGCAAGTTCGATAACCTGAACTGCAGCGCGTGTGCTGACGAGTGCTATCATAACTGCATGACCCATTGTATTTGATCTCCAGCTATTTGTTTGGCTTAGTCTTATGGCAATTATTACCACCGATGCTTGTATAAAGATGTTTAGTAGAAGCAGGTTGAGGATGGTCTCGAGTCCTGCTGTAGGTGTCGTTCTCATTGCACTGGTAGTACAAATGCACGTTAGTCTTTGTACTTTTGTGATGGCAGTTAGGTTGTTAATTTTGCTGGTGGCTTGCCGGCATACAAGGCCATAAGTTAGTATGGGTCTTACTAAAGTCATATAGGTACATCCATATGATGATTTTGGGGTTCGATGTTTAAGCTTTCCAGAATATTCTGTTACTTGTGTAAGAAGGTATCGTGGCTTTTTTGACTCTATCGTTAATGTTCTGTCTTATATCGATACTTAGGGGAATACCCCTTACAGAATGTATTACGATTTGTGGAATTATCCTTTTGTTAGTGAATAGTACTAACTCCATTTTCTGGGGATTGATCATATCTCTTCGTCAAGGAATCATTGGTTTTTAGCGCACCTTCAATTTGCTCGCTCAGCGTTGGAAGGAATTTTCCTGTTGCCAGTAGCACAATGTCGTCCGTCGCTGTTTTTAAGTTCTGGGAGTACTTCATTTAGGACAATTACCCACAGCAGTGGGGATATAACCCCGCCTTGAGGTGTGCTTCTACTTTGTTCCTCCGAGTTCAACTTAAGTATGTCTTACCTCTAGCATAGTGATGATCCACTAAGGTAATTGGTAAGACTTAAATACTTCAGAGGTTAAAGTACATTTTTGATTCGGCACAGAGGCTGACAAGGAGATACCGAGTAGTATACAATCGGTAGTTTCATCCTCTTCAGTCCTTTCGTATGATAGATTCCTAATAAAAGTATTGCAGCCTAACACCTTTGTTGTTTCAATTTTACCTCACTAGCTGTTGATACAGACTAACTGCCACACTTCTGTCGGTATCTCTACACGTTTTTTTTTCCTGTAGCTCGACTTGGGAACTCTTTCTAGAAATGATCTGTGAAGGGTTGACTTTCGTTATAAGTTGTAGACTAAAACACAGAGCAAGGCGGCCTTAAGCGAGTTAATTGATTTTTTAAGTTGCGCACTTCAGATTTGATTTCATACCGTGATAATTGCTCTTTGAGATACTTTATTCCACATCTCGTATCTTCAATTGTCTTCCTTCAAGTATCAGTTCGAACTGAGATATTATCAGCGATATTCGTACATTCACGCTTTTGCCATAGCACGATCCAACCTTTCCATCCTCATTATCTAGGAACTCGAACTCCGGTGCACCATGAAATTCCGCACTTGCGTCATTCCCGGGACAGAGTTGTAATCCATTAACCATAAACAAGGCAATAACAGCCGTGCTCCTTCACGTTTTTTGCGCAATTACAGTTGCAATTGTTGCTATTTGCAACTACCTCTCTAGTCATCGTCGCACAAATTGCACACCATGCGTCGTCGTCGTCGTCGAACCGTTGCACTGATAATTGAACATGTTCGGGTTGTAATTAAGGGCACCAGCTACTGGCGTACAAAAAAAACGCACGCTCCTTGTCGTTAAAGTAATTCCGGCATTTTTCACCATCCATCGTCAGCTACATGGCTTTTCGGTTGATTCAGGCACTCTTACATGACCAATCATCAACAACCCCCAACCGCCCCCCCGTCTCGGTTCGTTGGAGATGACTGAAAAAATTGGCCAATTCATTGCGAATTTTTTCCACTTTCTACGTTCGCGCGTCACAGTGCGCTCTTTAAAGTGGAATTTCCTATACGGCATGGCATAGAATGGAAGACGCATGCGTGATGACAGGGTAATGTCTTATAATTTGATTGGTGGAATTAACTGTCAATCACTTAATTGAAGCAGGACATGTGTACCCTATAGAGGCGATCTTTTATCTGATAAATCAGAACGGCAAGGCTAGGGTCAATTTAACATTCTTCAACTGGAAGAATTTTTGAAGAAATCCTGCACGAATTAAGGCGGACTTGGGTTGACAGTTAATTGAATTTTGGAATGTGAAAACTTTGAGATATAATTGGTTGGATGGATTGACTTTAAAAATAAACAACTTCAAGTAGTTTGAATGCAAAAACTTTGAGATATAATTGGTTGGATGGCTTGACTTTAAAAATAAACAACTTCAAGTAGTTTGAATGCGAAAACTTTCAGATATAATCGGTTGGATAGCTTGACTTTCAAAATAAACAACTTCAAGTAGTTTGAGATGTTTTCTTGAAATTCCAGCATTTCAGCGTAACGTGACAACTTCAAGTAGGTGATGACGTGGAGATGATGAAGACAGACGATTCATTTTGAACTCGGGATGGTTCAGGAAACCCGTCTTCAACTTTCAAAGCTAACAAGAAATCTAAGATGTGAGTAAGTATACACTCTCTCTCTGCTCCTTTTCCGTAGTGGTTTGCCTTAGGGACATCGACCTTATAGCTGGCTTTGGTTTCAGCAACGTTCTGCTTAGGCACAGGCCTCTTCCGGAGTGTCCTTTACTATTATGTCAATTGCGTATTCCAGGGAGTTTTATTCCTTCTCGAAGAGGGAAGAGGGATAATTTACGTCCAGAATCGATTTGACATGCGTTGCTCTACGGAGCAACCGCCGCCGTCTCATCTGACCTGGAGAGACCTTCTTCCTCGTTCTTGTTTCCCAGGGGCTTCGGATGAATCTGCTAATAACCGCTCCTCCATCTCAATAGAGATCTCCTCATCTGAGCTAGGTGCCGATGGTGGCTGCAGCTCAACGAGTTCTGGTGCGCCCACAGGTAGCATGTCTGCTTCCAGACTGGTATTGTCATTTTCTGTTTTGTTCTTGTTTTCGTTCATTTTTGTTCCTACGAGCAGGGCTGGAATTGATGTACACCCCGCCAGAGCCGCCATGCCGGGGTAAGGGATTTCCTTTTCACAGACCTCGCCCGGGCATCTGTGAGAGCTCGTTAGCAGTTGGTGTCTTATCCCCCCAACCTTCATCTTTCGGCACGGTTTAAGTTTGATCACACCACCGGTAGAACTAGGGAGACTACCTCTTAGTTTTTGGTACCTCAGGGAATCAAGAGTTATCAGCACTCGCCGACATATCTCCGGAGAAAACCTTCAACTCTGCTTAAGCCCCAGCACCACGACATGGTGGACAGTCATCACTGTTCCAGTGTAGGATTCACTTTCCCCTACAATGGTATATCTGAAGTCTCCGAACATCATTTACTGCACCGCATTACGCTTTTTTTTTACCAGCCAAGTGCTCTTTTATAATCGGTGGCATGGCACACATGGCAAGTTGCATAGCAAAGGGGTACTGTTGGTTGGTAAAGTTTTGTCATTTCGAATAGTTTACATATCCTAACGACAATTTCTAAGCCATCAACGAATACGTATGAATATCTATTTCATAGGAGTTCCACCACAGAATGGTGAAACACCCTTCATGACAAGATACTAGATGTGTTCATACATATATATTAAAGATACAGATACACAACGCTTATCTAGTGTAAGTATTTCCTTAGCATTTTGGGTTGCCTAAATCCTGGGATACTATCCCAATGGATTAGACTAAGTTTGTGCACCCATTTGTTAATCGCTCTTAGGGCGTCAACCGGCCCAATCAGTCTCGAATTCCTCAAACTTGGAGCCTATATATCAACTTAAGGAGAGCCCAATGCAAATCTGGGAGACTTTTCTATGGAAAAAGAGAAGAGATCTCTAAAGGATCACGGCTCAGAAAGGTCTTCGGAACCCCAGATATCTTAAAAGAGCTGATGGGTCCTGAACCACCTCCAGTATGAAATCCTTTGAATTGTTAATGGATTCTCACTTCCCCAGCCGCCGCAATGATACAGCACATCCTAAAGCAACTTACTCAGTATCTGTGCAAGGCAGCATAACTAATCTTATTACTAAGAGCAAAATTCTCTGGGTAATACCCGACTTTAAGCCATTCAAGTCGGCAGGACCTGACGGCAAAATTCTAGTAGAGATCCAACAAACTGCGAACCTCATCCTTCCCTGGTTAGTTGCAATCTTCAGAGGTTGCCTGGATTTGGCTCACATCCCTAAATCTTGGACAGAAGTTAACGTGGTCTTTGTACCACGTGCAGACAAAGCTCGCATACCATATTAATCCCAAAGATCTCAGACCCATAAATCTATCATCGTTCCTTCTGAAGACTCTGGAAAATCTATTAGACTTCCGCATACTCTTAGCTGGACGACGCCGTAGTTCGAAGGCTCGTGAGTAGGGGTACTCCGCAAATCGGGGTGCTCTCTCCTCTTCTATGGAACCTAGGGGAATAAATGGGGACTACAGCCACGAATTACATACTAGCTCTATATATCCGTAATCAGACCCACACTCTCCTATGGCATGATCGTCTGGTGGATTGCCTTGGAGAAAGCTGTACCTCACTTGGCCATGTGCAGAGGACTGCTTGTCTGTGCATCAGCGGAGTACCAAAAACAACTCCAATAGCTGCTCTAGACATTCTTTGCTCCTGCCTCCTCTGGATATATATAGTAAACACGTGCGTCTGCAGCCACCCACATGAAGGCCATATCTCAGTAGCCCGGTTTAGGTACAGGACACTCCTTTATTCTCAATAATCTTGAGTTCCTTCCACAAAACATCGACTATGTGCTTCCACAACTTCTGTTTGATAAAAACTTTGAAACCCGCATTCCTTCTAGACTAGAATGGGAGGGAGAGCTAGGGACATAAGAGGGATCCATTTGCTCTTACACAGATCGATCCAAAACAGAGTCGGGAGTTGGGAGAGGTGTCTTCTCCCAAGAACTAAACATTAATATCTCTTTTCGTCTCCCTAATCACTGTAGCGTCTTCCAGACGAAGATCATTGCAATTAAAGAAGTTTTGTCGTGGCTGAAGTACAATGTGATATCCAGACGGGATATTACTATCTTTACTGACAGTCAAGCTGCTATCAGGTCCCTGGAATCTATTACTTTCAACTCAAAACTGTCGCTTGGCCAGATGGCCAAACAGTTCAACATTCACCTAATTTGGGTGCCGGGGCACAGAGGCATACCACGGAACTGCTCAGCTGACGAACTAACCAAGACGAGAGTCGACCGATTTCGTCGAGCAAGGCGAATCTCGGCAAGCCTCTCGCTACTACTACTTCAGCTCGACATTACTAGCGGCACTATGTGCCTCATTACTAGACAGATCTGCCCTAAGCTGGATCAGATACGGTCCAACTGCTTTATCGGGCTGCCAAGGTTGCTCATCGCGATGGCCAAACAGTTCAACATTCATCTAATTTGAGTGCCGGGGCACAGAGACATTATAGGGAACTGCTCGGCTGACGAACTCATCAAGGGCACTTGTCTACCGATTTCCTCGAGCAAGATGAATCTCGGCATGCCTCTCGCTACTACTACTTCAGCTCGACATCACTAGCGGCACTACGTGCCTCATTACTAGACAGATCTGCCCTAAGCTGGATCAGATACGGTCCAACTGCTTTATCGGGCTGCCATGGTTGCTCATGGCCAAACAGTTCAACATTCACCTAATTTGGGTGCCGGGGCACAGAGACATTAGATGGAACTGCTCGGCCGACGAACTCATCAAGGGCATTTGTCTACCGATTTCCTAGAGCAAGATGAATCTCGGCATGCCTCTCGCTACTACTACTTCAGCTCGACATCACTAGCGGCACTACGTGCCTCATTACTAGACAGATCTGCCCTAAGCTGGATCAGATACGGTCCAACTGCTTTATCGGGCTGCCATGGTTGCTCATGGCCAAACAGTTCAACATTCACCTAATTTGGGTGCCGGGGCACAGAGACATTAGATGGAACTGCTCGGCCGACGAACTCATCAAGGGCATTTGTCTACCGATTTCCTAGAGCAAGATGAATCTCGGCATGCCTCTCGCTACTACTACTTCAGCTCAACACCACTAACGGCACTACGTGCCTAATTACTGGATAGATCTGGCCTTAGCTGGATCAAGAACGGTCCAGCTGCCTTATCGGGCTGCCAAAGTCGCTCATCGCAACTGCAGTAGGTGTCTTTACGAGGCAATGCACCATCGGTGCATTAAACTAGACATCTTTGCAAAAGATTTCTGCAGAACTTGCACGCACGAGGAGGAGGATACCGTACTACACCTTCTTTGTACGTGCTAGGCCCTCTCCGCTCGCAGAAGACTACACTTAGGAGCCTACGCCTTCGACAATTAAGGCAAGTTTGCTAACGTCAGCATCGGCAGCGTCCAATGCTTCATAACAAGCTCCAACTGGTTCGAGGGGTAGTTCTCCCTGGAGATGATAGATCCATGCAGTACCACAATGGGCCTAGTCTGGCCTAGGTTAGGTTAGGTTAGGTAGATGGGTGCCTTGTGACAAGGAGTCACTGCTCAATCATTTAACCTTGGAAAAGCTGTAAAGAAAATCCGCCGTTAGAACCACCCAGAAAGTGATATGAATCTCAGGAGGTCCGCTATCTCAACACTACCCAAGTCCTCCAGCTCCGAGAAGAAGTAACTACCAAGAGTCCTCATTCTTCTGACGGTTAGGTTAGGACAGTCACACAACAGGTGACGAACAGATTCAATTTCTTCTTCGTCCCTGCAACTTCTGCAATAGTCATTATGCAGCACACGAGTCGCTCCGCGTGAACGCCAATGGCACAATGTCCGGTAATTATGCCAGAAATGACCCGTGCGTTATAACGACTAAGTTTTACCAGAGAGGTTGATCTCTTCTTGCTGTAGGCCGGCCATAGCGCCCTGACCGTAGCGCATGTTTCCAGATGAGCCCAGCGTCTGTTTGCTCGACCGGTGGCTTCATCCTCTATTTTTTCCGCAAGGAACTGATTGGGGTTGCTACAGAGGGGAGGGCCCGCAATAGTGCAGCGCTGACCCTTTCCTAGCAAGCTCGTCTGGGCTAAGTGAGGCTGCATCCTACAGTATGCCACTCTAACATAACCTAACCTAACCTAGGGCTTCTATCCATATGACACCGCAAAAGGGTTCTGGATCTACGAATCCACTTGCTGCGCTCATCCTTACTAGTTCATAAGCTGACTCATAGCCTTCAATGCCTTGGTGAGCGGGCACATGCCTTACGCACATTAGATTCTAACTGTCAATAACTGATTCCTCGAAGGTTTTGGCCTAGGCTGACTCTGGGATATCTGTATCTAGCTCATGCGACAAGAACTTTCCTGAGGCAAAGATGAACCTCCCATTCCAATCTTTGTTAGAAGTTGTCAAGTTTTTTAAATTTCTTGTATGTTTGTTCTGGTATCACTTAACAACCACTGAAATGATTTTCATCAAGCGTTCACTTTTGAAAGGCCTAGAAGACTTAAAGTAATCTGAGGTATGCGTCATCTTGATGCAATGTCAAAACAATACCAAAACCGACTGGGTCATCTAGTTCCTTACACGAGTCGCACTGGTGCTTTTTTGAACGGACACGTATTTTTAAAAATGAACTTGCGATTCCAATCTACATGTATCCACAGGTCTCCAGCATTGTGTTCTCTACGAGTACGTTGTTTCGCCTTTTTATTGATTGTTGCATGTTGGTCATGCAACATCCTCCATTACACCAGAAGCTTCTGCAAACAGACCCCATTTTAACACTTTAATTGACTCCTGACAGATTTCATGTCTCTCATCATCTGCCTGTCTAACAGTCAATAAAATATAATCACACAGATACACAGAAAAAAAAAAAGTTAATGATTTGGAAAGCTGTCAAATTAACATAGAAATGTGTGTTCCCTTTATCTAAACACTCATTACCAAGTGGATCGGGTTGGGGATCCTCTTCAACTCCACCTGCGCTAAGGCCAAATGAAGTTTGTCACGCACCACTCGACTGGCGAAAATGATGTGAGAACCATTAACGCCAGAAATACCGGTCTCATGGATTCGTCTTGCCCGGCCCAAGGATCAAACTGGTTGGGCACTAAGTAAATTTTAATGAACTCTCCTTCCAGCACTGATGCAGTCCGTGCATGGAGTCACTTAATAAATTAGCTCATCCCATTGACCATTTTAATTTAATTTTTTTTTTATTTAAGTGAAACTTACGAACCAGGTTTAGTATTTTTTAATGAAATGCTCTGAGCAGGACTAGGGGTATGGGGATAGTTCTCTAAACATTTTCATTATGGTGTTTAGGTGGGCGCGCGCGTTGAGCTACTGTGAAGCTGGCGGGGGCTTTCGACTTGAAAAGGGACTAATCTTGGTCACTTACCGACAGGATGCCTGTGACATGGGTTCGCAGTTAAAGTCATCTAAAGCTGATTACTTATTAATGGGTCTTGGTAGGTAATTTACTTTAAAGGGAGCAGTGAATGCTGAGGCGGTGGATGCCATAGGCTCAGGCGTGGTAGGTGTAATCCTCTTATTTTTTTGCAATGAGTTTGGGACTTTTTCTTTTTCTTTTGAAATGAATCCCATTAAGATGGCAAATTTTATTGCTGTAAGTGCTATGTATCGGGTTTAGAGGATTGTCGCTAGTAAGCTGTCCAGTTTATCAAAGTCGGCCTATTGGAAGGTAAAGCCGATTCAGATAGTGAAATTGGATTTAAATCAGTGACTTGCGCCCGCAAAAAGGGAGAAAGCTGTGGGAAAAGTTGGGGCCGGTTTAGAGAGTGAAATACTTTAGACTTGTCTATCGTTTTCTGTGGGATGTGGATATATTAAAAAAGACTGGCAGTGAGCTGGCCACTACTGTGAGATACTTCTTGAGAGGGTTGGCTTAAACCAAAATTGCTACTTACTCACTATAGGCTTCTATATGAATTACCCCAAGTTTATTCCCGACTCCGACACATTAACCAATGAACTTGTCGTTCAGCTCTACACCGACGCCTCTCAAATGGACATAGGAACTTGTTCGTGAGTTTTCTGTGAGTCACTCAACGGCTCATAAAAACACCCGGATGACTGCAGTATCTTTGAAGCCGAAGTCTTCGCTATTGAAAGAGCAGCACAGATCATTCACAGAAATAAGCTCAATCCTTTCAAGATTACTATCTTCGTGGACAGTCAAGCGGCAATCAAAGCACTAGACAGTGAGAAAGTTATATTAAAAGCAGTTTTCAGATCTCGCAATTCCCTGAACAAAATATTCAACTCCCATGATGTAACTCTCTACTGGGTTCCCGGACATAGCAATATGATAATGAAGGGAATGGGATAGCAGATGAACTAGCCAGAAAGAGATCAGCATTAGATATAGAAAATCCTAAGACATCAGTACAAGTTCCTATTGGTGTACTAAAAAGGAAAATCGACCTCACAACAAGAGAGCTGATCAACTCCGCATGGCTAACCAGAGGCTACTGCGTCCTATCTCGCAGTTTATGGCCGGTATTGAATGAAGGATGAACCAAACGCCTGCTGACAATGAATACCAATGAAATCAGTATATTGATAGGTGCCCTTACAGAACACTGCGCGATAGGGGAAACGGACCTAAGACTAAATATTAACTTCCCGACCACTTTAGGAGCTCTCAAGACGCAGAAGAGATAGAAAGTATGAAATACTTGCTATGTGACTGCCCAAATCTACAAAGCCGCGGGTAACAGGTTCTTTGACGAGCTAAGTGACCTTGTGCAAGTTTCAATAAAGAATATGCCACGATTCATAAAGAGCTCAGGTTGGTTCGCTACTAGACCGACCGAAAGGTAAAGAGTTTATATGCTCCACAAACAAAAAGGGAATCACAGTGGGCTATTTGGCTCCAATGAGAACCACCTAGGTGTACTTCCCCCTTTTGGCTATAGCAAGAGGCATACTTTTTGTATTCCGAATCCACTTCATCTGTAAAAACCCTTAACGATGAATGCTGCTGCAGTCCAGCACTCAGTTTGTGAGGTTTTCAGCAGTGAAAGTTTGCTTCGGGACTAAAATATTCACCCGTATGAAAATAACCAGATGGGCTTTAGTGCTGCCTGATATTATCCGGGTGTTCCTCCATGGACTCACTGTCTCACAAAAGTACTCCCAGCAAGAATGTTGTTGAATATTTGAATGGTACTATTTGCAACACAGATAATCAACTCAACTAAAGGAAAAGTCAACTGAAGGAAGAAACCTGGTCCATACGGTCGATGAAATTCTAAAAACATTGAAACAGTTGGCTTCAATCTACAGCTAAAGGTGAAAAATTCGTTAAAACACCCATTCCTGATATCGATAGTTACGGCCAACACATTCTGGACCTGTTCCTAACCTCTCTTCCGGACAAATATTCAATTGTCGTTTCTGCCCCCATTGGAGGCTCGAATCTCCAACCTGCATTCAGTTAACTGGAGGGCTGATGCTGTACCATATGTGACTGTTGTAAGTTTGTATTCCTTTATTGGCTGATGGGTTTCAGGATGATGGGATTCTTTGGACCTGATTGTCTGGTTTCCGACCCGGAAGCTCGCATATTCCACCTTTTTTGCGGCTGGTTATTAGGACAGCTTCGGTCTTGTGGGTAGCTAGTTCCAGACCGGTAAACTCCAGCCGTGGTAGTAGCCGTGGTAGTAGCAAGAGTTGCTCATGAATGTGATGTCAATGATTGACCCTCTGCCTGCCTTTCGAAACGTTTTCGCTGTACCGTCGTTGGCCAGACTAATGTCCAGCACTGCAAAGCATTCGAGGAGGGCTCTTCCCCTTGCGCCCGTGGTTCTACTGCCCCAATCAGTAGCCCAGGCGTTGAAATCTCCAGCAATAATCAGTGGGTGTTTCCCTCGCGCTTCAGCTACGATGTCGTCCAGCAGGTTTAGATAGTCCGCCAGTGGTAGGCTGGGGGGGCGCATAGCAACGATAGAAGTGCACAGCATTTATCCTTGCAGTTACGAAAAGGTCAGCCTGGTGGCCGACTGACTGCAGGGCATAGCTCCCGCGGGCCCATATCGCGGCTTCTTTTCGTGGTATCGTCTATCCAGCTGCTTCCATTTATGAGCTTGTACGATTCGCTTATTAGGGCTACGTCGATCCATTTCTCTCCTACTGTTTGCGCCAGAAGGTCCTGCGCGGCTGCGCAGTGGTTTAGGTTTATCTGGACGACATTCATCATATTAATTTGACCAGTGCCTTCTTGAGTACCGGGCATTTGCTGCTGTGTGGCCAAACTCCAGACACCTAAAGCATTTGGTAAGGGTTTTTCGAACACGAATACGGCAGTTCACCCAGCCGACTTTGATTTTGCCGGACCCCAGCAGCTTGTTCCCCTTCTCTGTCGGCAGCCCCACTGTCGCGATCTGCGTGCCACCGTAGGCTTTCCTAAGGCTGAGTACAACTGCCTCGGCTACCTCAATGTTGTACTGACCCTTGATAGCTTCGCAGATGTCTCTCCGAGTGGTGACTTCGTCAAGGTCCTTTATTTCGACCGTGGATCTCTGAATTAGAATGCAGATCTCCGCCTCTGCGCCAAGGTTCTCACCGATTATGCTCCTAAATTGTTCGGTTCTGTCACCAGATTCGCGTAGCTGGAACAGCTGGTCGCCTTTCTGGGTTCTTCTAATCTTTGTGACCGATTCACCCAGGTTGTGGAGCAACGATGGTATACAGGGTGCACCATTTTTTATGTTGGTATGTAAACATTGAATAACTTTGACATTTATCAATCGATTCACTTGAGTAGACATGTTTTTGAAACGTCAATTCAGTATAATTTTAACCATGAATCGCTTTAAACCGAAACAATGCGCCGAAATAGTGACACTGTACATTGAAAATAGTCGTTCAGTTGTGTTAACTCAACGTGCATATCGTCGAAAATATCGTGGCCAACAAGCACCGTCTGACAACACTATTCGTCGTTTGGTGTTGAATTTTGTTAAGCACGGAAAGTGGAAATCGTCGACATGCCGTTCATCAACGCCTAAGACGTTCCAATGAACTTGTGGAAGCGGTAAAAGAGAGTGTTGCCGAGAACCCGCATGTGTCGTATCGTCAACGAGCTCAGCATTTCGGCGTCAGTGGAACCACCTTGCGGCGCATTTTTAAGGATGATTTGCATTTGTTTCCGTATAAATTGCAATTGACTCAAAAAATATTGCCGACAGACCGTCCACGTCGCTTGGAATATGGCCAAATAGTCACTCGAATCGTGACACTGAACCTGATTTTTGGAAGCAAATTTTGATGACCGATGAGGCCCATTTCACACTCTCTGTCGCCGTTAACAAGCAAAATTGCCGCATTCTGGGAACAGAGAATTCACACGAGATCCATGAAACATCATTGCATGACCAAAAAGTGACTGTTTGGGCCGAAACTATCATTGGGCCATTTTTCTTCAGAGAAGGCGAAACAGTCAATGGGAATCGGTATCGGTGGAAGTTGGCTCATTATGTCTGCGCACAAATGTGTGAAAAAGGTCTGGATGGTTACTGGTTTCAACAAGGCGGTTCGTAATGCCACACTGCAAATCAAACAATCCAGTTTCTGCAACGAAAAATACCTGGACGTATGCTGTCAAAAAATGGCGACATTGACTGGCCACGCAGATCTCCAGATCTGACCCCTCCGGACTTCTTTTTGTGGGGTTATTTGAAAAGCAAAGTATACACCAGCAAGCCTCAGACCATTGACATTCGTGCAGAAACCGCCCGAGATGCTCGAAAAAGTGATGGAAAACGCAGCAAAAAGGGTACATTATGCTTTGGTCAATCGAGGCGGCCACTTGTTTGATGTTGTATTCAAAAATTAGTCCAAATAAATTGTAAAGGACCAAATTGAATAAAAATACATCATAATGGAAATTGGTTTTTTTTTTTAAGTTATTCAATCTTCACATACGGACAAAAAAGATGGCGCACCCTGTACTTCTATCCCGTTCTGAACTAATGCTGGTGTCCCGCAGGACTTAGTTCTCTCTCCAACCCTTTTTCTAATACTTATCAACGGCTTTTATCTCTTACTCGCAATCCAATCCACTCCTTCCCGGATGACAGACAGTACTCTTGACTTCGCTTATTCTTAATGACTCTAGGCCCAATTTGTTGAGTCCTAGCGACAGCGAATGTCAACCGAACTTAACTCTGATGTTGACGGAATCGTTAATTGGGGTATTAAAAACCAATACGAGTTCACGCCTCGAAAGCTCAGTGTTGTCTCCAGTCTCTCAAGCTTGATGCCAGCATGGCCAAACTTCAAATGAGTGGTGTTGATCTAGAGGAATCTAATGGCTTGTCAATGCTCGGGATGCATATTAGCCCAGACCTACGTTGCAACCAGCGCATCACTGATGCTGCAAAAGATGGTGCTAGATGCCTTGGTTTCTTCAAAAGATGTAAACGCTTTTTCACTCCAACTGATTTGGCTACGATCTATAAAGCATATATTCGCCCGAAACTTGAATATAACTTACATGTTTGGGCGAGAGCTCCCGCCACAGTTTGCTTGATCGTGTTCAGTTGTAGATTGACCGATGATCAGTCTATCTGCAACCAAATTCCTTCGCTAGAACACCACCGGAATGTCGGTACTTCCTTCAAAAGTGTTTGGATAAAATATATAGTTGTGTCCGGCCTGTCCGTTTGCTTAATCGTAGTACACGTGCGGCCTCTTCCGCACATCCGTATACATATACTTAAACCTGTTTTCGGCCGCACAGTGAAATATAGAAGATCGTCGAATGTGGAATAACTTGCCTTCCTCAGTGTTTCTTGATACCTATAATCTACAGGGATTCAAAGCTAACATGCATCGTCACCTCACTCTTTTTTCTCCCCTTTTCAATCTCGAAGACCCTATACCCTTTCCTTTCAGTCCATCACTGTGTTAATAACTTTAAAAGACAAACTCTTATGTGATGCAGAGCATTGAAAAAAAAAAATGCAAATGCTTCCACTTCCTCTTCCATCTCTGAGTCTAATACCTCTAATGGTATTGGAGGTCGCGTTGATGTATTTTTCTACCCTCAAAAAGCAGTGAGCATTGTCTACCATCATTTGAAAAAACCGAATGATCTTAAGTGAGCCATTAACTCTCGTTTTGCCGTCATACGGTGATTTAAAATCAGTAAGGAGGCGATGAAATTTATTACTTGGGACTATTCTTCAGGAATAGCCATCCTTGCTCCTTAAGCTTCCAGGGCGGATAGCAAATCCTTGAATTATGCGCTCAACCCAACTTTAAAAATTCCTTGCTTCATTCCTGGCCTTTGGCACTTTTTCTTCTGCAAGCTAGGTCTTAGGGGCATCAAACCAAGGATTTTGAGTAGTTGGTCGAGTGAAACCTAACACATCAGCTGCAGCATATTCAATTGCTTTTGGGCAACGATGCCACTGGTCTTTCGTGATTCTTGTTGCCTTTATTAGATAGAGGCTGCACTCTGTCAATACTGAACTTTCGCACTATTATGCTTGTGGATTCTGCTGCGTTTGTTATTGTCCGAAATGTTTTCCTTGGCCCGCAACATGATCAATTCGTTTGCTAATCTGTTAGGCATTATTCCAATATTCTATCGAGGAGTTACCACAAGGAAGCTTAAGCACTATCATATTTTCCTATATAGTGGTGGTTCATGCTGATTCTCAGCAATTCCAAAACCCGCACCACTACTATACTATTCTATGGCCTTGTACGCACTACGACATTTAAAATATATTGTGCCAGCCCGGTGTTTAGGGGAGAACTGGGTTTAGGCTCTTGATAAACATCAACAAAGCTCCAGGTTCAATATTTCAAATGTCTGCGGGGCTTGGTAAAGCCTGCCTGAGGTTGAGAAGTCATTTCCTTGCCGGCATGAGGCATTCACAAAGAATGTGTTCTGCCGTCCCTTTTTGCTCTCCACATAGCCGGCGTACGTCTGTATCTGGTATTCCTATTACGTGCAGATGGCACCTGAGTGGTCCTTAAGTCTACTTCGCCTAGCTCAAGGAGCTTCTTAGCCTTACAACGGTTAAGGTTAGGGAACTTTTTTGCTTGACTTAGCCCCAATACTCTGCATGACAATCAGCTTTCCATTGTTTTACTTCGAGGTTTGTGCTACTCGTGTTATTCCAAATCAGGGTTCAGGACAGACTAGTGGGCGGCTGACGAATCTTCTCGCTAAGTAGTCCGCGCGTTTATTGCCCTCGAAGCCTTCGTGTTCTGGTATCCATGCCACAGTGACGGCGTTTTTTGATGCGAGATCTTCGAGGATTAGGATAGGATTTCAGAGCCATAAGCGCTGCCGAGAAGAAGTTAATACGGGTGCCTTTGCAGCCCTTCTTTGCAGGCATTCTCATGCACAGAGTTCGATTGCATGTACTTCTGGCTGAAATACTGATGGTGATTTCCCAAGCGCTGCTGCACGTTGGAGCCTGGGTCAATAAACCTCTGCGCTAGTGCTACCGTTTTCCAATTTGACACCATCTGTGTACCAAGCTTGAGAGTTTGGTAAGACTACAATCCCTTCATTCCTCCATGTATGGCGGTCACCTATGACCACCTTGAATTTTCTGGCGAACCGGTATTTCTTGAGCATGGTATCGGGGAATTTTAAGAATAGTGTGGTCTTGAATGTACTCTGGAATCTTCAGATGGCCTGTAAAGTTGCCGATTTTAAGGTCCGAAATCTTGGGCAGCCGAAGAGCACTCAGCATACTCGCCACATGTTTGTGCGTATGTCTGCCTGTCTTTGCGTCTACGTAGGTATATTTTGATGTACACTGCCCCCGCTTGCTTCCACTTTGTTGCTTTTTGCGTTTTCTTCGCTTTCTTTTGTTTTTCGCTCAAGTCTTCTCAACTCTTGGCAAACATCTTTGGCATAAGAGCTCAATGCGTTCCACTTATATTCCGATTCAAGCATGTGATTTACTAAGTTCTCCGGAGTAGTACTGTTTGTAGTGTATCTCTTTGTAGCTGAAAACGTGGGTAGTGAGAGAATACATGCTCCACGTTTTTAAAGGTGTCACTGCACAATGGACAAGCGGGGAAGTCATCGTTCATATACTGGTACAGATATGACCGAAACAACCATGTCCCATTAGTAGTTGTGTTAAATAGAAGTTAACTTCACCGTGCCTGCGGTTTATCCAAGCCTCTAATGTCGTGATAAGGCGGTAAGTCCAACGGCCCTTCGAAGAAATACTCCAGCGTTGCTGCCACTCTATCAAACTTGTGCTTCTTACTGCAGTGTCCGCTTCACCGTAAGGTAACCTCCCCTCGTGTCTGCTCTCTAAAAACTTTTTCTGCAGTTCTTCCCCCAGTATATCAATGAGGAACAGTCCTCCGATAACCCAGGGTGCATGGTCCGAGGTTGTGCGGAAAGCGCTACTAACTCTTAGTGCACATTCACTGCTATGCTTCTTCTTTTGTATGAAGTCACTTCCATAGCTCCGGCCCAAATTGATGATCCGCATAGGACTACGGATGTGACTACTTTAGCTAAGAGTAGTCTTCGGCTGTATCTTGGCCCTCCTATATTCAGCATAATCCACGCAATGGCGGCAAACACGCGAGAGGATTTGTTGCTTACGTACTCCAGATGTTTTTTTAAATGTAAGCCTTGAGACAATCATAATGCTAAGATACTTGATAGCTCGTTTGGATACTATCTCATATCCACCTACTGTGAGAGTGATGGTTTCCAGTTGCTTTTTAATAGTAATAAGTACTGCTTCTGTTTTATGTTCAGCTGATGTTAGCCACTGTTGAACAACTGAGATGGTTTCGTTGTTAATTTCAACAATTTCTTCTAATTGTTTTTCAGTTACAACTACTTATAGCGATGTCGCCCGCGAATCCCACGATTCTTTCATCAGCTGGTATTTCAAGATGAAGAACTCCACCGTACATGAGGTTCCATAGTTTTGGTCCCAGGATGGTTGGTCTTTTTATTTGTACTGCAAGGTGTAGTGGTGTGAGGTTAAGCATTGCCCCCATTGCTGCACGTTTTCATTGCCCCCGTGATACCTAGAAGGGCTAAACGAAACCCCCACCTAAAAATGCGTTGTGTTCGTATAATACGAGTACATCGCCGGATATTATTTTCCTGATACCTCGTCGCATCGCAACTCCTGATCATGTCTGTTTTGGAGCAGTTGATGATCTTTGCTGGTTGGGAGGCTCCACTTTGTCTATTGTCTTAAATACGAATGCTTGGCCCGTCTATACCTATAGTTGAGTCGGTTCTTTTGCTCGAAATTTGCATCGGCTTAGTGACTCGATCGTTTTGACTTCTGAACCCACGTACAGCGTGTAATTAGTTCTATCTCCGGTCGTTAAGGGCAGGGTGTCTTGCTCAATGCGTAAGTAACTCCAGCGAAAGTTTCTTAATGCTTAGCTCGTACTTAAGCTCGTACTTACAAGCCTATGCAGATTCCTCAAAGAAAACAGATGTCACTTTTTCCGGGGGAAGGAAATACTGAAAAGAACGACCAATACTTAGTGAAAGCTCACCCACCATCCACGCGTTACAGTCACCCACTAAGCAGCATTTAATTATCAAATCTTATCGACTGGCTTACATTATCTCTGCAGAACCATCTGTCACCTCAAACAAGACGAAGAAAATCGTTTTAATTACTAAAACGAAAGTCCAAACAACTTTCCATCCGGAACCTTGAAGTGGGTGTCAAATGCCCACCACAGATCTCTATGGGTTACTAGGTGTCCACTATGCAAATGACTCCCTTCCTGTCCCAGTTTCTCAAGCAAATCCAAACCAAATCCATTATCTTGATTCTAAATTCATCGAACTAATCGTCGTTCCATTGTTGTCTTATTTCCGATTCCAATCAGTCATGATCGATTCCGTTTAGTCTTCACCACCACCAGTCCACGAGGAGGCGTGTGCCGTTCGAGAGTCTCCAACACCACTGACCCATATAATTCAAAATCCAAACGAAATGCTATTCAATTTCGAAATTGAATCAAATGACCACGGTTATGACCTGGAGAGTGGACCTCACCTCTCCTAAATGTGCCACTCCAGTTGCTATAAAAAAATAAAAAAATAAAAAAATCCAACAACAACGATCGTCACGACAAGCGAACTGGAAATTCTAATGAAATTCGTTCGCCACAGCCGCAGTGTTGATATCACTGGAGGCGACTCATTGTGGAACCTGATGGTTTCCTTCTTGATTGTCATCTAATGGGTCTTTCGGGGCACCACAGAGGGGGCTGTAATATAATTGGCGTTGCAGTTGCAATAAAAGAGTGAAACGAACAAAGTTATTACAATAAAATCCATTAAAATTAAATCTGATGGGTGTGGGTTTGTATTTGTTTTTATGGTGATGGGGGGATACGGCGTTTAGTGACCCTAACGTACTTAAATCGAATTAAATTAATGTTTAGTGAGAGTTTTATGGTTTTCTATATTTATTCATAATTTTTGTTTTTCTTTGCAGTTATGCGCCCTAAACTGGATTAATGTGTGACACGCATGCCGGTCATAGGTGAGTTCAAACGAATGTATACCAGGTAGTTCTCCCCCACTGTCACGCAGATCAATGAATTTGAAATTCAAACGATTGTCTTGAGTTACAATATGAATGGTAATTTTCTTATTATAATAAAAAGGCGGCTGAAGCCACTGATTAAGTTTTAAGCAGCAAGCTAGCCGTCTATTTATGTGCCTTGCGCAGTAACGCTGTTAGAAGATTGAAAAATGATACTCGGATGTATCTTTAAATTGACGATATCTAGAGATGCTTATCGAGCAGTTGTTCATTCTATTTTGGGGAAATTAAGAACTCTATTACCATTAGGCTATGCTGGTGGGCGTATTCCTTAACAGGCAGTAGGCTGACACTACATATTCAATGAAGCGGATGTGCAAGATCGGAAGCGGGTCGAGGAATGTGTCAATTGCTCATAGTAAACTGACATAATCTCTAACTTTCGCCGGAGTGAGAAAGTAAATTTGAGATTGAGATCGAGAAATTTTGCACCCTTCGCCTTGGTGAGTTCTTGATTCAAAATTAACTTCACTCGGTTAATGGAACCGGTGCAGGGTGCAGAGATCTCGTCCCAAACCCTACTACCCTTAAGTTAGTTCCAAACTCAGTAACAAATGATTATGACAACAATGATATCATTACAGAGCAAAAGATAGCAAGGGCGGTGAAATCATTTAAACCCAATAAATCTGCAGGACTAGACAACAGCCATGCTTCAACATTATCTAGCAAGAATCACACCCTGGCTTAAAGTAATTTACCGCAGCTGTATAAAGCTTGGCTACGTACCGAACAATTGGAGAGAGGTTAAAGAGGTCTTCATCCCTGAGGCGGGTAGACTAACCCATAATTCCGCAAAAGATTTCAGACCAATTAGCTTCACCTCGTTTCTTTTGAAAACTCTGGAGAGATTAATTGATCTACACCCGAGAAGCCTTCTCAATGAATAAAATCTATGTAACACTCAATACGCCTATATAAAAGGCAAGTCGGTAGAAACTGCACTGCTGTTGCATGACTGTATGATGTTGTCTCATTCATAGAGAGAAACCTTCACTTTAAAGAATATACTCTAGCCGCATTTTTACACATCGAAGGGGTGTGTAACAGCGTAAATACGACATCAATTAACGCGGCACTAGTTGAGCTACTTCTGCTTCAATGCTTGGAAACGCACCGGCGACAGCCGGCTGAGTTCTTCCAATTATGGCAATATCGCCGTCGTATGCAAGCAGTTGTACGGACTTTTGATAGATTGTGCCTCCGGTGTTGGCTTGTGAATTCCGCACAATCCGTTCAACTACAATATTAAAGAAGTCACATGACAGCTCGTCAACTTGTCTAAAACCTATTTTGACATTAAAGGTCCCGGTGGGGCTATTACCGATCTTGATGGAGCAGCAAGCGTTCTCCATCGTCAGCCTGCACTGACGGACAAGTTTGGCAGGAATGTCAAAACTAGACATGGCTCTATAAAGCTCTTCTCTCTGGATGCTGTCACAAGCGACCTTGAAATCGATAAAGAGGTGGTGAGTATCGATTTGGAATTCTTGAGTTATCTCCAGGATCTGCCGAAGTGTGAAGATTTGATCGATCGTGGACTTTACTGGCTTAAAACCGTACTGATAGGGTCCAATCAGGCTGTTGATAAAAGGTTTCAGGCGTTCACACAATATCGCAGAAAAGATCTTGTATGCGATGTTGAGGAGACTGATGCTCCTATAGTTGGCGCTGTTGAGGGGGTCTCCTTTCTTGTGGATCGGGCAAATGATGCTGAGATTCCATTCATCAGGCATACACTCGTCTGACCAAATCTTAGAGATGAGTTGGTGTATGCACTCTACCAATTCATCCCCTGCTGCCTTGAAAAGTTCGGCCGGTAAGCTGTTAGGTCCAGTAGCCTTGTTGGATTTTAGCTTGGATATTGTTATCCTCACTTCGTTTTGGTCAGGTGGACGGAAATTTTAACTGTCATCGTCTATGTTGAATGGTTCATTCTGCCTGACAGCGAAAAGTTGGTCTTCTTCGTATGTACGAGTAGCTTTGATAATAGCAATTAGTTTATCGGGAATACTTCTCCTGCGTAAGGCACGCCAAATAAGCTCCCTGTTGACACTATCGAGCACCTTCTCAAAATCGATGAACAACAGGTGAAGTGGCGATCGATATTCAACACACTGTTCGATGATAATCCGCAGGTTGTTGATGTGGTCGGCACAAGAGGATCCAGAGCAGAAACCTGCTTGTTCGGCATCGAGTGTGTCTTCGAAATATTGCTGCAGGATGATTTTAGCTATTATCTTAGCTACAGCAGGCATCCTGGAAATAACCCTCCAGTTCCCACACTCCATTAAATTCCCTTTTTCCACTCTTTAGGAATGCTTTCAGCTTTCTAAGCTCTCTCTACACGTGAAAGCAGTCGCTCAGCCGATGTTGTGGACGCTGCCCGTAAGAGCTTTGCGCGAATAAGGTCAACTACTACCGCCTTGTTTTGGTTTTAAGTGCCTTGATCGCAGTAGTGATCTCCTCCTTGCTGGGAGTCGTGGTGCGTATTTGGCCATTTATCACTTCGGGAGCATATCGTTAGCGAATACGTAGTTAAAAACCGTAGCAAAATGCCCTGTCCATCTCTTGAGGTGGTCCTCATGCAAAATGAACAAGGAACCGTCTAGGCCTTTCACTGGGTGTTGGCTAGAGCTGCGACCACCTGTCAGCTCTTTGGCGATTCTGTAGATGGTCCTGCTATCGCACCTCCGTGCAGCTTCTTCTGCTTCTATAGGCAGCGTATTGATGCAGCTGCGCGTCACGTCCCACGCTACCCGTCTCTCATCTTCATGCGATATAGGGAATCTAGCTTACAACTCCCTGCTACTGGAGTAGCTGCAATGCGAGCTTTCAGTTATTTTCGTTCGTCACTCGGTCTCCAGATTTCCCCGGAAAACCACGCTCTATGTCTTACCTGCGATCGACCGACAATTCTTTCAGCACCAAATGCAAAAACATTTTCACAGCACACCAATGGTATTGGATGGTTGTGAGCAGTGAGCTGCTAATTGATTCCACGCCTTGCGAAAGGTGCTCCCTTAATTGTTGACGCACTGAGGGATCAGTAAGTCAATCGGTGCTGGACCTATGCTTTCGTACTACAGCAGTGCGTAGTTGGAGAGTAGCTATCATAAGATGGTGATCACGTACTATCCCCACATCTGCCCCTCGCCTGATTCGGACGTCCAGGAGACTACTTCTAAACCGGCGGCTGATGGCAAAATGGTCAATTTGGTTGGAGGCTGCTTGCCTGTCGTTGGAAACCCAGCTGACTTTGTGGCAGGTCTTGTGCTCAGACATGATGCCACCAATCACAAGGGGGTTGGCATTGCAGAAATCCACAAACGTTTCGCCGTTGTCAGTGCGGTTGCCTAGTCCATGTTTCCCAATTATATGTTTGAGCCCTTCGCTGTCGTTGCCTACCTTGACATTCAAATCCCCCATCACTATGACAGTGTCTCCATTTGGTGTTGTGTTGAAGACGGCACTTAAAGGATCGTACAAGCTCTCCTGCTCGTCCTCAGACGGGCCCTCCGTTGGGGTATAACACTGTATGTTAGTGACACGTCGTACTCTAGTCCGGAATCTGGCCGTCATAATCCTATCACCAAGAGGCTGGCAGGAAATTAGGCCCTTGCGTCCTGTTGTTGTTAGCAGCAGTCCGACTCCATATTCTCCGCGGACTCCATATACCCCGCGGAGACGGATGGTCTTTAGAGATGGGTACCGATTTAGAGCAAGCACTTCATCACGAACTTGATTGTTGCGCTACAGACCTAAGCCAAATTTTAAGTAGTCAGTATTTTGCCGATCAACCGCAATGCAGATCCCCTAACACAAACTTTGGCTGAACAAGCATGAACTACTGCCACAGATAAACGTTCATTTGGAAGCTCAGAAACGATGTTAATTAGCAAACTGCCGCATAATCCAGCGCTGTTAAGAGCATTTCTGTTCCAAAAGGGATCATACAGCTCTTGTTCTACTTTCGTCTTAAAAGTATCTAATGAGGCTTTTCTTAAAATAGATTCAGTACATATCCAGCCCAAGGTAATCCGCATTCACATCTCTTTCGCAATGTACCTAATTCTTGTGACCCACCTCTATGGGTCGTCCGACTGAGAATAAGCCAATTCTTCTTGCGCTGCCTGATGGCTCCCACTTTAATCAGCCACTGCCTCATTATAAAATCATAAACATTTAGCGTCCGACTATCTAACTGGGGATTAGAAATTTTAAGTCAGCTTATAATTTCCACGCCAACATTTCGCCACCTTTTCAACTGAGTGGTGGCTCAACTCGAACTGGCCACCAAACGCATTTCGCCGACAAGATAATTGACCTAATTGCATACTCAGCTCACACACCAGCCATCCACACAGAGAGGCATTTCCACCTAATTGCTACACAATACATATCGAACACTAATTAAGCATACAGGTATGCCGGCAACAGGTGGAAAGTTACATCCAAAGTGGGAGGGATGGACAGACCATCGTTGGTGTAACTGCTGCTGCTGCTGGTGCTGCTGCAAATTGCATCTAATCAACCGCAGAAAACCGAGAATTTCGCTATCTTGGCCGAAATCTGTGGAAGAAAAAACCGCCGAGTTTGGTTACTGTTTGTGGCTCTGCAACGTCCAATTGGCGTGTTGTTGTCCAACAAATTCAACGAGCGTTCAAAAATCCGCCTATTGCACACTTTCTTGTGCGGCGCGGCCGATGGTGCTGCTGTTGGTGCTCTTAACCACCACATGCTGTATAATCTCGGGCAGCAAATTTGTTCGACACGATCTTATTTTGTAACACTCTTGTGGTGTGGCTGCATTGGAGGCAGTCTAGCTGTCTGCTCCCGGGAGGCAAGTGAATTTCACAAAAGTATCTTCAGATGCAGATCCGTCTACTATGCGCCAATCGAAGTGGGGTAATACGGAAAGTGTAACGATTGGTGTGATATATGGACAAGTATCTCGGTGCGAATTGTAAGCGGATGGAGGCAACGGTAAGCAATACATTTAAGCGCAATTCATTAGCACACCGAACACGAGGTGCACGACGACAGCGACGAAACTAAATGAAATTCCGTGCCATGTTAGGTGATGTGCTCCAGTTTAGAACACTGCGCCTGCTTGTGATGGTTTCTTTCACTTTTCTTCTGATTGAGGGGTGTTGACAAATTAGTAAGTATGCTGTTCCTGATTGACATAGTTTTGTTAGCCGTGGGAAGGCAATTTTTCTACTTCCAAAGTTTTAGGTATAGGGGTAGCTTAAGCCAGTCTTTTGATCAGAGGCTCTCATAGTGGAACTTTGGAAGGAGTACAAGTGCTTTAAGAAGTGAATTTGAAAGAGTGCCTATGGGAAGTATTTGAGCTTATGAAAAGAAAAAGTCAATGCCAGTCGAGAACTATCTAATTCTACTAAGATCGTGTATCTTATGGTGCGAATCGATACACCAAGCTTAAATGATGCATCTATTTGCATATAGACAAATCTTGGCATATCTTACAGATTGTCATAGTCCAAACCCGAATGAAGTATCGGAATCTAATGCAATCTCCTTATGAACTCACTTTATATACATAATACTGATCTGCATGCAGACCGACCAATATTCATCAGCTACTCATGGCACAACAATCCGAGGAAGACCTGGGCCTCAACCAATAAATGTATCCAAACGACATGGTCATTAGCCAGCTGCCTCCAGTTGTGCGGTTGAGGTCCTTTTCCAATTGTTCGCGCCACCTAAGGTGAGGCATTCCTCTATTGCGTCATCTCTCGGGCATGGATTTGAAGACTTTTTCGGGCCGCTCTAAATGTTCTAGCCAACTTATTCGATGTATGCGTACTCTTCTGGGTCGATATCTCTGTACAGCACAATTGTTGATTATACCTTCTCCATCACCCGCCGTCTATGCAGACAGGTCCATAAATCACTCGAAGAACCTTTCTCTCAAGGTAGCCAATGACATCCTTAACCAATCTCGACAGGGTTAGGGATGGCAATAGCGTAGTCGTAACGTCGTCAATTGCCACGCTAAAGGTTCATGGTTCAATACCTGATTTCAGCAAGGATTTATTTATTTTTCATGAAATATATTAAAGTCAGTCCGATCAATTGCGGGAATCCCACATATTTTGTGCTCTGCACTCTTCATCCTCAGCTCCGTTGATGGTGTGAGAGAGTTCCTTTTTCATCATGAAAGCAAAAGCCTCGCCTTTTTCTTTGTCCAGATTGCACCACTTGATTTTCTCAGGAAGCCTTGTTTGGTTGCTTTTCTTTGCAGTTTTCATAGAAATTTCTGTTTGCAGGAGACGGTGTTGCTGAGCAATCGCCTCTCCCAGGATCACTTTGCAATCTTTTACCCGAGGCTTCATAAAACTGGCTACCAAATGGTAGTCAATCTGGGTTTCATATGCACCACTGCTGAAAGTGATCAGGTGTCGGCTTTGTTTGATGAACATGGTATTTAACACGATAAGATCGTGTGATTTGCACATGCTTAGGATGTCTTCACCAGGAATGTGCATTCCATTCCATGTTTTTCCATTTCGTCTCTTGGACACACAAGATATCCACCCGCCTTCTATTCATCATCTCTTCCAGCTCGTAACTTCGACCGGTCATGCTTCCAACGTTCCATCTCGTGACCCTCAAATTTCGCCCAAACTGTTTCATTATTTTGCTAGCGCCCGGAATCGGTATAGCTCTGATGCGAACATTTCTGCTCGGTCCAGGATCAGTACCATGCACAGCAGTGGTAGTGCCTGGCGGGGTAGTGCCTTTCCTTTTAGCAAGCATTACCATAATGATGTTGATGATGTTTGTTGTTTGACACGTACATGCTCCTGTTTTATTATTGTTTGTTTGGCCCTTAGTACAGTCCTTGACTATCTGCTTGAAGGTAAAGTGACGGACCCCAAGATACATCAATTATTCTTTGCTGACGATGAAACCATCATAAGTGAGGATCCTACATCCCTGCAACGAGCACTTGATGTGTGGGTGGACGCTCTGGAGGGAAATGGGTATCGCATTAGTTAAGAAAAAAACTGAATATAGGTATGTGCTGCCCGTCCTCTGATCCACCCAGGCCTATTCCAGACATTTATTTGAATGGAATAATGCTTCCCAAGTGCAAAATATTCAAATATCTGGGATATATGATCAACAGCAAAGCAACTTGTGATGACGACATCAATCAACGCGTAAGCGTATGATGGATGAAGTGGCGAGAAAACTCCGCTATCTTCTGTGACCGAAAAATCCCCCCATAGTTAAAAGGCAGGCTCTACACCGCAGTTGTGCGTCCAGCGCTCACATACGGTTCACAATGTTGAACGATGTACAAAAAGTATGAGAATAAATTAACGCCAGCTGAGATGAAGATGCTTCGCATGACAGCAGGAGTGACAAAGCTTGATCGAATAAGAAGTTCGAAGATCCGTGGAAACTTTCATATCAAGGAACCCATCGTACAAAAGATAGAGCGTGACCAGCTCAGCTGGTATTGCCACATTGAACCCTGTTAAAAAGGCAATATCAATGCACGTTCCAAAGATATCGCGATGTAGGAAAGGTAGTCCTATAAACGCCTGGATCAGACAAATGCGACGACATCGGCATTTCATTAGCCTCAGTAACCGAGTGTTCCAAAATCAGGAGGCCTGCCGATATTTTCTGAGGTCAAATAGGCGAACCCCACAGGCGGATCAGTAGAAATGCGGTGAAGTGGGAGGGTTGTGATCCCTTGTTTTCGGATCATAGCCTCACAGAAATAGGAGGCAGAAGAAAAAGAAGTCCGATCAATTGCGGAAGCTTGTGTGAACGCTACTGCGAACGCATCACACGTGGCAGTAACTTAGTCGCATGTCTGGAAAAATTGTTCGATTTGTTGATGATGATTTGCCTATGACGTCACTTATCGGAAAAAAAAAATACTGTGAATCAGAAGCAAAGACAAAAAATAACGAAAATCTCGCCAATTATCTGGACGCCACACCCGGAGTTTCCTCTGAATCATAAACAACCGAGCTTCAAACCACTACACCAAATCTTTCTCTCTTCCTGTCTATTCTCTCCAACGCCCGCACTGTGTGTCAACATGTTAAGGGTATTCATAACCCCTTGAGTGTGCGCAAATAATAAAAAAAAAAGCAAAGGCCGGACACTCGCAGAGATAATGTTCCGCAGTGTAGTCGATCTCTACACAAGCGTCGCAGATTGTAGTAGTGTCACTTAATCCCAGCACGTTAAGGTGCTAGGCGAAAGCAAAGTGGCCTGTCAAGACGCAACGGCATTCTTGCTGCTTCTTCTTGACACCCGGAAGCATTCGTTTAATCAATATACATCCTGGAGAGTCATGCCACGCGTCATGTCATGTTCGCGAGAGACCCAATCATCAATGGCGGGCCTAACCAAGGACACAGAGAGACCCAACACGAGTTCGGGATCTGAGGGAGCCTCCTCTGAGCCTTGTATAACAATCTCGTTCTCCAGGAGACAGAGAATTCAGCCTTGCGACTGAGTTCAAAGAGCTTTTCGGTTTCACGAACTATTTTGGAAGCGGTTAAAGGATTAAGCAAGGCTTTAAGTGGAATGGAAACCTCGTAGTAAAATCACAGTCGGTGCTGAGAATATGGAAAA
Source organism: Brachypalpus laphriformis (assembly GCA_945910035.1). NCBI lineage: Eukaryota > Metazoa > Arthropoda > Insecta > Diptera > Syrphidae > Brachypalpus > Brachypalpus laphriformis. Next base: position 14,699,114 of record OX246754.1, on the reverse strand, counting down.
ACGACTTCGGCAGTATACGGAGAAGAAGATCAACATCCCGCTGTCAGTCAGAATAAACCATTCAACATGAACGATGATAGTCAAAACTTCCGTCCACCTGACCAAAACGAAATGAGGATAGCAATATCCAAGCTTAAATCCAACAAGGCTGCTGGACCTGACGCCTTACCGGCCGAACTTTTCAAGGCATCTGGGGATGAAATGCTAGAGTGCATACACCAACTCATCTCTAAGATTTGGTCAGACGAGTGTATGCCTGACGAATGGAATCTCAGCATCGTTTGTTCGATCCACAAGAAAGGAGACCCCCTCAACTGCGCCAATTATAGAGGCATCAGTCTCCCCAACATTGCATACGAGATCTTTTCTGCGATAATGTGTGAACGTCTGAAACCTTTTCGTAACAGCTTGACTGGCCACTATCAGTGCGGTTTCAGGCCAGGAAAGTCCACCATCGATCAAATCTTCACACTTCGACAGATCCTGGAGAAAACCCAAGAAGTCCAAATCGATACTCACAACCTCTTTATCGATTCCAAGGCCGCCTATGACAGCATCTATAGAGAAGAGCTATATAGAGCCATCTCTAGTTTTGACATCCCTGCCAAACTTGCCCGTCTATGCAGGCTGACGATGGAGAACGCTCGCTGCTCCATCAAGGTCGGTAATGACCTCACAGAGACCTTTGATGTCAAAAAAGGTTTTAGACAAGGTGACGCGCTGTCATGTGACTTCTTCAATATTGTACTTGAACGGATTGTGCGGAACTCACAAGCCAACACCGGAGGCACAATCTATTACAAGTCTGAACAACTGCTTGCATACGCCAACGATATAGACATTATTGGAAGAACTCAGCGGGCTGTCACCGGTGCGTTTGCAAGCATTGAGGCGGAAGCGGCCAAAATGGGTTTAGCGATAAACGAGGGCAAAACCAAGTTTATGCTGTCAACAAGAAGGGACAGCCAACACCGACGAATTGGACAGAACGTCACAGTGGGCAGCTATAACTTCAAGGTAGTAAGGGACTTTTTCTACCTTGGCTCTGCTATAAGCTCGGAAAACAACATCAGCGCAGAAATCAAGCGAAGAATAACTCTTGCCAATCGCTGCTTTTTGGGCTTATAAGGCAATTCAATAGTAAAGCTCTATCTCGAACAACTAAGGAGTCTCTATATAAGACCCTCATCATCCCAGTCCTGCTTTACGGCGCTGAAACATGGACTTTATTAAAAGAGGATGAAGATATCCTTGGTCGCTTCGAGAGAAAAATTCTTCGTAAGATTTTCGGTCCCGTTTGCGTTAACGGGTTTTGGAGGAGAAGATTTAATCACGAACTATACGAGCTGTGCAGCGACAACGACCTAGTCAAAAAAACTGCGTATTGGACGTCTGAGATGGCTAGGACATGTAGAGCGAATGGACACCAACGCCCCGGCCCGCAGAGTCTTCGAATCCAACCCCGAGGGACGACGCAGTAGAGGAAATCATCGCCATAGGTGGCGCGCACAAGTTCAAGGGGAGTGCGCAACTAGAGGCAATTAGCTAAAGACCGAGCTAAATGGAGAGGCTTGTTGGTTGAGGCCCAGGTTCGCCTTTAACTGTAGCACCAACTAAGTAAGTAAGTAAGTGCTTTGCTCCGTTCAAAGACGCGACTGAGGATGATAAGAACATTTTTTATAGCCAGCTATACGATTGGGCCAGGAAGTCCTTAAGATATTGCGCAGGCGCCTATTAACGAACGTTAGCAGCTTCCTGGTGATAGTAGTGGCATCCATGTAACAGCACGGATTCAACATTGGAGCGAAACAGTCTTAGGTTGGTGGTGCAGCATAGCTGGATATATTCCATCGGTGCCAGGCGATTTGAAACCATCACAAGATGCCACAGCATATTTGATGGCCTCAACTATTTACACAGCTGATGCAATATACCAGCTGCGCAGAGTTTTCTGGCTTAGATCAAGCTCAGGCTGGGTAAGCGGCCAAGCTTTGACCTGGTGGTTATCTGATTGCCAGGAAAGTGAGTCTCCAGCAGAAGACTAAAAGTTTCCACTTTCATCTCAGTTAACTTGCCATCAGACTTTCTCAGTGACTCCGGTTTGATCGGCTTGACGCTTTTAAGGACCTTAACCAACCTGCTGGTTTTACCGAGTGTCTAGATCTTTTTACAAAACACCTCTATAAGGAGCACTTTTCCACAGCCGAATTGATTTCTTGTTGGCTTGTGCTTCGATCTAAAAATACTCCAGTCACCCTCTAAATTTGTCTTGAGTGACCTGTTTAGAAGTGATCTGGTTTCTTTCCTAAGTCGCTGCAGTTCTGGGCTCCATCAGGAAACCGGCGTTCTGCAGGGGTTTTGTTTTTGTCACTGAGCACGTCAGTTCAAAGCATTTGGTAAGGACGCTAATCAGGTTTTGAACAGCATCCTCAACCTTTCGCTTTGTGCTGAGCTTAGTTTGAGCTTTGGCAGATCTGTCTAGCTCTACCCTAAAGCGCACCCGGTTGTTTTTTTCCGATTCACACTCTCCTACAAAGTTATGGCTTCTCATTCGATTTGGAAAACGATGTATCAATGAAAAATCACATGCTTCAGAGTCTTCCCTTTTCATGGAGCCAAAGTTCCATTTTATACTTCAGGCAATCCTAATAGATTTGATTTGCAAGACTGCAGGGATACACTTAGATATAGAAGAGATAGACGCAGTCCGTTCAACGAATACTGAATTAGTTTCCCCATCGACTTTGAAGCTTACACCTTAGGTAACACCTTTCACACGATTTGCATTGATGCATATCTCTTAACGAAAAGTAACATCCCTGTTACAGATCATGTAGCGCCTATAAAACCTAGCGCCATGCGACTCCTCTTCTTTTATAGCACCAAACCCATTGACGTTTTCTGCCAGAAATGTTTTATAGCTCTTGACCATGCGCAGACTTCAAATCAGATCTGTCTCGGATCTGCGCTGATTGTGCAGATCTTAAAAGGTTTGTCACGCATTCACACCAACTAGCAATTTTTGCATTGCAAATTCGCACAAGACGACAAGACCTACAGCGCTCGGTTGTATAACCGTCCAAAAGCGATTTCATAATCGCATTCCATTTACTGTCAATTACTTGACACTTAAAACATGTAACATGACCATAAATTGTAGTCTTTATGACCTCGAGGCACACCTCGTCATACTAATAGGGTTCTCTTCCTTATTTTTAGCCTCGCATCACGTGCACGGAATTTCTAATTGAAAATCGTATTCATTTGACACATTTTGACATTTCGATTCGAAGGAGAAGATTCGATTCGCAGTTCATGGTAGATGTACTCAGTTTACCGTTAATTTGCGAGTTTCCCTTTCATTTAGCCGGATATGGTTGAATGACAGTTGAGGTGGTTTTGGTTCGTAACGTCACTTGAAGAATGGAATGTCATTCGGCACTGTTTTCGCTTTTTTTTTTTTTTTTGACAGCGCATGATGTCGAATGCAAATGCGCGACGCGATGATCTGTGTCGGTGAGTTGAAAGGGACTCCGGCATATTTGATGATGAAAGTGAAATTGAAACACGAAACAATCGGATGATGCTGATCGATTGCTTTCTGTGATTCGATTAGCCCTCCGTGGAGATAATGAGCGGAATTGTTACCTCTGCCGCGCCGCCGTCGACAGGCGTGACGTGGTAATTTCATTTCGATGAACCCTGATTGAGGCCGATTTCAACACTTTTACTTTCTCAGACAGCCAGTGAGTTGAGTTGAGTGATCGATGTGTGTGGTGTAGGTACGGGTACAGTGAGCGGAACTAAATGGATTGAGTGCGAGAGACACGTGGGAATAGGTTACAAAAAAGACAGCCTCCGGGGCTTATGGAGTATCATGCATCGGATATTGATTGTTATGCTAGTGCTCGTGCAAGTGAGGCTATTTCTTTTTTCTCATGACCTGTCAGAAGTACTTAGATGTGTGGAATTTGACGCAGTGAGAGTCAGGCAGTTATGTATTCATCTAGATTGATGACTTGTTGGGTTACAGTACGATAGGATTAGTCCGCAATCAAGCAATGTAGACATAAGAGAGGACACATGCTTAAACCAACCAATATTTGGCCTAGATCTAGGATTCTGTTTAAATCAGAACAGACAAGCCCTAGAATAAGAAGAGAACGGTTCTATAGTCCATGAAGTATTTTTCTTCAACAATACGAAATTTCCATGGAGTAAGGGAGACGAGACACTAACCGGCATGTCCGACGAGCCGAGTTGCGCAAATACAATACCTCCGTAGCTATACCCTGGTCCATAACAATGGCGCCAGCAGAGGAGCAAGCAAACGAAGTGACATCATCTCTGACCAGCGGGTGTGATGCAGCCATGCCGCACAGGGGAAATGGAAATGGTAGAACGCCGGTGTACTGGTGGAATGACGACTTCACCAAGCTCCGAGCTGACTGCCATAGAATGCGGAGGCAAGAGGCAGAGACTCAGAGAAGTATGAAGAACTCCGAGGAGAATTCCAGAGGAAGCGAATGCAACTCCGTAAGATGATTGAGAAGAGCAAAAGTGAATCATTCCAGGTACTCAGGGAGGAACTACAACATAACCCGTAGGGAAGCGTATACAACATTGTCATGAACAAACTGAAAAGCACCACGGCAGCTGCACCAACATGCCCACACATCATGAACTCAATTGTCAGCAGACAATTCCCGAGGAAAGATGGATTCACACTGCACAGCAGATGAAACGGAGGCGATACCACCAGTTACAACTAAGGAAGTTATAGAAGCGGCAGCAGCTATCAAAAGCAACAAAACGCCAGGGATGAACGGGATCCCGAACTTTGTTCTGAAGGAGGCGATCCAAACCAGATCAGATATCTTTACATACCTCTACACAACATGCTGAATAGAGGGAAAATTTCCGTCTCAATGGAAACGGCAACGACCAAAGTACCAAAGGGCGACAAACCACCTGAGCAATCATCGTCGTACAGGCCGTTGAGCGTGCTAGATACACTGGGGAAAGTGCTCGAGAAAATTATACGGACAAGACTTGAGCAATACACCGAAGGGCACTCGGGGCTTTGTAACCGACAGTTTAGATTCCGAAAGAAATGAAACACCAACCATGCAATACAAGCTGTGTGCGATATAGCACATGAGGCAATTGCGCGAGAAAGATGGCTCGGAGGAACAAAACAGTACTGTGCTGCGGTGACACTTGATGTCAAGAACGCGTTCAATTCAGCCGACTGGAGCTGTATACTAAAAGCACCGACTGACCTGCAGTTACCAAACTACCTACTGCGGGTAATTGCGAACTATTTCGAAGACAGAACCCATGACACAGAAGAGGGACCAAATAGGTACAAAGTCACGGGAGGAGTTCCACAATGGTCGGTCCTGGGCCCAATTCTATGAAACCTTATGTACGATGGCATTCTAGGAACACAGAGGCCGAACGAAGTAGACATCATCGGTTACGCCGATGATATCGCAATTGTAGTAGTGGCCAAAAAATTAGAGGAAGTTGTGCAAAACTGCAATCAAACAATCGCAAACGTGAAGCTATGGCTACAGACATCAGGTTTAGAGCTAGCGGACCACAAAACCGAAGTCGTTCTCATAAGCAGCCGTGAAAAAGTGGAGCACGTCACCATACAGATCGGGGAGCAAAATATCGAATCGAAGCCGTACATCAAGTACCTGGGAGTGTTGCTGGACCACAGACTCAGCTTCAGGGATCACCTGACCACCTAATGTACGCAGGCGAGAAAACTTCCCGGGCAGTAGCGGAGCTATGCAGATTAATGCCAAATATTGGGGGACCAAGGCAGCAAATCAGAAATCTCTTAACAACCGTGAGTAGGTTAATACTCCTGTATGCGGCCCCAATATGGACATCAGCGACGCATCGTATGTCACACATTAGAACGATGAACTCGGCGCATAGAATCACATCTCTAAGGGTATTCTGCGCCTTTAGAACTGTATCAGCAGATGCGATAAGCGTAATAATAGGCCGAATGCCTATCAATCTAGACGCGAAGAAGACTGCAGCCCTACGAGAAAACGAGCACGATGACGGAACAACAGCTATAGAAGCTATAAAAGCAGAATGGCAACATATGTATGTGGAACATCACAACCAAAGATCGATGGACATACAAATTGATCACCAAAGTTGGTGAATGGATTAACAGAAAGCACATAGAGGTAAACTACTGCCTTACACAATTGCTTTCGGGGCATGGATGCTTCCAGGAGTATCTCTGCAAGTACAAGCATGCGGATGACCCATTCTGCCAGCACTGTAAGGAAAAGTGCAGAACGCGCAGCATGTACTGATGGAATGGCAAAATCACATCAGGGCCAGGAACATCCTAGAAAGAACAATTGGCGGGCTAGTGACCCCACAAGCCTGACCTCAATTATGTTGGTGAGAAGCGAAGGCTGGGAGACTGCAAATGAAGTAATCACAAGTATGATGCAGCAACTGCGTACAGAGGAACTAGCAACGAGAAACGAAGATCCTGCCAGCTCTGGCAGCTAAAATGAAATGACAAAATGTCAAACGCGCCCATGCGAAGGAACGCCTTGACTGGCGGTGCCGTAGGGGAACAAGAGGACAGAGAAACCGGAAGGGTTTTTTAGCACGTAACCATGCAGGAGCATGGAGTCGGGCATAACTCGTAGCACGGGCTACAAATATCCATAAACGATATACCCCTACCCGTGCATAAAAAAAAAAAAAACTTAATTGCTACCACTATCAACCCACTGGGTTTGCTACCACTGGAGTGGGAAATGTGGAACTATTGAGAAGGAAGCCAGTAAAGAGCAGTCCTGAGCATCTTGGCACACTCTTAGGCACACGACTAAATGTAACCGAAGTCTCTGCAAGTTAAATGGTTTCCAAGTGTAATAAATGAGAAGCGTCGTCCTTTGGTAGCATTTTAATAGACTGTTGGAACAAAAGCATTCCATTGCAGGGTTTCGGCCAGGTTCAGCAAAAGCATCACTGAATCCTCACTTTAAAGAGTTATCTGCAATGTTCGCAGTTCTAGGACTTTAGCTTCAGTCACTAGAATCTGTCGCTTGTCCTTGTTGGAGACCGCCACAAGGAACTTTGGCACTCAGATAGTGGCAATGAAGAGTGAGATGATATTAGTCCGAAAACAATGACGGAAGCTAACTTATTGGGTGCTCCCGTATATATATGGCTTTTTCAAGAAATATTCATTTGCACTACGAGTGTGTGACACCAAACTCTATCTGTCTGAAGTAGTCACTGGTTTTCGACACTACATGTCGTAACTCTTTCCTAATGCACATGCTCTCTCTTCCCGTTCTAAGTGTGGAATTGTGTCTAGGCATCTAGCAGAGGTTAACTTGGGTATCGGGGTATACTGTTGATCAAACTCTCTGAAGGGATATTGGCTTAATTGCTACTTGACTATCTTCGAAACTAGTTACACTGGAATAATGTTAATTGTAAACTGTGTTGCCTTCTCAATGGTGAAGACTTCAAGTTGAAAAACACAGCACTGGGAGTTTGTATGAGTCTTTGAATGTGTGTGCCTTGTCTTCTTGGAATAAAATTGGAGTAATGGGAGCAGAGTATAAGACCTTCTTGGTTAGCAGTAGGCGAAATGGATGGGAGCACTGAGTGAAAATATTGTCACCACCTATGCTTTGATAGCCTACTCTTCTAGACTTAAGATTACTGTGACGGTAACCGTTTATACCATTAATGTCCTTTGAAAAAGAAATAACTAATTGAAGCTGATCTAGATTCTATCGTCTCCATTCAGTCACTTACTTGCTTCTCTTTGTTTCATTTCAGGAAATCATATCTTCTCCACAATGTGGAGTAGATGGCTAGTCACCGCTCCAGTCATATTACTCTATTACCAAATAGTATTAACAATAACAAATTGCCTTAACGCCGTGCCACTGACAGCGGAGGCCGCCTTCAGTGGTGCTGCTGGTCCCCGAACAAGCGATTTCATCAGCAGCAGTAGAAGCAATAGCCACCTACGCTACAGCGATAGCTTAAGTGATACATTTAGCAATAGTTTCGATAGTATTAGTGATAATAGTTATGACCACCTGCCCGCTCCAGTGCCGCTGCTACCATCCTCACCCGCCCCCTATCAGCATCGTAGTCAGAACTTCAAAATCAGTCCAAAACCATGCACGATCGGTAGCATCGACGGCACCTGTATGTTCGTCTGGGAGTGCATCAAGTCAGAGGGCCAACACGTCGGCATGTGTGTAGATTCATTCATGTTCGGCTCATGTTGTTCCCACAACTTAACCCAAAATATTGTCATGCCACAGACGTTCTCATTTACGCGACCACCGCCATCCTCATCGGCGTATCTACCGTCAGCGTCCGGCGGCAGCCATCCTCATCATCATAAACCCAGACCACCGTCAAGCATCAGGTAAGTTTCAAGTTTAATTAAGGGCAGTCGGAGTGTAATTGGTTGAATCGATTTATCGTTACAGTGGAATGACAACTATCGAACGACCGCACGGTGCTGGTACACTGGTGATCCGACCATCAGGGCCACACCATCAGACTATCATAACTCATCATCATGGCAGTAGTAATTACTACCAGCCCCAACAACAGCAGCAGCAACAACAGCAGAAGCCAGTCATGTCATTATCGTCCTCAACGACGACGTCCGTATCGCCAACAGTAGTAGCTGTGGCAACAACCAAGAATCCTAGTCTTACAAATTTATTAGGCGATATGGAAACATCTGCCAGTGTTCCATCGAGTGAGTACTTTTCCTGTTGTGGGTTTATTACTTAATTTCGATTTTAATTGCTCAATTTGTGGGGTTGTCTCTGCAGGTCTATGGAATACATCGCCACAGACATTGCAATGGCATATGACGACACAGCCGAATTTCATTACCAAACCAAGGCCTCCGGTGTGGGAAAAGCCATCGAAACCATCGAAACCATCGAAGAAACCGATTCAAACGCAGGCGCCATATGTTACGTATTCGACACGAAGACCGATTGTTACATCGGGGAATATACCAACGAAGACGAAGCCACAGGTAGGTTTTGTAACTTTTTCTAATAAGCTTGATGCAATTCTTGAACGTATTCGGGAAAGGTTGTTACCATTTGCTCTCAAACTACTAAGACTGCTTCCACTACTTCCCTCAATTAGTCAGGGCTTTGGTCCATTGTTCCCTCGTTCTTTGTGAAACTTCTCTTGACTTCCTCTCCATGGAACTATGTCTTCAGGAACTTCTCATCTAGATTCTTTGTCAACTTTGATTCTAATTTGAAGTCCACGTAAGGATATTGGTTTGGTGTTATGTGAATCAGCTTTGAGATGTGAGCTGCTATTGGGGGGTATGCAACCACCATGTGACGTCAGTCAGGTATACTGTCACAGAAGGGCACTCAGATCGCAATCTTTCAGTATAATCTAACAGAAACCCTACAGCTCTGAGAAGATAGTGCTTCTGGCGGCAACAGAAGGACACAAGCCCAACATTCAAATTTTTTTCCAGTTCTGCAGCTTCTGCAGGAATCATTTCGGATTTGTATGAGAGCCTCTATGTTTTTGGTATCCCGGTAGCCATCATAAAGTGGTTCTGGTGAGATTGATATTAGTACTGTCAACTCCGCAGCTTAAGTTGCTGCTTGCAGAGTTTCACACGGGTTTGCTTCCCTTGAAGTCGATGTCACTACCATCTTGGATAAGTCGTCAAGTACTGCTAACCCTGCCAATGTATCTACCGAACTTATCGACCTTGAAGCAGAGCTTTATACCCACAACGTGATTGCCCTTCCTCCTGCTAAGAAAACCAAGATGCGAAAGGAATCCCGCCAACAGAGACTTTCAAACCACCGACGTCTCACAATTCATCACACCAACCTCTGAAACTTGGAGACAACAGTGGACCCTGAAGCAAAAATGTATTTCTCCGCAAGAAGGCGATACACTCACCTACCTCCTAAAGGGTCTTCCTCCTTGTATCGGCGAACAATGGATGTATAACTGGTTTTACTCAAAGTACAGGATTTCGGAAGCATACTTCGTAAAGGTTTTGCACATCAGCATACGTATGTTACCTCACTCCTCCTTCGTTGTTTGCTTATGTCCTCTATCCCTTTGTGGGTCCTAGGGCCTCTACTAGGCCTACGCGCCATCGTGTGCGGTTCCTAGCAATGTGTCTCAGCTCTTCCCAACTTTTCCCCAACTGCCGTGCCTCCTTCTCGACTGTTCTGTCATCCTAAGTTAAACGGTTTCATTGGATAGCATGATTAGCTATGGAACTATCACCCTTTTGAATCGTGTGCCCAATCCACTGCCAGTTCCGTCATTGGATGGTTGTGCCTATTGGTTTCTGACCCGTTCTCTCGTAAAGGTGTTCGTGAAAGGTACGATAGGGCCAGAAAATCCTTAAGATATTGCGCCTATTAATAAACATTTGCAGCTTTCTGGTGATAGTTGTAGTCACTCTCCACGTGCTGCATCCATATAATAGCACGGATTCAACATTGGAGCGGAACATTCTTAATTTGGTATTTAAACTGATTGCATTGCTTCGCCATATTTTGGACAACATCCCGAACGTGGACTTTGCTTTGGCGATCCTGTTGGCTATAGTTAGTTCGGTTCCACCATCGGTCGGGACAATACTCCCAAGATACTGGAAATCCTCTACTCTCTCTACCGGCTGTCCAGCAATGCATATTTGAGCCGATGTCGCATTGATGTTCAGCCCGACGACGCCTGCCTCTCTCTCCATATCTGCTGTCATTTGGTGGAGGTCCATAATTCTGTGAGAGAGTAAGCATTCATCGTCAGCGTAGTCGAGATGTTTCAGTTGGGATGTAAAGGTCCATCGAATTCCTCCGTTTCCCGTCGACAAAGCTGCATGAAGCACATCGCTAATCACCAATAGGAATAGTATTGGTGAAAGGATACAACCTTGTCTTACCCCACTTTGGATCTCAAATTCCTCAGACAACCTTCCTCTGGGCAGAACGTGACATTCGGACCCTTCATATGCAGCTTTGATAATAGCAATTAGTTTATCGAGAATACCTCTCCCGCGTAAGGCACGCCAAATAAACTCCCAGTGGAAACTATCGAACTCCTTCTCAAAATCGATGAACAGCAGGTGGAGTGGCGATCGATATTCAACGGACTGTTCGATGATAATCCGCAGGGTGTTGATGTGGTCGGCACAAGAGGATCCAGACCGAAAACCTGCTTGTTCGGCATCGTGTGTGTTCTTCATTGTTTACATGCCTAGGACGATTGGGTTTTCTCCACACCCTCCACCGCAGTTTTTCATGTGATGATTTCGGCGGTGGAAGGACCCTTCATCTTTAAATTTAAAAAACTGAAATTACTAGTAGCTGTCCAATAACCCCCCGCTGCATACAGTATCCGGTCCTGGCCTCCCCACTACTTCTACATCTGACCGTAATAATTCAGTCGCAACTTTATCATTCGACTCTACTCCTAGCAAACGCACGTCGCAGCTCCAAGAAACTCGTGCTGACTTCGATAAGTTTTTCCGTCCTCAATGTTAATCCCAAATGTGTGTCCCTTTACTACCAAATTGTTAGAGGACCTGAGTAATCGATGATTCCAGGAATACGCCTACGTACTAAACACACACCCTACGCACTTCAACCACTCTCCCCACGGGACGGCCGTTAGGTATTTCTTCGCGGGGCTGGTTAGCAATTATGCTCTAGTCTACGAGGCCGCCTCTTGGCCTCTTCATAGGGCTTCTAGTCTTCGCAGCGCGTTCTGCACATACACTATGAATGAGCAGATCTCCATCTACTCGCTCTCTGATTGCGTCAGGTTTGCCCTATCTTCTGCAAGCGTCTGCAGTAGAAGACTGCATGCTCCGCGTCCTCCTCCTTGTTTGGACATCCTGGATACTGTGGCGAACTGTCGTGTCAAAATCTATGGAGGTATTTCCGGTAGCGGCCGTGTCTGGACAGGAACTGTGTGAGATGCTAGTTACAGTTCCCTCTCACTCTCTCTGTCCATGATTTTATAGTGGGAATGAGCTTGTGGGTCGACCCGCCTTTTGTAGAGCTGTCCCAGCTGGTTTGCCACAGCGTTGCCGATGCTGCCCTTTCCTCTTCCTTAATCATTTCTGCCTCTTGCTGGTTCGAGGGACCTCTAAACAATTCAATATTCATCTCATTTGGGCGCCGGGACACAGAAAAATTCCAGGGAATTGCATGGTCGACGAATTCGTCAGGACTAGACTGTCGATTTCACCGAACAAAGTGAATATCAGCATGCCTCTTGCTACAGTCAAATTGCTGCTTGAGCTCAATTTATTTTGTCGGGATAGAAAACGTTCGACTGAAGGACTCAGACGCAACTGATCCATTGTACAACAAGAGAGCAAACCCTGGTTTACCCATTTTATTAGAATTTTCTTGTCTTTTTAAGAAAGCCAAGCAAGCACTTCAGTGATGAGTACATTACAGTTCCAGCACTCACCACATCAGCACCGAGGATCTGCCACCTGATACGAGCAAAGGGCGGACACTCGCAGAGATAATGTTCCGCAGTGTCGTCGCTCTCTCCACAAGCGTCACAGATTGTTGCTTGGCGAAAACGAAATGGCATGTCAATATGCCAATAATTTATCTGCCGTCTTTTCTGCTGAGAGACAGAAAGAATGCAGCTGATTTCTTACAGACGTCCCGGAGCATTCGTTTAGTCAACCTACATCTTGAGAGTCATGCCACGCAATTGTGTTCGTGAGAGATCCAATCGTCAATGGACGAGGGTGCAGGGAGACCCAACGCGGGTTTGGGACCTGAGATAGACTCCTCTGAGCCTTGTCTAGCAATCTCATTGAAGATCTCGTTTCCCAGGATCCCAGTGTGACCTGGAACCCAGATTAGAGACAGAGAATTCAGCCTTGCAACCGACTTCAAAGAGTTTTTTGGTTTCACGAAGTATTTTGGAAGTGGTTAGAGATTAAGCAAGGCTTTAGCGCAGCCAGAAATACTACGATCCTTCCACAAGGTTGCATAACTTTCCGCTTGGAAAACAGATTCCTAACGAGACAAGAAGTCTAATGTTATCGTCTTCCACGAAGAGACCAGCACCAGGCCATTGACTGGTCTTGTAGCCGTCCGTGAAAATACGACTGTATTCCATTCCTGGCCCAGACTCTCGCCAAGACCAGTCCTGAAGCTTAAACTCAATACTATCAACGTAACCAACCATAGAAGGGCAGAGGGCACTACATGCCTCATTACTAGACAGATCTGACCTAACCTATGGTAGATCAGAAACGGTCCAAATGCCTTATTAGACAGAAAAGAGTGCTCATTACATCTATAGTGGGCGCAATTATGGGGCACGGGGCGTCATTGGAAAAAATTCCATCAGAGTAGGCTTCTGTAGAAGCTGTATGGATGAGGAATAGGAGGAAACTATACTACACCTACTATGTACGTGCCAGGCTCTCCGCTTGTAAGATAAGATTGCACTTACGAAACAATGGCCTTTTCTAAGAGTGGCTGGTCTAACTCGGGGTCCTACTATGCTATTGTGTATGGTTTCTGGCGATATGTCTCAGCTCACCCCAACAATTTCCCCAACAGGCGTGTCCCCTTCTCGACGGTTCTGTGCCATGTTCTCTTCGGACCGCCAGGTCTTCTGCCATCCTGAGTTAAAAGGTTAATTTGCATCACATGGTTCGCTATGTAACTGTCACCCTTTCGGAACTTGTACCCAATCTACCGGCATTTACGTCATTGGATGGTTATGCCTATTGGTTCTTGACCCGTTCCCTGGTAGAGATGTTCGTAAGAGATACGATTGGGCCAGAAAATCATTAAGATATTGCGCAGGCACCTACTAGCACACGTTTTCAGTTTCTGGTGATAGCAGTGGTTACTATCCACGTGCTACTTCCATAGAGGAGCACGGATTCAACGTTGGAGTGGAACAGTCTTAGCTTAATGTTCAAACTGATTGCATTGCTTCGTCATATCTTGGACAACATCCCGAATGCCGTTGAACCTCATGATATTGTATGCCTTTCTCCCGATTTTAATATATCATTCACTCATTTCAGACTTTTGGCACGAAACCGACGAAACCTGTCACAACAACTCGACCCTACTCACCCTACTCGCCCTTCTCAAGCAGCTCGAGTACTTCGATATCAACTACCACCACGACCACCACCACCACCCGACCGGCGTCGTCGACAACACACTACTACCCATCCACCCAATATCCATCCCCAATATCATCATCCTTATCCTACCCAACCTACATCACATCCTCCACGTACAAACCAACAAAACCTCCAACGAAATACACAACAACTACCTCGAGCACCCTGACCCCAGTGCGACAAACGCCGCCATCCCTAAACCTAACCACAATCGAGTCCAACGAGATCCTGAACTCCGTAACCAACGAAACTCCAATCAAGACAATTTCAGCCGCCCGAAGTGGTAAGTCCTCACTCTGTCCACCGCACGCACACACACACCCTGACACATTTAACCATTTACAGAATGTGGCGTCCCATCACTAGCGCGACCGGAAACCCGCATTGTTGGCGGCAAGAATGCACCATTCGGTCGATGGCCTTGGCAAGTGTCAGTACGGCGCACATCCTTCTTCGGCTTCTCCAGCACACACCGGTGCGGTGGTGCACTGATTAACGAGAACTGGATCGCGACAGCTGGCCACTGTGTGGATGAGTAAGTTCAGTTTTGTCCAAATTTGGTGATTTGATCTGTCCAGCTTAACCATATCTCTTCGCAGCCTCCTAACGTCACAGATCCGCATCCGAGTTGGGGAATATGATTTCTCTCATGTACAGGAACAGCTGCCATATATTGAGCGTGGCGTGGCCAAAAAAGTCGTCCATCCCAAGTACAACTTCTTCACGTACGAATACGACCTGGCGCTGGTGAAACTGGAACAACCGCTAGAGTTTGCACCGCATGTGAGTCCGATTTGTCTGCCGTCGACGGATAGCTTGCTGATTGGAATGAATGCAACGGTAACAGGATGGGGCCGACTAAGTGAGGGTGGTACACTGCCATCGGTGCTGCAAGAGGTGAGTACAATTCAATTGGACTAGGGTTGGGTGGTCTGCTATATGAGTGATTTATTTGTGTTTTGTTGCAGGTCTCGGTACCGATTGTGAGCAATGACCGGTGCAAGTCGATGTTTCTGCGAGCCGGACGACAGGAATTTATCCCGGATATATTCTTGTGTGCTGGCTATGAGACGGGTGGTCAGGACTCGTGCCAGGGGGATTCGGGTGGACCTTTGCAGGTGAGTGGTATATTTAAATAAAAGTATTATAATTGAGAGACTAATCGCCTTGTAGCTCGAAAGAAAAAAAGCTTGCACTTCCGGCAACGTAAATAGGTACATATGACTTCACATCATAAGTGTCTGTCTGTCTGTTACATTATCACGTACAAGCCTTTCAAGGGAATTTAAGTACATCTGCCCCAGTATAGCGAAATTACGAACGGAAGTGTTATCACAGACATTACACCGGAGTGTAACAAGAATGCGAACCAAGATATGTTTTGGAAATCGTAGTGTATACGGAAAATTGGTGGCACACGCGCGCCGGTGGTTTAACTAGCGTAGACACACTCCTGAACTACCTATAACGGTTTAAAATGTTATACAGATTACTCTGTTAGAAAAGAACACATTGTTCAGCACCACAGTCGCATGCAGGAGTCTGAGACCATCTGTGCATAAGGTAACCGCATCTTCCTATATTGCTGCGGAAGAGATTTAGAATGAACTATTCTCCACGAGGTAGATGAAATTCGTTGACTCTTTGGTTTGGGTCTGCCACGATGTGCTTGCTAAATAGGTTGCTTTTCCGTAGTTCTTCGACCCATGCTCTGTTCACATCAAAATTCTTGTTTTCTAGTTTTTCTCCAGACGTCCAGAATGGGTTCCCGGACTTCAACCGTAAACTTGGAGAGTTGTTTATTTCATGGAGGAGGAGTGAGGTGCGCTGTTGACATTTTCTTCAATCACTCAGGGTAGCAGCATCACGTCTCAGATGTGGGGGTGTAATGTTAGACAAAATTGGCATTGTGTGTTTGCCTAGGTCTAAGGCTACCAATTGCAGCGTTCAGTCTGGTGTCCACTCCGCCGAAGAGTAGACTAGAGCCACCACAGTAGTTCTGACGGAAGTTGCATTTGCACTTTAGCCAAAACCGGTCAGCCTTTGTATTGATTTGTTTCTAGTGTCCGACTTGAGTGAGCTTTCCTTTAAGTGTACTCTGTATGTCAGTATGAGGTCCAGCGTGACACCTAGATATTTTGGCTTTGGATTGTGCGTGACAATTGTTCCATCTAAGGTTATATTCACCTATGTTCTCACATATCGGTTATCCAAGTGAAAAGCACAAACTTCAGTTTTAGATGGATTTGGCTTCAGTCTCTACTTTTTGAAGTATATGTTCAGTGATTCTAGGTCTTTAGTGAGTTCGTACTCACAAGCTGTGAGATTTCGCTGTTGTCATGCGAGAGCAATGTCGTCTGCATGTCAGAAAATGTTGCTGCTCGTCGAGGGCAAGTCATGGACGTATAAATTAATGAGTATATGGGCCAGAACAGAGCCCTATGGTAGGCCTTCTTTCAGTGATCTCCGGTGGCTTCTTTTGGGTCCCATAGGTACTTGAAATCTGCGGTTATTGTGTCCGATATGTTATGACAGGGGTAAACAGGGGCTGTCCGCAAGGTGGCATTCTGTCTCCATTGTTATGGTGCATGGTGGTCGACTCTGTTGAACACTCTAAATAGTTCTAACGTCTACGCTCAGGCATATGCGGATTATGTCGGTGTACTTTCTGTCGGGTCATGCCTGGCGACGGTCTGTGCTAACGAGCAGGCGGCGATGGACATGATCGATGAATGGTGTACTAGGAGTGGGCTTTCGGTGAATCCTCTTAAAACTGAAGTTGTTCTTTTTACGAGAAGGAGGATTTTGACCAGTCTGACTCAGCCAGTGCTTAAAGGCGGCACCATTCGCATTTCCAATGAAGCCAAATATCTACGAGTGATTTCAGATAAGAAACTTCATTGGACTAAGCACGATGAGGCGAAAACATCCAAGGCGCTTTCAATTTTCTGGCAGTGTAAGGGTGTTTTTGGCAAGACATGGGGCTTGTCACCAAATAAGGTTCTCTGGATCTATACGGCTATGATAAGACCATTACTCGCAAATGCGTCGGCTGTTTGGTGGAAGGGGCTCTCGCGTAAATATGTGGTTGCCTTTTGTGCGAAACTCCAAAGAACGGCTTGCCTCGGCTGCACGGGAACTTTTCCGAGTACGCTTGGCTCTGCTCTAGACGCTTTGCTGAAATTACCTCCGCTCGATACTTATATCATGGGTTGCACTATCAAAGCCATCCATCTTATTAGGCGGAGCGGTTTTTGGTATACTTCATATTGGAATTTTGATGAACTTGCGCGACAGTTATCTTACGACTCCTGTCTTATGGATATGCCGTCTGATGTAATGACACCAGAACTCCAGCGAGTCAGAGTCGACTTTTCTTGTGTCCAGGACTGGTTTCGGCCAGAGTCTGAGCCGGGAATGGAATGTAGTCGTATCTTCACGGATGGTTCCAAAACTAGTCAAGGGTCTGGCGCTGGTGTCATAACAACTTATGCGATCCTAACGGTCATTAATTATGTTTTGAAGAACAGCTGGAAGGGACGTAGCATTTGTGTCTGTAGTGACAGTCAGACTGCGCTTAAGGCCTTGCTTAACCCTTTAACCTCTTCCAAAATAGTTCATGAAACCAAAAACTCTTTGAACTCGGTCGCAAGGCTGAATTCTCTGTCGCTTATCTGCGTTCCAGGTCACACTGGGATCTTGGAGAACGAGATCTCCGATGAGATTGCTAGACAATGCTCAAAGGAGGCTTTCTCAGATTTCGAACCCGCGTTGGGTCTCCCTGCGTCCTCGGTTAGGGCTTCCATTGACGGTTGGGTCTCTCACGAGCACAATTGTGTGTGGCATGACTCTCCAGGATGCAGGTTGACTAAACGCATGCTCCCGGACGTCTGTAAGAAATCAGGGGCATTCTTGCTGTCTGTCAGCAGAAAAGACTGCAGACAAATTATTGGCATCTTGGCATCTCATTTCAGTTTCGCCAAGCACCAATCTACGACGCTTGTGGAGAGAGCGACGACACTGCGGAACATTATCTCTGCGAGTTTCTGCCCTTTGCTCGTATCAGGTGGCAGATCCTAGGTGCAGATGTGGTGAGTACTGGTACTGTAAGCTCCTCATCACTGTAGTGCTTGCTTGGCTTTCTTAAAAAGACAAGGAAATTCAAATAAAATGGGTAAATCAGGGTTTTTGCTCTCTGGTAGCACAATGGACCAGTTGCGTCTGAGTGCTCCAGTCGAGCGTTTCCTATCCCGACAAAAAAAAACAAAATATTGCGCAAGAGTGCTGTGGAGGGCTGAGCCTTGTCTAGCCAGTTCATCTGCAAGTTCGTTTCCATAAACGTAACTGTGCCCTGGAACCTAAATCAGGGTCAGCTTGAGTTGGCTATTTAGCAAAGCTAGCTCATTTTAGCTTGGAGGATGTAATAGTCGATGCAATGGCTTTGATGGCTGCTTGGCTATCAATAAAAATAGCGATCTTGCCTCGGTGTTATATTGGTGTGTGTTTTGATCTGACGACAAGTTTCCCGGACTGCGAGTAATTCTACCTGGAACAAACTGGCAGAATCCGGGAGCCTAAATGATTTAGAGATGTTGATTCGGAGAACACATCCGCAGTTCATCTTTGAACCGTCTGTGTAGATTGTTACGTCGAAATCCTTAATCACCTGTCCATCTTGCCATTCTGATCTTGTGAGGAATTGAACATCGAAGCGCTTTGTGAAATACAATTCGGGTATCATGTAATCTGTTGTGGGCAAAATTAGTTCTTAAAATGTTACTATGCCCATTGAGTCTTATAATCCAACACCCAGGTCCCGTGAGTCTGACCGCATTGTGTGCTGTGATGTTTATTATTTGTAGATCTAAAGCTAGGAGATGCAAGAAGAGTGGGCGCCGTGGCGTAAGTGGTTAGTGCGTCGGATCACTACGCATGAGGTTCCAAGTTCGAATCCCAGCAAATACCAAAAAGTTGTTTCACGGTCCCACCTCTCGCGAGCGTCTGACAAACATCCGAGAGTAATGTTGTCATGAAAAAGCTTCTCAAATCGCCGTTCGGATTCGGCATTAAACGGTAGGTCCCTTCCATTCGTGTGAAAAATATAACGCACACAACATGAGTGGCTGCGAGAAACTAGGCCCTGGCACTTTAAAGAGCTGTTGCGCCAAATATTTGTATTTGTAGATGCAAGAAGACTGTTAGAGCATCGATCGGGGTTGACCGTAGAGCGCCTGTGGTGCCTATGCATGCCGTTTCTTGTACCTTATTAAGTTTGGTTATATTATAAGCGTTTTTTAGAGCTGGCCACCATACTATTGACCCATATGTGAGAATTGGTTGTACCACGGCTGTATACATCCATAAGGTCAATTTTGTCTGCAGTCCCCAGTTTGTCCCAAAGATTTTGCTACAAGTATTGAAAGGTATACACGTCTTCTTTAACCGTTGTTCTAGCAGTATGCATCTCAGACTTCATGCCTAAAAGAATCCACCTCAATTACACCTTCACAGTTAACATACCTGACCGCAGCTACTGGAACTATCCTCAAATCCCTCAATCAAGATCTCAAATCAATTGGTACACTGAAGGTTCAAAAATGTCAAAATGGGATTGGAGCTAGTATCTTTGGCTCCAATTACAAACTCTGTACACCATTAGCTCAATTCACTACTATCTTCCAAGCAGAGATCTATGCCATCGAGCTCTGTGCCAGAGAATGCATTAGACGAAATCTCCGAAAATCACATATTAATATAGTGTCAGATAGCCAAGCAGCACCCAAGGCTCTTACGTCCTTTGACTATAAGTCTAAGATGTTTTGGAATTGTCTCCAGACGCTTTTGCAGCTTGCTGCACACAATAAAATCACACTAATGAGGGTCCCCGGTCACAAAGGCATCCCTGGTAATGAAGCGGCTGATAAGCTTGCCAGACTAGGTGCCCAATCTCCTTGCATTGGACCTGAACCCTTCTGCGGTTTACCCACCAGCCAGATTAAAATAGAGCTACTCCGCTGGGAACGCGAATAAATGCTCTCTCACTGGGATGCTCAACCCGGCCTAAGGCATTCCAAGAAATTTATTAACTTCTCAAAAAATAGAACTAGAGACATTCTATCAATGAGCAAACAGAATGCTAAGATCATTACTGACTGGAGATTGCTCTCCCAACTACCATCCCAAGAAAATGGGCCGTGTTCAATCGGAAACGTGCCGTCTCTGTCTTGAAGACACCGAAACAGCCCATCACATACACTGTGATTGCCCGGCCATAGCCAGACTGAGGCTAAAGCAATTTAACAAAGGCGTCACATCAACTTCTGATGTCACATCTTCCTCAGATCGAACTATCCTTAGCTTCATTAATGCACTAGATTTCAGCTAGTTGACAACTACAACTCAGACAACCAACCAGGGGATAGCATAAAAGACCTTTTAGGTCGGAGGTTATTCTCTGCCCATTCTCACCCTTTACCTTAAAAAAAAAAATAGTGCAATGAAAGTCTCGTAGTGCGGAAGGCTATTTGAGCGTTTATGATTTTTAAACTGAGGGGACTCAGGATCACATTCCACCCAAATGTAGGACACTGACACTCTACAAATTGAGTATTCTGGAACCATATCCTTACAACATGTTCTAAACCAAGAACAACCTCAGCTAACACCAATAAAGAGTCAAGATAGTTCATTTAGATTGTAGTGAACCCACTGTAATAAGGATAAATAATCGTGAACGCCACACAGAAGCATCTCACATGGGATCGCCGTAAATAGAAAAACAACTGAATACTGAATAAATTCCTTACTTTTCCGAAATCTTTGCAAAAAGCTCACTGAATGAAAAAAGGATGGGATAAGACCGGAAGAGCATGCTATCGACATTAATAGGTGGTAGTACATTCCAATACTTTCAATGCAAGGCTTATCAAGCAAAACTATGCTTCACACTGCGTCTTCTTGAAGCTGAAGCAAAGCTTGGAACAATCCAGTGCCACTACGAGAACATTTCTGAACCTTACAGAAGTCCTCTTGCTAGCTTTTGAGCTCATTCTTACCCGGTATCATTGTCACTACAATCTGCAAGACTTTCCTGCCCCATCTTACAACAAAATCAAAACCAAGTACTAGTCGCGGGGGTGGCAATGGTGCAGTGGGTAGTGTGTTTGCTTGTTAACCGATGTGTGCAGGTTCAAGCCCCAGCGGAGAACAGTAATCATAAGCCACCCGAATATAAAGGAAAACAAATTGCATCGAAGTTTTTCCAACCACTGCGCCAAAGAAAGGTTCCTGTCTGGTAGTACAATGGACCGAAGAGTCTGAGTGCTCTGGGATTTGAGTTTCCTTTTTCTAAAAAATAAAAAAAAAAAGAAGAACTTTGTCGTTTTGAGGATATTCGTTGGGAAAATTGGAAAGTGGCAATGGCATAGTGGATACTGGGTTAGCTTCGAAGTAAAAAAATCAGAATGGAATCAACTGAAGCTAGATGAAGGGCTGACTAAAGATTCAGTCCGAAATAGAGGATGATGAAGCAACGAACTCTTTCAGAAGACAAAGGACGGCAGAGCCCCTTACAGGACTTGAACTTTTCTGTAGATTGGGGATTATGCTTTAAAATAAGAAATCAGAAAAATTGGGGAAAAACCTTCAGGTCTGAGGCAAACTAAAAAACTCTTAGGGAGTGCATCAGTCTAAAGAAGAACCTGCGTACCCTAACAGGGTTTTTAACGGGGCAGTGCAAAGTTAAGGACACTGAAAATACATGCAGATTCTACACAATGAGACTCCGGAACATATTCTGAAATCTTGGATCCGCTTCTCATGCTCAGACACCTAGGTTAGGTTAGGTTAGGTTAGGTAGGGTTATGAGGTTGTCATAAAACACTAAGCACCAAAGTGGGCCCATCGCGATCCCTAGGAAACCTTCACGGCAAAAAACCTAAACCCAATCCTCCAAGCAATTGATCTCTCTACAAAATCTGAAGAGATCCTTGTTATGGTTCAAGGACCTCACCTCCTTCAAGTTATCGAAGAAGTATCTACCCAGGTACTTTAGCCTTATCCTGGCAATTCCTTGACATTCACAGAGTATATGAGTTATATCCTCTGAGACATGTAGGTCATCGCAGTACCTACAAACATCCGTATCGGATAATCCTAGTCTCATGGCATGCCTCCTTAGGAGACAGTGGCCAGAGAGTATTCCTATCGCTGTTCTTAGCCTCGATCTATCTAAAACTTAATTATCTCCCCAGATTTTCTGCGATCTAACACAGGCCACAAGGCCTTAGACACCCTGTGACCATCTAAGTTTGACCATCTTAGATTAGCCGTGTCAATGATTTTATCCCGGATAATTCCCTTAGCCACGCACCCTGGTGGTTTAATACTACCAATTATATCGCTACGTGGGAGCCCAGCTCCTCTTTTAGCCGGCGCATCGGCTTGCTCGTTGCCTTCGATATCGCAGTGTCCAGGTACCCAATATAATCTGACTCGGTTCTGCATACATAATGAAGCATTGTGCGGCAATTCCTGATTAACTCAGATTTGGTGACGTAAGACTCTAGCGCCTTTAGCGCAGCCTGACTGTCAATGTAGATGGCGATATTCTTATCGGATATTGATCCCATCTCAAGTAATTCCGCCGCTTTAAGTACAGCTAGAACCTCTGCTTGGAACACACTGCATGTGTCCGGAAGTCTCAGCGCCACCTGTAGGTTCGTATCTCTCGAGTAAATACCTGACCCCGTGCCCTCATTGGTCTTAGAACCATCTGTGTATATTGCAATCTCGTTATGGAGAGAGACTATCTTCCTTCGCCAGTCCTCTCTAATTGGATTCGTCAGGGATTCCAGGAAAAGATTCCTTGAGAATGGAGCTGTGTCCTATGTTATTCGTCCTGAAGAGACCAACGTTAGTGAGCCGAAGCGCACTGTTGCCCGCTTGAAATTTAATTTGTAGGTCTAATGGTAAGAGATACAGGAAGATCTCGAGTGCAGCCGTAGGTGTTGTGCGTAGAGCACCTGTGATGGCAATGCAGGCTGATCTTTGTACCATGGCCAATATATCCCGTGTGTTTTTCGTATTCGTTGCCTTCCACCACACAAGAGCCCTATACGTAAGAATGGGTCTGACTACCATGATGTATAGCCAGTGCATCATTGCGGGCTTCAGGCCCCATTTTTTCCCCGCGGTCCGCTTACAGATGAAGAGAGCATTATATGCTTTGCGGACTCGTTCCTGTATGTTAAGTTTCCAATTTAGTTTCCTATCCAGCATTATACCAAGATATCTGGCGCGATCCGAAAGGGAAAGCTCCACTCCTGCTAGCTTAGGCAGTTTGAAGGGTGGTATCTTGTATTTTCTACTGAAGAGTACCAATTCAGTTTTATCCGGGTTGACGTGTAGTCCATACCCTCTTGCCCATATTTCGAGACTATTAAGAGCTGATTCCATCATTTCACTTAATGTATCAAGGAACTTACCCTGAACTAAAATCACCACGTCATCAGCGTAAGCAGTGACGCTTATACCTGTATTACTTAGTTCTTTAAGTATCCCATCGATGACTAGAACCCAGAGGAGAGGTGAGATAACGCCTCCCTGGGGAGTCCCCCTGGTAACGGATTTTCTTATTGAACTGTTTCCGATAGGTAATGCTATGCTCGACATTCATAGATTCCAGGGCCTGTTTGATGGCCCTACCTTCTACATTATTGAAAGCACCTTCTATGTCTAGGAAGGCTGCTAGTGCATATTCCTTATAGTGAAGGCTAGCTTCTATCTTCCCTACTACGTCGTGTAAAGCTGTTTCCACCGTTTTCCCCTTCAGATATGCATGTTGAGCTTTGCATAGAATGCCGTTGCAACACTTGCTTCTGATGTGAATATCAAGAAGCCTTTCAAGTGCCTTGAGCAGGAATGACGAGAGACTTATGGGTCTGTAGTCTTTCGCTGAAGTGTGGCTTGGTTTACCTGCCTTAGGTATGAATATAACCCGCACTTCCCTCCATGCCACTGGTACGTAGCATGACCTTAAACAATGTTTAACAATTTCCCTAAGCCTGTTTCTGACCTTGGCTGGAGCTTTTTGCAGCATAGCTGGCAAAATTCCATCAGGGCCTGGTGCCTTGAATGGTGCGAATGACATAATAGCCCATCGCAGATTCTTCCATGTAATGAGATTTTCTACGTCGTCCCCTATTGACCTACCAATATACGAGTAGTAGAATCCATTGGCGATCTACTTCCTGGGAAGTGAGCTTCAATTAACGTTTCTAAAACTTCTTCGCTACTTTCTGCCCACGAGCCATCAGATTTTTTGATGAAGCTTGGGACGGAAGTGTCTTTAGCTAGCATCTTGCGAAGTCTGGAAGCTTCACTGGTATCCGCAATGGACTGACAAAATTCCTTCCATGACTTTCTTTTTGATTGCCTAATTAAGTATTTAAACTCCCGCTTGCGGTCCATGTATTCATCCCATGTAGTACCGTCCCCTATTTCTTTGGCCCTGTTGTAGAAATGCCTAACCTGTTTTTTCTTGGAGTTGATTTCCTTGCTCCACCAAGGAGGTTGGGACCTTTTGGACTTCTTTCTTAGTGGGCAGGCCCTTTCAAATGCCATGTTCATTACTTTGCCTAAGTTGTCTACCGCCTTATCTATATCTTGAGCCGCTGCGAATAGGCCCATCGTTAAGATGTTTCCTTACTAGCTCTGTATATATACCCAAGTCTGTACTCTTAGGGTTTCTGTAGCTGTTGCTAGCCCTAGTTTGGAAGCGTATCCATCTGTGATCAGAAAGAGATGCCTCCTCCAAAACCCTCCATTTTTCTACCGTTAGGTGATCAGAATAAGAAGCTAGTGTTATGTCAATCACTTCTTGTCTGTTCCTAACTACAAAAGTTGGCGTAGATCCCTTATTACATATGGTGAGCTTGGTCGAAAGAATGAAATCGAAAAGACACTCACCTCTCGTATTGGTATCACTGCTACCCCATTGCGAGTGATGCGCATTTGCATCACAGCCCACGATGAAGAGCCAGTTGTCCTTCCTTACCAACTGCTTCATTTTACCAGATGGAATCTCCACCAGCTCATACGGGAGATAGCCAGAGACCAGGCACAGCGGTTTTCTTCCCTCACTTTCACAGAAGACTGCTACTAGATCGCCGTCACTGAAATTATTCAACAGAAATGCCCTTATATTGTTTTTTAAAAGTATACAAGCCCTGATTTTACCTTCGTTCGTTTTGTAGATAATATATAATGTATAATTCCTATTTTTGAGCCCTTGGATCTGGTTGTTGTCGTTGATCCATGGCTCTTGTACCAATATGGCCGAGACGTCATGCTTGATAATATAGTTGATCAAGCATGCCGTCGCAGCCTTACTGTGGTGCAGGTTTATTTGCATCACTTCCATCATCTTTGTTCTCCTCCTCCTCCTCCACACCCTTGGTCATGAGGTTTAGCATGACCTTCCCCATACTATGTCGCACCATCCCTTTGGTCTTTTCAAGGAATGGCAGCGATTCCCTATTTAGGGCCAGCAAGAAGTGCTGATCAAACTGCTTCCGAGGACCTGTCTTCAGCACCCTCCATGTATCGACCTTCAACTCCCTGTTCTGCATGTGGAGGAGACCAAGCAGTTTTTCTGGGTATGTGTAAAGCAGCGGAACCCAGACCCAAGCTTTGGGCGGATTGTATCTAGCCAACTCCGCCACCGTCACGCACTTGAGCTGAGACCCGCTCCATACTTCCCCAACCTCCGAAATAAACTGTCTAAGGAAGTCAGCAGAGGCTTTGTTCCCACAGGCAACAACCTTCCGGCCCCCTTCCCATCCAGCACCGGCGAATTGAAGTTCACTATTCTCAGTGAAAGACATCTTCTTCCACAGAGCATCCTGAAATTTCTCCTCGACGGTAATCCACTGGTCCATGGTCAGGCGACCGCAGGGCTCCTCCTCGTTGACAATAGCAACAAGGAGCTCGTCTTCCGGGTCGTAGTTCGGGCGGGCCGAAGGCAAAATACCAGCCTTCGCCTTTTTCGCCGCGCTCGGTTCCACGACATCGTCAGATCTACTCCTTTTGCTTTGGAACGCCACCTTACTAGCCCCCGCAGCTGAAGTCCCCCCCCTGACTGTGCCCACAATATTGCTGGGACACCTAAGAGGAACTGAATTATACAGGGTGCACTAGGATGAACTATTCTAGCCACGGCTAAGTCAGAACGGAGTTTAAAGTTGTAATGAGGTGCAAGTGCACTGCGACCTTCAGCAGATCTATTGTTCCCCCAAACTAAAGCTCTACTCGTAGTCGATGATATACTCAGTCTAGAGCACTTCCTCCAGTCCAGCTTCAATTATGTACCGGAGTATCTTAAGTGGATCCAACGAAGATAGATCCGTTCCGTTTCTGGTAGGATGTAGGCACCTTGGTGATATTTTTCTTTTGTGGATCAGTGCTTCGCATTCCATAAGCAGGCGCGGTGGCGTTTCTGCGAAGTGCCTGCAGAATCTGTAGTGTCCATCTCCCTCTATTATCAGTTTTCTAAGGTACTCCTTGAGTCTGCAGTTAACATGACCATCAAGATGCAAAGTCGATTCGTGCTAACTCTTAGGCAGGTTCTGCTTCTTTTCTGGTTGTATTTCCCCAGAGCTCTTTTGTCTGTACTGATAGGGGATATCGTTCCAATGCTTGACCCATTTGTCGTCTTCCTCTTTCCTTAACCATTCTCGTATTTTTTGGGGTCCTATCCCACACAAGGGTTCTGGTCCAAGGAACGGCGTGTCTGATCCGTTTCTTGCTTGTTCATCGGCTGCTCCATTCCCCTCCATTCCTACATGGCTTGGTAGCCAATAGAGAATTACCTTATTCACCTCTTCCAGTTTATTGAGGCATTCCCACACCAGTTTGGATCTGATCTTGTGCGATATGAGTGCTTTGAAGCGGCTTCGCTATCCGACAGTATTGCGATGTCCTGCCCGCGATATTTCCTGTCTAGATTGAATTGCGCCCATTTTTCGATCGCGTGAACTATACTTTACTAGTGAACATTCCCAGTGATTGCAAATATCCAGTCTTGGGCCCGTACACTTCTGCCCCAGTGCCAGTAGATGTTTTCGATCCGTCTGTGTACCATTTAATTGTGTGTTGTCTGAATTGATACTTATTGGGCTCACTGCTCCAATCTCTCAGAACGAAGTATAGGATAGCTTTTCTATATTATGCGAACCAACATCTTTGAGAAGACACTAGACATGTGCTCTTCAGCCAAGTCAAGTTGGTTCTAAAAAGATCTTAAATGTTTTCCATTACATCCAACCTGCGGCTCTTGAATGTGTAGTGATTACATTCCAATCTTTTGATTGAGTTCAGTTCTAGGCATCAAACCAATTGTTCCGTCAATCAATACACAGTTTCTTTATTTATTTATTGTAATGCAAACTATTTTTTGAAGAAGTTAATGATAAACAAACCCCTATCAGCCTGGATACCTTTTTTGCACAATTCCGTCAGACAAGGTATTTCTGTCGTAGTCGAAGTTGGTGCAGTCGTTGGCGTTGCTGTTGTCCAATCTTCTGTTGTCGCTGTTGTTGAATCTGATGCTGCTGTTGTCGAATCTGATGCCGCTGTTGTCGAATCTGATGGCGTTGTTGTCCAACGTGTTGTCGTTGACCATTCGGCCGTCATGTACTCTGTTGTTGAATCTGAAATACAAGCAAATTGAATTTGTTTGTTATATTATTTTAAACAAAATTCTTACTATCATCCCAATACCAGGTAGTCGTAGTACTAGTGGTAGGTCTTGCTACATTAACAAAATAATCTTATAACACGCGATTTAGTACTTAATTTAGTTCTTACTTACGTCGATGCCACCATTTTCGGAATTTTTCTACAATTTTTATTATTTTTTAATTTAAATAGTATAATAGCGTGTTAAGTGATGTATTACCTTCTTGAGAATATCCTTGTTGGCAGATGCCTAAAAGCAAAATTACAAAGACCACGAGACTAAGGGATGCCATTGTGAAATTCTAGCAAATGCTCCTCTATAAGATTAACTATAATTCAAAGCTATTCTGCATGCACTTATATAGCATTTATTTCAATAAGAAAAAAATGTAACCAAACACACTGTTTGAACAAGTTTTGCATTGAAACACGAACTCTAGGATGATATTTGTTTCTAAAAAAAACACTATAAGCTTTCATAATATTTTATGTAAATACTATAAGATTTTTTTCTACATCAGAATAAAACCTACAGAAGAGTTTAATCTGCCTGGAATGGATCATATGACACCCTATCGCTAATCGTTTAACCTAGTCCTTTTTAAGGGGGCTGGGCGTGGCGTTGTGTCTGGAAAGAATCCTAGATCTACATACCAAAGACAACATTGATAGCACCTTACTATCCACGTCACAACACGCCTACCAGAAAGGCACATTTTTTGAACCCGCTTAACACTCCATCATCCTCCAAAAATCACCAGAGTTAACCCTAGTGGTATTTCTGGACATAGAGGGAGCTTTCAACAACTTTGAAACAAATTCGATCACCAATTCCCTACGCAAGCTTAACATCTGCAAACCCATCTGTTGTTTCATAGAGCATATGCTAAACTTTCAAATAGGGCTAACTATTTAGGCCTAAAGCTTACTTACTTACTTTACTTATGTCATGTATCCCCTTGTGGGTCCTAGGGCCTCTACTACGCCTACGCGCCATCGTGTACGGTTTCTGGCAATGTGTCTGAGTGCTCCCCAACTTCTCCCTAACCCCCGTGCCTCCTTCTCGACTGTTCTGCGCCATGTGCTCCTCGGACCGCCAGGTCTTCTGCCATCCTGAGTTAGAGTGTTCCATTGCAGAGCATGGTTCGCTATGGAACTGTCACCCTTTCGGAACGTATGACCAATCAACTGCCACTTCCGCCGTTGCATGGTTGTGCCTATTGGTTCCTGATCCGTTCTCTCGTAAAGGTGTTCGTTATAGATACGATTGGGCCAGAAAATCCTTAAGATATTGCGCTGGCACATATTAACAAACGCTTGCAGCTTTCTGGTGATAGTAGTGGTCACTCTCCACGTGCTGCAACCATTTAGCAGCACGGATTCAACGTTGGAGCAGAACAGTCTTATTTTGGTGCTCAAACTGATTGCATTGCTTCGCCTTATTTTGGACAGCATCCCGAACGCGTATGGTGGCCCGCCCTGGAGAAGAAGTCCGACCTATCCATAATGGAAAAAAAACTCAGCATGTTGATGTCTCAACATTATCGGTGCCCTGAGAACTTCTCCCATAGTGGCGTTCCAAACCATAGGTTAGGGTAGGTAGATGGGTGCCTTGTGACGAAGAGTCACTACTCACTTAGACCAACAGTACGGGTCCATTGTGCCTAATTATTTAACCTTGGAAACGCTATAAGAGAGTCTGCTGTCGAAACCACCCAAAAAGAGATATGAATCTCAGGCGATCCATAAGCTCAACATTACCCAAGTCCTCCAGCTCCGAGAAGAAGTAACCACCAAGAGCCATCATTCTTAGGACGGATAGGGCATGACAATCACATAACAGGTGAGGAACAGATTCACTTTCTTCTTTGTCCCTGCAGCTTCTGCAATAGTCGTTATGTAGCACACCGAGTCGCTTCGCGTGAACGCCAATGACAGTTCTAAGATAGACATTGGCACGCGAGCCGAAGTTCTTTGCGAAGCCCTAAGAATAAATCAATCCTTTGGAATAAGCGACGACTGCAGCGTCTTTCAGGCCGAAGTCACAGCCATCATATAGGCCGCTGAAACTATACGTGGAAGTAATATCATTGGTAGAACGATCACTGTCTGTATAGACAGCCAGGCAGCCGTTCAGGTCCTTGACTTTGTTGTTATTAGGTCGAGGCTTGTGAAGACCTGCAAATCATTTTTAAACGAGATATCTAGAGCCCATACGGTTACCCTTTACTGGGTACCAGGGCATATGAATTTTGAAGGAAACAAAAGGGCTGACGAGCTTTCTAGAAAAGGGTCGGTGGTGCACTAATCGCGGGCCCTCCCTTTTGTAGTAATCCCAATTAGTTCCTTCCGGAAGAAAATAGAAGATGAAGCCATCGGTCGAACAAATAGACGCTGGGTTCATCTGGAAACATGTGCAATGGTCAGGGCGTTATGGCCGGCCTTCAGCAAGGAGAGATCAACCTCTCTGTGAAACTTAGTCGTTATAACGCACGGGTCGTTTCTAGCATAATTATTGGTCATTGTGCCGCGTCGGTATAGAACGCCAACTCGCTTTTCTTAATGCTTCTTAGGTTCTTCCAGTATATTCTGTCAGGAATTTTTGTAGAGAATCTCCTTTCAAATGCTAGCATCGGGTTCATGTGATCAGTTACCGTCAATCCACTGATAGTCCCCCATCGGGGCAAAATGGAGGCATGGCCATAAAGGCTCGATGACCACAATCGGCCTTCTTTCAGTCTTAGAGCGGTTTTAGCCACCAGACTGCTGCAGTATATGTCAAGCGGAATGAAACTAAGAATGATTTCCATTGCCATGATTCCGATGGCCGCCGCCCTCTGAATTTTGGTGAGGTTTGAAAGCTGGTATTGCTTCTCACGTACCATCCACCATACTAGTGAATCATATGTGAGAATGGACCTTTACCGCCGTCTATATCCAGTACACCAAAGCTGGTTTGAAGCCCCACGTATTGCTAAATGCCTTTTTGTAAGAATAGAAAGCTACGCTTGCTTTTTTGATGCGTTCGGCAATATTTTCCTGATCCTTATGCATAGAGTACTGATATGGTGGCCCGCCCTGGAGAAAAAATCCAACATATCCATAATGGAAAAAACTCAGCGAGTTGCATGTCTCAACATTATCGGTGCCCTAAGAACTTCTCACATAGCGGCGCTCCAAACCATGCTCCAGCTACTTCTGATTGACATCGACAGAAAGCATTTGGCTCGGCAATAAGACTGAAAGGCTCCAAGCAGTGGAAGAGGCAACGGGCACGGAACACGCCAAAACACTTTCGAAGCACAGTCATCTCTCCATTTCCACTGATCACCTGTCCACTGAATATGACTTCAACAGGGGCTACACGCTCTCAATACCGGACAGAACTGAGTGCACGCAACGCAATATGCTATACGACAAAGCGCTGTCAATTTTCACGGACGGGTTCAAAAGAAGATCAGAGTTGGTGCCGGAATCTTCTCAGAAAACCTGCACATACACCTCTCTTTTAACCTTCAAAACCATTGCAGCGTTTTTCAAGCCGAAGCTACCTACTGGCTGGCGGCTAATACACTATCAACATCGGATATTGTTCATTTGCATTTTCAAGTTCATTGTACAGGGTGGGCCAACTACAAGTTTCTTTTTAAAAATGCAATGAAATGAACAGAATGAAATTTTTTCCATGTGTTATGGCTTTATTAGTAAGAAAAAACATTCCCATTAATTATTTATTGACGACACAACGTCGTTCAAGTGGCTGCCTCGGCTGGCTTCGCAGTAGCGCATTCTATCACTCCAATTTTCCAAGACCTTGTTGATGGCTTCGGGCTGTAGCTCACGGATTGCTTGGATGATATTGGCCTTAAGTGCTTGAATCGTTTCCGGATTGTTGGCATAATACCGGTCCTTCACGGTTCCCTACAAAAAAATTCCAAAGGGGTCAAATCGCAGCTCCGAGGCGGCCAATTGACATCGCCAATACGGCTGTTAACACGATTTGGAAATTTGGTGCGCAAAAGACCGATTGTAGCATGGGCTGTGTGGCATGGCGCGCCATCCTGCATGAACCAGAGGTCGTCCAAATCCATGTCTTCAATTTCAGTAAAAAAAAAGTCGTTAACATGGCTCTGTAACGCCTACCGTTGACCGAAACGTTGTACCCAGCCTCATTTTCGAAGAAAAATGGTCCAATAATGCCACCACTAAACAATCCGCACCAAACTGTCACTCTCTGTGGATGCATTGGCTTCTCGACAATAACGTGCGGGACTTCCGAGCCCCAGATGCGGCAATTTTGTTTGTTAACGTAACCACCGAGATGAAAATGTGCCTCGTCAGAAAAGATGATTTTTCGCCCAAAATCGTTGTCCAATTCAAGCTGCTCTAAGGCCCAAACTGCGAAGCGATAACGAAGCGGATGGTCGTACGCTTTCAATTGCTGAATCAATTGGATCTTGTAAGCGAATAATCCCAGATCCTTGTGCAGAATTCTCCTCAGGCTAGTGCATGAAATGTTGAGCTGTTGAGATCGATGACGAGTTGATGTTCGTGAATTGAGTCTCACACTCTCGGCTACAGCAGCATACCAGTCTCACGAACTTTTTGCACAAACTTGCGTACAGCAGGCGCGGTGGGTGCTTCACTGTTTGGGCTACACAGCACTGACTTTGGAAATAAATTTTCAATATTTCCCAATGTTGTTCAAGCGTAAAGCGACTCATTTCGTTCCGCGGAGGTATGAATATTTTCAAGTCGTCAGCATATAGGAGGCAGTTTGAATTAGAAATGTATGAGGGTAAATCATTTATGAATAAGAGAAAAAGTAATGGACCTAGATGGCTACCCTGGGGTACACCGGAAAAATTTAAAATTTCATCTTAGAGAACAGAACCAACTTTTACATACTGTTTACAATTAGTTAAATAACTACTGATTCAGCTTAAAATGTTTGAATGCAACCCAATCATTTCTAACTTTTTCACCAGGACATTGTGTTAGACACGATCGAATGCCTTGGAAAAATCGGTATAAATCGAATATATTTGAAGACGCATTTTTATATTACGAAGGCAATAATTCGTAAAAATGATCAAATTCGTTGTGGTGGACCTTCCGCTCACAAAACCATTTTGATGTTCGGAGATATGGTTGCGTACTGCAGCATATAATTTACTTTTCACTATAGCTTCCAATACTTTGGGTATTAAAGGAAGCTTAGCTATTGGTCTGTAATTTTCCACAGCTCTCTTCGATCCAGATTTATAAATAGGTGTAGGTAATAAATGAACTCTTCCAGCGGTCTACAAATTCACCGCGGCACAAGGACATATTGAAAATAATGCACAACAGTTTTACGATATTAGACTTGCATAGTTTTAGAAATAGAGGTGAAACATTATCTGGTGGAATGCTCGTACTTGAATCGAGAGCTGACAATTCCATGAAAACTTCATCCTCAGTTATGGATAACAAGCTCAAATCAACCATTTCTTTACAAAAAATTTATTCTACTGCAGTCAATTGATTCATTGACGAAATTTTATTGAAAAAATACAGCAAACATATCACATACTTACTCACTTAGATGGCGCTACAGTCCGGGGTGGACCTGGGCCTCAACCAACAAACCACTCAAGCCAGCACGGTTACGACCCAGCTGCCTCCAGTTGCGCACGCCAAGTTGGTTGAGGTCCCTTCCACTTGTTTGCGCCACCTACCGAGAGGTCGGCCTCTACTGCGCCGTCCGTCCGGAGTGGATTCGAAGACTTTCTTAGCGGGAAGGTTGGTCTCCATCCGTTCTAAATGACCCAGCCATCTTAGTCGCTGTATGTGAACCCTTCTGGCTAAGTGGATGTCCTTGTACAGCTCGTATAGTTCGGCATTGTACCTTCTCCTCCACTCACCGTCTATGCAGACAGGACCAAAAATCGCTTGAAGAACTTTCCTCTCGAAATAACCAAGGGCATCCTCAACCGGTTTTGTCAAAGCCCATGCCTCTGTGCCATACAGCAGGACTGGGATGATAAGTGTCTTGTAAAGAGTTACCTTAGTAGTTCGAGATAGGGCTTTGCTACTCAATTGCCGTTTTAGCCCATAGAAACAACGATTGGCAAGAGTAATTCTCCGTGTGATCTTCCTGCTGATGTCATTTGCGGAGTTCACCATAGAGCCTAGGTAGACAAAATCCTTTACCACCTCAAAATTATATCTGTATATTGTGGCGTTCTGTCCAAGACACCCATGTTGGGTGTCCCTTTTTGTAGACAGAATATATTTTGTTTTGCTTTCATTGACCGCTAGACCCATCTTTGCTGCCTCGATCTCAATACTCGTAAATGCCCCCTTGACAGCCCGCTGAGTTCTTCCGATTATGTCAATGTCATCGGCATAAGCGAGTAGTTGTACAGACTTGTAAAAGATTGTACCTCCGGTGTTGGCTTGTGAGTTTTGTACAATTCTCTCAAGTACTATGTTAAAGAGATCGCATAATAGCGCGTCACCTTGTCTTAGACCTTTCCTGACATCGATTGGTTCGGTGATGTTCTTACCGACTTTGATGGAGCAGCCAGAGTTCTCCATCATCATTCTGCACAAATTTATAATACCCCTTAAAATAAGGAGACGAACATGAAATCACTGTATTTATACAAAACTTTATTTCTTCTTATAGGTGAAATCCCAGGACGGTAGATACTTCCTTGCCGGTATTATATCCTGGGGCATTGGATGTGCTGAAGCCAACTTACCCGGCGTCTGTACAAGGATATCAAAATTCGTTCCATGGATTATGGAAAATGTTGTATAATGACTGAAACTGAACTTGCAGCCTTTTGTAAATATTTATTATTTTTATTTTTATTTAAAACCGAAAGGAGAAAACGAGCAAATTAGGAAAATGAAACAAAAAACAATTATCCGAAGAAAACTAAGAAAAAATGTTGAATTGTTTTGAATTTGTGATTTTATTGAAAATTTATAGGAAAATCTTATATCATCGTATAAATATGCATGCCCTCTCTCATTTGTTGTAATTTTATTATTATTTTTAGTGTAAAAAAAAGAAATAATTAATTTAAAAAAAATCGTATTTAAATCTGCAACATAAAATATGTTTTTTTGTAAATAAAATGTATCCTCAATAAAATAAAAATAAAAAATTAAAATAAGTTGATATATATATATATATATTTAATGTATTTTTGTTGTTATATATTTTTATATTTAAATTTATCATTATTTTTGCACGAAAAACGAAACGAAATGAATTTAATGCGCAATCGTAGATATTGATAAAATAATCCATCTAGCCGAGTATAATATGTAAATGTAAAATATTTATTTAGTTATTTAATTTTTTTTTTTTTTAATAAATATTTAAGAAAATCAAATTTTCGAATTGTTGATAAAAATACAGAAAAGAATGAAAAATAATTATTATCTTGCCCAAAGATGCAAAAAATAAAATTGATTTGTAATTGCAATTTATATTTTTATACATTTTTTTTTTTTTAAATATTACTTTATAAAAAAGATAAAAATAAATAATAAATAAAAAAATGTTAAGAAATACATGGGACAATTTTTTTTTATTTTATTTATTTTTTACATGAACTAATCGATGGCGGATACAAGTTGCTGAAATGAGGTTCCTTCACGGTGTTGCTGGAATAACTCGCATGGATCGAGTGCACAGCACCAGAGTATGCCAGGCGCTCAATGTTAAGCAGATACTTTTCCGAACGGAACGATCTATGCTTCGATGGTTTGGGCACGTAGTGCGTGTGACCCAAGACCGGCTTTCAAGACGTGCCATGATTGCCGTGCCATCAGGTAGGCCTAGAAATATATGGTTGGATCGAATCCGACATCTCCTGGAGCTATCTAGGGATTCATACTGATGGTTCCGTAGTATCTTCGACAGTTTTGCCTACTGCCAAGATAGCAGTGTCGTCGGCGAATATAGCTAGCTCAGTGTCTTCTTCTTGCGATATATCACGAGTGTATAACAGATATAAAACTGGACCAAGAATGCTTCCTTGCGGCACCCCTTAAAATTCCTTAAAACGAATATTCCTCAAAATCTGAATATTCGTTTCCACATTTAACGCGGAACAGTCTATTTGTAAGGTAGTTCTTCAAAATATATAGGCGCTCTGGCAGAACATGTCGTAATTTATGCCTTCATGCTAGACCTTGTCAAAGGCTTGAGAAACGTCAAGGAATACGCTTGAACAAATCATTTTTTATTCAAGAGATTTTTCGATAACATGTGTGGTTCTAAGTATTCGTTTAACTGTAGAATGCTTACTTTTGAATCCGAATTGATGATCCGGATGGAGATGCTTTTCTTCTATTACCGGCTATATTTGCGTAATCAATATTCTCTCGAAAACTTTGGATATAATTGGAACAAGCGAAATCGGTCTAGGTAGGTAGGTAGAAGTGGTTGTATCAGCACTGAATTAACGCATAAGCGCCGTTTTAATACCACAATTCAAGTGACCTATCTGATGTAAAAAGGGCGTTAACTTGTAGGGAAAGGGAAAAAGAGTAAGTATTATTCAGATCTACTCCGTTACATTACGGAAAGTGATAATATTTCCAATGTCGAAAAAGGGTTTACCTAAGGTGCGCTGTCTGGCCTTGCCTAAAGCCGGACACTTGCAGAGGAAGTGTAAGATTGTTTCTATCTCGTCAGCAGAATTGCAGCTGCGACAGTGTGCATTAAATGTAATGCCTATTCTGGCCGCATAAACCCCGATGGGCAGAATTGCGGGACGCCCTAGGCAAACGTGGCGCAGAACCGTTGAGGAGGAATCGCGCTCTTTAGGAATAAGTTGGAGGCAGCTCAAACGCGTTGTAGAACTCCGAACACGGTGGCGCGCAGGCGTGGTTGACGCCCTATGCCCCCCGACGGGTTAAAGGATATAAGTAAAGTAACAAACGGTTAAGATGTGCTTTATGTTGCGGAGCCCGAGTTTGTTGCCATTTTTTGCGCGCTTTTCTTTTCTCCTTAATCATCTCTTTTATTTCCTGTGGATAAGTTTGAATGTAACTGGCCGGCGTTTTCTTTGGCTTGGGGGGATTCTTCCCCCTAGGCATCCTGTAAGATTTCGACGAAGCGATCAACTTCAACTTCAAGTTCGTAGGGCGTTTTAAGTGAAACGCTAAGCTCAATATTTACTTCAATATCTTTTTTGAAGCCATCCCAATTTATTTTCGCGATGGTAAATTTGGGCGGTCCTACTATTTTAATCAGAGCTTGGCTTATCGTCATAATGATTGGAGAATAATCAGAGGAGAGATCAAAGCTTTCTTCAACTTTTATATAGTTGCCAGATATTCCTTTAACAACGAAGAAATCGATCAGATCTGGTATCTTATTTCTATCCGTCGGCCAATGTGTTGGTTTGGTGCCGTCTAGGGATTTCTCCTCATGTGTTGGAGTCAATGGCAGAGGATCGGTCGGTAGTGACCTCACGGAGACCTTTGACGTTAAAAAAAAATGTAAATAAGGTGACGCGCTGTCATGTGACTTCTTTCAAATTGTACTTGAATGGATTGTGTGGAACCTACAAATCAACACCAGAGTCACAAAGTCCGTACAACTCCTTGCATACGCCGACGATATTGGCATTATTGGAAGAACCCAGCGGGCTGTCACCGATGCGTTTGCAAGCATTGAAGCAGAAGCGGCCAAAATATTTTTAGCAATAAACGAGGACAAAACCAAGTACAGGGCGGCCTAAAAACACTCACCCGATGTTGTTTTGCTATATCTTTAAAATGAAACGACATAATTTCATAAATTTTTTTTTTATGTTTATTTGGACCTATAAGTTTGTTTCCATTACTTTTTAAAGATGACATCGGTCAAGTGGCGCCGCCATTGTTGATGACCATTCAGGCTCTTTTTATCGCATTTTCAATCGTTTTGTCTAGAACTTCGGGCGATAAGTTCTGTCACTTTTGTGGGATATTCTCTTTGAGAGCTTCCAGAGTTATCGGCTTGTTCTCATAGCCCCGTGATTTCAAAAATAACCCAAAGAAAGAAGTCTGGAGCGGACAAATCGAGAGATCTTACCGGTAGGTGCAAATCGCCAAAACGAGACATAAGGTGACAAGGAAACGCTTCCTTCAAAATGCCCATTGTCACGCGAGCTGTGTGTGCGGGTGGACCGTCCTGTTGAAACCACATGTCCTCCAGTTCCAATCCGTCAATTTGCGGCAATGAAAATACGTTGATCATGGTTTTGTTTGACTAGCGAGACAGGAGTATCGGATCAAAAGAAGGGAAGAGAAGAAAATTCTGCGTAAAAAGAAAAGGGACCACGTAGCTTCCCAGCTCCAGGATATCGAAAAGTCTCGTGAGCGCAACAACATCGGGAATTTGTATCGAAAAGCCAAGCATCTGCTAGCTGGCTTCAAACCCAGAACACAGGCTCTTCGTAAAAGCGAAGGTAACCTAGTCACAGAAACGCTGAGAATTGTTGATGTGTTTAAGCAACACTTCCAGCAGTTGCTTAATGGGCAGCAAACAGAGAGAGTGATAGGGCAAGAAGAGAGCCCGCTTCCAGTTAATGACGAACCAATACGACCACCCAGTATTAAAAAAGCTAGCGCAGCCATTAGAAAACTAAAAAAACAACAAAGCCGCTGGCTCTGATGGCCACCCAGCTGAATTTTTTAAATACGGAGGCGAACTATCGAGGCATATTCCTGCTAAATGTCGCATACAAGATCCTATCCAACATATTGCGCGACCGTATAAAGCCTTTCTGCAGCACACTAATCGACACGTACCAGTGTTGCTTCCGGCCCGGCAGATCGACAATAGACCAAATTTTCACACTACAGCAAATCTTGGAAAAGACCATCGAATATCAAGTTGAAACTCACCACCTTTTCATCGACTTTAAAGCCACTTATGACAGCATCCATCGTCTTGAACTATATCAAGCAATGGCTCAATTTGGGATACCGTCAAAACTTATCCAGATGTGTCGCATTACGCTGGAAAGCACGCAATGTTCTGTCCAACTCGGAAACAGGTCTTCTGAACTTTTCCAAACATGCACCGGGTTCCGGCAAGGAGATGCACTGTCATGTGACTTCGTCAATATTGTACTAGAGCAGATAGTGCGTAGGGCAGGTGTAAACACAGAACGTACTATCTTTCACAAATCCATCCAACTGCTGGGATACGCGGACGATATTGACATCATCGGAAGATCCCGGCAAGCCATTGAAGAGGCATTTACGGCAATTGAAGAACAGGCCTTGAGGTAAATGAAGCCAAGACTAAGTACATATTATCAACAAACAAAAATGATCTGCTCAAAACCTTGGACAGAACGTCACTCTTGATGACTACAACTTCAAGGTAGTTAAGAAATTTACTTACCTCGGAGCAAACATTAATCCTATAAATGACACCTTCATGGAGATCTGACGAGGAATAACCTTAGCAAACCGTTGCTACTTCGGTTCGGCAAAACAACTGGGTTCAAGACTCCTAAGTCGACGGACCAAATTAATGCTCTATAGAGCGTTCATCTTACCAGTCTTGCTTTATGGCGCCGAGTGCTGGACGATAAGTAAGAAATCAGAACAAATATTGGGTACCTTTGAGCGAAAAATACTTCGCCGGATATTAGGTCCCATAAGCGAGGAGGGCGAATGGAAGAGAAGATACAACCGCAACCTCTATGAGTTGTACCAGGATGTGGATGTAGTCCAAAAAACCAAGACACGTCGACTATGTACATTCGCTCGGCCACATCAAGCGAATGGACAACAACGCTCCAGCCAACAGAATCTTCCAATCTCCCAGGTTCGAGACGGCAAAAAAGTCCGAAACGTCGGTATAAAGACCAAGCTGTCGCGGATGCCAGAAAACTTGGTCTTCAAAACTGGAGCAGCGTGACCGGTATCGCAGAGGATGGAAGGCAGCAGTGTCTCAGGGAGAGACTCTCCATGGGTCGGGAGCCCTTTAAGAGAAGAAGAGACATCAAGGGTTTGAATCGCTCACCAGTCGCATTAACCGTGTCACGCGCGGCGAGCTCGAAAACATGAGGCCCGATAACATCTCCGGCGTAAATATCGCACCATGCAGTGACTTTGGCTCTTCGTGAATTATACGTGAATTCTCAGTGCCCCAAAAGCGCAAATTTTATTCGTTTACGTATCCGTTCAGATGGAAATCATTCACTGCGTCGTCTACCGCGATCTTGAGGAGTATAGCGTTCTATGGCTTGTCGAAGTGTATTCTATATCTGTTTGTCTCACAAATATTAAACCAAAACTGACAGTTGCCGCCATTTGCCAAAGTTGTAGCATCTTCCAATAGGGTGACACATTTTTTTTTTTTTGAGGAGAAGATTCAGTGAAGAACTATACGACCTGTGCAGCGACATCGACTTAGTCAAAAACTACGTATTGGATGTTTGAGAAGGCTAGGACATGTAGAGCGAGTGGACACCAATGCGACGATCCGGCCCGCAGAGTCGTTGAATCTAACCCGAACGGACGACGCAGTATAGGGGCTCCTCACCGCAGTTTGCGCGCTCAAGTTCAAGTGGACCTCGACCAACTTTTCGTGAGGAACTGAAGTCAATTAGCTAAAGACCGAGCTAAATATAGATGCTTGTTGGCTAAGGTCCAGGTTCACTCCAAACTGTAGCGCACCCTAAGTAAGTAAGTAGAAAATATCTAATAGTTTCTTCAAATCATCCAGCCTATTGAAGCGAAATCTGTCATAAAGCCTCCTAAACACATTTCGTTGATCGTTAAAGAAAATGTTCATAAATGAGAGGGGAATCACAGCGTGACTCGCCTCACCGACTGACTTAGATTTCCACATGATCTCCGTATCGTCTACTGAGGTAGGTGATCTAAGAAAAGGGAAAAGCTATTGTTTCATGTGGGGGTATCGCCCACCAAGTACTATCAATCAAAATCGATTCTGAGGTGGAGCTGGAACAGCGATGATAGACGCAGAGATTGGAGAGAGTGATTGCTTAATGATCCAAAAAGCCACAGGTTAACTTTTTTTTTTTTCGTTGAATAGAACGTTTATTGTGGTATACACCTACAAGTACAATGGGAGCGAGTTTTTTATTTTGTTTGGATTTGCTTGTTATCGATATTAGATTTTGCTGTTCATAGGAGGTTAAGGGCATAGTCAGACTTTACCTGCTTTGTGGGTGTTGAGAGATTATATTCAAATAGTTGGACTTAGAACTGGGTCTATTGATTCGTGAAAGTTGTCGACAGTAGTGCTGTATCTGCTCTTAAAGTAGGGAACGTACGAGTACCTCTGGTCACGAGTTTTCATAACTAACGTTGCCCTTAAAATTTACTGTCATGACTTGACTCGGAAATAATTAAATATAGGTAGAGCTAGAGCTTCATGCTCAGGTGGGCTCTCCATGCATCTAGATTCTCCGCCATTTACTCCAATTCATCTAGGGATTCCTCCTGATGAGTTGGAGTCAATGGTGGAGAATCGAGACGGATAGAGAATCCACGTGAGCATCCTACCCCCGCGACCCTCATGAAGGATAAGTGGACCATTTAAAATGTATGTGTGTGTATGTAGAGCTTCGACATTTTATTATAAATCCTTAGGATCTCCTCTAAGATTTGAGTTTGGAGTTAACTTAAAGATAAAAGGCTGGTTATCAGAAAAACCTTTCAGAACGTTTATGACTATATTTTGGAAAGAAAAGGTTTTGTAAATATTCTTATTTTTTTGTCGGGATAGAAAACGCTCGACTGAAGCACTCAGACGTAACTGGTCCATTGTACTACCAGAGAGCAAAGCCTGATTTGCCCATTTGTAAGAAAGCCAAGCAAGCACTTCAGTGATGAGGATCTTATAGTTCCAGCACTCATCACATTAGCACCAAGGATCTGCCACCTGATACGAGCAAAGGCCGGACGCTCACAGAGATAATGTTCCGCAGTGTTGTCGCTCCAGCAAATAGAGACCGTATCACATTTGTTAGCAAAGACGCTCACGGAAACAGCAAAGGCAGTCAATAAGTTGTCTGCAGTCTTTCCTGCAAGAATGCCGCTGATTTCTTACAGACGTTCGGGAGCATTCGTTTAGTCAACCTACATCCTGGAGAGTCATGTCACGCACAATTGTGTTTCGTGAGAGACCCAATCGTCAATGGAATGCCTAACCAAGGACTCAAGGAGACTCAACGCGGATTCGGGGGACCTTGAGTCTTGTCTAGAAATCTCATCGGAAAGCTCGTTCCCCAAGATCGCAGTGTGACCTGGGACCCAGATTCAACCTTGCGACCGAGTTCAAAGAGTTTTTGGTTTCACGAACTATTTTAGAAGTTAATTTATTTATCGTATGGAAATAACAAATTGTACGAAATACATATTATAATAGGCATAGCAAATGACATTAATTGCACAATTGTGAGAGAGTTTAACATACATAGTTAGAGAAAATATAATATAAAAGTTGATAACATAGATGAAGGATACATAACGTAGCAGAACATGCCATATACGTGAAGCACTGATTGCAGATGTTTGTCGTCAAAGTTTTATGTTGAGGTTGGTTAGCCATAGGAGGGCGTCCGGGTTGATGTGGAATACGTCATTGAGATTGTCAGTGAACATGAATAGGGGACAGCTGGACATAATGCGGCTAATAGTTTGGCGAGATTCCCCGCAATCGCATGCACTTGATTAGGTTGCTCCCCATTTAAACAACATGT
Organism: Brachypalpus laphriformis; assembly: GCA_945910035.1. Taxonomy (NCBI): domain Eukaryota; kingdom Metazoa; phylum Arthropoda; class Insecta; order Diptera; family Syrphidae; genus Brachypalpus; species Brachypalpus laphriformis. The sequence goes on along the minus strand of OX246754.1, from coordinate 14,656,415 downwards.
CACCACAGCGGCCGTACTGAGTCCGTATCCTATTAAGTTGGGTCCATGTGTGTCTATCCAAGTCGAAGCCTGGTACGCGAGCGGAGGGGTCAGTGATGATAATGCTGCTGTTTGGTGAGAAGTCCCTCCAGACTTTTTCCCATTCTGCGTTAATATCGAATTTTGATTCGAGCAGCTTTGACGCGGTTCTTAAAGGTGGTCTTCGTGATTTCAGCCGGTATGAGTCTTTTGTATTGAAATATGGTATGTATGTATTGGTAAACTTTGGTTGTTTTGAATTTTACCGAATTGACTCATGAGTGCTTTATCGCGTCTTAGCGAGGGTGGAGCAATGTTCCTCAAGACTGATAGCCATTGGGTAGGAGTGGACCTGATTGTACCGGAAATTAAGCGCATTGCGATATGAAGTTAGCTGTCAATTTTCTTTGTGTGTGCGCTATTTACCCAAATGGGAGCTCCGTATTCGGCAGTGGAGTAAACCAGTCCTAGAGCCGCAGTTCGCAGAGTCCCTGGTGATGCCCCCAGGAGCTAGACGCTAGTTTTTGGAGTAAGTTGTTCCTTGTTTTCAACTTAGCTGCAGTATTTTGGCAGTGCTATTTGAAGGTTAGGGTTCTGTCCAGAGTTACCCCAAGGTACTTGGGCTTGTTATTATGTCGTAGGGTAGTACCATGGAATTCGACTTCGAGCGGCATGTTGGCTAATTGGCTGTTCAGGTGGAAGATGGTAGATTCAGTTTTTGACATACTGGGTGTGAGCCTCCATTTCTTGAAGTAGTCCCCTAAGGAACTAAGATCTGATGTGAATGTGGATTCAATTTGGTGAATTTGCTGGTGTTGGGTGACCAAAGCTAAATCATTTGCGTACGCGAATTTATTGGATACAGTATCTGGGATGTCGTGGGTGTATAGGTTAAAAAGGAGCGAGGCCAGGACTGACCCCTGTGGCAGCCCGTTATTTAGTTGTCTGGGTTTGCTCACGCTGCCGTTGAGAAATACCTGGAAAGCCTTGTTACTCAGCATGTTATTGATGAGAGTTGTTATGGTAGCGCAGCGTACTGCCCTTAGAAGTTTATAGATCATACCCGTACGCCAGACTGTGTCGTATGCGGCGGTGAGGTCCACGAATATGGTTTAAGACGGTTTTCAAAGCCATCTTCGATGAAAGTTGTTAACGTGAGAACTTGGTCGGTACAACTACGACCAGTTCGGAAGCCTGCTTGATAGATGGAGACTACTGCGTTGATTAGAGCTTCGATTCTGTTACAGATAAGTCGCTCCAAGATTTTATATCAGGTGCTTAAGAGAGCAATTGGCCTGTAATTTTCTGCCCTTTCGGCTGGTTTGAGAATTGCAACGATTTTAGATTTTTTGAACTCTTTAGGCAGATTCCCGGATAAAAGGATGTCATTGAAAAATTTGCATAACCAGGTCTTTGTTCGTTTCCCACAGTTCTTAATAAATTCGGAATAGATGCCATCAATTCCCGCGGCTTTCACAGGTTTGCAAGAGGCGATGGCAGCTTCTAGCTCAGTTATAGTGAACTCTCGAGAATATTTCGAAGTTGCTGGACGAGTGTGTATTTTGTCCGAGTTGGCTTTAGAGATATCGACTATTCGATTAGCAACGAGGTCTGGGTTGATTTTTGGTAGGCGGCATGAGAAGGAGTTTGATCCCCCAAGCTTCCGTAAAATGTTCCAAGCCTTTCTGCTGGATCGTCCAAAATTTCGGTTGTTTTCTTCCACTTTTCTTCACGCGAGTTGTCCAGGGATTGAAGAAGTTCTTCTGCGACTTCATAGTCACCATTCTCTCGGAACTCTAGGTATAGTCTGTCGCTAAGATCCGACAAACCAGGGATATACTCTTTGCGGAAGCCTCGTGGAATGTGTTTCTTCGCTGCTCCTATTACGGAGCCAACAAATCGACCATAGTTCTTGGCAGTCGGAGGGATCCAGCGGACATTGGAGTCAAGCTCTTTGGTGAAATCTTGCCACGAAGCTTTGTGAAAGTTCCATCTTGGTCGCTGAGTGGAATTTACCAGTGGTATTTTAATGCCAGCACTTAGGAGAATTGGCCGGTGTTGGCTTCTAGGGAAATCGGGGAGAACTCTTCTGGATATATGCTGTTGCCGTTCAGTGCGGTTGGATGTAGCGAAGCTCAGATCCGGGTTGAAATCCCTGCGCCATCTACGAGAGTGAAACGTTCCTCTGTCTTTGGCGTCGAAGATTAGTGAAACGTGACTTATATCAGCCCAGTCTGCTAGTCTTACTCCGTTATCGTCGTTCGTTTGATATCTCCACATGGTGTGGTGGCTGTTGAAGTCTCCAGCATATATGGCTGGATGTTGGTACACAGGAAGAACCTCTGTTGGCCACGGTACATTGGGAGGCTTATAGATGTTGGTGATTTCATGATCAGCCATGGATATCGTTACGAAAAGCACGCTGTCGCTTTCTTTAGCTTCGGTTAAGCTCACATTTTGGATTGTTGATTTTACATATTTTGCTATCCCGTAAGTATGGTACAGAGCGCCTACTAAGGAGTAGCCAGTTATTTTACCTCTAGTTGAGAGATTAGATTCATTCCCGCAGTGAGTTTCTTGCAGACTACGTCAATTTTATTTTCCTCGAGGATCCTTTGTAGATGCTCGCACTTTGCTCTGCTGATGCCTTCAATATTAAGTTGGCAGATATGGACAGAAGGTCCTATATCTCTAGTCAGGAAGCACTGAGAAGTGGCTTTAGTGTAGGGCTTAGACGGGGTGTACATTCGTCCTTAAGTTGTTATGTATGTATATGTATATATGTATAAGTATTTCCTTATAGTTATTATTTTTGCCGGGAGTTTAAGATCTTGATTTAAGAAGTTCGGCATCCAGATGTGAATAGACTTTTAGCGTTATCCAGGGTGCAGCGCGAGGAGCTTGTCTATTCTTCGCACCCCAAGAAGTTTTTTTTTTTTTTTTTTTTTTTTTTTTTTTTTTTCGTGGGTAGGTGAAAATCTTCATGAGACACTATGAGACCGTGTACTCATAGTAGTGTCAGATTTCTACTGACTAAAAACACCCTTCCCTTCGTTTTGTTTACTACGACTAAGTTTGACCTTATCAAGTAGTTTAAGCTTCAGATTTATATTCGCGTGAGGCAGGTAGATTTCCAATAAAAGCACCTGCTGAAACCGTCATGACATGCGGCTTTTTGTCTTATAGCGCTAATTCGAACGGTTTCGTTCTTTGAAGTCGGCGCGTAAGATTTGTCACATCCAAAGTTTGGAGTATGGCACAGTTGCAATGGCCATGAAGACGAATACGAAGCTTGCGAGCGAAGTTTTTTATTTCGTCCTCCACGGTAGCTATCCCTAAGTCTCTGTGGATATCATTGTTTCTGATATACCAGGGAGCGTTCACGATTATTCTTATAATTTTATTTTGCAATGATTGTATGAGATTCCTATTGCTTGGTTTGGTACAACCCCAGAGTTGTATACCGTACGTCCACACGGGTTTAAGCACTTGCTTATACAGAAGCAGTTTGTTATATACGCTTAGTTTGGAATATCTTCCAATTAGCCAATACATTTCTCTAAGTCGATTTTCGACTTCGTCACGTTTCTTTTTAACGTGAGGTTTCCATTTAAGTTTCGCGTCTAGTGTCATTCCCAGATATTTAGCTTCGTTTGCATGCGGTATTTGTACCGAGTTAATGAAAACGGGAAGGTTGATTATTTTCTTGTAAGTGAAGTTAACATGCGTCGATTTGGTCTCGTTAAGAACAATGCGCCAAGTTTTTGTCCACTCACAGATTTTATCCAAGGCTCGTTGGAGTTTTATGGTTGCTGACTCGATTGAACTTTCCGTTGCCAAAATAGCCGTATCGTCCGCGAACGTAGCTACAATAGTGCCTTCAGTTTGAGGTATGTCCCGAGTGTACAGCAAGAATAAGATAGGCCCAAGGACACTTCCTTGCGGAACTCCGGCGGCGATTTCTTTAAAATCAGAATATTCAGTTCCGTGCTTAACACGAAAAAGTCTGTTTTTAAGGTACGATTCTAAGATCTTATGAAGTTGCTCCGGAAGGATTCGTCTTAGCTTATAATTCAATCCATCGTGCCAAACCCTGTCGAAGGCTTGAGATACGTCAAGAAAAGCGCTAGAACAAATCTTTTTCTCCTCAAGGGCTTTTTCAATTTCGTCGGTTATTCTATAAACCTGGTCAATTGTGGAATGCTTGATTCTGAACCCGAATTGGTGGTCAGGTATTAGGCGTCTCTCTTCAATGACCGGAAGAATCCGTTTCAGAAGGAGTTTTTCAAATACCTTCGATATTATTGGTAGTAGCGATATCGGTCTGTACGATTTTTTGTCATTTGGAGATTTTCCCGGTTTCGGAACCATTATGACTTCTGCGACTTTCCATTGATTTGGAACGTATAATAATCGAATGGAAGCATTTATTAAATAAAGCAATTTTAATAGTGCCTTTTTTGGTAATTCCTTGAGGATTTGTCCGGTTATTAAATCATAGCCAGGAGCTTTATTGTTCTTCAGGTTTTTTATTGCCTGGCAAAGTTCTATAAGTGACACACTTTTTATTCTAAGGTTGTCAGATGTCGTAGTCGTACCGGTAAAATCGTCTACCAATGTTTCTCCATCAAATGGCTTAAAAGTTTCTTCTAAGTGCTCGGCAAATAGATCCGCTTTTTCTTTGTCACCTTTTGCCCATTCGTCGTTGTTTTTTCTTATCGGTGGCGAATGTATTTGCGGTTTTTTAATTCTTTTGACAGCTTTCCAGAGCGAGTAATTAGTAGTTTTTTCGGCGGTTAAACCTTCAAGATAAGCTGAAGTCTCTCGGTTTTTTAGGTCTTGGATCGCTTTTTTAAGCTTATTGCATAAGAAATTCGAGTGGGTTTTATGCTGGGGAGCGCGAGTTTGTTGCCATATTTTGCGTGCTCTCCTCTTTTCTCGAATAAGTTCTTTTATTTCCGGCGGATAATAAGCTTCATTGCATGGGACTTCTTTCCTCCTTAAAGGTGTATTTTTCCACGCGGCATTTTGTATTGATTCAATAAATTTGCCGAGCTCATCTTCTATTTCGAAGGGTGTTTTGAGCGATACATTTAAGACAATATTTTCTTCGCAATCAGTTCTAAAGTCGCGCCAGTTAGTTTTTTTGTTAGTTAATCTAGGCACAGCTTCTACTGTCATTAGTCGGTCACTTATTGTCAAGATTACCGACGAGTGATCTGAGGAGAGATCAAAGCTTTCCTCTACTTTCGCAAAATTTGAAGATACTCCTTTCGCTACGAAGAAGTCTATTAGGTCCGGTGTTTTTGCTGTATCAGAGGGCCAATACGTCGGTTTCCCCGTCGAAAAGAAATCAACCCCGAATTGCATACCGGCTTCGTACAGAAGTCTGCCTTTCCGTGAATTGGATCTGGAACCCCAAAAGGTGTGTTTTGCGTTGAAATCGCCACCTATAATGAAATTCGGTCCAAGTGAGTCAAGGAGACGTACAAAGTCGTTACTTCGAAACGTGCATCGCGGAGGACAATAAATGGACGCGATGTTGAAATATGAGTGCCTATTCTTAACTCGAACTGAGCTTGTTTGCATTGTATCGATTTCAATCGTCGTATTTATGGAGTGCTCAATGCAGTCTTTAATGAATAAGGAGGATCCGCCTCTAGCTCTTCCGGAAGGGTGGTATGCGTGATAAGCACGATACCCTCTTATTTTTACTCCGGATTCCTTTGTCAAATGAGTTTCAGAGATCAAGCAAATGTCAATGTTGTCATTCCGTAAGAATACTTCTAATTCGGCGTTTTTTTGTAGAAGGCCGTTTGCGTTCCATGTTAAAATTTTTAGTAACTGATTCATATTCATATGGGAGTTCTTTTCTGGCGAGGTTTTAACTCGAGCTTGCTCAATTTATCAAATATGACTTTGTTTACCTTCGTTTGCTCCTCAAGTTTCGCAAGAATTATAGAGAAGACTTGGGAGACTGGGTCTACCGTAACACCGCTTTGCTTGGTTTCTAGCGACGCAGCTTGAGCATATGTTAGCGTCTCTGGAGATTGTGGCTTTTCCTTTGATTTTGCCGAAGGAACTTTACTTTGCTCGACTCTCGTCTTAAGTTTGACGTGTTTATTGACGGGCGTTACCCTTGGCTTAGCGATTTCACGACTATTTTTAACCGGTTCTGCGTTCTGGCGTTGAACATTTTTAAATGTGTCTCGCCTTTTTTGAAGCTCTTTTGCCACTTCGCAACCTCGATAGTTCGCTGGGTGCTTTCCTTTGCAGTTAATGCAGGTAGCCGGGGCCTGCTTATTTAGGTCACACTTTTCTGAGAGATGGTTACCAGCACATTTTACGCATCTCGGCTCTTTTTGACAATACGACTGTGTGTGATTAAAGCCTTGACAGCGTTTACACTGAGGTATCGATCTCGTACTCGTACGCATAGGCTCAATCTTGACTACGATATTCAGAATAGTTTTAACGTTATAAATATCGTCTACATTTTCGCTCCTGTCAAAGGTAAGCATAAAGAGCGGAAGTCCATGCTTGACCATGATTTCCTGGCCACCCCAAGAAGTGGTTAAAGGGTTATGCAAGGCCTTAAGCGCAGCCTGACTGTCACTACAGACTCAAATGCTACGTCCCTTCCACCTGTTCTTCACAACATCGTTTATGATCATTAGGACTGCATAAGTTTCCGCTTGGAAAACAGACGCATTTTTGCCTAAAGAGAAAAGAAGTCTTATGTTGTCGACTTCCACGAAGACACCAGCGCCAGACTCTTGACAGGTTTTGGAACCATCCGTGAAAATACTACTGCATTCCATTCCTGGCTAAGACTCTGGCCGAAACCAGTCCTGAACACAAGGAAAGTCGACTCTAAATTTGCGTATCAGCTGGAGTTCTGGTGTCATTGACCAGAGTCGTAAGATAAGTGTCGCGCAAGTTCATCAAAATTCCAGTGCAGTACCAAAACCCATCCCGCCTAAGACGATGGATGGCTTCGATAGAGCAACCCATGATATAAGTATCGAGAGGAGGTAAGTTCAGCAAAGCGTCTACAGCAGAGCCAGGCGTACTCGGAAAAGCTCCCGTGCAGCCGAGACAAGCTATTCTTTGGAGTTTCGTGCAAAAGGCAACCACATATTTACGCAAGAGCCCCTTCCACCAAACAACCGACGCATATGCGAGGAATGGTCTTATCATAGCCGTGTAGATCCAGAGAACCTTATTCGGTGACAAGCGCGAAGTCTTGCCAAAAGCACCCTTAGACTGTCAGAAGACTGAGAGCGCCTGGATGTTTTCGACTCGACGTGTTTAGTCCAATGAAGTTTCTTATATGGAATTAGTCGTAGATATTTGGCTTCATTGGAAATGCGAATGGTGACGCGGTTTAGCACTGGCTGAGTCAGACCGGTCAAAATCCTACTTCTCGTAAAAAGAACAACCTCAGTTTTAAGAGGATTCACCGAAAGCCCACTCCTAGTACACCATTCATCGATATTTCCAGCACCGACTGCGCGTTAGCACAGACCGTCGCCATCCGCATATACCTGAGCGTAGACGTTAGAACTATTTAGAGTGTTCAACAGAGAGTCAACCACCATGCACCATAATAATGGAGACAGAACGCCACCTTGCGAACAGCCCCTGTTTACCCCTGTCATAACATATTGGCCACAATCCGCAACCACTACCAAAGTTCTATTCATTAGCATTGCTTTAATCCACAACACTAATGTTTCATCTACCCCGTGTTGTCTGGCCGAGTCGCACATGCAGTCAAAAGTCGCATTGTCAAAAGCACCCTCAATGTCGATGAAGATACCCATCGCGTATTCTTTCCTATCAAGCGCGCATTCCATTCTGGCCACTAAATTTTGAAGTGCACAAGATTTCCCATGTTGATAAGCATGCTGCATCTCCGATAGTAGATACAGCTTCGAAAAAACTTTGCGCGCGTGAAATTCCACCAGTCTCTCCATACTTTTCGCTAAGAAAAAGATCAGACTAATGAGTCTGAAACTCATGGGTAGCTAATAGTCGTCGTTACCAATTCTCGGTATGAAAGCTACTCTGACTGTCCGCCAAGGTGTAGGAATATATGTCAGCGCCAAGCCAGCGGTGAAAATTCTTTTCAGAGTTGGCAATAGCTGATCTATACCCTGTTGCAGCATAGCCGGATATATTCCATCGGTGCCAGGCGATTTGAAACCGTCAAAAGATGCCATAGTATATTTGATGGCTTCATCTGTTACCACGGCTGATGCAATATACCAGCTGCGTCGAGTTTTCTGACTTAGATCAAGACCAACCTGCGACCTAGTTGTTATCTGATTGCCAGGAAAGTGAGTCTCCAGCAGAAGAGTAAAAGTTTCCGCTTTCGTCTCAGTAAACTTGCCATCAGACTTTCTCAGTGACTCCGGTTTGGTCAGCTTGCCCATTTTGAGGACCTTAACCAACCTGCTGGCTTCACCGAGTGTTTCGATCTTTTCACAAAAATCTCTAAAAGAAGCACTTTTCCACAGCCGAATTGACTTCTTACAGTCTTTGTGCTTTGATATAAAAAGATCCCAGTCACCTTCTAAATTTGTCTTGAGTGACCTATTTAGAAGTTTTCTCGATTCTTTCCTAAGTCGCTGCAGTTCTGGGCTCAACCAGAGAACCGGAGTTCTGCAGGGGGTTTTTGTCAATAGGCACGTCAGTTTAAAACAGCTAGTAAGGACGCTAGTCAGGTTTTGAACAGCATCCTCAACCTTTCGTTTCGTTCTGAGTTTTGTTGGAGTTTTGACATATCTGTCTAGCTCTTCCCTAAAGCGCACCCAGTTGGTTTTCCTCGGACCATTATGATTATGACATTAATGGTAATAATGTCATAATAATAATGGCCTCGTTGGATCACGTTCAACTTTCGAATGGAATTCGATATCATCCATGCTTGGTATCGGCCTCCCACTAGCATCATTTTTCATATCAAAATCTACTTCGCTGAGTTTAGGAGACCATTGTCTTACTGTCCGTTCACTGCATAACATCTCATTACATTCCTGATTGATTTCCCAAGCCGCTGTCGCTACGTTTGTCTTTTAAGTCCGAAAGAGAAAATCAAACTAAAATACCTCTGGTGCATCACTATCTTCCCATCTATTCGAAACACCCTATACGAGCACAGACGGGTCGAAAAGGTCAGTTGATTCGCAAATAAATTGAATTCATTTCAAGTGCATTAATCTATAAGGATTTGAAGTTATAAAATATTTTATATGTTGCTCTGCAGTTGAATAATAAATATAAATATAAACTTAAGATATTTTCTTCTTTTTTTTTATTTTATTCGGCGAACCCCACTGCGCCTGTGGCCTTGGAGCACTGTTTGGAGTTGTATATGCGAGCTCAGTTAAACGACGAGATCAGGGTTAGATTTGTTGGGATGTGAACTGGGAATATATAACTTTATGAAGAAGGAAACTGTATTTCCATTCTTATGTTCCCTCCTATGATCAGTATTCATCTGAGAAGTACACAATCCATCGAATAAAATCTTCCAGACACAAGAGAACAAAACGAAACTTTATTGTACCTCCGAGGCATCAGCATTCTCCTGTATACCTCAACACACTGCGACTTAGTCTATCCGCACAATACTCGTAAAATCCCTATCAGTGTAGAATTCCCTTCGGTTGACACGCTAACCTGAATAGAAATGGAATTTTTCTACTTCTACTCTCGCAAATGTCATAAAAGATTAATTAGATGCAAATTTAAGGCCCATAAGCACATGATGATGGATCGATGGTTATCTAAATTGGAATTCTAAACGGTGTTTGATTTCTCTCTCGCTGGTCAGTGGATGCCTACATAAACTAAGGCAGCCAGTAGCTTCATCACTTCATGCACCCCCTACTGGGCGAATGAAACTTAACCGAAATCGATCTACCGCGATCTGCTTCCACCAATTATAGATGAAAATTGAAATTTTTTTTTCTTCGCCACCTGGAAGAGAAACTTAGACTGAGAGGACTCCGTTGATTAATTCATCACATGCAGCGGGCTAGGAAGAGAGATTGATTGATCGTTACTACTCAATGAATGATCGATATGTAGCGTATAGATACTTTGAACTGTGGCTTCACTTTTACATCTGAAAATACACCGCAAATGAGCAAAAGAATGCCAGACAAATTGTAGCGCACATGGGTTCACGCTTACATGTTCACGCGAATTGTAATAAATCGTTTGACGAGAGCGAGACGACGGAAGATGGGGTTCATCTTGACCCCAATTTGCAGAACAATTACTTCTAAAAATCTAGTTGTTAGGCTTTTGTGTCTCTAAAGAATCTGATCGAGATTGGCTTGGTTTATTTCTTGAAAAAGAACGCTGAGAAATCCCCGGGGACTATTGGCGTTTAAGAATAGAAAACTATTTCGCGCGATGTATGGGAATATCTGTTCTCCTATTAATGGGAACTAAAAAGTGAGAGCTCGCACTTTGAAGGTTCTGGACCTCATTCTTGTTATTAAAAACAACACCTCCGTCAATTTCAGATACAATACCCCGGAGAGAACTGCATTCGCGCTATATCCGCCCGGCAACCGGCACTACATCCGCCCTGCATCGACACAATGGGTACAATGCGGGTGCAGTTGGGATGCAGTGGGGTTGCAGAGGGAATGCAGTGCTAATGCATGGAAGTTGATCATGAGATTGGCAAATCGATGGTTCAACTCAGCCAATCGCAGGACAATGAAATCGGCGATGGCACTGCTGGAGTCGTGGTGTTAGCTGAAGCGTTGCTCGAACAAGCCGAGAGAGAGCCTCATCGATCACGGCATCCATCCCATTCTTATTGCTGATGGTTTCGAATTGGCTGCGCAGTGCGCTGTCAAGCGGTTGGATTCGATTGCCGAGCCATTCCCAATTGGCTCGGACAACAAGGAACACTTCATTCAGATTGCGATGACCACATTGGGTAGCAAGATTGTCGACAGTGTCATCGTCAATTGACCGAGATGGCCGTTGATGCCTTCCTCAATGTGGCTGACATCGAAATGAAGGATGTCAACATTGAATTGATCAAAATCGAGACCAAGATTGGTGGTCACATGGAGGATTCCATGTTGGTGAAGGTTATTGTCGTCGACAAGACCTTTGTTTTTGCCACGAGAAACAGTCCCGCTCTGTTTCAAGTAGTATGAGAATTCTACTCCTTCTACTCACTAAAAAACCATCTTTAACCCCTTTTCAGCCTGACACCATCCACTCCGAAATCGCTTTAGCATTACTTCAGAGTGGTGTCGTTTTCTTTCTTCTTCACATTTTTCTCCTGGTGCGGGCGCATAATATCTTGCCGGTAAGGCTTTCATCATGGATTGGACACACCCTACTGCGCGAAGACAACTCCATTGCGATATACGCCATGCAGTGGAATCCGCTCACCCAGGCAGGCAGAATAGCGGGACGCCCTAGGCAAACGTGGCGCAGAACAGTTGAGGAGGAATCGAGCTCTTTAGGAATGAGTTGAAGGCAGCTCAAACGCATTGCAGAACTTCGAACACGATGGCGCGCAGGCGTGGTTGACGCCCTATGCCCCCCGAGGGGTTAAAGGATCTAAATATAAAAAAAAAGGATTTCATCAATTAGGTAAACTTACTGATGGTATATTTACTTTCTCCTCTCTCTTCTTCAATCTGAGTACCGTCTCAATGAATAAAGATATTTTATTCCACATGTCGATACGCGAGACCATCTTGTTTACGGCATTTTCTGGAGAAAAGTTAGGCTATCTCTGACTGTAGACTATTTCTTTCTGTTGCCCACCTGTTCCAGATAAAAAACGTGTGATACGCATCGTCTTCCAGAGAGTCTCCATATTGGCAGGCTGCGCTCCCTACTTTTCTCATCTTGTGCAGGTACGGGCTGAAGTAACCATGTCCAGTAAGGAACTAGGTGATATAATAGTTCACTTCACCATGCTCCCTCTCCGTTCATGCAGCAACGTCTCTGATCAACCGGTAGGTCCACCTTCCCCTCGTTTCGGCGTTCCATCTGTTTTGCCACTTCTCCTTCGAGAGTTGCTTCGCTTCTGTAGCTGCTGTTGCCTACTTCCACCTTCTTGTCAAGGGCGTACTTCCTTCTGCTGCTAGGAGATCAATGGGCGCCACTCCTGCGACTACTAGGGCTGCTGATTCCGACACCGTTCGTATGAACTCGTTAGCCATTTTCTTCCTGTATATCTCATTTTAGAGCGCGTCAGCCCAGATCTCGGAGCCATACAAGAGTATTGAGTGCATAACCGACATCAGGAGTCTTCTTTTACTTGCCGTGGGACCTCCTATGTTCGCCATCACTCTGCTTAGCAATAGGCATGCTTTCGTGGCTCTTTCGGATGCGGACTTTATTTGTTCCCTGAACTTGAGCTTTGTATCTATCCTAACTCCTAGATATTTTACTGCTTCCTTAGTGTATATGACTGCCGGACCCAGCTGGAGCTCGATTATTGTGGGTATCCGCTTCCTCGTCAGCTGCACTATCTCGGTCTTCTTCACTGCTTAGCTTAGGCCGTGGTCCTCCATCCATGTGTACACCCGTCTTATGACTTGATTTAGTCTTCTCTTAGCATTTTCGGTGTCCCGTGCGGTGATCACTGCAGCGATGTCGTCTGCATAGCCGACCAGAAAAGTGTTTTCGGGCACCTCCATGCGAAGAATTGCATCGTAGGAGATGTTCCATAAATCCGGTCCCAATGTTGATCCCTGCGCTGTTCCGGCAGTTATTTCTTTCCTGTGGGGTCCTTCTGTGGTGTCAAAATTAGCTCTCTGTTACTAAGGTAGTCCCTTATCACTCGTCGAAGATACTGTGGTATCCGAGAGCTTATTTTCAGGGCGTTCAGCATGTCGCACTATCTGACCGAATTGAAGGCATTTCTTACATCAAGAGTATCCAACACAACAACTTTCCACGAGTAGTGGTGCCCTGGCGGGTTACATGTGCAGCTCTATCCACCTCTTCCACAGTACCTATTGTGGAATAACCTTTTTTAAATCCATGCTGCCTATCAGATAAATCACCTTCTCTCTCCACTGCTACAGAGAGTCGAGGCTTTAGCAACCTCTCGAGGAGTTTTCCTGCTGTGCCTAGCATACACAGGGTTCTCTACGCTGATGGGGAGTCTGGGTCCCCTTTCCCTTTGCTAATCAGTACTAGCCGCTGTGTTTTCCATGCTTTGGGAAAGATTCCGTGTTCTAAGCATCTGTTGTATCAGTTTAGTAACAGTTGGGCGATCACTTTTAACACTTCCGCTGGAATGCCATCAGGTCCGGGGGCCTTCTTGTTTTGCATGGCCCTTGCGACTTGAAGTAGCTCTTCTTCGCTGAACAGCGAATCTTCACTTTGTTGATGAGGTGAGACCTCCTGTTCCCTAAGAGGATGGATGATGTTTTCCATCTCTTCGGGGCTAAGAGCTGTTTAGAATCGCTTACTCCTCTCTATCTATCACCGAGGTCAGGAGTTCTTCGTTGAGTTTGCCCGCGTTCCATCTGGGTTTTCTTCTTTGAATACTCTTATTTACGCTCCGCTCTCTTTGCAGGTCGAAGATTATGTACTGGTGATCGCTTCCAGTATAATCTTCGATAACACTCGAGTTCTTCACGTACGTCGCAAAAGATTCCGAGGCGAAGGTATAGATTCATCGTAACCTGGTCTTTAGCCTGGCGACCATCTCAAGGATTTGTTTTCCCCTGAATCTGTAGAGTTTATTCCCCACTCTAATGCTTTAGCCTTAAAATCACTGGCCACCAATATCGCCCCTTCGAGCTCCCGATCTGTGTCTTCTAGGTCGTCCAGGTTTTCTCGGAACTCACTTATAGTTTCCAAATCCATTCCAATTCACCCACACAAAACCTCGTCCTACGCCATGTCTCTTAACGCTGACTATCCCTACATTCGGGATCCATATGGCGGCTGTGGCTAGCGCGTTCGCATACCAGCCGGGCCCGCTTTTATTCTGGTACTGCTCAGTGATAGCGATTATATCGGTCCTCAAATCGCGTCTAAGTTGCGTGAGAAGGTTATCAGCCGTTTTACTCCTGTGGAGGTTCCCCTGTAGTATTCTCATCATTGCATATTATTTCTTTTCGTCTTCTTGAGTGCTTCCTTGAACACTTGGCAGGTACCTGATCCCGGTAAGTGATGCAGTGACTCTGGTGCTAGGTTAAGTTCAGCGCATAAACAGCACTCTTTTCTCTTCTGACCGTTTTGTCCGCACTTGATACACAGGTTCCCCCTATCCGATCCATTGCAGTCTGCTCGTAGATGACCGTAGCCGAGGCATTTGTAGCAACGTGTGACCCCCTCTCTTCGACGCACTCTACAATTTACTCATCCTATTCTTATACGGGAGGTTTTCAGCAATTCGTTTGCTCCTCGACAAGACAAGACCATGAGTTAAGCTCAAATGCCGAAAGTATTGAAACATGTCAAGTCCCTCGCCTGCCCATTCGAACCACCAAAGCCAAAGACCAAGCATAAGTTGGATGTTACCTCGGTTGAGGACTACAAAGCACTCAGGCAGTACGAACAGGAGAAGTTCGCCGATATGGTTAAGAAGGTGAAGGATACTGGAGCTACTTTAGCTATCTGCCAGTGGGGCTTTGACGACAAAGCCAATCACTTGTTATTGCAACACAATCTTTCCACCGTTCGTTGGGTTGGTGGGCCTGAAATTGAGTTGATTGTCATCGCCATCGTATTGTTCCAAGGTTCAAGGTACTCTCACCAGAGAAATTTGGCAAGGCTGATCTTGTCAGGGAGATGTGTAAGTTTAAGCATCGCATACGATTTGACACTTCCAGGACAAGGACAAGATGTTGTTCATCGAAGAAAGCTTGAACTCAATGTCGGTCAGAATTTTCCTGCGCGGTGGCAATTAAGTAATCATTGCCAAGGCTATGCGATCTATCCACGATGCCATCTGTGTGGTTCGTTCTTTGATCAAGAGTTGGTAGTGTTCTCTCTCGATTCCTGTGATTAAAAATAAATGAATATTTGGCGCAACAGCTCTTCAAGTGCCTGGGCCTAGCTTCTTGCAACCAATCATGTTGTGTGCGTTTAATTGGTTCGCACGAATGCAAGGAACCTTCAGTTTAGTGCCGTATCCGAAGGGCAATTTGTTTTTGAAAGCTTTCTCGTGACAACAATACTCTCGGATGTTTGTCAGACGTTCGCGAGAGGTGGGACCGTGAAAAGACTTTTTGGTGTTTTCTGGGATTCGAACATGGAACCTCACCCGCAGTGATCCGACACACTAACCACTTGCTCCGGAGCGGCGCTCACATTTATACATTTTTCATACTTTCAGGACTCTCGTATCGTGTATGAAGGTGGGGCTTCGGAAATGAACTGCTCTCTAGCAGTTGCTAAGGAAGTAGATCAACTTTTAACCCTCGAGCAGTATGGTTTCCGCTCATTCGCCCTTGCCTTGGAGAATATGGCCTTGGCTTTGACCGAAAACAGTGGTCTACATCCTATTGAGACCTTGTCAGGGTTAAAATTCCGCCAGGTTACCAAGAAATGCAAAGACGATTCACACATTAAGAACCACAACCTAGTCGAATCTCTGCGTTCCAAGAAGCAATAAATTCTTCTGTCCACACAACTGGTAAAAATGATCCTGAAGATGGATGACGTACGAAGTAAGCACGACAACGAGGGGTGGCAGTGGTGCAGTAGGTAGTGTGTTTGCTCGTTAACCGATGTGTGCAGGTTCAAGCCCCAGCGGGGAACAGCAATCATCAGCCACCCGAGTATAAAGGAAAACAAATTACATCGAAGTTTTTCCAACCACTGCACCAAAGAAAGGTTCCTGCCTGGTAGTACAATGGACCAGAGAGTCTGAGTGTTTCTGGTATTTGGGTTTCCTTAAAAAAAAAAAAAAAAGCACGACAACAAGGGAATGTAGGAAGCAATCCGTTCTTTTGTCCTCATTTAAATACATACACATTTTTCAGCTCGAAGATACGCTGGTCAAATAGTTTGTCTTGCCGCTTGTCCATAGGCTACTGCGAGGATGCAAAATCTGGTCATTATGTTTGCAAAGGTATATGTACATACCGCAGAATTTAAAGATAACGTGCCTGTCTCAATAGGCATCAGCCTAGCCTTCTTCTTCTCCTGACAGTGGTCCAAATGCTTACGCTCGACATCTTCTCGAAGAGACTTCCCGTCTAATCATCAAAACCACGATCGTTATGGTTGTAGCTCCAACTATCGCCACTTAAAGGTACAAAATGTTTGTAATTCTATCGATCGTATCCCAACCTTAATTTATACTCATTCCCCATAAACCCCCACACACATGATCACCTCAATCAACGTAAATTAGGTACCGATCGTAGTAACTTTCACTGCATCTGTCTCATTATCTCCAAAGCCTGTATCCAAGGGTTCCCAACAAGAACCACGATCACTCATTTTACTCACTTGACCCAATGTCATATCCATGTACCTCGTATACCTTCCTTCTAGGTATGACCGTGCGCCCATTATAACCTCAAATCTTTGTTTACATAGAGTCCACCAACGAACGACTAGATTTACATATTTTCGGGGCACCGCGCCGCAGCAGTGCCGCTAAAAGGAAGGTATTTCTATCTCACTCTGAGCCAACAACCATCTGATTCCACCGATGATGATCGTGGTAATCACTCCAAATTGCTTAGGCAAATGCATTAGAGTATGTGCAGTCCTAATGAAAACATCAAACAAACAGTTGTGCCCTAGGGCGCTAGTCTGTACAACACGGCGGCCGGCGCATGGTGCATGCTAGAGAGACTTAAGTGGTTTAAGTGAACATGTCTTTCTTTTGTTTGACAGATGGTTCCCTCGCTCTGTACTCTCTTGACAGAAAGTGTACACATGGATCGGATTTCTAATAAGAAAGTTGCATTTGTGAAGACGCGTGCGCCGCGCGGTGAACGAGCCGATTGTCGTCTCTTGCAAATTGCTGAGAAGGAGTTAATGGCACTGATTGGGTCAGATAGTAGAGCTCCGGGGGAATATTTGAGGAATGAGAAATGAGGAATTTATTTGTTCTTGGGACGACTTTGTAGCATTGGCGTTGCATCTGCACTGGAAATGTGGAATACATGCACGAAGGTGTTTAGCAAGCGTCTTTGTATTCAGATTTAGGCATACCTCAAGAATGAGTACTTACACCACTACTTTTGCTGAAACTAGGACATATGAGTAGAGGAGTAAAATGCATGTCAGACTGATGAAAATGGGGAATCACACGTGAGCCCCAAAAAAGGGAAGTATCTCAATCATAGCAAAACATTTTTTAGGACTAAAGAAGAAACTTTATGTGTTCTTCGTCGATCTGAAAGCAGCTTTTAAATATGTCGACAGAAACGCCCTACACGCTACAAAACTGTCGTCTTTCAAGAAAATTCGGCAGGTTTATGAGAGAACAACGCCAGCTGTATGGGATGATAAAGGTCCCAGGTAAGGGGGCTAGAGGATTAGAGGCATCCAAATGAATCTATCTCCTATGACCGTCCATGCGTGGTGATAAACTACACCATTCACGAGATGCCCCTGCTGCATACTGAATATGGCGAATCTAACGAGGAAAGCTTGAAAATACCGGTAATACGAGGTGTTTAACGATCGTGTCCAAGGGATGAATGGCACTTCGTAAGTGTGTCTTATAACGGTGGACTCTAGCAGGTGGCATCCGGTTTGAATTAGCCCTCTCGTGGAATGGAGCTCTACCACAGGTGAACTACCCTTCCCCTTTTAAAAAAATTCCATGAATAATAATTTAAACAACAAAAATGCAGAATGCACTACTCTTAACGTGCAAACCGGGCCCGCTCTGGGCCTCTCAGACTGGGCAGAGACGGCACTTGGTCCTGCTGTGGAGTTTGAACAAATATATGTACATATGTCATAGTAGAGGGCGCGTACAATTTACACCATAAATACGGAGGATAAAAAGACGCCCCTAGCATCACCTGGCCCTTCTATAACGGTGATTGACGCTCATATCGATGGCGTCAAAAAACTCTTCTCAGAAAGGAGCAGGTTATCTGATGCTGGCCGTAAATACCTGAAAAAGTTTTTGAGGAAAGGCCACAGCCTGGAGAAAGCTCGTGAGCTAGCCCAGGTTCCATTGAGCAGGCAAGAAGGCCCCTCAAAACGTCGAAGAGGAGACAGCGCTACACCACCAGACAATACCGCGAAGAGGATGGCCACCAGATCTAGAGTCAGACTCGGACCATCAAGTCCTATAAAAACATACAGGGATGTCGCGGAAAACGCTTAAATCGCTGTCTCATCATCAGATTTCTCGGATACCATCCGAACGACAGACCAGTTCAGGCGGGTGCAGGATAAAGTGCTGGACATCATCCTGCATCAGAGGGAGAGTTCCGCGAAACCTTAGTTTCTAGGCTCAACCTTCAAACCCGGTTGGCTTCTTTTCAGCTGCAAGAACAGAACTACAGCATACTGGCTCAAGGCAATAGTGCCCAAAATGATGGCGTTGAAGATACTTAACTGAAAGCTGTGGACGAGGAAGAAGTTCCGCGTCGAAACATTTTTGTCGGGTACTTTACTGGCAAGAATACACCAAATGAGGATATGCTGGGCCTAATCAAAGGCCGAAACGCAGGGCTAAGAGTGGACGACTAGAGAGTGCTAAATAGAGTTGAGCGAGCAGCCGTCGTGGAGGTCACCTTAGTGAAAGTACGTCGACTCGAGCTTCAATTGAACTGCCAAACCATCCGCCCAAAGATCCACCATCGCCCTTCAGACCCAGTCATAAGGGCGATAGCGTTTGTTTTATTTATCGTAGATATAACAAAGATCTAACTCGGGGTGTTATAATACATTTGGTCGAATTCTCATTAAAGTGCTGCTCTATGCCGGCGATTTGCTGTTTTCCTGACCAATTCCCCACAAAACTTCCAAGGAATAATAAATAGGTTGCAGAAGTATTGTGTAGAGTGAAGCTTAACGGGGTAAATGTATCAAAATTGAAGGCCATAATGTTCAGAAGACGAGGGGGAACTATAGACAACTATAGGCAATAAATGAACATTTTCAAAACACAAATGCCTCTGCATTCATATCACCAACAACTTGAACTTAGACTACCGCTTGAAGGAAAAATTTGCTGCAGCTAAGACAGCCATTAGCGTAGGTTGAAAGGCTATATCCCTAAAGTCAAATACCAGGTTTTCCTAGCTGTTTTCAACTCCATAATGGTGTACGGTGCGCGACTATGGGGTTGTAGGATGTACTATACGGTTTGAAATCTTCTGCGCTTTTTCTTGAAACGAATTTTCAAGCTATCCCAATGTAGCCATAAATAACATGCTGCTGGTACAAACTGGACTTTATTTCTATTACATACTAAAACGCTGGGAATGGACGACAGAAGGCTGACTAGACGTGTTGCAGGGTATGTGATAGAGGAGCGGATACTTTGGGTTGACGAATGAAGATCACTGGCAGAATCCTCAGCTTAAAGACGGAAAACATGAGGAAGGAGCTGTATAACTTATTTTCATCCTTGAATGACAAGCTGCAAGCTGATAGCATCGAATGATGCACTGAGGTTCTTGTCCCCAGCCTCCGATGGCAGGCCTGACCCATTTCTTCTGAGAAGACACTTGCTTCAGTCCTGCCATCTATCATAGATTCATTCATGAAAACAATTATTTCCTCCGTCTTACTTTCCATCCTTAATTAGAGTTCCGTCGTACTTATACGGTAGCCTTAGACTGCAGATCGTCGCTCAAGGAGATGGCGGAACAGTTAATATTCACTTCTGTTGGGTGCCAGGACATAGTGATATTCCGGAGAATTGTGAAGCTGATGAACTCGCCAGAATAAGAACAACTGCACCCATCCTCCCAGACAAGGATACTTTAGATATACCAATCGCTACTTGTAAATCTAAATTAAAGCTGGATGCAATCGAAAGAACAAATCTTAGGTGGACAAGTGGTACAGCACGTCTAGCGACGAGACAGATTCGACCCAATCTGGTTCTCTCAACTGATTGCATATTGGCGATCGCAGGACACTGTCTAATAGACAAGCATGCAACAAGGCTTGGCGTATACATATTCGAATGATTTTTGCAGAAGCTGCATGGACGAAGAAGAGGAAGAAACCATTCCTTACATTCTTTGTGCGTGCCCAGCTCTTTCCCATGGAAGGAAGTTTCACTTAGGAGCTTTCTATTACAATGATATATACAGACATCATGAGCACCCTACGCTTCATTAGAAGCTCAAAATGATTCTAACAAGCAGAGGCAGGGATTACATGATGCCTCGTGGTACCACAACAGACCTTCCTTCGTCTATGTATGTTGGCGTACGCTGACAGCCACTTCACGGTAAAAGGACATCAGACTGTGGGTATCCCTTGCTGAGACTGCCTCTAAGTCTTCAGCCTCCCCTTTATTTTTGAACATTTTGCCCACCCCAGCTTCTCTCCAAAGCGAATTGAAAATTTTCGAAGCACATTTTGTCGAAGGCAACTTCAATGTCCATGATTGTGGTCATTAAAACTGCTCTGCCGCAATGCGCACAAATTGATGTGGAGCCATTTCCGTAGGCATGCATTGGAGAAAACACAAGAAGTCCAAATTGATACTCATCATCTCTTTATCGATTTCAAGGCCGCCTATGACAGCATCTATAGAGAAGAGCTATATAAAGCCATGTGTAGTTTTGAAATTCCTGCCAAACTTGTCCGTCTGTGCAGAATGACAGTGAAGAACGTTCGCTGCTCTATCAAGGTCGGTAATGACCTCACCGAGACCTTTAATGTCAAAAAAGGTTTTAGACAAGGTGACGCGCTGTCATGCGACTTCTTTAATATTTTACTTGAACGGATTGTGCGGAACTCACAAGCCAACACCGGAGGCACAATCTATTACAAGTCTGTACAACTGCTTGCATACGGCCAAAATGAGTTTAGCAATAAACGAGTGCAAAACTAAGTATATGCTGTCAACGAGAAGGGACAATCAACACCGAAGAATTAGACAGAACGTCACAGTCGGCAGCTATAACTTCCAGGTAGTAAGGAACTTTGTCTACCTTGGCTATGCTATAAACTCTGAGAACAACATCAGCGCAGAAATCAATTGAAGAATAACTCTTGCCAATCGCTGTTTTTTAGGCTTATAAGGCAATTCAACAGTAAAGCTCTATCTCGAACAACTAAGGAGACTCTATATAAGACATTGATCATCCCAGTCCTGCTTTACGGCGCTGAAGCATGGACCTTATTAAAAGAGGATGAAGATATCCTTGGTCGCTTTGAGAGAAAAATTCTTCATAAGATTTTCGGTCCCGTTTGCGTTGACACGTTTTGGAGGAGAATATTCAATCATGAACTATACGAGCTGTACAGCGACATCGACCTAGTCAAAAAACTGCATATTGGACGTCTGAGATGGCTAGGACATGTAGAGCGACACCAACGCTCCGGCCCGCAGAGTCTTCGAATCTAACCCCGAGGGACGACGCAGTAGAGGAAATCATCGCCGTAGGTGGCGCGCACAAGTTCAAGGGGACCTCGACTAAGTCCGTGTGTGACTAAGGGAATTATTGGTGTTGGAATCACCAACATGGCTAATCTGAAGTGGTCATAGGATATCCAAGGCCTTGTGGCATGAGATCATAAAACTTGAAGGATCACGGCTAAGAACAGCGAGGGGAATACTCTCTGGCCATTGTCTTTAAAGAAAGCACTGTATGAGGCTAGGATTATCAAATACGGATGTTTGTATGTACTACAATGACCTACATGTCTAACACATATACTTTGTGAATGCCAAGGCATTGCTAGGACAAGGCCTAAGTACCTTGGAAGATACTTCTTTGATAACCTAGAAGAGGTAACCAGAACAATGGCTTTCTCAAATTAAGTGTATGGGAGAATGGGTTTAGGTCTTTTGTCATGAAGGTCCCCTAGAGATCCGCGTCCATCGCGATTGGTGCCTAGTGTTTTTATGATTACCTCATAACCCTAGTCAACCTTGCCTAACTAACCTACTTTCCATTTTTAGGACACTAGACTGTGAGTATCCCCTGTTGACCCCTAAGTCTTGAGCCTCCCGTCTGTTTTTGAGCCTTTGCTCATCCTACCTCTCTCTTCAAAGCAAGTTTTAAATTTTCGAAGCACATTCTGTCGAAAGCAACTTCAATGTTCATGATTACGATCACTAGAATTCCTCCTGAACCAAGCTCCTCTGCCACAACGCGTACAACATTTGTTGCTCTCGAAGTTACCAGTCAAATAGGTAACGTATAGTGTATCCACCTAAATTCCACGGATTAGGGAATGATACCATCCGATCCGAGCTGTTTTGTAAAAGGCATACGTAACCATCACACTTTCCACTGGTTTCATGTCAATGTCCTTGTAGTCATCCATCCTGTTCGCTCTTTATTTGCTCAAAGCCCAAGGCTTATCTGACTTACAGCTCAGGACCTCATTAATTTTCTTCAAAATTCCCGTCATCTCCCCTTTTATGTCACAGATAAGTCCGATTTTGAAAACTGGATTACTAGAGACTGCTTTGCGGTCTTTTAAAATGCAACTCACAGTTGAGCAGAAGTCGCTCAATGACTCCCTATATGTATTTCATCGACTTTTTGTTGGTTGGTTGGTTAAGCGCGGCGCGCTCGATGAGGATGCACCTAGACCACAAATAGGCCCATTGTACTGCCGATGTGTAAGGTGGGTGGTTCAGCCTCTTACTCTAGGAACCATTTGCTTTGTTGTATGAAGGAGTTGATTTTAGCCGTGCAGGCGGTGTTGAGACAATTTAGACCATTGAGAGGGTTTTCACCCAGGGTGGCCTTCCTAATATTGGCGAATGCAGGACAAGCGCATAGGAGGTGACGGATGGTCTCTTCTTCTTCTTCATCCCTACAGCTTCTGCAGAAGTAATTACAGGGGATACTTCGTCTTTGGGCATGTCTTCCTATGACTCAGTGTCCGATAAGAACGTTTGCTATTTTGAAGACGGTTCTTCTCTTGTGTTTCAGGAGTCCGATAGACCTAGATTGGCTAAGCGTTTGCCAAAGTTGTCTGGCGGTGTTGCATTGGTCCTGATGTTGCCATCGGTGTTTGAACACCTTCTTCGTGTCGATTTGAATAAGGTACTGAACATAAGAAGTTGGCGCTTCGATATTGGTAATGCTTATGCTATTTGTGCTAGAGGAGCCTTGTCGAGCCAGCTTATCAGCTGCACAATTCCCCGGTATATCACAGTGACCTGTTACAGCAAAGAGTGAGATTGTATTGGCCAGCTATCTCGTTAAGATATACGCGGCAGTCTTTCACTGCCTTAGATCTCATAGTGCTGGACGCGAGGGATTTGATGGTTGCCTGACTGACGACGTAAATAACAATATCCGATGTCGATAGCATATTAGAAGCTAGCCAGTCAGCGGCTTGACGAACCGTAATGTAGGTAACTTCGGCTTTGGAAGGTTAAAAAAGGGGTGTATGTCCAGCTCTTCTGAGAAGATTCCGGCACCGACTCTAACCTTATTTTGGACCCGTCCGTGAAAATTGACAGCGATTCATTGCAAAGGACATCGCGTTGCGTCCACTCAGTTCTATCCGGTATTGAGTGCATGTCCAGTGAAATTGAAGAGATGACGGTGCATCGAAAGTATTTTTGGCGTGCCCCGTGTATTACTCCTTCCGTTGCGTGGGGCCTCTTAGTCTTATTGCCGAGCTGATAGCCAATTGTTGACTGATGATGTCAATCGGAAGTAGGTGTAGCATGGTTTGGAAGAAATTCTCAGTGCACGTGCAGTGCGGAGACATGCAAATCGCTGAGTTTTCCATTATTGATAGGTTGGACCTTTTTTCCATATCAATACCCCCCATACATAAGAATCGGTTTTAGTTAGTCTGTAACACTTTTCTAAATTCTTGAGCGGCAATCCTGTTTTCCAGAGTTCACCACGTTAAGCAAACTTTCAAGGACTGCCAAGTTCCATCGCCCAAACACCTGCAAAAGAGACACGAGTAACGATCAATCAAACACAGCTCTCGTTAGTTTCTCTCGACATTTCTTTATTCGCTTATCATTTTTATTACTATTTTCCTTATAAGCTATGAACAATTAAATCTTAAAAATAGTCTTTTACAATATTTGGTCTATCATTTGATCACTTATATATGTATATGTTTGGCGCAATAGCTCATCAAGTGCCTAGGCCTAGCTTCTCGCTACCATCACTTAGGTCTAAAAAAAAAAAACTAACTCATGGCATAATATCACATTTACGATGTAACAGATATTTTGTTCAAATCATAGTATTTCCTCTTAAAAAACTAAAGCATCGAACTGAATCTTAAATTCTATCAACTTAAGCTCTACAGATACAATATCTGATATCTGTAATCATCATCAGTTCTGGGATTTCCTTTTTTTCTCCGCAAATAATTTTAATAAATTAATAAAAATACAAACATTCAAGTTTGTGTGCCTCTTTTTCAGTTAACCACTTTGAACGCAGTTAATTCACAATGGAGGATGAACGACTTCCGCTGGGCTGGGACTACTTATAACATCTTCGCCTTAGTGCGGCGCGTCACCTTTTCGAATGGCAAACTTTTCGAATACCGGCGAATTCGTATGCACGCCACGACAATAGCACAGACAAGAGCAAAAGTAGTGCCAAGCACAGCGAGGACAACATCCAATAGCAGATACTGCATCCATGAGAGCTTTACCCAAGAGTGACGCAAGTGTTGGGTTCCACCGTTCCGTAGCACATACTCAATCCACCAGACGCCACGTTCCACGGGGCGCATTGGTTCGTCAGCTAGCACCGCATGGAGGTGATTCATGTTCTTTTGGTATCTGAAAGATAATAGAAATCGAGGGATTAATTAATAAATAAATTTGATTTGATTGATTTATTAGAATTCACTTGAATAGGTGTGGAATGTAAGTTCGCTGACTGATGTGTCACTGAAAAATATGCAATGAAATTCAGCGGCAGTTGGTATTTAAATTTGAAATTTCGATCGTTTGTGGAAGGTCGAAGGGGTGTGTCTTAAGAAAACCGCCATTTAAGGTCTAGGTTAGGTTGGTTAGGTTGAGATGGCTGGCAGCTTATGGCAACACACATAGACCAAGGAAGGTCCATTGTGGTATCACAAAGAATCATGTAATCCTTGCCTACTTGTTAGAACCACATTAAGTGCTTCTAATGAAGCGTAGGAGACTCCTGATATCTGAGTTTATCAGATTGCCTAAATCGCTGTAATAGAAAGCTCCTAAGTGAAGCTTCCTTCTATGGGTGAGAGCTAGTGAGGAATGGTTTCTTCCTCTTTTTCGTCCGTGCAACTTACGCAAAAATCATTCAAATATACGCCAAGTCTTGTTGCATGGGTTTAGCGATAAACGAGAGCAAAACCAAGTATATGCTGTCAACGAGAAGGGACAATCAACACCGACGAATTGGACAGAACGTCACAGTGGGCAGCTATAACTTCGAGGTAGTAAGGTGCATTGGCTTTGCTATAAATTGTGAAAACGACATCAGCGCAGAAATCAAGCGAAGAATAACTCTTGCCAATCGCTGTGTTTTTGGGCTTATAAGGCAATTCAACAGTAAAGCCCTACGTCGAACAACTAAGAAGACTCTGTATAAGATTCTGATGATCCCAGTCCTGCTTTACGGCGCTGACACTTTATTGAAAGCGGATAAAGATATCCTTGATCGCTTCGAGAGAAAAATTCCTCGTAAGATATTCGGTCCCATTTCCGTTGACGGGTTTTGGTAAAAAAAAACTGCGGATTGGACATTTGAGATAGCTAGGACATGTAGAGCGGATGGAATCAACGCTCCAGCCCGCAGAGTCTTCGAATCTAACCCAGAGGAACGATGCAGTAGAGGGCCCCCTCGCCGTAGGTGGGAGTGCGCAACTGGAGGCAAACAGTTAAAGACCGAGCTAGGTTAGGTTAGGTATGTGGGCTGGCAGGGAGAGACGCTCTCTGCCACACTCAGGTCAGCGTTAACCCATTGTGATACCCATAGGGGAAAAAGTAATCCCTTACCCATTGAGGCCTAGTAAGAACCAGCAAAAAAAACTATACAAACTCAATCACTTACTTCGTTTTTGCATACAAACCACCCTGATGTTTTGATGAAGTTCAGCATCTTTCCTGTCGAAACGCCGGAGAGCTCCTCGAGATCCTGGAAGAAATATTTACCAAGGAACTTTTTCCTTGATTGTTGAAGACCCGGACAGTGGCACAGGAAGTGGGTAGTGTCCTCAAAAACTCCCTCGTCACCACAGCCCCTACAAAGTTCCTCCTCCCCGTGATGATGCCCACGAAGGTGGAAAGTGATTTCCTATCTTTCCGAGTAATACTCTCGGCTCTTGCTTTGTCTAAGTATGTCCATAGCTTCCTAGTGATGGCACAAGTTTCCATGGAGGTCCATCTTGTGTTCGCCTCTTTATTCCCTGCAACGAGCTTGAGTGTGCAAGGCGGGATACACACAGCGGGGTCAACTTGTTCTAGTAGGGCTGCTGAGCCGATTCTTGCTAGCTCGTCGGATTCCTCATTGCCTGGGATACCCTCGTGTCCAGGGACCCAGTAGAGCGATACCTTGTGCTATGTTCCAAGAACCCTGAGCTCTTCTCAACAGCACTTCAGTAATTGCTTTTATAGCTGCCTGGCTATCGATAAAGATGGTGATACCTTCTGGCGGTATTGCCCTTAGCGCAGACTCCGGGCGGCTGTTGCCACTGCTAAGACCTCTGCTTGGAAAACAATGCTGTGGTCTGGAAATCTTATGGATTATGATACACCTAGAGGGTCGGAGAAGATACCTAATCCTAGACCAATGCTCATTTTTGAACCATCTGTGTAGATGGCTATAGATTAGGCATTAGGTATATGACCGCTTTTCCAATCTTCCCTGCTAGGGTAGGCGGTAGAGAAAGGCCTTACGAAGTCTAAATATGGCGTCATGTAATCCGTTACGGGCACGAGGCCAAAGTAATCGAGTAGGATCATCGAGGGACCTGTTCTATTTAGTTCGCTGACTGACAAATTCTCATAGCATTAATGGCTGCTGACGTGCGTGTTAAGATGTCTAGCGGTAGCAGGTTGAGAATAGCCTCGAGTCCTGCGATTCGGGTTGTCCTCATTGCACTGATAGTCTTTGGACTTTGGTGATAGCCCTTAAGGTGGTGGTTTTTTTGACAGCTGGCCATCATACAAGATTGCCGTAAGTCA
Organism: Brachypalpus laphriformis; assembly: GCA_945910035.1. NCBI lineage: Eukaryota > Metazoa > Arthropoda > Insecta > Diptera > Syrphidae > Brachypalpus > Brachypalpus laphriformis. The sequence continues at coordinate 14,629,099 of OX246754.1, read as the reverse complement.
GTTTAGGTCTAACTATAGCCGTAGACATCCATAGTATGATTTTGGGGGAGGGTCCCCAGGTTTTCTCAAAAAAATTCTACTACACGAGAATTGTTCCTTAATTCTTAATTCTTTCTTCTATATTTAATCTCCAATTGAGCTTTTTGTCCAGTATGAGGCTCAGGTATTTTGCGCTATCGGACAATCTGAGTGGGATACCATCAACAGAAGGGGTTCCAAACTCTGGTATTTCCCTTTTGTTCGTAAAAAGTACTAGTTCGGCTTTTTGGGGTAGGGGCAGGCAGGAATTTACCTGTTATAAGCAGCACAACGTCATCTGCGTACGCTACAGCTCTGATGCCATTGTACCTTAGTTGCTGTAGTACCTCATTAAGAACAATGACCCAAAGCAGTGGGGAGATTACCCCGCCTTGAGGAGTACTCCTAGAGGCGTATGCTTCGAGCTCTAAACCCTTACGTTCGGTGGTTATGTGTCTTTCCTCGAGCATGCTAACAATCCAGTTAATTAGACTGATGTCGATGTCTAGGTTTCTTAGAGTTGTTTTAACCGCTTCGGCATTTTATTATAAGACCGAGCTAAATGGAGAGGTTTGTTGGTTGAGGCCTAGGTTCACCCCGAACTGTAGCGCCACCTAAGTAAGTAAGTTGTTGCATGCTTGCCTATTAAACAGTGTCCTGTATTTATTCCTATAATAGAGCCAATATGCAATCGGTTGAGAGAGATGCATTTCTCAGATCCAACTAGGGACAAATCTGCTTAGTCCCAAGACATGTTCACTTAAAATTTCTTCTTTCGATTGTATCCAGCTTGAATTCAAATTTGCAAGTAGCGATTGGCGTACCTAGAGTACCCTTATCCGGAAGGATGGGTATAGTTGTTCTTATTCTGGTGAGTTCATCAGCCTTACAGTGCCCCGGCCCAACAGAGATAAATGCTAAACTGCTCCGCCATCTCCTCGGAAGACGATCGACAGTCTAGGTCTACTAGAGTAGACTATTTATAGAGACCGATTCCAAGGGTTTGATTGCTGCTTGGCAGTCCGACAAGATGCGGATGTCCTTCACGTTTTTCTTCAGCCAAGATAAGATTTCCTTAATTGCCATAAATTGCGCCTGGAACACGCTACAATGATTTGAAAGACGGAAGGAGAGTTTAAGTTCTAATTAACAGAAAAATCCAATCCAATCCAAACCAGATTGTATGGTAATTCCCATCCTCAATTCATCAAAATGACATCTCCAGATTGGTTATGGTTCAGTGCGTTGGTCATGTACGTAAGTGTAGTAAAATCTGGACACCGATGTGAAGGCATGTCCTTAGACAAAGATTTCCGGTGAATTAGAAGCAATTCGAAGGAAAATAGGACGAGGAAAATGCTGTGAATTGATTATGATTGATGGGAGAGAGTAGCAGTGAGGGAAAGTCATCCGAAAGCTAATGAAAGAATGTCAACTGCACACGTCTGTGTTTCCTATTTTAGATAAGATTTTCGATTGAAATAGAACACGAGGAAAAGGAAGGTGATTGAACGTTGGAATCAGATGACAGATGACGCACATTAAGAGAACTATTGAGATGCTTAATTGAACGAATAGGATATAGATCCTGAGGGCTGCTTTGAACAGAAAGAAACAAGAGTTTGGAGATTTTTTTTTTCTTTAGTGTGAGTGGGGTTATGGGAGGGTGCTCTAAGACCAAAACTAAGTACTTCGACCTACAAAGTCATCTTTTGTACTAACACCTTAAGGAAAGCATGTAGCGATGGTGTCCTAGCTGAAACCTCTCGTAGGAAGCTTAGAATGGTTTGGGCTGAGGAAGAGATTATATGATTATGGGGATGATAAACCCTTTATGAAAAATTCTTTCTCTGCTACGAGCGATGGCTGGACATTCACTCATGGTATGCGCCGAAGATTGCGAGGGTTAAGGTAAATCTTTTGACGTTAAGCGGGGTAATCAATTGCACCGACCTACAACTGCTGTACAAAGAGTATGTCGGCAATTTGGCGGCATTTTTTCAAAGTATCTAAGCTGATCCATTTTAGCCTGTTCTCGTATTAAGGCAAGCTATGCCTGTCAGGCCCGACGAGACTACGTATTGCGAAACGGACGAACCTGGTTGGTTGGTTGGTTGAAGTGGCGGTTCAAAAAGAACCTAATTAATGTTATTGCGCCATTTTGATACCACAAAACGCATGGTCACCTGGTTATACAAGTATGACGGAGTATTCGGTTGAAGAACATTGATGTCGAGTTTAGGTAAAGAATAAGGGCTCCAGTCCTTTTCTCTGATATTTCTTCCAGGTCGTCGAAGAAGAGTTTACCTAGGGTACGCTGTCTGGTTCTCCTCTGCTTCTGCAGAGGAAGTAAAAAAACAGATGCTCTCTCCTTAGCATCTCTGCAGCTACGGCAGAAGGTATTGTGGGCGATGCCAAACTTAGCTGCATGTTCTCCCATTGGCCAATGGCCTGTACTGATTGCTACTATCCTGGCAACATCTGATCCTGATCTGCTAAGTAGCTCACTTGATTTAGGTTTGTTATAGCTGGGCCATGTCTTCCAGGTTCAACATTGATAGACTAAGTGATCCCTCAGTGCGGCAACAAATTAGGGAGCACCTTTCGCAACGTGTGGAAGTAATCAGCAGCTCTCTGCCCACTATCCAAGACCATTGGTGTTTTGTGAAAAATGTTTTTACATCTGGTGCTGAAAGAATTGACGGTTGATCAGAGGGAAGACATAGGGCGTGGCTTTCCGAGGATACCTGGAGACGGATTGACAAACGAAAACAGCTGAAAGCTCACGTTGCAGCTACTTCAGCAGCAGGGAGAAGTAAGCTAGAGCTCTCAAATGAAGATAAGAGAAGTTCAGCGTAGCGTGCGACGTGCGACAGGCGCAACTACATCAACGCGCTGGCTACAGAAGCACAAGAATCTGCACGAAGGTGCAAGAGTAGGACCGTTTACAGAATCGCCAAATAGCTGACAAGTGGTCGCAGCTCCAGCCAATACCCAGTGAAAAGCCTAAACGGCTCCTTGCTCATTTCGGATGAGGACCAGCTCAAGAGATAGAAAGAGCATTTTGCTACGGTTTCGAACCGCATATCCGCTCCCAAATCAGACTGAAGTGCCCGAGGTGAGAAATGCCCGAATAAGTAAGTAAGTATTTGGCGCAACAGCTATTTAAGTGCCAGGGCCTAGCTTCTCGCAACCACTCATGTTGTGTGCGTTATATTCTTCACACGAATGGAGGGGACGTACAGTTTAGTGCCGAATCCGAACGGCGATTTGAGATAAGAAGCTTTTTCGAGACAACAATACTCTCGGATGTTTGTCAGACGCTCGCGAGAGGTAGGACCGTGAAAAAACTTTTTGGTGTTTTCTGGGATTCGAACTTGGAACCTCATGCGTAGTGATCCGACACACTAACCACTTACGCCACGGCGCCCACAATGCCCGAATACTACGACAATACGGTAAACAGAGGAACTCCACAAGGAGGAGTCATCTCCCCCCTGCTCTGGTTAATGGCGATTAATAAAATCTTCGTGCGACTTGATAGGGAGGGTTTTAAGGTGGTTGCGTACGCGGATGATGTGGTTATACTAGCATCAGGAAAGTTCCTCTCCACGATAAGTCAACTCATGGAGAGGGCTCTGGATAAGGTACACTCATAGGCTACGAGCTGTGGCCTCGGAGTAAATCCGGAGAAGACTGAAATAATGCTGTTTACCACTAAAACCAAGGTACCGGCATTCACCCCCCCAAACTAGACGGTCTGTCTCTCTCGCTTTGCTCGCAGTGCAAAATACCTAGGCACGGTTCTAGACCCGAAACTTAGTTGGAAACTCAATATAGAACAGCGAATTAAGAAAGCAAGCGTAGCCTTCTATGCCTGTAATAAAACATTCGGTAAGAAATGGGGACTCCAGTCAAAGATGACCCTTTGGATGTACACAGCCGTTGCGCGTCCAATTCTTACTTACGGCGCTATCGTTTGGTGGCCAGCTTTGAGCAAAAAGTACAATATCGACAGAATCAAAAAAGTACAGAGATCGGCGTGCGTGGGTATCACAGGAGCAATGAGGTCTTGTCTCAGTGTGATCTTGCATCTGATCCCCCCCGAACTACACATCAAAGACACAGCTATATGCAGCGAAGTCCGGCTTAGGGAATATGGATGCCGGACCACAAGGCCATATGGTCACGGCAAGGTCCTGGAGACGATACCAAGTGAACTGGTTACGTCCTCGACCGACTACACGATACCCAAACTCAACTTCAGAAAATCCTTCTTAACAAAATTCCCTTCCAGAGAAGAATGGAAGAACGGAAGCGTTACCTGCAAACATGATATAGGGATATACACGGACGGTTCGAAGATGGACTGCGCAGTCGGCGCAGGCATTTTCTCTGACCAGCTGAATATATCAAGGTCTTTCCGTCTCCCAGACTCTGCTAGTGTTTTCCAAGCGGAGCTTCCAAGATCTTCCAACATCTAACCCCAATATCGCTATTTTTTCGATAGCCAGGCTGCCATCAAGGCCATTGATGCGGTTTGCATCTCTGCAAAACTGGTAGAGCAATGCCGGTTCGAATTGAATCAACAAAGCACTCACTCGAGAATCACTCTTATCTGTGTCCCAGCGCACAGCAACCATGAGGGTAATGAGCGTGCTGATGAGCTGGTCAGGCGAGGGTCGGCCCTTAACGGCTCTCTAGCAGAAAGAGTCGACATTCCGCTTGGTGCCGTTAAGGGCTATATTCACCTCCACTTCCTCCAGCTAGCCAATCGCGGGTGGAACAGCCTCACAAGCTATGTCATATCTAGGAAGACGTGGCCCAGTTTCAACAAACCCAGGTCAAAAGAGTTACTAGGCAAACCAAGACCAGTTATTGCCAAAATCGTAGCTATTATCACAGGTCACTGGCCAGTTGGAGACCATGCGGCCAAGCCTGGTATCCCCCACAACACCTTTTGTAGGAGCTGAAATGATATTAATGAGAAAGAATCTCTATGTCACTTCCTTTGCAGATGTCTGGCCCTGGCGAGGATCAGACAACAAACTCTTGGCAAACCCTTCTTCGAGGATCTGAGAGAGATAGCGGACAAGAAGATTGGAGAACTAATCCTTTTCCTGAACTCCACGGCCTGGGTTTAAACTTAACATCCCTTTTTAACTAACCACTACGATAGGTATACACGAGTCCGTGGTAACAAAACGGCGCATCCTAAGCGCCAATTGGGTTCTTTTGGACCGCCACTTTACCTACCTACCTACGCACTACGACTCCTAGTAATGATGAGATCACTACCATGATCAAGGCACTCAAATCCAACAAGGCGGTAGGACTTGACGGTAATCCCGCAGAGCTCTTACGAGCAGAACTAATAACATCGACTGAGCTTCTGCTTCCGTTTGTGGAGAGAGCTTGGGAAGCTGAGAACTTTCCTGACGAGTGGAAAAAGGGAATGATCGTCAAGCTTCCTAAGAAAGAAAATTTAATGGAGTGCGGAAACTAGATGGGTAGCTGCGTGCTGTCTGCTGTAGCTTAGATAAGCTTGGGCGAATCCAACAATATTTCGAAGACACATTGGATGCCGAGCAAACAGGTTTCCGATCTGGATCCTCCTGTGCCGACCACATCAACAACCTGCGGATTATCATCGAGCAGTGCATTGAATATAGATCGCCACTGCACCTGCTGTTCATCGATTTTGGAAAGGCGTTCGATAGAGTCAACAGGGAGTTTATTTGTCGTGGCTTACGCAGGAGAGGTATTCCCGATAAACTAATTGCTATTATCAAAGCTAAATTTGAAGGCTCCAAGTGTCGCATTTTGCACAGAGGAAGCTTGTCTGAAGAATTTGAGCTCCAAAGTGGGGTAAGACAAGGCTGCATTCTTTTACCAATACTATTCCTATTGGTAATTAGCAATGTACTTCAACCAGCTTTGTTGGCCGGAAACGGAGGAATTCGTTGGACTCTTACATTCCAATGTAAGCATCTTGACTACGCTGACGATGTACATACATATAATTACTCTCTCACAGAATTATGGATCTCCACCAAATGACAGCAGATGTGGAGAGGGAGGCAGGCGTTATCGGGCTGAAAATTAATACGACAAAAACTAAAATCATCAGCCTTGGAACAAACTCATCGGCTCAAATATGCATTGCTGGACAACCAGTAGAGAGAGTCGAGGATTCCCAGTATCTTGGGAGTATTGACTCGACCGATGGTGGAACCGAACTGGATATAGCGAACAGGATCGCCAAACCAAAGTCCGCGCTTGGGATGTTGTCCAAACTATGGCGAAGCAATGCAATCAGGCTGAACACCAAGCTAAGACGGCTCCAATGTTGAATCCGTGCTGTTATATGGTTGCAGCACGTGGAGAGTGACCAATACTTTCACCAGGAAGCTGCAAACGTTCGTAAATAGGTGCCTGCGCAATATCTTAAGGATTTTCTGACCCAATCGTATCTATAACGAACACCTTTACGAGAGAGAGGTCAGGAACTAAGAGGCACAACCATCCAACGGCAGAAGTGGCAGTGGATTGGCCACACGTTCTGTAAGGGTGACATTTGCATAGCGAACCATGCTATGCAATGGAATCCTTTAACTCAGGATGGCAGAATACCTGGCGGTCCGAGGAGAACATGGCGCAGAACAGTCGAGAAGGAGATACGGCAGTTGAGGAAAAGTTGGGGAGAGCTGAGGCACATCGCCAGAAACCGTACACGATGGCTTGTAGGCGTAGTAGAGGCCCTAGGACCCACAAAGGGGTACAGGACATAAGTAAGTAAATAATTAATTAATTATAGCAGCTTGGCTACCAGTGAAGGTAGCAACATTGCGTTTGAGAGTTGGGAGGGCATTCAGTATGCGGCAAGCCTAACGAATCGCGAGAAGCTCCGCTTGAAAGACACTGGCGCAATGCGGTAAGCGGTATGACTTCGAGGTAATCAGCTTTTCAGACAAAATGCCTGCGCCGACTCCTAAGTCCATTTTCGTCCATCCGTGTAGGTGATTATGTTGAAATCTTTTATCGCCTTACCGCTTTTCCACTAAACTCTAGTTGGAAAGGTTACTGAAAAGAGCTGAAGTTTAAAGTTGGCGTATAATGAACCTAGGCTGCATGACTTCAATTCTGAGAGAATGGGTAGCTTGGCAGGAGGACAGATATTTTATTTGTCCTAGACAGTTCTACAGCGCTCTCTATTAATTGAGAAAAGTTCTATGTTCAAATTCTGCTCAGCTAAATCTGGATTCAGTTTAAAGATGGAATTCATCGAGGGAAGTTTGAATGGCGGACACTAGTACAACCAAACTGATCGGGTACTAACACAGGTGGTGTAGATGTCGACTTCAAATTAAAAACTTTAAATTCCATTGCTGTCATTTCACTCCCAGCTGATTATCATTTAATTCCAATCATGTGTATATAATATATTTCAAAACAAATAAAATAAATATTTGCAATTCATCGGTAATACTACGTGCGAACTTCAGCAGCAGCACAGGTGGTCTACTATCAATACTAAAAGACAAACTGGCAGAATTTTTGCACAATCAATCACTACGCAAAGCTTTGCAAAAAGATACTCAATACCATCTGTGTTTAATATTTTACGCATACTTAACGAAATTAATATAGAACGAGTCAGCTTCAACGGAAAGAAAAACGTTGCTAAGAGGCTTACGAGTATATTGGGTGCGAACATTTCAGCGACCTTGACTGATTCGCATATGCTTTGATTATGCTATTCACTTCAGATCGATCGCATGTATCTGGTAGTTTGTTCTCCTCTTCTCTCTTTTGTTAAAAGATATTTTCTTCTTCATTCTATGTTTGGTAAGAATAGCAATTGATCTTCATTGACATTTGGAATAGATCGACTTTGAGTGGTGTGAACCAACTGGTTTGTTGAAAACAACGTGTTGTGAGATGTTGAGGTAGTGCGCTTTTTTTTATATAATTTATGATTTACCTTGAAGAACATTAGTGGGCGTTTTATGTTCTTTAGTTCGAGTAATTGAATTGTTTAAAATTTCCAATTGTATGCATCACTTGGAGTAGGAGTTCTGACTCGGAGCATACTAAATGGTTGACAGACATTTTGGTGTGGTAGCGCCCGGCGATATCACTCTAGGTCCGCTTTGCTGACATGAAACTAAATTGAATTAGTTAATTATTTATTGAATTAAAGCAAATGCTAAATTTTGTCCTATTTTGAGCGACATGCGCATGCAGTGTGTTAATTTTATTTAGTAGATGGCGCGTGCTATCTAAAGATCTATGTGTCAAAGTAAGACTTCACTTCTCGAATCAATTTGAAGAAGGTGTTCTGTGAAACTTCTTTAGCTAGACTAGTAAATCGGAATGACCTGGGTACAAAAACCAAACATGAAACGATCAACCACGCTCGTCCGATCACCGAAATCAAGCAGCATCAGGCGGGGTTATTACTTAGGTGGAGCACCGCTTGGAAACACGGCGTATTGTTGACATTTTATGTTTTTCGTTTTATAAGTTGCTGTACATACTCTACACAGATTTTACAAAAGCTTTTGATTGAGTAGGTATATAACGCTTTACTTTACTCCTCAACGCTAAAGTAGTTTTCCAATTATTAAAGTGATAGATGGCAATTGGTGAAGGTCGAAAGTGTTACATCTCACGTAATAAAATAACTTCTGGTGTCGCTAAAGGTAGGCATTTGGGCCACCATCTGGAAAGTGAAAGACCAAAGCCAGCATGTGAGTTTAAAAGTGTATTTGCATATGCGTGAGACTGCGATGTGTAGATGTAGGTATAAGAGAAAGATCGATGAGTAGCGTATGCCCCTTGGTCAACTACGAATTAAGGTCGGCGCCAATTACTACGTTTACATGACGGTTTGAATCCGTATTCAGTTCGGTTCGAGTACCATATAAGCACGATAAGATAGCTTGACAATTAAATCATTTGCTCCATACAAGGCCCCAGGAATTGATAACATTCGACCTGTGATGTTGCAAGAGTCAGTGGATATTGCTATTCCATGGCTCAAGCGTATTTTCGCAAGATGCCTTAAGCAAGAATATGTTCCTAAAGCATGGCGGAAAGTGCGTGTTGTATTTATTCTCAAAGCAAAGAAAGCGAGCCATACAAACGTAAAAGACATAAGGCCTATCAGTCTGTCGTCTTCTTTGCTGAAAACTTTGGAACGTTTAATCGATGTATCCATAAGAAAGGTGATCGGCGATGACTTTCCATCTAAATCACAACATGTTTACATCTGCGGCAGATCGGTAGACATAGCCCTCCACAGGGTTATATGAAGCATAGAAAGTTCCCTCCACTTCAAAGAGTTCACTCTTGAGGCATTCCTAGACATTGAAGGGGCGATCAACAACGTAAGGTCTGACGCGATCCTGAACAGCCTACCCAGAGCTCATCTTTACACTGGCCTCTGCAACTGGATTGCACAGATGCTTCAATCGAAAATTATCGTTTCAACGCAAGGAGATGTAATCATCCGGAGAAGGGTCTGCAGAGGAACACCCCAAGGTGAAGTTCTGTCTCCGCTAATATGGCTCCTCCATATGGCGACGGCCTATGCTGCCGATGTGGTTATCCTGGTTTCGGGGAAATTTCCCGAAAAATAACTGGGTCATAGCAAAGGCCTGGGAGTGTTCTTAGTTCTTTTCACCAAGAAGAGATTGATCCCTACATTCAGACCCCGAAATATCGATGGTATTGAACTATTTACCTCAAGCTCAGCTCGATACGTGGGCCTAATTCTAGATTCCAATCTAAACTGAAAGGATAACCGAAAGCATCAAAACAAAAAGGGTAGCTTTCTATTCTTGCAAAAAGGCATTCAGTAATGCGAGGGACTTCAAAACAGCTGCGGTGTACTGGATATACACGGTGGTTGTAAGACCCATTCCTACAAATGGTTCACTAGTATGATGGTACTTGAGAAGCAATACCAGATCTCAAACCTCACCAAAAGCTGGAGGTAGCGTGCATCGGAGTCATGGGATTAATGAGAATAGCAGCAATGGAAACCATACTTTGTTTCATTCCGCTTGATGTATGCTGTAGCAGTCTGGTGCCCAAAACTGTCGTAAGACATAGAGAAGGCCGATTACGCTCATCGAGACCTAACGGCCATGCCTCCATTTTGTCCCGATGAAGGACTACCAGTCGATCGATGGAAACTGATCACATGAACCCGATGCAGGCAAAGGAGTTTTGCTACAAAAATTCTTGATAGAATGTACTGGAAAAACCGAATAGCCATGAAGAAAAAGGAGCTGGTGCTCTATACTATTGCGAAGCCTTAGGAATAAACTACTCCTTTAGAATAAGCGACGACTGCAGCGCCTTTCAGTCCGAAGTCACAGTCAATATACAGGCTGCTGAAGATATACGCGAAAGTTATACCGTTGGTAAAACGATCACTGTCTATGTAGATAGCCCGTCAGCCGTTAAGGTTCTGAAATCTGCTGTAATTATGTAGAGACTTATGAAGACATGTAAATCACTTTTAAACTAGATATCTAGAACCAATGCGGTGACTATCTGCTGGGTACCAGGCCATATGGATATCGAAGAAAACGAAAGGGCTGACGAGCTTGCTAGAAAGCGGTCGGCGCTGCATGTATCTTTTGCGCTAGCTCTCCCTTTTGTAGTGAACCCAATCAGTTTCTTACGGAAGAAAATAGAAGATGAAGCCACCGCTCGAGCAAACAGATGCTGTGTTCATCTGGCCACATGGGCAACGGCCAAAGCACTATAGCCGGCCTTTAGCAAGAAGAGATCAGCCTCTCTGGTGTTAGTCCTCATAACGCACGGGTCGCTTTCGGCATAATTACTGGTCATTGTGCCATTGGCATTCACGCGGAACGACTCGGTGTACTGCACACCGGCTATTGTAGAAGTTGTAATGCGAAAAAGAAATTGAATCTGTTCGTTATCTGCTGTGTGATTGTCCTGCCCTATCCGTCAGAAGAATAAGGACTCTTGGTAGTTACTTTATCTCGGAGCCGGGGGGCTTAGGTAATGTTGATCTGATAGACCTCCTGAGATTCATATCACTATCTGGGTGGTTCTAACAGCGGACTATCTTTACAGCATTTCCAGGGTTAAATAATTTGGGCACAATGGACCCGAACGGTTGGTCTAAGTGAGCGGGGACGCTTTTGGTAACAAAGTACCCATCTACCTAGGTGTGGTGGCCCTGTCCATATATTGTGGATTCGTTGCTCCACTCTATCCACACTCTTGTTACTTTATTTTGTACAAAAGTTTTTCCCAAAGTTACATTTTTTGATACTTGGCTGTTTTCGCACTTGTCGAGTTTTGAACGTTGCAAGGGCTTTTGACAACACAGCGTACTCTTCGACTGAACGATCCACCAAGTATGTGGATCTAATGGCAATCACAAGTTAGAAGTACGCGTCCAACACCTTACAAGAGGCACATCGACTTGCTTCCACTGCCCATTGGATTCAAGAATTGTGTCTCATTCTGTTCAAATAAACTAGTATCGACCGAAATTTGGAAATGTTTCATGTACGTCAAATAGCACGATCTTGGCGGCCAATTGTCGTTGGCACTTCGTGAGATTACGCGACCCGAAAGGTTAGGTTAGATTGGCTGTCTGCACCACGATGCAGACACACTTAGACCAGTAAAGGTCCATTGTGATGCCAAGGATCTACCATTAGACCACTCAGGGACTAATAAAACCAACCGGATCTTTTGATGAAGCGATGGATGTTCATGACGTCTAAGGACCCCAAATCGCTGAGGTCGTCAAGGAAGGGAGCTCCTAGATGGAGCATTCTTTTGCGTGATAGAGCAGGACATGTGCATAGAAAGTGGAGAATGGTTTCCTCCTCCTCCTCGTCCCTACAGCTCCTGCAAAAGTCATTGGAAAAGAGGCCAAGTCTTTTGGCATGTTGGCCGATTAGACAGTGTCCGGTGATGACACCGATAACGCAGCTGATCTGTGATCGCTTTAGTTTAACCAACTCGGCACTACGTTTCTGGTCCAGCTTAGGACAGATCTGCCTCGAAGTGTGACATGTAGAGCCACTATCCCACCTAAGGTTGGTCTTGCTAATAGCGTTCAGCTTCAGTAGATGCTTACATGTAGCGAGGGGCATACCTAGGGCTTGCCTATCTGGCAGAATCCTTAAAGTAGTACCCTGTCTAGCGAGTTCATCCACCCTACAGTTTCCTGGAATGTCTCTGTGACCTGGCACCCAGCATATGTGAATGTTGAACTGCTCTGTCATCTCTGTAAGAGACGAACGGCAGTCTAAGACGGTCTTTGAAGTAAAGGAGCACGATTCCAGGGACTTGATAGCAGCTTGACTGACCGGAAAACTTCGCTTTAAATATCTGCAATATTTCGTTAAAATGTATGGCACGTCGCACCGTCCTGCTGAAACCAATTGTCACCAATACCCAAACGACCATTTCCCGGCCAAACAAACTCGGTTATCGTGACCCGGTACCGCTCCCCATTGACAGTCAGCGCCCGCCCACGCTCATCTTTGAAAACACATGGTCTGATTACTCCGTTGGCCCATAATCCACACCGAACAGTGAGTTTTTCGGTATGCAAAGGTATCGACTTGTTTGTTCAGGCATTCAGCCAAAAATGCGCCTCGTCGCTGAAGATAATTTGTTGGCCAAAATTGGAATCGGTTTCCAACTGCAGAGAACTGCTCCAGAGGTCAACAAGCGAATGCGCGACGCATGGAATGGTCAGCAAGCCTCAGGTCTTGAACTGTTTGAATTTTGTATGGAAACAGGCCCAACGTTTTTCGCAAAATTTTTCAACTTGAAACGTACGAAATGTGAAGTTTTGGTTCTCGCGCACACTCTGTGCCACCACAGCAATATTTTCGGCGCGTTTCGTTGACGTAGTGAGACTGCTCGATCAGCCTCTGAACCATTTTCGTCGAATTTCTTCATAATTTGTGAAAATACATTTTTACAATTTCAATGCGTTGTTGAATCGTGTAGCGCTCCATGGCAAAATTGTGACTATGACCGAACACAATGGCAGCAGAATAACAGCAAAATATTCTCAAAAATGGTCGCAGTCGTCTGTCAGAGTTCTGTCATAGCTACTGAATGGACCTTAATAAGTGACTTGTCTCAATATTTCATTTTTTTTACACCATATGCATTCACAAATGCCTTCACAAATTTGTCTTAAAAATTCTCCCAGCGAAATACCCGACAAGAATAGAAAAAATTGGCAATAGACCATATTTCTGTTTATCTGATTTATACTTATAAACAAAGGTAGCTCTATCGGACCAACTATCTTTAAAGTTAATCTTGAACTTAAGATTTCACACGTTCTTCAGTGTGACCGTTGCATATCTTGGCACGTGCCTAATCTGAATAAAAATCATCCCAAGCCACACTAGCCTCACGTAAGTTACGTGAAGTTTTTTAACAAAAGAAAAGTACAGCAGAAAAAAAAACAACAACCTTAAAATAGAAAGAATTGAACTTTAAAAATTCACAAACGTCATCCATCAGAGACGACAAACTGTCAGTGGGTTTGTACTGATTTGCATCAAGTCACTTAAAAATCAAATTGCCAATGAGAACCTATCACAGTGCTTACACTTTCCCTGCCCTGCCCACCTTCATATCCGAAATAGAACATGGCAAGTACTCAAAAAAAAAAACAAGTCGCCTCCATCTAAGTACTATATCGCGGCGTATTTGAGTCATTTCTGTGTGAACACTCACCTCTCTGTAATAGCGAACGCTTCGATTTTAGCCAATAGTTCCGCCGACGAATCCATATCGATATTTGACGCCAATCCAGCATCATGCTTGACAATCTGTAGAAGATAGTGCTCCAAATTGTTGGAGAAAGTAAATCCCAGAACTGGTACTCGATGATGGATGGCATCTTCAATGTCACGCTGTCCTCCGGGTGTGATAAAAAGTTTAACATTCTCGTGAGCTGAAAATAGACAGAAAAGGAGGGAAAATCAATTACAATGACATTGACACTGACAGTAGAACCTTAAAATATTAAAAATTGCAGTCAAATCGACTCGTTTGTTAGTTGACGATGACAGGAGGTGCTCATCATCGATTCACACTTCCTATTTAGATTTATGGTTGCACATATTTCTTTATGCAAATCAGTGCATTGCCAGACAGCGGCGGCTTTCCATTAGTCAAGTACTCATAGTTTTGCAAATTTTCTGTTTGCTGTTTTTGAATTGATTGGGTGACGTGTTGACCTGTTAAGTGATTTTCTGACGCAGTTTATGGCCACATATGATAATTGCTATTGCATATTGAATGTTTTGAGTTAGACTATGTCTGGATATGGATTTTACATGTGCATGAGTTCACAGTAAATACTGCCAGGGGTAGTAGGGTAGTACCTAGTGATGGGCATAATCGAATGATTTAAAGATTCAAACATTAGTACTCGAGTGATTCATATAATCGAATAATCTTTCGTGATATGAGTGTTATCTCAAGACATCGTCTAAAATCATTTGAATGATCTGCTATACCTACTTCCTACGAAGCAGCGAGATACAAGAACGAAAGCAAAGAGTAAACACAAATACTCGTGTCTCATATCTCATTTCTTATATCTCATCACTCATGTCTCATTTCTCATTTCTCAGTTCTCAGTTCTCGAGTGATTATTCGAGATATGAGTGCTATATGCACATGAGAACATAGGAAGTAGGTAAAGTAGATCAATCAAATGATTTTAGACGATGTCTAGAGATGTTTACCCTTTGCGCTCATTCTCCGTTCTCGCAACTTTGACAAAAGTATGTAGGTATAGTAAATCATTCGAATGATTTCAGAGGATGTCTCGAGATATCTCGAGATATTGGAAGAATCGATTATAATCGATTATATCATTCGAATGCGCCCATCACTAGTACTTGTAGTATCTAATCATTTTTGAATTCACGTTTTGTTAGTTGCATTAGGAGGCTTTAGGACGCAACGCTGGGACGAGTCAGCTAGGTGAAGGTTAAGAGACTTAGAAGCGGGCATTAATAATAGTGTCCAAGAAAACTTAGTTTCCATACTAAAGCCATACTGCATAGAATTCCATCTAACAGCGGTTACAAGTAGCCCTGAAGTAAACAAAAGCAAAAGTGTCCTTAGAACTAGATTCAACTATGTCCGCTTAAGGCGGTCTCTTAGGGAAACCCCACAGGCGGATCAGTAGAAATGCGGTGAAGTGGGAGGGTTATGATCCCTTGTTTTCGGATCATAACCTCGCTGATGAAAGGAAGAAGAAGAAGAAGAAGGCGGTCTCTTAGGGTAAGTTATGGTACGATCCCTATTGAGCAATCGCTACAAGAAGACTCACTGCCTCCTCGGGGCAGCTGCCGGTCAACGAATACTACAGTATGATAATCTGCCTACTAACCGAGTGTCGCTAAACAAGACTTTGTGGTCTCTTGCGCCTTCCTGGACTATGCGACTCGAATTCATTACTGTGGCATACGTTTAAAGTGTGCATCGATAGGAGACAAGCTCTGGAAACAAAAATCCTTAATCCAAGGTAGAACAGCATACGCCGAGGGATGCATCGCTGAGAGAGTGCTTAGTCGTTAGTATGCGAACTCAAGATACCCAGGCGACCTATTGCTTCATTTTATACCTCCCACAGTATACCGAGCTTTGTTGTGGATTATGTTTCCTTTCCCGACTACTCGTGTGCCCAAAATGTATGAATCAATGAATGAACCCTTACAGGGTGATGCACCCTGTTACATCAACTTCTCGGACAGCAGCCTTGCTTCCTCCCAATCCCGAGGAGTTCGTTGCCATTAGGGCCGACCCTCTCATTTTCGCTGATCTTCCATCTCGACTCGGATTCAGTGGAGAGTCCTCCAGCACGCTCTCGGATGGAAGCTCGGTTCAATCCAGTTGCACCACCGTAGAAGTTGGCGTTGGGAAAATGTCTCTAGACACCAGCGGATTCGTTATGGTAACTTCGGCTAAAAGGCTGTGCCTTAACACTCGGCGTTTCTAGAGAACATGCTGCCAGAGACTACCACACTCGATACGACCTTCTTTAGGGACAAAGTAGGTATTGTCAAATTGGATGTGGTATCCGTTGATCTACCAGAATAGTATCATGGACACTATTATTGAGCTGATAGACAAAGTTCCTAAGCCACAGTTTCATGGTTTGTTTCACAAATCAGGCTGGCGTATGCTCTACAGAATGAATGAGGGTTAATTTTGAAAAAAATTAAAGAGAAATGTGGTTTGAACATTGCTAGTGGAAGAGGATTCAGTTCCGAAGCCGCAGATCATCCGTGGGTTCTTTCCACATAGTACCGCCACAAGCAAAACTCTGACGCTTCTGGACGCTGAGAACTCTTCGTCAGGAGGGTGGTTCAAAGGACCATCGAGAAGGATCTTGTTCATTTGGTACTTGGTGTCACGGACTGCTCGATGGATCGCCTAAAGATGCTAAAAGGCAGTCAAGCTTATTGTTTTGGCAAAGTTAGTCTGATACTGAAGAGCACAGACAAGGTCTCAAGTGAGCAAAGACCAATACAAACTGTCGTAGGAGTTGTGACCCTTCCTAAAGATGCAGCACCACAAGACACTGCAAAATGTAGTACAGCTGTGTCTAGATCTTCTACTTCGGAATTCGTGAATGTGGGTACACATAGTATAATACACTTGTGTCTAATGTAGTCACATTGCAGAATCCGGTGTCTTGCGATGCTAGTGCCTCGACGGTGGCACCATCAACATTTCACATGGCGGGTGCAACACCTGTGTCCAGTTCAATAATAGACAGCTTCTGCTGTGAGGGATAGGCTTGTTGGCCACTCTCGTTGGAATGGCAAATTCATAAAAACAAGCACTAACATCGCCGGCCAGTAAGAAGGAGTCAGCACACAAGAACATTAAGCACCAATGATGAGTGATGACATCAAGTGCTGCAGGGTAACCTGCATCATGCTAAAGGTGCCTCTAACATATCATAGGAGCAGTTCGGGAAATCGTGTGGTGGAAATTTGGTGGACTTCTACACAGATGGCTCTAAGACCGAAGGTGGGGTGGGCTGTGGTGTTTTCTCCGATAAGCTCAACCTGAGCATCTCGTTCCGCCTCCCTGATCATTGTAGCGTTTTTCAGGCGGAAATCATGGCGATTAAGGAAGCCCTGTCTTGGCTGAAATGTAATGTATTATCTGTCAGCGATATTAGCATTTTCACTGACAGTCAAGCGGCTATCAAGTCCCTGGAATCGTGCTCCTTTACTTCAAAGACTATCTTAAACTGCCGTTTGTCTCTTACAGAGATGACAGAGCAGTTCAACATTCACCGGACACTGTCTAATCGGCCAACATGCCAAACGACGGCCTATTTTCCAATAACTTCTGCAGGAGCTGTAGGGACGAGGAGGAGGAGGAAACCATTCTTCACTTCCTATGCACATGTCCTGCTCTATCACGAATGAGAATTAGAATGCTCCATCTAGAAGCTCTCTTCCTTGACGACCTCAGCGATTTGGCGTCCTTAGACGTCATGAACATCCATCGCTTCATCAAAAGCTCCGGTTGGTTTTATTAGTCCCTGAGTGGTCTAATGGTAGATCCTTGGCATCACAATGGACCTTTACTGGTCTAAGTGTGTCTGCATCGTGGTGCAGACAGCCAATCTAACCTAACCTAACCTAACCTGCCTACTAACCTACTTTAGCCTCCAGTTAAGCTTTGGATCTAGTCTTCTTCTTATTATTCTTTATCCTAGCCTTGGTCTGATGTTATTTGGGGTCGGCTCTCCTAGTACGAAGTCGCCAGGAATTGCGGTGCAGGGTAGTCATGTCATCAACTTGTGCTCTCTGCATGTCATTATTTACTAGGTTCATCCAAGAAAATTGGGGTCTGCAGGTCTCCTGCTTGACGTTCCGATTTCCATTGCTTCTTATGTATGTCATGAGTTCCGCTGGTCTTGTATGACGTGGCCGTACAATCTTGGTTGACTTTCTGTGATCCTTTCCGCTTAATTTTAAATGTGCTGCGGATATGATCGTTACGTACTTTGTCTAGCATAGTTACACCGCTTGCCCATCTCAACATCTTCACCTCAGCTACATGTAGCTTTTGTTCTTTATGCTTGCTTAGTGGCCAGCATTCGCCGCCATATATCATGGCTGGTCTAACACCTGTTTTGTATACCTTCCCTTTGATTCGATTCATTGCATCCTTCTATTGCACAAGACTTCCGACAGCATTATCCATTTTAGCCATCCGGTATTCATGCGATGGTCAACGTCTGTGTTGATTTTTCCGTCCTTAGAGAGCATCGAACTTGAAACTGGAAAGTTAATTTAGTGAGAAGCGTTCTAAGTCAACTGTGGCACTTGTGGCTGGATGGTCAGAGAACACGCACCTTATGTACTCAGTTTTCTGACTACTGATGCGCAGGCCCCTCGAATCTAAAGCTATTTGCCACTCGTCAAGCATCTTTTGGAGGTCTTCTACACTTTCGCGTATTAACACTATGTCGTCCGCGTAAGGTATGTTCCAAGGGGTGGGTCGTTGATTTTCAGCTGTGAGATGGTTCATTATGAAATTGAACAATAGCGGACTAAGTACTGAGCCTTGGTGAACTCCGATTCCGATCTCGAAATCTCCACTGTTACCTGCTGGTCCTCTGACACGGGTTGAGATGTCGATGTACATATCTTTGATCACGTCTATGTAGTGATTTGGATCTAGTACGAATCCTAAATACCTTTTGCTGGAGAATAAAGGAAGTAGTTGCTTGTTTAGCCGTGGAAGTTGCGAGTCTTGTTTCCACCCTTTACCCTTATAAGCCTCGATATTGAGTAAGATTTGGGCCTTAGAACTTCGGTAGTTACGCTTGAATACGATTAGGCGCCGAGGAGCAACATTTCATTGACGTACTCTAGTGATCGATACAGGCCTTCTTCAATGACAATTCGCCTGCTCTAGTTTCTGACAGCTTCTAGCACAAAACACCTTTGGACTTAGTCTGAACTGACATTCATTACATAAACAATTCTCATGGTTCCCACTAGTGATGACTGACCTTTCATGGACAGAAGTGGTCAATAAAGTTGCAATCTTAACACAATATCGTGTAAGCTTATGTATTTCATTAAGACCAACGTCCTCCCATAAATTCATGTTTTACATCGGTTACCTCGGCCATAAACCTTCTGAATCCCTCTCGCAACCGCCATCATAATGTCCCAGTGTTACCCTCCACAGTTCAAAATTTAATTTCATTTTTCTTAATCGTGTTTCATTACATCTACTCGTAATTGTACAGCACAGCGTTCAATGACATTACCTGCTGTTTACAATGTCCGCTGCAGGCACCATCATCATCAGCCAGCAATGGTCGGTGTGTGCACTTGAACTTGTCTGTTCAGTTCGTTTGCCGGTAAGCCATGGGGGTATAGACTCACGGTCCAAAGGGTGTTTCAAAGCCCCACGGGTACTCATAGTAATCAGAAAATTTCACAACTGCATCCATAACCAACTCCTTCTTGCGTGACAGTGAAACAACATCTATTTATAGTTTTGCAGTTCGTTTACGTGATTTTGTGTAAATTTTTCGCTCTTCATCAGTCGAGGGTTGTTTGTTGCTAGGGGGCGTGTGTTCTGTATTGTATTGTATTGCTGTTGTGTTGGCCCACAATGGATGAAAGAATAAAAATCTGCATTGACGTACTGTGCCACTATTGTCCGATGAATTTATTTCAATTAGAGATGAAAGAGCTCATGAAAGCAGCCAGCAGCAGCAACTACTTTGCTTTGTGTGGGCAGGGAGATTCTTTTCAGATTTTGTGCTTTATTTAGATGAATTCGCCTCGGAAGATGGTGGAGGTGTGTGTGTTTTGTGTATGGCTTTTGTGTGTGGCGTCCTTTTTTGAGCTGCAAAACGTGTGCGGTCTTAACTGTCGCATTTATTTGCGAAATTAGGTTGCTTCAAGTGTGTAATAGTAGCTTTTGTATAGCCACCAACATGGTGTCTACGTTCGGTTATTTCCTTTTTAAAAGCTAATTTCGTACAACAACGGTGTGATGTGGTTAATTTTAAGTAAATTATGAATAGTTACGATGATATATTTCTTGCTGCAGTTTTACTGAAGGAAGCTTGGCGACCCTATGCCGAAGGGGAAGTTCCAGAAAATGGAAACTGGAAGTGGTAAAGGGTTAAGCAATGCCTTACACGCAGCCTGACTGTCACTACGGATACAAATACTACGGACCTTCCACCTGTTCTTCACAACAGTTCATAGCCATTAGGATTGCACAAGTTTCCGCTTGGAGAACGCATATTTGCCTAATGAGAAAAGAAGACGAATATTATCGCTTTCCACGAAGACACCAGCGCCAAACCCTTGACTGATTTTGGAACCGTCTGTGAAAATACGCTGCATTCCACTCCTGGCTCAGACTCTGACCAAAGCCAGTCCTAAACACAAGGAAAGTCGTCTCTGAATTTGCCTATCAGCTAACGTTCTGGTGTCATTGCATCAGATGGCATATCCATGAGACGAAGTCGTATGATAAGTGTATGATAAGCGCAAGATCATCAAAATTCCAGTGTGGAGTATACCAAAAGCCACTCCGCCTACGATCGATGGCTTTGATACTGCAGCCCATGATGTAAGTATCAAGAGCAGAGCCAGGTATACTCGAAAAAGCTCCCATTCGGCTGAGATAAGCCGTTGTTTTGTGTTTAGCGCAAAGGGCCAGGTATTATCGCGAGAGCCCCTTCCACCAAACAACCGACGCGTATGCATGGAATGGTCTTATCATAGCCGTGTAGATTCAGAGAACCTTATTTGGTGAAAAGCCCAATGTCTTTCCGAAAGCACCCTTACACTGCCAGAAAACTGAGAGCGTCTTGGATGTTTTCGACTCGACGTGTTAACACCAACGAAGTTTTTTATCTAGAATCATTCCCAGATTTTTAGGTTCATTGGAAATGCTTAGCACTGGCTGTGTCAGACCAGTCAGAATCCTCCTTCTTGTGAAGAGAAAAACTTCAGTTTTAAGTGGATTTACCGAAATCCCACTCTTAGTGCACCATTCATCAATCATGTTTAGCTATCAATTGGGCTTAGTACAGTCAAGGTCATCTTTGCTGACATTTGAACAATTGCTTCAGTATTCTAGCAATTTCACGTCAAATGTTATCTTTCAGCTCATGAATCATTCCTGGTTTTCTGACATAAGCTCTCTCAGGTTAGATGGTAAAACTACGTTCTCCAATTGAAGTCACCGATTCGGGAGACAATACGACCAGAAGGGAGTGGTTGTATCCCTTGCTGTCAATTTAACTTCCGATTGGTGCAAGACTTACCATCAATCCCGGAAAAGCTATACTTGTACCCTTTTCCGGGGAAGAATCAGATTCTTAAGCAAATTACACTGGAAAACGTTGCAATCGACATATCCAGGGAAGCAAAATACCTAGGGGTTATTCTTCATAAAATCCTCACCAGAAAAAGGTTACCGAGAAAGCGACAAGAGCAATTTGTATGTGCCAGCGCCTACATGGTTAAACTTGGGGGCTAAAACCCAAGATGATATACTGGACGTACAGTTCCACTATCAAACTTATGGTCACTTATCCATCGTTGGCCTGGTGACCTTACAGGTCAAGACTCAGGAATAGTTAAATAAAATCTGTCGTCTAGCTTGTCTGGGTATCACAGGGGTAACCTCACACTAATACACTTACTTACTTACTTATGTCCTGTATCCCCTTGTGGGTCCTAGGGCCTCTACTACGCCTACGCGCCATCGTGTACGGTTTCTGGCAATGTGTCTGAGTTCTCCCCAACTTTTCCCTAACTGCCGTGCCTCCTTCTCGACTGTTCTGCGCCATGTTCTCCTCGGACCGCCAGGTCTTCTGCCATCCTGAGTTAGAGGGTTCCATTGCATAGCATGGTTCGCTATGGAGCTGTCACCTTTTCGGAACGTGTGACCAATCCACTGCCACTTCCGCCGTTGAATGGTTGTGCCTATTGGTTCCTGACCCGTTCTCTCGTAAAGGTGTTCGTTAGAGATACGATTGGGCCAGAAAATCCGTAAGATATTGCGCAGACACCTATTAACGAACGTTTGCAGCTTTCTGGTGATAGTAGTGGTCACTCTCCACGTGCTGCAACCATATAGCAGCACGGATTCAACGTTGGAGCGGAACAGTCTTATTTTGGTGCTCAAACTGATTGCATTGTTTCGCCATATTTTGGACAACATCCCGAACGCTGACTTTGCTTTGGCGATCCTGTTGACTATATCCAGTTCGGTTACACCATCGGTCGAGACAATACTCCCAAGATACTGGAAATCCTCGACTCTCTCTACCGGTTGTCCAGCAATGCATATTTGAGCCGATGAGTTAGTTCCAAAGCTGATAATTTTAGTTCTTGTCGTATTAATTTTCAGTCCGACGACACCTGCCTCCCTCTCCACATCTGCAGTCATTTGGTGGAGGTCCATAATTCTGTGGGAGAGTAAGCATACATCGTCAGCGTAGTCAAGATGTTTCAGTTGAGATGTAAGAGTCCATCGAATTCCTCCGTTTCCCGTCGACAAAGCTGCATGAAGCACATCACTAATCACCAATAGGAATAATATTGGTGAAAGAACTGTGCAGAACGTGACATTTGGAGCCTTCATATGTGGCTTTGATAATAGCAATTAGTTTATCGGGAATGCCTCTCCTGCGTAAGGCACGCCAAATAAACTCCCTGTTGACACTATCGAACGCCTTCTTAAAATCGATGAACAGCAGGTGCAGTGCCGATCGATATTCAACACACTGTTCGATAATAATCCGCAGGGTGTTGATGTGGTCGGCACAGGAGGATCCAGAGCGGAAACCTGCTTGTTCGGCATCGAGTGTGTCTTCGAGATGTTGTTTGATTCGCTCAAGGATGATTTTAGCTATTATCTTAGCTACAGCAGGCAGCACGCAGATACCGCTCCAGTTTCCGCACTCCATTAAATTTCCTTTCTTAGGAAGCTTGACGATCATTCCCTTTTTCCACTCGTTAGGAAAGCTCTCAGCTTCCCAAGCTCTCTCTATAAGTGGAAGCAGAAGCTCAGCCGACATTGTGGGCGCTGCTCGTAAGAGCTCTGCTGGAATACCGTCAAGTCCTACCGCCTTGTTGGTTTTGAGTGCCTTGATCGTGGTAATGATCTCATCTTTACTGGGAGTCGTGGTGCGTATTCGGGAACTTTTCACCTCGGGCATCTCAGTCTGATTTGGGAACATATCGCTAGCGAATACATGGTTTAAAATCATAGCAAAATGCTCTTTCCATCTCTTGAGCTGGTCCTCATCCGAAATGAGCAAGGAGCCGTCTAGGCTTTTCACTGGGTGTTGGCTGGAGCTGCGACCACCTGTCAGCTCTTTCGTGATTCTGTAGACAGTCCTGCTGTCGCACCTCCGTGCAGCTTCTTCTGCTTCTGTAGCCAGCGCGTTGATGTAGTTGCGCTTGTCACGTCGTACGCTACGCTGAACATCTCTCATCTGCATGCGATGTAGGGACTCTAGCTCGCTTCTCCCTGCTGCTGGGGTAGCTGCAATGCGAGCTTTCAGCTGTTTTCGTTCGTCAATCCATCTCCAGGTATCCTCGGAAAGACACGCCCTATGTCTTCCCTGCGATCGACCGACAATTCTTTCAGCACCAGATGTAAAAACATTTTTCACAGCACACCAATGGTCTTGGATGGTTGCGGGCATTGAGCTGCTGATTGCTTCCACACCTTGCGAAAAGTGCTCCCTAAATTGTTGGCGCACTGAGGGATCACTAAGTCTATCGATGTTGAACCTGGGCATTCTTGTGTTATCGTGGGATCTTCGAACTGCAGCAGTGCGTAATACACCTTGCAGTACAAATGGAAGCGGAGGAGTGCTCTTCGGCTGCCCAAGATTTCGGACCTTAAAATCGGCAACTTTGCAGGCCATCTGAAGATTCTAGAGTACATCCAAATCGATCCTATTCTTAAAATTCCAGGTACCATGCTAAAGAAACATCGGTTCTTCAGAAAATTCAAGGTCACCGCCATAAATGCAGGAATGAAGGGCTTGAAGTCTTACTAAACTCGCAAACTTGGTACACAGATGGTTCGAAATTGGCAAATGGTAGCACTGGCGTAAGGGTTTATGGACTCAGGTTCCAACGTGCAATAGCGCTTGGAAAATTACCAAATGTTTCAAGCGGAAGTCCATGCAATAGAACTCTTTGTATGAGAATGCCTGCGAAGGACGGTCGAGGGCACCTGTATTTACATCTTCTCGGACAGCCAGGCAGCACTTATGGCTCTGAAATCTTACACGGTAGGATTCAAACTTGTATGGGACTGTCTCATTCTACTCAAAGATCTCGCATCAAAAAACACCGTCACAGTTGCCTGGATACCAAGACAAAGGCTTCGAGGGTAATGAACTGGTGGACTGCTTAGCGAGAAGAGGCGCCAGACTCCCAGTAGTCGGTCCTGAACCCTCTTTTGGAGTTACACGGAGTAGCACAATCTTGAAAATAAAACAATGGAAAGCTGATTGCCATGCAGAGTACTGTGATAAATTCAAAGGCCTAAGACAAACAAAAAACTTCATTAACCTCAACCGTTGTAAGGCTAAGAAGCTAGTTGAGCTCAGCAAAGCAGACTTAAGGACTTTCACAGGCTACTAGACTGGTCATTGCCGACTCAGGTACCATCTGTTCAAAATAGTAGTAGCAGATGGTAGCACTTCTCCATCTCAGGTGGGCTTTACTGAGCCCTTCAGACATTTGGAACATTGAGCCTGGAGCTTGTTAAGGTTTATCAAGAGCCTTAACCTAGTTCTCGGCTAAACACCGGGCTGGCACAATTGATCTTATAGGTCGAAGTGCGTACAAGGGCCTAATATAGTATAGTGTATAGTGAAAAGGTTTTATTTCAATACGCCGCACCCAATTTAATAAGGCAAAGCCAAACCAAATCATAAGGAATAGGGTATCATACAATCCGTTTCAGAGGGATTTTATCCATTCGGTATGTTTCCCACTACAATCGAGGCATAGGTATGTGGATCTGCTGCATGCTTGATGATATTCCTCAACCTCAGCCACATTCTCGGAGGCGTATAGTATGTCGACCTCAAACTAAGTCAGTGTCTCTGGTGTTGTGGTTTTGCCAGTCAAGTGTTGTTTTCATTCGAACCTCCACTTAGTTACCAACTAACCTCAATTTGTTGTAAAAATTTAATGACTGTCAAGTCCTTCCAAAGGTAATTTCATACGTTGCATGTTTACACGACATTTTGACGATTAATTGAATAACAAGAACAAAGCTATTTTTGCATCGTGATCGTAATTTGCACAGCAATGCACTTTAGATCGTAATTTACATACATTACGTTGTTCTTTGTTTTTGACTGTATCTCCAACGCATTCGCTTCCTGTTTTTGTATCTTGCTGTTGTTATTATTTATTATTATCTAACTATTAGCAAAGATATTATCCACACCATTTAACCGTGTCGTTGCCGCACTTCATGTAAATATTTACGAGACACAGTGCCATGCAACACGAAGACTGGACGACTTTTTTTAGTTTACTTGCTTGCACTCATGTTACACTGCGCATGAGATAAATAATGCAAGCATGGTATAAGAATTTTAATTTTTTTTGCGCTACCCTGAGAGTTATTGCTGATAAAATTCATTCACAATATATTTTCTTTTTTTATTTTAATGGGGTAGTAACGCCAGTTTTAATGTGGTTTTGGTGTGGTAATAATAAATGCCCCCAGGATGTAAATAAGTTTTTTTGTTTTCGGTTTCTAAATTGGATTTTCTTCGCAGTGAATATTTTTAAGCAGACTGGTTGGTGGATGGTATAGAAGTTGGCAGCGCTACAATTTTAAGGCGTTCAATTCAAACTGAAAGGCTAAGGAGGATGGACGTAATATGCACTACGTCTTTGATTGCTCTGGAAAGTTAATCATTATGTAAAGAAGCAATGGCTCTTAACTCAAAGCTGTTTTGTAAACGAATTTTAGTTCATCTTACGGGGCACTGAAAGTCAAGCTTAAGCATAAGCCTACAACGGCTTAAAGATAATAAGGAACTAGGCTAGGCTAGATGGCTGCCGTTAGGTTGTTCCTGTTCTCAGTTCAATTTTTTTTTTTTTTGACGTAAAGCGCTTGACTGGAGCACTCAGACGCAACTGGTCCATTATACTACCAGAGAGCAAACCCTGGTTTACCCATTACATTGGAATTTATTTTATCTTGGATAGTAAACGACAAACAAAGGCCTCGTAAGGGCAGCATCTCCCGATAGGTGTTGGTCCGCTAAGTAACGAGAAAGAGCCACTGCAGCCGAAAACCTAGCAGCTCTGTTAGTAAGCTCTACTCCTACCTCCTCGTGGTGCCATCTGGGAATTTCTCTGGAAATTGCTAACGGCAGAGGACGAATGGTGAGCTTCCTGCGCCAAAAACAGGATAAGTGCCAATTGGTCTGTGGCCCAGAGAGCCGCAAAGGTAAAAAACGAATTGCTCCGAAACGGAAATCAATGCCTCGGATACGGACGGATAATTTGATGACGACCTTTGGCTATCGAACAGGGACAACGATCGGATTCTGGAACGTTAAGATCCTCCTTGACTCACTCCAGGAAGGGCCTTATAACGCCAGATTCCTCCAGATTCCTTGGAGCGCGAATTCGCACGGTATAAAAAAGACATTTTAAGGCTAAGCGAGATAAGATGGTACAATGCTGGGAATACATCTCCCCAACAAAAAACACTGTCATGCTCTACTCTGGTAAAGCAGCTGGAAGTGCACGGAGTTCCGGAGTAGGACTCATGCTAACTCCAGCAGAACGTAGTAGCCTCATATCCTGGAAACCCCATAGTGACCGGATATTGACAGCTAGGTTCCAGAGTAGAGTTAGAAAAATGGCCATCATACAGTGTTATGCTCCGAATCTAGACACGACTGAGGATGAAAATGATGATTTTTATAGCCAGTTAGGCGTCGCCTACAACCGAATGCCTTATTGGGACATCGTAATGGTGATGGAAGATCTTAATGCGAAGGTGGGTAGCGACAACACCATGCTTAGGCACGTGATGGGAGTTCACGGCGTGGGAGACCGTAATGACAACGGTGAGCGGTTTGTGGACTTCTGCAATACCAACCGCCTTGTCATAGGAGGTACGCTGTTTAAGCATAACACCTGCCACAAGATCAGTTGGATCTCTACTGATAAGCAACGAACATCCAACCAGATCGACCACAATGCGATCAGTCGCCGCTTTAGAAATTGTCTCCTGGACGTCCGAAACAGACGTGGAGCTGTCTTCGGACAAGAACGAGATCAGCATCTTATGGTAGCTCATTTACGCCTTCGTACTGCATCCGTCAATAGCAACCGTTAAAACCTACTTAACATCACCAGGTTTAATATCGACAGGCTCATGGTTCCCCAAGTGAGACAACAATTCAGACCATCTTGCCTTAGAAGCAGAAGCAATGAGCAGCATATTGCAAGAGAACATGGATGACCACTGGAGTGCTGTGAAAAATGCTTTTGCGACTGGGGCGCGCACGTATGTTGGTAACAAGCAGAAACACCACCGCGCAAGGCTTTCTACAGACACCTGGAGACGCGGTTCCAAAAAGTAGTGCTTGGTTATAACCCTCGACATAAAAAACGCCTTCAATACGGCAAATTGGAGTCACATCTTACAAGCGCTCAGAAGGATGAGAGTACCACAATACCTCATAGACGTTATTGTTGACTACTTCAGGTGCAGAATCTTGGTATACAATACAGACCGCGGCCCCAAGGAATATAAGATCACAGGCGGACTACCACAGGGCTCAGTCCTTGGCTCCTTGCTCTGGAATATTATGTATGACGGTATACTGCGACTTCCTATACCCGAAGAAATAAAAATAGTGGGATTTGCTGATGATATCGCCATTATTGTCACTGCTAAACTGTTGGAGGAGGTGGAACAGATAAGCAATGCGACAATAAGGATAATACGAAATTGGCTCACCTCAGTTGGTCTAACACTGGCGGAGCATAAAACTGAAGCAGTCCTGATAAGTAGTAGGAAGAAGGTAGAAACTCTCACCATTATAGTCAGCGGCCATGAAATCACATCTAAACCGCATATAAAATACCTAGGTATCATGATAGATACGAGACTTTCATTTAGAGATCACCTTAAGTATGAAGGCCGAAAAGGTGCAATAGCAAGTGCTGCACTCGCGCGTATCATGCCCAACATAGGAGGACCAAGACATAGCCGTAGGTTACTGCTGGCTAGAGTGGTTACGTCTATAATCCTATACGCCGCACCAATTTGGGCCGGGGCCATGGCAATTAAAACATACAGATCACATATCACATCTGTGTATCGAATATGTGCATTGAGAGCTAGCTGCGCATTTCGCACTACTTCTAGCGATGCAGCCTGCGTGGTAGCGAGAATGCTCCCAATATATATCCTGGCAGTAGAACAGCAACGTCAGTACTGCGCAAGTAGAGAAAGAAACGAGGCCGGCGAAAACCGGCTCTATAGAGCAGAAAGTCTAAGAGAATGGCAAGAACGCTGGAATGCTTCTGAGAAAGGCAGGCAGACCCATAGGCTCATACACCAAATCCAGCCATGGTTCGACAGGCAACATGGAGAACTTGAGTTCTACTTAACGCAGTTCCTAACGGGCCATGGATGCTTTCGTTCGTACTTACATAAGTATAAACACGACAATAGCCCTTACTGTCCGCATTGCGCTGACTGCGTAGAAAACGCAGAACATATATTTTTTGAATGCCCAAGATTCCTCGACGAAAGGAATGCACTAAGGAGTGAACTCGGCCATCCACTGACGCCAGAAAACATCGTTGGCGAAATGCTCAAAAGCCAGAAGGCATGGGACGCTGGGAGCACAATGCGCATAATGAAGATTCTAAGAACCCTAGAAAGAGAAAGGAAAGAATCAGACCGGCGAAATACAATAAATGCTGAGCAGGAAAATGCAAACATGCACTAGTCGAATACATCAGACTAAAACCCCCCCCGCGATGAAATGCTTAACGGTAGTACCGCGGGGAAACGGTCTTGGTAGGGGGGTTTAATGGCTAAGAGTCCCACACTGTTACTCAGGACGTACTGAGTTTCGTCTTTTGAAAATTACCCCTCCCAATCAAAAAAAAAAAAAAAAAGACACCTGGAGACGGATCGATGAGCGTACAGTAATCAAAGCTAGAGTTGCAGCGGCCTCAGTAAGAGAGAGAACCGAGCTTGAAGCCCAATATCGTGCGAAGAAAAAAGAAGTGCAGCGTAGTGTGAGACGTTACAAGCGTCAATATATCAATTCACTGGCCTCGTGGGCTGAACAAGCAGCGAGTAGGTGCGACAGTAGGACTGTTTACAACATCACTAAGGAGCTCATTGGTGGTCGAAACTCCAAACAACATCCAGTGAAGAGTCTAAACGGTAACTTTCTGATTTCGGATGAGGATCCACTCACTAGATGAAGAGAACATTCTGCTGTAATGCTAAATCATTTAGACGATGGCGGTATGATCTCGAATTCGAATGAGCAGTTCGAAGCAACAAATTCCCGAATTCGCACCGCACTTCCCAGTAAAACCGAGATCATAACAAGGCGGTGGGTATTGATGGCATCCCTGCCGAGCTATTTTAATCGCTAATACGGAGAGCTTGGGATAGTGAACAATTTGCACAGGAGTGGGAAAGGGGGATGCTCATGAAGCTTCCGAAAAAGGGAAACTTGATGGAGTAAGGTAACTGGAGAGGTATATGCGTTCTTCCAGCCGTAGCCAAAATAATAGTTAGAATAATTCTAGAACGAATTAAAGAACATTTAGATTCAACTCTCGATGTCGAACAGGCAGGCTTGCCTTCATCGACCACATAAACACCTTACGGATCATAATCGAGCAATGCGTTGAGTATAGGTCTTCGCTATATTTACTGTTTATCAACTTCGAAAAAACTTTCGACAGATTGAATCGAGATGCTATCTGGATGGCCTTGCGCAGGAGAGGCATTCCACAAAAACTGATTATCAAGGCTACATACGAGGGTGGTAAGTGTCACGTCGTGCACAATGGTAAGGTATCGGAGGATTTTGAAGTCCAAAGTGGAGTACGTCAAGGATGCATACTGTCCCCGCTATTGTTCTTGGTGGTTATCAGCGATGTACTCCGTGCAGCATTGACAGAAGGTAACTATGGAATTCATTGGACTATGACATCTTACCTTAAACACCTAGATTACGCTGAAGATGTTTGTCTACTTTTACATCGGATAATCGATCTTCATCTGATGGCCCAAAATTTAGAAGCTGAGGCAAACAAAGTGGGGCTAAAAATAAACACAGCCAAAACAAAAGCCCTGAGCCCTTCTAACAACCGCGTTCAACTTAACATTGCCGGACAGGAAGTTGAGAACGTTGATAACTTTCTTTATTTAGGAAATGTGGTCTCGGAAAATCGTGGTGGCACCGAACTGGATGCGTGCAGCAGCATCAGGAGGGCTAAAGTTGCGTTCGGAAAGCTATCCAAAATCTGGAGAAGCAATGTCAATCAGCTTAAGAACTAAGCTGCGACTGTTCTGCTCCAACGTAGAATCAGTGCTGCTTTATGGGTGCAGTACTTGGAAGGTGGGCACCATTAACACACACAAGCTGCAAGTCTTCGTAAACAAATGCTTAAGTATCATCTTGAGCATTTTTTGGCCGAACCGTATCTCCAACGAACAACTTTATCTGAGAACGGGGCAAGAACCTATAAGCATTACTATACGAAGAAGAAAGTGGCAATGGATTGAACATACCCTACGGCGCGAAGACAACTTCATTGCGAAATATGCCATGCAGTGGAATCCGCTCACCCAGACGGGCAGAATAGCGGGCGCCCTAGGCAAATGTGGCGCAGAACAGTAGAGGAGGAATAGCGCTCTTTAGGAATGAGTTGGAGGCAGTTCAAACGTGTCGCAGAACTTCGAACAAGATGGCACGCAGGCGTGGTTGACGCCCTATGCGCCCCGAGGGGTTAAAGGATCTAAGTAAGTAAGTAAGTATTGGAATTTTCTTGTCTTTCCAAGAAAGCCAAGCAAGTACTTCAGTGATGAGGAGCTTACAGTACCAGCACTCATTACATCAGCACCGACGATCTGCCACCAAATACGAGCAAAGGCCGGACAGTCGAGCGTTTCCTATCCAAATGACTTTTACCAATTAAGATTCAAATTCTTCATCATTTTGGTATCCACTACTTAGCGAAAGATTCAAGAAAAGAGTTTGATAAGTAGCAACATTCTATTCAATGCGAGGTAAGGTCCGAAAATGGTATTCTCGATGACTCGATCCTCAGGCGCATATTTTCTACAGCCCTTCCCTCTACCTGCGGCGCTTAATTGAATTTCTTTTGTACACAGACTTGCTAGATACAATGTGTATATGCCCACGCTTAACAGGTCTCAGTGGAAAATAAAAACCTCTATAACTTATGAAAACAAAACTTGAATCCCATATGTATCTCAACGTTATCAGAGCTAAACGAGGAAACGTGGTGGGCATAAAAAAAAAAACACAATATCGTTGTTTACGCCGGTATTTCCCTACCTACGCACATATGCTCGTATATGTGTGTCAACACAATCTAGAACTAGAAATCAACCGAAATCGATTTGGTCCAGCAACCAAACAGCAGTTTCTGGCAAAATGTTCACAAATTGTGGTGACCAACCACAACTTACTAGAACATGCCAACATCAAGCCGTCTGATTACGTTTACACAATACAATCACCATAAAACGTTCCATTAACTGATCAAACTAACATTGCAAATTGCAATTAATAAATGATTAGAACTATCTACCCCCATGTCATCGATTTAATTCAGCATTTACATCCGCAATACGTTTAATTTTGAGGCGTAGCGGACAATGGAAAGTGTCATTAGATACTTCGATACACTGACTTGTAACATCCACTTCATAAAAAAACAAATAAACACCAGAAACGCAATAAAAATCGTAAATATTTTTCTCACCTGTCGTAAAAACAAATTAGTCAACTTCACGCCCCAAACTATCACTATAGAGCATACGCGTGCCCCTAATCATCGTTGTGCCTCCTTATCAAACGCGCTTCGTTTTTTGCGGAAAAGCATTCCGTAGTGTACTATCTCTATCTGTGATTGACACTAGAACCTTGAACTGTTATCGGTTTGGAAATTTTCCAAAATGCAAAAATAAAGAATAAAAATAGAAAATGCGGAATTAGAACATGTTAAGGCAGAGGTAATGGGAGTCCTTCTCGTCAGCAATTCGAATTCGAGGGGAGTTACATAAAGTGATGGAGATTAATAAGAAATAGTGACGTCTGTCGAGATGAGAATATGTCATTTATTGACGTAAAAACCGAGGTTATAGGAGGGAAGATAACGTTGTTATTTTTGAATTACACAGAGAAGGTTAAATAACAACAATCAACTGATCAATCAAGCATAATATTCAAGTGTGTTACAGTGACGACATTTTTTATTCCGATCGTAGCTTTTCTACTACTTTTGGGGGTTAAAAGTTATCCTAGTACGGTCAACTAAATTCTAGTATCGTAACCTACTTGGGAAGGTTACGACACTAAAATTAATTAAAGTTATATGGGGGAGCGGCTACTAGATATCACTTTAGCCACCAACTCCCCAAAGCTAAATATTAGTAAATGGATGGTATCGAAAGGTGTTTCTTTTTCGGACCATAATTAGATACAATTTTCATCTTCTTCGACTACATACCTTGTCGCGGTGAAGATGCTTAGTAAGGACCCAATGATCACGAAGGGCGATTGCAGTAGGGCCACCCATGCTGTAAGGTCTTCGGGGAAGGGTATCTGAAGCTAAAGTGTAGTCAACCTATTTTAAAGGGTGGAGTGAGCGTTTCATGTAAACCGTGCCCAGGGAGGAAAGGCTGAGGGTTTTTTTATCAGTCGCTAAGGAGCTCCTTCAGGTGCCCTGGCAGGGCCTGTCGTAATAAGCTGGCGGCGGACGCTTCTCACCGGCTTACTCGTGGGATCATGCATACAATTTCTTATACAAAACCAAACAAAAAAACAAAAACAAACACAAATACAAATTCCGAGCCTTTGCCTCTAAACGCAACGAACAAGAACAACGAACTGACCGACAAACCTACATACAGAGAGACGACGGACAACGACAACTATACGAACCCTTCGGATTCTGACTCCAGATCCATTGACAATTCCGCTTCGGATGCGGAGTCCCAGGCAAAAGCCGTATCGGCACGTTGCGGGCGCGCAATCCAAGAGAGGAATTCCCCTAGTGCCAAAAAGTACAGAAACATTCGCTTGGCAAAGCATCTGCTCGCACGGATTCTCGAGAAACCAGAGGAATCGTGGGAGCAGAAGGACAAGGAGACGCTACGCTGGGTGGGTAGCGTTATCTCTGAAGAGACCAGTCAACCCGAGACGGGAAGACAGGCCCCTTCAACGAATAAGAGTGTGCCACTTAATAGCAGGAGACCACTCTCAAAATGCGCACGCTCGGCGGCACAAAGTAAGTCTCAGCCCGAGTCGGCGAGACCTGCGAATGGCAATAGGCCCTTCGGCAACACCCCGAACCGTCAACCTGAGTCGGGAGGACGTTCAGGCATGGCAGCTAAAACGGCCTCAACGTCCAAACGTCCTAGATCCTAGGAAGATACCTCCAAGACCCCGAAGGCCAAGAATACCGAGTCGGTGCTCAGGACTTTAATAAACCACCGAGGATGCTGACGCATACATAACTCAGGCCCTACAACGAGGTGGCGAAGGATCACCTGGTGTTCGGCATCTGCGACAGCGGAAATGAGGAGGGCCGTATCAGTGGTGATAACTGGAGCCTCCTCAAGGCAAGACTTGCGTCAGACAAGAAGGCTTTTAAAATGCAGCAACAGGAGTTCCATCGCGTTTCTTAAAGAGGCAGTACCCAAGCTTAACCACCTTTGCGCCAAAGATGATTTATCGGTCTGTCACTGGAGCGACATAAAGGTCCGTCCAAGAGCCCGAACTTGGATTCCTCCAGGACCATGCAGCGAATCGGATATCCTTAAGTTAATCCGCATTCAAAATCCGGACCTTCCAACCGCCAATTGGAAGATCATTAAAGCCGACGAACCTGTAGAGGCAGGAAGGTTAGTCTCATTCCTCCTCAACCACAAATCCCTGGAGCTTTTAAGCAAAAGGGATTACACAATTTTCTACGACATGGAAGAACTGATGCTGAAGATCCATGAGAAAGACGAAAGGCTCATCTCAGGTATGGTTTCCTCTTTAAGTAGTCTTGGATTGGATACCGAACCAGATAGCCTTCCGTCGGACTCACAATCGACGGCTTCCACTTCGACGCAGGCCGTAACGCCAGCTGAGTCAGCAGGCGTTAAAGTAATAATTGGACCGGTAGGTACACCAGCTGAGTCAACAGGTGAGATAAAGACAGTTTCGCTGCCAAAGCAAAACAGTGGTGAATCTTCCGAGTCAGAGGATGGTGACACCACAGTAATAGAGGCATCTGTACCAGTTAGGTATGATCAGCACCGAGATTACTCAACAAATGATAGTAGGAAACAGTTCAATATAACAAAGTCTTCACGATCTCCAGAAGACTGGGACAACTATAAGAACATCCTCAGGATTTTCAAAAAAGAGATAAGGAAAGCTCAGCGAGAATGGTGGAGATTTTTCTATAGCAATATAGAAAGAACAAACGATCCAGTAGATTGAGAAAAATACTTTCCAAATCTCCTTACATCCCTAGTTTTATCCAGAATTCTAACGGGGACTGGACAATGTCTACAGAAGAAAATTTAAACCTCCTCATGGACATGTATTTCCCAGGAAACTCTATACTACCTACCATATCTATACCTCAACACCACTCAATCATGGACGTTCCGGCGGGAATAATAAATACTCATACAATTCATTGGGCTGTTAATAGTTTCTCCAGGTTTAGATGGTATAACACCAGTAGAACTGCAAGAAGCCATAAAACCCTTAGCCCCCTGGGTCTACGTGATTTTCAATAGCTGCCTTAAATTCGGCTATACCCTATCCTCGTGGAAAAGAGTTAAGGTGGTCTTCATACCGAAATGTGGTAAGACCTCTCACTATACTTCGAAAGAATTCAGACCAATTAGCCTCTCCTAATTCTGAAAACGTTAGGAAGGCTAGTTGATAACTATTTTCGTTCAAAACTCAAGGTACAAATCTCATCTTACTCTCAGCATGCTTACCGGAAAGGTTTTTCAGTGGAAAAAGCTCTACATTCGCCTTTAATAACGTCAATACAGAATCCATCAAAGGAGCGCTCGCTAACCTGGAGGTTGATTGCTGCTTACGCATCTGGATAGAGTGAATGCTGAATAGCGGACAAATTCTGTCCGAGCTTGGGTACTACTCAACCAAAAGGTTAGCGCACAGAGGCACACTCCACGAAGGTGTTCTCTCTCCGCTACTTTGGATATTAGTAGTGAATAAGCTACTCACTTCACTAGAAAATAAAGGCTATAAGGACGTAGCCGTGGGCGCCGTGGCGTAAGTGGTTAGTGTGTCGGATTACTACGCATGAGGTTCCAAGTTCGAATCCCAGAAAACACCAAACAGTTTTTTTCACGGTCCAACCTCTCGCGAGCGTCTGACAAACATCCAAGAGTATAGTTGTCACGAAAAAGCTTCTCAAATCGCCGTTCGGATTCGGCACTAAACTGTAGGTCCCTTCCATTCGTGTGAAAAATATAACGCACACAACATGAGTGGTTGCGAGAAGCTAGGCCCTGGCACTTAAAGAGCTGTTGCGCCAAATATTTTTATATTTTTATATTTATATTTATTTATTTTTATTTTAAGGTCGTAGCATATGCTGACGACGTCGCCATAGCTATTTCAGGTAAATTACCCCAAACCCTAAGAGATCTAATGAATTCGGCGCTAAGTTTAGTAGCGAAATGGACGGACAGCGTTGGGCTTAACGTAAATCCGTCCAAAACTGAACTAGTACTTTTTACTAGGAAATACAAAATCCTGATCATAGCTCGCCCTAAGCTTAGAAACACGGAACTCAGCTTTACAAACAAAGCAAAATACTTAGGGTTAACCCTTGATAGTAAACCTAACTGGAAACAGAACATTCTAGACCGAACCAAGAAAGCAGAAATCGCCATCTACACCTGTAAAAAGGCTATATGTCCTAAATGGGGTCTTCGACCTAATATAGTCCACTCGTTGTACCTGGCGGTGGTTAGACCAATTCTGCTTTATGATGTTCTCGTCTGGTGGCCTGCACTCGAAACAAGGTGCAACACAAACTCTATAGAAAAAGTACAGCAATTAGCATGTAGGTGCATCACAGGGGCTCTCAGGTCCACTTCCACAGCCGCCTTAGAAACCCTACTTAACATCTATCCTATTGGCATCTTTGGGAGAATGGTAGCATCTAAAGCAGCCCTAAGACTTAGAGAATCTCTCCAGTGGTCAAGCTCACAAATCACATGAAAATCTTACGAAACTCCAGTCTCAGAGAAACAGATTACATATCCCCATTTATCGATTTCAATATCAAATATAACACCACGATCCCTGATAGATCCGCATTCTAAATGACGCCGAAATCGAAATCTATACAGATGGTTCCAAAACATCGGAGAGTACAGGATTGGGTATATTTCCCGAAGTACCTTTAATGAACGTAGCTCTCCGACTTTCGGACCACTGCAGTATATTTCAAGCGGAAATATCGGCTGTCCGTGAAGCAGCGCGCAGACTCTCTATGCACCTGATAGATGGTAAGTCTATCGTCCTTTACATAAACAGTCAGTCAGCGATCAAAGCTCTGGAAACGCCAACAATAAGATCGAAGTTGGTCAAACATTGCCGCGAATCTCTTAACGAGATTGCGGACAGATGCAATATCACTCTGTGCTGGGTCCTGGGACACAGAGATGTTCCAGACAATTGTAAAGCAGATGAACTAGCTAAGCAAGGCACCGTACTATCTCTAGCTGTCAACAGAGAGGTATCGGCACCCCCAATACAAACGATGAAATTTCGTATGTTTAACGAAGCGCAAGCTACTGTAAACGGCAGATGGAGTAATCTATCTACATGCGTATCGACCAGAAAGATCTGGTCTCTTATAGACCCAAAGAAAACCAAAAAACTCCTTTCATTTAATAGAAGAAGCATAAGCCTCACAGTAGGAATAATCACAGGACACTGTTTGTTAGGTAGACACGCCAGTAGAATGGGAGTCCCAGCAAATGATTACTGTAGAAGCTGCAGAGATGAAGAGGAAGAGAAGAATCTCCACCTCCTCGAGATATGATCTCTTTAAGGAAAAAGCTTCTCCTAGTACTGCACAGGACTCACATAGTATGTGTTCTGCGGTTTCGTCCTCTTCTAGGCAGAGGCGGCAGGTGATATCCTCCGAAATTCTCCTCGACACATGCCCAGCGCTAGCTATACATCTTTGAAGATCTAAGTGACCTGTCTAACATAGACACTATAAACTTATATAGATTTATAGGGAAATCCAACTGGTTTAGTTGAAATTACACAAGAAATTCTAGAGTGCAACAGGTTAAGGAATAAAAAAATTCCCTGGACCGGATAGGATCCCAAATGTAGCTCTGAAAGCGGCGATTAAAACCAAAAGGGACACGGTCAAGATAAATAAATCATACAATCCACTCAAGAGAGTAGTTTTATTGAAAGTTTATCATTTGGAAGTTTTCTCCAAAGACCACATTTACCAATGAAACATAGGGAGTCTTTCCTGATCAATGGAAAAAGCAGAGGCTCGTGCTACTGCCCAAGGGAGATAAGCCCGCAGGAGATTCATCAGCCTACCGCTCGCTTTGTATGTTGGACACGGCGGGAAAAGTACTGGAGTGAATCATCGGTAACAGGTTGGAAGCAGCGATTGGAGAAGCGGTTGGACTATCAGCACATCAGTACGGACTTCGATAGGCACGCTTGACTGTTGATGCCATTAAGGAAGTGGTTGATATACCTAGTGAAAAGGGCCATAGAAGGAAGATGATGGAGAAGAGGCGCAAAACAGTACTATTCCGTCATAACACTGGACGTTAAGATCGCGTTCAACACCGCGAGCCGGAAACAAATCCTTTAAGCGCTTCGAAGTATGCGCATGCCAACTAGCATCAGGGATATTGGGAGAAACTATTTCCGGAAAAAAATGCTGCTCCATGAAACAGGGGATGGTGTGAAAGAATACGCAGTCACTGAAGGAGTCACTCAAGGCTCAGCCGTGGGACCAAAACCATGGAACCATATGTACGATGGAGTCCTTCATTCCAGCTGAGGCTAAAATCGTGGGATTTGGGGAGGACATAGCTACAGTTGTAGTTGCAAAACAATAAAAAGAAGTTGTTCAAATTAGCAACGAAATCATCTCAGTTGTTCGACGGTGGCTAACATCAGTCGGCCTCATGCTAGCAGAACACAAAACGGAAGCGGTACTTATTACTAGTAGAAAACAACTGAAAACCATCACGCTCACAGTAGTAGCTATCAAATATCTTCGCGTTATGATTGACATAAGGCTTACATTTAAAAAAACATCTGGAGTACGTAAGCAACAAATCCTCTTACGTGGGTGTCGCTATTGTGCGAATCATGCCGAATATAAGAAGACCAAGATACACCCGAAGACTACTCTTAGCTAAAGTAGTCACATCCGTAGTCCTATACGGGTCACCAGTTCGGCCCGGACCTATGGAGTGACTTCATAGAAAAGAACTCTAGCAGTGGCGCTGTGGCGTAAGTGGTAAGTGTGTCGGATCACTACGCATGAGGTTCCAAGTTCGAATCCCAGAAAACACCAAAAAGTTTTTTCACGGTCCCACCTCTCGCGAGCGTCTGACAAACATCCGAGAGTATTGTTGTCACGAAAAAGCTTCTTAAATCGCCGTTCGGATTCGGCATTAAACTGTAGGTCCCTTCCATTCGTGTGAAAAATATAACGCACACAACATGAGTGGTTGCGAGAAGCTAGGCCCTGGCACTTCAAAGAGCTGTTGCGCCAAATATTTGTATTTTTTTTGTAGCAGTAAATCAAATTGGCGAACCCCACAGGCGGATCAGTAGAAATGCGGTGAAGTGGGAGGGTTATGATCTCTTGTTTTCGGATCATAACATCGCCGAAATAGGAAGAAGAAGAACTTGTTCGCGCAATGATTCGACATTATGTATCATCGCATAATCTTAGACAATTCATCAAGGCAAACATATTCCAGAATGCTATCATCTGCAGAGGTCCCCACGTCTTTCAAAAAAACAGAGGTTATCGGGCTCCTTAAGGCAAATAAACATGCAGATGCCCCACAAGGCTACCGCCCAATTGCTCTCTTACCTCTCGGGCATTAGCTCCTTGAACGCCGAATCGAATAGGCGCTGACATGATAAAGCCATCTCGGACGAGCAAGCCGGTTTCAGGAAATCTAGAAGCTGGGCCAACCAAGTCTTAGGCTTAACAAATTTGATCGAAAACGGTTTCCAACGAAAAACAAAAACCAGTGTTTGCTTCGTGGATCTAATAGCAGCTTAAACACGCTGTGGAAAAGGGACTCCTGTGCAACCTCCTCCTGATCATCCGTTGCATAGAAATCTGCAACCTGGTATGCGCGATTCTCAACGGCAGGCTGTTCAACGTCTTCCTCAAATGACAAAGTCAGCAAAACTAAAAAGCTTAACAACTTCCTTTCGCTTTTCAACATATATACCAGCGGCCTACCAGACACGCTTTCCCGAAAATTTAACTACGCCGACGACATGGCGTTTGCCTTCCAGCACCAGTCTTTCGGAACCCTGGAAAAGGTAGCGCCACCAGACCAATACCATCTGTCAGCATACTGCAAGAACTGGGGCCTTCAACCGAGCCCAAGCAAATCAGAGATCTGCTGTTTTCACCTTAATCATAGAGAGGCCCGAAGAGAACTCCGAGTGCTGTCCGATGGTGTATACCTGAGACACAACTTTACTCCAAAATATCTGGGTATCACCTTAGACCGAAGTCTTACGGCAATCTGTATGGTGGCCAGCTGTCAACAAATGCACCAACTTAAAGGCAATCACCAAAGTTCAAAGACTAGCGTGCATTGGCATCACCAGTGCAATGAGGACAACCCCAACCGCAGGACTCGAGGCTATCCTCAACCTGCTGCCGCTAGACATCTTTACGCGAACATCAGCAGCCATTAATGCTATGAGAATAAGTCAGTCAGCGAACTGGAAACCAAGCAGAACAGGTCACTCGATGATCCTACTCGATTACTTTGGCCTCATGCCCGTAACGGATTACATGACGCCATATTTAGAATTTACAAGGCCTTTCTCTACCGCCTACCCTAGCAGGGAAGATTGGAAAAGCGGTCATATACCTAATGCCGAATCTATAGCCATCTACACGGATGGTTCAAAAATGAGCACTGGTGTAGGATCAGGTATCTTCTCCGACCCTCTAGGTGTATCAATATCCATACGACTTCCAGACCACAGCAGTGTTTTCCAAGCAGAGGTCTTAGCAGTGGCAACAGCCGCCCGTAAGTCTGCGGTAAGGGCAATACCGCCAGAAGGTATCACCATCTTTATCGACAGCCAGGCAGCTATAAAAGCGATTACTGCCATAGAAATTAAATCGAAGCTTGTGAAGTGTTGTCGAGAAGAGCTCAGGGTTCTTGGAACACAGCACAAGGTATCGCTCTGTTGGGTCCCTGGACACGAGGGTATCCCAGGCAATGAGAAAGCCGACGAGCTGGCGAGAATCGGCTCAGCAGCCCCAACAGAACAAGTTGACCCCCCTGTGTGTATCCCGCCTTGCACACTCAAGCTCGCTGCAGGGAATTAAGCCACTGAGGAGGCGAACACAAGATGGAACTCCATGGAAACTTGCGCCATCAAAAACAAAAACAAATATTTGACGCAACAGCTCTTTAAAGTGCCAGGGCCTAGCTTCTCGCAACCAATCATGTTGTGTGCGTTATATTTTTCACACGAATGGAAGGGACCTACAGTTTAATGCCGACTCCGAACGGCGATTTGAGAAGCTTTTTCATGACAACAATACTCTCGGATGTTTGTCAGACGCTCGCGAGAGGTGGGACCGTGAAAAAACTTTTTGGTATTTTCTGGGATTCGAACTTGGAACCTCATGCGTAGTGATCCGACACACTAACCACTTACGCCACGGCGCCCACCGCCCAACTTGCGCCATCACTAGGAAGCTATGGCCATCTTTCGACAAAGCAAAGACCGAGAGAATCATCCGTAAAGATAGGAAATCCCTTTCCACCCTCGTGGGCATCATCACGGGACACAACACTCTGCGGTACCACTTGAAGAAACTACACCTGACGGAGGAGGAACTCTGCAGAGGCTGTCGTGATGAGGAAGTTTTTGAGGACACAACCCACTTCCTGTGCCACTGCCCGAGTCTTCAACATTCCAGGAAAAAGTTCCTCGGTAAATTCTTCTTCCAGGATCTCGAGGAACTCTCCGGCGTTTCAACGGAAAAGATGTTGAACTTCATCAAATCATCAGGGTGGTTTGTATGCAGAAATGAAGTAAGTGACTGAGTAGTTTTTAGTTTCATTGGGTAAGGGATCACTTTTCCCCCATGGGTACCACAATGGGTCATCGCTGACCTGAGTGTGGCAGAGAGCGTCGCTCCCTGCCAGCCCACATACCTAACCTAACCTAGACCGAAGTCTGACATATAAGCTAACCAAAGCCTCGCAAAAAAATAAAAAATCAGGAACAACGTTATCCAAAAATTGGCAAGCACCTCTTGGGGTGCCTCTGCAAACTGCCTACGCACCTCTGCTCTCTTTCTGGTTTATTCAACTGCAGAATATGGAGCCGCTGTTTGGCTAAAGAGTTCCCACACCAAAAAGATTGCCACAATTGCGTTTAACCTGGAGTGGAATCCTCTAAGGTGATAGTTGATTGTTGACGATCACAATTATTCCTTTTGCTCTCTCTAAGGTGACCATCAGCGTGATCATCACCTTTTTGCGGTCGTTTTTGTGTGACTTTGCTATCGTTTTACGGAGAGCTAGCAAAGTGTGATCATCAATTTTGACTGTCAAAAGTGTGACTATCAACTATCACCTTAAAGGATTCCACTCCTGGATTCATTACAAATTCCCTTGACCATCTACATCCGTAAGATAATAAAAAACAATTGCAGCTACTCACCCAATACGGCCTCCTGTTCGAAATCAGTACCCTGATACATCCTCGCTGTCGTATTGAATGCATAATCACCATCAATTCCATTCGTATTAAGTACAATATCAAAACTGGATTTTTCCAATATCTTTACAAGTTTCTCCATCCGATGGCTGTCCACAAATGCACGTGTTAGCATTGCACCAAGATTAATGAACACCACGTTGTTGCTGCCACCACCGGTGCCG
Source organism: Brachypalpus laphriformis (assembly GCA_945910035.1). Taxonomy (NCBI): domain Eukaryota; kingdom Metazoa; phylum Arthropoda; class Insecta; order Diptera; family Syrphidae; genus Brachypalpus; species Brachypalpus laphriformis. The sequence goes on along the minus strand of OX246754.1, from coordinate 14,586,517 downwards.
GCTGCATCCACATCACTATTGAGGAAATGTTGCAAATGCCATGGCAGTGATTTGTCACCAATCGCATGGATACCACCCATATAGATGGTTGTAGGACCAACTGGACGTGCATTACCCAATGCCTGATAGCAATTCACCAAAAGCAAATCTGCATTCGATTCAATTTCAAAAATCGACGGTGTGTTGATGCCGAAGAAATTCTTCACTATCTCATCCTGTTTGGGTAACTCTTCGTTGAAGTACAGATATCTGTTTACAAAAGATTCAATAAAAAATAAAAAAAATTAGATAAACTTATTTTAGACCGATTTGAGGAAGTGTAAACTGAAAAGCTTGTGATTGATGGGATATTCCGATTTATAATCTAAAAGATCGACGGAATGGAAAAAAACCCCACCAGCGACTCAATGGATACGATAAGCGTACCTGAGAAATTCATCAGCATGGAAAAGGTGCTCAACTTATACTGTTACTAGCTATAGAGGGTATTAGCTGTTACAAACTTGTAGTAGCTTATTACCGAAATGACTGGGAAATGATTTTGCCTTTTTAAAGACGCAGATACTTAATAGATACGCAGATACTTAGGGGATGTTTACAATTAAGTATTGGGCATGGATTTCAATTGTTCTTTAGATTCACGCTTATGTTACATTAGGAAAGTAACCAAACACCTTCTAAATGTCGCCAAAAGAACAAAACTGGATGTGGCCTGGGAACAATACAAGTCCAGTCAGAGGAATTTCAAAAATTAAAAGCAGAAAGCTAACATAAATGCCATTCTTGGCAAAACTTCTGTAATGAGATCAATGGTATGGCAGTATCTGCGAGACTGAGGAAAGTCCTATCCAGACAATCGAAAACTTTAGTGTGACGTGCCCTTTAGTTTGCTCTCCCTTCTATCCCTTCTTCTCCTTTTTATGTTTTCCTTCTTCTGTCTCGTGTATGTGTGGATTCTTCTCTTTTTTATGTTTTCCTTCTTTTGTCTCGTGTATGTGTGGATCGTGGTATCCCACAGACAGTCGTTGTTTGCACACCGAACTGGCAAGGCTAAATAAAGCTATTAAATAGAAACGGAGTAATTCTTTTATTTTAAAAACGATTGGTTGTGCGACACTAGAATCTCTGAAAGAACCCGACGGAAGGTGGACTGAATCCTGTGCAGAATCATTGAGATCTCTGGTAAAAACGCACTTTCCAGGATGTATGACCCATCTAGACAATAACATCAGAATTAACAATATCATGGGACAGTATCATGGAAGCGAAAACTCCGACGAGATCTAATTGCAGAGGAAAGAATTGAGTGGAGAATTAGATCGTTCTACCAAGGATCCGACAGGATTATCCCGATCATGTTACAGCAAAACCGTAACTGCAATTATTCCAGTACTCAAAGAACTATATCTCAGTAGCCAGATCTCATTTGGGGGTATATACCTAGAGCATGGAGAGGGGTTAAAGTGGTCTTCATACCCAAAGCCGGTAAGGCAAGCCACACTACCGTGAAAGACTTTAGGTCAATTAGTCTTACCTCCTCTGTCCTAAAGTCTTTTGAAAGGCTAGCTGACATATACATTCGCAGTAAACTACGCCTCTAGCGGCACACCTCAAGGCGGGGATATATCTTCACTACTGTGGGTAATTATCCTGAACGAAATTCTTCTAAAACTCAGAAACAGCGGCGTTAAAACTGTAGCTTATGCGGACGACGTTGTGCTGCTGGCAACAGGAAAATTTCTCCCGACCCTGAGCGAGCAAATTTAAGGGGAGCTAAATATCATAGATTCCTGAACGAAGAGATGAGAGGTCCACCCCCAGAAAACGGAGTTAGTGATATTCACTGACAAACGATGCACGGGCCACCGTAGCATCTCAAGACACCACCACAGACTATCTGCCGCCATCCCCCGACTTTAGCCTAAACGTCAAAACGGTCATCCCATTAAGGGAATACTGGGAAAACGGTGGGGCCATTAAACCGCATAATATTTCAGTCTTAATCTGACGGATCGAAAACAAACGAAGGAGTGGGTTTGGGTATCTACTCAGCGGAACCTGATATTGCAATATCACTAAGGCTTCCGAATCACGGCAGTGTGTTGCAGAAGTCCTAGCGATAGCAGAGGCGACACAAGAACTATCCACGAAACTTGTTACTAGGAAAGAGATTCATATTTATATATGTAGATAGTCAAGCTGCTATAAAGGCCATCTCATCCGCGGTTATAAAATCTAAGCTAATAAAACGCTGCCGCGAGGAGCTTGACATGCTTATTGCTTATTCACATGTAACATTCTGGTGGGTCCCAGGAGACAAAGGAATTCCAGGGAATGAGATGGCGGATGAATTGGCAAGAAAGGGATCAGAACAAGACCTGTCAATGGTCCAAAGCTCAGTCCTACCTCCCCTAATACTTGTTAAATCTAATATAGCACTTAACATCAAACGACAAGCCGAAGAAAGATAGGGAGCACTCCCTTCATGCCGTGTCTCCAGAAGCATCTGGACAAACATGACAAGATGAAAACCAAGCTCATCCTTACTCAAAATAGTCAAAACTTGGCGCTTCTCGAAAGCATCATTACCGGCCACAACTTATTGGCGGCCCACCGGAAGAGAATGAGGCTAACTACAGATGAACTGTGCAGAAAATGCGGCAACACAGACGTAGAGGAAGACACGGAACACTTCCTCTGCAAATGCCCTAGTTTCTGCAGTACCAGGAAGACGGCCCTTGGAGAGTATTTCTTCAACCATCTGGGCGACCTGTCTGAAAAGGTCACCATCATGAAATTTATAACTTCTTCAGGGTGGTTCAGAGGAGGCCGTTCCACTAGCATAGAACTATAGCTGTTTTGTTTTTTCTTCTTTGCAGTTCTTCAGCCAGGAAACTCCACGTCAGGGGAGCACAATGGATCCGTGTGAGATCCGAGTGCAGGCTGCGCTCATTCGTTGCAGCTAGCCCCTTTAACCTAACCTAACCTAACTGCCATCACAAAACTACAAAGACAAGCGTGCATTGGCACAATCAGCGCAATAAGAGCAACATCATCATCTCCTTATTTACGTACTTAGGTGGCGCTGCAGTTCGGGGTGGCGCTACAGTTCGGGGTGGACCTGGGCCTCAACCAACAAACCTCTCCAATTAGCTCGATCTTTAGCTAATTGCCGCCAGTTGCGCACTTCAAGTTGGTCGAGGTCCCCTTGAACTTGTGCGCGCGACCTACGGCGATGATTTACCTCTACTGCGTCGTTCCTCGGGGTTAGATTCGAAGACTCTGCGAGCCGGAGCGTTGGTGTCTATTCGCTCTACATGTCCTAGCTGTCTCAAACGTTCAATACGCAGTTTTTGACTCGGTCGATGTCGCTGTACATCTCGTATAGTTCGTCATGAATCTTCTCTTCCAAAATACATCAACGCAAATGGGACCGAATATCTTACGAAGAATTTTTCTCTCGAAGCGATCAAGGATACATTTATCCTATTCTTTGCTTGACTTTTGCGCTGATGTTGTTTTCAGAGTTTATAGCAGAGCCAAGGTAGAAAAAGTCCCTTACTACCTCGAAGTTATAGCTGCCCACTGGAACGTTCTGTTCCCTTCTTGTTGACAGCATATACTTGGTTTTGCCCTCGTTTATCGCTAAACCCATTTGGCCGCTTCCGCCTCAATGCTTGCAAATGCACCGGTGACAGCCCGCTGAGTTCTTCCGATAATGTCGGCGTATGCAAGCAGTTGCATAGACTGTAATAGATTGTGCCTCCGGTGTTGACTTGTGAGTTCCGCACAATCCGTTCAAGTACAACATTAAAGAACTCACATGACAGCGTGTCACCTTGTCTAAAACCTCTTTTGACATCAAAGGTCTCGCTGAGGTCATTGCCGACCTAGATGCAGCAGCGAGCGTTCTCCATCGTCAGCCTGCACCGACGGACAAGTTTGGCAGGAATGTCAAAACTAGACATGGCTCTATAAAGCTCTTCTCTATAGATGCTGTCATAGGCGGCCTTGAAATCGATAAAGAGGTGGTGAGTATCGATTTGGAATTCTTGGGTTTTCTCCAGGATCTGTCGAAGTGTGAAGATATTATCGATGGTGGACTTTCCTGGCCTGAAACAACACTGAAATCGGTCAATCAAGCTGTTGATAAAAGTTTCAGGCGTTCACACAATATCGGAGAAAAGATCTCGTATGCGAGGTTGATGAGACTTCTTCTTCTTCTTCTTCCTTTTATTAGCGAGGCTATGATCCGAAAATAAGGGATCATAACTCTCCCACTTCACCGCATTTCTACTGATCCGCCTGTGGGGTTCGACTTGGGTTGAGCAGACTGATGCCTCCATAATTGGCGCAGTTGAGAGGGTCTCCTTTCTTGTGGATCGGACAAACGATGCTTAGATTCCATTTTTCATACATTCGTCTGACCAAATCTTAGAGATAAGTTAGTGTATGCTCTCTTCCAATTCAACACCAGCTGCCTTGAAAAATTCGGACGGTAAGCCATCAGTTCCATCAGCCTTGTTGGAACTGAGCTTGTATATCGCTATCTTCACTTTGCTTTGGTCAGGTGGACGGAAATTTTGGCTATCATCGTCTATGTTGAAGGGTTCATTTCCGCCTTCTTTAGATTTTGTTGGATCTCAGTGCAAACCATTTGCACATCAATTTCAAATGTTTTTTGAATTCCTTACCTTTAAACCACAACTACGTTCCCCACTGATGTTTGTAAGTAAAGCTGTACAGCAACCTTGGACTCTCGATGACACTGAGGGTTTTTTCTATTAGAATTCATTTATGGCTCACTCAACTTTTTCCAGAATCATACTGAACTTTACCACAATGCTTCTACGAGTATAGCAGTTTTTATTAATCTCCTTGACTTCGCTTTAGCTGTTGATACAGCGACTATTTGTAATTGTATCTATAAATATACACACAACTCTAGATGGTAACATCATCACTGCGTCGGAAAATTCGGAAGCAGACAACTAGCCGCTGAAAACCCCAATCGCGATACACGCATTCGGAAAGATAGATTCCTCGAATTGTACAGCTCACATCATCATTGGGAGAGTACCCAGAAGCGCTTCACCAGAAACGGGTACAAAGTCTGCTGGTATTCACAAATTTCGCAATAAGTACTTATAGGCTATTGTTAGATACAATTTGATTCAGAACTGAGAAACTGCATTGTATTGTTTGTATTGTTTGATAAATAGGAAATTCTGGTTTTGTTGAATGTTAATAAAATCAATTAGCTTCGGAGAAGACAAACAGAATTATTATCGTGAAGCCGCACATATATTCTGTTTCAACCTTTGTAATCTGCGCGGTAGTCGTCTTTTTATGTAATACACTTCCATATTGTGTCAATAGTCGTTAAACAGAAAGTAACACCTTCGTGTCAAATATTTGCTTAAACAACTTTTACAATGTTGGTGCCTGGTATACGTTTTAGAGTAGCCAATGCATTGAAAGCTAATAGCGATTCGTTCAATCACCCCTATTGCGGATGTCGTCTGTGTAAAGCGACAGTCGACTCGACTAATAGTTTACATAAATATGGTAATAAATGGGCGCGTTTGAGTTGTCGACTACTTGCTAATGCATTCTCTTCTAACATTCTGACAGACTAGACCGTTCTAAGCAATCAGAACGCTCCTTGTACTTTGTGTGGGAAAAGAGTCGACTGGGTCGCCGCTTTCGATAGAAAACACGCATGGATGCACGCACACATTCACTATATTAACTTAAATTTAAAGACTTGACACGAACTTCAAGAGACAACGCGGAGATAGGAACAAGTAATGTAAACAATTGAAAGCCTTGTGGTACTTATACTAAGCGTTCGTCAATCTGGGCATTTCTTCATGTATCTATTGTTACAAACGATTTATATGTAAATACATACACATCTCTATCGGTCCTATACAAAGGACAAATAATTAAATGGTTTTCCCGGTTTGATGTGGCTCGCGTGGTTGTTATCGGTAAACTGTCCCTATTTTCGTTTTTCTTTCTCTTTTATAGCTTTCCGACGAGGTTGGGTCCTGGATGTTCGAGTGCGTATGTGTGAGAGTTCGGCCCTTCCTGAACAATCATCTTTATCTCCTTAAATCTCCTTGAATCCAAATCAGGAGCAAGTGTACACCACTGCTTCCAATAATCGGTCGAGTAAATTGACAAATAACCTCTGCTGCTGGTCAAACAGTTCACAATGTTCTCGATCACATACCGATCCTTTTCAATGACGGTCTTAACCACATAAGGGCCTTGCACTTAGGCTCTAACTTTCGGCTTTCTCCAGTAGTAGTCTCAATGTTCGCAATCAGAGCAAGATCACCATTCTTATAGACTGACGGCTTTTTGTGCTTTCTGTCAAATCTTCGATTCGGCGAACTGCTTCTTCACGTTGTTCTGCTACTGTCGGCGACTCAGACTGGGCGTCTTGTAATATTTTTTACAATTTCTGCGCGCTCAATGGGTTATAAATACCCTTAATATGTTTACACACAGTACGGGCGTTGGAAAGGATAGATAGAATGAGAGTTTGGTGTAGTGGTTTGAAGCTAAGTTTTTTATGCTTCAGAGAAACGCCGGGGGTGGCGTCCAGATAACTGGGAAGATTTTTTTTTTTTGTCTTTGCGTCTGATTCACAGTACTTCTTTCGTGATTACCGATGTCATAGGCAAATCAATCATCCAACAGATCGAACAATTTTTCCAGGCATATGACCAAGCCAGGCATGTATCCAAAGACGGTAGACTTCTTTCCAATGTGGAGGACATCTTACGCAGATGGAGCGAGCACTTTTCAGAATTGCTCAATCCCGAACAGGGCACCGAAGATGACAGACCTATGGTCGAGAGTTGGGCGGAAAGTAGTCCTACGGTAGAGGAAGTAACTTTGGCGATCAAAGCGCTAAAAGTTGGCAAATCTGCTGGTGTGGATGAAATTCGGCTAGAAATGCTCAAGGCTTTTGGTAAAGAGGGAGTGCAATGGCTCTCGCGTGTCATTAAAGTGGCCTGGGAACGCGGTGAAACACCTGGCGTTTGGCAAATGGGGGTGATAGTACCTCTTTTTAAAAAAGGAGACAAAAGAGATTGCGCCAACTATAGGGGTATATCTCTTTTAAGTCTCCCTGGAAAAGTCTTCGCTAAGGTGCTAGAAAAGCGTTCCAGAGCTGTGGTTGAGGACAGTTTGGGGGATGAGCAGTGTGGTTTTCGTCCCGGTAGAAGCACAACCGACCAGTTGTTCACTCTCAGAATGGTTCTTGAGAAGGCCTGGGAATATGCCAAACCTGTCTACACTTGTTTTGTGGATTTGGAAAAAGCATATGATAGGGTTCCTCGAGGCAAACTCTGGAGTGTTCTGCAGGAGTATGGGATTGCTGGTTCCCTGTTAAGGGCGATTCAGTCGTTATATAGAAACTGTAGAAGCTGTGTTCGGATAAACGGTGTTAAATCAATACCTTTCACTGTGGGCGTTGGACTCCGCCAGGGGTGCGTTTTGTCACCTCTCCTCTTCATTGTATATATGGATTGGATGTTACAGCGCAGCCGTGGCGGGGAATGTTTCAAAGTGGGAGACCTAAGGATTAGTCATCTGCTCTTTGCGGATGATTTGGTCATCCTTGGGTCCTCTCAAACCGAACTTTAGCGCGCACTCAAAAGGTTTGTAGCCGTTTGTGATGATGCTGGAATGAAGATCAATGTGAACAAGAAGTAATGGTCGTTTCCAAAAATCCATTCAGTGCACTCTGTATGTTAGTGGAGTTCCACGAAGCAGGTGGAGAAGTAAGTACCTCGGGGTTTTATTCACGAGTGATGGGAGGAGCAATGCCGAGTTATCCTGTAGAATTGGTCAGACTGGATCAATTTTGAGAGAGCTTGGCCAATCTGTTATAAGGAAAGCCAAACTTAGTGTTCAAGCTAAGCTATCGGTTTTTGACTCGGTGTATGCGCCAACTCTCACCTATGGTCATGAAATTTGAGTAGTGACCGAAAGGATAAGATCGCGGATACAAGCTGCCGAAATGAGGTTCCTTCGCGGTGTCGTTGGAATAACTCGTAGGGATCGAGTGCGCAACACCAGAGTACGCGAGGCGCTCAACGTTGAGCAGTTACTGCTCCGAACGGAACGATCTATGCTTCGATGGTTTGGTCACGTAGTGCGTATGGCCCCAGACCGGCTTCCAAGACGCGCCATGGTTGCCGTGCCATCAGGTAGGCGACTTCGCGGAAGGCCCAGAAATAGTTGGTTGGATCAAGTCCGACATCTCTCCTGGAGCCGCTTAGGGATTCCTCCTGATGAATTGGAGTCAATGGCGGAGGATCGAGAAAAATAGAGAGTCCACCTGAGCATCCTACCCCCGCGACCCTCATGAAGGATTAGCGGGCCATTGAAAATGAATGAATGAATGAATGAATGACCAAGCTATTGCCAGTGTTATCCCTTCGCAGTAGATCGGATTGACTTTCTATATTTCATGAAAAATTAATAAATGCTTGCTGACATCAGGAATTGAACCATGAACCATTAGCCTGCCAATTGCCGACGTTACCACTACAACATTGCCACCCCCAATAAATGATTGCATTGTCAATGCTCCCAATAAATGATTGTCGCATATATATCTCGAACCGGAAAATCAAACACCACCTCGGTCGGGGTGTGACTGTGGTGACTGGGCGGCTGGTGGGTTTGTCGGTATTTTGTCTGATCCTCCTATCTCTTGGACGACATGTTCCCAACTGTGTCAGACTCGTCGCAAGACAATCGCGGTACTCATCTAGTACCTTTTCCCGGCACTAGGTCTCGTCCGTTTGTAGCTTACTATTACCTCGTACCTTAATCTTCTCTAGTCGACACTCCTATGACTCAACAATAAGTCGTTCATCGGTGTTGGTGACAATATCGTTTTCCAATAATACTCGCTTCGAAATGATGTGGTTCGGCACCATCAACAACGCTGCTTCAATCGAGACATCAACAACCTTAATTTTGCTCGATACCTTGGGTTTAGGTTGAGTAGGGTTATAATGCATTCAAGAAACACTAGGCACCAAGGTGAGCTCATCGCGATCCCTACGGATATAGGCCCGATACCTTAATCCATGCACATAGGGGAGGTACGTAGAAGTGGCGGTTCTGTAAAAACAGAAACCCAATTAGCACAGTTGTGCCGCTCATGCGACTTTGGATGTTGATGTGTGTTGGTGAGGACAATCTAGAGCCAGCCTATCCATGCACATAGTCTGAAACTTAACTATGTCCTTCCTCTAGCATATCGACGATCTACTTTATCAGGGAGTTGTGAATGTTGAGGTCCACGTTTGTTCTGACATTGCTAAAGGCTCCTCCTTTGGAAGACAAGATTCATGACGAACTATACGAGCTATACAGCGACATCTTACTTTCTTACTTTCATCAGAGTGATGGAGAGATTGGTTCCACCTTGCGGAGATATGGCATCAAATCACCAGTGGACCTTTTTCTACGAAAGCGAAAGTACTACCGCTAATTAAAGAGCTTTCGGGATTCAAGCTATTTCATAGGCTGACGATTTATCAGCGCTTCCATGACTTTGGAAAGAAGTGCAATGTAGTAATAGTTGGTAGGAGAAGAAGATTCGCCTTTTTTAGGGACGGGCTGGACAAATGCTGTTATCCATCTGCTCGGAAAGAGTCCAGAGGAGTAGGTTAGATGAACAAGCTTATGCAGTGGTTCAGAATTATGGGTGAAATACCATCTGGACCAGCGGATTTGTAAATGTTACGATTTTTAAGTACACTTGCCACTGTACGAGTGCAAAAGTGGGTTTGTCCCATAGAAGGATAGGGGAACGCAGGGCACAATCTCGTAGTGCAGAGCTTGTATGCAAATTTAACTTCGAGCAGATTGGCCTTGTCTAAAGAGCAGACAGCTGGAATGCCATTATAAACTAACTTTGGGATGGAGGAAGAGGTACAATATTTTACATTTTTTACGAACGACAAGAAATTTCTGTTACCTTTGGGACAATGTAGAATCTTTGGACTCCATTTCTGGTCATATTTGAATATATCACGACAAATGTGGGCATTACAGTCATTTCTGTCACGTTTGAATTTTTTCAGGTTTTCCTCGGCAAGGTCGGCCTTGTAAAACCGGACACATAACTACCTCAACTTTATGGTTCAACTACTGCTATGCCAAATCACAAAGCAAGGTTGTTAAGATTGTGATTGCGATTGTGATTGCTATTTTGCTCCGAGTAGGTACATACACAAATCGTTTGGGTTTCTATACACTTGCTTTGGTAGGTAGTATGTATGATCCCAGGGAGAAATAGCTTCGAGAATTTTATTTTTTTGCACTTAAGTACATATGCTTACACTCGTAAAGTTTTCGTCTTTAGTTTGCTTAGATTTGTGGTGTTTATGTGTGTTTGTTTTATCTTAAACTGCATTGTACACCAAAGAGAACAAAGCAATAATTCCTAATTGCGATCTTAAGAGTGATGAAGTCTTAACTGCTCTTTCCATAATTGCTCTCTATGATCACTGTTCACTGAAAATCGCTCCTAAATTCATCTCTGTCAGCACATGTTCGCACTAAATTATTTTAGTCGAATCGCTGATTTTAGTACTACAATAAGGTTTATCTGTGCGCATTCCTAATATATTTATCTTTATTAAACCTCAAATTGTATTGAAATATCTATCTTAGGATAAACATAACAAAAATTAAGAGCCATACTTTTTTAAAACCAAATTGAAGCCATAAACCTTCTTTGTAGACACTAAAGACTTCGTGGCATTAATTTTAACGACACCATTTGAGGTCGTAATTGACAATCATGTGAAGTCATAACGCAACTAAGAAAGACTTGAGGTAATTTGGTTTATGCAGTCATTACCACACTTACTTGTGTTAGGCAAATAAATGTATTTTTAGGTCCAAAAGAAATGTTAGTGATACCATAACCAGAAAAAGTCAAAGATAATTCCCTAAGGATGACTGTGCTAGAAAAAATACCTCTCCACGACAATCAACATGCCTACAGAGCAAGAAGATCCACCGAAACCGCACTTTACCTGCTGACAAGTTGAGTTCAGGATACACTGGAGAGCAAGGAAACAGCAGTATGCGCTTCTCTAAATATCGAAGGAGCCTTCGACAACGCCTCGCATGAAGCAATTAGGAGGGGTCTCGAAATAAAAGGAATAAATCACACAACAAGTAGTTGGATGTGTGATATGCTGAGAACTGGGACTGCTGGGACAGAGGTGGGACAGAAACCATCACAATAAGCACCATTAGAGGCTGCCCACAAGCAGGGGTATTATCACCATTGATGTGGAGCTTAGTAATACATGAACTACTGCACAAATTAACAGATGCCGGCATTAAGCGCCAGGGATACCAGGGCCGATGATATAGTCATTGTCGTAAGACAAACATTTTATGAAACGCTATGTAAAATCATTCAAAAGGGTCTAAGAATCACACAGAAGTGCTGCGAAGCGGTAGGACTTAGAGTGAATCCTACCAAAACCACTGCGATACCCTTCACCAGAAAAAGACGCTAAAGAGTACGCAAGCTATCCTTCTGGAAACGACCAGGGTCAACCCACAGAAACAAGTGAGGTATTCAGACAGCAAACTCCTTTGGAAAGAACATGTAGAAGCTGTGGTAACCAAAGCCACCAGAGCACTTATGGTGCGCAGGAACATTTCAGGAATAGCCTGGGGATGCAGCCCAGCTACACTGAGGTGGATATACACGGTGATAGTAAGACCCACCATCACATACGCACCGTATGTGGCATGGGTAAACAGAACAAGGCTAACCACGACGTGGACATCCCTGAGCAAAATGCAAAGATTAGCCTGTATATGTATAAGAGGAGCCGTGCGAACCTATCACACAGCAGCACTAGAGGTAGTCGTAAGTATACCTCTACTATACATAGTGCTAGAGTGAATTGCCAAGGAGACCATATTGAAAATTAGCAAAGACGACATCGGGAAAGGAACATGCATCGCAAACGAAGAGCGAGTAACCCTATTCAAATCGGTGCAGCTTCTGGACTGGCCCAGCGATAATATTGTCAGGAAATACTGCTTTGAATCTCACACGAGATCAAATCCAAATTGGTATGAGAATGCTTCACCAGGATCAACAAACTGGGAGAGGCAAATAAAGTAACTCTCTACTGGGTACCAGGGCATGTAGGAGTTGAAGGGAACGAAGCAGCTGATGAACTAGCAAGGAACGAATCAGACACACCGTTCCTTGCCCAGAAATCTTTTGTGGGATAGGAACCCACAGAATACAAGAAAGTGGAAGAGAACATATAGGTCAAGCATCTCACAACCAGAAAAGAAGCAGAACCTGCCTAAGAGTTAGCAAGAATCGACTTCGCATCTTGACGGGCATGTTATCGAGTCACTGCAGACTCAAGGGAACTCAAGAAACTGGGAATAGGGGGAAAAGGCACTGCAGATTCTGCAGCGACTTCGAAGAAACACCAGCGTACCTTCCTATGGAATGCGAAGTACTGATTTACAAAAAACGAAATCACCTATGTTAGGTGCCTATCTCCTATCAGAAATGAATCTACCTTCGCTGGATCTACTGAAGATACTCCGGTTTGCTGTAGCAGCTGGACTGGAAGAAGTGCTCTACACCGAGTATATCATCGACTAGAGCCTCAGTTTGGGGGCACATTGGATCTGTCAAAGGTCGCAGTGCACTCACTATAAGTGTATATCTATCTAAGGATACCATTTGATTAGATACAGCACAACCTTCACTTTGAAAAAGTACCTATTTAGAAGTTCATCCGAAAAATGTTGTTAGTCTTGGCTTTGAGATGGCTTAGAGATGGCTGACTAGTTCAATATTCAGCTGTGTACGGTGCCGGGGCATAAGGACATTTAATGGAATTGTAAGGCCGATGAACTCGCCAGACAAAGCCATCTTAAGTATACCAATCGCTACTTGCAAACTAAATCTTAAGCTGGATGCTATCGAGAGTACAAATCTTATGTGGACAAATGGTCCTACATGTCTAGCGCCAAAACGGAGCTGGACCTAAAACACTCTAAGAATTTGATTTCTTTCAACAGATTGCATATCGGTGCTACAATAGGTGTCATCACAGGGCACTGTCTAATAGATAAGCGTGCTACAAAACTGGGCCTCTTTGCGAACGAATTTTGTAGAAGCTACATGGATATGAAGAAGACGAACAAACTATTCCTCACTTTCTTTGTTTCTGCACAACTCTCTTGCGTAGAAGGAAGCTTCACCTACTTACTTACTTAAAGGGCTCCCGACACTTGGAGAGTTTCTGCCTGAGACACGGCTTCCTTCCATCCTCTGTGATCCTGGGCACGCTGCTTTCAGTTGTGAACTCCAAGCTTTTTGACGTCCGCGACAGCTTAGTCTTTATACCGGCGGTTCGATATTTTTGCCGTCTCGAACCTGGGGGCTGAAATTCGAAGATTCTTTTGGCTGGAGCATTGTTGTCCATTCGCTCGATGTGACCGAGCCAATGTAATCAACGTGTTTTGGCTTTTTGGACTACATCACACCCTGGTACAACGCATAGAGTTCGCGGTTGTATCTTCTCCTCCATTCGCCCTCCTCACAAGTGGGACCTAATATCCGATGACAAACACAAAATTTGCTCTCCTTTCTTACTTATCGTCCAGCACTCGCCGCCATAAAGCAAGACTGGTAAGATGAGCGTCCTGTAGAGCATTAATTTGGTCCGTCGACTTAGGAGTCTTGGACCCAGTTGTTTTGCGAACCGAAGTAGCAGCGGTTTGCTCAGGTTATTCTTCGTCGGACCTCCACGAAGGTGTCATTTGTGGGATTTATGTTTGCTCCGAGGTAGGCAAATTTCTTAACTACCTCGAAGTTGTAGTGAGCAGATCATTTTTTGTTTGTTGACAATATGTACTTAGTTTTGTCTTCATTTACCCCAAGGCCTACTCGTTTCGCCTACTCTTGAATTGCCGTAAATGCCTCTACAACGGCTTGCCGGGATCTTCCGATGATGCCAATATCGTCGGCGTATCCCAGCAGTTGGATGGATTTGTGAAAGATAGTGCCTTCCGTGTTTACACCTGCTTTACGCACTATGTGCTCCAGTACAATATTGAAGAAGTTACATGACAGCGCATCTCCTTGCCGGAACCCGGTGCATGTTTGGAAAAGTTCAGAAGACCAGTTTTGAAGTTGCCATAGCATCGCGTGTTTTCCAGCGTTACCCGATAAATATGGATAACTTTTGACGGTATCCCAAAGTGGACCTTCGGTTGGTAGAGTTCAAGACGATGAATGGTGTCATAAGCGGCTTTTAAGTCGATGAAAAGGTGGTGAGTTTCGATTTGATATTCGTTGGTCTTTTCCAAGATTTGCTTTAGTGTGAAAATTTGATCTATTGTCGATCTGCCGGGCCAGAAGACACACTGGTACGTGCCGATTAGTATGTTGCAGAAAAGTTTTAGACGTTCACACAATACGTTGGATAGGATCTCATATGCAACATTTGGCAAACATATACCTCGATAGGAAGCTTCACCTAGGAGCCTCTTATTACAACGATATAAGCGACCTGATAGACATCGATATTAAGAGCCTCCTACGCTTCATAAGAAGTTCAAAGTGGTTTAAGGAGTAGGTAGAGAGAAACGTTCTCCCATAATCCATGTGGTAACACAATGGAGCTATTTATTTGCGATTCTCAGCTGGCAGCTGAACTTCAACCCGACCTAATCTGGTCTGTAATTATGTACCTGAAGCCTGGAGGAATGTTAAAGTTATCTTCATACCTAAAGCTGGATAGCCGACCCACACGAACCCAAAAGACTTTAGCCTGCCTTCATTCGTGTTGAAGACTTTCGAAAGACTAATAGATCTACACATTCGCTCCAAATTAAGCCCTAGACACATGTCCCGAGCACAACATGCCTATATAAAGGGCCGATCAGTCGAAGCAGCCCTGCACGAAGTAGTAGCAATGATCGAGCAATCACTCTACGACAAAGAATACATTTTAGCGGTCTTTTTAAATGTGGAAGGAGCCTTGTTAACAATGTGAAAACCGAATCAATAAGATTATCCCTAGACCGACTCTGAGTAGATTCCACATTCTCCGAGTGGATGGCATGTATGCTCAAGACGAGACACACCAACTTGGAGCTGAGTGACTCTAGGGGAACCACAAAAGGAGGGGTTCTATATCTTCTACTATGGACTCCAGTCGCAAGCGAAATCCTTTTAAAATTAGGACATAGTAGAGTAAAAGGTGTTGCTTATGCAGACGACATCGTCCTACTTATGTCCGTCAAATTTCTCAACACAATCACCGAACTTCTGCAATCGGCCCTGAATACTCTCCATAACTAGGCGAGAAGTTGTGGACTGAACGTTAATCCAGTGAAAACAGAAGTGGTTCTCTTCATCAACAAAAGAATAATCCCAGCTTTCGGACCCCTACGACTCGGTGACACTCCACCACAAGTCTCGGATAAAGCACGGTATCTAGGGTGCATACTTGACCGCAAACTGACCTGGAGAGATAAGACAAATGAAAGAATAAAGAAAGCGTACATTGCGTTCTATGCTTGCAACAGAATTGATGATAAAAATTGGAGACCCAACCTGCCATCATCCACTGGATGTACAGAGCTATAGTCAAACCCATTCTAACATATGGGTGCATTGTCTGGTGGCCAGTAACAGAGAAAAACACACATCTCAAAGAGTTGACTAAAATCCAGAGACTCTCCTGCATAGCAACCACTGGTGCCATTAGAACCACACCGATCCCAGCCCTTGAAACAATTCTCCCAATGATTCCGCTAGACTTATTTGTTAAGCAATCAGCTGCTATGAGTGTCCTGCGCCTAAAAGAATCCAACCTATGGAGAAGGGGACACATGGGCCACCGTAGCATCTCAAGATGGGCTCACCTAGACGGCACCATAGACTACCTTCCGCCATCCCCTGACTTTAGCCTAAACGTCAAAACGGTCATCCCATCAAGGGAACACTGGGAAGACGGTGGGGCCGTTAACCCGCATAGTATTTCAGTCATCACTGATGGGTCCAAAACAAACGAAGGACTGGGTTCGGGCATCTACTCAGCGGAACCTGATATTGCAATATCACTAAGGCTTCCAAACCACGGCAGCGTGTTGCAGAAGTCCTAGCGATAGCAGAGGCGGCACAAGAACTATCCACGAAACTTGTTACTAGGAAAGAGATTCATATTTATGTATGTAGATAGTCAAGCTGCGCCGTGGCGTAAGTGGTTAGTGTGTCGGATCACTGCGCATGAGGCTCCAAGTTCGAATCCCAGAAAACACCAAAAAGTTTTTTCACGGTCCCACCTCTCGCGAGCGTCTGACAAACATCCGAGAGTATTACTGTCACTAAAAAGCTTCTCAAATCGCCGTGCGGATTCGGCACTAAAACTGTAGGTCCCTTCCATTCATATCAAAAATATAACGCACACAACATGAGTGGTTGCGAGAAGCTAGGCCCTGCCACTTAAAGAGCCGTTGCGCCAAATATTTATTTATTTTTTAGTCAAGCTGCTATCCATCTCATCCGCGGTTATAAAAACAAAGCTAATAAAACGCTGCCGCAAATAGCTTAACATGCTTATTCAAGGCCAACATGTAACACTCTGGTGAGTCCCAGGAGACAAAGGAATTCCAGGGAATGAGATGGCGGACGAACTGGTAAGAAAGGGATCAAAATAAGGCCTGTCAATGGTCCAAAGCTCAGTCCTACCTCCCCTAAAACTTGTTAAATCAAATATAGCACTTGACTTCAAACGACAAGCAGAAGAATGAGAGCGCTCCCATCATGCCGTGTCTCCAGAAGCAAATGGACAAACATGACAAGATGAAAACCAAGCTCATCCTCGCTCAAAATAGACAAAACTTGCCGATTCTCATAGGTATCACTACCGGCCACAACCTATTGGCGGCACACCAGAAGAGAATGCGGCAAAGTACAGATGAACTCTACAGAGGATGCGGCAACAAAGACGTAGAGGAGGACACGGAACAGTTCCTTTGCAAATGTCCTAGTCTCTGCAATATCAGGAAGACGGCCCTTGGAGAGTATTTCCTTAACCATCTGGGCGACCTGTCTGAAAAGCTACCAACCACCATTATGAAATTCATAACTTCTTCAGGGTGGTTCAGAGGAGGCCGTTCCATTAACACAGAAAAATTTTCAAAATGTTCATCGTCGTTTGTCATATGACCAAAAATTTTCCGTAAAATCAAAAAAATGTTGCGAAGTTTGGTAATATTTTCCTTCTGCTTAATAGCAATCAACGCCTATGGGGAATTCTCCGTCGTGAACGAGCCCAGCTCTCTGGACTTCAAGGGCAATGAGAAGCTGGACAGCGAGAGTTTGAGCGACGTACTGTCCGCTCCGATGGGCTTCTGGGTCGATGACGGCACCAAATGGAGTGGCCTCTACGTAAACGACCCCTTCAACACGGCGAAGAGCGCCGTGGCAGTGGTCGTGTCTGGTGTGGATCACATCAACCTGAACACCAAAGCTAAGACGAAGCTCTTCGCGGAAGTCCCTCAACGGGCTCAGCTCTGAGCTGGAGTCGAGTAATCTGAACATTGGCAGCCTGGACTTGAGCCAACTGAACGATGCTCTCGTCAGCTTTACCGATCTCTTCGGCGCTCCATCACAGGTGACGCCACTGAAAGGCACCAACAGCCTAAAATCGGACCTACACTCGGAGGACAAGGAATTCCTCACACAAATCGCTTACCTGAACGAAGTCGCCAACAAGTACACCACCTTAGAGCAATGCCCGACTTTCGTCACCATCTACCTGCCGCTGGGACCCATTGCCAAGGCTCATGGGGAGAAATCCGCTGCAATGGCTGAGTATCTCAAATTGGTATCCAATGCTATGGAAAACCTCTCCGACTCTGTAAAGAGTGCCTGCAAGGGCACCGGCCTGTTGGTAGTCGTCGCCAAGAAGGCTGAGCTCAATCGCGCTAAGCGTGAGGTGGTGGACGCTAACTCCAACACGGCCAATAATTTGAACCTCGCCACGTACTACAACGATGACTATCCCGTGATCTTCAACATCATTCTGTGGTTTATGGTCGTCTTCGGTTTCTCCTTACTCGCCATCTGCTATGCCATTGGCTCAATGGACCCTGGCAGGGACTCCATCATTTACCGAATGACCGCAACCCGAATGAAGAAGGACAACTAAGCGCAGCCCTTCTCCCTTCCTTCTGTGTGTGTTTGTGTATCCCTACAGTCCATCTGAGTCCCCCGAATCCGTAAATTCCCATTTCAAAGCGCACACAGTGCATTGTTCCATTATATTAGAAAAAAAGTTAATTCAGAGTCCTATTACCGTTCGTGAGTCGAATTAAGATTTACTCAAGGTTACCAAATCACACGCATTACGTTCGACTCGCGGACGGTAGTAGGACCTCAAGCATCCATTGGAAAAGTATTAAACATAAATTTGTAGGTTTGGGAGGAACAGTTCACCCAAAAGTGTAATTACTAGTGTTACTGTATAATTATTCGTTTCTTTCCCTTCTTTTGTTATTGCCTTTCGTTTATTCTACAAAAGATTGTAGATATTATTTCGTTTAGTTAGAACTCCGGCCAATTTGTTTTCCCTCTCTTTTCAGTTCCTCAGCTAGGAATCTTTACGTCAGGGGAGCACAATTCATTGCAGCTAACCCCTTTAGCCTAACCTAACCTAGTCTTGGTTTTGGCTTCCCATGTGTGAACTATACAACAAAGAGGCATTTCCGTAAAAAGCCTGACCTTCAATGGTTCAAGTAAATAAGGAAATTTCATGAAGCCAACGCATTGATAACTGATAAGAGAACGCCATGGGAGATACATATTTACTAGTCGGTTACCCCAGTTTGTTTGCTCAAATCGTTATCACTATTGCGTTGAATGTCATTCGAGTACAACGCCCATTCTGACGAAATAAGGGTTTTCATACAAATGAACCTCTTTTTGTTGACCAATTTAATGCCAATCGTTTGCATATTATATTGTCATGTTTGCCCAACTTTATTTGGAAAAATAAAAAATAAAATCAACTCAACCCAAACTGTGCGAAGGCTATCACGTACAGTTGTTGTGACTAACATTGACCCGTTCCACTGGCAAAAAATTTGTATCCGCGCCAACGGCATGACACAATACATACTCGTACTATGCACGCAAAGTAATCGAAAGAAAAAAAAAAAAACAGCTGAAAGCAGCCGAGCCCCCTAAAGCTATTAAAAGATAAAAACACGAAAACAAGTTGTGTTTATTTCAAACGATTCTCGTTGTATCTACGTAACCGTTGAATGTATCTCGCAGTTTAAAAATCAAATCTCCGCATCATAGCGATTGCTTCGTGTGAGGCTATCTATACACAGATGTTGCTGGCTGCAATAGGTCTGTATGGGGTTTGTCAAAACAAAGCCCATACTGGTTTAAGCGTAGGCTTTTGTGGTAACGTTGTTTACCACTCCTTATGTGGATTCAAGCAGGTGATTGCATAACCCACCTAAGACGCGATAGATACATAGATAGTTTTCCCACATCAATTGCGAAATTTCTTCTCCAATTCAAACCTGAAGCACAAATCTTCAAAGAGTATCTACAGGCAAATAAAAAAGTATCTGCGAAGCAATACGCGTGCGATTCGTTGCCGGGCAAATTGCTCTAAATACACAATTAGCGACTCAATTAGGTTCAGTTTATTTTTTTTATTTAAAAAGAATTCTTCTTCGTAAAATGATCCATTTTTAGAATATCTGCATTTGTTCGTTTGGTGCTGCTTCGAATGAGCGAACAATCAACGGATATATTCGTTTTTTTCTGGTAAAAAAATGTAATTTAATCAGAAATTAATCTGAACGATGCGATGGGTGGGCATTTAACCCCTGAACTTCATGATAAAAAAAATTAACAACACCACCACTCTGTGCCAATTTGTAACGTAATGATGTACAAATATTTGCCTCAAGTGTCGTTTGTCGGTTGTCGGATTGCGCGAATCCAAATGAAAGCCCTTAATTGCATTTTAACTGACATGCCGGGAAGTTTTTTATCTTTTTTTCTTCCCCGTAGGTGGGTAATCATAAAGAATTAAATGAAAAGTATTTAATGTCAGTCATATGGGGGGCGCGTGCGTTTCCAAGTGGAAGTGCAGTTGAAATGGGCTTTTGAATGGTTCAAGTTCTGCAGATCATTGAGCAAGATACATTCACATCTGATTGGGATTCATAAAAGCCTATCTCTAATGGGTCAAAATGAGTACGTTGCTGCTCTTTTTATGTACTTTGAAAGTACTTAAATCGCTTTTAAGTGGCAAACTGTTGCGTGACAAATTGCGTCGCATATGTAAGCACGCGAACAGATGTGTATTAACCAAGCTCGTTAATGAGAATCGTATAAACAGAAGGCGTGTGCTATTTATTTGCAAACAGAGGCTGTAATTCAGTGGAAATGCGCTACGCAACCCAGTAATACGATCTTGACGCCAATTTGTTTTCCTCTCCAGACAAGGTATAGAATTGCGATTTGAATGAAAACATATTTTTTTGAACACTGCCTCTTCGTGGAATTTTGTTTATCCATTTATTTGCATTTACGATTTGGAAAATGATATCGACCTCCTTTTACTCGTTTTCTGGGAAGTGCGGAACGCGGATAGCACACTGAGGTATAGGAATACTGTCAACTTGTAGACAAGAAAAGTAAACAAAAAAGGAATCACATGATGTATCGGCTAGTCTTAGACCTTTTCTACTTTGAAACCAGCATCCCCTCCAGACCTGAATGGGAGCAGGAGCTGGGTACACAAGAGCGATCCATTTGCTTCTACACAGATGAATCCTAAACAGAGTCGAAAGCAGGGGGAGGTGTCTTCTACTCCCAAGAACTAAACATTAATATCTCTTTCCACCTCCCCAATCACTGTCTTCCGGAGATCATGGCAATTAAAGAAACCTTGTCGTGGCTGAAGAACAATGTGGTATCTAGGCGGGATATTAGTATCTTTACTGACGCGTCTGTAGTCTGGTGGACGAAAACCAAAGAGGTCACAACAATTAATAAACTCACAAAACTTCAAAGACTAGCTTGCCTCGGTATTACAGGTACTATGCACACTTGTCCCACAACAGCCATTGAAGCCATAATCGGACTTACTCCGTTACATATATTTATAAAAAAAGTGGCAATCCGCTGTGCAGTTAGTCTTAGAAAATCAGGTGCTAATAGTACACGGGATCACGTGGATCTCATGGAGCTATTGTCCAACTTCCCCGAGCTAGACATGCTCAGCACGGTCTCCGACTTTACGCCCAAATCACTTTACTTTGGTAGAAGGTTTGAGATTGTGATCCCAAGCCGTGATATATGGAATAAGGGCGGACCTTCGCTTGATCCAAAAGGTATAGTGTGGTACACCGATGGATCAAAAATGGATTCAGGAGTCGGCGCCGGTGTGTATGGACCCAACCATAAAATTTCGAAATCACTCGGAAAGAGTCCTAGTATTTTCCATGCTGAGCTTTACGCCATTGAAACTTGTGCTAACATTAACCTGCACTCAGGCATTAAAGATGCCTCTATCCATATACTCACCGATAGCCAAGCGGCACTCAAAGCACTGAACTCCCATTTGAACAGTTCAAAATCTGTTCTAAGCTGATTCGACAGCTTACAAAATCTGGCCCGACACAATAAAGTAAAATTGTGGTGGGTACCGGGTCATGTAGGCGTTGACGGCAACGAAACTGCAAACCTGCTAGCTAGGAAGGGCTCCTCTGAGTTGTTCACTGGACGTGAACCCTTCTGCGGAATATCCGATTCCGCCTTTAAACTTACCCTAAACATTTGGGAACACAACATGTGCATCTCCCAGTGGAATAACTCCCAAGGTCTCAGGCAGGCTAAAAGAGCTGTCCAACCCTTCCAAAGACAGGCAGTTAATATCCTAAAATACGGCAGAAATGACATAAGAAGACTTGTGAGCTTCCTTACCGGTCACTATCAACTCCTGTACCACCTTAACAAAATGAGAATTTCGGAGGATATCACCCGCCGCCTCTGCCTAGAAGAGAACGAAACCGCACAACACATACTATGTGAGTGTGTAGCTCTGTGTAGTACTAGGAGAAGCTTTTTCCTTAAAGAGATCATATCTCCAATAGATTTAAGGAACTCCTCCGCAGCCGTTATTATAGGTTTCATAAGGAGAGTAGAAGTACTGCTGCCCTAAAAGTGGCCTATAGCACAATAGATCTCCTTGGTCGCAGTGCCTACACGCCATTTGGGCGTGGCCGCACACCTGTTTAAAAAAAAATAAAAATAAAAAATCTTTACTGACAATCAAGCTGCGATCAAGTCCCTGTTACCTTTAGCTCAAAAACAGCACTAAATTGTCGCTTCTCTCTTAACGAGATGGCCAAACAGTTCAACATTCACCTAATTTGGGTTACGGGGAACAGGGATATTCCATGGAACTTCTCGGCTGACAAACTCGCCAAGCAGGGCACTTGTCTACCGATATCGTCGAGCAAGGCGAATCTTGGCATTTCTCTCGCTTCAGTGAAACTACCACTTAAGCTCGACAACATGAAATATATGGACCGCGGAAATTGGTCTAATGGTGCTCCAACACTGAACCGCAGAAGTCTGCTCTGGTTTACCGACGATTCGAAAATAGATTCTGGTGTTGGACCTGGGGTCTTTGGACCCAACACAAAGATTTCGGTAATATGGGTACAACTCCCACTGTATTTCTGGCTGAAATCCATGCCATTGAGATATACGTCAGACACAATCTCCGCAAGGAGATCAAGGGCGCATATCTTTTCAGATAGCCAAGCAGCACTTATGGCACTATCGTCCAACCTAATGGACTCCAGAACTGTGAAATGCTGCTACGATGCATTACAAGACCTTGCCAAATACAACAGGGTAAAACTCGGTTGGGTACCTGGACACCAAGGGATTGTGGGCAACGAATCTGCAGATGAGCTTTCTAGGGCTGGCTCTGAATCTGCATTCATGGGTCCTAAACCTTATTGTAGCATCAACTGGGCGACAGCTATAACGCTGATTAACGAATGGGAAAACGAATTTCGTCTAGACCACTCGACAAATGGGTCAGATCTAAGACAATCCAAACGATTAATCAAGCATTATTCCTATAAGGAAATCCTTAACTTTGATAGGGAAAGCATTAGGAAGCTCGTGAGCTCGTGAGCTTCCAGTGATATTCCAGAGGTCGTGAGCTCTCTAACTGTCCATTGCAGCCTGATATACCACCTTAACAATTTGAACCTGAGCCAAGAGAAGAACTACCGGTTATGTTTAGAGGAGGATGAAACATCCGAACACATTCTTTGTGAATGTCCGGCACTGCACTGGTTAAGGAAACGTATTCTCCACAAGGAGATACTTACTTCAGTGGAACTGAAATGCTCCACTACTAAAGACACACTCACTTTCATAAGGGAGGTAGTACGTCGGTTAGATTAACTCCAACCCTCCGATACAATAGATCTTTCAGGTCACAGTGTCGTTGCCACGCGGAGGAAAAAAACACCAATTTTACGTGAGCTAGCGCCACTATGTGCCTCATCACTAGACAGATCTGGCCTCAGTTGGATCAGAAACGCTCCAACTGCCTTATCGGGCTGACAAGGTCGCTGACAAGGCACTGTATCATCGGTAGACGTGCCATCAGGCTAGGGATCTTAGCAAATTATTTCTGTAGAAGTTGCATGAATGAGGAGGAAGAGAAAGCCACACTACACCTTCTCTGTACGTGCCAGGTCCTCTCCGCTCGCAGAAGACTACATTTAGCAGCCTACCTCTTCGACAATTAGGCGGACTAGCTAACGCCAGCATTGGCAACCTCCATTGCTTCATAATAAGCTAATAATAAGCTTGGTGCAAAGATTTTCATGTTTGTGTATCAGCAATGCACTAGGAAATTACTCCAGTTCCGGCATTGGACGTTATGTTCATCTGCTGTCTCTAGATATTTTCGGCAAACAGATAACTGCCAGTACAGCCATTCGACTAAATGCCTCTTGCGGTGGTCCAGTTATCACATTAACTACTCCTGAATCCTTGATAGGCTTAGCTTTGCCCATGAAGACACCGATTACACCCCGTCGAAACTTAGATTTAATCGTAACTTCCGAACGAGTATCCCTAATCGGGATGAATGGGATAACTCTCTCCCTGTTAATGATAATTCGGTTCACTTCTTTACAGATGGCTCTAAGACCGAAGGTGGGTGGGTTGTGGTGCTTTATCCGAAAATCTTAACCTGAGCATCTCTTTCCGCATCCCAGATCACTGTAGCGTATTTCAGATGGAAATTATGGCGATCAAGGAAACCTTGTCCATGTTGAAATGCAATGCAATATCTGACAGGGATATAAGTATTTTCATTGACAGTTGCATCACGTCCCTGCTGTCTGCCTCAAACTGCCATTTGGCTCTCACAGTTCAACATTCACCTATGCTGGATGCCAAGCCATAGGGACATTCCGGGTAACTGCAAGGCTGACAAGCTCGCCAAACAGGGTACGACTTTAAGGATTCTGCTGAAATGGCAGGCCCTGGGTATGCACCTCGCTACATGCAAACATCTACTAACTACGTCTGAACCCGATTTCTCCCATCTATTTCCAGAACTCAGAGGGCATCTCGTCTGGCCCAACCGCTTTTGTTTTGTTTTTTTTTTTTTGTTTTGAGAATTTGACCGCCTCACTGACTTCGACTGTCGGGTATTTCTTCACAGTTAGGGGTGGCTCTTGGAAAGTATAGGCGGGGAAACTGTTCATTCAAAAGTCTTTCACAATACTGCTGCCACCTATGCAGAATTTTGTCGTCATCCACAAGAAGCTGGCCATGAGTATTGTTAATGAACTTTGGCGACCGAATCTCCTCAACATTCTTCCTTCTTTGGGCGGCTATTTTGAGGATAGTTGCGCTCTTGTTCATATTGTGTCTTCGCAGCTCCTAGATAGCCTGGTTTGCATCAGCAACCGGGGAAGATATTTTCTCCAGCTCCCGATACAGGCCCTCCGTACTCTCTGCTTGAAGCTGGGCGCACTTCTTCTTCGCTTTTTTTTTGCAACTTGTGTTTGCAATTTTTCGTCTCATTATTAGAAGGCACTTTGACCAAACTTTGAAAGCCGTTTTCTTCTTATTTATTACTCCTTCAGCTCCATCACTCCACCACCATGTTTCTTTGTCGTGTTGGTGAAGGCATTTTAAGGCTCCTGGCAGTGATTTGGCCTTCTTTAAGCAAGTTCGCTGTAGGGAATCCCCATATTTTGTGCTCTGCACTCTTCACTTTCAAAAGAATCTCGATATGAGAAAATGAGGGTATTCCCCGTATTACTCCTACAGTAATCGCATTAGTTAATCACTATATTTTATTCTATCGACTGTGTGCCATCTGCTGTTGGTTGGTGTATTTATACCAAATACAAGAGCCTCTAGAACATTTTGGAATATGCTTGAAGTCTGCCCGAAAACGCTAGATGTCACTAGGGAACAAACTGTTGTGCATGATGACAGTCTTGACAGATGAAAGTAGTGTTGCCATACTTTGCTCATGGATAATGTAGTGCGAAAAGTACCTTATGTGGATGCAACAATACGTAAGTACGAGTATATTAGTCATAGATTCGCGGTACAACGCTACATTCGGAAGATTTTTTTAGTACCCATGCACATTTTAATTTTCTTGCCAAGCAATATTTATTACTCATTAGATTGTATGGGGCTTGTTCTGTTCAACTCGAATTTATTTCTTCGTAGTGCCAGGTAAGTAGGTAGGAGTGGTTGTGTCAGCAAACCATACCGACACTTAATTAGCGCAGAAGCGCGGTTTTATTACCACAACTCAAGTGACCCAACGGATGTAACAAGGACGTTAACTACTAGGGAAAAGAAGAAGAAAAAGGGGGTAAGGATTATTCAAATCCACCCCGTTACATTGAGGAAGCTGATAATATACCCAATGCTAATCTCCGCTAGCTCTATAAGGTTGTCGAAAAAGAGTTTACCTAAGGTGCGCTGTCTGGCCTTGTCTAAAGCCGGACACTTGCAGAGGAAGTATAAGATTGTTTCTATCTCGTCAGCAGTATTGCAGCTGCGACAGTGTGCATTAAATGCAATGCCTATTCTGGCCGCATGAACCCCGATGGGCCAGTGGCCAGTACTAACTGCCAGAGTTATTGCGACATCTGTACGGTTTCTGTTTAGTAGATCTTGCGTTCTTTTCAGGGAGTATTTGGGCCACATCGGTCTGGAGATGACACAGTTCCGCACCCACTGCCATCAAATATCCGCCTTTAGCAGATAGTGCGCGAAGATGTCTCCCTTAAGGACCCCCAACGGAACGTTCACCGCCTTTGCTAGGGAAGCATCAAGGGCAGATCCTTGCCGCGCGAGTTCATCAGCTCGCTCATTCCCCTCAATGTTGCTGTGACGCGGAACCCAAAGGAGACAGATCCTTAGCCGGTGACCAAGCGAGGCGAGTTCTTTTTTGTTCTGTTGTACTAGCCTTGAGGATGTAGTGGCAGATACTATAGCCTTGATAGCCGCCTGGCTGTCAAAGAGGATGGCAATGGTATTTAGGGGCGTAGAGGTAGGTACTTAAGCAAAGTATGTGGCAAGCCTCACGTACAGCAAAAACTTCCGCCTGGAAGACACTGCACGAATCAGGAAGCCGGTAAGACCTGGAAATATTGAGGGAATCAGAGAATATCCTCGCCCCTACCCCGCAGTCCATTTTTGAACCGTCTGTGAAAATTGTTAATTCGAACTCATTTATCAGTACGCCAGTTTCCCATTACGCCCTGGTTGGGAATCTGACCGTGACGTCATTTCTAAAGTTCACAATGGGAGTTATATAGTCGGTCAGATCATCTGCCAGATCCTGCGGTAGCAAATTCAGGATACTGCTGTGACCATACGGATTGGTGCACCAGCATCCTGATTTCCTTAGCTTGACCGCACTACATGCTGATAACTGCATAATGTGAAGATCAAGTGATAAAAGGTGCAGAATAACGCTCAAGGCATCGATTGGATATGTTCTCATGGCACCCGTTGCGCCTATAGCCGCAGTTCTTTGTACCCTGTTGATAAGTTTGATGTTATAAGCTTTCCTTAGCGCAGGCCACCAGACTAGCGATCCATAGGAAAGAATGGGATGGACCACGGCAGTGTACATCTATAAGACCATCTTCGGGCGAAGTCCCCACTTCTTGCCAAAGGTGTTGCTGCAGGCATAGAAAGCCTCACAGGCCTTCTTTACCCGTTGCTCAATATTAAGCTTCCAGCTTAGTTTTGGATCAAGTACCACACCTAGGTACTTGGCACTGGAGGATAGGGAGAATAGATTATTGCTTAGCCGTGGAAGCGTAACCGTCGGTATTTGGTTTTAGTGG
The DNA here is from genome assembly GCA_945910035.1 of Brachypalpus laphriformis. NCBI lineage: Eukaryota > Metazoa > Arthropoda > Insecta > Diptera > Syrphidae > Brachypalpus > Brachypalpus laphriformis. Next base: position 14,559,004 of record OX246754.1, on the reverse strand, counting down.
TAAAGAGCATCAGTTCAGTTTTGCTTGGGTTGACGCTGAGTCCACATCCAGTGGCCCATGAGCTAATCTTGCCCAAGGCACCTTCCATAATCTCACTGATTACGGATGGAAACATCCCCGATACCAGTATTACCACGTCATTCGCATACGCGACAACCTTAACTCCATCCCTATTAAGTCTACACAAAATTTTATTGATGACCATAAGCCATAGAAGAGGAGACAAGACCCCACCTTGAGGAGTTCCTCTAACAACACATATGGTGGAGATGCTGTTGCCGAGGTTCGATTGAATGATTCTAGTTTTTAGCATTGCCAATATCCATTTGAATCGTAGTCCCAAGTGGTTCTAGATTTCGAATTGAAATCACACAAAGTAGTTCTTATGTACACATGTTGTTGTTGACGTAATCCGTACTTCAGGAACCAGTTGAATCCATCAATCCGGTTTTCCATTTCACAATTCCAATAAATCCAACTGCAGTCAGTGATTTAACTCAATTTTTTTATTATCTTGCTCCTTCCATAAAACGTGCCTTTAATCATAAAGTGTTACCCACTGCTGTCCTACATTTCGCGTTCTTACTTCAAACAACTCATATGACTCACGCAATCAGTTCGTGTTCTTTCTGTTCTCTGTCTGTTCGCACTGTCAGCGTTATTGTATAATAATTTTATAATTATAATTCAAAGTCCAAAAGAAAGCGACAAAGGAACAGGAAAATAAAAAAGAAAAAGAAAGCCTTATCAGCTCGTTAGTTGCTAAAAATGAAAGTGAACTTTTAGTTCGTTCTTAAAATACAAAACTTTATATTTTTACTTTCAAATTTCAACTGTTTGAACTTTTGAGTTACCTACAAACAATACAATCCACAGAAGTGAAATTTTTTGAAATAACTAATCCTTATCGGTGTCTGAGTGTCTCGGAATGTCACACCCCCCCTCCTCCCTGTCTCTATCGTTCTCTTTGTTTTATGAGTTCACAATAGTGTATAGAACACCCGTTCATTGGACGGTTATCGAAAAGAACAATAAAAAATTATGTTATCACCTTAAAAATCGTTATGTTGACGCAGCCACAACACGGTGGCAGTTTGTGTTAATCAAACCGTCAGGCATTCAATCTAAATCCAGCCGGAATGGGTGGAAAGTCCAATTAGATAGCAAGACCAACAAGTTCTTCAGTTAGATACTTGTTTTGTTTAAAAATTGCGTTTTTGCTTAATTTTTTGCGATAAAATTTGTTAGAAATCACATTTTCCCGTGACCGATTAGAATAGCGTTTTGTTTTGAAATTCAATCAAATCAAACAAAAGCAATGGGTGCTTCAGATTTGTGATTCAAATTACAAAGTATACGTATCTTGTTGATTGGGCATGTGCTGAAAGAATCACGAAATTTATGCATTTAATGCAAATTGCTTGGAGGAGTGCTGTGGACGAAGAACAAGTGATTCTGACATGGTCGTGAACTGGTTTCATTTGGGGGCACACGCTATTGCTAGGACGTCCTTATCGGTGGATGTTTGTGGAAGCGGAAGTTGAAGTTTTACAAATATTAGCATTCTCATCTTGGAGGAGGTTTTTTTCGAAGAGATTTTGACTTGTAAGCAACTGCATAAATAGAGGGGACAATTTTATGTAAATTTGGGACTCTCTGATGTCGTAACTTTTAAATCGATTGTCGTCTAAACGATGCCAATGAACGATATTGTGAAAGATTTGGTTCCAGTAACTTGACAATGCAAAGAGTCATTAAATGGGTTTTTAGGAGTGTTGCCCTTTAAGGGTCACTGGAGAGGATTTAGTGAATGCCTACCTCCTTCTATTTGAAATCGAATACGCTAGACTCAAGTGTATAGTATATACACAGTTTCTGGGGTGCTAAGTTGCATCTGGGGTCGTTACCATAAAAAGACCTGAAATTTAAACCCAATTGCTTGACTGCTTAGGTTTACAATGTATACCAGTACGAAGAGGGAAAGGAGTTCAAGAGGGGAGAAAAGTGTTTCCTGTCAGTTTGACACCGCAAATTAGTTAACTCTGTTGATTTTCTTGTATTCGGAATTATAGCAGTTAGCTTAAAACAATGGGATGCATAGCTATTTTCAGTGTGAATCGTTTGGGCTAACAGTGTTAAATGGGCATTCTAAGAGCGACAACTCAGGTCATTTAACTTTTATCAGAAGTACTGCCTGCTCTTCCATCAATTACCTCTCGCTTGGCAAACACCTTGACGCGGTGTATAGATGCCAACGCCCATTGTCTGGAATGGGGCAGTAGCGACAACAACGCTAGAGGTGAGCGCCTTCTCGAATTCATTATTAATGAAAACCTAGATATTTTGAATGTGGCAACTACACCAACCTTCGTAACTAGGGTAAGGGAAGAGGTTCTAGATATTACACTCTGCAGCCCGAGTATTAGTAACTGCATTACAGGTTGGAATGTTTCTGACGAGCCGTCCATGTCGGACCACAGGATCATCACCTTCAACATACAAGGTCTCAGTAAGGAGGTTACCCCGAAAAGAAGCCCCAGCAAAACTGACTGGGACAGATATATGTCTATATTCGAGTGGAACCTAATAAATGTGAAAGGAAAGAAAACGGAGAGCCACTCCCTAGAGCTGGAAAACAACGTAGAAGTAGTTAACAGGGCGATCAAAGTTGCATTTGAAAGCAGCTGCCCTATTAGCCGTAAGAAAGATCCGAAGGACATTCCCTGGTGGAACAAAACGCTAGTCGGCCCAAGATCAAAGGTGCGCAAACTTTTTAATAAAGCAAAGGGTGACGGAGACTGGCAAACATACACCGAGCAATTAACAAGATACAACTTGGAAATCAGAAAAGCTAAAAGAAATAGCTTCAGAGCATTCTGTGAGAACATAGCGTCAACCCCTGCAGCGGCCAGGTTACATAAAGCACTGGCTAAGGAGAAAGCAGGCGCGCCAGGCTCACTGAAAAAGCAAGATGGCAGTTATACCGAAGATGAAGAGCAGAGGGCCCTTCTATTATTAGAGACACACTTCCCGGGTAGCTCAATCTACAGCAGCACAGATGTACTAGGAAGACATAAAAGGCCCAGGAGAGAGGACTGGGCGATGGCAGACATCTGCACGAATCAAAGGCTAAGTACGGCTCTGAACACCTCCCAGCCGTTTAAAGCACCGGGAGCGGACGGAATATTCCCTGCCCTACTACAACAAGGCCATGAAATCATTATACCACACCTCCTAGGACTATTAAGAAGCAGTGTCGCACTTGGGCATATACCAGAATATGGACAAGGGCAAAGGTCATATTCATTCTGAAAGTGGGAAAAAGAGACACCACTTCACCAAAATCATTTAGACTCATCAGCTTGACCTCATTCATGTTAAAGACGCTAGAAAACGTCATAGATAATCACCTAAGAATGACTTTGCTGGAAAGAAGTGGAGAGGTATCCACAACAATCAACATGTCTACAGAGCAGGAAGATCCACCGAAACTGCGCTCTACCAGCGGACAAGTTGGGTTCAGGATACACTGGAGAGCAAGGAAACAACAGTATGCGCATTTCTAGACATCGAAGGAGCCTTCGATAACACCTCCCATGAAGCAATTAAAAGCGGTCTCGAAATAAACGGAGTTAATCACACCACAAGTAACTGGATGTGTGAAATGCTAAGAACTAGGACTGCTGAGATAGAGGTGGGTCAAAAAACCATCACAATAAGCACCACTAGGCTGTCCACAAGGAGGGGTATTATCACCATTGATGTGGAACCTAGTAGCAGATGAACTACTGCACAAATTGACAGGTACCTGCATTACGTGCCAGGGGTACGCCGACGATATAGTCATTGTCGCAAGAGAAAAATTTGAAGAAACGCTATGCGAAATCATTCAGAGGGGTCTACGAATCACACAGAAGTGGTGTAAAACGGTAGGACTCAGAGTGAACCCTACCAAAACCACTGTGATACCCTTCACCAAGAAAAGACAGTTAAAGCGTATGCAACCCATCCTGTTGGAAGGGATCAGAGTTGACCCACAGAAACAGGTCAAGTATCTAGGTCTAACACTAGACAGCAAACTCCTCTGGAGAGAACATGTAGAAACTGTGGTAACCAAAGCCACCAGAGCACTTATGGTATGCAAGAACATTTCAGGAAAGACCTGGGGTTGCAGCCCAGCCACACTGAGATGGATGTACCTGATGATAGTAAGACCCATCACCACTTACGGGGCAGTGGCATGGGTTAACAGAACTAGACTAACCACGACGAGGACATCCCTCAACAAAGTGCAAAGATTAGCCTGTATTTGTATAACAGGAGCCATGCGAACCTGTCCCACAGCAGCTCTAGAAGTGATCGTAGGGATACCTCCACTACACATAGTGCTAGAGCGAATAGCCAAGGAGACCATTTTAAGAATCAGCAAAGAGTGCATCGGGAAAGGAACATGCATCGCAAATAAAGAGCGAGTAACCCTATCCAAATCGGTGCCGCTTCTGGATTGGCCCAGAGATGATATGGTCAAGAAATACTGCTGTGAAAGGAATTTTGACTCAAAGCTGAGCAACAAAAGGATCGAAAACATCTACTGGCACTGGGGCAGGAGTGTACGGGCCCAGGACTAGATACTCAGAATCCCTGGGAATATTCCCCAGCATATTTCAAACAGAAGTTCACGCGATCGAAAGATGCGCGCAATTCAACTTAAACAGGAAATATCATGGGCAAGACATCGCGATACTATCAGACAGTCAAGTCGCTATTAAAGCACTGACCTCGCACGAGATCAGATCCAAACTGGTATGGGAATGTCTCACCAGGAACAACAAACTGGGAGAAACAAACAAAGTAACTCTCTACTGGGTACCAGGGCATGTAGGAGTAGAGGGGAATGAAGTAGCTGATGAACTATCTAGAAACGGATCAGACACGCCGTTCCTTGGACCAGAACCCTTCTGTGGGATAGGACCCCACAAAATAAGGGGAGACTCAAGGAAAGAAGAAGAGAACAAATGGGCCAAACATTGGGACGATATTCCCCAAATAAGACAGGCAAAGGAACTTCTGGGGAAATACAACCGGAAAAGAAGCAGAGCCTGCCTAAGAGTTAGTAAGAATCGGCTTCGCATCTTGGCGGGCATGTTAACAGGTCACTGCAGACTTAAGGAGCACCTTAGGAAACTGGAAATAGAAGGAGACGGACACTGCAGATTCTGCAGGGACTTCGTAGAAACACCGCGCACCTTCTTATGGAATGCGAAGCACTGATCCACAAAAGAAGGAATCACATTGGTGCCTACCTCCTATCAGAAACGGATTTACCTTCGCTGGATCCACTGAAGATACTCCGGTTTGCTGTAGCAGCTGGACTGGAGGAAGTGCTCTAGACCGAGTATATCATCGGCTGGAGCCTTAGTAAGGGGGGCACAATAGATCTTTTATAGGTTGCAGTGCACTTGCACCTCTCAATAATTATACATCTGCATCTACATGTCTAGATGGAGCATTCTATAATGGAGCCTATAAGACGATGTCCAGTGAGGACAGCGACAACGTACTCGCTTGACTAACTCGCCACCACGTTTCTGGTCCAGCTTAGGCCAGATCTGTCTTGAAATGTGACACATCGAGCCGTTTACCCGTGTGGTTGGTCTTGCTAAATAGCGTTCAGTTTTAGTAGATGCTTACATGTAGCGAGGGATATACCTAGGACTTGCCAATCAGGCAGAATCCTTAGAGTTGTACCCTGTCTGGCGAGCTCGTCCACCCTGCAGTTTCATGGCACGTCCCTCTCGCCTGGCACCCACCGTAAGTGAACGCCTCTTCTACGGTATCGAAGAAGTATCTTCTAACGTATTTTAGCCTTGTTCTGGTAATGTCTTGGCATTCACAGAGTATAAGTGTTATGTCATCTGGGGCATGTAGGTCATAACAGTGCTTACAAACATCTGTGTTTGATACTGCTAGTCTCATAGCATGCTTCCTTAGAAGACAATGGTCAGAGAATATTCCTATCACTTTTCTTACCCGTGATCTTTCTAGTTGTACAATCTCCCCAAATTTCCCGCGGTCTAATACAGGTCACAATGCCTTGGACACCCTATAACCATCTAAGTGTGACAATCTTAGATTAACCATGTTGATGATACTATCACGAATAATTTCCCTAGCCACGCACCTTGGTAGTTTAATGCTACCGATTATGGCACTTTGCTGGAGCTTCGTTCCTCTTTTGCCTCGATATCGCAGTGTCCAGATAAACTGACAAGGTTCTGCGTCAATAATGCCTTAAGCATTGTCCGGCAATTCCTGATGATCTCAAATTTAGTGACATAAGACTCTAGCGCCTTTAGCGTAGCCTAACTATCAATGCAGATGGCGATATTCTTGTCGGCTTTAAGTACAAGGTCCTCTTCTGCCCCTGGTTCTCGCGGCACTGCCGTCAAGCATTTCATTGCGAGGGCTCGTTCGTGTCGGCAGCCTTCTGCGCCGCGTTACGTTGCCTGTCTTCGCTGCACCTTCATAACAACGATTGCTACAGTGTCGCTTACTGCTTCCCAGGCATCTTTCCTGCTCATCATCTGTCTGGTGATGTTGTCTAGGGTTAAGTTCTCACCTAGTTTATTTACCACTGGGTGTCATTCTTCATAGTATCGTGGACAAAGGAACATGATGTGTTCCGCATCCCCGACTGCTTCCGTGCACATTGGGCAATAGGGGTTGGCGTTTAGTCCAAACTTGTGGAGAAAGGCTCTGAAGCAACCGTGGCCAGCAATAATCTGGATCAGGTCGAAATTCAGCTAGTGATTCAAGCGTTTATATTGGGGATCAATCTCTGCACCTGCATTTATCAGAGTGATCCCATCTCTCCTGGCATTCAGGCTGTTCGGAAGGCGCTGCATACTCTCAACGTGTTGATTCTATAAGCTGTCTCCGTCTTCCTTCTGTATGACCTCTTCTTCATGGCACAAGTCCATATTTGGCAGCCATAGAGCATTATCTTTGCCGCAACTCTAGTTAAGAGCAGTGTCCTCTTGTGCTTTGGTCCGACGATATTTGGCATGATCCTTGCCAGGGCAGCCGTTGAATTTGCTGCCTTCTAAGCTGCATTAAAATGTACCCTTACATCTATTGTAATGCCAACGTACTCTGGTTTAGGAACTACCACGTTATCGTCTTTTTCTCTGCAAGTTGTAGGCCCATGCGTATTAGGCAGTCCTCAATCATCCCGATAGCTTGGTTGTAGTCATGCTCCAGTTCCTCAAGGAGTTTGATCACTACAACGATCGCTATGTTGTCGGCGAAGCCTATTATTTCCGAAGTCCTCGGAATTTTAAGACTGACGACGTCATCATACATTAGGTTCCACAGTAGCGGAGCTAGTGCGGAGCCTTGGGGCACCCCGCCTGTGACGTTAAACTGTCTCGTTGGTGTCGTAGTACAAAATCCTATTTCTGAAATAGTCCGTCATTATCTTCTGCAGATATATATGTAAATACATATGTATAGAGAGCCAGCGAATTTCTTCTATCTCTCTCTCTCTCTCTCTCTCTCGCTCTTGGAGCTACTATTTTTTGGTAAGCTCTATTCACGGTCCTTATTCTTAACGAGCTCATCCGATCACGGCAATCTAGCAAGATTGAATCTTTTCAAATAGACTTATCCCTCGTTATTTTCGAATCCTCCAGGGTTGAGAATTTAAGATCAGATTTCTAACTGATTCTCTCTTCCTCTAGATACTTTAATTCGCTGACATCATCTGCTGATATCATGTTAGATCTTAATCTTGTCAACGACATGTTATTCTCGCTACTAGAAGCTCAAGGTATACAAAATTCTAAGTCCAATCCGTTTAATAGGTGCTACCTATACACACTTATATTTTAGGCCCTTTAGGTCCATTCCTAAGTAAACTCCAAGTAAAAATTTCGAACTTCGTGGCTTCCAACACGAAAGAAAATGATAAAAAGGGTATTGGCGTAGCAATTACTCAATGATCACTAAAACTTACAAGTAGGTATACAACCATTTATGATATAGTCATCAAGATAGGCCCTATTCACGGTCAATTATCGTATTATCTGATTTTAGCCGAAGGTCTTTCAAGTGAACTGTCAGTGAACTTTGAAATGCCTTCGAAAGTGATAACAAGTTTGGAAGACATCTGACTGCCAATAGATACCACCGACATGTTAATTAGTCCAGATCTTACGACTGTCTGAACTAGATAACAGGAAATGATGTGTCATAAAAACATATGCTTTAATTAGTCAATCTTATCCTATCCATCAAGATTCATAGACATATGGCCTAACTCATTATCAGACGACAACATTCCCAGTGAATTTCCATCGCACCCGCTCTATGCTGTCATACGAACGTCGGCCGAATGCAAAATGTTTACAAACAGAAGAAACCTAATTTTTTTCTAATTATAACCTCACAGATACATACTTTCCGTCTGTGTTGCTTTGCTATTCATTCAAAATTCGCCGATTTACACGTGATAAGTGAAACTTTTGAGCGAACCTGCGAAAAAAAGCCCCCAAAGTAAAATTTGCGAAAGCAAAAGTCAAAGAATGGATGGAAAGAAGCAAGCACTGGTGAAATCGCTTTCAAATGAATCAGCTAGTCTACTCTACTCACCTGTATTTCAATGTGAACACTGTGCTGGCAACACGTTGGAATAGCGACAAATCCTCACTGAATGGCATAAAAATACTCGGGAATGCAACAGGATGATTCGGATTACCGATTGCCTCATGCGAAGTGATATAAGCACCACCGGGTGTTACACCAATAAGTGGTGCTTTAAATTTATAAGCGAAGGCATTCATCAGCGCCGGACCAGACCAATCAACTAAAACCGCATCATACTCCTGCTCGTCGCCTCGGCTAGTGTGACCCAATAACCCCTGCATTTGAGCCGATTTAAGTTCAGCTTCGGCGACAGTACGCATCACATGAAAAACAGTCCGCAACATATCCGATCCACTCACCACGTTCTCGTGGTTTTTTAGCATATTTAACACATTCAAACGATGTGCGAAACTGAGATCAATTAGATCGACTTGATCGGGAGACACGGTCGCGTCACCGGCGGCGGCTAGATGTGCGAAATTTTCCGGATCTGTCGTGACAATAGTTAGATTATGGCCACGCTTCACTAGAGATTCGATCAGGGGTCGAAACACGATCTGATGATCGCGCAGGGGAACGGGAAAGATCGCCAAGATGCGTGCACCGATCGCACACTGAACACCGGCAAGTAGTAGCACGGTGCCGTATAGAAAATTCGCGAACAAACTCATGCTTGTAATATAGTTAATTTCTTTGTATCTAGATACTGCACTGTAGGGCAGGGGTTTCAAGAAAAACAAAAACTCCTTCACTCTTCTTTCACTCAACTTTCAGTTTATTGAATATGATTGAATAACTTTTCTGAAATTATTTTCAAAGTATCTACAACTCCAAACAGCACCTATCTCTACGATACACCAACTCAAACTGATCGTGCAGCACGTTCGGACATGGCATAGTCATTTTACACACACATCCAAAGATGCAGATACGCATTTTAAGTGTGTAGATACATTTTGATATCAGTGTGGGTTTTAAAGTTGATTGTTTGAGCTTTTCGCGATGCATTTGACACAACAAAGGCGAATAAACAAAAACCAAACAAATATATGGAAATTGTTATCTATAAACATACAGAGAGGGGAAGCGATACAGAGGAATCATTGTCAAGAATTGGATTAGGAATACGAACGGACATAGATGGGGGAGAATTGTTAGAGATTCAACGTAGAACTGAGTCTAATTGCGCGTAGTGATGATGAAACAATTAGGTGAGCCAACAATGTGGTACACAGTCGCGTGATGATGGAACGTGTGTAGGCATAGACGTAGTAGTTTAGTTATTTATTCAATCTATTTTGGGCGGGAAGATTACATTGTGGGTAGTGATAATTAGGTAGATTCATTCAGTGTGGGTTCGGTTGAGAAAACAGAATAAAATTAAGAAAACGATAAATATATGGGATGGAGCAATGCATAATTTAACACATCTCGACGGTAAACAAGTGTTAGATGCATTTTAAGTGTCGGAGCTTGCAATGTTTACAAACGATCGATACTTTCAAAAAAATGATAAAGCTTCCGTAAAGCTTTAAAAATGCAGCTAGTTGATTCAATCCTACAAATATGCAACATTTGCTTTGCGTTTAGATGTTGTTCAGGTTCACAAGAGAGACTTTACTGTAGGCTGATCATAGGATTAGGGAAATTAAGTGTTGCTGTGTAAGGAAATATTATGTGAAGCATTGCCTCGAAAATGCCGTTATTATAGCCGGCCTCACAGATGGGGTTGGAAGTAAAATTATGTTTGATTTGAACTGGTTTCAGTCGTGGTGCAGCGCATTAGTAGGTTAAGTCGCTTTAGTGGGTTGGTGTTAAACCTTGGGCTTTGTAGACTCATTTGAGTGTTTAAAAAAAAAATCGGAAAACCTACAGTATAACGTTTCTGCTGCAGGCATAAACAATCTACTTGGTGTACTGTAGGTTCAACAACCCAACACATCCCTTAAATTTTTCTGGTAATAAAATTAATTTCGCGTTAACACCACTCAAAGTACTTAAATGTACTTAAAATAAATACCAAAGATCAAAACCAATCCCCGTGCAGGGACGGGTTAAGAATACCACCACAGCGCCCCCCAACAACCAGCGCTTGTCGTAAAAGGCGACTAATGGCACAAATCAGATCTAGGCAATATAACACCCAAGTGAGCCTAGCGACACATATACTACCTTAAAAACCCTCCCACAAGTGTGCATGCGAGTCCGTGGATTGACACGACTGGAGATCACCGGTGTCATAGAAGAAAGATCAAACAATACTAAAACAGGAGCATGCACGTGTCAAACAACAAACACCATCGCAATATGGTTATATTGCAAAACTGTATCATGATGGTAATACTTGCAAAAAGGAAGGCACTAACCCGCCAGGCACTACCACTGCTGTGCATGATACTGATCCTGGACCGAGCAGAAGTTTTCAGGTCAGAGCTATACGGATTCCGAGGTCTAGCAAAATAATGAAACAGTTTGGACGCAATTTGAGGGTCGCGAGTTGGAACGTTGGAAGCATGACCGCTCGAAGTTACGAGCTGGAAGAGATGATGAATAGAAGGCGGGTGGATATCTTGTGTGTCCAAGAGACGAAATGGAAAAACACCGGAAATCGGGCGCGTTTCTTGGACGTTAGGACAAAAGATTACAAGATGTTCTACTACGGAAGGGAAAAGGCTAAGAACGGAATCGGTATCATCCTTGTGGCAGAGCTGCTTGAAAACGTCTTGAGCAATTCGAAGTCCAGCGACCGTTTGATGTCTGTCAAACTAGTAATACAAGGAGAGGTGTGGAATATTGTTAGTGCATATGCTCCTCAAAATGGGTGCAATCAGAGAGATAAAGATGCATTTGGGTAGATTTCCACAATCTCCTTAAGAACATCCCAAAGGAAGAGTTTCCGTTTGTTTGAAGAGATTTGAATGGACATGTCGGGAAGTCAAACGAAGACTATGAAGACTGCCATGGAGGACTAGGATAAGGCACCAGGAACCTTCCTTGTGAAGACATAAACGCTATCAGTACTACCTAAGGGCAAGCATTTTGTGACGAATATTACTTTGAACTGAAAGAGAGCATGTGCAAATCAGACGGTCTTATCCTGTTAAATACCATGTTCATGAAACAAAGCCGACACCTGATCACTTACAGCAGTGGTGGAGATGAAACTCAGATTGACTACCATTCGGTAGCCAGTTTCATGAAGGTAAAAGATTGCAAAGTGATCCTAGGAGAGACAATCACTCGGCAACACAGTCTCCTGCTAACAGAAATTTTTATGAAAACACCAAAGAAAAACATACAAACAAGGGTCCCTGAGAAAATCAAGTGGTACAATATGGACAAAGAAAAAGGGGGGGCTTTTGTTTTCGTAATGAAAAATTACCTCTCTCACACCATCAACGGAGCTGAGGATGAAGAGTGCAGAGCGCAAAATATGTGGGATTCCCTTCAGCGAACTTGCTTAAAGAAGGCCAAATCACTGCTAGGAGCTTCAAAAGGCCACCATCAACACGCCAAAGAAACATGGTGGTGGAGTGATGAAGCTAAGAATGTGATAAATGAGAAGAAAGCGGCTTTCAAAGTTTGGTCAAAGTGCACCTCTAATAATAGAGACGGAAAAGTTCGCCTCGAAATGGAATACAGATGTTGCACAAGAAAAAAGCGAAAAAGAAGTGCGCCCAGCTTCAAGCAGAGAGTACGGAGGGCCTGTATCGGGAGCTGGAGAAAATATCTTCCCCGGTTGCTGATGCAAACCGGGCTATCCAGGAGCTGCGAAGACACAATATGAACAAGAGCGCAACCATCTTTACCGCCCAAAGAAGGAGGAATGCTCAGTAGGTTCGTTCGCCAAAGTTCATTAACAATGCTATGTCCAGCTTCTTGTGGATAACGACAAAATTCTGCATAGGTGGCGGCAGTATTGTGAAGAGCTTTTAAATGAACAGTTTCCGCGGCTATACTTTCCAAGAGCCACCCCTAACTGTGAAGAAATACCCGACATTACAGTCGAAGAAGTTAGTGAGGCGTTCAAATACTCCAAACAACGAAAAGCGGTTAGGCCAGACGAGATACCCTCTGAGTTCTGGAAAAAGATGGGAGACATCGGGTTCAGATGGCTCAGAATTCTCATCCGCAAATTTCTGAGAGATGATCCAATGCCGAATCAATGAAGGAAAAGTTACCTTCTCCCTGTTTGCAAAGGGAAGGGTGATACGCGAAACTGTGATAACTACCGTTCGATCAAGCTGATGTCACACACCATGAAGATCGTTGAGCGGGTATTAGGTGGCCGACTGCGAAAAATAATACGGCTATCTGATGATCAGTGCGGGTTTGTCTCGGGTAAATCAACCACAGATGCAATCCACAGTATAAGGATCATAATGGAAAAACATCGTGATTCCTTAAGGGATTTGCATATTGTATTGGTTGACTTTTAAAAGGCATTCGACAGACAACCACGAGATCTGATATGGGTGACGCTAAGAGTAAGATGCCCCGCTGGAGTAACTGAAGAGTTCCCAATCAAAGTCGGGGTGCACCAGGGAAGCGTTTTAAGTCCTTTGCTCTTTATTACGGTCCTTGATTATCTGCTTGAAGGTAAAGTTATGGACCCCAAGGTACATCAGTTATTCTTTGCTGACGATGGAGCCATCATAAGTGAGGATCCTACATCCCTGCAACGAGCACTTGATGTGTGGGTGGACGCTCTGGAGGGAAATGGGTATCGCATTAGTTCAAAAAAGACAGAGTAGTTGTGCTGCCCGTTCTCTGATCCACTCAGGCCTATTCCAGACATTTATTTGAATGGAGCACTGCTTTCCAAGTGCGAAAAGTTCAAATATCTGGGATTTATGATCAATAGCAAAGCAACTTGTCATGACGACATCAATCATCGCGTAAGCGTAGGGTGGATTAAGTGGCAAGAAAATTTCGCTATCTTCTGTGACAGAAAAATGCCACCTAAGTTGAAGGGAATGCTCTACACCGCAGTTGTACGTCCAGCGCTCACATACGGTTCACAATGTTGGACGATGTACAAAACGTATGAGAGTAAATTAACGGCAGCTGAGATGAAGATGCTTCACATGACAGCAGAAGTGACAAAGCTTACTTACTTATGTCCTGTATCCAGTTGTGGGTCCTAGGGCCTCTACTACGCCTACGCGCCATCGTGTACGGTTTCTGGAAATGTGTCTGAGTTCTCCCCAACTTTTCCCTAACTGCCGTGCCTCCTTCTCGACTGTTCTGCGCCATGTTCTCCTCGGACCGCCAGGTCTTCTGCTATCCTGAGTTAGAGGGTTCCATTGCATAGCATGGTTCGCTATGGAGCTGTCACCCTTTCGGAACGTGTGACCAATCCACTGCCACTTCCGCCGTTAGATAGTTGGTTCCTGACCCGTTCTCTCGTAAAGGTGTTCGTTAGAGATACTATTGGGCCAGAAAATCCTTAAGATATTGCGCAGACACCTATTAATGAACGTTTGCAGCTTTCTGGTGATAGTAGTGGTCACTCTCCACGTGCTGCAACCATATAGCAGCACGGATTCAACGTTGGAGCGGAACAGTCTTATTTTGGTGCTCAAACTGATTGCATTGCTTCGCCATATTTTGGACAACATCCCGAACGTGGACTTTGCTTTGGCGATTCTATTGGCTATATCAAGTTCGGTTCCACCATCGGTCGAGACAATACTCCCAAGTTACTGGAAATCCTCTACTCTCTCTACCGGTCGTCCAGCAATTCATATTTGAGCCGATGAGTTAGTTCCAAGGCTGATAATTTTAGTTTTTGTCGTATTAATTTTCAGCCCGACGACGCCTGGCTCCCTCTCCACATCTGCTGTCATTTGGTGGAGGTCCATAATTCTGTGGGAGAGTAAGCATACATCGTCCGCGTAGTCAAGATGTTTCAGTTGAGATGTAAGAGTCCATCGAATTCCTCCGTTTCCCGTCGACCAAGCTGCATGAAGCACATCGCTAATCACCAATAGGAATAATATTGGTGAAAGGATACAGCCTTGTCTTACCCCACTTTGGATCTCAAATTCCTCAGACAACCTTCCCCTGTGCAGAACGTGACATTTGGAGCCTTCATATGTAGCTTTGATAATAGCAATTAGTTTATCGGGAATACCTCTCCTGCGTAAGGCACGCCAAATAAACTTCCGGTGGACACTATCGAACGCCTTCTCAAAATCGAGGAACAGCAGGTGCAGTGTCGATCGATATTCAACACGATGATAATCCGCAGGGTGTTGATGTGGTCGGCACAGTGGGATCCAGAGCGGAAACCTGCTTGTTCGGCATCGAGTGTGTCTTCGAGATGTTGTTTGATTCGCTCAAGGATGATTTTAGCTATTATCTTAGCTACAGCAGGCAGCACGCAGATACCCCTCCAGTTTCCGCACTCCATTAAATTTCCTTTCTTAGGAAGCTTGACGATCATTCCCTATTTCCACTCTTTAGGAAAGCTCTCAGCTTCCCAAGCTCTATCGATAAGTGGAAGCAGAAGCTCAGCCGATGTTGTTGGCGTTGCTCGTAAGAGCTCTGCTGGAATACCGTCAAGTCCTACCGCCTTGTTGGTTTTGAGTGCCTTGATCGCGGTAATGATCTCATCTTTACTGGGAGTCGTGGTGCGTATTCGGGTACTTCTCACCTCGAGCATCTCAGTCTGATTTGGGAGCATATCGCTAGCGAATACAGGGTTCAAAACCGTAGCAAAATGCTCTGATTCTGTAGACGGTCCTGCTATCGCACCTCCGTGCTGCTTCTTCTGCTTCTGTAGCCAGCGCGTTGATGTAGTTGCGCTTGTCACGTCGCACGCCACGCTGAATTTCTCTCATCTTCATGCGATATAGGGACTCTAGCTCGCTTCTCCCTGCTGCTGGGGTAGCTGCAATGCGAGCTTTCAGCTGTTTTCGTTCGTCAATCCGTCTCCAGGTATCCTCGGAAAGCCACTCCCTATGTCTTCCCTGCGATCGACCGACAATTCTTTCAGCACCAGATGTAAAAACGTTTTTCACAGCACACCAATGGTCTTGGATGGTTGCGGGCATTGAGCTGCTGATTGCTTCCACGCTTCCACACCTTGCGAAAAGTGCTCCCTTAATTGTTGGCGCACTGAGGGATCACTAAGTCTATCGATGTTGAACCTGGGCATTCTTGTGTTGTCGTGGGATCTTCGAACTGCAGCAGTGCGTAGTTGGAGAGTAGCTTTCATAAGATGGTGATCACGTACTATCCCCACATCTGCCCCTCGCCTGTTTCGGACGTCCAGGAAACTACTTCTAAAGCGGCGGCTGATAGCAAAATGGTCAATTTGGTTGGAGGTTGCTTGCCTGTTATTGGAAACCCAGCTGACTTTGTGGCAGGTCTTGTGCTCAAACATGGTGCCATCTATCATACAGCGGTTGGCATTGCAGAAATCCACAAACCTTTCGCCGTTGTCATTGCGGTTGCCTAGTTCATGCTTCCCGATTACATGTTTGAGCCCTTCGTTGTCGCTGCCTACCTTGGCATTCAAATCCCCCATCACTATGACAATGTCTCCATTTGGTGTTGTGTTGAAGACGGCGCTTAAGAGATTGTAGAAGCTCTCCTTTTCGTCCTCAGACGAACTATTCGTTGGGGCGTAACACTCTATGATGGTGACGCGTCGTACTCTAGTCCGGAATCTGGCCGTCAAAATCCTATCACCATGAGACCGCCAGGAAATTAGGCCCTTGCGTGCTGTTGTTGTTAGCAGTAGTCCGACTCCATATTCCCGCGGACTTTCGCTTGGTCTTCCAGAATAGAGTAGTACAGTGGAGACTGTACTCGCCCGCTTCTAGCCATCTTACTTAACATACCCCCAAAATGTCCAGTTTATATCACATGAATTCGTTTTCCAATTGGAGGAATCTGGCATTGTAAGGACCTTCTGTTCCCGAGTCGAGGAGCGTCTTTACATTCCAGAAACCTATCTTTGTCCGGGTACAATAGCCAAAAGTCGTTAACATGTGATCATTCCTTATCCGAGGCATAGTGTCGGTTTCCGTAGCGGGCAATATTCGGTAACGCAGGTTGCTGGCCCACGTTACCTAGCCTAGAATCAAGGCCCTAGACAACCCGCACTTACAATTTTGGCCTATACGTATAAGGGTTTATACGTATAGTTGCCCGGGGACCACCACTAGGAGGTAAAGTAAGCACTTCATCGCGAACTTGATTGTTGCGCTACTGGCCCAAGCCAAGTTTTGGGCAGTCAGTAGTTTCCCGATCAATCGCAATGCAGGTCCCCAAACAGTGACAAAGCTTGATCGAATAAGAAGTTCGAAGATCCGTGGAAGCTTTCACATCAAGGAAACCATCGTACAAAAAATAGAGCGCGACCGGGTCAGTTGGTATTGCCACGTTCAAAGAAGAGATCATTTGAACGCTGTTAAAAAGGCAATATCAATGCACGTGCCAAAGACATCGCGATGTATAAACGCCTTTAACAGACAAATGCGACGACATCGGCATTTCATTGGCCTCAGTAACCGAGTGATCTAAAATCGGCAGACCTGCCGATATTTTCTGAGGTCAAACCCACAGGTGGATCAGTAGAAATGCGGTGAAGTGGGAGGGTTATGATCCCTTGTTTTCGGATCATAACCTCGCTGATAAAAGGAAGAAGACGATTGTTTGCTCTCGACACCAATTTCCAAATAATTAACTCTCACAGTAATCGCACTTGTTCATCGCTATTTTCACCTCTATCGACTTTAGCGACGTGCTGGTGGTTGAATATAATAACATCTAGAACATTGTCGAACATGCTAGATGTCACTAGGAGTGAGTTATGGAATGTGAAATGTGGAGCAAACTGACGTGCATGGCGGCAGTTTTGATAGATGGCGATAAATGAAAGTCATTAAATGACGCAAAATCACTTCTGTGGATGCTACTATACTAAACCCAACAGCCTTCAAAAAATAAAACAATAACACATAAGGTGGGCTATCTGTCTTTCTCCAAAGCGCCATCAAGTTGAGTTCGCGTTCCAAACGTTCATCCAATGAAAGTCCGATCTATTTCCATTTCAGACTTTGATAAATGGCAACATTTGTTTTTATTGTAAAACTATTAATAGACCTCTAGCATGAGTCGAAATGACATTTCCTTTTACCCTCATTTCGAAAGACCATGCGGCGTCGAATTAGTAAATTTCCACAAAAATATACGAGTGTACCTACAAAACACGACGAAAAATTATTCATCTCCCGCATGTATAATCCACACACATTGCGGCCGACGACACGGCTATGCATGCGACAAGTTTCAATTTTTATTTTACCTCCTAAAAGCCAAAAATAACCTCCACCGCCGTAGGCAGCAGCGTAACGATATACTTCTACTCGACTCGACGATATCTCAAAAATTGAACACTTCTGCATCTGAAACCAGGCGGCACAATGACATTCTTATGTAAAAATTAAACACATCGAACTCATGTTTACTTTTTGCAAAAGAAAGTCATTAAATGACGCGCTCCGCTGACGCACTTAGTCACGTTACATTGTCATTTACCGACAACGATGAGATTCTCTCCATCTCCATACCACATATACATAGATCATAAATCTCCTGCTGCTCGAGCACAGAAAAGATACTCATCAACCATTAAATCAAAACAAAATGAAATAAAAAAATAAAAAATAATAATCTTCCTTTTGTGAGGAGGAGCGGCGCGCGTATCCCTCCCAACCCACCGCACCGGCCGCCACCAGCACCAGCCGACAAAATGTTTGCATAGAAATTAAATATGCTAATAAATTCTGTTGATGATTCAGGAAAAGAAAATAAATAAAAAAGCGAATAAAAAACAAAACAAAAAAAATTAAAAAAATCCAAAAGATGTCCGATAAGATATTCATTGTAGCACGCGGGGCGCACAGCGAGTATCTATTCTATTCTAGAAGTAGGTACTGCACATCCATATATGTATGTCGCTGGGACACACAGTTAATCTGTGGGAAGTGGGGAGTCTCCTATGCACCCATATAGAGTTCACTTTTACCGCAGTACTGTTCCGACTAATTCCGGTTTTTTATGCTCTTTTCTTCCATTCACTCCACATCATCCGTCGTCGTCCGGTTGATGATGACATTTTTTTTTTCCTTCGAAATCAAGTTACACCTAACTGTTGTTGGGAACTGGACTCTGGGCTCTGGATACGAATTCGGTGGTTTTTGGGCAGACATAGATACATACATAGATACTTCCACAGATGAAGACGATTTGCATTCGATAATCTGTTTGCAGCTAGCATGGGATATACCCAGAGGGTTTAAATCTCCGTGGCCACACCACACAATACACTATTGTCATCAATAATATTGTGTGCAACAGTGCTGCATGCATGATGCCACCGATGGGTCAGTCTGTCGTTAGAACGAAGCGAAATCTGCTGATGGACTCCCCTGTGGTGGCGCAAAGTGTACTTTCACTATTTTTCTGTGAAAAATGTTGCTTTGCTGCAATGGATCGATGGGTGCAGATTTCGGTACTTTGTTTCGGTTATTAAGGGATGTATACGGTCCTTTGTTTTACTTAGACGTATAGTAAATACATATGTAGCTACGGTATGTAAATGTAGCAAACTGTCCTTAGATACAATTGGCATAGTCCATCTAAACCAAAACAATTTTAAGAGAACGACAAGGGTTGCCAAGTAACTTGGAATACTAAGCGCATCATACCTACGACCCGTTACTTTATATTTCAAATCTTCGTTTTCAATACTAAGAACCTCATAAGTATACTACTCAAAAGGCGAAGAAGAAGTGCGCCCAACTTCAAGCAGAGTAAAGAGGGGCTGTACACTCGTATATTTTTGTGGAAATTTACTAATTCGACGCCGCATGGTCTTTCGAAATGAGGGTAAAAGGAAAGGTCATTTCGACTCATGTTAGAGGTCTATTAATAGTTTTACAATAAAAACAAATGTTGCCATTTATCAAAGTCTGAAATGGAAATACCATAGATCGGACTTTCATTAGATGAACGTTTGGAACGCGAACTCAACCCGATAGCGCTTTGGAAAAAGACAGATAGCCCACCTTATGTAGTATTGTTTTATTCTTTAGAGGCTGCTGGGCTAAGTATCGATCGATCTTTCTTTCATGAATATTGGCTTATTGTTTACTTCATTCTCAAATTAAAAATTAAATATGTAAACCCCCATGAAGCTTTAAAGCTATACTAGCTGAATGACCAAATCTTAGAATCCAACACTCTGTCTTTAGACTGAATCTTGTGAAATGAGAATCCTGAATCCCAGCTTATAAAAAGCTAAGATAGAACATATGATATGGATAACTGTCAAAGTGTGCTCTCATACTGTCATTTTGCGCCGTGGCGTAAGTGGTTAGTGTGTCGGATCACTACGCGTGAGGTTCCAAGTGCGAATCCCAGAAAATACCAAAAAGTTTTTTCGTCTGACAAACATCCGAGAGTATTGTTGTCTCGAAAAAGCTTCTCAAATCGTCGTCCGGATACGGCACTAAACTGTAGGTCCCTTCCATTCGTGTGAAAAATATAACGCACACAACATGAGTGGTTGCGAGAAGCTGACAAAGAAACATGGTGGTGGAGTGATGAAGCTAAGAAGGTGATAAATGAGAAGAAGAAGCGGCTTTCAAAGTTTGGCCCTCTAATAATAGTGACGAAAAAGTTTCGAGACGAAGTGGAATACAAATGTCGCAAGAAACAAGCAAAGTAGAAATGCGCCCAGCATCAAGCAGAGAGTACGCGGGGCCTGTACCGGGAGCTGGAGCAAATATCTTCCCCGGTTGCTGATGCAAACCAGGCTATCCAGGAGCTGCGAAGACACAGTATGAACAAGAGCGCAACCATCTTTAAAATAGCCGCCCAAAGAGGGAGGAATGCTCAGGAGATTCGTTCGCCAAAGTTCATTAACAAAGCTCATGGCCAGCTTCTTGTGGATGATGACAAAATCCTGCCCCGGAAGAATTATGAAAGACTTTTAAAGGAGCATTTTCACCGGCTATACTTTCCAAGAGCCTTAACTGTGAAGAAATACCCGACATTACAGTCGAAGAAGTTAGTGAGGCGGTCAAATACTCCAAACAACGAAAAGCGGTTGGGCCACACGTGATGCCCTTTGAGTTGTGGAGAAAGATAGGAGACATCGGGTTCAGATGGCGCTTAAAATGTTCATCTCCAAATTTATGAGAGGTGATCCAATCAATGAATGGACAGCTACCTTCTCCCTATGAACAAAGGGAAGAGTGATACGCGAAACTGTGATAACTACCGTTCGATCAAGCTGATGTCATACACCATCAAGATTGTTGAGTGGGTATTAGGTGGCTGACTGCGAAAAATAATACGACTATCTGATGATCAGTGCGGGCTTGTCGCGGATAAATCAACCACCGATGCAATCCAAAGTATAAGGAACATATGAAAAAACATCGTGATTCCTTAAAGGATTTACATATTGTATTGTTTAACTTTGAAAAGGCATTCGACGGACAACCACGAGATCTGATATGGGTGGCGCTAAGACGTCGAGTGGTTCCAGAAACCTATGTACAGATGATCATGGACATGTACGAAGAAGCAAAGTTAAGAGTAATCAAAGAGTTCCCAATCACCAGGAAAGCGTCTCAAGTCCTTTTCTCTTTATTGTAGTTTTTGACTATCTACTTGAAGGTAAAGTGACGGGGCACAAGGTACTTCAGTTATTGTTGGCTGACGAGAAAGCCATCATAAGTGAGGAACCTACGTCCCTGCAACGAGCACTTGAGGTCTGGGTGGACGTTTTGGAGGGGAATGAGTATCCTACTTACTTACTTAGGTGGCGCTACAGTTCGGGGTGAACCTGGGCCTCAACTAACAAGCCTCTTCATTTAGCTCGGTCTTTAGCTAATTGCCTTCAGTTGCGCACTCCAAGTTGGTCGAGGTCCCCTTGAACTTGTGCGCGCCACCTGCGTCGACCCTCGGGATTAGATTCGAAGACTCTGCGGGCCGGAGCGTTGGTGTCCATTCGCTCTACAAGTCCTAGCCATCTCAGACGTCCAATACGCAGTTTTCTTACTAGGTCGATGTCGCTGTACAGCTCGTATATTTCGTGATTGAATCTTCTCCTCCAAAACCCGTCCACGCAAACGGGACCGAAAATCTTACGAAGAATTTTTCTCTCGAAGCGACCAAGGATATCTTCATCCGCTTTTAATAAAGTCCATGTTTCAGCGCCGTAAAGCAGGACTGGGATGATCAAGGTCTTATATAGAGTCTCCTTAGTTGTTCGAGATAGTGCTTTACTGTTGAATTGCCTTATAAGCCCAAAAAAACAGCGATTGGCAAGAGTTATTCTTCTATTGATTTCTGCACTGATTTTGTTTGTTGAATTTATAGCAGAGCCAAGGTAGACACAGTCTCTTACTACCTCGAAGTTATAGCTGCCCACTGTGACGTTTTGTCCAATTCGTCGGTGTTGGTTTTCCCTTCTTGTTGACAGCATATATTTGGTTTTGCTCCGTTTATCGCTAAACCCATTTTGGCCGCTTCCGCCTCAATGCTTGCAAAAGCACCGGTGACAGCCCGCTGAGATCTTCCGATAATGTCTATATCGGGGGCGTATGCAAGCAGTTGTACAGACTTGTAATAGATTGTGCCTCCGGTGTTGGCTTGTGAGTTCCGCACAATCCGTTCAAGTACAATATTAAACAACTCACATGACAGCGCGTCACCTTGTCTAAAACCTTTTTTGACATCAAAGGTCTCGGTGCGGTCATTACCGACTGATGGAGCAACGAGCGTTCTCCATCGTCAGCCTGCACAGGCGGACAGGTTTGGCAGGGATGTCAAAACTAGACATGGCTTTATAAAGCTCTTCTCTATAGATGCTGTCATAGGCGGCCTTGAAATCGATTAAGAGGTGGTGAGTATCGATTTGGAATTCTTGGGTTTTCTCCAGGATCTGCCGAAGTGTGAAGATTTGATCGATGGTGGACTTTCCTGGCCTGAAACCGCACTGATAGGGTCCAATCAGGCTGTTGATAAAAGGTTTCAGGCGTTCACACAATATCGCAGAAAAGATCTTGTATGCGATGTTGAGGAGACTGATGCCTCTATAATTGGCGCAGTTGAGGGGATCTCCTTTCTTGTGGATCGGGCAAACGATGCTGAGATTCCATTCATCAGGCATACACTCATCTGACCAAATATTAGAAATAAGTTGGTGTATGCACTCTACCAATTCATCCCCAGCTGCCTTGAAAAGTTCGGCCGGTAAGCCGTCAGGTCCAGCAGCCTTGTTCGATTTTAGCTAGGATATTGCTATCCTCACTTCGTTTTGGTCAGGTGGACGGAAATTTTGACTATCATCGTCTATGTTGAATGGTTCATTCTGCCTGACAGCGGGATGTTGGTCTTCGTCGCCGTTATACAGTCTGCAGAAGTAGTTTTTCCATATTCTCAGCACCGACTGTGATTCTACTACGAGGTTTCCATTCTCATCTCTACAGGTTTCTGTACGGGTATTACTTCTCTGACACGTTCTTTTTACCTTTTGGTAAAACTTCCGTACATTGTTCCTGGAGTATAGACTCTCGATATTCTCAAACGCGCGCTTCTCATGCTCTTTCTGTTTCTTTTGGAGAAGCCGAAGTTCTTCCCGTCTCTTTTGCTCGTAGAGCTCACAAGCAGCTCTCGTCTTCCTTTGCAGCGCCGCTTTGTATGCCTCTTGTTTTGCTGCATGCACTCGCCGGTATTCTTCGTCAAACAAGGGGTTTCGCGGTGGTGGGCGAGCGAGACCCAGCACATCAGTCGCGGCGTTTCTGATGGCATGTTGGCAGCGTTGCCACTGGTCTTCGGCACTTGATGCTGGCGGCATAGGGGTGATTGAGAGATTTCGGGATACGCGTTCAGCGAAGAGTCTGGCGGTCTCTTGCGATTGTAATGCAACGACACCAGCATCTGATTGGCCTTAGTAACGAAGTGATCCAAAATCAGAAGGCTTGCCGATATTTTCTGAGGTTAAACAGGCGAACCCCACAGGCGGATCAATAGAAATGCAGTGAGTGGGTGTGGATGATCCACCTTTCGGATTATAACCTCGCCGAAATAGGAAGAAGAAGAAGAGTACAAATACTTCGCCTTCAAGAGTTTTTAATTCTTCCGGGATGGAAATCTCATCCAAAGTATGTGACTCAGATTGGCGACTGGCGCGTACACGTGGGAGGTTTTTATTTTAAACGTTCTTGGAAGGCAAATATACTCGACATGGCTCTGGACAATCTACTACGGATTCTCGAATAATTTGACATGGAGGCAAACCAGAACCTGATGCCATGTCTTTAACAGTTTCAAAACAAAATAGTTCTTATTCGAGAATTTTCGGTTTGGAGGTATAGCTCTGTGGCAATACGACATAATAGCTTAAGTCGACTTAAGTCAAAAATGAGTTAATTATAGCAAAATGTTCCCAATTACATATTTTCCCTCAATTTTTTAGTTGCATACCTGTAAAGGCTGCTGAGTTATGGGTGTTAGAGTAGAGGTGCAATTCAAAAATTTCATACGATTTTCGCGCAAGCCACAACTTTAAACGCTTCTCCTGAAAAATCGTCCAAATCGACAAAAGCTATTTTGTCATATTGCCACAGAGTTCTTTTTAACTGTAAAATGTCAACTAAAGAACTTTGGAATGACACTCAACATTCTGAACTTTCTGAAACATATCAAGCAGTAGAGTGCATATATTCCGAACATGTTGTTAATTCAGAAATTGGCATCTTAATAACCGTCTCAAGGATCGCTCAAATATTAGGCAGAATTTTGTGCGAATTCAGTGGTAAAGATCTATAAAACATTAAACAGTTTTTCGTTATCTTATTTACTCGTTGTCGCTATCTGTGGATGTTAAAAATTCGCAAAAGTCTGTGAACATAACACCGAAATCAACTTGATAAGAACTGCAATGATAACGAATTCCGAACTTGAAATTAGCGCCGTTGTGGTACCTTTCACTACAGCACTTAAAATGAATCACGTATCATATTTAAATGTAATCTTAGAGGTTAAATTCGGAATAGTAACTTCTCATTGGCACTCGTGCAGAATGTTTTCGAGTAATACTCGTACTTTTGAATGATTGATCATTTTGATAAAAACTTTGAAGTTATAAAAATCACAAACACATTGTAAGTTCAAAACAATGGTGTACCTCATGGCAAAAGTTCTATTTATTTTATGCGCAAATCTTGATTAGACGGCTTAAGAAAGCACACTTGTGAAGCAGAATGCCTAGACATAGGCCTCAAACAAAAAATCCCATTAGCTATTGGATTTTCGTTGGCTAATGACGTTTTGAGAGTTTACAGAGTTCACAATGAAGAAATAATGATGAACATCGCCAACTAAAAACGCATCTAACCTTCTTTATTATGGGAGCGACTTAAGTATTTTTCCAACAATCTGATAATTGATTGTGAAGAAAGTCTACCATAGTCCAAATATTCCATTTGACAGATATCTTGGAGAAAACTCAGTAGGATGAAATCGATACCTACCACCTTCTCATCGATCTTAAAATCGTTCATACGTATGATACTGTTTATAGAGACCGGATGTACACAGTCTTGCCTGTGGTTTTGACATACTCGTTTCTACCAAAATCGAACATCGTGAAGAAGAACAGTAAAGTATGCACCTTAGTTCAAGAAGGTTGATAATATAAACCTTTTAGAGATATCTTTCTACAAATGGTACTATCTACTTACTGACTTAAATCCTGTGTCCCGTTATGAGTCTTGGGGTACCAACCACGCATAGATGCCATCGAATTCGGTTCCTGCCGATATGATTCAACTCCATCCAGCTTTTTCCCAGTTGTCGAAATTCATTTCAACTCTTCTGCGCTACTTCATACGAGGACGTCGCTGTATTCGCCTTTGTTGTGTCAGCGAATTTCCTTGCATATCTTCTCGTCCTTACGTAGGGTGTAGGCAATCCATTACTTAGATTCATACTTAGGTGGCGCTACAGTCCAGGGTGGACATGGACCTCAATCAACAAACCTCTCCAGCCAGACCTGTTACGAGCCAGACTTTCTTGGCTGGAACGTTGGGTTCCATCGGCTCTACATGGCCCAACCATCTTAGTCGCTGTATGTGAACTCTCCCGGCTAAGTCGATGCCTTATATACGCCGTATAGTTCGGCATTGTACCTTTTCCTCCACTCGCCGTCTATGCAGACTATACAAGGGGATCAGTCGAAGAACTCTTCTCTCATAGTAACCCAGCGCTTCCTCAACCGATTTGGACAAAGTGCATTCCTCTGCGCCATACAGCAGGACTGGGATGATTAGTTTCTTATACAGAGTTATCTTAGTATTTCGAGGTAGGGCTTTGTTACTCAATTGCCTTCTTAGCTTATACAAACAACGATTGCGAAAAGTAATTCTTTGTTTGGTCTCCGCACTGGTGTCATTTGCGGAGCTCACCATAGAGCCTAGGTAGGTAAATCCTTCACAAAATTATATCTGTCTATTGTGGCGTTCTGTCCAAGACGTCGATGTTGGGTGTCCTTTTTTAGACAGCATATATTTTGTTTTGCTTCCATAGACCGCTAAACCAATTTTCGTTGCCTCGATATCAATACACTCAAATGCCCCACTGACGGTATGCTGAGTTCTTCCGACTATGACAATGTCATCGGTGCGGCGTAAGCGAGTAGTTATACAGACTTGTGAAAGATTATACATCGAACGGTACGGTGGTGTTTTTTCCGACTTTGATGTAGCAGCGAGAGTTCTCCATCGTCATCCTGCACAAACCGACAAGCTTGGCAGGGAGGCCGAGATTAGACATGTCTCTGTATTACTCGTCTCTATACACGCTATCATAGGCAACTGTGGGCGATGAAGAGGTGAAGCGTATCTATTTTATATTCATGGGCTTTCTCCTAGATCTGCCGTAGTGTGAATATTTGGTCAATGGTGAACTTTCCCAGCCTGAAACCTAATTGATAGCGACCTCATGAGGTTGTTGACGATCGGTTCATGTTCACATAATACGGCAGACAGAATCCTACATGCGATGTTGAGAAGACTTATACCTCTGTAATTGGCGCAGTTCAGAGGGTCTCCTTTCTTCAGGATCGGGCAAACGATGCTGAGGTTCCATTCATCGGGCCTTCTTTCGACCGACCAATTTTACAGATGAGTTGGTGCATGCTCCTTACCAACTCATACCCTCCTGCCTTGAAAAAATTGGCGGCAAGGCCGTTGGCTCCAGCAGCTTTGTTGGATTTAAGTTTAGATATCGCTATTCTCACTTCATTCTGATTGGTTTGACTGGAGTCTTAACTATCATCGTCACTGTTGGCTCATTCTGCTTGACAGCGAAATATTGGTCATCGTCGCCGTTTAGCAGTCTGCAGAAGTGTTCTTTCCATACCCTCAGCCCCGACTGCGATTCTACTACTATAAAGTGCGAGCCAACAGATGGTGTGGATGTTGGCTGTCAATTACTGTCATTGACTGAATTCAGTGTGGTTGATCTTTTTGACAGGTGTCAAGCACAATCTTCGGCAATTTTAGGTGTGGAGTCGCTTACCACGCAACAATGCATTTTTATTATTCAATCTTATTACGAAAATGGGCGATCTGTAAAAGTAACATTTCGTTAAAATCATGAATTTTGTGGTCAACATACTTACTTACTTAGATGGCGCTACGGTCCGAGATGGACCTGGGCCTCAACCAACAAACCTCTCCAACTAGCACGGTTACGAGCCAGCTGCCTCCAGTTGCGCACGCCAAGTTGGTTGAGGTCCCCCTCCACTTGTTTGCGCCACCTACCGCGAGGTCGTCCTCTACTGCTTCGTCCATCCGGGGTGGATTCGAAAACTTTCTTAGCGGGAACGTTGGGCTCCATCCGCTCTAAATGACCCAGTCATCTTAGTCGCTGTATGTGAACTCTTCTGGCTAAGTCGATGTCCTTGTACATGCCGTATAGCTCGGCATTGTACCTTCTCCTCTACTCACCGTCTATGCAGACGGGACCAAAGATCGCTCGAAGAACTTTTCTCTCGGAATAACCAAGGGCATCCTCATCCAGTTTTGTCAAAGACCATACCTCTGCGCCATACAGCAGGACTTGGATGATTAGAGTCTTATAAAGAGTTACCTTAGTAGTGCGAGATAGGGCTTTGCTACTCAATTGCCGTTTTAGCCCATAGAAACAACGATTGGCAAGAGTAATTCTTCGTGTGATCTCCCTACTGATGTCATTTGCGGAGTTCACCATAGAGCCTAGGTAGACAAAATCCTTTACTACCTCAAAATTATATCTGTCTGTTGTGGCGTTCTGTCCAAGACGCCGATGTTGGGTGTCCTTTTTTGTAGACAGCATATATTTTGTTTTGCTTTCATTAACCGCTAGACCCATCTTTGCTGCCTCGATCTCAATACTCGTAAATGCCCCATTGACGGCCCGCTGAGTTCTTCCGATTATGTCAATGTCATCGGCATAAGCGAGTAGTTGTACAGACTTGTAAAAGATTGTACCTCCGGTGTTGGCTTGTGAGTTTCGTACAATTCTCTCAAGTACTATGTTAAAGAGATCGCATGATAGCGCGTCACCTTGTCTAAGACTTTTCCTGACATCGATTGGTTCGGTGATGTTCTTACCGACTTTGATGGAGCAGCGAGAGTTATCCATCGTCATTCGGCACTAACGGACGAGCTTGGCAGGGATGCCAAGACTAGACATGGTTCTGTATAACTCGTCTCTATACACGCTATCATAGGCAACTTTGAAATCCATTAAGAGGTGGTGCGTATCGATTTTGTATTCATGGGATTTTTCCTAGATCTGCCGTAGTGTGAATATTTGGTCAATGGTGGACTTGCCCGGCCTGAAACCGCACTGATAAGGACCTATCAGGTTGTTGACGATCGGTTTTAGGCGTTCGCATAATACGGCAGACAAGATCTTATATGCGATGTTGAGGAGACTTATACCTCTGTAATTGGCGCAGTTCAGAGGAGCTACTTTCTTCAGGATCGGGCAAACGATGCTGAGGTTCCATTCATCGGGCATACTTTCGTCCGACCAGATTTTACAGATATGCTTGTGCATGCTCCTTACCAACTCATCTCCTCCTGCCTTGAAAATATTGGCGGCAAGGCCGTCGGCTCCAGCAGCTTTGTTGGATTTCAGCTTAGATATCGCTATCCTCACTTCATTCTGATCGGGTTGACGGGAATCTTGCGGTCAACATAGTGAGTCCGAAATTCGTGCAATGGTGAAGCGTTTTGAAGAAACTGGTTTGGTATCGGGTCAAACTCAATATCAGCATGCTCAGCCAGCACGTACACGCCAAAACATCACCACTGTGATCGAAAGTGTTCAACACCATCCAGGCACCTCAATTCGTGGTGGAAGTCAACAATTGGGCCTCACTTATGACACTTACGGCGATTTTTAAAAGCCAATCTTCATGAATGTCTGTAAAATCCAAATTACACAACAATTGAAGCCTTTGGACCATCTACGACGTCGCCGATTTATTAAATGGATGTTGGATCGCCAGGACAATTTGTCATCGAATTTGATCTTTTCCGATGAAGCCCATTTTTGGATGGATGGGTTTTTGGATGGGATGGCGATTTTGCACCTTTAGACTTCTTCCTGTGGGGTTATTCGAAGAGTGAGGTCTATGCCAATAAACCAGCAACAATTTAGGATCTCAAACATAACATCCAAACCGAAATTGCAACCATTTGGCAACCTTTAAGTGCTAAGCTAAACTGCATTAACTTGTACTGATCTAATTTTTATTAATTAGACCATGGCCCGATGTCAATAATTGTTCGTTTTTATGAATACATGTATACATTACAACTAGACCAGTATACATGGTAGGTAGGTAGGCAGGAGTGGTTGTGTCAGCAAACCATGCCGATACTTAATTAGCGCAGAAGCGCGGTTTTATTACCACAACTCAAGTGACCTAACGGATGTTAACTACTAGGGGAAAGAAGAAGAAAAAGGGGGTAAGGATTATTCAAATCCACCCCGTTGCATTGAGGAAGCTGATAATATCCCCAATGCTAATCTCCGCTAGCTCTATAAGGTTGTCGAAAAAGAGTTTACCTAAGGTGCGCTGTCTGGCCTGACACTTGCAGAGGTAGTGTAAGATTGTTTCTATTTCATCAGCAGTATTGCAGCTGCGACAGTGTGCATTAAATGCAATGCCTATTCTGGCCGCATGCACCCCGATGGGCCAGTGGCCAGTACTAACTGCCAGAGTTCTTGCGATATCTGTAAGGTTTCTGTTTAGTAGATCTTGCGTTCTTTTCAGGGAGTATTTGGGCCACATCTGCCTGGAGATGACACAGTTCCGCACCCCCTGCCATCTGCTATCCGCCTTTAGCAGATAGTACGCGAAGATGCCTCCCTTAAGGATCCCCAACGGGACGTTCACCTCCTTTGCTAGGGAATCATCAAGGGCAGATCCTTGCCGCGCGAGTTCATCTTGATAACCGCCTGGCTGTCAATGAGGATGACAATGGTATTTAGGGGTGTAGAGGTTTGCTTGAGTATGCGGCAGACCTCAAGTACAGCAAAAACTTCCGCCTGGAAGGCACTGCACGAATCAGGAAGCCGGTACGACCTGCAAATATTGAGGGAATCAGAGAATATCCCCGCCCCTACCTCGCAGTCCATTTTTGAACCGTCGGTGAAAATTGTTGATTCGAACTCATTTATCAGTACGCCAGTTTCCCATTCCGCCCTGGTTGGGAATCTGACCGTGACGTCATTTCTAAAGTTCATTGTGGGAGTTATAAAGCCGGTCAGATTAGCTACCAGATCCTGCGGTAGCAAATTCAGGATACTGTTGTGACCATAAGGATTGGTGCACCAGCATCCCGTTTCCCTTAGTCTGACCGCACTACATGATGATAGCTGCATAATGTGAAGATCGAGTGGTAAAAGGTGCAGAATAACGTTCAAGGCATCAGTGGGATATGTCCTCATGGCACCCGTTGCGCCTATAGCCGCAGTTCTTTGTACCCTGTTGATAAGTTTGATGTTATAAGCTTTCCTTGGCGCAGGCCACCAGACTAGCGATCCATAGGAAAGAATGGGAAACACCACGGCAGTGTACATCCATAAGACCATCTTCGGGCGAAGTCCCCACTTCTTGCCAAAGGTCTTGCTGCAGGCATAGAAAGCCACACAGGCCTTCTTTACCCGTTGCTCAATATTAAGCTTCCAGCTTAGTTTTGGTTCAAGTACCACACCTAAGTACTTGGTACTGGAGGATAGGGAGAGTAGATGATTGTTTAGCCGTGGAAGCGTAAATGTCGGTATTTTGGTTTTAATGGTAAAGAGCATCAGTTCAGTTTTGCTTGGGTTGACGCTGAGTCCACAACCAGTGGCCCATGAGCTAATCTTGCCCAAGGCACCTTCCATAATCTCACTGATTACGGATGGAAACATCCCCGATACCAGTACTACCACGTCATCCGCATCGCATACGTGACAAACTTAACTCCATCCCTATCAAGTCTACACAAAATTTTATTCATGACCATAAGCCATAGAAGAGGAGATAAGACCCCACCTTGAGGAGTTCCTCTAACAACAGATATGGTGGAGCTGCTGTTGCCGAGATT
Organism: Brachypalpus laphriformis; assembly: GCA_945910035.1. NCBI lineage: Eukaryota > Metazoa > Arthropoda > Insecta > Diptera > Syrphidae > Brachypalpus > Brachypalpus laphriformis. The sequence goes on along the minus strand of OX246754.1, from coordinate 14,527,679 downwards.
CGATTGAATGATTCTGGTTTTTAGCATTGTCAATATCCATTTACTAATAAACTCTTCCACACCCAGTTGGATCAGAGCTTCCTGAATCGATTCCGTACTGACGTTATTGAAGGCACCTTCAATGTCTAAGAAGGTAGCAAGGGTATATTGTTTAAAATGGATTCTCTTTTCTATCGTTCGCACAACTTCGTGGAGCGCCGTCTCTGTCGATCGCCCCTTAGTGTACGCATGTTGAGATTTGGACAGAAGGGATTTATCTAGGGTATTTCGGATATGTATATCTAAGATGCGTTTCAACGTATTTAAAAGAAAAGAGGATAAGTTAATGTGTCTAAAATCCTTTGCGGATCCATGACCCCGTTTCCCAGCTTTCGGGATAAACACGACACGAACACGTCTCCAGCTCAGGGGAACTTGGTTTAGGAGAATACAGCTTCTGTAGATCGGAACTAGCCACGGGACCACCTGGTCCAGTGTTTTTTGCAGCATAATAGGGAGAATGCCGCCAAGGCCGGCCGATTTATAGGGAGAGAAACTGTTAATAGCCCAGGAGGTGTTAACTGCTGTAATTGTAATTGTAATTCCAGGAAGAAGATTGCGCGACCTGAGCTACTGGTGGGAGGGCAATCTCATTACTACATCCTGGAAAGTGTGTTTGCATTAAAAGTTCCAGATACTCGCTAGAGGAGTCCGTCCAAGTCCCATCGGCCGTTTAATAAAGGACGGGCTAGAATGCTCCTTGGACAGAATTTTACTCAGCCTGGCAGAGTCTTTTATGGTCTCAATGGACTGACAGTAGTCTTTCCAAGCAAGAGACTTGGCACTTTTAATGGATTTCTTGTATTCCTTCAGACAATCCTTATAAGGTTGCCAGAACTTCTGTTTGAAGCAGACATTAAAGATCTCTCTAGTTATCTTCCTCAGATTAGATTGATCTTCGTTCCACCAAGGGAAGAATTTCGTCTTGCTATATTTAATAGGACACGAAGCCTTAAAAGCCGCATCCATGGCTGTTTCGAAGGTCCTAATTTTGGCGTCTAGTTCCTCGACTGATTCAATTTTCAAGTCGGGCATTCTATGAAGTTTTGATTTAATGACCTAACCGAACTTCTTACAGTCAATTCTCTTAGGGTTTCTAAATGGCTTCGGGGCCTGAACCTCGAGGCACACACTGCAGAGAATCCATCTGTGGTCGGAGAAGGACATTCGATAGGATACTCGCCAGTTAACTACCCTGAGGTTATTATTGTTGGTTTTGAGAATGATGTCTGAAACTTCCTCCCAAAAAAAAACAAATATTTGGCGCAACAGCTCTTTAAAGTGCCAGGGCCTAGCTTCTCGCAACCACTCATGTTGTGTGTGCTATATTTTTCACACGAATGGAAGGGACCTACAGTTTAATGCCGAATCCGAACGGCGATTTGAGAAGCTTTTTCGTGACAACAATACTCTCGGATGTTTGTCAGACGCTCGCGAGAGGTGGGACCGTGAAAAAACTTTTTGGTATTTTCTGGGATTCGAACTTGGAACCTCATGCGTAGTGATCCGACACACTAACCACTTACGCCACGGCGCCCACCCTCTGAAATTTTCCGTACTCGGAAAAGCAAAAATTGGAGTGTTACCCACGTTACAAACAGAGAGGTTGGACATCACTAGAAAATCAAACAAGGACTCGCGTTCGTTGATTTCGGAGCTGCCCCATAATGTACGCCTGGCATTTGCGTCGCAGCCCAGAAGCAGATTGTCCTTTTTTGCTGTTGTCATTGACGTTAAATGGCGTACCTCTTCTGGTGGTGATGGCCTGTCACGACCCATGTAAGCTGAGGATATAAAAAGAGTGTTATTTTAACGGTAGTTAAATTGGCACAGCTAAAATCAGGACATAGAAATACATTCAAATGTTTTTTTAGCTAGGATGGAAGTCCTAGGTTTGTTACTAACCTGGTTTGTGGTCTTGAAGAAGATGCTGTAACGGTTGTCCTTGAGCCCTTTACCAGTACCATGCATTTCCAATGTTCCGCTAATCCTTCGTGAGGGTGCGGGGGTAGGATGCTCAGGCTGACTCTCCATCCTTCTCGATCCTCCGCAATTGACTCCAACTCATCAGAAGGAATCCCTAGCTCCAAGAGAGATGCCGGACTTGATCCAACCTTCTATTTCTAGGCCTTCCGCGGGTTCGCCTACCTGATGGCACGTCTTGGAAGCCGGTTTGGGGGCATACGGACTACGTGACCAAACCATCGAAGCATAGATCGTTCCGTTCGGTGAAGTAGCTGCTCAACGTTGAGCGCCTCGCGTACTCTGGCGTTGCGCACTCGATCCCTACGAGTTATTCCACCAACACCGCGAAGGAACCTCATTTCGGCAGCTTGTATCCGCGATCTTATTCTTTCGGTCACTACCCAAATTTCATGACCATAGGTGAGAGTTGAAACATACACCGAGTTAAAAATCGATAGCTTAGCTTGAACACTAAGTTCAGCCTTCCTTACAACAGATTGGCCAAGCTCTCTCAAAATTGATCCAGCCTGACCAATTCTACAGGATAACTCGGTATTACTTTTCCCATCACTTGTGAATAAGACCCCGAGGTACTTAAACTTATCCACCTGCTTCAGTGGAACTCCACTAACATGCAGAGTGCACTGAATGGGTTTTTGGAAACGACCATTACTTCTGACTTGTTCACGTTGATCTTTATTCCAGCATCATCACAAACGGCTTTGTGCGCCATGAAGTTCGATTTGAGAGGACCCAAGGATGACCAAATCATCCGCAAAGAGCAGATGACTAATTCTTAGGTCTCCCACTTCGAAACTTTCCCCGCCACGGCTGCGCTGCAACATCCAATCCAATCCATCCATATCCATATACTCGACCAGTTTCATAAGAAAATAAAAAAAAGAACATGGCAACCCTGCTGATGTATTCTTTTCCACCACAAGGTGAATTCGCACAAACACATTCATCCATTACCGCTGCATGCATTCATGGATCTATGCATGCTTGCAATACTAATTCTCTGCCAGATATGCTTTTATTTTTAAAATCCCTTACCCACTCGTCTTATTTGCTCAATGCCACCCAAATGAATGGAACACAGTAATAATGTGAAAAGATATCCCAACAACAGCAAGTATGGCGGGAAAAAAAAGTTCAAAACAAATCTCCCAATGATATTTTCAACACACACCGTGAGTGTGCACAGCTCCACCAACAACGAAACACACACAAAGCAGCACTGGCCAAAAAAAAGAAACGAAGTATCTGTATCTTTCATATGTGGTTGGTTTGCAACCCAAAGAGGGGGTGGAGAGGTGTGGTAAGTTTGTCAATTCTTTTAGTCGGCAGCAACGACAGCGCGCGACACAATACACACAATCGACTAAAGTGTCGCTTTTATTTTTTACAATAGGGGGGTAGGCGCGTAAAGAGCAGGGGTGGGTCGAGGTGGAAAGTTTTGCTTACAAGGGCGCCAAATTTTATGATTAGGATTCAGAATGGATAAAAGTATCATTCAACGGGAGAGTTACAGACTTATAGTTCCGACTTGTATCCTGCCGAACGATGAAGACTCAGCATGTGGCTTTCTTGTAAAGGGTCATTCAGTAGCTATGATAGAACTTTGACAGCCGACTGCGACCATATTTTAAAATAATAAGCTGTCATTCCACTGTCATTCTGTTCTGTCATAGTCACCAGTTTGCCATGGAGCGTTACACGATTCAACAATGCATCGAAATCGTTAAAATTTATTCTACGAATTCGAGTTCTGTTCGCGAAACTTTCCGCGCGTTACATACGATTTACGGTCGTAATGAGCGTCATTCCGACCTTATGAAGAAATTCGATAAAAATGGTTCAGTGATCGAGCAGTCCCAGTACGGCAAAAAAAAACGCGCGTTCGACTGAAAATATTGCTCCGATGGCACAGAGTGTCAATTTTACCTATCTCTCACCGTTTACTGGGGAACATTAACCTTTCTCAGGAGGATACTGGCCGAGAATAGCTGAAGTGACTGAAAAGGGTGACTGACTCAATCAACCCTAAAGTCAATGTGTACCGGGGAGGTATAGTGTATAGACAAGTATTGGGGGTGATTGATTGACCGTACTCAGATCGCACGCTTTAATCTGGCGCATTTTCGAAAAAGACTTGAGCGTGTATCCGCACAACATTTTAATTGTTGAAAAACTGAAGCCATTTCATGCGACGCTGATTGGGCTCTAGAGCAGTTGGAAACCGATCCCAATTTTGGGCAAAAAATCATCTTCATCGACGAGGTGAAAGAAATTCAAATTACTGGCTTTGGAAAGTGCTAAAAGGCATCCGAAAACTTCAAATGTAGATTGCTCTACGTTCCGAGAAAGTCGATCGACTTTATAGTCCCGAAACCAGGCAAACCTCAGAATGAGAAGAAATCATATCGGCCTATTTCCCTATTGCCGGTTATCTCAAAAATATTCGAAAAACTACTTTCAAAACGTCTACAACCCGTAATCGACGAAAGACATCTCATTTCTGACCATCAGTTTGGATTAAGAATCAAAAATTCTACAATCGACCAAGTCCACAAAATAACTGACGTGATTGAGAAAGCTCTCGAAGAAAAAGAAATTTGTTGTGGTGTATTTCTTGACGTCTCACAAGCTTTCGATAAGGTTTGGCACGAAGGCAACTACTACTGCCACCGCAACTCTTTCTAATCTTACGATCGTACCTCACTGAGGGACTCGTTCGTGTTAAACACGGAAATGATTACTCTGACTTCAAGGAGATTGCGGCCGGCGTCCCGCAAGAAAATGTGTTCTTGGCCCACTTTTATATGTACTCTACACGCGTGATATCCCGCAGGAAAGATACTGCGTCGTCGCCACGTTTGCGGACGATACGGCGATATTGACAACGGGCGATACCATTGAAGCAGCAACCGGAAAGCTTCAACATGCTATTAATAAAGTCCACGCTTGGACGAATTCTTGGCGTATTGTGCCGAACGAAAGAAAATCTACTCACGTCAACTTTACGTACAAAAAAGTGGATAGATTGCCTGTATATCTAAACTCGGCTCAAATACCGTACGCGAACGAAGCAAAATATCTAGGAATGACTCTAGATGTCAAGCTCAAATGGAAATCGCACGTGAAAAAGAAACGCGATGAGCTTCAAAACAAATACCGACAAATGTACTGGCTACTCGGAAAACATTCGAAGTTAAGCCTACATAACAAACTGCTTATCTTTAAGCAAGTGCTAAAGCCAGTGTGGCCGTATGGTATACAACTATGGGGTTGTACCAAGAAAAGCAATAGAAACATCATACAAACTTTTGAAAATAAAGTTCTTAGAACGATCGTTAATGCACCGTAGTATGTACGTAACGAAGATATTCATCGGGAGCTGGGAATTCCCAGCCTCGTCGAAGAGATAACAAAATTTGCGCGTAACACAAAGATCGTGTTCACGGCCATTGTAACCGTACTGTCATTCAACTACTTGACGCGAACAATTCAATTCGTCGTCTTCAAAGGACAAAACCTTTTGACCTCGCGTCATAGCATATGAAGGTCGTGAAAAAGGCAGGAACTTTCATTGGAATTTAACCTGTCTAACATGCTACATTTCTTTTTAATCACATACGAACATCTTTTTCCAGAATCACGAGTCTCGTAAGCGGAAATAAAACTGCTGAATAAGCGTCGGCTTAGTTGGAGGTGAATTTTTGGCTGGATGGCTACGTGAATAAATTTTGCGTTTGGTAGCAATTTCTTACTGGATTTACTCATAAGATTAACAAGCCATTCAAACCGATTATCTGAAGTAAAATAACAGTGTCCTTGACAGTTTCTTCACAGATATTCGACTTGGACTATCTATAACAAGATGCTAATCATATGCAGAAAAGATAAATACGTAGGGGCAATGTGAAGTCTACTACTTCTGCAGACTGTATGACAGTGACGAAGACCAACATCCCGCTGTCAGGCAGAATAAACTATTCAACATAGACGATGATCAAGCCTGCTGGACCTGACGGCTTACCGGCCGAACTTAGCTGGTGACGAATTGGTAGAGTGCATACACCAACTCATCTCTACGATTCTGTCAGACGAGTGTTTGCCTGATAATTGGAATCTCAGCATCGTTTGCCCGATCCAAATACAAATACTTGGCGCAACAGCTCTTTAAAGTGCCAGGGCCTAGCTTCTCGCAACCACTCATGTTGTGTTCGTTATATTTTTCACACGAATGGAAGGGACCTACAGCGTAATGCCGATTCTGAACGGCGATTTGAGAAGCTTTTCGTGAAAAAAATACTCTCGGATGTTTGTCAGACGCTCACGAGAGGAGAGGATTCGAACTCGGAACCTCATGCGTAGTGATCCGACACACTAACCACTTACGCCACTGTGCCCACCCAATACTATTCCTATTGGTGATTAGCGTTGTTCTTCGTGCAGCTTTGTCGACGGGAGAAGGAGGAATTCGATGGACTCTTACATCCCAATTTAAACATCTTGACTACGTTGTATGTTTACCCTCTCACAGAATTATGGACCTCGACCAAATGATAGCAGATGTGGAATGGGAGACAGGCGTCGGTCGTCGGGCTGAAAATGAATACGGCAAAAACTAAAATAATCATCCTTGGAACAAACTCATCGACTATAATATGCATTGATGGTCAGTCGGTTGAGAGAGCAGAGGATTTCCAGTATCTTGGGAGTATTGTTTCGTCCGATGGTGAAACCGAACTGGATATACCCAACAGGATCGCCAAAGCAAAGTCTGCATTCGGGATGTTGTTCAAAATATGGCGAAGCAATGTAATCAGTTTGAACATCAAGCTAATACTGTTCCGCTCCAATGTTGAATCCGTGCTGTTATATGGATGCAGCACATGGAGAGTGACCACTTCTATCACCAGCAAGCTACAAACGTTCGTCAATAGGTGCCTGCGCAATATCTTAAGAATTTTCTGGCCCAATCGTATCTCTAACGAATATCTATACCAGAGAACGGGTTAGGAACCAATAGCCAAAACCAGTCAATGACGGAAGTGGCAGTGGATTAGGCACACGTTGCGAAAAGGTGACAGTGTCATAGCTAACCATGCTGTGCAATGGAAATTCTTCTTCGGAATAGCGAAAGAGCTGGCGGTCTGAGGAGAACATGACGCAGAACAGTCAGGAAGGAGGCACAGCAGTTGGGGAAAAGTTGGGGAGAGCTGAGACACATTGCCAGAAACCGTACATGATGGCGCGTAGGCGTAGTAGAGGCCCTAAGACCCACAAAAGGATACAGGACATAACTGGTGCACTAAGGGTCATTAAGTTTTGCCAAGGATGTCAGCATATTAGACGTAATTGACACTATTGACGCGCAATTTCTCTTATCGATTGGCAGATCTGGTGAGCTCATGTGATCCCATACCTAGCCCAAAAAGAAGAAGGCTGTCTTGAACTTTGGCCTCTCTATCTGGCTAAGTTACATCCTTGAAAGTACTTATAAAATGTTTTCCGAAACTTCCTCCATACACTCGTAGTTCAACGCCTTTATGCTGACATTTTGGAATCCATTTACACAGAAAAAACCTAATGTTAGGCAATAAAATATTCAGAAACTCTTATCCAAAAACAAGGGGTTTCTGTCTTACCCCTAGGTTGGAGGCTCATTCACGCTATAACGATGTATGTAAATATTGGACAAAGATCCATATCAAAACAGTAGTTTACATGTCCCTAACAGCTTTCCCAATCTCCTAACCATCGTCCTAACAACCTAAACTTTCACCTATCGTCCATTTTATTTGCTCTGTGGGACTACCCAAACAGCAAACCCTCGCCCTAACCCTGCCTACAATTCCAACTCCATCCCTGTGTATCTAGATACTCGGTGCCGGTTCTAAATGGATTTTCTATACAAACTCACACAAACGCACTAAAATTGTATCTCTTGCTCCTCTGTTGCTCCATCATTCACATCTTCGCCGTCTCCACCAGTGTATATGCATAACTGCGCCTCCACATGTGTGTGCAAATAAAGAAGCCAACAACAAAAACTTACTTCTCCAAACGGTGTGTGTACTTGCTGCTGCTGCCTAGAGTTATTTGGTCGTCCCGTCATCCGTGGGAGGTGGTTGGTAGTAGAGGGCATCGTCACCATCATCATCATCATCATCGACGTCGTCATTGCCGTCGTCGCCACAGTACTCGTATAGAGTCTCCATAGTCGTGTCGGCTCGAAAACTTACCTCAGTTTGACTTTATTCAGTCGCATTGGCATCGCACACCAGTGGCACTCTGGCAGTTCGTTCAGTCTGTTTATAACCGGTCTATGGTACGTACGGGTGGGGTTGTTCCAAACAAACAGGAGGCTCCACATTGAATTTTCAGATTTTCACGTCGCTCCACACAGTTTCACTGTGGATTTTCTCGTCGTCGTCGTCGTCGTTGTCGTTTCGAATTGAAATCGTTTTGTACGAGTATCTGGTTTTAGGTTTCGGTTTTGGTGTTTTAAAATTTGTATCTGAGATCTGAGCCACCAGTACTGTGGGCAGCAGTGTTGTGTGGTGGATACGGTTTTAATATTTTTTTTCGTTTTCCACTTCAAACTAAAAAGATGCATCTAGCAGAACGCGATGTTTTTTTGAAATACAAGTGTTGTGTAGCACCTGAGTAAAAAAAAAAAAAAAAAATTACCCGTGAAATTCGTAATGATACACATATTTTGTTTGTTTTGTCGTGTATCTTTCAGTTTGTATCTTATTTTAATTTGAATGCATTAAAGTGGATTACGTGCGGAATGCGTAATTAATCTAGAAAATAAAAGATAGATACTGTTTCTTAGAAGAGGATATACACAAAGTATCTCTGACAAGGATTTAAAGGATTACTTTTTCGAAATTTCTTAATTTCCTGTGGAACGAGGTAAGTTTAAAGTATTTAACGGATCTTCTAGATACTTTTAGAAAAGAGAAAAGGAAAAAGTTTTAAATTTCATGTGGGATGTGGTAGGGGAGGTTTATATTTCTTTTTCTTTTTTTTTCTCTCGTTTTTGTATCTTTTCCAGCGGTCCTCGCGGCGATGAATCAGTTTTGTGTTTCTCTTGTGTTTTAGCGAAAATCAAATTCGCAGGCAAATTCTTGCAGAAAGGATAGAGAATGGTTGGTTGGTGAACCTGAGCGAGCGTGGAAGGAGGTGGAGTAGTAGACAGTCCGGTTCGGGGATAAGTTATGTGGGCAGGTTATCAAGTGGTGGCTCTTTGAGGATTCTTTTGGTTTGCTTTGTTGTTTCCCCGTCCCGGTTGACTGCGCGCAGACAGTCTGATGATCAGAAAGCCCTCCACTGAGAGTCATCCGTTGTGGTTGTGTTCGTTTTTTTTTTTTTAGTGCAAAACTCTCCAAAGATTATTATTGATGGTCCCATGTGGAATCTGGTTGTTTAAACGTGGTTTTCATCTCTCTCAGCTTCTTGTTGATTTTTTTAATTTTTATTTATTATATTCGTTCAGATTGGCGAGATACTGGTTTTTGAGGTTTCTCGTCGATGAGAGACCCACAAAAATGTGAATTTGCCGGATGATTTCTTTAATTTTTTGTTTTTTATTTGCATTTTGGGTAAACTGCTAACAGGTTGTTAAGTGGATGGATACGTTGTGATTATAATGAAATTAATTATAAATTTCGGTTGGGTGGAGGTGGAATGTGGGAGGCATGGTATACGCGTGTTGGAGGCTAGGAGTCTGGGTCGATTTGATTGCGGGGCGGGGATTTAGGGAAGCGCATTGATTTATTGGGTATGTAGGCGATTGAGGATGTTGTTAAGCTTGGACATGATGATGAATTTATGCACAGAAGTTTTGAAATACTTGACTAATGGTGATGGAGTGGTGCTTAAATTACTTCCAGTGACAATGTACCTATGCTACGTGGGTAGGTATTTGTAATTTATTTTTATACCGATGGGTGCTTAGCATTTCTGCAAACCGTGTAGAGCTTAATGAATTTGCATAAATTTAAGGTATTTCGAGTGCTAATTTGGACTTCGTTAAGCACCCGTGCCTCTGTTGAGCTTTAAAACAAATACAAACCTATTTTAGGAAATTTGGTAATAATGTGAATGGCCAGGCAAAAATGTTTAAAGCAGAGACTTGCCGCTGGCCTGAAGTAAAAGGAGAATGAGAACTGCACGGGAATAGGTGAGTTATTTTTGGGATGGTTGCTCACCAGAAGAGGCGTTTACGAACTGGCTTTTGCTGATGACTATGCAATGTAGTGCGATAGTAGGTTAGGTTAAATTAAAGGGGTTAGCTGCGTCGAATGGGTGTAGCCTGCACACGGATCTCAAAAGGATCCATTGTGCTTCCCTTATTTGGAATTTTCTGACTGAAACACAGAAAAGATAGAAAATGAAACAAAGTGACTAAAATTCGGTGGTGGTTTCGTCGAAGCCATCCTCAAGAAGTTATGAATTTGAGGATGATGGTTGGTGGCTTTTCAGACAAGTTGCCCAGATGGTTCGAGAAATACATACTCTCCGAGGGCCGTCTTTCTGGCAATGCAAAGACTAGGACATTTGAATAAGAAGTGATCTGTATCCTCTTCTGGGTCTGTGTTGCCGCAGCCTCTGCAAAGTTCGTCGGTACTTAGTCGCATCCCTTTCCAGTGGACCGCCAATAGGTTGTTGCCGGTAATGATTCCCATGAAAAGCGACAAGTTTTAGTTGCATTGAGTGAAGAAGAGCATGATCTGTCGTGTTTTGTCCAGATACTTCTGGAGACGTGGCTCGGTGGAAGCGCTCTCCATCTTCCGTCTGTATGTCGTTCGAAGTCAAGTGCTATGTTTGATTTAACAAGTTTTAGAGGGAGAAGGGCTGAGTTTTGGACCATTGACAGGACTTGTTCTGATCCCTTCCTCGCCAATTCAACTGCCATTTCGTGCCCTGGGATTCCTTTTTGTCCTGGGACCGACCAAAGTGTTACATATTGGCTATCGATGAGCGTTTTAAGCTCTCCGATGGTTACCGCAGATGAGATGGAGATGTCTATCTCTTTTCCGCTAACAAGTTTCGTAGATAGTTCTCGTGCCGCCTCTGCTATCGATAGAACTTCCGCTGGAACACACTGCCGTGGTTCGGAAGTCTTAGTGATATTGCAATATCAGGTTCTGCTGAGTAGATACTCGAGCCCACTCCTTCACTTCGAAGGTCGCCTTAAACTGCCGTTTGTCTCTTAGTTCATAGCACAGAGCAGTTTAACATTCACCTATGCTAGGTGTCAGGCCACAGCGACATTCCAAGCAACTGTAGGGCTGACGAGCTTGCCAGACAGAGTACAACTCTAAGGTTTCTGCCTGATAGGCAAGCCCTAGGTACGCCCCTCGCTACATGTATGGACCTACTAAAGCTGAACGATATTAGCAAGACCAACCAGAGATAGGAAAACGGCTCAACGTGTCACATTTCGAGACAGATCTGGCATAAGCTGGGCCAGAAACATAGTGCCGAGTTCGTCAAGCTAACACGATCACACATCATCCTCAAAACCTATCAAAAAATCTTGGAAACCTTTCTGTGGAAGAATAGAAGAGATCTCTGATCTCTAATAGGCGAACCCCAGGCGGATCAGTAGAAATGCAGTGAAGTGGGAGGGTTATGATCCCTTAGGTTGAGGCCCAGGCTCACCCCGAACTGTAGCGCCACCTAAGTAACTAAGTATGATCCCTTATTTTCGGATCATAACCTCGCTGATAAAAGGAAGAAGAAGAATAGAAGAGATCTCTGAGGCATCAAGGCTCAGAAAGTTCGTAGCTATCTAAAAAGCATCCTTAAGCAACCTACGCTGTATCAGTGCCAGGCAGCATAACTAATCTTATTATTAAGAGCAAAATTCCCTGGGCAATACGCTGCTTTAAACCAATCAAGTCGGCAGGACCTGACGGCATAATTCCCGCTAAAATTCAACAAACTGCGGACATCAATCTTCCCTGGTTAGTTGCAATCTTTAGAGGTTGCCTGGATTTGTCTCACATCCACAGATCTTAGACGGAAGTAAACATGATCTTTATACCGAAAGCAGACAAAAGCTCGCATATTGACGCCAAAGATCTCAGACCAATAAGTCTATCATCGTTTCTTCTGAAGATTCTGCAAAAACTATTGGACTTCCACATTCGTCGCAGCATTAATCCAAGTATGCTGACCTCCCAATATGCGTACAGTAAAGGGAAATCGGCAGAAACGGCCCTGCACTCGCTGGTGCTCACCATAGAAAAATCCTTCGATTACAAGGAATACACTCTGGTAGCATTTCTCGACATAGAGGGAGCCTTTAACAGTATTGAACCTAAAGCAGGGTAGTTTTCCTGACACTAGCCCAGATAACTGGGGAGATTTTTGTTATTTTTTGACTTTGCCTCTGATTCACAGTATTTTTTTTCTGGGTAGCCGATGTCATAGGCAAATCATCGTCAACAGAGCGAACAATTTTTCTAGCCATATGACCAAGCTACTGCTAGTGTTATGCGTTCGCAGTCACAAACTTCCGCAATTGATCGGACTGACTTTATATATTTTTTGAGAAATTAATAAATCCTTGCTGACATCAGGATTTGAACCATGAACCATTAGTGTGGCAATTGACAACGTTACCACTACACCATTGCCACCCCAAAATTCCCTGAATAATTCTAGTGCTTAGCATAGAAACAATCCATTGACTTAGATAGCTTTCTATCCCCAGCTCCGTAAGGGACTCTAGGATTGCTTCAGTGTGTATGTTATTAAAAGATCTCTCTATCTCTAGAAACGTAGCTAAAGTGTATTCTTTGTATTGTACGGAGTTTTTGTACTACCTCGTGAAGAGCTGTATCAGTCGATCTATCTTTGAGGTATTTTTTTTTTTTTAGTTGCGCCACACATCCCTGGTAATCCTCCAAAAATATTAGTAGCCCGGGCTGCTAACATGCATGATTCGCTAGCCCGAATAATCGATGCCAGGAATGTGCCTACGTACTAATTCACACCCTGCATACTTCTACCACTCTCCCCGCGGGACTGCCATAATATATGGTATTACTTCGCGAGGCTGGTTAGCAATTAATGCTATGCTTCTTGTATTGCTGCTTCAGCTCTCCTTGCTCTCTCAATTATTCAGAGCTTTTTTTGCACATTCGTTATGAGTGTACAAATTTCCAGCCAATTCTCCCCTGACCGCAGCATTTGGTCTACAAGGAATAGTGGAGTTGGCAGGCTATTTCTCCATTCCATGAAGCGATTGCAATGGAATATTGCGTGCTCTGTATCTTCCTCCTGGTCTGGACAATGTGCACAGAGAGGTGAGTTATCATGTCCAAATCTGTGTAAATATTTGCGATAGCCGCCGTGACATGATAGGAACTGCATAAGGTGGTAGTTGCAGTTCCCATAGACTCGCATGGTCCGGACCTCAATGGTGGGGAGCTTGTAGGTCTATTTACCTTTGGTGCTGTTATCCCACCTGGCTTGCCACATTACTTATATCCTTTAACCCCTCGGGGGCATAGGGCGTCAACCACGCCTGCGCGCCATCGTGTTTGGAGTTCTGCAACGCGTTTGAGCTGCCTCCAACTCATTCCTAAAGAGCTCGATTCCTCCTCAACTGTTCTGCGCCATGTTTGCCTAGGGCGCCCCGATATTCTGCCTGTCTGGGTGAGCGGATTCCACTGCATGGCGTATTTCGCAATGGAGTTGTCTTCGCGCCGTAGGGTGTGTCCAATCCATTGCCACTTTCTTCTTCGTATAGTAATGCTTATAGGTTCTTGGCGCGTTCTCAAATAAAGTTGTTCGTGGGAGATGCGGTTCGGCCAAAAATCCTCAAGATGATTCTTAAGCATTTGTTTGCGAAGACTTGCAGCTTGCGTGCGCTAATGGTGTCCACCTTCCAAGTACTGCACCCATAAAGCAGCACTGATTCTACGTTGGAGCGTTAAGCTGATAACATTGCTTCTCCAGATTTTGGATAGCATTCCGAACGCAGCTTTAGCCTTCCCGATTCTGCTGCACACATCCAGTTCGGTGCCACCGCGATTAGCCGAGACGACACTTCCTAAATAAAGAAAGTTATCAACATTCTCGACTTCCTGTCCGGCAATGTTAAGTTGAACGCGGGTATTAGAAGTGCTCAGGGCTTTTGTTTTGGCTGTGTTTATTTTTAGCCCCACTTTGTTTGCCTCAGCTTCTAGATTTTGGGCCATCAAATGAAGATCCATTATCCGATGTGAAAGTAGACAAACATTGTCAGCGTAATCTAGGTGTTTAAGGTAAGATGTCATCGTCCAACGAATTCCATAATTAGCTTCCGTCAATGCTGCACGGAGTACATCGCCGATAACCATCAAGAACAATAGTGGGGACAGTATGCATCCTTGACGTACTCCACTTTGGACTTCAAAATCCCTCAACACCTTACCATTGTGCACGACGTGACACTTACCGCCCTCGTATGTAGCCTTGATAATAGCTATAAGTTTTTCTGGAATGCCTCTCCTGCGCAAGGCCAACCAGATAGCATCTCGATTGAAGCTGTCGAAAGCCTTCTCGAAGCCGATAAACAGTAAATGTAGCGGAGACCTATACTCAACGCATTGTTCGATAATGATCCGTAAGGTGTTTATGTGGTCGATGCAGGAGGATCCAGCGCGAAGGCCTGCCTGTTTGACATCGAGAGTTAAATATAAATGTTCTTTAATTCGTTCTAGAATTATTTTAGGCCACGGCTAGATGAACGAATATACCTCTCCAGTTACCGCACTCCATTAAGTTTCGCTTCTTTGGAAGCTTAATTATCATCCCCCTTTTCCACTCCTGTGGAAATTGTTCACTCTCCCAAGCTCTCCGTATTAGCGGATGCAGCAAATCTGCCGATGTATTTGGCGCCACTTGAAATAGCTCGGCAGGGATGTCATCAATACCCACTGCTTTGTTCTTCTTGAGGGTCTTGATTGCTGTTATTATGTTATTTCGGTTTTACTGGGAGGTACGGTGCGAATTCGGGAATTTTTTACTTCGAACTGCTCATTCGAATTCGACATCATACCGCCGTCGTCTAAGTGATTTAGCACTGTAGCAAAATGTTCTCTCCATCTAGTGAGTTGATCCTCATCCGAAATCAGAAGGTTACCGTCTAGACTCTTCACTGGATGTTGTTTGGAGTTTCGACCACCGATGAGCTCCTTAGTGATGCTATAAACAGTCCTACTGTCGCACCTGCTCGCTGCTTCTTCAGCCCTTGAGGCCAGTGAGTTGATATATTGACGTTTGTCACGTCTCACACTACGCTGCACTTCTTTCTTCTTCGCACGTTATTGGGCTTCAAGCTCAGTTCTCTCTACTCTTGAGGCCGCTGCAATCCGAACCTTGATTACTGTACGCTCATCGATCCATCTCCAGGTGTCTGTAGAAAGCCATGTGCGGTAGTGTCTCTGCTTTTAACCGACATACCACCTTGATCAAAAAGTTCCCGGAATTTATTCAGAAAATTAAAAATACAAGTTTATTCATCTAAATCTATATTGTTCCCTTCAAAGTAATCCCCATCGACTGCAACACACTTATGCCAGCGCTTGATCCAATCTTCGAAACATTTTTTATATTCGGTTTGCGGTATGTCCATCAGTGCTTCCTGCGATTTTTCCATTACTTCCTCTCGGTTGCTGAAACGCGTTCCCCGTAATGGTTTTTTAACTCGATTGAACAGAAAGAAGTCACAGGGAGCCAAATCAGGTGAATTCGGTGGCTGTTGGATGGTATTTGTTACATTTCTCGTCAAAAAATTACGAATAATGATGGCACTGTGCGACGGTGCGTTATCATGGTGCAAAATCCACGAGTTTTCTGCCCACAATTCTGATCTGGTAAAAAATCGCCAACACACACAGAGATAGATGTACTCTTGGCTACGTAACTTTTGCAAATGTCAAGCTATTACGCTAAGATCTAGAGGGAATATCAACAACAGATGTACGAACTTAACAAAGGAAACAGAACTCAAATCGGAATGATGGGAGCGCCACACGGTTTTTATTCCGGGAACTTTTTGATCAAGGTGGTACGTGCGTGCCCCAGTCGCAAAAGCATTTTTCACAGCACTCCAGTGGTCATCCATGTTCTCTTGCAATATGCTGCTGATTGCTTCTGCTTCTAAGGCAAGGTGGTCCCTGAACTGTTGGCGCACTTGGGGAACCTTGAGCCTGTCGATATTAAACCTGGTGATGTTAAGTAGGTTTGAGCGGTTGCTGTTGACGAATGCAGTACGAAGGCGTAAATAAGCTGCCATAAGATGGTGATCTCGTTCTTGTCCGACGTCAGCTCCACGTCTGTTTCGGACGTCCAGGAGACAATTTCTAAACCGGCGACTGATCGCAATGTGGTCGATCTGGTTGGATGTTCGTTGCCTATTAGTAGGGACCCAACTGATCTTGTGGCAAGTGTTATGCTTAAACAGCGTACCACCGATGACTATGTGATTGGTATTGCAGAAGTCCACAAATCGCTCACCGTTGTCATTATGGTCTCCCACGCCGTGAACTCCCATCACGTGCTTAAGCATGGTGTTGTCGCTACGCAGCTTGGCATTGAGATCTCCCATTACCATTACGATGTCCCTATTAGGCGTTTGGTTGTAGGCGGCGCCTGAGTGGCTATAAAAATCATCATTTTCATCCTCCGTCGCGTCTAGAGTCGGAGCATAACACTGTATGATGGTCATTTTTCTAACTCTACTCTGTAACCTAGTTGTCAATATCCGGTCACTATGGAGTTTCCAGGATATGAAGCTACTACGTGCTGCTAGAGTTAGCATAAATCCTACGCCGGAACTACGTGCACTTCCAGCTGGCTTACCAGAGTAGAGCATAACAGTGATTTTTGTTGTGGAGATGTGTTCCCTAGCATCGTACCATCTTATCTCGCTCAGCCCTAAGATGTCGCGACAGGCCCTAGAATCTATGAATGTCGAGCATAGCATTACCAATTGGCACTGCAATATGCTCGGCACTAGAAACATTAACTCCACTATCCGAAATAAATAGTTCAATAAGAAAATCCGTTACCAGGGGGACCCCCCGAGGCAGGCGTTATCTCACCCCTGCTCTGGGTTCTAGTCATCGATGGGGTACTTAAAGAACTAAGCAATACAGGCATAAGCATCGGTGCTTACGCGGACGACGTGGTGATTTAGTCCAGTCAAATTTCTTGAACACATTAAGTGAGTGGGCTAGAGAGTGTGGACTACACGTCAACCTAAATAAGACAGAATTCGTACTCTTCAGCCTAAGCGGGCAGGAGTGGAGCTTTCCCTTTCGGATCGCGCTAGATATCTTGGTATAATGCTAGATAGGAAACTAAACTGGAAACCTAATATGCAGGAAAGAGTTCGCAAAGCTTATAATGTTCTCTTCAACTGTAAGAGGACCGCAGGGAAAAAATGGGGCCTGAAGCCCGCAATGATGCACTGGCTATACATCATGATAGTTAGACCTATCCTTACGCATGAGGCTCTTGTGTAGTGGAAGGCAACGAATACGAAAAACACACGGGCTATGTTAGCCGTTGTACAAAGAACAGCCTGCATTACCATCACTGGTGCTCTACGCACAACGCCTACGGCTGCACTCGAGATCTTTCTGTATCTTTTACCACTAGACCTACAAATCAAATGGTAGGAATACTCTCTGGCCACTGTGTTCTAAGAAAATGTGCTATGAGACTTTGATTATAAAACACGGGTGTATGTAGGTACTGCAATATCGCAGAGGACATAACACATATACTCTGTGAGTGCAAAGGCATTGCAGGACAATGCTAAAGTACATTGGTAGATAGTTCTTCTATAACCTAGAAGAGGTGAGGCCCTTGAACCACAACAAGGACCTTTTCAAATTCTGTAGGGAGATTAATTGTATGGGAGAACGGTTTAGGTCTTTTTTTCGTGAAGGTTCCCTAGGGATCACGATGGGCCCACTTTGGTACGTAGTGTTTTATGATAACCTCATAACCCTACCTAACCTAACCCAACTTAATTCTATATTTTAAATACATGACAAAATCTATTTGATATGCAGCAGATCACTTTTGACTAATCGGTCACTTCTTCCTCCTTGAATTCAAAATATACTCGTAAGGCCAGCTATTCCAATTTTCTTAGAATCCATGTCGAAGATGTGCTCATCGTCTTATTCGGTGAATACCTATCATAGTTTGCTCACTCATACCAGCTGTCTCAATCTGTTTAGCAACAAATTACTCATTGTCACCGTGTCGGCGGATACACCATTTCCACGATGTGACACATTCTCACGTTCCATTTAATTAACAAAACAGATATTTGTACTAAAAATCTAAAAAAGACTTGGATCTAGTCCAGATAATGCATTCATTTTCCCACAGCATTTTATTATTTCTGTCAAAGAATTCAGTTTTTAACTGAAACTTAAATAATTAGAACTTAATTAGCAGCTTTTATCTATGCTCCCTTTGACAGATCATAATCTGCATAATATCGCTAATTCTATCTTTAATGGGAATTCTATAGCATGAAGAGCTGCTGCCATTCCCACCATTGTCTGTTCGTATGGCATTGTTCTGTTTGGCCCGTATGGGCGGTATAGAAAGGTCAATTGGCAGTGTTAAGCCGACAGCATAGATACTCCAAATGGGGTATACTTATCTGTCTGTATCTTTTTTTATTTTTGCGGGTTTTGTTTTTCAATCCTTTTCCAGAACTCATCAGACGTGCAATTTAGTGGAATATGTATTTTTTTTTATCTATTTTGTACCCTATAGATACGCCAGTCAGGCGTAGTCCATAAATATAATCTGTTTGCAAAAACTAGCAATCTAGCACTTTCACAGCACTCACGGTTTATTTTATTTCTATTTTTTTTTTTTTTTACTGACGATGCTTAACCTTGTTTGCTTTCTGTCATCAAATATACCTAGTTAGGTGAAATAATTTATTCATTTTGTTTTTCATGGTCTTGAGAGTTTGTAGGCTAAAGCTTCCCATTTAATTTGAAATTCCCAATTATTCCCTGCTTTGAGGATCAGAGCTCAAAGACTCCTAATAGACGTCCTTCATTCATATTTTATTTGATTTTTCCTAACTCGATTTGCATTAGGAACATGCTTTGTACTATCTATTCACATCCCGGAGGGATGCTGTTCATATCATATGAGAGAATATTTTCAAAATGATTTAAGAAGCAATCAGATTACTTACATGCTGCTTCTCTAAGTGCAAAATCCTTAAACCTGTTGCTTGTACACACGAAGATCCTTTCTCTATAGAATTTTTCAACCGCATGATGGGACATAAATCTTTCAAGCAAGTGCCGACCGACTAACAAAGAGGTACGATGTGTGTGGCCACAAAATTAGGTTGGATCACAGCAGTAGCTTTCTGTTTTCTCTTCCCTTTGATGTATTACACAAAGTTGGACTAAAGAAGTGAATAACATGCTTTCACCAGCAATATGTTGGGGATTCTTGGAAACTATTTTCAGTCCAGTGGCTGGCTGTTTACCGGAAATATACTCGTGCTCAATAATGCTGCCAAAAAACGGCTTGGGAGTGATGTATTTATGGTCCTTAGAAGGAGAATGAACGGAAAGGTAGTCTATTTGTATTATGAGCTTGTTTGATATGCTCAGGCTAAATCCTTTTTTAAATGGACAAGTTGCGTAATGGAAGATTTGTGTAGCAAAAAGCTTTCGTTTTGACAATTAGGAGGAGGAGGATATATTTTGGATTCTTCCGAGAATCTATTCATTTCCTACCTCGCCGGTTAGTTTGAAAGAACTTTCCAAGATGTACCGGGTCTGGCAATTAAAGTGTTAGGTCCGTTTATCGGACTACACTCAAATTTACCACGAATTGTGTTTGACTGATTGTCTGTTAAAAAGCAAAAGCATTTTGTTGTGAGTCAGAAGGCATTCAAGATATGTGATATTGATTTTGGCGATTGGTCTTCACCTGGAAGGAAAATCCAATATCCAAATACGTTGAGCTCTATCCCATGTGAATTTGACGGAACTTTTTGTCAGTCGCACCATCAAGCGCTATAAGGAAATTGGCAGCATTAAGAAACGCTACGGTGGAGGCCGTAGTTTGAAAAAGTGCGCAAGAGATTGGTCCAATTCCCGGTCGTAGTGCAGCAAAAATAGCGAGGGAGCTGAATGTGGGCGATCGAAGTCTGTGCGGCATATTAAAAGAGAAGTTGAATACCGAGCCTCCCAAGGGATTCCAGTCGCAGGAACTTACCGCATTTCAAGGAACCAAACGATTTAGAAAGATTCGATCTTTCTGCTGCTGCTGCTTCGCATGCGCCGCAAAGGTGAGTTGCCCAATTAGGTGTTCTTCGCAAGAAGACATTGAGCAGTTCCTGAACAAGCAAAATGAACGGAAATGGTTATCAGGACGTTCTAGTGACCTTTTCGATGAATTACGCGTCACTCGACGACAAGGAGCCGATCAAATCATGGTATGGACGGCTGTCACCGAAAATGGCAGATCTCCGCTCGTTTTACCGATGGCCCGCAATGAGGTTATTTATCGAAAAAACGTGCTGGAGAGTCTGGCTTGCTGCCGTTGGGCACGTAAACATTTTGTTTCGGAGCACTGGACATTCCAACAAGACTCGGCGCCATCACATAAGGCAAAAGCAACCTAAAATTAGCTAAGAGAAAGCGTTCCACCGTTCATCCCACACGAAGTTTGGCCATCGTCCTCCTCCGATCTGAACCCGCTTGATTTCTGTGTCTGGGGTATGTTTCAGGCCAGGGCATATGCTGAAAAACACATTTGTTTGGACTCTTTGAAGAGAGACTTGAGCTGAAAATGGAAGGGTATCAGCCAAGATAATATTCGAGCATCGTTTCAGTCGTTCAAAAAGCGTCTCAAGTCTGTGGTGGATATATGGTATTCCAGATGAATAAACAAAAAATAAACTTCATAACTTCTACTTTCACGAGAAAAAACTGAATTAAACTTTTTTTTTAAATTACCGATTTTTTTTAATTTGAAAAACCCATCACTTCAATTGCCGGGCTTGATACATTAAGACTAGGAATAGGTCCATGGCGCTGCTATTAAGTAGGAACGGATGGATGTCACAGTAAATTGATTCCCACCAAATGATAAGATTATACTGTCCAGTGATTGCATTAAGAAACGAAATGAAGCGCCTTGGTATGGCGGCTAGTGGTGAGGAAAGAACTGCTTGGTTTAAATCGCCCGGAATTCAAGAAGTCATCAGAGAGAAGAAGATAGTCTTTAAGGTGTGGATTCACTTATGGAACTCCGATTCTCGAAATTGGTACACTGAGGCGCGAAGAACTTACAAATTAGCTGTGAAAATAGCGAAAAAACAATCTAGGAAGGAGTTTGGCGGGAATTTGGAACGTGATCACAGATCTGAAAATGAGATGTTCTGGCAGACGGTCCGCCGACTCAGAGAATGAAAGATGAATATCGTTGAAGGAGTCAAATCCAAAGACAGTACACTTCTTTCCAATGAAGTGGACATCTTACCAGATGGAGTGAGCACTTCTAAGAATTGCTCAATCCCGAACAGCGCACCGAAGATTATAGACCTATGGTCGAGAGTAAGGTGGAGAGTAGTCTTACGGTAGAGGAAGTAACTTTGGCGATCAAATCGCTAAAAGTTGGCAAATCTGCTGGTGTGGATGAAATCCGGCCAGGAATGCTCAAGGCTTTGGGTAAAGAGGGAGTAAAATGGCTCTCGCATATCATAAGAGTGGCCTTGGAATGTTGTGACGCACCTGGTGATTGGCAAATGGGAATCCTCTTTTTTCAAAAGGGGGACAAAAGAGATTGCATCAACTATAGGGGTCTCCCAGGAAAAGTCGGTGCTAAGATGTTAAAAACTCATTCCAGAGCTGTGGTTGGAGAAAGTTAGAAGGTTGAGCAATGCGGGTTTTGTCGCAGTAGAAGCACAACCGACCAGTTATCTCAGAATGGTTCTTGAGAAGACCTGGGAGTATGCTTAATCTGTCTACACCTGCTTTGTGGATTTGGAGAAAGCATATGATAGGGTTCCTCGAGGCAAACTCTGGAGTGTTCTACAGGAATGTTGAATTGATGGTTCCCTGTTAAGGGCGATTCAGTCTTTATATACAAACTGTAGAAACTATGTTCGGATAAACGACTTTAAATCAATATCTTTCACTGTGGGCGTTGGACTCCGCCAAGGTTGCGTTTTGTCACCTCTTCTCTTCATTGTACGAGTTTATATGGACTGAATGTTACAGCGCAGCCGTCGCGGAGAACTTTTCAAAGTAGGAGACTTAAGGATTAGTCATCTGCTTTTTGCGGATGATTCGGTCATTCTTGTGTCCTTTTTATATCGAACTTCAATGCGCACTCGAAAGGTTTGTAGCCGTTTGTGGTGATGAAAGTAAACGTGAAGAAATTGGAAGTAATGGTCGTTTCCAGAACGCCAATTCAGTACAGTCTGCATATTAGTGAATTCCCATTGAAGCAGATGGATAAGTTTAAGTGCCTTGGGGTGTGATTCACGAGTGATGGAAAGAGCAAAACTGAGTTCTTCTTCTTCCTTTTATCAGCGAGGCTATGATCCGAAAACAAGGGATCACAGCCCTCCCACTTCACTGCATTTCTACTGATCCGCCTGTGGGGTTCGCCTATTTGACCTCAGAAAATATCGAGGATCACTCGATATTCGATCGATTTTGGATCACTCGGTTAAGAGCAAAACTGAGTTATCCTGTAAAATTGGTCAGGCTGGATCAATTCTAAGAGTGCTTGGTCAATCTGTTATAAGGAAGGCCAAACTTAGTGTACAAGCTAAACTAGGTGTATGTTCCAACTCTCACACATGGTCATGAAATTCCTTCGCGGTGTTGCTGGAATAACTCATAGGAATCGAGTGCGCAACACCAGAGCCCTCAATGTTCAGCAGCTACTTCTCCGAACGTAACGATCTATGGTTCGATGGGTTGTGCCATAATTGTCATGCCATCAGGTAGGTGATCTCTCAGTAGGCCTAGAAATAGATGGGCGGATCAACTCCGACATATCTCCTGAAGGCATCTAGGGATTCTCCCTGATGAGTTGGAGTCAATGGCGGAGGATCCAGAAGGATGGAAAGTCCAGCTGTACATCCTACAACCGCGACCCTCATTAAGCATTATCGGACCGTTAAAAATGTATGTATGATAAGATTATACCGTCCAGTTATCTCATTAAGAGATACGCAGCCAGTGTTTTACTGCTTTGGATCTTACGATGCTCGATGCAAGGGATTTGATGGATACATGACGATATCAAACTGCGATTTCAACGTGAAATACACTGCAGTATCTTGGATTGTTAAAGAAGAGGTGAACATTCAGGTCCTCTGAGAATGCTCTCTATGCTCATGGAGTATATGCTCGGTTTTGGACCCATCCGTGGAAATTGACAGCGATTCGATGGAGAGTTTATCGCGATGCACTCTGTTTTATCCGGTATTTTTTTACTTCCGTCTGAAAAAGTAGGGTACTAGGGTACTAGGGGTACTGGTATGTCTGAGTGCTCCAGTCGAGTGTTTCCTATCCCGACAAAAAAAAAAAAATGGTAGCCCGCCTTGGAGTAGAAGTCCAATCTATCCATAATGAAAAAACTCAACGAGTTACTGTCTCAGCATTACCGGCGCTCCAAACCATGCTCCACTTACTTCCGATTGACATCGTTAGTAAGCATTTGGCTATCAGCTCGGCAAAAGACTGAGAGGCTGAAAGCAATTGAAGGAGCAACACACAGGGGACGCCAAAAAACGTTCGATGCACCGTTATGTCCCCAATTGCACTGACCACCTGCCCACTAAATATGACTTCAAAAGGAGTTCCAGGCACTAAATACCGGCCAAAACTGAGTGGACGCAACGCGATGTCCTATACAACAAATTGCTGTCAATTTTCACGGACGGGTCCAAAACGCTCTCGCGAGCGTCTGACAAACATCCGAGAGTATTGTTGTCACGAAAAAGCTTCTCAAATCGCCGTTCGGATTCGGCATTAAACTGTAGGTCCCTTCCATTCGTGTGAAAAATATAACGCACACAACATGAGTGGTTGCGAGAAGCTAGGCCCTGGCACTTTAAAGAGCTGTTGCGCCAAATATTTGTATTTTTTTTTGTCCAAAACCAAGGACAGAGTCGGTGACAGAATCTTCTCAGAAGACCTGGCCATACGACTCTCTTTTGACCTTCCAAACCATTGCAGGGTTTTTCAAGCCAAAGTTACCGCGGTTCGCAATGACTGGCTAGTGGCTAATACACTATCAACATCGGATATTGCTATTTACGTCGACAGTCAGGTAGCCATCAAATCCCTCGCATCGAGCACTACGAGATCTAAGGCAGTGAAAGACTGCCGCGTATCTCTCAACGAGATAGCTGATCGCTACAACCGCACCCTTTCCTGGGCACCAGGTCAATGTGGCATACTAGCTCGATAAGGCTCCTCTGTTACAAATAGCATGAGCGTTATCGACATCGAAGCGCCAAGGTCTTATGTTAAATACCTTATTCAAACCGACACGAAAAAGGTGGTCAATCACCGATGGCAACATCTAGGCCAATGCAACACCACCAGACAACTTTGGCCAACACTTAACAAATCTAGGTTCATCGGCTCCCGAAATATAGCTGAGGAACCCTCTCCAAAATAGAAAGACATTCTCATCAGACACTGCGTCATAGTAAGACTTGCCCAAAGACTAGGCATCCCCTATAACAACTTCTGCAGAAGCTGTAAGCATGGAGAGGAAGAAGAGACCACCAGTCAATTCATATGCGCTTATCCTGCGCTCTCCAACATTAGGAAGGCGACCCTTGATGAATACTCTTTCAACGAACTAAATGATCTCGGCAACGCCTGCACGGCTAAAATTAACTCATTCATACACCGAAGCAAATGGTTCCTTGAAATGGTTCTACCTTACACATCGACAGTACAATGGACCTATTTCTGGTCTAAGTTCATCCCCATCAAGGGCCGATCTTAACCAACCAACCAACTATCTAAAAAAGTGCACAAGTGCTAGCGAAGGATTACATAAAGTTTAAATAATGTCGAAGAAACCGTAGCAGAGTCTCGACGAAGACTCAGACAATCATCGTCTCTAGAGTTCTACTTTCTTTCGTTAAATTGAGAAGAATTCGAATTTTCGTACGGAGTATTCAATACTTACATAGAAGGCATTATTTAGCTTTCTGTGTGTATAGTATGATACTCCGTTGGATTGACGTGGAAGCCGATACGAAGGTGCTTTAGGCTGCCTTAGAAACATGCATCTTCTTCCTCTTTCTATTTCGGCGAGTTTATGATCTGAAAACAAGCGATCATAACCATCTTACTTCACTCCATTTCTTCTGATTCGTTTGTGGGGTTCGCCTTTCACCTTAGAAACATGCATATCTGGAGCCAGTCTAAAACCGAAAGTCTTGCGCACTAGCTTGTTAAATTACGAATCAGTTTCCCACAGTTTACTTAAATTTGGTTCCCTCTGCTATGTATATCGCAGGATCAGACATTGTTTTCTAAACCAAGCTCCCTGAAATGTGTCTTAGTTTACAATGCACTGTACGATAAAATACGATACTAACACGATACCGCCCACTACATGGATCGATTCCAGTAAGAACTATTGGGCTCACGCAATGGTATACAAATAATTGTCGACTAGATTGATGCTCTTGCCTGAATAAGCCTGAATAAAGTTCTGGGTTCTGAGCTCCGCATTAGATGGACCAGTGGTCCGATCGAGGTACAGGACACTCCTCTATTTTCAATAATATTGAATTCCTTCCACAGGACATCGACTATCTACTTCCAAACTTTTCTTTGATCAAAACTTTGAAACCCGCATCCCCTCCAGATTTGATTGGGAGGGGGAGCTAAGGACACAAGAAGGATCCATTTACTTTTACACGGATGGTTCTAAAACAGAGTCGGAAGTGGAGAGAGGTGCCTTCTCCCAAGAACTAAATATTAATATCCCCTTTCGCCTCTCTAATCACTGTAGCGTCTTCCAGGTGGAGATCATGGCAATTAAAGAAGCATTATCGTGACTGAAGTTCAATGTCATATCCAGGCGGGATATTACTATCTTTAGTGATAGTCAAGCTGTGGTCCAAGTCTCTGGAATCTATTACATTCAACTCAAGAACAGTCCTAAATTGTCGCCCTACGAGATGGCCAAACCGTTTAACATTCACCTAATTTGGGTGCCGGGGCACAGGGACATTCCAAGGAACTGCTCGGCTAACGAACTCGGGAAGCAGGGCACTTGTATACCGTCGGGCAAGGCGAATCTCGGCATGTCTCTCATTGCAGTGAAACTACTACTTAAGCTCAACGCCACTAGCGCGACCAATCGCAGAAGGATCAGCGGCACTAAGTGCCTCAATACTAGACAGATCTGGCCTAAGGTGGATCAGAAACGCTCCAACTTCCTTTTCGGGCTGACAAGATCGCTCATCAAAACTACAGTAGGTGTCGTTACGGGGCACTGCATCATTGGTAGGCATGCCATCAAGCTAGGCATCTTAGCAAATGATTTCTGTAGAAGTTCATGGACGAGGAGGAGGAGGAAACCATACTACAACTTCTTTGAAAGTGCCAGGCTCTCTCCGCTCGCAGAAGACTACACTTAGGAGTCTATCTCTTCGATAATTTTGGCGAGCTAGCTAATGCCAGCATCAACGGCCTCCAGCGGTGTATAACAAGCTTCAAGTTGTTCAGAGGTAGTTCTCCCTGGGGATGATAGATCCATGTGGTACCACATTGGGCCTAAGTGAGGCTGCATTCCGCAGCATGCCACTTAAACCTAACCCAACTTTGGTTTGGGGTACATAAACTTGTTGTCTCAGGACCTTACAATTGGCAAATTGTTCAACGAGGACGTCGACTTGCTATTGTGTTATTTTGGAGTGTACGCTGCTAGATGATACCGCAAAACTGGGTCGAGGATCAACAAGTGAGCGACAGGCACATCTTCACAGACAGGCGGACATAGTCTGTTCATTTGATTCGTAACTTTCGTGTCCTCGGATCCAGGCTACACTAAATTCGTTTTCGAATGCAAGATCTTCAAATAGATTTAAATGCCCATAGCGGTTCCTGACTGTCCGAAAATGTATAAGTAGATGCGAGTTCCTTTGATTCTTCTCCGAAGGTATTCCCGTCCATATAGTTCATTTGTATGAACCTTGCTTGGGACCACAGACCCCTCCTCCAGTGCTGCCATTTTCCAATTTGAAATCATCTACATATCTACCTACCTGTACCTGTGTTGGTTATGGTATACGTGTACCTAATTGCAATGCACTGTAAGGAATCCCAATAGCATTTGAGTGCGATTGGGTACACTCTCTTGTACCACAGACTGTGTTCCAACAAAAATAATAATAATAAAAAAACAAACTGTTATTTCATGCTTCACAGCTCAGTCAGAGTTTCCCTTTTCCACATAATTTAAAGTTTCATTCAAAGGAAATAGACCGCAACGCGTCCGCCGCGCCGCCACCACCAAACAATCGACAGCCTCCAACCAACACCCTGATCCCCAGCCATAAACAAAGATCATCAAAGTCGGTCTGTCTCTGCTGTTAGATAAGTTTTCTTTAAAAGCAATCAAAGGCTTTAATAGTGTCTCCAAATGTGGAACAAACGGAACACTATCGTCTTCTGAAATTGCCATACGGCCAAAGCAATTCAATGAATAACCAGAGAGTATCGCCCACCTTAAGGCATACTCGACGTTTTACGGTCAAACGGCATGCCAGCGGCATGGCAATTCGACGCTTGATTGCACGCAATTATAAGGTATACGCATGACGCAGCAGCGATATCTTAATTTGGAAGTGTGGCTGACTATGATTGTGCGTGGGCCACACCACCGTCGACTGTGGCCACTTTGGAAGAGGGTAGGGTAAGTCGTAACTCGTAAAAATGGAGATGAAGTCGTCTATCGATTGGAATCTCATTTTGGAACAATACACATGTCAGACGTTCAATTTGTACGAACTGATGCTGCCCCAGCTCGAACACAAAAGAACAAACTTTCACTTTTCCACTTTTCCCTGTTTCTCTCACTTTTATTATTTTTTTCATTACTTTCGTTGGCGAAGCAGAAAATATACGTATATCCATCCTCGAAACAAATGTGTTTCCACATTAAAGCACGTCGTAACCCTTTAAGTATAGGGGAGGGCTGTGAGCTCTCCAAATCAACACTCAACCATGCCAACATGCACTACTCGTGTGCCGTTCGTACTTCAAAAATCTGTCAACATCCGGCTATTTGGGTCAATAGCATTGCTAACATATTGCATCTAGGAGGGGTACCAGCACTCTCTCTCAGACTAAAGAATGAAATTTAAACTTGCACAGTCACCGGCACATGCTGTGTGCTTCCTGATGCAGAGTATGACTGCTCCTCGTGGCCAGAATCTAAGCTGAATGGACTTTCAATAAATTTGTGACAAACTGCAAATTGGATATTGTTGCAGGGGACATGCTTGTGGCCATTGTCGGAGTTATGTGTGCGTCCGACTGAATGGTCGATTGCACAATGCAGTTTCTGACTCTTTTAGCAGATGAACGAGCGTCCATTCAACCGACCGGGCGCGGCGATGGACGACGTGAACTTAAGGAGATTTTGTGGCTGGAATTACCGAATCGGATGAAGTTCCATTGTTGTTGAATGCAACGGTCGCTATTGTGTGGTTAATTTGTTTTAATTCTGTCGGAGATGGAAAAGCATTTGGAAATTAGTTTTGCAGAGTTGTGACAGTTTGTTGCAACGAAAATTGATTAATCTTGTTCGCCATGGTTTATAACAGACAGAAGGGAGATATATAGATAAGAGCGGGCATTCGAGATGCAATGCAAATGTAGCAAGCACTACCAAGTCATGGTAATAAGTCATGATTTGTTGAACTGCTGTTCAAGCGACGGGGAGTATTGGTAAATGATTCTTAAGCGAATTGTGATATTGACTTCAGATAGGTTGGTTAGGTTGATGTGGCTGCCAGATAGCCCCAACACACTTATACCAATGACAGGTCCATTGTTATACCATATGTACTCGAAGAACTAATTGGAGTTTCTGATGAAGCGTAGGAAGCTTTAATATCGGCTTTTATCAGATGACCTAGATCGCTATAGTACTCGTAGAAAGCTCCTAAGTTAAGTTTTCTTTTATGGAAGAGAGCAGAGCAGGCACAACGAACGTCCATACACTTTTCTTCCATACAGCTTCTACAGAAATGTCTAAGTGCACACCAAACCTTGTTTCATAATGGCCCATTAGACATTGTCCTATTCTTAGAGCGTTTCCGATCCAACTTTGGCCAAATCTGTTTAGTCGCTAAACACGTTGTACCACTTGTTCACCTAAGATTTATTCGCTCGATAGCATTCACTTACTTAATTAAAGAGCTCTCGACCCTTGCAGAGTATCTCCCTGAGACACGGCTGCCTACCATCCTCTTCGGTCCCGGGAATGTTGCTTCCAGTTGTGAAGACCAAGTTTTCTGGTATCCGTGACAGCTTTGTCTTTATACTGGAGGTCCGGTCTTCATCGCTGTTTCGAACCTGGGGGCTGAAATTCAAAGATTCTCTTGGCTGGAGCGTTGTCCCCTCCCTCGATGTGGCGGAGCAAATGTAGTCGACTTGTTTTGGCTTTTTGTATTACATCCACATCCTGGCACAACTCATAGAGTTCGCGGTTGTATCTTCTCCTCCATTCGCCCTCCTCGCTTCGGAACCTGATATCCAGCGAAGTATCTCCTCTTTTTTTTATAATTTTGCGCGCACTCAAGGGGTTATGAATACCCTTAACATGTTTACACACATTGCCGGCGTTGGAATGGACAGATAGAGAGAGAGAGAAAGATTTCGCAGCTCAGTTGTTTATGCTTCACAGAAACTCCAGGGGTGGCGTCCAGAAAACTGGGGAGATTTTTGTTATTTTAAGTCTGTGCTTCTGATTCACAGTATTTTTTTTCCCGATAACCGATGTCATAGCCAAATCATAATCAATAGAGCGAACAATTTTTCCAGCCCTACCTGCCGGAATCCGGAAGAGGTCGGAAGAGCTATTTCCAAGTTGCACAGCGAATAACCTGTTTTCCTGCGTTACCCGACATATCTGGATAACTTTTAAAGGCATCCCGGATTGGGCCATCGCTTGGTAGAGTTCAAGATGATGAATGCTCTCATAAGCGGCTTTAAAGTCGATGAAAAGGTGATGAGTTTCGACTTGATATCCGTTAATCTTTTCCAGGATTTGCTTTAATGTGCCAATTTGGTCTATTGTCGATGTGCTGGGTTTTAAGTCACACTGGTACGTGCCGATTACTGTGTTGCAGAAAGATTTTAGACGTTCAAACAATACGTTGGATAGGATCTTATATGTGACATTTAGCCTCGATCGCTCTTACAAGACATAGGATCGCCTTTTTTGAAGATGGGGCATATAGAGGTGATACTCCGGTCGTCGAGCATGCTTTCCTCTAACCATACTTGGCTGATGACTTGGTGCAAGCACCCTACCAAGACATAACCTCCGTATTTAAGCTGAATGGCCACCAGAGCCAGCAGCTTTGTTGTTTTTCAGTTTTCTGATGGCTGCGCTGACTTTATCAATACTGGGTGGTGGTATTGGTTCGTCCCTCTGTTTGCTACCCGTTAAGCAACTGCTGAAAGTGCTGCTTAACTTACTTACTTAGATCCTTTATCCTAGATCCTTTATATCGATCTCGTTCTGAGTTCTGCAACGCATTTGAACTGCCTCCAACTCATTCCTAAAGAGTGTTCTGCGCCACCTCAAGTGTTCTGCGCCACCTTTGCCTAGGGCGCCCCGCTATTCTGCCTGCCTGGATGAGCCGATTCCACTGCATGGCGTATTTTGCAATGGAGTTGTCTTCGCGCTGTAGGGTGTGTCCAATCCACTGCCACTTTCACCTTCGTATAATAATGCTTATAGGTTCTTGGCCCGTTCTCGTATAAAGCTGTTCATTGGAGATGCGGTTCGGACAAAAAATCCTCAAGATGATCCTTTAACATTTGTTTACGAAGACTTACAGCTTGCGTGTGTTAATGGTGTCCACCTTCCAAGTACTGCACCCATAAAGCAGCACTGATTCTACGTTGGAGCGCAACAGTCGCAGGTTGGTTCTTAAGCTGATAACATTGCTTCTCCAGATTTTAGATAGCATTCCGAACGTAGCCTTAGCCTTCCC
Source organism: Brachypalpus laphriformis (assembly GCA_945910035.1). Lineage (NCBI taxonomy): Eukaryota > Metazoa > Arthropoda > Insecta > Diptera > Syrphidae > Brachypalpus > Brachypalpus laphriformis. The sequence continues at coordinate 14,496,367 of OX246754.1, read as the reverse complement.
GATTCTGTTGCACACATCCAGTTCGGTGCCACCGCGATTAGCCGAGACGACACTTCCTAAATATAGAAAGTTATCAACTTTATCGACTTCCTGTCCGGCAATGCTAAGTTGAGCGCGGGTGTTAAAAGTGCTCAGGACTTTTGTTTTGGCCGTGTTCATCTTAAGCCCCACTTTGTTTGCCTCAGCTTCTAGATTTTGTGCCATCAAATGAAGATCCATTATCCGATGTGAAAGTAGACAAACATCGTCTGCGTAATCTAGGTGTTTAAGGTAAGATGTCATCGTCCAATGAATTCCATAATTAGCTTTCGTCAATGCTGCACGGAGTACATCGCTGATAACCACCAAACACAGTAGTGGGGACAGTATGCACCCTTGACGTACTCCACTTTGGACTTCAAAATCGTCCGACACCTTAACATTATGTAAGACGTGACACTTACCGCCCTCGTACTCGTATGTAGCCTTGATAATAGCGTGAGTTTTTCTAGGATGCCTCTCCTGCGCAAGGCCAATCAGATAGCATCTCGATTCAAGCTTCTCGAAGTTGATAAACAGCAAATGTAGCGGAGACCTATACTCAACGCATTGTTCGATTATGATCCGTAAGGTGTTTATGTGGTCGATGCAGGAGGATCCAGCACGAAAGCCTGCCTGTTCGACGCCGAGAGTTGAATCTAAATGCTCTTTGATTCGTTACAGAATTACTCTAGCTATTATTTTGGCTACGGCTGGAAGAACCCAAATATCTCTCCAGTTTCCATATTCCGTCAAGTTCTCCTTTTTCGGAAGTTTAATTATCATCCCCCTTTTCCACTCCTGCGGAAATTGTTCCCAAGATCTCCGTATTAGAGGGTGCAGCAGATCTGTCGATGTAAATAGTTCGGCAGGGATGCTATCAATACTCACCGCCTTGCTCTTCTTGAGGGACTTGATTGCTGTTATTATTTCGGTTTTACTGGGAGGTACGGTGAGAATTCGGGAATTTTTTGCTTCGATCTGCTCATTCGAATTAAAGATCATACTACCATCGTCTAAGTGATTTAGTACTGTGGCAAAATGTTCTCTCCATCTAGTGAGCTGGTCTTCTTCTTGTTTCTCCTTCCTTTTATCAGCGAGGCTATGATCCGAAAACAAGGGATCACAACCCTCCCACTTCACTGCATTTCTACTGATCCGCCTGTGGGGTTCGCCTAGTGAGCTGGTCCTCATCTGAGATCAGAAGGTTATCGTCTGGGCTCTTCACTGGATGTTGTTTGGAGCTCCGCCCACCAGTCAGCTCTTTAGTGATGCTATAAACAGTCCTACTGTCGCACCTGCTTGCTGCTTCTTCAGGCCTTGAAGCCAGTGAGTTGATGTGCTGATGTTTGTCACGTCTCACACTACGCTGCACTTCTTTCTTCTTCGCACGGTATTGGGCTTCTAGCTCGGTTCTCTACTGCTGATGCTGCTGCAATCCGAGCCTTGATTGCTGTTCGCTCATCGATCCGTCTTCAGGTGTCTGCAGATAGCCATGGGCGATGGTTTTTCTGCCTTTTACCGACATACGAGTAGGTGCGTGCCCCAGCTGTAAAAGCATTTTTCACAGCATTCCCGTTGTCATCCATACTCTCCTGCATTGTGTTGCTGGCTACTTCTGCTTCTAAGGCTTGGTGGTCCCTGAACTGTTGGCGCACTTGGGGAACGTTGAGTCTGTCGATATTAAACCTGGTGATGTTAAGTAAGTTTAAGCGGTTGCTATTGACGGATGCAGCATTTGATAGCATTCAGGTTTAGCTTAGATTTGCATGTAGCGATTGGTATACCTAAGATACCTTGGTTAAATTGGTGTTGTTGGTCCATGACTGGCGAGTTCATCTGTCTTACAGTTGTCTGGAATATCTCTATGCCCGGCACCCAAAAGTTAGTTTTTGATCCGTTGGTGTAGAAATATATCGACTTGTCTTCCAGAAAAATCTCTTCCTCCCAGCATGACCTGGAAGTAAAGTTTTTTGTTATAATTTAACTTGGGAGTCGTGAGAGAATGAAGGACTTGCCAAATTCTTTACTGGACCACTGTGAAATTGACTTCAGTTAATTCCAATTTAAATTGACACTTATGGGGAACGTGGAACACCACAATAGATGTTGAACCACCACTCTATTTGGTCTAGAGTTCAGGTATTTAGAGAGCTAAAGGTGAAGTAGTTTTAAAATGTTTGAGTCAACCTTTCTAAGTTGGGTAGCTAGCAATCATCAGCTCTTCAACCAACGAAGTCGTTATGATTGAACTCGTTTGCCTTAGTCAATGGCCCTACATGTAATGCAGTTCGTCATTAGCAACTTCTACTCCATTCGCCACTATCTCTGTAGACAGGACTGTAGCACTGAAAGAATTTATCACTCGAAATAACTAGAGGCTACCTTATCCACGTTTAGTGAGATCCATGCCTTGACAGTTTCGTACGTACATAGCTCCCTTAGCTAGTCTAGAGAGCTTTCGCTGCTCAATTGATTTCTTAGTCAAAAGAACTAACTAGTATTTAGCAGTTGTGATATTCCCATGATTTCCGCCCTGGTAATTGTAATTTCTTGAGTTTAAAAGGGATATCTCTACACAAGGTAGACAAAGTTGTATCTGCCTATTGTGACATTTAGTATGAGTAGTCGAAGGTGACTTTGTTTTGCCCTCATCCATTTTTTGATTCATTGTCGTTGCTTCTGCTTTAAAACTTACAACAAATTCATTTAAGTTTATATACGCCGACACGACATGCTGCTTGTGCGGCCATCCGCCTGAAAGCCTCCTCTAAGTGGTCTAGCTATCGCTTTGGCCAGTTCTCGATCCTTAATCTCAACTTCAAACACGAAAGCACGGACTACATCTCGCCGACACTGAGATTTGACCGTAACTTCCGTACGAGCATCCCTAACCGGGATGTATGGGATATTTCCTCCCCTGTCGATGGTAGTTCGGTTCACTTCTTTACAGATGGATCTAAGACGGAGGGTGTTTTCTCCGAACAGCTCAATCTGAGCATCTCTTCCCTGATCATTGTAGCGTTTTTCAGGCGGAAATCATGGCGATTAAGGAAGCCCTGTCTTGACTGAAATTTAATGTATTATCTGTCAGGGATATTAGCATTTTCACTGACAGCCAAGCGGCAATCAAGTTCTTGGAATCGTTCTCCTTCACTCCAAATGCCGCCTTAAACTGTCGTTTATCTCTTAATAGAGATGACGGAGCAGTTTAACATTCAACTATGCTGGGTGCCGGGCCACAGGGACATTCCAGGAAACTGCAGGGCTGACGACCTCGCCAGACAGGGTATCACCCTCAGGATTCTGCCTGACAGGCAAGCCCTGGGTATGCCCCTCGCTACTTGTAAGTATCTACTAAAGCTGAACGCTATTAGCACGACCAACCTCAGATGGGTAAACGGCTCTACGTGTCACATTTCGAGACTGATCTGGCCTAAGCTGGATCAAAAACGTAGTGCCGATCTGGTTAAGTTAAAGCGTACACAAATCAGCTGCGTTGTCGGTATTCTTACTGGACACTGTCTTATAGGCCAACACGCCAAAAGACTTGGTCTCTTCTCCAATGACTTCTGAGGAAGCTGTAGAGACGATGAGAAGAAGGAAACCATCCTTCACCTCCTAGGCACATGTCCAGCTCTGTCGCATAAAAGAATGCTGCATCTAGGGTCCCCCTTCCTTGACGACCTCGGCGATCTGGCGTCCTTAGACATCATGAGCATCCATCGCTTTGTCAAAAGCTCCGGTTGGTTTTGTTAGTCCCTGAGTGGCCTAATGGTTTTGATCCATGGTATCGCAAAGGGCCTTAACTGGTCTAAGTGTTTCCAAATAAAAAAAAAACAAATATTTGGCGCAACAGCTCTTAAAAGTGCCAGGGCCTAGCTTCTCGCAACCACTCATGTTGTGTGCGTTATATTTTCCACACGAATGTAAGGGACCTACAGTTTAATGCCGAATCCGAACGGCGATTTGAGAAGCTTTTTCGTGACAACAATACTCTCGGATGTTTGTCAGACGCTCGCGAGAGGTGGGACCGTGAAAAAACTTTTTGGTATTTTCTGGGATTCGAACTTGGAACCTCGTGCGTAGTGATCCGACACACTAACCACTTACGCCACGGCGCCCACAGTGTGTCCACTCTCGTGTGAACAGCCAACCTAACCTAACCTAACCTTCATATCCGTTTAGGTAAAAACGGCACTTTTTGTGCTAATTATGTATCAGCATGGTTTGCTGTTACAACCGCTTCTACCTACCTACCTAGAGCTTCCAAGGCTGGCAAGATGTAGTCATATTGGAAATTATAGACAGAGGGAGAGAAAGATTGGTTTAGAGGTTTGAAACTCAGATAGGTAATAGGTTTCAGAAAAACTCTTTTGAACCTAAATGACACAATGAGTTTGAAGTTTCAAAAGAAAAATCATAAAATATCTTCTGCCTAACTCTGAATGTGATAAGCATATGCACACGGATACGGATATCTTTGACTTTCTTTAAAAAGATTAAGTTGTCCTATACACGATGAACGGTATCTGCAACTCATTTCACAAACATTCATGACGCATTTCGGCAGTCAAAAGCAACCGGTGACAATTTTCTTTTGTAATCCTCATAACAATGCAAACACATCAGATGAAAGCCTAATGAGCATCATCTGTGAGTTTCGGATGTTATTACCCGAATCTCTTCCTTAACCATTCAAATTACCTCGTCAAAAACCACCACCCAAATATTTGGAAGCTGCTCGCATTTCTCGCATTCCCCGGCGGCGACAAGCAAAGCCTTCGCCCCTCCGCTTCAGACGCAGAATGTAACTTGAAACATCAGCTGAATGTGCGTTCATATGTGTCAAGCCAATCCCTACTTGCTCCTCCCTCGTCAACCTTATGAATAATTGAGTAAATAAATTTCGTATTCAAATTTCGTCGAAATCACATTAGTAAAACTGTCGATAAATGTTTCCCTCACGTAAACAACATGCGACTCTCATATCCTCCCCCACCTGTAGCTAGTAGTGGCTTTTGGAAGAAATTAGAAAAATTATTATCTGTCTTGCTGTCATAGGGGATAGGAAAATACGAGCCAAGCAAAACGCTGAGTGCCACTGAGTCGCCCTTGTCGACGAACCGATTCGTATCCCCAAGTCGCACAAGGGCTGAATTCTGCGGTACAACGAGCTCCACCTTTGCCCCCATGTGTCCCTTTGGACGAACAAAATCCGTCGACGATATGAAGTGTGCGTGCGTGCGATGACATTGCCAATCTTTCTCTCTCTCAGTGCTGACGATGGTATCTGTCAGTTTATATTTTCGTTTTTTTGATTTTGTGTTGTCATGGCTTGTGATTCGCTGCTGCGCTACCGAAATATGATACATCAGATACTCAGATACATAGTTTATGACGACGAAGCGTTTTTTATGCCATTTCTCAGCGTTTTTCTGCCAAGTTGCTTGGTAGAATTTTTTTTTTTTTTTTTGTATCTTGGCCCGTTGGGAAATCCGAGAATGGTCGGAGGATATGGTTACACAAGAGTTGGCTTCGAGGTGACATTTATTATACGCATTTAAGGAGACGAAGCGGGAGTAGATACACTCTTCATTGTTTGTCGTATCGTATCGTATCTGGAGTATCTACTTGTAGTTCTACCTTGGAAATGTATCCCATGATAGGGAAATTATCTTCTTCGTAAGTTTTTCTTTTCATTGTTAACCACCAGCGACACAGTTAATCCATTGTTTTCCAACGTAAAAGGTAAGCCAAGCCCGTGGAAAGAAACTTTTCACACTCCCAAAGGGATTCAAGAAAGAAAAACGGTCGCGTTCAACATTGATCTCATTCCGGTTGGCTTTTATCGTCGCGGGATTCTAACAAGAAACCGTGTTTCTTTCAACTTCTTCCCCATTTCACAGTTGGTTAGCTCTTTTGGGAGTGACACCGTGGTTTCGATGACAAGTTGACATTGTTAATCATGTGGACCGAGGAGCAGTAGCTTTAAACTTTTCCCTCCCCGTGAAATGGTGAAACTCTCGTGGTAAACTCAAGGAAAGCCGCCCTCTATGTAACTAGAAACGCCAAGTGAAAAGTTTGTCTATCTGTTTGCATGGGAGTTCAGGAAGGTTGCAAACAGAAATCACTTTTTTAGAGTTAGGATATGGGGATGGGGTGTACTGCGATTGCAATTAGGAAATTGAAATTGGATTGACGGTGATGCAAAGTTGCTCCAGTCGTTCTCTTCTCTTTGCACAGTCAAGTGACTTTGTGCCAATGGAAGGAAAGGGAGTTCATTATTTTCGTTTATATTTGGTGAAAAGTTTTCGGAAAAAGTTCCTTTTATCTGCGAAACGTGTAAGTTTATCTTTGGAGACTGTTTGGTGGCGGTGGTGGTTCAGGAACGTGCTTGCAATATACGAGTAAATTCATCACCGAAATGGAAATTGAAGAGAGAAGTAGTGTTGTTTTGTTGCAATTGTGGTTTGGAGTGGTTTTTATTGTTGTTAGGGACGGTGTCCTTAAAACAAAACTTTACTTTCAAAACACGTGCCCGAAGTAATGTGCGCCTTAAAGTTTTACGAACTGCATAGATAGCTGCATGAAGAGTTGTAGGTTGCTTTATGTTCTGTGAAGCTATGTAATTTAGTGAATATCGAAGAAGACGTGGAGTCATGAACAGACCAGATGTGGAGAATAAGCTTCCATTTGACCTGATACTTAATTATCAAATAAATTTCAAAACTTGAGTGGAAGTTGAATGGCTAAAAATAGAAATCTCTACAGGGGGTTTTGCTTGTCCCAATTTTAATATCATTAGACACAAATATATTGACATAATCTACAGAAACATATATTATTTGCAGAGAAATATAACTTTGTTTCCAGCAGTTTTGCCGATATGCACGAAGCTACTTACAAATTTCATCTGAAGGGGCGTCAATCCCCTTGTCTAGTGCTTTACTTATTAATAGGTATACTGTATCCCCTTGTGGCTCCTAGGGGCTCTATTTGGCCTATGCGTTCTTAACAATGTACTCCAGCTTTTCATCAAATTCAAGGAGCGGCTTCACAAACCAAAATAGAATCTTAGTCAAAGTGGTCAAATCACACAGAAGTAGTGCGAAACGGTAGGGCTTAGAGTGAACCCTACCAAAACCACTGTGATACCCTTCACACAAAAAGACAGCTAAAGCGTATGCTTTAGCAAATGAAAGGATTTGACTTAACGCTAAGCAATAAAAGAGATTGGAGTAGTGAGTCTGCTAAGAACCAATTAAAACAACACATAAGAAAAGGAATATCTACCAACCACATAAAAGTCAAAGAGAGTTTTGATCTGTCGTCTGATCATTCCCCAATTATTTTGACATTGAGCGAGAAACTAGTCTATAACCTAGAGCCAGCGAGATTAACTGGTAGAACAACTAACTGGGAAGGTTTTAGGAACGAAATTGAAGACAATGTTGAACTGAGCGTTCCACTTACGACACCCTACGAACTTGAGGTTGAAGTTGATCGCTTCGTCGAGATCGTACAGCTCGCCTCTTGGAATAATTTCCAAGGAAAACGCCGGACAAATACGGCTTACGATATCCTCCGGAAATAAAGGAATTGGTCAAGGAAAAACGAAAAGCGCGTAAAAAATGGCAACAGAGTCGTGCTCCGCAGCATAAAGCACACTTGAATCGTCTGTGCAATTCGTTGAAGAAAACTATTAAGGATTTTAAGAATCGTGCAATAGGCTCTTACCTTGAAAGTTTAACAGCGAAAAAAGATTCCAATTATTCACTTTGGAAAGCCATAAAAGGCACCAAAAAGCCCCAAGTCCCCGCGCCGCCAATTAAATTAAATCAAAATGAATGGGCAAGGGAAGATAAAGAAAAAGCGGGCGTCTTTGCGGCCCACCTGGAAGAAACCTTTAAACCGTACGATAGTCAAGTTGTTTACGATAACGTCAATAGGCCGGATTTACCATCTGGCAATTTAACACTCACAAGTGCAACGCTTAGGGAACTCAAAAATGAGATCGAGATTCTAAAACCTAAGAAAGCTCCTGGTTATGATTTAATCACCGGAGAAATTCTCAAAGTTTTACCTAGAAAAGCTTTGATTAAGCTTCTCTATATTGTAAATGCTGCGCTCAGATTAAAACACGTTCCGAGCCAATGGAAAGTTGCGGAAGTAATAATGGTCTTAAAACCAGGAAAACCGCCAAATGAGGTAAAATCGTATAGACCAATTTCGCTTCTTCCAGTCATATCGAAAATTTTCGAGAGGATATTATTAACGCGTCTCTAACCAGTTATAGAAGAAAATAATCTTATCCCTGACCACCAGTTTGGGTTCAGAAGTAAGCATTCGACGATTGACTAGCTGCATAGAATTACTGACGTAATCGAGAAAGCATTTGAAGAAAAAAAGATTTGCTCAAGCGTATTTCTTGACGTCTCGCAGGCCTTTGATAAGGTGTGGCATGATGGCTTGAAATCCAAACTACGACAAGTTCTCCCTGTATGCTTATACGATATTCTAGTACCATATCTGGGGAATAGACTCTTCCGTGTTAGACATGGAAACGAATACTCGCAGCTCAAAGAAATTTCGGCCGGCGTACCACAAGGAAGCGTTCTTGGGCCGCTTCTCTATCTGTTATATACTCGAGATATACCGAAAGAAGATGGCACTATCCTAGCTACGTTTGCCGATGACACCGCTATCCTAGCAGTAGGTAAAACAATCGAAGAAACGACTGAAAAACTGCAAAACGCGCTAAATAAAGTAAATGAATGGACGAGGGACTGGCGGATTGCCCTCAACGAATCTAAATCTGTTCACGTGAATTTCACTTATAAGAAAACTAATAATTTGCCAATTTTCCTAAACTCGGCCCGAATACCTTTTGCAAACGAGGCCAAATACCTGGGAATGACACTCGACGCAAGACTGAAATGGAATTCGCACGTGAAAATGAAACGTAAAGAACTCGAAATCAAATATAGCGAAATGTACTGGTTACTCGGAAAGCATTCCCACCTCAGTACTGAGAACAAGCTGCTTTTATACAAGCAAGTGCTAAAGCCGGTGTGGACCTACGGTATACAACTTTGGGGTTGTACCAAGAAAACAAACGCCAATATTTTACAAACTTTTCAAAATAAAGTGCTAAGAGAGATTGTCCAAGAACCGTGGTATATTAGAAACGACGATATCCACAGGGATCTCGGAATTCCGACAATCGAAGCTGAAACTAGAAGCTTCGCGAGAAAGCATAGAAACCGACTAATCGGACATGTTAACAATACAGTCCTACAAATATTGGATGAGAGCAATTTATTGCGCCGACTACGAAGGACGAAACCCTTCGACTTGGCGAGATAATGATAAACCGCGTTTAGATTGCGGAACATGCAGGATCTTTCAGTGGAAAGTAACCTGCCAAACGTTTTTATTTCGTGAAAGAAAAATTGCTTGATAAGTTAATACTTAGTTGCGATATCTAACAAATTTATATCGAAGGGTGGTGTTTTTTTAGTCAGTAAGAATCTGACACTACTATGAGCACACGCTTGCAATTCTCATAGTGTCTATGGAAGATTTTTCACACAACCCTCGGAAAAAAAAAAAAATAAGAAAATAGTACACAGATAGATCGAAAACATCAACTGGCAATGATGCAGGACTAGATACTGAGAATCACTGAGAATGTTTCCCATTATATTTCAAGCTGAAGTAAACGCGATGGAAGGATGCACGTAATTCTACCTAGACAGGAAATATCGTGGGGTAGACATCCCAATGCTGTCGGACAGCCAAGCCGCTATTAAAGCACTGACCTCGCGCGAACTCAGATCCAAACTTGTATTGGAATCTCAACAAACTGGAAGAGGTGATTAAGGTAACTCTGTACTGGGTACCAGGGTATGTAAGAGTGGAGGGGAACTAAGCAGCTGATGAACTAGCAAGAAACGAATCAGATACGCTGTTCCTTGCCCATAACTCTTATGTGGGATATGACCCCACAGAATACGAAAAGACTTAAGGAAAGTGGAAGAGAACAAATGGGTTACGCATTGGGACTTACTTACTTACTTAGGTGGCGCTACAGTTCGGGGTGAACCTGGGCCTCAACCAACAAGCCTCTAAGTTTAGCTCGGTCTTTAGCTAATTGTATCCAGTTGCGCACTCCAAGTTAGTCGAGGTCGCCTAGAACTTGTGCGCGCCACCTACGGTGAGGAGGTCCTCTACTGCGTCGACCCTCGGGGTTAGATTCGAAGGCTCTGTGGGCCGGAGCGTTGGTGTCCATTCACTCTAATCGTTCTAGCCATCTCAGACGTCAAATACGCAGTTTTTTGACTAGGTCGATGTCGCTGTACAGCTCGTATAGTTCGTTATTGAATCTTCTCTCCAAAGCCCGTCCACGCAAACGGGACCGAATATCTTACGAAGAATTTTTCTCTCGAAGCGAATAAGGATATCTTCATCCGCTTTCAATAAAGCTCATGTTTCAGCGCCGTAAAGCAGGAATGGAATGATCAGGGTCTTATACAGAGTCTCCTTGGTTGTTCGAGATAGGGCTTTACTGTTCAATTGCCTTACAAGCACAAAAAAAAAAAACAGCGATTGGGAAGAGTTATTCTTCGCTTGATTTATGTGCTGATTTTGTTTTTCGAGTTTATAGCAGAGCCAAGGTAGACAAAGTCCGTTACTACTTCGAAATTATAGCTGCCCATTGTGCCGTTCTGTCCAATTCGTCGGTGTTCGTTGTGCCTTCTTGTTGACAGCATATACTTGGTTTTGCCCTCGTTTATCGCTAAACCCATTTTGGTCGCTTCTGCTTCAATGCTTGTAAACGCACCGGTAACAGCCCGCTGAGTTCTTCCAATAATGTCAATATCGTCGGCGTATGCAAGCAGTTGTACAGACTTGTAATAGATTGTGCCTCCGGTGTTGGCTTGTCACATGACAGCGCGTCACCTTGTCTAAAACCTTTTTTGACATCAAAGGTCTTGGTGAGTTCATTACCGACCTTGATGGAGCAGCGAGCGTTCTCCATCGTCAGCCTGCACAGACGGACAAGTTTGGCAGGGATGTCAAAACTAGACATGGCTCTATAAAGCTCTTCTCTATAGATGCTGTCATAGGCGGCCTTAAAATCGATAAAGAGGTGGTGAGTATCGATTTGGAATTCTTGGGTTTTCACCAGGATCTGCCGAAGTGTGAAGATTTGATCGATGGTCTGAAGCGCACTGATAGGGTCCAATCAGTCTGTTGATAAAAGGTTTCAGGCGTTTTCAGGTTCGCAGAAAAGATCTTGTATGCGATGTTGAGGAGACTGATGCCTCTATAATTGGAGCAGTTGAGAGGGTCTCCTTTCTTGTGGATCGGGCAAACGATGCTGAGATTCCATTCATCAGGCATACACTCGTCTGACCAAATATTAGAAATGAGTTGGTGTATGCACTCTACCAATTCATCCCCAGCTGCCTTGAAAAGGTCGGCCGGTAAGCCGTCAGGTCCAGCAGCCTTGTTGGATTTTAGCTTTGATATTGCTATCCTCACTTCGTTTTGGTCAGGTGGACGGTAATTTCGACTGTCATCGTCCATGTTGAATGGTTCAATCTGCCTGACAGCGGGATGTTGGTCTTCATCGCCGTTATACAGTCTGCAGAAATAGTTTATCCATATTCTCAACACCGACTGTGATTCTACTACGAGGTTTCCATTTTCATCTCTACAGGTTTCTGCACGGGTATTGCTCCTCTGACACGTTCTTTTTACCTTTTGGTAAAACTTCCGTACATTCTCAAACGCGTGCTTCTCATGCTCTTTCTTCTTTTTTTTTAGAAGCCGATGTTCTTCCCGTCAATTTTGCCCATAGAGCTCGCTAGCAGCTCTCGTCTTCCGCTGCAGCGCCGCTTTGTATGCCTCTCGTTTTGCTGCATGCACTCGCCGGCATTCTTCGTCAAACCAGGGGTTTCGCGGTGGTGGGCGAGCGAGACCCAGCACATCAGTCGCGGCGTTTCTGATGGTATGTTGGCAGCGTTGCCACTGGTCTTCGGCACTTGATGCTGGCGGCATAGGGGTGATTGAGAGATTTCGGATACGCGTTCAGCGAAGAGTCTGGCGGTCTCTTGCGATTGTAGCTTTTCGACGTTGAATTTTTTCACAAGGGTTCTTCTTTGTTGCTCAGATTGGGATATCCGCATTCGTACCTTGGCTACAACAAGGTAATGATCCAAGTCCATGTTGGCCGCTCGGAAGGTCCGGAAATCCAAAATACTGGAGGCATGCCTTGCGTCAATCGCAATATGATCAATTTGGTTGATTGTTACATGATCATTGGACCGCCATGTCTGCTTATGAATATCGAGATGAGGAAACCATGTGCTTGCTATGGTGACATTTCGCTCCACAGCGAAATCAATTAGCCTTAGTCCGTTATCAGACGTGGTGTCGTGTAGGCTATGCTTACCGACAGCCCTACCAAAGACGTCCTCCTTTCCTATTTTGGCGTTAAAATCGCCCAATACGATTTTAACGTCGTATTTAGGACATTGCTCGTATGTTTTGTCGAGGAGCTCGTGGAAACACTCTTTGGTGGCAGGGTCCTTTTCTTCCGTTGTGGCAAGAACACATATTAGGCTATAATACGCTCGTTTACGTGTCGGAAGCTTAAGACTTGTTGCCTAAGTCTTCCGCGTATGACAAATCCGCATCCGAATAAGCGTTGCCTGTTGCCTCTGTAGCAATCACCGTAGTAGATGTCACAGTTTTTCATCCTCTTTTTGCCCGGTCCATCCCACCGCACTTCCTGGATGGCGGTAATATCTGCTTTATAGCAGTCTAGGGCCTCTGCAAGTTGTTCGGCTGCACGTGGTCTGTAAAGGAACAGAACATTCCACGTACAGATCCGAAGGTCGTCGTCCTTATTTCGTTTGCTGGGGTCGTCATTAGCTGAGTCATCCTTATCCGAGGCTTTTGGTTGTTTCGGAACCATGAGTTTTTTACGTGGTAGGGAAGTTACCCCGACGGCACAACCCCCAACCTGGAGGGCCAGTTCCTTAATTATTCCCCTAGGACGAGGGGCCGGGTACACCGGTGCCAGTAGTCTACTACGGGAGTATGAGCGCTGCCGTTGGCCCATTAAGGGCTCCTCCGCCACCATCTCTATTCCAATGTCCTGACCAACATTGGAAATTCCTTACCGACCTGTGATCCGAATACGTCGAAGCAGCTCGCGCAAGGTATTCACTAAGTTCAACCTAACTGGAACTATAGACACCACCGTTGACTCCGTCTAGGGAATTCGTCCGCTGCCGCCTGGAACAGGAAGAAGTGCTCTAGTGAGAAAACACTCTTCCCCCCTCTCTCATCTACTACCGCCAAGAATCCTCCAAACGGGGTTGGTTCCCCATTTCTTGGATTAAGGTACTAGGCACCCGGCTGTCACCGCGTGGAGGTTGAGAGTAGGAGTTGGTAGGCCTCAGCTGAGTGAAAACGCTTGTGTTTTCATATGATCACATGCACTACCATTTGACCGTTTGGTGGGTGAAATGTCATACCTATAAAATCGCCTGGATTTCCACTACATGAATCAGGACTGTTGATGCCTTAGCATTAGTATACCTATGTACTGTTTTAGTTGAGATCTACTTGTCAGCAAAATGTCAGCTTCCAATGATTTGCCTATATTCAGATCGAACATAGGAGCTGATAACTTACTTTTAGACGACAAATATAGTTCAATGACAAAAGAGTAGGAGCAAACCAGAAATACGGCTCCAAAAATGATTCAAAAATAGAAAATGAAGCAACAAGACCAACGTGTCATCAATATAGAGCCCATTCGGTCTAAATGGTTACACTCGATACAGTACGTGTTGAATATTTAAACCACTCATGGTCATTACTCTCTGTAATAATGTACATATGTACAATCAGGGACAACAACACTTTTCCATCTTAATTGCCTTTTGTCAGTTCAACCTAAGTGGGTCAGTCTTCAACAATAGCTACTCATCAACAAAAGCGAATTTCAACTTTTAATTCACAAATAAATTAAACAACACGCCTCCCCCATAAAGAGGGTTCCACAGCAAAATGGGATAATAAAATATAGAATCCTTTTGTCCAGTTCATCTAAAATCCACCATCATCCTACACATACGCACACGTTCTATTCAATTAAATATAGAAGCTCATTAAAAACACTACTCCCTCCGACCTTCCATACTAAATCTTCCACTCAATGGCAATCTCAAATGTTCCATGCATAATGGCTTCCATTTTATGACAGAACAAAACCCCAACAAAAACACGATAAATCACAACCCCACTATGCGCCCCCCACAACATCCTTTTCAACACTTCAAATCCAAGCGATACAGAAGCATTGAAGCCTCAACCGAATGATTTATTAAATTCATGTCACCATTAAATCTCTTCATTACCTCCTTCAGAAGCGGTTCCAAAGCCCCCCAAACCCCCCCATTTCAGTTGTTGTAGCTCATCCTTCATCCTGGCAAAAAGGCAGAGGGAATAAAAGAAAACGGGTACCCCCATCCTGGCAAAACAAAATTGCTGAATTAATGTTGCAGCTAAAAGGATTTTCCATTCGTGCGAAGAGGTGGCTCACATAAATAGGTGGCTACCGCCGCCGTTCCTCTATCCTCAGTGTGTTTATTATCCTCGCACGCTGTAAACGGCTTATCAATGGTGAATTAAATTTTCAATCTCTCTTCCTCACACACATAGCAACAACAAAAAGAAAGAAAAAAAGAAGAAGAAAGCCCCGCTCAAATTAGATTCATAAATTTACGAAACATTGAATTTATTAGTCGAACCTTGATAGGGGGCGCCACTTTCAGCCTGTGACACGTTCTCGTCCTTTTTCTCTGTTAGCCCTCGTCTCGCGCAATTATGTACAGTGTATAAATTTAATTTAAATTCAAATGTATCTCATTCTGTAGCTACCCCGGAGTAGCACGTTGTGTACACGGTACACCTCAAATGGCATCCCATTATGTATTTTTCAATAGTTAGGTAGCTCCAAGCCCTTAGGGCAAGTTGTGACTTTAAGTGTTTACCTTTCGCGTCTAGACTCTATGTTGGGTATTCTCTTTTCAGTTGCTGGGACGTGCACAAGCACATCATTAATCATTTTGAATTATTTAATCTTGAAGTAGATATGCTAGTCACACGGAACCGTAAAAACTTCATCGTTCATTTACATTTTTCAATTTAAATGTGAGATGACAGTGCTGGAAATTGCTTGAGCTGTCAATTGATATTTTGTCATTCTGACACATACTGTTCCGTGCGCCATTGTTTCCAGCAAAAAAAAAAAATAATATATGGCGCACGACGAATGGTATGAAACTGAAAGATACAATATCTACGATTAAGAAATCAATTTCAATCGTTTCTGTCGGTGGAGGGAAACGTCATATCCGTTGTGCATTTTTGTAAACTGTCGCCATCAAATAAATGGCTGACAGAAGCAGCAGGTTTGGTAGGTTCGCAGGGGGCGCTGTGTGTATCCAAGGCAGAGGTGATATATCTGTCGGTTTCAATTGAAGAAGAAAAATGGTTGAGGTATCAAGAGAGTGGAAAAAAAGATGATTGAACACCGGGCCCGGGGCGGGTGGTTTGGGTGAGCTTCTCTTTCTTGGAATTATTATTCCCACATCGTTCTTATATTTCGTCATGCAGGGGAAGGTATAGACACAGAAGGCAGCACCCTGGCCATGCATAAATGTATGGAAATGAAGCTCCAAAACAGAAATCACCAATAAGTCAATCAATTGTGTGTGTCTGCGTCTGCCCGGGCATATGGTGTTAGGGGATGGTTATGCATGGATAGAGTTTGGATTCAGATACAAATACAATACACACGTGGATTTGTTTATTTATCGACCAATATCAGGCGGATATTTTGTTTATTTTTCAAATTGGGTTTCGCACAGACCTTGGGAGAGTGATAGCTGAATTTTGAATCACTATAGTGGAATGAAGTTGAGATTATGGGTAACTTATGGCACGATACCGAATTTGGGATTGAATGTAGACGGGGGCTTTTGTTTTGTTGAAATAAATTGCTTATTCCGCAAACATCTTGTTAGTTTCTATGTGGCATTTTGTTAACTGCGAGTGTTAGCGATTTTCGAGGAACAGTAGGGTCGTTAGTTATTAGGCTTTATCTCGAATAGGATTCATGTTATGAGGCATATCATCACAATCCTTTTATAGGTAATTCTATTTTGAAGAAGGTTCTTCTACAAAGTTGACTTGCAGCGAAATTAAGCGCGAGAAATCTAACTTTGGATTCTACTTAGATGGCGCCCAATGCACAACAGCAGGAGATAGAAAATTTGATGTACTGTCTCCAGGCTAAAGTTGGTTATGCAGGTAACAATACATTTCTTAAGAAAGTGAGCAACATTTTGCTGTATCTAGTGCAATCCATTTGAAGCAATCGCGTTATAAGCTTTGACCATGCAATCTTTTTAAACTAGAACTAAAACCATCGTAAGTGGGCGCCGTTGCGTAAGTGGTTAGTGTGTCGGATCATTGCGTGTGAGGTTCCAAGTTCGAATTGCAGAAAACACCAACAAGTTTTTTACGGTCCACCTCTTGCGAGCGTCTGACATACATCTGAGAATATTGTTGTCTCGACAAAGCTTCTCAAAACAAATTGCCCTTTGGATACGGCACTAAACTGTAGGTCCGTTCCATTTGTGTGAAAAATATGACGCACACAGCATGAGTGGTTGCGAGAAACTAGGTCCTGGCAGTTAAAGAGCTGTTGCGCCAAACATTTTTTTTTTAGTAGGACTAGATAGATAGACAGATTCAACTGTAGTGAGATATTTTCAGTCCAGTTGCTACTATGAACTGGAGTATACAGGGTGGGCCAACTACAAGTTTCTTTTTAAAAATGCAATAAAATGAACAAAATGAAATTTTTTCCATGTATTATGGCTCTATTAGTAAGACCAAACATTCCCATTAATTACGGAATACAACGTCGTTCAACTGGTTGCCTCGGCTGGCTTCGCAGTAGCGCATTCTATCACTCCAATTTTCCAAGACCTTGTTCATGGTTTCGGGCTGTAGCTCACGTATTGCTTGGATGATATTGGCCTTAAGTGCTTGAATCGTTTCCGGATTGTTGGCATAACATCGGTCCTTCACGGTTCCCTACAAAAAAGGTCCAAACGGGTCAAATCGCAGCTCCGAGGCGGCCAATTGACATCGCCAAGACGGCTGATAACACGAATTGGGAATTTGGTGTGCAAAGGACCGATTGTGGCATGGGCTGTGTGGCATGGCGCGCCATCCTGCAAGAACCAGAGATCGTCCAAATCCATGTCTTCAATTTCAGTAAAAAAAAAAGTCGTTAACATGACTCTGTAACACCCAACGTTGACCGAAACATTGTTCCCAGCCTCATTTTCGAAGAAAAATGGTCCAATGATGCCACCACTCCACAATCCGCACCAAACTGTCACTCTCTGTGGATGCATTGGCTTCTCGACAATAACGTGCGGGTTTTCCGAGCCCCAGATGCGGCAATTTTGTTTGTTAACGTAGCCGCCGAGATGAAAATGTGCCTCGTCAGAAAAGATGATTTTTCGCCCAAAATCGTTGTCCAATTCAAGCTGCTCTAAGGCCCAAACTGCGAAGCGATAACGAAACGGATGGTCGTGCGCTTTCAATTGCTGAATCAATTGGACCTTGTAAGCGAATAATCCCAGATCTTTGTGCAGAATTCTCCTCAGGCTAGTACGTGAAATGTTGAGCTGTTGAGATCGATGACGAGTTGATGTTCGTGAATTGAGTTTCACACTCTTGGCTACAGCAGCCACATTCTCGTCTGTGCGCACCGTACGACGACGGGGACCATGAGTGTTGTCCACTAGCATACCAGTCTCACGAACGTTTTGCACAAATTTGCGTACAGCAGGCGCGGTGCGTGCTTCATTTCGGCCAAAACTTATTTTCAAAAAACGCACCGTTTGGGCTACACAGCACTCACTTTGGAAATAAGTTTTCAATATTTCCCAATGTTGTTCAAGCGTAAAGCGACTCATTTCGTTCCGCGGAGGTATGATACTGACTTTTTGTCAAGATTTCGAGCGGGAAACAGCTGTCAGTGTCAAAATAACCTATAATTTAAAAAGAAATCACTATATGGCCCACCCGTTATTGAGTGGATGCAGCGAAGGCAGATCCATCTCTGATAGAAGAAAAGCACCTAGGTGATTTCTTCTGTTGTGGATCAGTGCATTCCATAAGTGTTTCTGCAAAGTATCTGCAGAATCTGTAGTGTTCGTCTCCCTCTATTCCCAGTTTCCTAAGGTGCTCCTTGAGTCTGCAGTGACCCGTAAACATACCCGACAAGATGCGAGTCAATTCTTGCTCCCTTTTAGGCAGGTTCTTCTTCTTTTCAGGTTGTGTTTTCCCCAGAAGTTATTTTGTATGTCTTAATTGGGGGATATCGTCTCAATGCTTGGCCTATTTGTTCTCTTCCTCTTTCCTTAAGTTTTCCCCTATTTTGTGGCGTCTTATCCCACAAAAGGGTTCTGGTCCTAGGAACGGCGTGTCTGATCTGTTTCTAGCTAGTTCATCAGCTGCTTCATCATGTCCTGTATCCCCTTGTGGGTCCTAGGGTCTCTACTACGCCTACGCGCCATCGTGTACGGTTTCTGGCAATGTGTCTCGACTGTTCTGCGCCATGTTCTCCTCGGACCACCAGGTCTTCTGCCATCCTGAGTTAGAGGGTTCCATTGCATAGCATGGTTCGGTATGGAGCTGTCGCCCTTTCGGAACGTGTGACCAATCCACTGCCACTTCCGCCGTTGGATAGTTGTGCCTATTGGTTCCTGACCCGTTCTCTCGTAAAGGTGTTCGTTAGGGATACAATTGGGCCAGAAAATCCTTAAGATATTGCGCAGACACCTATTAACGAACGTTTGCAGCTTTCTGGTGATAGTAGTGGTCACTCTCCACGTGCTGCAACCATGTAGCAGCACGGATTCAACGTTGGAGCGGAACAGTCTTATTTTGGTGCTCAAACTGCTTGCATTGCTTCGCCATATTTTGGACAACATCCCGAACGCGGACTTTGCTTTGGCGATCCTGTTGGCTATATTCAGTTCGGTTCCACCATCGGTCGAGACAATACTACCAAGTTACTGGAAATCCTCTACTCTCTCTACCGGTTGTCCAGCAATTCATATTTGAGCCGATGAGTTCATTCCAAGGCTGATAATTTTAGTTTTTGCCGTATTAATTTTCAGCCCGACGACGCCTGCCTCCCTCTCCACATCTGCTGTCATTTGGTGGAGGTCCATAATTCTGTGGGAGAGTAAGCATACATCGTCCGCGTAGTCAAGATGTTTCAGTTGAGATGTAAGAGTCCATCGAATTCCTTTGTTTCCCGTCGACCAAGCTGCATGAAGCACATCGCTAATCACCAATAGGAATAATATTGGTGAAAGGATACAGCCTTGTCTTACCCCACTTTGGATCTCAAATTCCTCAGACAACCTTCCCCTGTGCAGAACGTGACATTTGGAGCCTTCATATGTAGCTTTGATAATAGCAATTAGTTTATCGGGAATGCCTCTCCTGCGTAAGGCACGCCAAATAAACTCCCTGTTGACACTATCGAACGCCTTCTCAAAATCGATGAACAGCAGGTGCAGTGGCGATCGATATTCAACACACTGTTCGATGATAATCCGCAGGGTGTTGATGTGGTCGGCACAGGAGGATCCAGAGCGGAAACCTGCTTGTTCGGCATCGAGTGTGTCTTCGAGATGTTGTTTGATTCGCTCAAGGATGATTTTAGCTATTATCTTAGCTACAGCAGGCATCACGCAGATACCCCTCCAGTTTCCGCACTCCATTAAATTTCCTTTCTTAGGAAGCTTGACGATCATTTCCCTTTTCCACTCGTTAGGAAAGCTCTCAGCTTCCCAAGCTCTCTCTATAAGTGGAAGCAGAAGCTCAGCCGATGTTGTGGGCGCTGCTCGTAAGAGCTCTGCTGGAATACCGTCAAGTCCTACCGCCTTGTTGATTTTGAGTGCCTTGATCGCGGTAATGATCTCATCTTTACTCGGAGTCGTGGTGCGTATTCGGGAGCTTCTTACCTCGGGCATCTCAGTTTGCTTTGGGAGCATATCGCTAGCGAATACACGGTTTAAAACCGTAGCAAAATGCTCTTTTCATCTCTTGATCTGGTCCTCATCCGAAATGAGCAAGGAGCCGTCTAGGCTTTTCACTGGGTGTTGGCTGGAGCTGCGACCACCTGTCAGCTCTTTCGTGATTCTGTAGACAGTCCTGCTGTCGCACCTCCGTGCAGCTTCTTCTGCTTCTGTAGCTAGCGCGTTGATGTAGTTGCGCTTGTCACGTCGCACGCTACGCTGAACTTCTCTCATCTACATGCGATATAGGGACTCTAGCTTGCTTCTGCCTGCTGCTGGGGTAGCTGCAACGCGAGCTTTCAGCTGTTTTCGTTCGTCAATCCGTCTCCAGGTATCCTCGGAAAGCCACGCCCTATGTCTTCCCTGCGATCGACCGACAATTCTTTCAGCACCAGATGTAAAAACATTTTTCACAGTACACCAATGGTCTTGGATGATTGCGGGCATTGAGCTACTGATTGCTTCCACACCTTGCGAAAAGTGCGCCCTTAATTGTTGGCGCACTGAGGGATCACTAAGTCTATCGATGTTGAACCTGGGCATTCTTGTGTTGTCGTGGGATCTTCGAACTGCAGCAGTGCGTAGTTGGAGAGTAGCTATCATAAGATGGTGATCACGTACTATCCCCACATCTGCCCCTCGCCTGTTTCGGGCGTCCAGGAGACTACTTCTAAAGCGGCGGCTGATAGCAAATGGTCAATTTGGTTGGAGGTTACTTGCCTGTCATTGGAAACCCAGCTGACTTTGTGGCAGGTCTTGTGCTCAAACATGGTGCCACCTATCACAAGGCGGTTGGCATTGCAGAAATCCACAAACCTTTCGCCGTTGTCATTGCCGTTGCCTAGTCCATGCTTCCCGATTACATGTTTGAGCCCTTCGTTGTCGCTGCCTACCTTGGCATTCAAATCCCCCATCACTATGACAATGTCTCCATTTGGTGTTGTGTTGAAGACGGCGCTTAAGAGATTGTAGAAGCTCTCCTTTTCGTCCTCAGACGAACTATTCGTTGGGGCGTAACACTGTATGATGGTGACGCGTCGTACTCTAGTCCGGAATCTGGCCGTCAAAATCCTATCACCATGAGGCTACCAGGAAATCAGGCCCTTGCGTGCTGTTGTTGTCATCAGCTGCTTCGTTCTCCTCCACTTCCACATGTCCTGGTACCCAGTAGAGAGTAATTTTGTTTGTTTCTCCCAGATTGTTGATCCTGAGGAGGTCTTCCCATACCAGTTTGGATCCGACCTCGGGAGATCAGTTCTTTAATAGCGGTTTGACTCTCCGACAGCATTGCGATGTATTGCCCACGATATTTCCTGTCTATGTTGAATTATACGCATCCTTTCGTGCCTGAATTTCTTCTTGAAATATAATGGGGAACATTCCCAGTGATTCTGAGTATCTAGTCCTTCGCCCGTATACTCCGCCCGTAGATGTTTTCGATCCATCTGTGTACCATTTAATTGTATATTGTTTGAATTGGTATTTATTGGATTCGCTACTCCAATCTTTTTTTGTTGCTCAACGTTGAGTCAAATTTCCTTTCAAAGCAGAATTTTTTGACCATATCGTCTTTGGTCCAGTCCAGAGTGGTACTGATTTAGATAGGGTTACTCGATCTTTGTTTGCGATGCATGTTCCTTTCTTGATGCCCACAGCTTCTATATTTTATTTCCAAAGGAGTTTGGTGTCTAGCCTTAAACTTATATACTTGACCTGTTTCTGTGGGTTGACCCTCATCCCTTCTAGTAGGATAGGTTGCATACGCTGCAGCTGTCTTCTCTATGTGTAGGGTATCACAGTGGTTTTGGTAGGCTTCACTCTAAGTCTTACCGTCTCTCACCACTTCTGTGGGATTTTTAGACCTCTTTGAATGATTTCATATAGCGTTTCTTAAAATTTTCTTCTTGCTACAATGACTATAGTATATCGTCGGCGTACCATTGGCACCTAATGCCGCATCTATCAATTTGTGCAGTAGTTCATCTACTACTAGGTTCCAGATCAATGGTGATAATACCCCTCCTTGTGGGCAGCCTCTAGTAGTACTTATTGTGATGGTTTTTGGTCCCACCTCTGTCTCAGCAGTCCCACTTCTCAGCATCTCACATATCCAATTATTTGTGGTGTGATTTACTCATTTTATTTCGATACCCCTCCTAATTGCTTCATCGGAGGTGTTGTCGAAGGCTCCTTCGATATCTAGAAAAGCGCATACTGTCGTTTCCTTGCTCTCCAGTGTAGGCTGAACCCACTTGTCAGCTGGTAGAGCGCGGGTTTGGTGAATCTTCCTGCTCTGAAGGTATGTTGATTGTGACGAAGAGGTATTATTTCCAGCACTCATCTAAGACTTTTTCTAGCAAAATACAAATATTTGGCGCAACAGCTCTTGAAAGTGCCAGGGCCTAGCTTCTCGCAACCACTCATGTTGTGTGCCTTATATTTTCCACACCAATGGAAGGGACCTACAAGTTTAATGCCGAATCCGAACGGCGATTTGAGAAGTTTTTCATAACAACAATACTCTCGGATGTTTGTCAGACGCTCGCGAGAGGTGGGACCGTGAAATAAATTTTTGGTATTTTCTGGGATTCGCACTTGGAACCTCATGCGTAGAGATTCGGCACACTAACCACTTACGCCACGGCGCTCCACTTTTTCTAGCGTCTTTAGCATGAATGAGGACAGGCTGATGGGTATAAAGGATTTTGGTGAAGTGGTGTCTCTTTTACCCACTTTCGAGGTATAACCATTGCCCTTCTCCAGATTCTTGGTATAAGCCCAAGTGATATGCTGCTTCTCAGTAATCCTAGGAAGTGTGGCATAATGATTTCCTGACCTTTTTGTAATAGAGCAGGGAATATTCCATCCGCTACCAGTGCTTTAAACTGCTGAAAGGTGTTTAGAGACCAGCTTAGCCCTTGTTTCGTGCGAATGTCTCTTGTCATCGTCCAGTCTTCTCTCCCGGGCCTTTAATACCTTTCCAATATATCTGTGCTGCTATAGATTGAGCTACTCGGAAAGTGTAGCAACAACATTATGTATCTTCTTGTTTTTCACGTCGTAGGAAGTACTACTACTTTTGAAGGGCTCCCAACCCTTGAAGAGTCTCTGCCTGAGACACGGCTGCCTGCCATCCTCTGCGGTCCCGGTCACGCTGTTTACAGTTGTGAAGACCAAGTTTTCTAGTATCCGCGACAGCTTGGTCTTTATACCAAGGAAGTTCGGTGTTTTTCGCCGTCTCGAATCAGGAGGCTGAGATTCAAAGATCTTCTTGTCTGGAGCGTTGTTTTCCATACGCTCGATGTGGCCGAGCCAATGTAGTCGAAGCGTCTTGGCTTTTTGGGCTACATTCACACTCTAGAGTTCGCGATTGCATCTTCTCCTCCATTCGCCCTCCTCGCCTTTACTTACTTACTTAGATCCTTTAGCCCCTCGGGGGGCATAGTGCTTCAACCACGCCTGCGCGCCATCGTGTTCGAAGTTCTGCAACGCGTTTGAGCTGCCTCCAACTCATTCCTAAAAAGCTCGATTCCTCCTCAACTGTTCTGTGCCACGTTTGCCCAGGGCGTCCCGCTATTCTGCCTGCCTGGGTGAGCGGATTCCACTGCATGGCGTATTTCGCAATGGAGTTGTCTTCGCGCCGTAGGGTGTGTCCAATCCATTGCCACTTTCTTCTACGTATAGTAATGCATACAGGTTCTTAGCCAGTTCTCGTATAAAGTTGTTCATTGGAGATGCGGTTCGGCCAAAAAATCCTAAAGACGATTCTCAAGCATTTGTTTACGAAGACTTGCAGCTTGCGTGTGTTAATGGTGTCCACCTTCCAAGTACTGCACCCATAAAGCAGCGCTGATTCTACGTTGGAGCGGAACAGTCGCAGCTTAGTTCTTAAGCTGATAACATTGCTTCTCCAGATTTTGGATAGCATTCCGAACGCAGCTTTAGCCTTCCCGATTCTGCTGCACACATCCACTTCGGTGTCACCACGATTAGCCTAGACCACACTTCCTACGTATAAATAAAGAAAGTTCTCTTCTCGACTTCCTGTCCTTGCCGGTTAAGTTGAGCGCGGGTATTAGAAGGTCTTTTATTTTAGCTGTTATTATTTTTAGCCCCACTTTGTTTGCCTCAGCTTCTAGATTTTGGGCCATCAAATGAAGATCCATTATCCGGTGTGAAAGTAGACAAATATCGTCAGCGTAATCTAGGTGTTTAAGGTAAGATGTCATCATCCAATGAATTCCATAATTAGCTTCCGTCAATGCTGCACGGAGTACATCGCTGATAACCACCAAGAACAATAGTGGGGACAGTATGCACCCTTGACTCCACTTTGGACTTCAAAATCCTCCGACACCTTACCATTGTGCACGACGTGACACTTACCGCCCTCGTATGTTGCCTTGATAATAGCTATAAGTTTTTTTGGGATGCCTCTCCTGCGCAAGGCCAACCAGATAGCATCTCGATTCAAGCTGTCGAAAGCCTTCTCGAAGTCGATAAACAGTAAATGTAGCGGAGACCTATACTCAACGCATTGCTCGATTATAATCCGTAAGGTGTTTGTGTGGTCGATGCAGGAGGATCCAGCACGAAAGCCTGCCTGTTCGACATCGAGAGTTGAATCAAAATGTTCTTTAATTCATTCTAGAATTATTCTATCTATTACTTTGGCTACGGCCGGAAGAACGCATATACCTCTCCAGTTACCGCACTGCAACAAGTTTCCCTTCTTTGGAAGTTTAATGATCATCCCCCTTTTCCACTCCTGTGGAAATTGTTCACTATCCCAAGCTCTCCGTATTAGCGGATGCAGCAAATCTGCCGATGTATTTGGCGCCGCTTGAAATAGCTCGGCAGGGATGCCATCAATACCCACCGCTTTGTTCTTCTTGAGGGACTTGATTGCTGTTATTATGTTATTTCGGTTTTACTGGGAGGTACGGTGCGAATTCGGGAATTTTTTGCTTCGAACTGCTCATTCGAATTAAAGATCATCGTCTAAGTGATTTACCACTGTAGCAAAATGTTCTCTCCACCTAGTGAGCTGGTCCTCATCTGAGATCAGAAGGTTTTCGTCTTGGCTCTTCACTAGGTGTTATTTGGAGTTCCGACCACCAATGAGCTCCTAAGTGATGTTGTAAATAGTAATACTGTCGCACCTACTCGCTGCTTCTTCAGCCCTTGAGGCCAGTGAGTTGAAATATTGACGTTTGTCACGTCTCACACTACGCTGCACTTCTTTCTTCTTCGCACGATATTGGGTTTCAAGCTCGGTTCTCTCTACTGCTGAGACCGCTGCAATCCGAACCTTGATTGCTGTACGTTCATCGATCCGTCTCCAGGTGTCTGTAGAAAGCCATGTGCGGTGGTGTTTCTGCTTTTTATCGACATACGTGCGTGCCCTAGTCGCAAAAGTATGACACCTAATATCCGGTAAATTTTTTTTCGATCAAAGATACCCAATATTAGCTCTGCTTTCTTACTTATCGTCCAGCACTCGGCGCAATAAAGCAAGACTGGTAAGATGAGCGTTCTATAGAGTATTAATTTGGTCCGTCGAGTTAGGAAGTACGAGTACTTACCCCGAAATCTTCTTGCGAACATTCTCCGCACAATTCGATATTTTGAAAGTGTCTAGTTATTTTTGAGCATCCAATGAACTTCTTACTTCTTCTTACTCCAAAATCCCATTAAAAACTTCTCAACCTCGTTTGAAGCTAGTGCACTTCTCTGAACTTCCACATATCATTACAATTTATTTACTACCACAGCGCATAGAAACTTTACGTCTGGTAAAAATGTCTAAAGCCATCTTAAACTACATAATTGCGTACTTCCGCATAAAAGTCATACAAGTCCTAACACTATTTCCGTATCTAAATGAAACTACTTGCATTCGGTCCTTAAATTTATGGACGAGAAGTAACTACAAAAGTATCCTTTCAATGTGCAGTGCAACTTTGCTGTAACAAGTGCTTGCTTTATGTTATTACCAAAAATTCCTCCAACTCAGTGCTCCCAGGCAAAAGTGAAAGTGCATTAAATTGAAACAACTCCCTTCAGCACATGTGATATTCTAAAAACTAAAAACTAGTTGGATTTACCCGCAGAGAGGAAGAGAGGAAGCACTAGACGACGTGCAACTGACAAGTCATGAAATTTTAATTAAAATTCTCGGGAGAACTTTTAAAGGCAATTACATATGCTTTGCTGTAGGACTAGCTTCATGTGGTATCGTAGAAACCTTTAAATTTTCTAATTAAAAACTATATCACTGTTGTGAGTTCCATTAGAAAGTTTTCCACGACAAATGTGACAAGCATGTGTGTGACAGTTCTACAAACTGTCAAAGAGATCATAATTGTCAAAAATAGACTCTGACAGCTGTTAATTTGACATCGATAAGTTTACGTGTCTCTTGATTGGCATACATTGATTGACAAAGTTGAGGTTCAACATCACTTGCCTTCTTCTCCACTTATGTAGCTTTCATGACACACGAAGTCTCGTAATACTGGCAAAAAGGGCAACAAGAAAGGCAAAAAAAAGAAAATCACTTAGTGAACTGAATAACCTAATGAAATATCTTGCCGTTCCACTTCATCCTGAAGTGGATGCCGCCCGCCGGAACTCCACTCCAGATACAATACAAGTTCCTACCACTTCACGTCTCCTTCTTTTTTTTTTGCTTGTCATTATTCTGTCATTACTGGAAGTGCACTTACCATCAATTTATGCAGAACACACTATCTCACCTCACGACATAGTCTATGCTTCACTCTCCGCAGTCGATTAAAGCGCGAAATTAAATTCTTCTTCCTTTCAACCTGCGAACTTGTCGCCTTGCCTTCCTGTATGCGAGAGCATGATTGAGGCATTAAAAATTATAGGAACAAAAAATTGCTAGTGTGTGTGCATTTAGCGTACAAGGAAATTATAGTGTAAATGTGGAGTAAAAGTCATTCACGTATACTAAAGTTAATTACCATCGCCTAGGTGAGTCGGCTGTGTGCGGTACTTACTCGTAGGCTCATGCATAAGCGCAACAAACCACAAAAAGGCGCACATTCAAGGAGGCACGGCACAGCAATATAAAAAGGAAAATAATTATAATTAGTTTTACAATGGCAGGTGGTGTAGAGTACCTGAAAGAAACTTCCACTGGCGCGGCATAAGGCAATGGCTTTGGTGTAGTACGACTAGAAGCCTGCTGCCTCAAGGAGGGTTTTTTTTTTTGTTTTTTAATTATGTTAGGCGCAAGCAGCGGAAGTAATACGTTTTGTTCTCCTCTTTAGCAATTATTAGATTTTGCTTTAGCCATTTCGCTTTCATGGGATACGAGGACAGCCTCAGGTTGAATAGTGGGTACTAAAAATTGGAATCCTTAATTAATCTGATCTGGTTTATTGATTGTTCAGTGGCTTAGTGGGTAATTGGGCCTAAATAGGAGGTGCTCGTCGAAATCAAAATGGCATTTCGGAGGAATGCACTAACTCAACACAAACCACTCTTAAGCCACAAGGGATGTCTTTTAGTCTGGGCACCATGTCCATTTGGGAGATTGTTCCCATTTTTTTTCGTCAGGATACTGAAAAGAGACCTGTAGGTTTTTATATAAATATATAAAAGGAAACCCAAATCCCAGAGCACTCAGATTCTTCGGTCCATTGTACTACCAGGCAGGAACATTTCTTTTGGTGCAGGGGTTGGAAAAACTTCGATGTTATTCGTTTTCATTTATACTTGGGTGGCCCATGATTGCTGTTGCCCGCTAGCGCTTGAACCTGCACACATCGGTTAACGAGCAAGCACACTTCCCACTGCACCATTGCCACCCTCTTCTATAGCGAGTTAGTGTTAGAAACTTACACCGATGAAATGTGTATCTTACTTACTTAGGTGGCGCTACAGTTCGGGGTGAACCTGGACTTCAACCAACAAGCCTCTCCATTTAGCTCAATCTTTAGGTAATTGCCTCCAGTTATACACTCCAAGTTGGTCGGGGTTTCCTTAAAATTGTGCGCGCACCTACGGCCAGGAGGCGCTCTACTGCGCTGTCCATCCGGGTTAGATTCGAAGACTCTACAGGCCGGAGCGATGGTGTCCATCCGCTCTACATGGCTAGAGCCCATCTCAAACGTCCATTACGCAGGTCGATGTTGCTATAAGCTCGTATAGTATAAGCTCGTATAGTTCGTCATTGAATCTTCTCCTCCAAAACCCGTCTACGCAAATGGGACCGAATATCTTACGAAGACCTTTTCTCTCGAAGTAACCAAGGACATCTTCATCCGCTTTCAGTAAAGTCCATGATTCAGACCGTAAAGCAGGACAGGGATGATCAGGGTCTTATATAGAGTCTCCTCAGCTGTTCGAGATAGGGCTTTACTGTTGAGTTGCCTTATAAGCCCAAAAAGCAGCGATTGGCAAAAGCTATTCTTCGCTGGACTTTTGTACTAGTGTCGTTTTCAGAATTAATAGTAGCAGAGCCAAGGTCGACAAAGTTCCTTGCTACCTCGAATTTGTAGCTGCCCACTGTGACGTTCTGTGCAATTCGTCGGTGTTGATTGTCCCTTCTTGTTGACAACATACACTTGAGGGCAACTCTTTTATCGCTAAACCCATTTTGGCTGCTTTTGGTTCAACGCTTACAAACGCACCGGTGAAAGCCAGCTGAGTTCTTCCAATAATGTCAATATCGTCTGACTCTTGACATCAAAGGTCTCGGTGAGGTCATTACCGACTTTGGTGGAGCAGCGAGCGTTCTCCACTGACATCCTTCACAGACGAACAAGTTTGGCAGGGATGTCAAAACTAGACATGCCTCTATATAGTTTTTCTCTATAGATGCTGTCATAGGCGGCCTTGAAATCGATAACGAGATGATGAGTATCGATTTGGAATTCTTGGGTTTTCTCCAGGATCTGCCGAAGTGTGAAGGTTTGATCGATGGAGGACTTTCCTGGCCTGAAACCGCGCTGATAGGGGCCAATCACGCTGTTGATAAAAGGTTTCAGGCGTTCACACAATATTGCAGAAAAGATTTTGTATGCGATATTGAGGAGACTGATGCCTCTATGGGGCAGTTGAGGTGATCTCCTTTCTTGTGAGCCTGAAGATGCATTCGTTTATTTCCATTGACCAGTCGTTTTCAATGATTCGCTTATCCTTCATAGGTAAGGATCGCAGGACCAGGATTCTCAGGCGATCTTTCCGTTTCTAATCCTCCACCATCGGCTCCATTTCATCAGAACGATGATGACCCTAGACTGTTCTAGGAGAGATGTCCGACTTGATCCAAGCATCTAATCATGACACATCTTGGAAGCCGGTTTGGAGACATTCACATTATCCTATAGATCCTAAAGATTTAGGAGCTCTTATGTCTTCACACCCTTGCAGCTCTAGAAATCCGACGTCGAATTCCAATCCCACTCCCACATTACCTTTACGAGTACTATACGATATTATACTGGGGCTTGTAGTACACACTGCGACCTATAAGATCTATTGTGCCATCGCGGCGTTTAGCCGAGAACTGGGTTAAGACTTTTGATAAATCTGAACATAGCTCCAGGCTCAACGTTCCAAAAGTCAGAGGGATTCAGTAAAGCCCGCCTTAGGTGGAGAAGACTTTTTCTTGCGGCATTCACAAAGAATATATGCAGCAGTTTCGTTTTGCTGATTGGTTGAGGTCCAGGTTCACCCCGAACTGTAGCGCCACCTAAGTAAGTAAGTAAAACTCGTTTTGCTCTCCACATAGCCCGCGTACGTCTGTATCTGCTACTCCTATTTTGCGCAGATGGTACCTCAGTGGGCAATGATCCGTCAAGTAACCTCTTAAGGTCCTTAAGTCTGTTTTTTTTTTTTTTTTTTGCCTAGGGTGTAGTGGAAAAACGCTAATGCGCACGAGAAATAGTCCCGCTTTGTTCAAGTAGTGTGAAACTTCTACTAAAAATCACCTTTAACCCTTTTTCAACCTGGCATCATCCACTCCGGAACCGCTTTAGCATTACTTCAGAGTGGTGTCGTTTTCTTTCCCCTCTGGGAACCGGCTTTTTCACATTTTTCTCCTGGTGCGGTTTTATAATATCATGCCGGTAAGGCTTTCATCAATTAGGTAAATTTACTGAGGGTATACCATATTTACTTCCGCCTCTCTTTTCTTCGATCTAGATACCATCGCAATGAATAAAGATATTTTATTCCACGTGTCGTACTCGATACCATCTTGTTTACGGCATTTTCTGAGGAAATGTTGCCTATCTCTGACTCTAGACTATTTCTTTCTGCTGCCCACCTGTTCCAGATAAAAAACGTGTAATACGCATCGTCTTCCAGAGAGTCTCCGTATTGGCAGGCTGTGCTCCCTACTTTTCTCATCTTGTGCAGGTACCGGTTGAAGTAACCATATATGGTAAGGAACTGGGTGATATAATAATTCACTTGACCGTGCTCCCGCTCCGTCTATGGAGCAACGTCTCTGATCAACCGGTAGGTCCGCCTTCCTCTCGTTTCAGCTTTCTATTTGTTTTGCCACTTCTGCTTCGGGAGTTGCTTCGCTCTGTAGCTGCTGTTGCTGTACCTACTTCCACCTTCTTGTCGTGGGCGTACTTCCTTGCTGTCGCTAGGATATTAATGGGGGCCACTCCTGCGACTACTAGGGCTGCTGGCTCCGACAATGTTCGGTATGAACTCGTTATTCGAAGGGCTCCTATACGTTGCACCGCGGCCACTTTCTGCCTGTATATCTCCTTTTTGAGCGCGTCAGCCCAGATCTCGGAGCTATTTTACTCGGAGTTTTCTTTTACTTGCTTTTACAGATCACAGTGACCTCCTATATTCGCCATCAGTCTGCTTAGCAATATGCATGTTTTCGTGGCTCTTTCGGATGCGGACTTAATTTGTTGCCAGAACGTGAGCTTCGTATCTATCCTAACTCCTAGATATTCTACTGCTTCCTTAGTGTATATGACTTCCGGACCCAGCTGGAACCCGATTATTGTGGCTATCCGCTTCCTCGTCAGTAGCACTATCTCACTATCTCTCCACTGCTAAGCTTAGGCCGTGGTCCTCCATCCATGTGTAAACCCGTCTCATGACTTGATTTAGTCTTCTCTTAGCATCGTTGGTGTCCCGTGCGGTGATCACTGCAGCGATGTCGTCTGCATAGCCGACCAGAAAGTGTCTTCGGGCATCTCCATGCGAATAATTCCATCGTAGGAGATGTTCCATAAATCCGGCCCCAGAAATAAGCCATGCGCTGCTCCGGTCGTTATTTCTTTCCTGTGGGGTCCTTCTGTAGTGTCATAAAGGTAGTCCCTTATCATCCGTCGAAGATACTGTGGTTTCCGAAAGTTTATTTCCAGGGCGTTCAGCATGTCGCACCATTTGGCCGATTTGAAGGCATTTCTTACGTCGAGAGTTGCCAACACAACAACTTTCCTCGAGTAGTGGCTGCACTGATGAGTTACTTGGGCAGCTCTAACCACCTCTTCCACAGCACCTATTGTAGAATGACCTTTTCTAAATCCATGCTGCCTTTCAGATTCGCTAAGCTCTTAGCCTTACAACGGTTGAGATTTATGAACTTTTTTGCTGGCCTTAGGCCCTTAAATTTGGTCCTATACTCCGCATGGCAAGCAGTTTTCCCATTATTTAATTTTGAGGTTTGTGCTACTTCGTGTTACTCCAAAATAGGGTTCAGGACCGACTAGTGGGCGGCTGGTGCCTCTTCTCGCTAAGCGGCCCTCCCGTTCATTGCCATCAAAGCCTTCGTTTCCTGGTATCCAGATCACAGTGACGGTGTTTTTGATGCGAGATCTTCGAGTAGATTGAGACAGTCGCATAAAAGTTTGGATCCTACCGTGTAGGATTTCAGGGCCATAAGAACTGCCTGGCTGTCCGAGAAGATGTAAATACGGGTGCCCTCGACCCTTCTTCGTAGCCATTCGCGTATACAGAACTCGATTGCATGGAATTTCCCAAGAGCTGCTGCACGTTGGAACATGGGTTCATAAACTCATGCGCCAGTGCAACCATTCTCCAATTTGAAACCATCTGTGGACCAAGTTTGAGAGTTTGGTAAGATTACAAGCCCTTTATTCCTCCATGTGCGGCGGTCACCTATGACCACCTTCAATTTTCTGGAGAACCGGTATTTCTTGAGCATGGTACTCGTATCTTGGATTTAAAGAATAAATAGGGTCGTTTGGAAAGTACACTAGAATCCTTAGACCAGACAACACGGGGTAGATGAAACATTACTGTTGTGGATTAAAGCAATGCAAATGAATAGAACTTTGGTAGTGGATGCGGATTGTGGCCGATATGTTATCACAGGGGTAAACAGGGGTTGTCCGCAAGGTGGCGTTCTGTCTCCAATCTTATGGTGCATGGTGGTCGACTCTTTGTTGAACACTCTAAATAGTTCTAATGTCTACGCTCAGGCATATGCGAATGATGTCGCTGTACTTTCTGTCGGGCCATGCCTGGCGACGGTCTGTGCTAACGCGCAGGCGGCGCTGGACATGATCGATGAATGGTGCACTAGGAGTGGGCTTCCGGTGAATCCTCTTAAAACTGAGGTTGTTCTCTTTACGAGAAGGAGGATTCTGACCGGTCTGACTCAGCCAGTACTAAAAGGCGTCACCATCCGCATTTCCAATTAAGCGAAATATCTGGGAATGATATTAGATAAGAAAATTCATTAAACGAGTTGTAAACATCCAAGGCACTCTCAGTCTTCTGGCAGTATAATGGTACTTTTTGCAAGACATGGGGCTTGTCAACGAATGAGATTCTCTGGACCTACACGGCTATGATAAGACTATTCCTCGCATATGCGTCGGTTTTTCGGTGGAAGGGGCTCTCGCGTGAATACGTGGCTGCTTTTTGTGCCAAACTCCAAAGAACGACTTGTCTCGGCTCCACAGGAGCTTTTCCGAGTACGCCTGGCTCTGCTCTAGATGCTTGCTGAACTTACCTCCCCTTGATACTTATATTATGGGTTGCACTATCAAAGCCATCCATCGTCTTACGCGGGGCGGGTTTTGGTATACTCCACACTGGAATTTTGATGAACTTGCGCGACACTTCTCTTACGACTCCGGTCTTATGGATATGCCGTCTGATGCAATGACACCAGAACTTCAGTTGATGCGCAAATTCAAAGTCGACTTTCCTTGTGTTCAGGACTGACTTCAGCCAGAGTCTGAGCCAGGAATGGAATATAGTCGTGTTTTCACGGACAGTTTCAAAACCAGCCAAGGGTCTGGCGCTGGTGTCTTCGTGGAAGTCGACAACAAAAAAACAAATACAAATATTGTGCGCAACAGCTCTTTAAAGTGCCGGGGCCTAGCTTCTCGCAACCACTCATGTTGTGTGCGTTATATTTTTTCACACGAATGGAAGGGACCTACAGTTTAATGCCGAATCCGAAGGGCGGTTTGAGAAGCTTTTTCGTGACAACAATACTCTCGGATGTTTGTCAGACGCTCGCGAGAGGTGGGACCGTAAAAAAACTTTTTTGTATTTTCTGGGATTCGAACTTGGAATCTCATGCGTAGTGATCCGACACACTAACCACTTACGCCACGGCGCCCACAACACAGACTTCTCAACATTAGACTTCTTTTCTCGTTCGGCAAATATGCGCCTGTTTTTCAAGCGGAAGCTTATGCAATCCTAATGGCCATGAACTATCTTGTGAAGAGCAGACTGCACTTAAGGCCCTGCTTAACCCTTTAACCGCTTCCAAAATAGTTCGTGAAACATGAAACTCTTTGAACTCGGTCACAAGGCTGAATTCTCTGTCTCTTATCTGAGTCCCAGGTCACACTGGGATCTTGGGGAACGAGATCTCCGATGAGATTGCTAGACGAGGCTCATATGATGTTTCTCCCGAACCCGCGTTGAGCTTCCCTGCGTCCTCGGTTAGGGCTTCCATTGACGATTGGGTCTCTCACGAGCACAATTGTGTGTGGCATGACTCTCCAGGATGCAGGTTGACTAAACGTATGCTTCTGGACGTCTGTAAGAAATCAGCGGCATTCTTGTTGTCTCTCAGCAGTAAAGACTGTAGACAACTTATTGGCATTTTGACAGGCTACTTTGCTTTTACCAAGCACCTTAACGTGTTGGGCTTAAGTGACACTACAATCTGCGACGCTTGTGGAGAGAGCGACGACACCGCGGAGCATTATCTCTGTGAGTGTCCGGCCTTTGCTCGTGTCAGATGGCAGATCCTCGGTGCTGATGTGGTGAGTGCTGCTACTGTAAGCTCGTCATCACTGAAGTGCTTACTTAGCTTTCTTAGACAGACAAGGAAATTCCAATAAAATGGCTAAATAAGTGTTTGCTCTCTGGTAGTACAATGGACCAGTTGCGCCTGAGTGCTCCAGTCAAGCGTTTCCTATCCCGACAAAAAAAATAAAATCCTTAGACGGAGTGTAAAGCTGCCGATTTTAAGGTACGAAATCTTGGGCAGCCGAAAAGCACTCGGTCCTTTTTAAAATGCTGCTCATGCTTCGATATTTTTCACAAGGATCGCAAGCGTGGCTTTAAATTTTCGTGTCTTGAAATTTATTGCTACTTCTCTCTGGACTCGCACACCGCCAATCCCATTATTTTCCGCCCACATTGTTAAATTTACTTGTAAAATAAATTTCCTCTCTTATATTTATTTTATCCGGTTTTCCATAGGCGTTATAATTTAAAAGTCCTTGCCTCGGGTGTTGTAGTGCGTGTGAAGCAAAACTGTGGTAGGAAAAGTGGCGTAAAAATAAGCCCCCTTGCCTCCCCGTTCCCCTTACTTTACGAGTGCCTAGTACATACGAGTGCGAGTACAATTTACATGCAAGCATACCGAAGTAAACAAAAAGCACTCTCGGATAATTCTCGTTCAGTAGTTTTGTATATTTTTTTTCCGCAGTACTATATACTCGTAAAGTGGAAATTGCTCGCAAGAATTGTGTTTCTTTCTGAGTGGATGGACGGAAAGGGGTTGAAGATCTAGGTTTTGGGTTAAAACTTCTTCTTTTTTTTTTGAGCATGGTATTCGTTTTGCAATCCTTACGTTACTCATGCCATAGTGGAGATTCATATTCATGGAATGCATTTCTTTTATGGTAATGTTGGTGAACTCAGTGGGTTAGATTCTGTGGAAGAGCAGCATTTAACTCTTTCTTCCTTTTTTTTTTGACAATGACTACAAAGCGTTTAATGGTGCGATGTACGAGTATATAGGTACAATCGAGTTAAGACAGAAGTTGTGGTAAGTGAAAACTTGAGATGGGCATTTGCATTGCTAATGGGTGTTCTGCAGGTCATGAGAGGCGAACACAATTAAATGTCGTGTGGCTTGCTGTGCTAGATATGTCAAAGTCGTGATGGTGACTTCATATCTTTGCAGACTCTTACTCAGACGGTATATGTGACTCATAATGAATAATACAAAAATAAATATAAGGTGACGTGCTTAACCGCAGGGGATTGATAGATAATTTATCGCTTTTTAAATGTTTTCACTGCTTTAAGACTGAATAAATGACACACGACGACGCTGGAATAATTCATTATTGTATCCAAAGCTACAATACAGTACCTACTTCATATGTGATTTTGTACGATACTTCATTTAATATACAGTAGAATCTCGGAAAGATGAACGAATAAAAAGCAGGGCTCGTTCATCTGTTCGAAATGTTCATCTTCTTGAGCATCAAATTTTGCCTGAGAAAGAAGAACTAGTTAAGACTTTCAAGGTATATAAATATTAAATACAACACAACAACAATTCATTTATTTTTTTAGACACAAGTAAAAAAAATAGGAAAAGACAAAGTTTTATAAGAAAATTGACTCAGAGGTGTTCTTCAAAATGGATCGTGGCCTGCAGCTCAAAAGGATGTTAAATAAAATAAATAAATATTTGGCCAAACAGCTCTTCAACATAGATAATGATAGTCAAAATTTCCGTCCACCTGACTAAAACGAAGTGTGGATAGCAATATCCAAGCTAAAATCCAACGAGGCTACTGGACCTGACGGCTTACCGGCCGAACTTTTCAAGGCAGCTGGGGATGAATTGGTAGAGTGCATACATCAACTTATCTGACGATATATGTGTAGCTGAACACTCGGACCTGCGTAAGCACATCTGGGTGAACTTCAGCGCGCATATTTTTAACCGGACGAGGCATCTCTTGTTGACCTGATCGGCTGAAATATGCGTCTCAGAAGTCTAGCAACTTCCCTACCATGTAAAAAACCTTCGGTTACGAAGCAACCAGCAGCCTCGGATACGGATGAATTTACTGTTGACGACCCAAGCAAACGTAAAAGGGAGAACGATCTTCGTGTCTGCACGTGGGATGTTAGGTCCCTCTACAAACCACGTGCACCCGAACAACTTGCGGAGGCCCTAGAGTGTCTTAAAGCAGACATTACCGCCATCCAAGAAGTGCGATGGGATGGGCCGGGCAAAAGGAGTATGAAAAACTGCGACATCTATTACGGCGATTGCTACAGACAAAAAGGACAGCGTCTATTCGGGTGCGGATTTGTCATTGGAGACAGACTTAGGCAAGAAGTTTTGAGTTTCCGGCATGTGAACGAGCGCCTTATGACTATCCGTATCAAGGCTAAATTTGCCAACATTAGCCTAATATGCGTTCACGCCCCTCATGAGGAGAAGGACGACGCGACAAAGGATAACTTCTACCAGCTCTTGGGCAAGACGTATGAGCAATGCCCTAGCCACGACGTCAAAATTATTCTAGGTGATTTTAACGCAAAGCTAGGAAGAGAGGACGTCTTTAGTAGCGTGGTCGGAAAGCACAGCCTGCACGACATCACATCCGGCAACGGACTCAGGCTAATCGACGGGGCGAAACTTTGTCGTAGCTAGTACGCGGTTCCCACGTCTCGACATTCACAAAGAAACATGGCTCTCCTTTGATCGAAAAATCGTCAACCAAATCGATCACATTGCGATCGACGCAAGGCACTCTTCCAGTATTCGTGGACTATACGTGGACTCGGATCACTACCTAGTTGTAGCCAAGGTACGGATGCGGATACCCAGAACGGAGCGAAATCAGCGAAATACTGTGAGGAAATTTGACGTCGGGCGGCTACAATCGCAAAAGACCGCCAGAACCTTTGTCGATCGTGTTTCTTCTAATCTCAATCTAAGTCCTATGCCGCCAGCAGCAAATGCGGAAGACCAGTGGCAGCGTTGCCAACAAGCCATCAGAGATGCCGCCTCTGATGTGCTGGGTTTCTCTCGGCCACCACAACAAAACCCCTGGATTGATGAGGAATGCCGGCAAGCACATGCAGCTAAACAAGAGGCGTACAAAGTGGAGCTGCTTACGAGCTCTACGTGCGCAGGAGAAAAGAGGAACATCGACTTCTCAGAAAGAAGAAAAAAGGAGCATGAGAAGCGCTCGATCGAGGAGATTGTGAGACTTTATTGTAGGAATAATGTTCGAAAACTTTACCGAAATAAAAAAGAACATGCCAGGGTTTCAAAGCTAGAACAGAAGCCTGCAGGGACGAAAATGGCAACATAGTAGTAGAATCGCAGTCGGTGCTGAGGATATGGAAGGAACACTTCTGCAGACTGTTAAACGGCGATGATGACCAATATTCCGCTGTCTGGCAGAATGAGCCGTTTAACAGTGACGATGGCAGTCAAGATTCCCGTCAACCCGATCAGAATGAAGTGAGGATAGCGATATCTAAACTCAAATTCAACAAAGCTGCTGGAGCCGACAGCCTTGCCGCTGAACTTTTCAAGGCAGGAGGAGATGAGTTGGTAAGGAGCATGCACCAGCTCATCTGCAAAATCCGTTCGGAGGAAAGTATGCCCGATGAATGGAACCTCAGCATCATTTGCCCGATCCTGAAGAAAGGAGACCGTCTGAACTGCGCCAATTACAGAGGTATAAGTCTCCTCAACATCGCTTATAAGATCATGTCTGCCGTACTATGTGAACGCCTAAAACCGATCGTCAACAACCTGATAGGTCCTTATCAGTGCGGTTTCAGGCCAGGGAAGTCCACCATCGATCAAATCTTCACACTTCGGCAGATCCTGGAGAAAACCCAAGAATTCCAAATCGTCTGAGATGGCTATGACATGTAGAGCGAATGGACACCAACGCTCCGGCCCGCAGAGTCTTCGAATCTAACCCAGAGGGACAACGCAGTAGAGGACCTCCTCGCCGTAGGTGGCGCGCACAAGTTCAAAGGGACCTCGACCAATTTGGAGTGCGCAACTGGAGGCAATTAGCTAAAGACCGAGCTAAATGGAGAGGCTTGTTGGTTGAGGCCCAGGTTCACCCCGAACTGTAGCGACACCTAAGTTAATAAGTAAGCAACAGCTCCTCAGGTGTATGGGTCTAGCTTCTCCCAATCACTCGTGTTGTGTGCATTATATTTTTCACACGAATGGAAGGGATCTACAGTTTAGTGCCTTATCCGAAGGCCGTTTGAGAGGCTTCCTCGAGATAACAATACTCTTGGATGTTTGTCAGACGGTCGCGAGAGGTGAGACTGAAAAAACTTTGTTGGTGTTTTCTGAGATTCGAACGTGCAGTGACCCGACAAGCTCCACGACGTCAACTATTGATTGATACAAACATAATATTTCGCTTAAAACTTGCTTGATTTCTTCAAGTGTGATATGGTTCTTGGAAAACTTCGATCGGCGTAATTCTTGCAGTATTGGACTGTCACATTGCTAAAAACTTGCATACGAAGGTAGTCTCAGGAGCACCTGACCTAACAAAGAAAGCACAAACTATTTGGGTAAAAATACTTTTACTTCTCTACATAGTCTTCTTTTAGTTTGATACACCTTAGCCAGCGGTGTTCAATAGCTTCGATACTATGTTGAGCTCCTGCTTGTCTGGAAATCTGTTCAGTCAAGAAAAAAATAAATGGGCAATCGGTTCATTTAAACCCTTTAAGGCACCTGGCAGTGATGGTATTTTTC
This sequence comes from Brachypalpus laphriformis, assembly GCA_945910035.1. Lineage (NCBI taxonomy): Eukaryota > Metazoa > Arthropoda > Insecta > Diptera > Syrphidae > Brachypalpus > Brachypalpus laphriformis. The sequence continues at coordinate 14,457,142 of OX246754.1, read as the reverse complement.
CAGCTCTCATACAGAAAGGTCTGGATTACATTTTGCCTGCCTTGGTAGCTCTATTTAGAACAAGCTTCAACCTGAGATACATTCCACTAACTTGGCGGGAGGTGAAGGTGGTGTTTACCCCTAAGCTAGGTAATAAACCCAGCGAGCTACCCAAATCCTACCGTCCAATCAGCTTGACATCGTTTTTCTTGAAAACCATGGAAAAACTGCTAGACTTACACATTAGAGGCATTCTTGGAAAGGCTATACCTCTGCACTCTAGTCAATTTGCATACAGGAAAAGTCGATCTACGGAAGGCGCCCTTCACTATCTCGTCACAGAGATCAAAGCTGCCTACCGGTCCAAAGAAATTGCCCTGTGTACATTCCTTGACATAGAAGGTGCTTTTGATAACACTGGTTATGAATCCATTACTAGTGCTATGAGACGCAGGGGAATAGACGAACCTACTACCAGATGGATTAGGAACATGCTCGATAGCCGCATAATAACATCTTCGTCTGGAGAGGTCTCTATGACGGTCTCCGCGGCCAAAGGCCGCCTCGCATCTCTTATGGTCACTCGTGGTGGATGACTTATTGAACACACTTAATAGTTAATGTTTCTCAACCATAGGCTATGCAGATATCCTGGTGATCATCATTAAAGGCAAACATGAAGACAATGTGTGTCAACACATGCAAAATGCACTCCTTGTAGTCTCGGACTGGTGTGCTGGGGAGGGCCTATCGATTAACCCCAGCAAGGCAGTCGTTGTACCGTTTATAAGAAGAAGAACGCTGAATATTGGCTCAGTGACTCTAAACGGCACAACCATCAATTTTCCCGATGAGGTCAAATATCTAGGAATTGTCCTGGATAAGAAGCTTAACTGGAACGCCCATATTAAGCATAAAATTGCCAAGGCGACTGCTGCCTTGTGAGCCTGTCGCCATATGTACGGCAAGACCTGGGGCCTGTCTCCAAAGGTCATTTTCTGGTTATATACCACGGTTGTAAGACCCATTCTGACATACGCGTCCGTAGTCTGGTGGACGAAAACCAAAGGGGTCACAACCATTAATAAACTCACAAAACTTCAAAGACTAGCATGCCTCGGTATAACAGGTACTATGCACACTTGTCCCACAACAGCCATTGAAGCCATAATCGGACTTACTCCGTTACATATATTTATAAAAAAAAGTGGCAATCCGCAGCGCAGTTAGTCTTCGAAAATCAGGTGCTAATAGTACACGGGATCACGTGGATCTCATGGAGCTATTGTCCGACTTCCACGAACTGGACATGCTCAGCACGGTCTCCGACTTTACGCCCAAATCACTCTACTTTGGTAGAAGGTTTTGAGATTGTGATCCCAAGCCGTGATATATGGAATAATGGCGGACCGTCGCTTGATTCAAAAGGTATAGTGTGGTACACCGATGGATCAAAAATGGATTCAGGAGTTGGCACCGGTGTGTATGGACCCAACCATAAAATTTCGAAATCACTCGGAAAGAGTCCTAGTGTTTTCCAGGCCGAGCTTTACGCCATTGAAACTTGTGCTAACATTAACCTGCACTCAGGCATCAAAGGTGCATCTATCCATATACTCATCGGAAGCCAAGCGGCGCTCAAAGCACTGATCTCCCATTTGATCAGTTCAAAATCAGTTCTAAGCTGCTTCGACAGCTTACAAAATCTGGCCCGACACAATAAAGTAAAATTGTGGTGGGTACCGAGTCATATAGGCGTTGACGGCAATGAAACTGCAGACCTGTTAGCTAGGAAGGGCTCCTCTGAGTTGTTCACTGGACCTGAACCCTTCTGCGGAATATCCGATTCCGCCTTTAAACTTACCCTAAACATTTGGGAACGCAACATGTGCATCTCCCACTGGAATAACTCCCAAGGTCTCAGGCAGGCTAAAAGAGCTGTCCAACCCTTCCAAAGACAGGCAGTTGATATCCTAAAATACGGCAGAAATGACATAAGAAGGCTTGTGAGCTTCCTTACCGGTCACTGCCAACTTCTCTATCACCTTAACAAAATGAGAATTTCGGAGGATATCACCTGCCGCCTCTGCCTAGAAGAGGACGAAACCGCAGAACACATACTATGTGAGTGTGTAGCTCTGTGTAGTACTAGGAGAAGCTTTTCCTGAAAGAGATCATATCTCCAATAGATTTAAGGAACTTCTCCGCAGCCGTAATTATAGCTTTCATAAGGAGAGTAGAGGTACTGCTGCCCTAAAAGTGGCCTATGGCACAATAGGTCTTCTTGGTCGCAGTGCCTACACGCCATTTGGGCGTGGCCACACACCTGTTTAAAAAAAAAAAAAAAAATGTTGAGCTTCCCAAAATAGCCATCAACCACAGATTTCACCTCTTCATTGTTGGCAAAACTTTTACCACCGAACCATTTTTTCAAGTTTGGAACAGAAAATAATCCAAGAGGGCTAGTTCTGGCGAATACGGTGCATGAGGAAGCAATTCGAAATTTAGATCATTGATTTTGGCCATCGCGATGACGGATGCGTGAACTGGATTGTGTGAACGCATTGTCTTTTTTTTGTTCGCCAAATGCGGCCATTTTTTCTTGATTTCATCGCTCAAAAGCTGCAATAAGTTCGCATAGTACTCGCCGTTGATTGTTTTTCCTTTCTGAAGATAATTAATGAAAATTGGGTATCGACGCGCATCCAAAAACAACTGACGCCATTATCTTGCCTGCAGATGGAACTGTCTTCGCCTTCTTTCGAGCCGATACTCTTTCAATCCAGGGTGTGAAGTAATGGAACTATATTTCATCCATGCTTATGAATTGACGCAAAAACTTGGCTTTATTACTGTGAAACTTCGCCAAACACTCGATTGAAAAGTCCTCACTACGCTGTTTTCGTTCCATTGTAAGTAATTGCAGCACCCATCTTGCGTATAGCTTTCTCATGTCCAAATTTTCAATCAACATGCGATGTACAGCACAATTTTCGAAATATAATTTTAAGTGGATACCAGCGAGCAGAGTACATGATAGAGGAAGAGCAAGTGGAGGCTGTCTTTTTGGATTCAAGAAAAAACTGGAAGGTGTCATCTGCAATTTTCAAACTGTGGGTGAGAATATAATTTTGAATCTGGAGTTCGATGACAAATTATTTCGAATCGTGCCAGCCTATATCAACGGCAACCATTGGGAACTGAATTTCCGAAACTTGGAAGAGATCATGCTATGCCATTTTACCTCGAACATTGCAATTATAGGAGATATTAATGCTAGAATTGGAGAAGATGCAGGACTCGAGAATTCCTTAGCCGGCATATCCAGAAAATCGAAAGACGGTATCTGCAATGCTAGGGGCAGAAAGCTCCTGGAAATGTGTAACACATTTGGACTTCGAATTTTGAATGGAACAAGCGAAATGGACGCATGCGGCGAATTCACATTTGTGGGGCAGCAAGGAACCTCAGTCATAGACTTGGGACTCATAGGAGGAGACTGGCGCAGCTATGTGTTTGATTTCGAAGTGGGGCAAGTTCCGTACTCAGATCATCAGCCGATAATAATAACTTTCGGAATTAATGTACAGGAGAATAACATCCTCTTGAAAGAAATGGCTCTCCTGCCTAAATTAAAATGGAGGCAAAAGAGAAAGATTATATATAATCAGAACCTTGATCGACTTTTGGAAGAAAGGCAGCCTATGGATGTCGGTCAACTGGGAGATGTCATCAAGGCAGCATACCAGACAAGCATACATAACATAGGAAATAGACCAGCTAACGACAAACCATGGTTCGACGAGGAATGCAAAAGGGCAAGAAAATACTCATTCGTTTGGCTGAAAATGTTTCGAAACTCTAGCGAGGATTTTTTCCGGAGATTTTATGTAGAAGCAAATTCAAAGTATAAGGAGCTATGCAAAAGAAAAAAGAAACTGCACTATGAGGCGGAAGCCAAAAAGCTCTCCGAGTGTAAAAATTCAGCTGATTTTTGGAGATGCGCTGCGAAGCTTAATGAGAAAAAGTTCATCATCAGTGAAACTTTAGGGACCGATACTCTATTTCAGCACTTTAGGCAACTTTTGAATCCAATAACTGATCCATGCAGATTCCACTTTGTTCAACCGGCCTTCGACAGCGACGAATTGGATGCACCAATTACGGTAGCGGAAATAGATGTTGCATATAAGAGTCTGAAAGATGGCAAAGCACCGGGATCGGATGGAATTCCTACGAAGTTCTATAAATATGGAACACCTGAGCTGACTAAGACACTGGAAGGCTTATTTAATAACGTTTTGGAGCATGGTGTGGTGCTGCAACAGTTCAAAGAAGCATTGATTTTCCCCATTTTTAAGAAAGGTTGTAGGTCCCAGCCTTACAATTATAGGGGCATATCATTTTTGAATGCATCTTATAAGATATTTACAACCGTACTCCAAAAAAGATTAACCTCATGGATAAATACTAATGGTCTGCTTAAAGAATTCCAAGCTGGCTTCAGGGCAGGATATTCCACCGTCGACCACATTTTCGTACTCAAAAGCATTGCGGAAGCCTATATAGCGCAACGTAAAAAGTTATATGTATTCTTTGTGGACTTTAGAGCAGCGTTTGATTCGATAAACAGAGGTTCCTTAATGTATAAACTCTTTGCCAAAGGAATGTCTAAAAAGTTTGGGAGGGTAATACAAAACATTTATGAAGAGACGCTGTCAGCTGTATGGAATGGAGAAAATGCGTCAAACTGGTTTAAAGCGAGCACAGGAGTTAGGCAAGGATGCACTTTAAGCCCATTGCTATTCGCACTATTCATAGATGACATCATCGAATCGCTACCTGGAGGTGTTGAGTTTGCAGGGATACTGATAAAGGCGCTCCTTTTTGCAGACGACATAGTGTTGATGGCGAATTCCCCGGAGACATTGCAGCGCATGATTAACCGTTTGTATGAGTACTGTAAAATGTGGAGCCTAATTATAAACCTGGAAAAATCAAAGGCGATGATCTTTAAAAAAAGTGGGGGAAGGATGTGTAGCAACGAGAAATGGTTTTTGAACGGCGAACAGATTGAGACCGTCAAAAAGTATAACTACCTGGGTATGCTTTTCACGCAAAACTTAAGCATGGAAGAACACCTGAAATGCAAGCTACAAAAGGCCAAAACCATGATAAATACAACTTGGAGAAAATGTTTTGCCAACAAATGCATAGTACATAGCAGTAAGTTTAAGTGTTTTTGAAGCGGTTGCCGAGTCAACTATGTTGTATGCGGCCCAGGTATGGGGCGGAAGGCGGTTTGAGGAAGTGGAAAAGCTATTGAGGTTTTATATTAAAAGGATATTCCGTTTACCACCAAACACCCCAAACTATGCCATAATGCTAGAGACTGGACTTTCTCCACTGGCTATAAAGACGCTGAAACTGCAGGTGGACTATATTTTAAAGGTATTCAATATGCCTTTGGAAAGATTACCAAGAAAAGTTGCACTAGAAGCACTACGATGCAATAATGGTTGGTACAGAAATTGGAACGAACTAGCGCACGAGTGTGGAATAAGCTTGGATTTGGATGAAGCAAGCACGGAGTCATGGAAGCCAAAGCTATACCAGTTGTTAGCAGCAGTAGATGTTAACTTCAGACAACAATTTGAAAGAGAAGCATTAGAGTCACTGCATCGATCTATTTATAGGCAGTTGGATCATAATTTGGGAGACCGAAACTACTTTCACGATGATAATAGCTGCGAAGAAATATCACTTATGCTAAAACTGCGAGCTGAACTACTTCCACTAAATTATCAACCGCATAGGGAAGATCTACCGGTCTTGTGTAATGTATGTAACATGGCGGAGAGGGAGGATATATTTCATTTCGTGGGAAGATGTCCTACGCTCCGGGAAACTAGACGGCACTTGTTTGGAGTAGATGAAATTTCCCATGAAGAAATCATAAGTAAGCTCAACGAACCGCAAACGTCTCTTCTGGTAGCGTACTGTAAAATAGCCCTAGCCTATCGGCGAAGAATTATAACAGAAAGTTTCTAATTTTAAAGAATAACGCTTTTCGTTTATTAAATTGCAATCCATAAAGTAGTAATGGTTTTTTAAAAAATTGTCAATCGGCAGACGGCTTATTGCCATGCTTTTTTGATTTTTCGATGTTTGTAAAGAATTGTAATTAATTTGTGAATTAATAAAATCTAAATCTAAATCTAAAAATCTAATCTACAGCACTTTCTGAAATGCCTACCATGACTGCTAGCTCGAGCACTTTCAGTCGACGGTCATCCAATACAATTTTGTTAATTTTTTTCACCATTTCTGGCGTAGTCGCCTCATTTGGTCGACCACTGCCATGTTCGTCTTGGCAGCTCAAACGGCCTCGTTTAAACTTTGTTACCCAATATTTTACTATTGTAAACGAAGGAGCAATGAATGTCCCGCCATCGCTCGCAGCAGACAAAAGAATGTTCATAAAGGGTTTATCATCTGATATAATCTCTTCCTCAGCCCAAACCATCTTAAGCTTCCTTCGAGAACTTGATATCAGCTAGGACACCATCGCAACAAGCTTTCAGTCAGGAGTTAGTACAAAAGGTCAGTTTGTAGGTCGAAGTACTTTATTTGGGACCCTAGAGAACCCTCCTATCACCCCACTCTCTGCCTTAAAAAAAAAAAAAAAACGAAGGAGCAGACTCCTCCAGAGTAGAATCTAGCTCCGCTTTGATATTGGTTGAACTGAGACCTTTCAAATGAAAGTATTGTATCACAAAACGATGACCAAGTTTTGTCCATGTTTAAAAATTCACTGAGAGCCTTCACTATTGATGGCTGCCGAACAAATACGTAGCGAACGTAGCGTCATCAAACTTCAAATTTAAGCTTTATAAGGTTGGTACTTTGTACCATAGTCATTCTTTTCAAACAACAACTACCATCTATACGTCAGGTCGGGTACTTTTGGGACTACCCTCGTACATCTTCATTTTCAATATAGTTGGGTCCTGAGATCACAGTTCTCAGTTTAAGGACTAAGCTTATCTGGTGGCAGAGTGCTTGGTAGATAATTCTGCTTGATGCCTCTCGGGCACTGCTCACGAATTCTTGATAGAAATGCAGTCGACTTTAGCTATACATTGGTAGACTTACCTCGTAATATTGCCAGTCACTGGCGTTAATCTAGGATAAGTCGAAGGTAGTACTATGGTATGTTCATTAGCTGAAGCACTACATTCTTTAAAAGGCGTTGACTGGTTATTTTTTACTTTTTCTTTTAAATTATTTATTATTCACATAAAAAACACTCGTCCACTCGAAACGCGCTTCCTATCGCTTGCCGCCAACCCTGGGAGCAGACTTCTGAGAAACCGTAGCAGCTTTCTGTTTGGGTGGCGACTTAGCCTTGGTTGGTGGTGGAGCTGTTGCCTTTTTGGCGGCCTTCTGGGCACGCTTTTGTTCCTTGGCAATTTTGATGGGTTGATCCCGTTGCGCCTTGCGTACCTCTGGTTTCATGTTATGCTTGGCCATGATTTCGAGCAGTGATGGCCAACAATAGAACGTTGGAACTTTTGCGTTCGGCGGGTGCGCTTCTTCTTCAGTTCCTCTTCGATACCCTTCTTGTGCTTGCGCCTGTAGAGTACAGTCCAGGTAACTTTACGTGGACTGCGCTTCAACAAGTACGAACGCTTGCATTTCTTATCCAGGAAAGTGAAAGTCTTTCCGTCGATCTTGGCCATGGTCTTGCCATGATCGGGATAAATCTTGTACCCGCTGAATGGACATAAACCGATTTTCATCTTGCTGTTGTTGTCACTAGAAAGGAAATAATAAATACATTTACCACTGTTTCCTGGGTTTTGTAACCTGAAAGATAAAGGGTGAGCCATCAGCTAGTGTGGAAGTTTTCATTAAATTAAATACACACTTAATGTGAAATCAATGTAGAACTTTCCGACTGATGATTATTTGGTCTATGGCAATTATGAGTATAATACAATGTCGTTCATGTGACTACCATAGCTTCTGTTGCAAACGACCATCCAAAGGTCAAAATTATAAATGACTTTTTGAAGAATAAGTGGATCAATGACCACTATTTCAGCTTGGATGTTATGTTTGAGATCCTGAATTATAGCTGGGTTATTAGAATAGACCTTACTTTTGAAATAACCCCACTGGAAGAAGTCTAAAGGTGTCAAATCGCATGACCCTGAAGGCCAATCAACTTCTCCCCTAACCGAAATAATGCTATCTTCAAATTTCGTACGCAATCAATTGATTGATCGATGACTTGTGTGGGCGGCAGCACCATCCTGTTGAAACCAGACATCGTCTAGACCCAATTCATTAAATTTGGGAAAAAACTAGCCGGATTGCGGTAACGTTCGCCATTCACTGTAACTGTCTCTCCAGCCTCATCTTCGAAAAAGTACGGGCTAATGATGCCGCCAACCCATAATCCGTACTAGCCGAGCATGCTGATATGGAGTTTGACCCGATACCGAACCAGTTTCTTCAAAACGCTTCACCATTGCATGAATTCAGGACTCACTAGGGCGATTATGTTGACCGAGAAATTCACGAATTTTACGAAATGTTACTTTTGCAGATCGCCCATTGTCGTAATAAGATTGAACCACGAGGGCAAGGTGAAATATTCTCGGCCTGACGCAGAGATAGCATTCCAATCAGGAAAAATTTATATTTCCTGCCTGGGTGCACTTCTCATTAGTTCGTATGACAAGTTTCAACTTGTTCTCTCAAGTAGTTTCTTTACACGAATTTTGCAGTAGACGTCTTGCGTTTTTTTTTTCGTTAAAATGGATAAACTTGAATATCGTGCGGTCATAAAATTCTTCGCTTTGAAGGGTTAACTCATAAGGAAATTCATCCAAAGTTGACAAACGTTTACGGGGACTCTGCTCCTTCCATGTCAACCGTTAAAAAGTGGGCAGCTGAATTTAAACGTGGTCGCACGTCCCTCGAAGATGACCCACGTAAAGGGTGGCCAAAAACCGCAACCACACCCGAAACCATCGTGTTGGACGATAGGCGAGTGAAGATGAGTGAGATAGCTGAGGCTGTGTGTATATCGGAAGAGAGGGTACGAAACATCTTGCACAAAAACTTAGGGATGCGAAAGCTCTACGCAAGATGGGTGCCGAATTTGCTGAATACCGATCAAAAGCAAATGCGCAAACGATTTTCGCGACAATCTTTGGACCGATTCAATAGGGATCCGACCGATTTTGTGCGGCGATTTGTCACCATGGATGAGGCATGGGTCCACCACTACACGCCAGAAACGAAACAGCAGTCTAAGCAGTGGGTGGAAGCCGGTTGTTCAGCGCCAAAGAAAGCGAAGTCGATCGCATCTGCCGGAAAAGTCATGGCCAGTGTGTTTTGGGATGCGAAAGGAATCCTGTTAATTGAGAAAGGCAGAACAATTACAGGCGAATATTACTCCAACCTTCTTGACCAGCTGGATGTCAAAATTCGCGAAAAGATGCCTGGCTTGAAGAAGAAAAAAATCATCTTTCACCAGGACAATGCACCTGTACACAAGTGTGCGTTGGCGATGGGAAAACTGCGGGATTTGGGGTACGATTTGCTCGGCCACCCCCCCTATTCACCTGATTTGGCACCCTCAGACTTCCATCTGTTCCCAAACTTGAAGAAATTTGTTTCTGGGAAGCGCTTCGCATTCAATGCAGAAGTTGAGAGGGCCGTAGATGAATATTTTCACAGCCTTCTAGACTCTCACTTCCGAGAAGGAATACTGATGTTGGAGAAACGCTGGACTAAGTGTGTTGAAGTCAAGGGAGATTATGTAGAAAAGTAAAATCATTTTTTTAACTGAAAGTCGTAGTCTTTCATTGTCAGCCCGAGAACTTTTCACCTTGCCCTCGTCGTATCGCGTGTGGTCGAAATTCGACCGAGGGTATTTATCTAACATGCACACATAATTTTTTTTTTCTGCACATCTATGGGGCAGTACCTTTCGAATGATATAAGCTTCATCCCCCTCCTTTTATAATAAATACTTAAAAAACGTACGATAAGTATCATGTTTACGTATTACTATATAAGATAACAAAAATGCATTGTTGCTTGGTAAATGACTCCATAAAAATTGCCAAAGAATGTCAAAAAGATGAATCACATTGAATTCAGTAAATGACAGTAATTGACAGCCGACATCCACACCATCTGTTGGCTCACCCTTTATAAACCATTCAAATCCTGTCTTCCTACAGCAAAATGTCTGGCAGGGAGTTCTCCTGACAAAGCTCCTTTAGCTGCTCCAGCCTTTCTTTAAAATTGGAAACTACTTAAAATTTGTAACTTCTTAGCAACACTAATCCTGAATAAACATTCCACTCAGCAGATTACATGTCCTTCGAATTTGACACCTAACCTCTATTAAAGCAATTTGTCCTTATAATTATGTATCTCCCCCTGTCAGAGATCAAATTGTATAATATACGAGTACGATCCTACATACGTTTCACTAATTACTTGCAAGTGATTGTCCCAAATATTGGGTCACTGCGCCACTCCTCAAACACAAAAGCCTCTGCAATCAATCACTTTTGATGACACAAAACAAAAAAAAAAACCATGTACGAGTATGTATAGACAGATACAAACCCCAATCACCGCCCTGTCATCAAAACATGGTCAACCCTAATCACTGTGAATCTATTTATCACCAAAGCCTCCCTACACCTATTTTCACCCACACACCAAAAAAACAAAAGAAGGAAATTGCAAATTCAATAGAATCCACAAGACTTTGCATATTCATACCGAGTAGTCCCAAAATTTTAACTATTCAGCGCGACTAATTGTCGCCTTCATTTCTGCCAACCACACTCCCACTCCCTGGTATCAAAATATTTAATTGGATGACACTATCCGCCTTCCAAAGCGACCAAAAATTCGAACAAACAAAAGCCACCCTCTCACGAGCACCCCCACCCACTCTCTAACCCACAAACTCAATTAAGATTCGGAAAACTTCGTTGCCACTAATGCCATTGCTTCCAAGTGGCGCTGCTCCCTGCGTCATCAACTCTGCCGCGTGGACCTTTTAACCATTTATCATCATTCCCGGCAGTCGGCGAAAATTCATTGAGTGTGCGATTTAATCGATTTTTAATTGGTAGCCTAAGCGGGTGGATTTGCAGGGATCTCACTGTGTTACTCGTACCACAGTGAAATGTTGCATTGCAACTATCATAGCAGAGGTATGTACTCGTAGTAACGCGAATGAGGTGTGTCGTTGGCAACGGATGCCAGTGCAACTGTCATGTGAAGATATCATATTGGAGGCACATGGCGCCGCATACCCTCATTGTCGGCTGCCCTCTGCTGAGTGTGCATGGAAGTTCCTGGAAATGGGGGAATGAATTTTAATCATCAACGGAACATGCACATCGCGGCTTGCCAAGCCAGGAAGGGAATTTCGATTTTTTGCTGTCGAGGAATAGACAGGATACAATATCCGTGCTTATGCACGGATGAATATCTTTCGTTGTTGTTTTGTATCCTTTAAGCCTTTCAGCATGCGAAACAATAACAAAAACGCTTTGCTGCTATCCGATGGCTGGTGAAACCGAGGTGTGGGAAAAAACGTGCAGATAGGCTGCCGAAAAAAAAATTGCAGGCGTATGCAGTATATCCTGTTTGAATGGATGACATGGACAACACAGGAAATTGCCGATGGCGGAATGCCATTTGAAATTCGGAGAAAAAACGAAGAGGAAAACATTTCATGGGGATGACTTCGTTTTTTTTGTTCACGCATATTGGTGCGAAGGACGTCCTCTTGACGTCGTCTATTAACCTTATATCAGTTTCAACAATCGACAAGGCAGCTGAAAGTGGTGCTAGGCGATAAGAGTGATCAGAGCATAGTTTCGATGTAGTGACGAAAAAGCCTCAGGGGGATTTCGTCAATTTTCCATTTTCTTGAATGTGGCTTTCCTTCTTCTTACCCGAAATAAAATTGAAGCTGGCTTTTGTGCTTTAGTCAATATAACAAGGACATGTGACTGTAAATTATTAGTTGTGTATGAATTATTTGACCAATTCGTGATACGTATATTATAGAAAAGTACAAGAGGTAGATTCCTTGTTTGTCGGCTTCTTTGGACACATACATATGTTGTTTAATGAAACAGAATTATTTCATTATGTTTTTCCTAACGTTTCGGCAGGGAATGCTACCTTCTTCAGGGGATCTTTATTTGTGAGAAAGTGAATACACATGGAGAGAAATTTAACAAAATGGTTTACATTATTTTTGAAAAAACGAACTTACATTAACGAGTAATGAAATGGACGATTGAAAACAGTTGTGTAAGAAAACAGGAAATACAAGAAATCAATTAAACAATTTATCGCAAAAACAAACAAGAAAAAGAACACTTCTTATGATGAAGTTTAGTCACTAAATAACGGCTAGTACATTTAAAATTGAAAACTTTGCAGAAACGAGAGAGCAATATATCGAGGAGATGTTCTGTGTGTCGTGCTTCCGGTTCATGCTGTTCCTGTTGTTCAAAATATGTAGCGTTTCGAGAGTGTAGCGCTTCGATGTATGTTTTTCCGTCTGCAGGACCTCTACGTTGTCGAAGTCTGGTGTGCGGCTATTTTCGATGCTGTGGCTTGCAAGGGCTGTCTTATTGGCACTTTTACTTCTTATGTCCGACTTGTGATTGGACATCCGCTGTTTTAAGAGCTGTTTCGTTGTACCAACGTAGCATAGGTCACAGTTTTCATCGTCATTCCCAAGGCAACCTATTTTGTAGATGACATCTGTGCATCTACCCTTTTCTGTTTTAGCCGTGAGTTTACTGAAAAGGGGTGCAAGCGTTCTGTTGGACTTATACGCCAGATTAACGTCCTTGGTGTTATCGACAACTGTTTGCTTAAAGCTTTCAGCAAGCTTGGGAATGTAGACCCGTTTCTTCTTTCGGCTTCGTCATCACTAGGAGCTCTAGTTTGTTGGCGATCTAGTAGACTCCTTATGACCTCCCCAGGATACCCATTATCCATGAGAATCCGTGTAACTCTCTGGACATTAGCGGAGTGAAATTTTTGGTCACTCAACGCAAAAACCTTTCTCGCTAGGTTCGAAACAGTATTTATGACTATGTGTCTGGCCTGGTTGGACCGAAAGTTGACAAGTCTTCTCGATGCTGTATCTTTTTGGTACCAGTTAAACGAGAGTCGGTCGTTTTCGCGATGGATTTTGACGTCCAAAAACGCTATCGCCCTATTTTTTCCCCTCTCGACTGTGAACTGGATCTTTGGATTAAAGTCATGTAAACTCTGCAGCATTTCGTCAACCTTTCGGTTGTCTATAACGGCGAATATGTCGTCAGCGTATTTGACTATGAAACCTGGCCTTTCTGTTGTTTTGAAACATTCGTCCAATACACGGTCTAATACTAGGTTTGCAATCGTTGGTGAGAGCGGATTGCCCATCGGTACTCCGTGAACCTGCTTATACATTTCATCTTTGAACTGCAGGTAGTTATTCTTTTTGAGGCAGAAATCAAGAGTTTCGAGGAATTTGGTCAAGCTGAGCTTCTTAGTTTAGCCAAATAAAAATATTGCAGAGGATTTAAGGGTATTTAAAATATTTTTGGAAGCATGTGCCATGGTTGCATTGATCGCTAGAAACTAGGGTTTGCAGATCTGTTCAGTGGCATCCGCCACACTTTGCTTTCGAGGTATCTAAATTACATATCCTCCCTTTTATGGCTGATGGTCACGAACAAAATCTTGGCGTGACTAGGCAGGGAGGGTTTCAAGGTGGTCGCGTACGCGGATGACCTGGTTATCTTAGTATCAGAAAATTTCCTTTACGTGATAAGCCAACTCATGGAATGCGGCCTGAATCTAGTGCATTCATGGGCCACGAGCTGTGGCCTCGGAATAAATTCAGACAAAACTGAACTGATGCTACTTACCACTAAAACTAAAATACAGGACTTCACCCCACCCAAACTGAGTGGTCAGCCACTCAGTCCTCAACTCGAAACTTAGTTGGAAGCTAAATGTTGAACAGTGCGTTAAAAACTTCTGCGCATGCAATAGAACCGTCGGCAGGAAAGGGGGTCTTCAGTCCTAAATAACCATTTTTCCTAAGCTTCCCAATCAGAACTGAGTGGAAAAGTGGTAAGGTGATAAAAAATATCACCATAACCACCTTGATGAACGAATCGAAAATGGACAGCTGAGTCGGCGCGGACATTTTCACTGACCGGAGTTTCTCACGATTCGTGAGGCCTGCCGCATACTGAATGCCGGTAGGTCCACCGGTAAGTCCACCTTCCCCTCGTTCGGTGTTCCATCAATTTTGCCACTTCTGCTTCATGAATTCCTTCGCTTTTGTAGCTACTGTTTCCGCGCCTACTTCCGTCTTCTTGTCGTTAACGTACTTCCTTGCTGCTGCCAGCAGATCAATGGGCGTCACTCCTACAACTACAATGACGACAGGTTCACACACTGTGCGGGAAGAACTAGATACTCGGAGAGCTCCTCTTCTCTGCGCGTCAGCCCAAATGTCGCAACCATACAAGAGTACACAGGGCATCATCCACATCAGAAGTTTACGTTTGCTCATTTTTGGGCTTCCTACGTTCGAAATAATTCTGCTCTGTGCTGCAGTGATCGTTGCCGCCTTGTCCGACGCGGACTTAATCTGCTACCAGAAAGTGAGTTTGTCTGTGTTATTCCCAAATACTTCACTGTTTCTTTTGCTAGTACAACGTCTGATCTAACTTGGAACTCAACATTTGTAGGGATCTGTCTCCTTGTCAGCAATAGTAACTTCGTTTTTTCAGTCGTTAGGCTTAATCCGTGGTTTTCCATTGAGAGATGCCTCATTACTTGGTTCAACTTTCTTTGAGCATCCACGGTGTCCCGTGTAGTGATAACGGCAGCAATATCATCTGCGTAACCGACTAAAAATGTGTCTTCCGGCATCTCCATGCATAGAATCCCGTCGAAGGAGATGTTCTATAGGTCGGGACCCAAAATTGAGCTCTGCACTACACCGGCGGTGATTTTTTCCTGTGTGGTCCCTCCGTGGTGTTGTAGATTAGCTCTCGACCTTTAAGGTAATCTTTCACCATTCGTAAGAAATACTGCGGCATCCTAAAGGTGTCTTGTAGGGCGCCCAACATGTCACACCACCTGGCGGAGTTGAAAGCATTTTTCACATCCAATGTTACCAACATGACGATCCTTCTGGAATAATGGTTTCCCCCAATGGGCTAAATCACAATAGGTATGAGGTGGAAATTTATAGCTACATGTGAATTTTGACACAAGCGATAACGATGGCGTTTGATGTATTCCTTCTGTTAGCTAAATACAAACATTATTATAATTTTTTTTTTTTCTTTTTGATTTAAGCACTTTTTCTATAAAGGAGCGTACTTGATTCCAGCTCTGGTCACTCATTAACATTTTTGCCACTATGTTTTCCGGGGTGATGACGCCGATTAGAGATTCTAGCGCCCCCTTTTAACTTCCCATCTGTTCCACTCGAAGAACGTGTGGTTTGCGTCTTCCAGTTCTGAGTCACCATATCGGCAAGCCGAGCTCCCTGTTTTGCGCATTCTGTGTGTGGAGGTAGGCGTTGAAATAGCCGTGTTCAGTAGGAAATTGGATGACGTATTAATTTACTTCCACGTGTTTCCGTCCCTTCCATTCAGCGATGTTGCTGATGAGCCCCGCAGCCCATAGTTCTCTGCATTCTAAACTCCATCTCTTCTGCCATTTCTGTTTGGTGAGCTCCTTCGCCTCCTCGGTTGCCGCTTCCACTCCGAATTCCGCCTTTTTGTTGTAAACGTACTTCCTCTCTGCCGCAAAGAGATCAATAGGGGTCACTCCCGCGACTTTGAGGAGGGCTGGTTCCGACACCGTTCGATACGAACTTGCAACACGTAGTGCCGCGCGCTTTTGTACTGTGGACATTTGTTTCATGTATTTCTCTTGTCGTAGTGCGTCGACCCATACCTCGCACCCATAAAGGAAAGGGCTTTCTCTTGCTAGCTGTTGGACCTCCAACGTTTGCCATTAATCTGCTGAGTGGCACTGTGATCTTCGCAGCTCGTTCCGAAGCAAATCTTATTTTTTTTTTTTATTCCAAACATAACAAGCTGCAAAGGATTACAAATGTTTGTTAACACTGCGACTAGTTATGAAACCAACGAGCAGTTTGCTTTTCAGTATAAATAGTGAGAGAAAAGTAAATGGCTAACAGTTTACTATTTTTAAAGTACAATATAATTTTAATTTGTTGTATGTCATTCTTAACTTTTAATGAAAGTAACAAGAGCATAGATGGGATTTAATCCATCCAAAGCGTTGGAGGTTAAATTCACTCCGAGCGCCTCTTTTCGTTCGTTGTTGTCGCTCTGGCACTATCTAGTAGAGGATGTGGTAAGTCGTATGGTTTGCGGTTGCCTTGCAAGATCTGGCGGTCTTATACGTTGCAGTCGTCTCACGCCATATACGTTTAGAAGAATTGTTGCTTCCTCGTTAATATGTTCCTGGAGACTCTTCTCGTGTGCTTTGGCCCTAGTGTTGATTTCTTCAAGAATAGTAGGAATCCCTAGGTCCCGATGGAGGTCGCTGTTTCTGATGTACCATGGAGCATTCACAATACTTCGAAGGACTTTATTCTGGAATCGTTGGATAACTGCAATATTAGTCTGACTGGCACATCCACAGAGTTGAGCGCCATATTTCCGCACTGGTTTTAGGATCTGGTTATATAAAAGAATTTTATTATTAATTGATTGTCCTGAGTTCCTGCCTATAAGCCATTCAAATTTTCGCCATCGCTCTTTCCAACGAAGCTTGGCATCTAGAGTCATACCTATATACTTCGCTGTATTAGCGTAAGGTATTGTCGTGCCTAATATTGCTATGGGGGAGTACGAGATAGACTTATTTGTGAAGTCAATATGTACAGATTTGCTCGAATTTAGTTTTATACGCCATCTTTGAGTCCACCTGATAATTTGGTCTGTAGCGGCTTGTAGCTTTTGCGACGATTCTAGCGTTGTATCTCCCACTGCTAAGACTGCCGTGTCGTCGGCAAAAGTTGCAGTTTTGGTGTAGGGCGTTGTAGGTAGGTCTTTAGTATAAAGGAGGTATAACAGAGGTCCGAGGACGCTTCCTTGAGGAACTCCGGCTTCGATCTGCATAAGCTTAGAGTAGTAGTTTTCTTGTTTTATACGGAAGTAGCGCGATGTTAAATAAGACTCCATTAGGTGGAAGTACTGTTCTGACAGGTACACTTTTAGTTTATTGAGAAGACCTTCATGCCATACTCTATCGAAAGCCTGTGCTACGTCTAAAAAGATTGCAGAGCATACTTTTTTTTCTTCTAGTGCTCTTTCGATTATAGATGTTATTCTGTGGACTTGTTCTATCGTGGAGTGTTTGCTTCGAAAGCCAAACTGATGATTTGGGATTAAATTTCTTGATTCTACGATTGGTTTGAGACGCTTAAAAATCAATCTTTCAAACAGCTTTGATGTTGACGGAAGTAGCGATATTGGTCTATATGAGGATACCTCGTGAGGGTCTTTACCTGGTTTAGGGATCATTATCACGTCAGCTACTTCCCAGACGCTTGGTACATACTCAAGGCTAATTGTTTTATTCATTAACCGTAAGAGTTTTACTAACCCTTTGTTTGGCAGTCGCTTCAGGACCTTCGCAGTGATCAAGTCAAAACCTGGAGCTTTTTTGTCTTTTAATCGCCTTATCTCATATTTTAACTCGTGCATTTTAATGGGAGCAACCATAGAACTAGTAGTTTCATTGAGATTTAGAAGTTCATCACAGGAAGCATCATTAGGCTTAAAGGGCTAAAGGCTTATTCGCCAGGTGGTCGGCAAAAGCAATAGCTTTTTCCTCATTGCTTTTAGCCCATTGCGCATTACTGCATCTTATTGGAGGAATATGATTTGTTGGTCGCTTAAGATATTTTGTACTTTTCCAAAGTGAATATTCAGTGCTCTTGTCAGCAGTTAGCTCTGAGAGATATATTTTCATCGTCTCATTCCGGATTAGCTGTATCTCAAGTTTAAGATCTTGTGTGGCCTTGTTTAATCTCGTTTTATGGGATGGAGATCGAGTTTGTTGCCATCTACGCCGAAGTTTTCTTTTGTTTATTATAAGCTCCTTAATTTCTTTTGGATAATTGCTACCGACCGTTTTTCTCTTTGTTGGAGGAGTACAGCTCCAACCTGCAAATTGGATTAGTTGGATGAAAGCATTTTCTTCGTTTTCCAGCTGGTCTGTCGTCTCAATAGGCGTACTAATATTGACTTTATCCTGAAGGATTTGTTTAAAACTAAGCCAATCTGTGAATTTCTTTGAAAGGTATGGACTTTCTTCTTTAACTATATCAGTTTCACTGAGTGTCAGGTATATTGGTGAGTGGTCCGAGTCGAGATCCAAACCTTCTTGTACCCGGATAAAGTTCCTTGACAATTTATTTATGACAAAAAAGTCAACCAGATCTGGAATTTTGTTAACGTCCGTCGGCCAGTATGTAGGCTTACGAGTAGATACAAATTCACACCCTGTTTTTTTTAGCTGCATCGTAGAGTTCACGAACTTTTGTTGTAGTGAGTCGGGATCCCCGTATGTGTGCTTAGCATTAAAGTCTCCACCCATTATAAACTTAGACTTGTGCATTTTAATGAGTTGTTGGTATTCATTTGAAGAGATCGAATGTTTGGGAGGACTATAGACAGCTGTTATTGAGAGAGGTTGATTTTTAGTTCTGACAGTTACGGTAGTGGTTTGAAACTTGAGTGAACTTATTTTCTCTTCTTCATAATGATCAATGCTACTTCTTATAATAATAGCACTGCCTCCTCTCGCGCAATTATCTGGATGGACTGTATGGTACGAGTTATAATTCTTCAACTTGATATATGACTGGGTTGTAAGATGAGTTTCTGAGATCAAGCAAACAGATCTTATTTGATGCCAGAAAGTGATCTTTGTGTTTAGGGCCATCCCTAGGTACTTCACCGTTTCCTTGCTAGTTATTACCTCAAACCCGACTTGGAAGTCGGCAATAGTTGGAATCCTCTTCTTTGACAAAAGGACTATCTCCGTCTTTTCTGTGGCCAAGCCTAAGCCATGTGCTTTCATCCAAAGGTGCACCCGCCTCATCACCTGGTTGAGTTTTCTTTGCGCGCCATCGGTGTCTCTTGCCGTAATCACCGTGACGATATCATCTACATACCCTAACAGAAAGGTGTCTTCGGGCATTTCCATATGAAGGATGCCATCGTAGGAGATGTTCCAGAGATCGCTGCTCCAGCGTTAATCTCCTTTATTCGAGGTCCTTCTGCGGTGTTGTGTAACAGCTTCCGGTCCTTGAGATAGTCCTTCACCATCATCAAGAGATATTCGGGAATATCAAAAATACTTTCGAGGGCGTTCAGTATATCGCTCAATCTGGCTGAATTGAAGGCATTTCGCACGTCCAGAGTTGCTAGCAACACGATTTCCCTTGAATAGTGGTTGCCCTGTTGAGCCAATTGGGCGGTCCTTACCACTTCTTCAATAGCTCCAATCGTAGAGTGGCCCTTTCTGAATCCGTGCTGTCTTTCGGACAAATCTTCTGCTCTCTGCACGGCTGCTGTAAGCCTTGGTTTTAACAACTTTTTCAGGAGTTTCCCTGCGGTATCCAGCATACACAGAGGCCTGTACGTTGATGGGGAATCCGGATCTCCTTTTCATTTGCTGTTCGAATCCCAGAAAACTCCAAAAAGTTTTTTCACGGTCCCACCTCTCGCGAGCGTCTGACAAACATCCGAGAGTATTGTTGTCACTCAAATTGCCGTTCGGATTCGGCACTAAACTGTAGGTCCCTTCCATTCGTGTGGAAAATATAACGCACACAACATGAGTGGTTGCGAGAAGCTAGGCCGTGGTACTTAAAGAGCTGTTGCGCCAAATATTTATTTATTTATTTTTTTCATTTGCTGATCAGTACCAAGCGCTGTAACTTCCAACTCCTAGGGAAAACTCTTTCCTGGAGACAGCTATTGCACATGTTCAGCAGTAGCTGAGTACATGTCTGGGCAATCGTCTTGAGTACCTCCGCTGGTTTTCTGTCAGGTCCAGGGGCCTTTCGGTTTTGTAGAGTTTTCGATGCGAGGATCAACTCTTCATCACTGAACATCGGTGTTTTTGGTCATTGGACCGAAGATGTGTCGGGAGGCCGAGCACGATGCGTTGGGAAGAGTGTGATAACTATAAACTCCATCCTTTCTTCGCCGAGGACAGGGCTAGCCATCTGTGTTCCCAGTTTTTGCATTACGACTTTGAAGCCTAGCCCCCATGGGTTGCTGTTGACATCTGGGCGGAGATCCTCCCACTTCTGTTCTTTACTTCAATTGTTCAATTGATGCCCCTCTTAAGCTCGGATCTCATGGTTCTAAATTCTGCTAGAATATCTTCCGTGGGTTCTGCTTGTCTTCTCCTACCCCTGGTGACTTTGCGTCTGAAATGTAGGCATCTTCTTCGAAGCGCAGCTATCTCATCGCTCCACCAGTACACCGGTTTTCTGTTTCTATTGGACCCGCACATCGAGGCGTCACATGCCAGCCGTATGAGTTACATCGTGGCCTCAACTTTTGTTTCAGAAGCTCCCGCTTTTTCCTTCTTCGATTGCGGATGTGAGAAACTCTTCGTTGAGTCTGCTAACGTTCCATCTCGGCGTTCGGCTTTGGTTTTGGTTAGGAACGCGTTGCCCTTCTCGTAAGTCAAAAACGATGCACTGGTGATCGCCGCCCGTATAGTTTTCGATAACTCTTCAGATTTCAACCCTTGCGGATGTCAGTTCGGATGCGAAGGTTACGTCCAGGATAGTCTCTGCGTAACCAGGCCTCCTAAATGTTCCTATGCCTATGTTCGCAGTGTTAAGCCCTCGTCTTGCAGCCATCTACAAACATATTCGTATGTATATAGTTAAGATTATTGAGGACCACGCAGAGAAAGTCGCCAGTATCTGCTAGTGCTCAATAAAATTGACCGTCTAAGGCCTGCTTTACATAGCATTTTCTCAATCTGATATTCCTTTGCAACGAAACGTTAATTTACCGAACGACAAATATGGGATCGTCTTCATTGAACAAAAGCGTTCATAATTTTACATCTCATTCACAGCTATTCCATAATGCATGACAATATTTCCATGAAACACCAATACATGCAGTGCATGCATTAGATTTTCTGGTCACGCTCATGAGTTCTGATCTCGTAATAACATCGACAACAAATGTTCATTCATTTAAAATTCAATTTCAAACCGAGTCCACCAAACCCATTAAATTCCAAACAATATTCCCCCATTTCGATTCATTCTATTCTATTTGAATCGATTAAACCAAACTCAAAACATTCTTGAAAAAAGTTAAACTATAATCGTTTTGTAATCGATACCCACACACGTTTATCGTTTCCAACAGAAAAAGATACAAAACCTGCTCGTTCATTGCCTCCAGTTGACATCGTATCCATCAGTCGGCTAGACACTCTAAAACCACAAAAGTTGGAATACTCCTGCCGTGATACTATTACACATTTTTTTTTTTTATAAGCTACAAAGCGATGTCGGCGATAACCTACTAAAGAATGAAAAAAAAACCCCTCACCACAGCAGAGGAAAAGCGGTTTTCCATATTGAAGTGAAAAATTCAATTTATAAGCGGAAACTTGAAAATACCGAATAGAAAAACACATTCCCATTTGTTTTATCTTTTGAAACAGATCGATTGGTGACATATCTATACATCCACTTTAGATACGGATAAGGCTGGTTGACCCCAAAAAGAAAAAAAAAAAAGAAACAACCTGACAACAAAACTCCGACAACGACGTGAAAAATTGGAAAACAAGGAAAAATTACACAAAAAAAGCACAACACTTGAAAACAGTGCACACAACTCCAGTGTGTGGGCGTCGCGTCGTCGTCGTCGTCGTCGTCATGTACCATATTTGTGCCATGCTACAGATACATTTGTTTCACCCTCCCACAGGTCCACCCTGCTTTTGTTCATTTCGCTGATAGTTTTTCTTTCCCAAATGAAAAAAAACAGGAAATCAGGAGAAAAACAAAAAATAAAAGAAAATTCAATCTGCGAATGTGAAATTCATAATTCATGGATTTTTTTTCTTCTTTGGTCGGTCCTGTGTTATCTTTTCGTTTCGACATCATATTTGTCACCTGCAGATGGTGAGGATACGTAAATAGACGTTCAACGTTTACAGGAGGCAAAGAATGGAAAACAAATTCCTGGCCCGGTCTGGCTCCATACTGGCTTTCATACATGTCACATACTATAGGAGACGGTTATGAGACACATTGTTATCTTCTATAGTGCACATAGATACTTGCGAAAAGGTAAGATGTGTGCATGATAGAAGGTTATCCGAAACACTGGAGGATAATAAAATTCGAACGTGATGTTGTCGGAATCTAACATCATCTTACTCAACCAGTTTGTTTTGTATTTTTATTTTATTTTTTTTTTTTTTTTGCTTAAGGGGTGGTGGAAAACGCTACTGCTTACGAGAAATAGGCCCGCTCTGTTTTAGGCAGTGTGGGACTTTGTACTCACTAAAAAACCACCTTCAACCCTTTTTCAACTTAACACCATCCACTTCGGGACTGCTCTTCGCATTACTTCAGATCAGAGTGGTGTCGTCTTCTTTCCGCTTACCGGGACCGGCTTTTTTATATCTGTCTTCTGTTGCGGATTTATTTTGTCTTGCCGGTAAGGCTTTCATCGCCGGAGGTGTCCTTGTCAGACCATAGATACGAATGCAAGGCTATAACTTTGCAGGAGAAGATGAATCCGAGGAAAATCAGCTGGGTGCGGTATAGGGAAGAGCTGTTAAAACTCCAACTAAATTCAGAACGAAACGAAACGTTGAGGACGCTGTTCACAACCTGACTAACGTCGTTACCAGCTGTTTTGAACTAACGTGCCTATTGACAAAAAACCCCTGTAGAACGCCGGTTCCCTGGTGAAGCCCAGAACTGCAGCGACTAAGGAAAGAATTCAGAAAACTTCTAAATAGGTCACTCAAGATAAATTTAGAAGGCGACTGGGATCTTTTCAGATCGAAGCAAAAAGACTACAAGAAGTTAATTCGGTTGTCGAAAAGTGCTTCTTATAGAGATTTTTGTGAAAAGATCGAGACACTCGGTGAAACCAGCAGGTTGGTTAAGATCTTCAAAAGGGGCAAGCCGACTAAACCGGAGTCACTCAGAAAGTCTGATAGCAAGTTTACTGAGACGAAAGCGAAAACTTTTAGTCCTTTGCTGGAGACTCACTTCCTGGCAATCAGATAACCACTACGTCGCAGCTTGGCCCGCTTACCCAGGCTGAGCTTGATCTAACTCAGAAAACTCGGCGCAGCTGGTATATTGCGTCAGCCGTAGTAACAGTTGAGCCCATCAAATATGCTATGGCATCTTTTGATGGTTTCAAATCGCCTGGCACCGATGGAATATATCCAGCTATGCTGCAAAGTATAGGGTATAGATCAGCTGCTGCCAACTCTGAAAATAATTTTCACCCCTGGTTTGGCGCTGGCATATATTCCTACACCTTAGCAGACAGTCACAGTAGCTTTCATACCGAAAATTGGTATGAAGGACTATTCGCCAATTCTCCAAGAGTTTCATGGGGGCGCCGTGGCGTAAGTGGTTAGTGTGTCGGATCACTACGCATGAGGTTCCAAGTTCGAATCCCAGAAAACACCAACAAGTTTTTTCACGGTCTCATCTCTCGCGAGCGTCTGACAAACATCCGAGAGTATTGTTGTCACGAATAAGCTTCTCAAATCGCCGTTCGGATTCGGCATTAAACTGTAGGTCCCTTCCATTCGTGTGAAAAATATAACGCACACAACATGAGTGGTTGCGAGAAGCTAGGCCCTGGCACTTTAAAGAGCTGTTGCGCCAAATATTTGTTTATTTGTTTCTTTAAGAGTTTCAGACCTATAAGTTTGACCTCCTTCTTACTGAAAAGTATGGAGAGACTGGTAGAATTTCAGCTGCATGCGCAAAGTTGTTTTGAAGCTGCATCCACTATCGGAGATGCAACATGCTTATCAGCGTGGGAAATCCTGCGAGACCGAACTTCAAAATTTAGTGGCCAGAATTAAATGCGCGCTTTATGGGAAAGAATACGCGATGGGTATCTTCATCGACATTGAGGGTTCTTTTGACAGTGTGACTTTTGACTACATGTATGACTCGGCCAGACAGCATGGGTAGATGAAACATTAGTGTTGTGGATTAAAGCAATGCTAATGAATAGAACTTTGGTAGTGGGTGCGGATTGTGACCATTATGTAATGACAGGGGTAAACAGGGGTTGTCCGCAAGGTGGTGTTCTGTCTCCACTGTTATTATGGATGGTGGTCGACTCTCTGTTCAACATTCTAAATAGTTCTAACGTCTACGCTCAGGCATACCATATGCGGATGATGTCGCCGTATCGGGCCATGTCTAGTGACGGTCTGTGCTAACGCTCAGTCGGCGCTAAACATGATCGATGAATGTTGCACTAAAAGTGGGCTTTCGGTGAATCCTCTTAAAACTGAGGTTGTTTTCTTTACGAGAAGGAGGATTCTGGCCAGTCTGACTCAGCCAGTGCTAAAAGGCGTCACTATCCAATGAAGCGAAATACATATCTAGGAATGATTGTGGATAAGAAACTTCATTGATCTAAACACGTCGAGTCGAAAACATCCAAGGCGCTCTCAGTCTTTTGGCAGTGTAAGGGTGCTTTTGGCAATACATGGTGCTTGTCACCGAATAAGGTTCTCTGGATCTACACGGCTATGATAAGACCATTCCTCGCATATAGGTCGGTTATTTGCTGGAAGTGGCTCTCGCGTAAATAGGTAGTTGCCTTTTGCGCCAAACTCCAAGGAACGGCTTGTCTCGGCTGCACGGGAGCTTTTCCGAATACGCCTGGTACTGTTCTAGACGCTTTGCTGAACTTACCTCCCCTCGATACTTATATCACGGGTTGCACTATCAAAGCCATCCATCGTCTTAGGCGGGGCGGTGTTTGGTATAATTCACACCGGAATTTTGGTGAACTTGCGCGATACTTATCTTACGACTCCGGTCTCATGGATATGCCGTCTGGCGCAATGACACCAGAGCTTCAGCGGATCTGCAAATTCAAAGCCGACTTTCCTTCTGTTCAGGACTAGCTTCGGTCAGAGTCTGAGCCAGGAATGCAATGCAGTCGTATTTTCACGGACGGCTCCAAAACCAGTCAAGGGTCTGGCGCTGGTGTCATAACATTAGACTTCTTTTCTAGTTAGGCAAATATGCGTCTATTTTCCAAGCGGAAACCTATGCAATCCTAATGTTGTGAAGAACAGGTGGAAAGGTCCGTAGTATTCGTGTCTGTAGTGACAATCAGGCTGTGCGTAAAGCCTTGCTTAACCCTTTAACCACTTCCAAAATAGTACGTGAAACCAAAAACTTTTTTAACTCGGTAAAAAAAAAAAAAAATAAAATAACTCGGTCACAAGACTGAATTCTCTGTCTCATATCTGGGTCCCAGGTCACACTGGGATCTTGAGAAACGAGATCTCGGATGATATTGCTAGACAAGGCTCAGAGGAGGGTTTCTCAGGTCCCCAGGTCTCATTGGCTTCAATAACCGAGTGATCCAAAATCGGCAGGCCTGCCGATATTTTCCGAGGTACTCGTAAAACAGGCGAACCCCACAGGCGGATCAGTAGAAATGCGGTGAAGTGGGAGGGTTATGATCCCTTGTTTTCGGATTATAAGCTCACTGAAATAGGATGAAGAAGAAGATCGATTCCAGTACACTTCTTTCAGCTTCCCATCTGTTGCACTCGAAGAGCGTGTGCTTTGCATCGTCCACTTGTGAGTAGACGTATTGTCAAGTCGAACTCCTTGTTTTGCCCCTTTTGTGGAGGTACGGGTTATCCGTATCCGTGTCCGGTAAGAAACTGTGTAACGTAATAATTTACTTCACCGTGTTCCCGTCTGCGTTGAGCCAGTCTCCATTCGGCAATATTCTTGATCAGCATCGCTGTCCATCGTCCTCTAATTTTTGAGCTCCATCTCTCCTGTCACTGCTATTTTGTGAGATTCTTCGCCTCTTCGGTTGCCGCTTCCACTCCCGTTTCCGCCTTTTGTCGTAGACGTACTTCCTCTCTGCCGGGAGGAGATCGATATGGGTCACTCCCGCGACTACAAGGACAACTAGTTCCGACACCGCTCGGTACGAACTTGCAACACGTAGTGCTGCGCGCCTCTGTACTGCAGCCATTTGCCCATATCTCGCATCCCTACAGAAGAATGGCGTGCGTAACTGTCATCGGGAGCTTTCGTTTGCTGGTCATCTGACCACCTACGTTTACTTACTTACTTACTTAGATCCTTTAACTTCTCGGGGGGCATATGGCGTCAACCACGCCTCTGCGCCATCTTGTTCGGAGTTCTGCAACGCGTTTGAGCTGCCTCCAACTCATTCCTAAAGAGCGCGATTCCTCCTCAACTGTTCTGCGCCACGACTAACAAAACCAACCGGGGAGCTTTTGACAAAGCGATGGATTCTCATGACGTCGTCAAGGAATGGGTACCCTAGATGGAGCATTCTTTTAGGCGACAGGGCTGGACATGTGCATAGGAGGTGAAGGATGGTTTCCTCCTCCTCCTCGTCCCTACAGCTTCTGCAGAAGTCGTTGGAGAAGAGACCAAGTCTTTTGGCGTGTTGGCCTATAAGACAGTGTCCAGTGAGAACACCGACAATGCAGCTGATTTGTGTACGCTTTAACTTGATCAGATCTGCACTACGTTTTTAATCCAGCTTAGGCCAGATCTGTCTCGAAATGTGACACGTTGAGCCGTTTCCCCATCTGAGGTTGGTCGTGCTAATAGCGTTCAGCTTTAGTAGATACTTACATGTAGCGAGGGGCATACCCAGGGCTTGCCTTTCAGGCAAAATCCTTAGAGTGGTACCCTGTCTGACGAGGTCGTCAGCCCTGCAGTTACCTGGAATGTCTCTATGGCCCGGCACCCAGTATAGGTGAATGTTGAACAGTTTAAGGCAGTCCTTGAAGTGAAGGAGAACGATTCCAGGGACTTGATTGCGGCTTGGCTGTCAGTGAAAATGCTAATATCCCTGACAGATAATACATTACATTTCAGCCAGGACAGGGCTTCCTTAATCGCCATCATTTCCACCTGGGAAACGCTGCAATGATCAGGGAGGCGGAAAGAGATGCTCAGATTGAGCTGTTCGGAGAAAACACCACAACCCACTCCACCCTCCGTCTTAGACCCATCTGTAAATAAGTGAACCGAACTACCATCGACAGGTGGGGAAGTGTCCCAAACATCCCGGTTAGGGATGCTCGTACGGAAGTTACGGTCAAATCTCAGTTTCGGCGGGGTGTAGTCCGTGTTTTCGTGTTTGAAGTTGAGAAGATCAAGGATCGAGGAGTGGCCAAAGCGATAGCTAGACCACTGAGAGGAGGCTTTCAGGCGGATGGCCGCACAGGCAGCCATCTGTTTGCCGAAAATATCTAAAGGAAGCAGGTTGAACAAGATGTCCAGTGCCACGGAGGGAGTAGTTCTCAGTGCACCACTGATGCAGATGCATGCAGATCTTTGCACCTTAGCTAGTTGAGTGAGGTGGACAGCCCTGTCAAGAGCAGGCCACCATACGATCACGCCATATAGTAGTATAGGCCTGATAACGGACACGTATAGCCAATGAGTGATTTGAGGTTTGATACGCCCGCTCCCACCTATAGCCTTTTTACAGGAATAGAGAGCTACATTAGCTTTCTTGACGCGCTCTAGTAGATTGGCCTTCCAGTTTAATTTCCTATCCAAAATAAAACCCAGATATTTTGCGTTTTCAGAGAAGGTGAGACTGATGCCATTTAACATAGGAGGGTCTATGAGGGGAACTTTATATTTCCTCGTGAAGAGAACGAGTTCCGTTTTATGGGGGTTAACCCCCAGTCCACATTTGGAAGCCCATTTGGTGAGCTGAGAGAGAGCATAGTGGAGGATATCCCTGAGTCCCTGAGAGTGTCCGGGTGTTTACCGGAGGCAGCAATAGCAATGTCATCAGCATAGGCGATCACTCTACAACCTGACGTATCCAGGTCCATCAGTAGTTCATTAACTACCAGCTTCCACAGAAGAGGTGACAAGACTCCACCTTGAGGTGTACCGCAACGAGCAATTCTTCTGGCCGATGCTCCGCCCAGCTGTGTGTTAATAATCCTACATGTAAGCAATTGATTGATCAACACTCCGAGCGAAGTATCCACTTTCAGATTTACAAGTGCGTCGGTAATCGCCTTTGGTTTGACATTGTTAAAAGCTCCCTCAATGTCAAGGAAAGCCACCATGGTGTATTGTTTGATGCTCAATGATTTTTTGATGGTGCGCACAAGCGAATGTAAGGCTGTCTCAACCGATTTGCCTTTGCAATACGCATGTTGGGACGGCGAGAGCAGAGCTGGGCTAATACTTTGCCAAAGATGGATATCAATTAACCTTTCTAAAGTTTTAAGCAGAAAGGACGATAGACTGATAGGTCGGAGATCCTTTGGTTCCACGTGCGAGCTCTTTCCTGCCTTAGGTATGAATATGACTTCAACCACGGTCCAAAGTTTGGGGATATAGACCAGATTTAGACAGCCCGACAAGATGACTTTGAGCCATGGAAGCACAATGTCCTCGCATTGCTGAATTTCAGCTGGAGTAACACCCTTAGGTCCTGGGGACTTGAAGGGTTTGAAACTGCACATGGCCCATCCGATCTTTTCTGTAGTTATCAAGACTAAAGAGTGCTGCAAGGTTGAGGGGGGGGGGGGGGGATTTCCCACTTACGATACAGCAACAGGGGAGCTACCGGGAAAGTGAGTATCCAGTAAGATGTCAATGGATTCCTCAGCAGAGGAGGTCCAGTGACCATCCGGATGCAAAAGGAAGCTGGGTATAGAAGGGCTTTTAGAGAGGATTTTCCGCAACCTGGAAGCTTCCGAGGACTCTTCAATGCTGTCGCAAAAGAGTCTCCAGGAACGTCGTTGCTCCTTCCTCAGTGAGATTTTGTATTTTCTCAGAGACAGTTTATAGGAGTCCCAATCGGCCGTCTCACGGGAGCTTTTAGCAATATTAAAAAGGAGCCTACTGTCTTTCCTAAGAGTACTGAGATTTGCATTCCACCAGGCAGGTTTCATTTTACTTCGAGGTTTGCGGAGTGGGCAGGTCTCGGACATGGCACCATTTAGTGCCGATGTTAGGGTGTTGACTAGATTGTCAGACTAGAGTGATGGGAAGAGTAATGCCGATTTTTTCTGTAGAATTGATCAGGCTGGATAGATTTTGAGAGAGCTTGTTCAATCTGTTATAAGGAAGGCCAAACTCTGTGTTCAAGCTAATTATCGGTTTTTAACTCGGTATATATTCCAACTCTCACCTACTCAGCGGCTACAAGCTGCTGAAAGAGGTTCCTTTGCGGTGTTGCTGGAATAATTCGTAGTGATCAAGTGCGCAATACCAGAGTACGCGAGGCACTCATTGCTTAGCAGCTACTTCTTCGAACGGAAGGATATATGCTTGGTTGGCCATGTAGTGCGTATCTCCCCAAACTGGCTTGCAAGACGTGTCATGATTGCCGTGTCATCAATTTAGTGACACCTTGGTAGGCCTAGAAATAGATGGTTGCATCAAGTTCGACATCTTTCCTGGAGCCGTCCTCCTGCTGAGTTGGAGTCGATGGCGGAGGATCAAGAATGATGGATAGTGCACCTAATCATCCTACCCCCGCGACCCTCATAAAGGATTAGCGGGTAAACTATGACAAAGCTGAGAGTGCACTCGAAATCGCTGATTAAAAGACCCAGCGAAGCGGGTACAGCCAGCTAGTATGATATATACGCATAATGAGAGAGACCTGGCGTCGAATCGCGTCCTCCGTTAACGAATGACTGGTAACGTAATTTGCCAGTATTTTCACATTAAGCCAAACGCCGTTGTATTCATCACACGTTTTCTATTTGTTTTTATTGCATGTTACCAACTCTAATCAACACAACTTAAAGGTGTCAGAAAATTTCCCTACCCTAGTGTATCGGCTTATGAAGTGGATGTACATAGGTAGCAACAATGACAGTCACTTACGAGTTGTATTTGCTCTTAAAACAAAACGAAACAAATAATGAATAAGAAACAGACTAGTGACAGAGACAGAGGGGTGAAAAGAAAACAGCAACCAAAGTATGGTAGGCGAAGAAGCAAACACGTAGTTCACATAAATAATTAAATAAGTAGAGTAGAGTATCTAACAAGTGCTGCATGATGTATCTGTGTAGTCGTTCGTCTATCCTTGCTGTTTCATTTCATTATTATTATTATTTTTTGTTTTTTTCTTGTTTCCCCTTTCAATTCTAGTTTTTCGCTTATCTCTGTTAATTGTATCTCGCACTATACAATACACACAGAGACTTGTTAGATACTTGACTCCCTCGCTTCTAATAAGCAGCGACGGACGCGACGAAGTTCACGTTGGCGAGCGGGGAGGGATACGATTTTTATTGTGTTGTGAACAAATATTATCTCAATATCAACGCAGATAACCAAAAATTAAAGAGAAATGTACTACATGCGCGCCCACAATGAGGTAATTTTCAATTGAAGACATATCCTAGCGCGATTGTGTTACACAAAGAGCTCTAAGCACGTACATACATACGTATCATTCTTGTGAATCCTTAAGATTGTTTTGCTTTGCAAAAGAAAACCATTCAATTTGTGTTCGTTGCTTTCTTTTCGTTGAAAAGAAAACCACAAAGTTTGTCTTGTATCTCATGATTTTCGCATTTTCGCAATTAAATTATGAAAACTTAGCTAAAGCGAGATATTGCGATGGATTCTTCTGAGAAGGAATGTATCTTTTCATAGAAAGGAACACGATCATAACTTTGTAATGGGCTTGTTTAAGAGTAGTATAGTCCTTGGGTATTATTTGGTAATATGTATATGGTATGTATGATGAGACAAGGCAAACAAAAAGAAATTGAATAAGAATGCCGGGTGAAAGGTGATGGTGATGGTGAAAGCTAAAGGAGAGGTTAAGTGATTTTTAATTAATTGGAGTAGAAAATTGCTGAGAGGAGAGAGAGAAGGAGGATTTAATCACTGAAGCCGTGTCCTTGTGAATGTGTATGTTTGCTGTTTGATGTGCTCCATGGCAAGTGGGGAAAACTCTGAATTGAAAGAAATGACAGAATTAAGAATTAAGAACTGTGGCATGTTTTCTTAATTAGGAAAAGAAATACGAAAGCTAACTGAATGAGATTGAGATAAAGCATTCCAATTAGTACGGATGTTAATGGGTTTGATACTCTTTGCATCGTGTTGCTGGGATGATATTTTGGATAATTAGTCGTTAGTGAATGAAGATTGGGCCTACACAAGCTCTTGAGCTCTCCCCACTTGTTTTAATCTTGTTTGTCAGTGTGGAAGATAAAGTGTTTTCTGGCAAACTAAGGACAAGAGAACTCCGGCATTCCTTTCTTCGTCTTTTTTTCCGAGATATGTTCGAGTAGGTGTTAAGATGACAAGCGAATCGAGGCAATGACCAAGCATGAGGTGGTCCTCTAAAGAGATCAGTCATGAACGATGTACTTTCGATAGTCGGCGTCCTCGTATATATTACATTTCAAGAATAAATTGAGGAGATTTTTTTCTGTTAAATGAATGTAAATCTGAAATTTAAAGACTAAAATCTGGATCAGGCGAATTACCCACCTAGTTCAAGATACGCAAGAATAAAAATTGGAATTTAAAAAAAAGCGGCAACTGTGAGTGAATAACCTTATCCAGACCACTGCAACCCATAGCAAGGTACAAGATACCTAAAGTGTTAAGTAGACAAGGAGAGAGACAAAACACAAACAGACAAACCACGGCTCCTTGCAAGAAAAGCCCACTGCTTCCCTCTACGAAGAACTTTAGAGCAGATCAGGAGCAAAGTGAGTTAGTATAAGATGCAAACAAAAAGACAGAACGGCGGATGACACTAATATTCAGGATTATCATGTTACTCATAATGAAGAGCTGTCTAGCACCACAAGAAATTCTTGCTCTAGATTGATATGCAAAACAAGCATCTCATTGTCATTTGGGCCTACAACCAAACATCATGCACTGACTATACACGTTTTTAATGAGGCCGATTCATACGTATGGAGTAATAGTATGGTATTGACCCCACTAGCGCTTCCAACTCTATTAAAGTAGCTTCCCCCGACGCTCCATCTACATTTATGGATCCAATGCTTTCCCCTAAGGTTAAACTACCTAAGCAATTAGTTGATCAGAGCGATGATGGCCGTTACGTAATGTCTCAATTGAGAGATTGTAAAATCTACGAGAATGTTCGTTTGTATCTTGCATACCTGCACAACAAACCTGATTCCATTTGTATCGATGGTAAAACAAGAACTAATGTAATGGTCTCAATCAACCAGCAAGGTTTTCCTACTAATCCTAAAGAGTTAAGGCAATTATTCATCCGTTTTCATGACTGCTTCAACATCTCGCCCACTGATATCTCTAACGATATCTTTTCATTTGCTTCCTATGTTAGCTCAAAACTGCGTTCCCATCTTCAGAGATCACGTACTGACTTTAAAAACTACTACCGCTCCTAACGAAAGACGTATTTTCACTCCAAATAGCTCAACGCTATGCCCTACGAACGTAGATTATAGCACCGTTAAACACCTATTCGTTTACTACCAGAACGTACGCGGTTTACGCACCAAAACCTCCTCTGTCTTCCTTAATTCGCAAAAGTTGCCCTACGATGTTTCGCCCTTACTGAAATTAATCTCTCCCAAGCCAACAATAGTAATGAGTTATTTACCCCTGAATTTAACGTTTTCCGCGATGATAGTCTTGACAAAGAAGATGATTCTTCTGGCCGCGGAGTTCTCCTGGCTATACATAACCGCTATGACTCCGCACTTTACAAATCGTCGCATACCGCTAATTTTGAGTTTATTTGCGCTAAAATTACAATCCTTAAACGTAATCTGTATCTACTTTGCAGCTACATTCGCCCCTCTCAGCCAATTCAAGGCTACCAACTTCCTATAGATGCTATAGACTCTCTCCTTAATGATGTCATTATCTTAGGGGATTTCAATCTTCCATTTCTCCAATGGGTTCAATCTGAGGATGAGTCTCATCTTGTCACTTCAAATGCAACCTCTGACAAAGAAGTCCTCTTCACAGATTGTCTCTCCAACTCTGGCCTCCATTAAATCAGTGGCACAACTAACAGCCTTGGCAGACAACTTGACATTATCTTTTCATCTGATGCTGATAATTGTATTGTTACAGCAAGCAACCATCTTCTCTCTACTCTAGACAGATACCATCCTTCCCTCTTTGTATCGTATTCCTATGTTGACTTAAATTCTGGTATTCATTCTCAGAACTCATATGGCTTTATCTTTCGAAAAGCCGACTTCACCAAACTTAACATCCTGCTCAGTAATGCTAATTTTAACTACGCACGCGTTACTGTCGATGCTGCTGTTGCATCCTTCTATACTATAATGTTTGATTGTCTTCTGCAAGCTGTTCCTTATTCGCTCCAAAAAAAAAAAAACAGTTCTTCATCGCCACCCTGGTATAATAAACAATTTCGCTCACTTCGTAATAAGAGGAACAAACTTTGGAGAGCATACCTAAAATCCCGTTCTGGCTATGACTACTCCATCTATCAGCACACTCATACATACTTCGCCGAACTCTGCGAAGCTCTCTACCAGGATTATCTTGACCGAATGCAATCCAGTCTCATTACTGATCCTAAGCTTTTCTATCATTTCATAAATAAATAAATATTTGGCGCAACAGCTCTTTAAATTGCCAGGGCCTAGCTTCTCGCAACCACTCATGATGTGTGCGTTATATTTTTCACACGAATGGAAGTGACCTACAGTTTAGTGCCGTATCCGATCGGCGATTTGAGAAGCTTTTTCGTGACAACAGTACTCTCGAATGTTTGTCAGACGCTCGCGAGAGGTGGGACCGTGGACAAACTTTTTGGTATTTTCTGGGATTCGAACTTGGAACCTCATTTCATAAATGCCAAACGAAAATCTGATAGTTATCCTTCTACCCTTAAACTCGCCAACACCTCTTCGTCGGACCCTAAAATTGTTGCAAACCTATTCGCTCACTTTTTTAGCCAGTCGTTTACCGACCGCATCCTTGAGTCCGACCACGATTACTTCTCTTATATGGACAATTGCGACAAAACGTCATTTGTTTCGATTAAAATCACCTCGCTACTTGTCGCAGAGAAGATTAATAAACTTAAAGATTACTATTCTTCCGGTCCTGATGGGTTGCCCGCAATTGTTCTAAAAAAGTGCGTGACCCACTTGGCCCAACCATTGACTTCTCTTTTTCTTATGTCCATTTCCCAAAGATCTTTCCTTATCCTTTGGAAGAACTCATTTATTATCCCAATTCATAAGAAAGGTCCTAAAAATGAAATATCTAACTATCGACCTATCGCCAAACTATCATGCATACCCAAACTCTTCGAGAGCATCGTTTACGGCTCGATGTTTTTTCATTGCAAACCCTTATGCTCTTCCAACCAACACGGGTTCCTTAACTAAATTAACTGAATTCATTTCTCTGGCGCTGTGTGCATTCGAAGATGGCAGCGAAATCGATGTAATTGCCACTGATTTCAGTAAAGCATTTGATAAAATCTCCCATGGAATTATTGTTCTTAAGTTCAAAGCCCTTAGCTTTCAACCCGGTTTTATCAATTGGATCAAATCCTACTTGGAAGGTCGACAGTACGAGGTTATATTTAGATCTTCTGTCTCTAACTTCATTAAGGCCACTTCGGGTGTCCCTCAAGACAGTCACATTGGTCCTTTAATTTTCGTCCTGACCACCAACGATGTCGACTGCATTATCAAAGACTCATATTTCTCTGTCTATGCCGATGACATGAAAATATTTAGATGCGTATCTTCTCCCACTGATTCTCGCACACTTCAAGATGACCTAAACAGATTTTCTCTCTGGTGCCAGAAAACTCATCTTGAACTTAATGTCAGCAAATGCCAATTCATCACCTACTCTCTTAAACGACTTCCACCAACCCATAGGAGATACTTCCTCTGCAACGAGCTTGTCCCACAAGTTTCTTTTTTGCATGATTTGGGTGTAATCTGCGATAGAGAACTTAACTTCCGTTTCCATATTGACCACATAATAAATAGAGCCAAGTCTGCGCTTGGCTTTGTAAAACGTTGGTCCAAGGAATTTTCGAACCCATACGTCACCAAATCACTTTATATCACATTCGTTAGACCTATTCTCGAATATGCTAGGCAAGCCTGGTCGCCACACTGCGCTGTACACGTCCGACGTATTGAAGCCATCAAGCTCAGGTTTATCCGTTTCGCCGTACGCGGTTTCCCTTGGCTTGATAAATACGACTTGCCTCCCTCTACTCTAATCGCTTAAGACTCATCAATCTTCAGTCTCTTGAAACTCGTCGCGATATTGCCGACCTACTCTTCCTCCATCACCTAATTACTGGTGAAATTGATTGCCCCGCGCTTCTTGAATTAGTCTCATTTAACACCAGTCCCCGTAACCTAAGGTTCATTTCCCTCTTCCGTCTCTCTTATCATCGAACCGATTATGGTTATAATGCACCACTGTCCAGAATGTTGCGCTTGGTAAATTATATGGAAAACACATTTGACTTCCACTGCAGCATAAGCACCCTTCGAAACGATCTTCAGCACCGCCTCAATTCCAATTAGCCATGTCTTGATTTTGCCACCCTCCTATTCTCCCCTCTACCCTCTCCCTTCTCTACCTAGCTTTTCCATCCTGTGTTAGTTTTAAGTTAAGCTTCTTTTTTTTTTATTGTTTAAGCTTGGGTGGGCCCTTAGGGGCCCTGCCGCAAAAAAATAAAAAATAGAAAAAAAAAATAGAAAATAAAAAAATAGTTTTAAGCTTAGGGTAAGTCCCCCTTTTTGTTAGCTTTTAAGTTATAGCTTTTAAGTACCTGGTTGTATTAAGCTTAAATAAATAAATAAACGGTAGCCCGCCCTGGAGAAGAAGTCCAACCTGTCCATGATGGAAAAAACCTCAGCGAGTTGTATGTCTCAGCATTACCGATGCAGTGAGAACTTCTCTCACAGCGGCGCTCCAAGCCATGCAGCACCTACTTTGGTTTGACATCGGCAGTAAACAATTGGCTATCAGCTTGGTAATAAGAATGAGAGGAGGAAGAATCAGTGGACGGAGCAACACACGGGACACGGCAAAATGCTTTCGATGCATCGTCATCTCCCCAATTTCACTGACCACCTGCTCACTGAACATGATTTCAAAAGGGGCTACATCCACTCAATACCGGACAGTACTGAGTGGACGCAACAGCGAATTGCTATCAATTTTCACAGACGGGTCCAAAACCAAGGACGTAATCAGTGACGGAATCTTCTCAGAAGACCTGGACATACACCCCACTTTAAACCTTCCAAACCACTGCAGGGTTTTCAAGTCGAAGTTACCTACGTTACCGCTGGGTGCTAGGTCACAGAGACATTCCAGGAAACTGTAGGGCGGATGAACTCGATAGACAGGGTACTACTCTAAGGATTATGCCAGATAGGCAAGCCCTTGGTATGCCCCTCGCTACATGTAAGCATCTACTGAAGCTGAACGCTATTAGCAAGACCAACCTTAGGTGGGATAGTGGCTCTACGTGTCACATTTCGAGGCAGATCTGGCCTAAGCTGGACCAGAAACGTAGTGCCGAGTTGGTTAAACTAAAGCGATTACAGATCAGCTGCGTTATCTGTGTCATCACCGGACACTGTCTAATTGGCCAACATGCCAAAAGACTTGGCCTCTTTTCCAATGACTTCTGCAGGAGCTGTAGGGACGAGGAGGAGGAGGAAACCATTCTTCACTTCCTATGCACATGTCCTGCTCTATCACGCAAAAGAATGCTCCATCTAGGAGCTCCCTTCCTTGACGACCTCAGCGATTTGGCGTCCTTAGACGTCACGAACATCCATCGCTTCATCAAAAGCTCCGGTTGGTTTTATTAGTCCCTGTGTCGTCTAATGGTAGATCCTTGGCATCACAATGGACCTTTACTGGTCTAAGTGTGTCTGCATCGTAGTGCAGACAGCCAATCTAACCTAACCTAACCTACCTACGTTACAATTCGTCAAGCAGCTAATTGGCTAGCGGTTAATACACTATCAACATCGGCTTATCGACAACGAGCGCAAAGGGTAAATTACTCGAGACATTGTCTAAAATCATTCGAATGATACCCTATACCTACTTCTTACGAAGCAGCGAGAACCAAGAACGAAAGCACAGAGTAAACACAAATGTCTCATGTCTTGAATGATCATTCGAGATTTTTTTTTTTTTTTTGAGGTAGGAGGGGAGGAAGGCAGAGACTGACCCCTGGAGCACTGCGACCTAAAAAGATCTTTTGTGCTATCCCCTGGTTATTTGATTTTGAATTTGTCAACTAGCTGAACTCAAGTTCATTAATGAAGCTAGGAATTGTTCGAGCTGAAGAAGAGGTGACTTCAGAAGGTGATGTAACGCCTTTATTAAAGTGCTTTAGCCTAAGTCTGGCTATGGCCGGGCAATCACAGAGTGTGTGATGGGCTGTTTCAGTGTCTTCAAGACAGAGACGGCACGTTTCCGACTGAACAGGGCCCATTTTCTTGAGATGGTAGTTGAGGAGCAAAGTCCAGTTAGGAAGTTAGTAAGGATCTTAGCATTCTGTTTGCTCAATGATGGAATATCTCTAGTTCTATTTTTTGAGAAGTTAATAAATTTCTAGGAATGCCTTAGGCCGGGTTGAGCATTCCAGTGAGAGAGCATTTGTTCGCGTTCCCAGCGGAGTAGCTCTATTTTATTCTGGCTGGTGGGTAAACCGCAGAAGCGTTCAGGTCCAATATAAGGAGATTGGGCACCTAGTCTGGCAAGCTTATCAGCCGCTTCATTACCAGGGATACATTTGTGACCGGGGACCCACATTAGTGTGATATTATTGTGTGCAGCAAGCTGCAAAAGCGTCTAGAGACAATTCCAAACCAGCTTAGACTTATAGTCAAAGGACGTGAGAGCCTTGAGTGCTGCTTGGCTATCTAACATTATATTAATATGTGATCTTCGGAGGTTTCGTCTAATGCATTCTGTGGCGCAGAGCTCGATGGCATAGACCTCTGCTTGGGAGATAGTAGTGGATTGACCTAGTGGTGTAAAGAGTTTGTAGTTGGGGACAAAGATACCAGCTCCAACCCCATTTGACATTTTTGAACCATCAGTGTACCAATTGATTTGAGATCTTGATTGGGGGATTTGAGGATAGTCCCAGTAGCTGCGGTCAGGTATGTTTACTGTGAAGGGGTGATTGAGGTGGATTCTTTTGGGCATGAAGTCTGAGATGTATACTGCTGGACAAGTAAGTAGCGGAATTTTCTCAAGGATCTTCCTGTGGCCAACTAATTCGGAATTTGTATTGTTGCATAAAAGATGAAGCTTTACAGCACTGGCAGCCGCAGTCTTCATAATTTTTATGTGTAGGTGTGGAAGGTTTAAGAGAACTTCCAGCGCAGCTGTTGAGCAATAATACCTATACATGCTAGTCTCTGCACCTTCTGGAGGGCGGATCGGGTAACGGTTTGATTAACTTTATCCCACCATACTAGCGAAGCATAAGTTATTATCGGAACGATGATTGTGGTATAGGTCCAGTGGATCATTTTTGGATTTAATCCCCATTTTTTACCGAAAAACCTAGAGCAGGCCCAGAAGGCTTTAGTCGCCTTCTCACTGGTTCTGTTTATATGAGGTTTCCAATTTAATTTGTGGTCTAGAGTAATCCCAAGATATTTTGTTTCTTTTGAGAACTCAATTTGAGTATTGTTTAGTGATAGTGCTTGAAGGCTTAAGTTTCGCCTCCTGGTGAAAGGAATGATTACGGTTTTTGCAGGGTTAACCATTAGACCTTCTGACTGGCACCAGTTATTTATTTTATTTACTGCATGTTGCATTTGTTCAGAAATGCTGGATTCATCCTTGCCCTTAGCTATAATGACTACGTCGTCAGCGTAGCCCTGGGTGAGAAATCCAGAACTATTGAGGTCATTTATGATACTGTCCACTACAATGTACCATAAAAGAGGAGATAGGACACTCCCTTGGGGACAACCCTTAGTAGTTCTAACGGAGATTGAGATTTGTCCAAGCTTGGCAGTGATAAGTCTGCTTCTGAGCATGGAGCATATCCATTTGGTAGTTTGCGGGTCAATGCCTTTGACATCAGCAGCAGACTTAATTGATTGAAACGATGTGTTATCGAAGGCGGCAGAGATGTCCAGAAAGAAGTATAAGGCTATTTCCTTCTTTGACAAAGTTTCCTCAATAGTACTGACTAGATGGTGAAACGCTGTGACCGTAGATTTACCAGATTGATATGCAAATTGAAGAATATTTAGGGGGTGTTCTATAAGGGCGGAATTTCTTATGTGAAGCCCAAAGATTTTTTCCATTACCTTAAGAAACACTGAGGTGAGACTGATTGGCCTAAAGGCCTTTGGGTCTGATTGTGATCTGGCGCCGGCTTTAGGAATGAACACTACATTAACTTTTCTCCATATTGATGGGATGTAGCTGAGTTCATAGCTGGATCTGAAGATGGGCACTAAGGATTCAATGAGAGTGTCGATTCCATGATGCAAGAGGGCGGGGAAAATTCCATCTCCACCGGGAGCTTTGTAAGGCTTTTATGTGGAGATGGGCCATCTTATGGAATCGAGGGTGAAGATTTTCTTGGCTAGAGTCCTAGTGCGTCGATTAAGAGGGAGTGGCATCACTTGATGCAGAAGAGATGTGTGAGGGTCAGTCATTAGTGAGTCAGGGAAGTGGGTCTGCAGAAGAAGACCTAATGTTTCGTAGTATCCCTGTGTAAAACTGCCGTCAGGTTTTTGTAGGAGACCAATACCGTTGCTATGGTTCTTGGATAGGGTTTTCTGGGCCCTACCAGCTGAAGGGAGATCATTTATACTTTCACAGAAAGATCTCCATGTATGTCTTTTTGATCTCCTAATAGCAGAGTTGTAGGTTGTGAGGGCTATCTTATATTCGCTCCATGAGTTTGGCTTTATTAAATAGCCTTCTTATCTTTCTTTTGAGGGTGTCAAGCTCATTGTTCCACCATGGTACATCGCGGAAGTTAGTGCTGCTTTTGGGATAGCAGCTGGCTTCATATACGGAGATGATCTGAGAGTTAGGTTTTGCGGCTTCTTCTTCAAGAAAATGAGACGAGTCTATATTTGAACAGGAAGGAATAAATTCGCCCCTAAGGATTTCTGCATAGAGATTCCAATTGGTGCGTTTGGGAGACCTGCTAGGGGTGATTGGGTCACGAGTAGTTTCGATGTCAAACCTAATGTGCATATGGCAGACAACGAGAGCTCCTTAGAGACATGCCAATTGGTAATGAGATCGGACGTAGAGGAACTGTATGGGGTAAGATCCAGAACCTCTTGTCTGATGGAGTTGACAAAAGTAGGTTCATTTCCTCTATTTAAAATATCAATATTTAAACCAATAAGGAAGTTAAGAAAGCACTCATCTCTTTTGTTGATATTGGAACTGCCCCAGATCGTATGATGGGCGTTCGCGTCGCAGCCTAACACGATCTACTGTCCAGTCTTCTTACCATATCTAAACCGTTTGGCGACTTCGTCAGGTGGAGCTGGAGTTTGGTCGTCATCAAAGCATCCTGAGGCGATGATGATGGATTGCCGTCCTCTGCTGATAGTTATATCCATTGAAATGGTTACAAGGTCTTTGCTAATAAACTGTGGGATAGGAAGAAAGTTGATTCTGTTAATTATTAGAATGGCAGCCCTGGGAAGGGGTTTGCCTGTTGTCATATATTAGCATACATGAATTACTGGGGAGGCCACATATTCTGCCATCTCGGACCCATGGCTCCTGGATTAGGATAAGGTCCAGGTTATTTTTTGTAAACCTGCGGCAGGCGGCCGCAGAGGCCGCTTTTGCATGGTGCAGGTTTATTTGCAAGATTTTAAAGGTGCTGGTCATTGAGACTTCGGGGAAGAGGTGAAGCCTGGGGAGCTCTTATGAATTTTTGCCGGGCTTTGCCTTTGACTCCTCGGTCCTTATGTTGTGTAGCTCTAGGTGTTGCTACAGAGCGGCTGGAGGACCAATAGTTGATCGGGCCTTATTGGGTAGTCGAGCAGCCTCCGACGTAGAACGTGGAGTCCCAGAGTGAGGAGAATGGACAGGCCTTGGAACGTTGCATTTGAGAGGGATGAAGGTTGTTTCTGTTGCGACGGGGGGAAGGTTGAAGGAGGAAGCGATTGCCTTGGAGTCGAGATATGAGTACTATAAGCATATGAGAACATCCCCAAGTTATTGAATATA
Organism: Brachypalpus laphriformis; assembly: GCA_945910035.1. Classification (NCBI taxonomy): domain Eukaryota; kingdom Metazoa; phylum Arthropoda; class Insecta; order Diptera; family Syrphidae; genus Brachypalpus; species Brachypalpus laphriformis. Next base: position 14,415,516 of record OX246754.1, on the reverse strand, counting down.
CAAACAAAATTCTCAATTCAACTCATATCACAATTCGAGATATAAGATGCATATCCGAGCAAAATAGTACTGGATTCATTTTAAAGGATATCATTCGAATGATTTTAGACGAAGTCTCGACGTATCTTGAGATATTGGAAAAATCGATTATATCATCAAATGCGCCCATCACTAATATTCGTTCAAGTGAATGAACTTACTTTAACCACATCTTCCAAGTGGGCGAAACTTAAAAAAAAAATGTTATACTGGTTGTTGTGTTGGAAAGATGTTGATATGAATTTTTACTTTCAAAGTGTGAGAGTCCCACCCTTCCTGCGAAACCGAATTTCATTATTAAAATGGAAATTCATTTGGGAACGCTTGGTGCAATTAATTGAAATAAGATGGAGATACTTGTCTTGAGTCATTAAGTTCTAACATTCAATACGATTATCACTGCACAATTTAGCTCAGCATTCAGAATCCCATAATGTAATTCCCATTATAACCAATAAGCTTCAATGCGTCATGTCATACCAAAACCCATATGCGTTTCCAACCACCATAACCCACTGCCTTCACCCTACACTGATGCCATCATTAAGCCGGAACACGTATTCACACACATGAAGTGCCTAATTGCATGGTAATGCATATGCACGCACAGATGCTTCCCCTATGCTCCATCTCTATGGATTCCAATTAATGAAGATAACTAACCTAACCTAACCTAAAAATAAAACTCTTGCCAAAGTCAAAAGGTTTCAACACAGTCTCTCCTCCCTATCGTGTGTGTATGTGCGGCTGTCAGTGCCAATTAGACGACAGCCAAGGCGCACACGAGTACAACATGGTATGCCACCGAACTAATGAGCCGCAAAAAAGTCGAGAAATAGGAAAAAACCTCATGGAAACCAGAAAGATAAAGTGCACACGAATTGTGTGCCCTTAATGCGACAAAGGCACTTTAGAACACACAATACCATGCATCTGCTGCGGTGCAGTGGTATATGGTACATGCCAGGAACAATGTTCTCGAAGGCACCTTTATGCCCTCGCGCTCATTTGTATAACATTTGCCAAGAGCTTCCTCTTCCTATTTTATACCTCCGGCAGGGGTTGACTCTGTATCTCTCAACCCCCCGACCCCCCGTTAAGCCTCACTAAAGCGGAGTGTGCTTCGGTTTGATTTATTCGTGGCACCGGACTAGTTACCTACTAGCACTGCCACCTTAAACCCAGTGAGTCGTTTATAATTAAACGACTCAATTTCTGGCAGCGCCATTACGAATGTACTACGAGTACTACAATACAACGAGTATCTATGGATGTGTATCTTTTGGCAAGGCTACGGGCGAGAAATGGGATGATGATTCAGCTTAACTGCCTTTGACGTGTTTAACCTTTTCGACATGACAGAGCAACAACTTTATACTGTCGGTCCCTGTCACTGGCGTTCGCAACCTGCCTTGTGTGTCATTTTTAGCAGTTTTCAAGTCAAGGGAATGCCATCTCATGTGTGCGTGTATGTGCGAAGTGATGAAATAGTATTCGGGCGGGTGTTTACCATAATTATAATGATTTTTGTATGAAGATGTAGGTGTGTAGTCCTGGCCAAAGGACTGTTTACAAATGAAATTCATAGAAAATTCTTTTGGGCGCACACAGGGGGGTATACCATCAAAGGTCCTTTGATTATTATTATTTTTTTTTCCTCTCTGTTTCTGTCGAGTTCAGAGGAAAGCTTAAGTGAATGTGTTTCTTGGGATAGCGAGGGTTCAAAGCGATGCGATGGTAGTAATTTGGAATATCCGACAGAAAGTGTTTCGTTTAAGGTTAATGTTGCTGAGCGAAAAGATAGCTGTAGTGGGGTAGTGTGTGTCAAGGCGGTGTCTGGGCGCAATTAAAATGTCTTTTCACTTCTGTCACCACATGTATTTAATGGAATTTTAATGAACATTATTTTGGGAGAAGTGTAATTACTTTTTAAGACACAGATATGAATGCAATTCGGAAAATGGTTTGACTGAGATTTCTTCTTCCCTCTGTGGTCGACATTGTTAAAGTGGCTGTTGGACTTTGATGTCTATGAGGTCACATTTGGGGAGAAACTTGAAGTTGTTGGTCCCAGAGATAAGAGTTGGATCTACTTTTAGAATGACGCAAACTTTTGTCATCGTGTTCTGTTGCCCCCACGTTGGGCGCCATTATTGCGAATAGGATGGGGCTGAGGGGGAAGTTTGAGTGCAGGTGAAGAAGACCTCTCTTCCTTTCAAGTTTGCTTTACCTATGTCGCAAACTTTTTAGGTTGCGCCAAGGATGTATAATCTTCATAGATACTAATAGCCCGAGTGCTACTAGCATGCAGGTTTCGCAAACCTGAGTAATCGATTCCAGGAATACGCCTACGTACTAAACACACACCCTACACACTTCAACCACTCTCCCTGCGCTACTGTCGTTAGGTATTTCTTCGCGGGGTTGGTTAGCAATTATGCTCTAGTCTCCGGGGCCGCCTCTTGGGCTCTTCTTAGGGCTTCTGCTCTTCGCAGCGCATTCTGCACACATACTATGAATGAGCAGATCTCCATCCACTCGCCCTCTGATCGTGTCATGTGACTTACAAGATTTACTGGACTTGGCAGGTTTGCTCTTCTGCAAAGCGTCTGCAGTAGAACACTGCATGCGCCGCGTCCTCCTCTTCGTTTGGACATAATGGACACAGGGGCGAACCATCGTGTCCAAATCTATGGAGGTATTTCCGGTAGCCAGCGTGTCCGGACAGGTACTATGTGAGGTGGTAGTTGCAGTTCCCCCTCGCTCTATCTGTCCATGATTTTATAGTGGGAATGAGCTTGTGGGTCCACCTGCCTTTGGTAGAGCTGTCCCACCTGGTTTGCCACAGCGTTGCTGATGCTGCCCTTTCGTCTTCCTTAATCCTTTTTGCCTCTTGCCGGTTCGAGGGACGTCTAAGGTATACCCTCTGCATCTCTTCAGCGAGGATTTCGATTGGGACCATCGCAGCTAAAACGCAGGCTGCATCGTCGGAGATAGTTCGGAAGCCGCTGATCACTCTGATTGCACAGAGCCTGTGAGCTGATGATAGCTTCTTCCTGCACTCATTTGTCGCCAGTGCACCTGCTCATATCGGGGCAGCGTATAGAAGTACCGAGCTGACCACTCTGGACAGCAGGATCCTGCGGGCGTATCCAGGCCCGCCGATGTTCGGGACCATTCGGGAGAATGCTGTCTGCATCAGCGATGCTTTCTTACTAGAATACTCGACGTGGGCTTTGAAGCGTAGCCTGTTGTCGAGCATGACTCCAAGGTACTTCAAGGATTCTTTGGACCTGATTGTCTGGTTTCCGACCCGGAAGCTGGCAAAAAAATACAAATATTTGGCGCAACAGCTCTTTAAAGTGCCAGGGCCTAGCTTCTCGCAACCACTCATGTTGTGTGCGTTATATTTTTCACACGAATGGAAGGGACCTACAGTTTAATGCCGACTCCGAACGGCGATTTGAGAAGCTTTTTCGTGACAACAATACTCCCGGATGTTTGTCAGACGCTCGCGATCGGTGGGACCGTGAAAAAACTTTTTGGCCCGGAAGCTGGCGTGTTCCACCTTTTTGCGGCTGGTTATTAGGGCAGCTTCGGTCTTGTGGGCAGCTAGTTCCAGACCGGTAGACTCCAGCCATTCGTTTATACTTATAACTGCCTCATCCGTGGCAGACTCCACCTCGTGTACGTGCTTGGCTACTGTAACCACTGCGATATCGTCAGAGAAGCCAATTACTTTGACTCCCTCGGGGAATGTTAGTCGCAGAACTCCGTCGTACATAATGTTCCATAGGAGAGGTCCCAGAACCGACCCTTGCGGGACTCCCGCGGAAACACTGTGGTGCTTAACGCCATCGTCAGTATGGTATCTTAGCTTCCTATTGCTGAAGTAGTCCATGACTATCCTCAACAGGTAGTATGGTGTATCCATCCTGGCCAGGGATCTCCTAATGAATGACCAGCTTGCCGAGTTGAACGCATTTTTGACGTCGAGAGTTACTACTGCGCAGTATTTCTTCGCCCCCCATTGCTATATCTACTACCGCCTTTATGGCATCGACGGTAGAGCGTGATTTTCTGAAGCCGTACTGACAGTCTGACAAGGCTCCGTTTTCCTCCGCCACTGCAAGCAGTCTGTTATAGATGATACGCTCTAGGATCTTTCCAAGCGTATCAAGCAGGCATTTTGGGCGATACGATGATGGTTGTCCGGGCGGCTTATTGCCCTTTGGAAGCAGCACTAAATGTTGCAATTTCCATGGTGTAGGGAATACCCTCTCTTCTAGGCACCTTTGCATCGTTGTTAGAAAGATGTCCGGTCTCGTCTTAACAGCTGCCTTGATTGCCCTATTCGGGATGCCATCCGGTCCGGGTGCTTTGCTGTCTCCGATTTTTCTGCATGCCCCAAAGAGTTCTTCTAACGTGATTGCCGGGATATGCTCCATGCTGATCTCCCTCGTGATGGAGACCCTAGTAGTTGGTCTATGGGGGAATAGGTGCTCTACTATAGTCTTTAGCATTTCCGGGCATGCAAGTTGTGGAGACCTGCTGCTTTTAAGCTTTTTCATCACCACTCTATACGCCATGACCCAGGGGTCTAATTCAGCCTCGTCACAGAGCCGCCTAAAGCTCCTTGACTTACTCTCTTTAATGGCCCTTTCCAGTTCTCGCCTCGCCAATTTAAATGTGGTTGGCCGCTCTTGGAAATCTGGTCTGCCTCTGGATCTCTGAGATCTGCGTCGTGCTTGTAGGCACTTCGCCCTGAGCCGTTTAATCTCGTCGGTCCACCAGTAGCAGGGCTCGCTTCTTTTACTGACAGACCTTCTGGGAATTGCTGCGTCGCACGCTGTGGTTATGACCTGGATCAGCTGATGCGAAAGTGCCTCAGCCGATCCATTATTTGTTGTGGCGCTGGTGTTTAACATTTCGTCTTAGGCTTTAAGTTAGCCTATTTGAATTTGATTTTGAATAAATTTCAATGCGTGAGAAAGTTTGGGAAGCTGTATAATGGCAATTTGTTTGAAAAATCAGTTTACAGCTCCCTGTAAACCTGTAGGGAGCTGCTGCCTCAGCAGTAGAAAGAACCGAGCTAGAGGCCCAATATCGCGTGAAAAAGAAGGAAGTGCACCATAGTGTAGGACAGGAAAAACGTCAGTACATCGACTCACTTGCCAAGGGCTGAAGAAGCAGAAAGCAAGCGTGATTGTCTGTAACATCACCAAGCAGCTTACTGGCAGTCGGAACCCAGTGAAGAGTTTATATGGTAACCTTCTGATTTCGAATGAAGATCAGCTCACTAGATGGAGAGATTATTTCCCTACAGTCCTTAACCACTTAGATAATGGTGATATGATCTTAAACGCTAATGAGCCTTCCGAAAAACTTCCCAGTAAAACTGAAATAACATCAGCAATCAAATCCCTCAAGAAAAACAAAACGGTGGGTATTGATGGCATTCCTGCTGAACTATTCCCAGCGGCGCCAAGCACATCGGCTGAACTGCACACCCACTCATACGGAGAGCTTGGGAAAATGAACAATTTCCCTAGGAAAGAAGATCGTCAAGCTTCTGAAAAAGGGAAATCTGATGGATTGTGGAAACTGGAGAGGTATATGCGTTCTACCGGCCGTAGCCAGGACAATAGTTAGAATCGTATTAGAAAGCAATTAGGAACATTTAGATTTAACTCTTGACGTCGAACAGGCAGGCTTTCGTGTTGGATCCTCCTGCATCGACCCTACGCATCATAATAAATAATGCGTCGAGTATTAAAACTCCGCTACATGCACTGCTTATTGACTTCGAGAAGGCTTTCGACAGCTTGAATCAAGATGCTATCTGATTAGCATCCCAGAAAAACTCATAGCTATTGTCAAGACTACATACGAGGAAATTAAGTTTCATGTTCTATACAATGGTAAGGTAAATCCAAAGTGGAGTACGTCAGGGTTGCATACTGCCACAGCTGTTGTTTCTGGTGGTCATCAGCTATGTACTCCATGCAGCATTGATGGAAGGTAACTATGGAATTCGATGGATTATGACAACTTATATTAAACACCTCGGCTACGCTAACGATGTTTGTCTACTTTCACAGCGGATAATGGATCTTCATTTGATGGCCCAAAATCTAGAAGCTGAGGCAAACAAAGTGGGGCTTAAGATGAACAACGGCAACGGCGCTTTTAGCACCCGTGCTCAACTCAACTCGAACAGGTAATCGAGAAAGTAAACAACTTTCTATATCTAGGAAGTGTAAGTTCGGCTAATGGCGGTGGCACCGAACAAGATGTGTGCAGAAGAATCAGGAAAGCAAAAGCTGGGTTCGGAATGCTATCGAAAGTCTGGAGAAGTAACGTTCTCAGCTTAAAAACCAAGCTGCGACTGTTCCGCTCCAACATATAATCAGTACTGCTGTATGGGTGCAGTACTTGGAAGGTGGATACCACTATCACACACAAGTTGAAAACCTTCGTAAACAGGTGTCTAAGAATCATCTTGAGGATTTTTTTGTCCCAATCGAATCTCCAACGAACAACATTATCTGAGAATGGTCCAAGAACCTATAGACATTACTGTGCGAAGGAGAAAGTGGCAGTGGATTGGACACATCATACGGCGGATCGACATCTCCATTGCGAGATTTTTTATTTTTTTTTTATAATTTGCGCGCACTCAAAGGGTTATGGATACCTTTAACATGTTTACACACAGTGCGGGAGTTGGAAAGGAAAGATAGAGAGAGAGAGCAAGATTTTGGTGTAGTGGTTCTTGAAGCTCAGTTGTTTATGCTTCAGAAATACGCTTACCCAGGGAAGCTGTCGGCAAACGTGGCGCTGGACAGTTTAGGAGGAAGCAAGTTCTTTGGGTATGAGTTGGAGGCAGCCCAAATGGGTTGCAAAACTCCGAACAAGATGGCGTGCAGGCGTGATTGTCGCCCTATGCCCCCCGAGGGGTTAAATGATATAAACAACAAACAACAACTTAGAAATGTCCAGCGCTCTACATGCGTTTATAACACATTTTTAATGATTGACCCACAACGATACAGCTTGCCTTGGACAGATAGACAACTTTAAAGAAACAGCTCTGGCGTGGTCATTGGTCACAGGAATGATGATTTCGTTTCTTTCTTTTTTCCACCACCTCTTAGGATGACAGTTTGGCTACAACTAAAGGATTTAAATCATTTCTGCTTTAAATAACAAGAAAAACATCGCAAATGTTTAGTATATGTTTATGATCTCAAACGGTCCATTAAAATGTCTCCTTTCCATTAAAATTCCTACTCAAGATATTCGCTTTTAAAGTTCTCAGTACATTCTTTTTTATGACTTTCAGCTTTTTTATTAGTTTACATACTGTTAGCCTTTATGCTAAATAAAATGGGGCAATTAGGTGAATTTCATAAATCAAGAAATGCAATTAAAGGTGTTGCTTGCAAAGGAGGTGCTCCCTTTTTAATATTTGAAAAGGAACAAGAGTACTTGTAAATGGTTTTAAATACGTCTGCACCTCTCGCTATTACTTAACTCTTCGCACAGTCGTAGGTGTTTGTTTTGTTCATATTTGACTAGGACTTGTTTCCCTCCCCCAATGTTTAGCATATTAAGTCATAATGCCGATTTTACTAGAAATGAATATGTATTTAAGTACCTATAGGTAGGAAGGTAGGTGTGGTGGTTCTTCTAAGAAAAAGAGAAGAACACAATTAGCACTAGAAGCCGTTTCGATACCACAAACTCGTATACCTGGATGTAAAAGGTGTGTTGGTGGGGAGTCTCTGGATCCAACCTGTAGAGTTTAAAAAGATTATTAAATCTTTAAAGTTTCTCTTTGAAACTTCATCAAGGGAATCGAAAAAGGGTTTTCCTAAAGCTCGCTGTCTGGCCCTATCTAGTGCCGAACAGACGCATAAAAAGTGGATAAGGGTTTCTTTTTCAGTTGCGACATTGCAACTGCGATGGGTTCTAGTTTGATTGCATAGTCTCCTATAGGCCAGTGACCCGTGGTGGTTGCTGTTATCCTTGCGATGTCCCTATGCGTTGTGTTTAACAAGTCAGTTGTTTTTGCTTTCTTGTAGTTTGGCCGCATCTTTCTAGATATGACACAGTTTGTTAGCCTAGTTCATCTGAGGTTGGCTTGGGCAAGGAATTTTGAGGATATTTCTGCCTCCAGGATTGACTACTCCAAGCGGGACCTAAACTGATTCCGCAAGAGAGCTGTGGAGGACTGAGCCTTGCCTAGCCAGTTCATCCGCAAGTTCGTTTCCATAAACGTTACAGTGTCCTGAAACCCAAATCAGGGTTACCTTGAATTGGCTATCTAGCGAAGCCAGCTCATTTTGGCATTCAAACACCAGCTTGGAGGATGTAGTAACCGATGCAATGGCTTTGATGTCTGCTTGGCCATAAATAAAAATAGCGATCGTTTGGCTTGGCGTTGTATTGGTGTGTTTTGATCTGACGACAGGCTTCTCGGACAGTGAGTAATTTTGCCTGGAATACACTGGCAGAATCCGGAAGCCTATATGATTTACAGATGTTTAAGGATTCGGAAAACCCACACCGACTCCATGGTCCAGCTTTGAACCATCTGTGCAGATTGTCACGTCTAAATCCTTAATCACCTGTCCATCCTGCCATTCTGATCTTGTGGGGGATTGAACGTCGAAGCGCTTTGTGAAAGTAGATTTGGGTATCATGTAATCTGATGGGGGCAAAACGAGTTCTCTCGGCAGAGAGTTTAAAATGTTACCATGCCCCCTGGCAGCTGACCTCCTCGTTGTGAGGGGCGGGCAACATGACTGGGATGTGCAGATGGGGTAACTTAAATAGTTTCCCATCCATACAATCCAGTTACGGCTAACAAAGCGCACACCCCATGATGACAAAAAAAAAACGACCGGCCTCGGATATTGCCAAGCCCGGTAAGCCAGGGCATTCTTTGGAGCCAGGCCTGAAGGGTGTCAGTATGCGAGCGTCTGGTGGTCGGCCTGTCCCGCTCGGCAGCCGGCCGGGTCAAACCCGAAATACGAGCTTCCTGTCAATGGTCTCACGAACCATTACGGGGGTTAAGGGGTGGGTGAGCGCGCTGTGCACCGACAGGGGCACAGATGGACTCTCTGATTTTCGACAGCGGCATCGACTTAGGATAGGCACATGAAACGTCTCATCGCTCACAGGGAAGGACCTTGAGCTTGTTGGGGAGGCTGTTAAAAGTCGACTAGATATAGTTGGCGTCTCTTCAACAAAGCAGAGAGGTTCTAAAACTGTGGACCTCTTGGATGGGTGGAAGCTCTTCCTGTCAGGAGTCGCACCCTCAATGTCTGCTCAGGCGGGAGTGGGGATACTCACAAGTCCCAGGTTGACAGACAGTGTATTGGAGTGGATACCATTAGGAGGAAGAGTTGCGATCTTAAAGCTCAAGCTTGAAAGATCAACTCTGGCATTGGTGCAGGTATATGCACCGAATCTTCCGTCAGAGTACGCAGCTTTCTTAGATGAAGTTGATGCTGCCCTTGAAAAGGTTGCAGATATGGATTCTTTTGTCCTGATGGGTGACTTCAATGGTCATGTAGGTGTACATAGATGTTATGACATGGGGGAGTGTGATTGGGAGGAACGGTGATCCTGATCAAAACGCGAACGGAGAGAGGTTGTTGGATTTTTGTTGTGAAAATGGCTTATCCATCATGAACACTATCTTTCCACACAAAGACATTCACAAATACACATGGTACCGTCAGAGTCTTTAGCAGAAGTCGCTGATAGATTTCTTTGTGTTACCATCGTGTCTGAAGAGAATGGTTTGTGATGTTCGTGTATTGAGAGGGGCCGAACTGATCAACGGATCATCACTTAGTGCTGTGCAAATTGTATCTTAGGGAGAGAGTGCCTCCCCTACCAAAGCGTAAACCAAGGATGGTTACACGCATACGATGGGACATGAGATACGGGAGACATTTGCGATGCAAATATCTGAAAGGTTTGAACGAATTCCAACTGTTCAAGAATGGCAACTGAGGAAGAATGGCAACTTTTTTCAACAACGGTTATTGCCTATGCGGGAGATGTTTGTGGAGTGAAGCTGCTTGGTGTGGCGGCTGGTGGTGAGAAAAGGACTGCTTGGTTTAAAACGCCCGGAGTTGAAGAAGCCATCAGAAAGAAGAACTTGCAAATTAGCTGTGAAAACAGCGAAAGAACAGTCTTAGAAGGAGTTTGGCGAGAAATTGGAACGTGACTACAGATCTGCAAATAAGATGTTCTGGCAGACCGTCCGCCGACTCAGAGGAAAAAAGTTGAATATCGTTGAAGGAGTCAAACCCAAAGACGATAAACTTCTATCCAATGAGGCGGACATCTTACGCAGATGGAGCAAGCACTTTTCAGAATTGCTCAATCCCGAACAGGGCACCGAAGATGACAGACCTATTGTCGAGAGTTGGGCGGAAAGTAGTCCTACGATAGGGGAAGTAACTTTGGCGATCAAAGCGCTAAAGGTTGGCAAATCTGTTGGTGTGGATGAAATTCGGCCAGAAATGCTCAAGGCTTTAGGTAAAGAGGGAGTGCAATGGCTCTCGCGTGTCATTAAAGTGGCCTGGGAACGCGGTGAAACGTCTGGCGATTGGCAAATGGGGGTGATAGTTCTCCTTTTTAAAAAAGGGGAAAAAAGAGATTGCGCCAACTATAGGGGTATACAGTCTTCACTAAGGTGCTAGAAACGCGTTCCAGAGCTGTGGTTGAGGACAGTTTGGGGGATGAACAGTGCGGTTTTCGTCCCGGTAGAAGCACAACCGACCAGTTATTCACTATCAGAATGGTTCTTGAGAAGACCTGGGAGTTTGCTAAACCTGTCTACACTTGTTTTGTGGATTTGGAAAAAGCATATGATAGAGTTCCTCGAGGCAAACTCTGGAATGTTCTGCAGGAGTATGGGATTGCTGGTTCCCTGTTAAGGGCGATTCAGCCTTTATATACAAACTGTAGAAGCTGTGTTCGGATAAACGGTGTTAAATCAATACCTTTCACTGTGCGCGTTGGTCTCCGCCAGGGGTGCGTTTTGTCACCTCTCCTCTTCATTGTATATATGGATTGGATGTTGCAGCGCAGCCGTGGCGGGGAATGTTTCGAAGTGGGAGACCTAAGGATTAGTCATCTGCTCCTTGCGGATGATTTGGTCATCATTGGGTCCTCTCAAACCGAACTTCAGCGCGCACTCGAAAGGTTTGTAGCCGTTTGTGATGATGCTAGAATGAGGATCAACGTGAACAAGTCAGAAGTAATGGTCGTTTCAAATCCATTCAGTAAACTCTGCATGTTAGTGGAGTTCCACTGAAGCAGGTGGATAAGTTTAGGGGTCTTATGCACAAGTGATGGGAAGAGCAATGCCGAGTTATCCTGTAGAATAGGTCAGGCTGGATCAATTATGAGAGAGCTTGGCCAATCTGTTGTAAGGAAGGCTGAACTTAGTGTTCAAGCTAAACTATCGGTTTCTAACTCGGTGTATGTTCCAACTCTCACCTATGGTCATGAAATTTGGGTAGTGACCGAAAGAATAAGATCGCGGATACAAGCTGCCGAAATGAGGTTCCTTCGCGGTGTTGCTGGAATAACTCGTAGGGATCAAGTGCGCAACACCAGAGTACGCGAGGCGCTCAATGTTGAGCAGCTACTTCTCCGAACGGAACGATCTATGCTTCGATGGTTTGGTCACGTAGTGCGTATGCCCCCAGACCGGCTTCCAAGACGTGCCATGGTGGCCGTGGCGGCCGTGGCATCAGGTAGGCCTAGAAATAGATGGTTGGACCAAGTCCGGCATCTCTCCTGGAGCCGTCTAGGGATTCCTCCTGATGAATTGGAGTCAATGGCGGAGGATCGAGAAGGATGGAGAGTCCACCTGCGCATCCTACCCCCGCGACACTCATGAAAGATTAGCGGGCCATTGAAAATGTGTGTATGTAATGTACCATGCCAATAGGGTTTCATAATCCAGCACCCAGACTCCCTGAGCCTGACCGCACTGTGTGCTGTGATGTTTATTATGTAGATCTAAAAGTAGAAGATGCTAAAAGACTATTGGAACATCGATCGGTGTTGACCGTAGAGCGTCTGTGGTGCCTATGCATACCATTCTTTGTACCTTATTGAGTTTGGTTACATGATACGTTTTTTTTTTTTACAGCCGGCCACTATACTATTAACCCATATGTGAGAATTGGTCGTACCATGGCTGTGTACATCCATAAGGTCAATTTTGGCTGCCGTCACTATTTTTTCCCGAAGGCATAGCATAGAAAGCTATACATGCCTTCTTTACCCGTTGTTCTATGCTTAGCTTCCAGTTAAGTTAAGGATCTAGGATAACTCCAAAATACCTAGCACTGGACGATAAGGAGAGCGGTTTGTCATTTACCCGAGGAAGTGCGAAATCAGGTATTTTGGTTTTAGTGGTAAAGAGCATTAGTTCAGTTTTGCTTGAATTGACATCGAGACCACACTTTTTGGCCCAACCACTTACTTTGCTTAGAGAATTTTCCGTGATTTCACTTAGGACGGAGAGAAACTTTCCTGACACTAGTATCACCATATCGTCTGCATCCCGATTACCTTGATTCTTTCTCTGTCTAATGTCAAAAGGATTTTATTCATGACTATCAGCCATAGTAGAGGTGTGATAACACCGCCCTGGGGTGTTCCCCTACTGACAAATTTGGTTATATTCCTATTGCCTAGTGTTGCCTGAATAATTCTAGTGCTAAACATGGAAACGATCTATTGACTTAGATTGCTTTCTGTTCCCAGCTCCGTAAGGGACTCTAGGCTTGTTTCAGTGTGTACATTATTAAAAGCTTCTTCTATGTGTAGAAAGGTAGCTAGGGTATATTCTTTGTAGTATATGGAGTTTTCTATAGTGCGCACTACCTCGTGAAGAGCTGTCTCTGTTGATCTACCTCTGAGGTATGCGTGCTGGGCTTTGGAGACGGACGCTTCTATTTCGCTTCGCAAATGGTTGTCTAGGAGTCGCTCTTGATTCTTCAGTACAAAGGAAGGAAGATTGGTCTGAAATCTTTCGAGTTTTCATGACCGCGTCTGCCTGCCTTTGGGCTGAAAATCACTCTCACTCGTCTCCATGATTGGGGTACGTGGTTGTGGGTTGTGGACAGCTCCTGAAAATCGACGTCTGCCATGGATTTGCTAGGTCTTGCGACCTCTGTAGTATAATGGGTAGAATGCCGCCCAGGCCCGGGGATTTATAAGGAGCGTAGCTGTTTAAGGCCCAGGAAATGTTTTCCCAGGCGTTAGATTGCGTGAGCTGAGAGTTTGTAGGCTCTGCGCTATTATCTGTGCATCCGGAAAAATGGATGTTTATCAGAAGTTCTGGAGATTCTGCTGTTCACTTAGTCCTAATACTTAGTACTTATAAGTTGGAAACTTTTTAATTGTTAAATAGACAATGCTAGGTACTATTTGTCTCGAAGTTATAGACAATATTTCTCATGTTTCTCGTAAAGGTTCAAGGGCAGCTATCAACATCTCTGTACCTCTTTGAATGTTCAAGAGTTTTCCTCGGTCTTGGATAACAATCAAAACATCAGAAGCTCATTTTCTTAAAACTTATTTTCTAGATCTATCAGTGAAATTTAAGCCTCAATTCATATATTTTTGTTTCTCTCCTTTTAGGCCATAAAATGAATCAAGTCGCCATAGCAACTCTTCTCCTGGGGACCATCTTCATAAGCACTACGGTCTTCGCCGGAACTTGTGGTCCAAAATTCCCAGACGAATGCATATGCGGGAAGGAAAAGTACGAAGAGGATATTAAATATGTTGTCAACTGTACAAATGCTGGCCTCCACAACACCAGTGTGCTAGAGTTCATGCCAGCCGAAGTAGAAATTCTCATCTTCACAGGAAATAACATCCCTGAACTTCCATGGAATGTGTTCGGCACCATTAATGACTATATCTCACTCACTGTGGTGGACATGAGTAACAATCATATCAGGGAGATTCGAGGGAAGTCATACCATCACGTTCAAAATGTCCAGCGTCTCATTTTAAACCACAACAATCTCAGCATATCCAGGGATGGCGATGAGATGAATCACCATCATCCACGAGTCTTCTCCAACTTTCTCAACCTGGAGGCGTTACATCTTACCGATGCCTTCGATGACAATACATCGCCGCGTTTAAGCGAAGACCTCCACGATATCTTCGTCAATAGCAACCTCATCAAACTACAAAAACTCCATCTAGAGCAAAATGAAATTTCACACTTCAAAGATCGCAAGGTATTCTGTGATCTTCCAAGCCTTCGAGATCTGCATCTCGGCGATAATTCCCTCAAAGAGATCAATTTCGATGTAAAGTGCCTGAAAAACCTACGCTTCCTCGATCTGGAACGGAACAAGTTTGAATACGTCAAGGCAAAGGATCTCATTCTGATGGACGAACTAGAAGAGCGAACCGATCGCACCGCTAATCTTATCGTAGACTTCAACCTTAATCCATTCGTTTGCGATTGCAAAATTAGTGTACTACATGATTGGATTCTACAAACAGCGGTGACAGTGCGAAACAAAGAGAATCTCATGTGCTTCCGGAATCGTATAAAACCGGAACCGATCATGCAGATTCAATATGGCAAATGTGCCAGCGCGAAGGTAAAGTCGGCAATGACAGGCCATACGATGACACTGATATTTTTACTGATCGTGCTGAGTATGATACTGATTGCACTAGTAGCGGCGTTGATCTATGTCAGTAGAGATAGGATAAAGTACATGATAACGCCAGTATTTGACACAGTCTCGAAGAAAGTACACTATACTTCGATCAAGGATGAAGACTGCCCAGAGGTTCATGTCTGAAAATTGTCCAATTTATTTGTTGTATTAATTTCTGCTTAGAATAAGACAAGTTCTTTTTTTTTCAATTTTATAGGTTAGAAAAGGATTCATTCATAGATTTTTGTCATTCTATTTGTTTGCTTGTTTAATCGAATGGTAAATGGGTTAAACTGTCATAAAAATATGCATTTATCTGAGAAAAGTAAATTTTTTTTTCTAACCATTCGTTGTTCTAAGACATATCACTAAAAACTAAGTTAAGTCATTGCATTCATCATAAATTTGACAGCTGTCATGCCTTGCAATTTGAATGCAAAAGTCAATTACTATGGGAACTGTCAAATGTCATGATTGTGTCTGACTATCGATCATATCGAACAGATCTTTTTGTGTGCAAATTGACGTTTTCATTAGCATAATACCGCATTCAAATTATCAAACATGCCACTGACTACTATTGTACTTAATGTTAATATTTTAACTGTCAACTGTCATAAATGTACTTACTTTTTATCATAAGACAAAGGTATGCACATGTATTTTCTTAAAAGAAAAAGAACGAAATGAAATTGCTTTTTTGAACTAAAATTAGTTTGTAATCTGTTATCTAATAACACTAACAATTGTTTTAAAAAAATGATCATATAATGAAAAGAACTTAATTATTATGTACTTGAGATGGGAACTTATAGCCATACTAGAATTACTTAATATTTTTATTTTTATTTTTTTATAATTTTGTTTTTAATTTAAACTGTGAACAGAAAAATTAAATAACTTATAAACGGAAAGAAAACTATAATCAAATTTAAAAATGAATAAAATAAAAAAAAATTGTAAAATAGATATCTGTGATTTAAGTTAATAATATTACTTAATTGTAAGTTTTTTATCTAATAACATTTATTTCTGACTTTCCTTTATTTTAATAATTATTTGAAAATCAAGAACAAACATTATATTATCATTGTATGACTAATGTTTATCATGTTTTGTTTCATTTTTACTATTATTTTGTAGTTTTCAATAAAAAAAAAAAACAAAATCAAATTTATTAAGAAGAATGTTTTCTTGCTACGATTTGAAACTACCAAGTAGATGTATAAGAAAAATGGAGTAGTTACACGTAAGCACGAAATCTACATACAGCTCTAAAAAGTATAAAAATTAAGAACCAGGAGATAATTCGGTTATTACTTACTTTACTTATGTCCTGTATCCCCTTGTGGGTCCTAGGGCCTCTACTACGCCTACGCGCCATCGTGTACGGTTTCTGGCAATGTGTCTGAGTTCTCCCCAACTTTTCCCCAACTGCCGTGCCTCCTTCTCGACTGCTCTGCGCCACGTTCTCCATGTTCTGCCATCCTGAGTTGGAGGGTTCCATTGCATAGCATGGTTCGCTATGGAACTGTCACCCTTTCGGAACGTGTGACCAATCCACTGCCACTTCCGTCGTTGGATGGTTGTGCCTATTGGTTCCTGACCCGTTCTCTCGTAAAGGTGTTCGTTAGAGATACGATTGGGCCAGAAAATCCTTAAGATATTGCGCAGACACCTATTAACGAACGTTTGCAGCTTTCTGGTGATAGTAGTGGTCACTCTCCACGTGCTGCAACCATATAGCAGCACGGATTCAACGTTGGAGTGGAACAGTCGTATTTTGGTGCTCAAACTGATTGCATTGCTTCGCCATATTTTGGACAACATCCTGAACGCGGACTTTGCTTTGGCGATCCTGTTGGCTATATCCAGTTCGGTTCCACCATCGGTCGCGACAATACTCCCAAGATACTGGAAATCCCCTACTCTCTCTACCGGTTGTCCAGCAATGCATATTTGAGCCGATGAGTTAGTTCCAAGGCTGATAATTTTAGTTTTTGTCGTATTAATTTTCAGCCCGACGACGCCTGCCTCCCTCTTCACATCTGCTGTCATTTGGTGGAGGTCCATAATTCTGTGGGAGAGTAAGCATACATCGTCTGCGTAGTCAAGATGTTTCAGTTGAGATGTAAGAGTCCATGGAATTCCTCCGTTTCCCGTCGACAAAGCTGCATAAATCACATCGCTAATCACCAATAGGAATAATATTGGTGAAAGGATACAGCCTTGCCTTACCCCACTTTGGATATCAAATTCCTCAGGCAACCTTCTCCTGTGCAGAACGTGACATTTGGAGCCTTCATATGTAGCTTTGATAATAGCAATTAGTTTATCGGGAGTACCTCTCCTGCGTAAGGCACGCCAAATAAACTCCCTGTTGACACTATCGAACGCCTTCTCACAATCGATGAACAGCAGGTGCAGTGGCGATCGATATTCAACGCACTGTTCGATGATAATCCGCAGGGTGTTGATGTGGTCGGCACAGGAGGATCCAGAGCGGAAACCTGCTTGTTCGGCATCGAGTGTGTCTTCGAGATGTTGTTTGATTCGCTCAAGGATAATTTTAGCTGTTATCTTAGCTACAGCAGGCAGCACGCAGATACCCCTCCAGTTTCCGCACTCCATTAAATTTTCTTTCTTAGGAAGCTTGATGATCATTCCCTTTTCCCACTCGTTAGAAAAGCTTTCAGCTTCCCAAGCTCTATCTATAAGTGGAAGCAGAACCTCAGCCGATGTTGTGGGCGCTGCTCGTAAGAGCTCTGCTGGAATACCGTCAAGTCCTACCGCCTTGTTGGTTTTGAGTGCCTTGATCGCGGTAATGATCTCATCTTTACTGGGAGTCGTGGTGCGTATTCGGGAGCTTCTCACCTCGGGCATCTCAGTCTGATTTGGGAGCATATCGCTAGCGAATACGCATTTCAAAACCGTAGCAAAATGCTCTTTCCATCTCTTGAGCTGGTCCTCATCCGAAATGAGCAAGGAGCCGTTTAGGCTTTTCACTGGATGTTCGCTGGAGCTGCGACCACCTGTCAGCTCTTTTGTGATTCTGTAGATGGTCCTGTTATCGCATCTCCGTGCAGCTTCTTCTGCTTCTGTAGCCAGCGCGTTGATGTAGTTGCGCTTGTCACGTCGTACGCTACGCTGAACTTCTCTCATCTTCATGCGATATAGGGACTCTAGCTCGCTTCTCCCTGCTGCTGGGGTAGCTACAACGCGAGCTTTCAGCTGTTTTCGTTCGTCAATCCGTCTCCAGGTATCCTCGGAAAGCCACGCCCTATGTCTTTCCTGCGATGGACCGACAATTCTTTCAGCACCAGATGTAAAAACATTTTTCACAGCACACCAATGGTCTTGGATGGTTGCGGGCATAGAGCTGCTGATTGCTTCCACATCTTGCGAAAAGCGCACCCTTAATTGTTGGCGCACTGAGGGGTCACTAAGTCTATCGATGTTGAACCTGGGCATTCTTATGTTGTCCTAGGATCTTCGAACTGCAGCAGTGCGTAGTTGGAGAGTAGCTATCATAAAATGGTGATCGCGTACTATCCCAGGGAAATTAGGCCCTTGCCTGCTGTTGTTGTTAGCACTTTGTGTATATTCCAGTAGGCGTTTAATGTGCCAAGCTTTCCCATTCTATCGACTGCAAGAGTACAAGTTTATGTATTCTCCTTCCTCTTCTCTAGTTTCTTTATTAAAATGATTCGTTACTTTCGGGTGACACGACTACGGGAATAGGGGTGCTTTTCGCTTAATCATTTCTAAGGAGATGTTACTATAGGAGAAAGGAAAGCCACTGACAGCCTTACAAATAACTTTTGGGATACGATTATACCTATCAAATTGAAAAGAGACGCCCCTGCCAAATCAGAAAGAAAGAAATGCACTAGGTATCGCACGACAGTATCGTAACCAGGTTATTCAGGAGCTGCGAAGACACAATATGAACAAGAGCACAACCATCTTCAAAATAGCTGCCCAAACAAGGAGGAATGCTCAGGAGATTCGTTCGCCAAAGTTCATTAACAATGCTCATGGCCAGCTTCTTGTGGATGACGACAAAATTCTGCAAAGGTGGCGGCAGTATTGTGAAGGACTTTTGAATGAAAGTTTCCCCGGCAATACTTTCCAAGAACCACCCCTAATGTGAAGAAATACCCGACATCGCAGTCGAAGAAGTCAGTGAGGCGGTCAAATACTCCAAAAAACGAAAAGCAGTTGGGCCAGACGAGATGCTCTCTGAGTTTTGGAAAAAGATGGGAGACATCGGGTTCAGATGGCTCAGAGATCTCGTCTCCAAATTTATGAGAGGTGATTCAATGCCCAATCAATGGAGGGAAAGTTACCTTCTACCTGTGTACAAAGGTGAGGGTGATAACTACCATTCGATCAAACGGATGTCACACACCACGAAGATCGTTGAGCGGGTATTAGGTGGCCGACTGCGAAAAATAATACGGCTATCTGATGATCAGTGCGGGCTTGTCGGGGGGAAATTAACCACAGATACAATCCAAAGTATAGGGATCATGATGGAAAAACATCGTGATTCCTTAAAGGATTTGCATATTGTATTGGTTGGCTTTGAAAAGACATTCCGCAGACAACCACGAGATCTGATACGGGTGGCGCTAAGACATCGAGGAGTTCCAGCAACCTATGTACAGATGATCATGGACACGTACGAAGGAGCAAAGACAAGAGTAAGATGCCCCGCTGTAACCGAAGAGTTCTCAATCAAAGTCAAGGTGCAGCAGGGAAGCGTCTTAAGTCCTCTGCTCTTTATTACAGTCCTTGACTATCTGCTTGAAGGTAAAGTGACGGACCCCAAGGTACATCAATTATTTTTTACTAACGATGGAGCGATCGTAAGTGAGGATCCTAGATCCCTGCAATGAGCACTTGATTTGTGGGTGGACGTCTTGGAGGGAAATAAGTATCGCATCAGTTCAAAAAAGACAAAGTACTTGTGCTGCCCGTTCTCTGATGCACTCAGGCCTATTCCAGACATTTATTTGAATGCAACAGTGCTTCCCAATTATCTGGGATCTATGATCAATAGCGAAACAATCTGTGATAGACCAAGAGCCGGCAGTTAATTTTGGACGCGAGAGGTAACCGAATGAATCTTACGTTAATATGTGGCCTTGATGCTCAATATTTGAAATATGCTCGTCTGGCAGCACGTAATGGTAGCTAAAGGAAATAACTATATATTGAAAATGCCGCAAATTTCAGTTTATAGCAGAGCCAAGGTATACAAAATCCCTTACTACCTCGAAGTTATAGCTGCCCACTGTGACGTTCTGTCCAATTCGTCGGTGTTGATTGTCCCTTCTTGTTGACAGCATATACTTGGTTTTGCTCTCGTTTATCGCTAAGCCCAGGGAAAAGGTTACACTCTTCGTATTATATGCTACTGGCAAACCGAGTACAATTTATGTAGCCGAAAATTGAATATTAGACGCCCTCTTTTAAATATAATATCCGCCGAGAGCAAAACTCGTAATCCAACTGTTGCACGACTTAAGATGGAAATGCATAGAAGAAATAAAGAGGTATACTTATAGGTGCAGTGATTTTTGAAGCTTAAGTGGTATTAGGTTTCATTGCATACTCCATGGGTGACATTTAAACTAGTGGCATAGACAATTAATTATAATGGGGAGGTTATATCCCCACTTCTGTGGGTAATTGAACTTCTAAAACTCAGAAACAGCGGCGTCAAAACCATAGCTTATGCGGATGCAATAAGTTGCTGCTGGCATCAGGAAAATTTCCTCCGAGCAAGCAAATGGAAGGGGTGTTAAAAACCATTGACTCTTAGACGAAGAGATGTGGACTATCGGTCAATCCGCAGAAAACGGAGTAAGTACTATTCTAAGCTAACAAAAGGATAATTCAATAATTTGTAACAGCTTCTGTAAGGGGTATCCCCCTAAGTATTTCAAGCAGTGCGAGATACCTCGGCCTGGTGCTCGATAGGAAACTGAACTGGAGACTGAACATTAACGATAGAGTCAAAAAAGCCACGATAGCTTTCTACTCGTGTAAAATATTCGGGAAAACTTGGAGACCGAACCCCAAAATCATCCTATAAATGTACACGGCTATAGTAAATCCCATACTAACTTATGGCAGTCTTGTATGGTGACAAGTCGCCAGCAAAATTAACAACCTAACTGTCATCGCAAAAGTACAAAGACTAGCGTGCATTGGTACAACGAGTGCTTGAGAACGTCACCTACAGCAGGACTTGAGGCCATTCTCAACCTGCTTCCGCTAGACATCTTTATACAAGCATCGGCAGCTATTAGATTAAGCCAAATAGATAGCTAAAGACCAAATGTAATGGGTCATACTACGATCCTACAGAAATATTAGGCATTGTATCTAGTACAGACTACACAAAGCTATACTCAGACTTCACCAGTCTATTTCTAAGCATTTATCCGAGCAGGGAAGAATGGAAAAACGACAGCACACCTAGCGAGCGGTGGATCCAAAATGGAAAAAGGTGTAGGCGCAGGCATCTTCTTTGAACAGCTTGGTGTCTCATAGTCAGTTTGGTTCCCGAATTATAACAGCATTTTCCAGGCAGTAGATAGCAGTGAGAGCAGTAGTTCGTGAGATTGCAATTAGGGCAATACCACGGGAGGATATCACCCTTTTCACCGACAGCCAGGCAGCGACAAAAGCAATATCTGCTACAGAGATAAAATCGTAGCTTATGAAGTGTTGTAGAGAAGAGCCCAAGGCTCAAGGTTCTTGGAACACAGTACAAGGTAAAGCTCTACTGGGTCTCCGGACATGAAGGCATACCAAGGAATGAGAAAGTCGACGTACTGGCTAGAGGAAGCGCAGCACTAAACTCGGACCAATCCGACCACTCAGTGTACATCCAGCCTTGTGCACTCAAACTCGAAGCGGAGAACAAAGCTCTAACGGAGGCGAACAACAGGTGGAGCTCTCTAGATCCTATCTAGATATATCATCACGTGGAAGCTATGGCTTATATTTGACAGAGCAAGAACCAATAGACTTATGCAGTGTGATAGAAAATCCCTCTCTACTCTCATAGGAGTCATTACAGAGCAGAACACTATGCGATTTTCTTCTTCCTATTTCGGTGAGGTTATAATCCGAAAACCAGGGATCCTAACCCTCCCGCTTGACTGCATTTCTAGTGATCGGATATCGTTCGGATGATAGGTGGGCGGATTTGACCTGAGAAAATATCGGCAGGCCTCACGATTTTGGATCACCCGGTTACTGAGACCAGTTAAATGCCGTTGTCGTTGCATTTGTGTGATCCAGGCGTTTAAATGCCTTAAAGGCGTGCCTCTCCTGCTTCGCGATGTCTTTGGAACGTTCATTGATACTGCCTTTTTTAAAGGATTCAAATTATCTCTTCTTTGAACGTGGCAATACCAACTCAGCCGATCGCACTCTATTCTTTGTAATATCGGTTCCTTGACGTGAAGGCTTCCACGGATCTTCGAACGTCTTATTACCGTGTGGGAGCGCGCTGAATGCACAACTGCAGTGTAAAGCCTTCCTTTCAACTTAGGGGACATTTTTCGGTCACAAAAGATAGCGGAGTTTCCGCCACTTTATAAAACCTACGCTTACGATTAATGATTAATGTCTTCATCACAGGTTGCTTCGCTATTGACCATAGATCCCAGATATTTGAACTTTTTGCACTTGGGAAGCACTGTTCCATTCAAATAAATGTCTGGAATAGACGTGAGTGGATCAGAGAACGGGCAGCACAAGTTCTCTGTCTTTTTTAACTAATGCGATATCTATTTCCCTCCAAAGCGTCCACCCATACATTAATGGCTCATTGCCGGGACCTAGGATGCGCACTTATGATCGCTCCATCGTCAGTAAAGAATAATTGATGTCCTTTGGGATCCGTCACTTTACCTTCAAGCAGATAGTCAAGGACTGCAATAAAGAGCAAAGGACTTAAGAGTTGGCACATTACTATGCGATACCACATGAAAATGTTACGTGTGACGAACGAAGACCTTTGTAGGGGCTCTGGTGACGAGGATGTTCAGAAGGACACTACCTACTTTCTTTTCCACTGTCCAGGCTTCCGCCGTCTAAGAAATAAGTTCCTTTAAGGATTTAGAAGAATTGTTCAATAGACTGGTAAACGATATCGCAAACTTCATTAAATCCTCTGGTTGGTTTGTATCTCAGGCAGAGTAAGTTATAAATGCTTTCTACTAGGCTATGTACAATATATATATAAGTGCATTTTTCACGAAGAAGAGATTCGCTTTATCTTTCTTTCCCACAATGGGTACTACAATTGGTCTATAGTGGATGTAGGATTTCTACCCCATACACCAACCCAGGCTGTAGGGACAGACACGAGGGGTGGCTAACTTACGGTGAAGCGGACACTAGAGTAAGAAGCACAAGTTAGATAGAGTGGTGGCAACGCTGGAGTCTTTCTTCCAAAGGCCGTTAGACTTACCGCCTTATCCCGACTTTAGAGGCTTGGATAAACCGAAGTTAACTTCTATTTAACACAACTACTTACGGTACATGAGGTGCGTTTTCTTGAGAACTATGCAAAGCCAAGTGAAAGCTTCTCCACAAAATGGTCCCCAGTCAATCTGGTCTACAACTTTTCCTTATTGTTTGAAGATTGTTAATTAAATTAAAAAGTATGGAAAAGTTGTGCTTAAATTTGTGAAATACTACTGAATCATTCACCATGAATCAAATTGAATGAAAAAGCTCTTTTCAGCGCCCTCTGAAATTTTGTAGCGCAAACTAAACATCCCAACTCAGTTTTGAGTCGGAAAAAAAAAAAGCTAAAGTGGTTCCCAATCACTTTTTGTTGTTGTACTCTGTGCTAAATCTTACTTCACTGAGAAGCGACGCCTCACCAAAACGCACCTGTGGTTGTTTCCGGTCCTACCAGTATATGAACAATAAGTGCCCCGTTTGTCCATCGTGCAGTGACACCCCCAAAACGTGGAGCATGTATTCTTTCACTGCCCACGTTTCCAGCTATAAAGAGAAGCACTACAAACAGTACTGGGAGAAACACCAACTCCGAAGAATTTAGTTAATCATATGCCAGAATAGAAAAACAGGTGGAACGCAGTGAACTTTGATGCCAAAGATGTATGCCAAGAGTTGAGGAGACTTGAGCGAGAAAGAAAAGAGAGCAAGAAGCAACAGAGTGGGAGCGAGCGGGCGCGCAGTATCTAAGTAAGCGCAAAAACAGGCGGACATACGCTTCACATATGCGGCCACAATGGCACACAAACGCGTCATCATAATCTAACTAAAACTACTGGAACGTGAGGGAAAAGAGTCTAAAAGAACTAACACGAATCCAGATGACAGCTAAGTCAGAAACTCCTCCCCTGCGATGAAATGCCAAGAAGGCGGTTCCGTAGGGATAAAGGGAAGAAGGGAGAATGGGTTAGTGGGTAAGAATCTCACACTGCTAATGGGTACGGACTCAGTTTCGTCTTTTGAAAATTACCACCTCCCAGCCAAAAAAAAAAACAAAAAAGGCTGTAAGGAACCGTTAAAAGTTGTAACAGTACCTATTTATGAAAGTACTAGGTATGGTGGGCACATAGTTGAATATTTCTAATGAAGAAATGCATGCAGCTTGATGGAAACATGTTTAATTCTTTCCAAAAAAGATTCTCAAAGCAAGACTCATATTCAAAAATAACGACCAACACCGAACACCAACTATTTATCTATTTATCATTCCTAGATGTCGCCCCAAACACTAAAGAGTTATCCAATCGGCCGTTCCACAATTTTCTCGAATCTGACGTTTCCCGAAGTAAACACGTTCCACAGCTGCCTTTGCAGTCTACTTTGCCCCTCAAAGATTTGTTTTGGTTATTTGTTGTTATCAGCCGTCGTTGTAGCAGGTCGTCGACGTTCCGCGGTCGCGTGTGTGAATTTATTTTTCGTTATCTCCATCCGCCGTGTGCACCTTGCATTTCCGTATTCAACCAAAGTTTTCATTCAAACAGTGTCGACGGGATTACCTAACAGAGGAGGACCTGCGGAGCACACATTTCAGGTGAGCATGACGAAAAAGTGCAGCTCAACTGCACATGAATCCACTTTCATAGAAATTCCCACAAATCTGAGTGCATTCTCTCTCCCAAGCGGAAGAAGAGAGTGCGAACCTTTCCTTTACTGCATTGCGGGAATGAGGCGGCGGAGGGGCGGTCTGGTCTTCGGGTTCGGTTTAGATGACCTAATAATGGAAAAATGAAGAATAACCAGAATTCTACTTCTACATTACCACCGTGCGCACGCCAGAGGCTACACAGAAACGCATTCTCCTCCGGGGAAACTGGTTTATAGTTTCAACATAGACAGTGGATATCTGATCCACTATCGCTTTGTGCAGCTATTAGAGAACGTGTGTGTTCAGTTGTTGTGGCTGCGGCGGCATAATACTCAATTCCCATACCCATTCCACCTGTAAGTGAGCTTGATTCGATTTCAATTCGATTTATGTAGGAAAATATTCCGAAGTTTGGGCATATTAGCCGAACCCTGGCCTCGGAATGGACACGGAATTCGTATGCCGACAGAAAACGTAATTTTATTACCATGTCGTGGGTTGTCGCTTGCTGGAATAGCAAATGCGAGGGCAGAGAGAGAGGCATTCCACAGTATCGTAGTTTCTTTTGAGTGCATTCCTTTCGAATTGCGGCGCTGGGGTTTACAGGCCGGGCTGGTGGCATGGTACAGTGCGTCATACATTTGAGCGAAGGCGAGCGTGTTGTTTATTGTCTGATAGCGGAAGTATGTACACTTTGTTACTCCTAACAACTAGTTAGCAATGTAGATTTATGGTTGGTGAGGTGCAAGTGCGCCGCCATCTATGGTAAATCGATTGTGCTCCCCAAACTAGAGCCCTAGTCGATGGCGTGCTCGATTTAGAACACTTCCTCTAGTCCAAGTGTTTTGATGAACCGGAGTATGTGGATCCAGGGAAGGTAGATCTGTCTCTGATGGAAGATCAGACTCCTAGGTGATGTCTTCTTTTATGGATTAGTACTTCGCATTCCATAGAAGGATTTCACGCAGGTAGTTAGCCGGTGCTATGAGTTATACCCGGCTCCATGCTCCATGGTTAAGTGCTAAAAAAAAACCCTCCTATTTTTCTGTCCTGTTGTCCCCCTGCGGCACCGCCAGTCAATGCATTCCTTCGCAGGAGCATGTTTGACCATTCGTTATTTCTTTTTTTAGTTGCCAGAGTTGCCAGAATCTTTGTTCCTTTCGTTTCTCCTTGCTCGCTCCTCTATATGCAGTTGCTGCATCATACTCGTCATTACTTCGTTTGCAGCATAAATGAGATCAGACTTCTTGGGGTCACTTCGCCGCCAATTGATCTTTATAGGATGTTCCCAGCCCTTGTGTAATTTTGGCATTCCATCAGTGCATGTTTTTTTTACAGTACCAGCAGAATAGGTCATTCGCGTGCTTGTACTTCCGGAAGCATCCGTTTTAGATAGTAGTTTACCTCCCCGTGCTTCTGCTAATCGATTCATCAACTTCGGGGATCAATTTGTATGTCCATCGTCCTTTGGTTGTGATGTTCCACCTACATATGTTGCTGCTTTTATGGCTTTTACAGTTGTTGTTCTCGTTTTCACGTGGTGCCGCGGTCTTCTTCGCGTCTAGGTTGATATAGGTTAGGTTAGGTAGATGGGTGCCTTGTGATAAAGAGCCACTGCTCACTCAGACCAACATTACGGGTCCATTGTGCCCAATCATTTAACCCTGGAAACGCTGTAAAGAAAGTCCGCTGTTAGAACCACCCCTCCATCAGCTCAACATTACCCAAGGCCACCAGCTCCAAGAAGAAGTAGGTTAGGTTACGTTAGGTAAGGTGGCTGTCCTGACAGGGTCAAGACACACTTACACCACTTGGGTCCATTGTGATACCACGTAGAGTTGGGACCGGAGAATCACCGGTTACCGGGGGAACCTTAACCTTTCTCAGGAGGGTGTTGGGTGAGAATATCTATGCCTGAAATGGCTAGAGAGGTGTGTACCGGGAAGGTATAGTGTACAAACAAGTATTGGGGGTGACTGATTCAATCGAACCCCCTGTACTTTATTGTAAGTTGTATTGGGAAGTCTGAGTAAACCGTGTAGGTGTAGAGATGCATACGCGTAAAAGAGTGACTGATTCAATCGAACTCTAAGTACTGCTATGCAGGGTGTTGACTAAGTGGGGTGACTGTTTCAATCAGAGAAGAAGTAACTACCAAGAGTCCTCATTCTTCTGATGGATAGGACAGAAAAGTCACACAACAGGTGACGAACAGATTCAATTTCTTCTTCGTCCCTGCAACTTCTGCAATAGTCGTTATGCAGCACATCGAGTCGCTCCGCGTGAACGCCAGTGGCACAATCTCCAGTAATTATGCCAGAAATGACCCGTGCGTTATAGCGACTAAGTTTTACCATAGACGTTGATCTCTTTCTTTTTTGTAGGCCGGCCATAGCGCCCTGGCCGTTGCGGATATTTCCAGATGAAGCCAGCGTCTGTTTGCTCGACCGGTGGCTTCATCCTCTATTTTCTTCCATAAGGAACTGATTGGGGTTGCTAGAGAGGGCAGGGCCCGCGATAAGTGCAGCGCCGACCCTTTACTACCAAGCTCGTCACCCCTTTCGTTACCTTCGATATCCATATGCCCTGGTACACAGCAGAGGGTCACCGCATTGGATCTAGATATGACTTACGGTGCTTCGCTGATGCCCATATTGGGACCGCATACAGGAGTATTGACTTACTCACGGTAGTTAGCAGATTTTTGATTGATTGGCTTTAGGTCCCTTCCATTCATGTGAAAAATATAACGCACACAACATGAGTGGTTGCGAGAAGCTAGGCCCTGGCACTAAAGAGCTGTTGCGCCAAATATTTGTATTTGTATTTTGCCTTGGTCCTCTCAATATTTGGCATTAGTCTACATAGTGCCGCTACTGCACGAGAGGCCTTTCGCCTGAGGACGTTAAGTGGTCCCTGCAGCTGAGTTTATGGTCCAGCAACACTCCCAGGTACTTGATGTATGGCTTCGATTCGATCAGTATGGTAAGGTGTCCCACTTTTTTTACGGCTGCTTATGAGATTGGCTTCAGTTTTGTGGTCCGCTAGTTCGAAATCTGATGTCTGTAGCCATAGCTTCACATTTGTGAGTGTTGATTGCAGTTTTGCATAACTTCCTCTAATGTCGTGGCCACTGCTACAACTGCAATATCGTAGGCATAACCGATTATGTCTACTCCAGTCGGCCTTTGTGTTCTTAGAATGACATCGTATGTTCCATAGAATTGGTCCCAGGACCGACCCTTGTGGAACTTTTCCCATGATCTTGTCATAGTAGAGGGTTCTACCTTCGAAGTAGTTCGCAATGATCTACAGTAAGTATTGTAGATTGGTACCCGCATGTCACTCAGTGCTTTTAGTATACAGCTCCAGTCGGCTGAATTGAATGCGTCCTGGACGTCAATTGTCACGACAGCATAGTACTATTTTGTCCATCCGAGCCATCTTTCTTCCGCAATTGCTTCACGTGCTATATCGCACACAGCTTGTATTGCGTGGTTGGTGCTTCGTTTCTTTCTAAATCCAAACTGTCGGGTACAAAGCCCCGAGTCCCCTTCTGTGTATTGCTCCAGTCTTGTCCGTATAACTTTCTCGAGCACTTTCACCAGCGTATCTAGCATGTATATCGGCCTGTACGACGTTGATTGCTCCGGTCGTTTGTCGACCTTTGGTACAAAGATTAGTCGTTGCCATTTCCACTGAGACGGGAATTTTCCTTCTATTAGGCATTCTATGTAGAGGTGTGTGAAGACAATTCGGGATCTCGTCCATCCCTGGCGTCTTGTTGCTTTTGATATCTACTGCGGCTTCTACGACTTCCTCAGTTGTAACTGGTGGTATCGTCTCCGTTTCATCTGCTGTGTCTCGTGGCAGTGTGAATCCATCTTTCCTCGGGAATACGCTACTGAGAACTTCATAAAATGTTTCTGTGCGGTCCCTGCAGAATCTGCAATGTCCATTCCCTCCCTTGATGGCGGCTTGACTATCTAACAGTATTGCGATGTCTTGCCCGCAATATTTCCTGTCGAAGTTGAATTTTGCGTATCTTTCGGTCACGTGAACCTCTGCTTGGGATATACTGGGGAAAATTCCCATACATTCTGCGTATCTGGTCTTGGGCCTGCACACACGGGCCCCAGTACCTGTAGATGTTTTCGATCCTGCCGTGTACCTTTTATAATATGTTGATTGAACTGGTACTTATTGGACATAGTGCTCCAATTCCTTTTATTTCTCAGCTTTGAGTCATATTTTCTTTCAAAGCAATATTTCTTAACCATACCGTATCTGGAACAGTCCAGAAGCGGCACCAATTCGGATACGGTTTCTCGCTTTTATTTGTCATGCATTTTCTTGCTCCTTTGCGATGGTTAGGTTAGGTTAGATTGGTTGTCTGAACGACGATGCAGACACACTTAGACCAGCAAAGGTCCATTATGATGCCAAGAATCTATCATTAGACCACTCAAGGACTAATAAAACCAACCGGAGCTTTTGTTGAAGCGATGGAAGCTCATGACGTTTAAGGACGCCAACTCGCTGAGGTCGTCAAGGAATGGGGCCCCTAGATGGAGCATTCTTTTACGTGATAGGGCAGGACGTGTGCATAGGAAGTGAAGGATGGTTTCATCCTCCTCCTCGTCCCTACAACTCAAGCAGAAGTCATTGGAAAAGAGGCCAAGTCTTTTGGCATGTTGGCCAATTAGGCAGTGTCCAGTGATGACACCGATAACGTAGCTGATCTGTAATCGCTTTAGTTTAACCAACCCTGCATTACGTTTCTGGTCCAGCTTAGGCCAGATCTGCTTTGAAATGTGACACGTTGAGCCGATTTCCCACCTCAGGTTGATCTTGCTAATAGCGTTCAGCTTCAGTAGATGCTTACATGTAGCAAAGGGCATACCAAGGGCTTGCCTAACTGGCAGAATCCTTAGAGTAGTACCCTGTCTGGCTAGCTCGTCCGCCCTACAGTTTCCTGGAATGTCTCTGTGGCCTGGCACCCAGCATTGGTGAATGTTGAACTGCTCTGTCATCTCCGTAAAAGACAAACGGCAGTCTAAGATGGCCTTTGAAGTGAAAGAGCACGATTCCAAGGACTTGACAGCCGCTTGACTCTCAGTGAAAATGCTAATATCCCAGACAGATAATACATAACATTTTAGCCAGGACAGGACTTCTTAATCGCCATGATTTCCGCCTGAAAAACACTACAATGATCAGGGAGGCGGAACGAGATGCTCAGGTTGAGCTTTTCGGAGAAGACACCACAGCCCTCCCCACCTTCGGTCTTAGAGCTATGTGTGTAGAAGTGCACCGAATTACCATCATCAGGGGGAGAGTTATCCCATTTATCCCGTTCAAGGATACTCGTACAGAAGTTTCGGTCGAATCTCAGTTTCGGTGGGGTGTAGTCCATATTTTCATGTGTGAAGTTGAGAAGATCAAGGCTCGAGGAGTGGCCAATGTGATAACTAGACCACTGAGAGGAGGCTTTAATAAAGATGGCTGAACTGGCAGCAATCTGTCTGTCAAAGATATCTAGGGGTAGCAGGTTGAACAAAAGTGGGCGTAAGTGGTTAGTGTGTCGGATCACTACGCATGAGGTTCCAAGTTCGAATCCCAGAAAACACCAAAAAGTTTTTACACTGTCCCACCTCTCGCGAGCGTCTGACAAACATCCGAGAGTATTGTTGTCACAAAACAGCTTCTCAAATCGCTGTGCGGATGCGGCGCTAAACTATAGGTCCTTCCATTCGTGTGAAAAATAAAACGCACACAACATGAGTGGTTGCGAGAAGCTAGGCCCAGGCACTTAAAGAGCTGTTGCGCCAAATATTTATTTATTTTTAAGGTTGAACAAAATGTCCAATGCCGCCGAGAGAGTAGTTCTTAGTGCACCACTGATGCAGATGCATGTAGATCTTTGCACTTTAGCTAACTGAGAGAGGTGGACAGCCCTATCAAGAGCAGGCCACCAAACAATCACGCCATAGAGTAGTATAGTCTGGCAACGGACACGTAAAGCCAGCGAGTGATTTCAGGTTTCATACCCCAGCTCCTACCTATAGCCTTTTTACAGGAATAGAAAGCAGGTATTTTGCATTAACAGTGAAGGTGAGACTGGTTTCATTAATCCTAGGAGGATCTACGAGGGGAACTCTATATAATATTTCCTTGTGAAGAAAACGAGTTTTGTTTTATGAGGGCTAACCCCCAATCCACATTTGGAGGCCCACCTAGTAAGCCGAGAGGTCATATTGGAGGATTTCCTTGGGAGTGCCTGGGTGCTTGCCAGACGCAGCAATCGCAATGTCATCAGCATAGGCAATCACTCTACAGCCTGACCTGCCCAGGTCCACTAGTAGCTCATTCACTACAAGATTCCACAGGAGGGGGGACAAAACACCACCTTGGGGTGTTCCGCAGCAGGCAAGTCTTCTGGCCGATGCTCCGCCCAGCTGTGTGTTGATAATCCTGCGTGTTAGCAATCCTCCTTTGTTCCTTTGCGATACTTTCTACAAGTAGCACTCTGTGTAGCGGAGTTAGCCCTAGGATCAGCTCTTTGCTGCTGTGGGACAGGTTCTCATGGCTCCTGTTATACAGATGCAGGCTAGTCTTTGCACTTTGCTTAGGGATGTTCTCGTCGTGCTTAGCCTTGTTTGTTGACCCATGCCACTGCACCGCATGCGATGATGGGTCTGACTTTTATCATGTACATCCACCTCAGAGAGGCTGAGCTGCACCTCCAGGCATTACCTGAGATGTTCTTGCACACCATAAGTGCTCATATGGCATATAGGCACTGCGACTAGAGTAGATCTATTGTGTCAGAGTGGTTTTAGTTACCACAGCTTCTACATATTCCTTCCAAAGAAGTTTGCTATCTAATGTTATGCTTCGATACTTCCTGTTTCTGTGGGTGGACTCTGATCCCTTCCAGTAAGGTTGCATACGCTTCAATTGCCTTTTCTAGTGAAGGGTATCACAGTATCATCTTCAAAACGTAATAGAAAAAGCTTAAAAGTCCAAATAAACGTTTACACAAAAATTATGAAATTATCTCGTTTCATTTTAAAGATATAGCAAAACAACATCGGGTGAGTGTTTTTGGGCCACCCTGTATAAAGCATTAAAGATACTACAGAATACTTGGATAGTGTCCTCCTCTGCTAAATTTAAAAGCTCATTTCGTACTCCATCCGCGGCCTGTGGTTTTCTTACTTTTGGCTTCGTTTAGTACTTTTGCTATCTCTTCTTTCAAAACAGGCAGTCCTTCAGTTCCTCTATACGGTTGTAGTACGCCTCGTTCATCCCAGAAAAGATATAGTCCTTAAATGATAAACGTAAATATTTGGTCTGCACATGTCTGTCTGTTTTATGTTCCTTTCCTGTTAGAGTTCCTTTTAGAGTGTGCACTGCAATGTCCACAAAAAAACCTGGGTGTGCAGTCTTTCAATGTTTTTAGGATAGTAGCCTCAGATCCGTAGCTTGCTCCTACAATTAAGTTTATGCTCTAGCGATATACAAACGGTAAATGGCGCATTAGTTTGGATTGCAACATTCGTACTTACTTACTTATGTCTTGCATCCCCTTGCGGGTCCCAGGGCCTCTACTACGCCTACGCGCCATCGTGTACGGTTTCTGGCAATATGTCTCAGCTCTTCCCAACTGCTGTGCCTCTTTCTCGACTGTTCTTCGTCATGTTCTCCTTGGACCGCTAGGTATTCTTCCATCCTGGGTTAAAGGATTCCATTGCATAGCATGGTTCGCTATGGAACTGTCACCTTTTCGGAAGTTATGATCAATCCACTGCCACTTCCGTTCTTGGATGATTGTGCCTATTGGTTCCTGACCCGTTCTCTCGTAAAGGTGTTCGTTAGAGATACGATTGGGCCAGAAAATCCTTAAGATATTGCGCAGGCACCTATTAATAAACGTTTGCAGTTTTCTGGTGACAGTAGTGTTCACTAAGAATCCACCGAATTCCACCGTTTCCCGTCGACAAAGCTGCACGAAACACATCGTTAATCACCAATAGGAATAGTATTCGTGAAAGAATACAACCTTGCCTTACCCCACTTTGGATCTTAAATTCCTCAGACAACCTCCCCCTGAACATTTGGGCCCTTCATATGTACCTTTGATAATAGCAATTAATTTATCGGGAATACCTCTCCTGCGTAAGGCACGACAAATAAACTCCCAGTTGACACTATCGAACGCCTTCTCAAAATCGGTGAACAGCAGGTGGAGTGGCGATCGATATTCAACACACTGTTCGATGATAATCCGCAGGGTGTTGATGTGGAAGACACAGGAGGATTCAGAGCGCAAACCTGATTGCTCGGCATCGAGTGTGTCTTCGAGATGTTGTTTGATTCGCTCCAGGATGATTTTAGCTATTATCTTAGCTACAGCAGGCAACACGCAGTTACCCCGCCAGTTTCCCCACTCCATTAAATTTCCTTTCTTAGGAAGCTTGACGTTCATTCCTTTTTTCCACTCATTACAAAAGCTGTCAGCTTCCCAAGCTCTCTTTATAAGTGGAAGCAGAAGCTCAGCCGATGTTGTTAGCGCTGCTCGTAAAAGCTCTGCGGGAATACCGTCAAGTCCTACTGCCTTGTTGGTTTTAAGGGCTTTGATCGCGGTAGTGATCTCTTATTTACTGGGAGTCGTGGTGTGTATTAAGGCACTTCTCGCCTCTGGCATCTCAGTCCGATTTGGGAGCCGAATTCAGTGAACTAACAGAAATCATTCGGAAAACAAAATGGCGATGCTTTACACATGGCAATTGAGCTAGTATTTCTGATGGAATAATAGAAGTAGGGAACACGTTATTGACCTAAAGGTTATATCGCTAACAAATACACGGTTCAAAACCGTAGCAAAATGCTCCTTCCATCTCTTGAGCTGATCCTCATCCGAAATGAGCAAGGCTTTTCACTGGGTGCTGGCTGGAGCTGCGACCACCTGTCAGCTCTTTGGTGATTCTGTAGACGGTCCTGCTGTCGCACCTCCATGCAGCTTCTTCTACTTCTGTATCCAACGATTTGATGTAGTTGCACCTGTCACGTCACACGCTATGCTGAACTTCTCTCATCTTCATGCGATATAGGGACTCTAGCTCGCTTCTCCCTACTGCTGGAGTATCTGCAATGCGATGTTTCAACGGTTTTCGTTCGTCAATCCGTCCCCAAGTATCTTCGGAAACCCACGCCCTATGTCTTTCCTGTGCTCGACCGACAATTCTTTCAACACCAGATGTAAAACACATTCGTAGGAAGCTGCAAA
Organism: Brachypalpus laphriformis; assembly: GCA_945910035.1. Lineage (NCBI taxonomy): Eukaryota > Metazoa > Arthropoda > Insecta > Diptera > Syrphidae > Brachypalpus > Brachypalpus laphriformis. The sequence goes on along the minus strand of OX246754.1, from coordinate 14,381,312 downwards.
AGAACAGAAATGATGCTACATAGTACTCGTATCTTGCGTATATCTATGCAGGTATGTGGGCTGGCTCTCTGCCACAATCAGGTCAGTGTTGACCCATTGTGATAAGTCTCATATCTATGCAGATACGAAAGCTGAAACTGAATAGATTTACGATTACCTATTCTTAATCTTTTTACGACTGTGAATAGAGGCAATTAAATTTGCGAAAGTTTTCGCGAAATTCTCTAAAGTCTGTTTGATTTATTTTATGGCACGCAGTAGGAACCCCAACGCAAAAGTCAGTCTCCAATTAATGGGTGTTAAAGTTGGAATCAGTTTTTGCACCCAACGCACCAAGAGAAAGCTACTTTTGCGTTAAGACTATGAAAGTGTTGCGCAGGTAAAGACTTCTGTCTCTAGCCAGTGTCCACAGGGGTCAAGAAACTAGAATGTAGTAAAAAAAAACTCGTTAATTACATCCATTACATCACACGACAAATATCTCCATTAACAGTTGTCTGGCTAGTAAAAAAATGTCTGGAATGTGGTCGTTATCAACGAAGACCTTTGTCACCCAAGAGGTCAACATAAATTGTGGTCAGAGTAGCAAGAGAAACTGAAAGTGGATTGGATGGTGGCAGTCGGTGGCAATGCCCCCATGATAGGCAAGATTCAAAAATCCATTAAATTCATCTTTAATGGGAGGATGCTGTGCCTCGCTCTAAAACGTGTGGTAATCACCAGCACCATGTGAATGTTGCAAGGTGTTACAACCAATGCAAGTTCTTGAAATTCTTCAATAATTATGAACCCCTACAGGAATTTCTTTGATGCACTGTAGAAGATTATTTTCCACATATGTACTTATTCAATTCAATGAAGTCGGTCTTAAGTTTTAACGGCACACAGGCACTAGCCCCGCAATAATTTTGTTGTTGTAACAGCAGTTGGTAGCAGAGTTTCAGTTTATTTTGTTCATTTGCCAGTTCGTCGCAGTTTATTCTTGTTCTCGTACCCGTGGAGATTCTTTTCTTTTTTTAATCGTGTCTACCTCACCTGAGTACTAAGCGCGAACTGCTATATGGGAGTGGTACTGGAGGAGGTATCTGTTTCTGCTTGACGAAGCAGTAAAAAAAAATGTGGGAGAAGATGGAATTGAAATAAGTTTGTCTTTTATATATATTTTTTTCTAATGAAGGCCTAACGGTTGCTTTGGGGCTTTAAACTGGGCTTAAACGTTGGCAGATAGTTTTTTGCACCTCTTGCTCTCATTGTTCAGGTTCATAGTTAGTAGGGTTAGCGAAGCGTTAATTGTGGGGCGGTGTAATTAAATGCATACACACAGTACGTGTTCGATCAGAAAGAGAGACTACGACGACGATCAAAAGATCACCGATTGGAGGAATCATCTAGAAACAGAAAGTGCTGTGTTAGGCGTTAATTATGAAATTGTGAAATCGTTTTGCTTTCGTTTTTAACTGCTGCTGCTGCAGATGTGTGGTTTAGTTAGAATACTGGTAGATGCAGACAGGTTTCTTTTCGTTGAATGAGTTGCAATGACGTTCGGAATGAGGAATGTGGTATTAAAGAATTGCTCGCTTTGATGTATGAAAGTATCTTACAGGCTCAAGTTTGGTGGTACTTTTTAAATTACTTATGTGAGTTGCAACTCAATATTTCTGTGGTCCATCACCAGTATCTAATTCTATCTAGTCTGATGCTTGATCAGCTGTAACGGCCTCCACACGATGCAAACTTTCATCTGTGGTCACAATAAAAAAAATGTTGATAGTCAAGAGAAACCATTGCATGTCGGACGATCTTTTTAATCTTCGTTTGATGAACGAGATTTGAGTTGCACTCTCTCTTTCACTTGTTTGGTGTCATCGACTATGTGATCAACTTTTGATTTCAGTGCAACACTTGATGAGTGCATTTGTGTCATAAGATATGATTGATGTTTCAGTAATCCTTTTAGTTTCTTCGAAGCTAATAGTGATTTGGGTAAACCTGATGGAATATCATTCGTTAATACGGAGTACTCGTCCAATCTAGGTTTAGAGCGACCACGCAGGTTTGGAAGCAATGCCTCCTTCGATCTTATCTTCTGTGGCAATTTGGTTTCAAACTCGATCGGTTTAGATTGTCGTTGGTCTTCCTTTAGACTAGGTTGTATATATGAAAACAAGTTTAAGCATTTGAGTTGTATTGTTACGGCTATGTAAGTGTAATGATTGAATTTGTCACTCCCATGCAGAACAGTTAATAAAAATGGTAAACGGAATGGGACAGCTCTCGATCCTTGATACTTCTGCACTTACTACTGCCTTGCATTGAACTTTTCTAAAGATTACATGATTGTCGATCCCCAAGGACAGATTTTACTGTTTTCAGTGTCCGAGTCAGTTCGAAACATTCATAATTTCTGAATTCAAAACACAACGACTTACCTAGACTTCATAAGAAAGCTTGTATCCGAGGTAGGAGTAATAAAAAAAATTAGATAGTATCAAGCACACTATCCAAATCCATTTATGGCAAGATTAGCATTAGTACACGATGGTCAGTTAAATTTCCAAGCCACGGGCGCAGTTCTTAGCAGTGGCAATAGCCCATGAGAACACGATGAGCACAACGTGAGAATATTGTCTTTTTACTGATAACTAGGCAGCTATAGAAACTATTCTGTGAAATAGTAGCTTCGAAACGTGCATGTCAAAAAATCATCTCCTGAAAAATAGATGGCGACCGGCTCAGCTGACATTGCCTTGTTCAAAGAAGGGATCATTTGAACCCTTCAAAGCGATATATAGAAGAATCTCCGATTCTTCTTCTTCTTCAGCCTAAGTTACAGCTCCCTGCCGCTCAATCAGAAGAGGCTAGATCAAGAAAATTTATGAAGTTGTTTTAATTCGTCAAAATGAAATGAAAACGTCGATAGAAGTCGCTAAATGTTGTTAGAAGAGTCACTAGAATAAGGTTAGCTTAGGTGGTGGTTAAAAAAATAAATAAATATTTGGCGCAACAGCTCTTTAAGTGCCAGGGCCTAGCTTCTCGCAACCACTCATATTGTGTGCGTTACATTTTTCACATGAATGAAAAGGACCTACAGTTCAGTGCCGTATCCAAACGGCGATTTGAGAAGCTTTTTCGTGACAACAGTACTCTCGGATGATTGTCAGACGCTCGCGAGGTGTGGGACCGTGAAAATACTTTTTGGTGTAATCGTTAGGATTCACTTAAACCAAATGAGGTCCATTGTATTACCACGTGAGCCGGTTATTTCCGTTACCATTGATTTTTATGCCATTTGATTTTTAAACTAATTTCCAGATGCTGTTATCCGAATCGGCGATATCTGTGAGTTTCCCAAGAGTTTGCTTTCTAGCTGAGGATAGTGCTGGGCAGCCGCAGAGCAAATGAAAGGCGAATTTTTCCTCTTCTTCATCCATACAGCTGCGACAAAAGTCATTGGCCGGAATTCTAAGCCCCGTGGGTGGGCCTGCCTAGTGCGCAATAACCAGTAAACAGTCCAACTAGGATACATATGCGTGGTCTGCTGATTAGCAGCAGGTGTTTTTTTTTTTTTTTATTCAATTGTGGCCATGTTTGTCTCGCATGGTTACAAGTGTCAAGATTGTGCTATCTCTCATTAGACTGATTCAATGCCGCTATAGAGATGTTGTATCCCCTTCCGCAGTAGAGAGCTCCTGTTTCGTGGCATTTTTTAGCTAATTCGTCTGCTCTGCAGTTACCTGAAATGTCCGAATGGCACCCAGGAACCCAGCACCTAGTAAGATTGCAATAATTCGATATTCTATTTAGGGATGCGCGACATTGCTTTACCAGTTTAGATCTTATTATTGGAAATTGGTGAACAGGGTTACCCCCCAAGGGGGAGTATTATCACCACTATTGTGGCGAATAGTAGTGAATGAAGTAGACATATCAGGGAACTTCCTTCTTTCAGTTAGAGACCTGATGGAGTCTGCTCTAATTAAACTCGCAAAGTGGACAGATAGTGTCGGTCTCGGAGTTAATCCGTCCAAGACTGAACTAGGTCTATTCACAAAAGGGTATAAAATACCATATTTGTTATAACTCCTCCAAAACTCAAGGTATTGAATTGAAATTTGCAGATCACGCCAGATATTTGGGGGTTATTCTCGATAAAAAAAAACTCAATCGGAAACTGAATGTTCAAGACCGTCCTGGGAAGACCTCGATTGCCCTCTATTCATGTAGAAGGCTATAGGCCCAACCTGGGGTCTTCAGCCCCGAATTGTTCACTGGATATATGTATGTATACGGCAGTCGTTAGACCCATCCTTGTGTGCAGAGTACTAGTCTGGTGGACGGCACTGGACAAGGAAAGCAACATCGCTATACTTGAGAAGGTTCAAAGGCTATCCTGCGTCAGTAAAATATGCACCCTTAGAACCACTCCTACAGCTGCATTAGGAACTATGCTCCATCTTCTTCCCGTTGATATCTTTTGGAAGCTGATGGCGGCTAAAGCTGAATTACGGCTAAGGGAACCCTCGCATATATGGGCCACGCAAGCATCCTAAACGGTCCTAGTAATTCAGACTAAATTATCCCCTATTTGGACTTTAACGTCAAGTATAATACCAGCATTCCTAGCAGAAGTGCTTGGGAATCGAGAGAAATTCTAAGAGAATCTGCGACAGTGATTTACACAAACGGATCTAAGACAGCGTCGGGAACGGGTGCGGGATATTACTCCAGTGCACTGGGTATCTGTATCACCACACGACTGCCGGACCACTGTAGTGTATTTCATGCAGAAGTCACAGCAGTCCGTTAAACCACGACCTGGCTTTCAATTAACTCGATAGAGTGCAGCGCTGTTGTTTTCTACATAGACAGTCAAGCTGCGATAAAAGCCTTGGAATCGCCAATATTTCGATCTAAGCTGGTAAAGCAATGCCGCGAATCTCTTAACGAGATCGCTGTCAGGTGCGACATATCCCTGTGCTGGGCTTCAGGCCACAGGGATATTGCAGCAATCGCAAGGCGGACAAGCTAGCTGAGGAGGGTACAGACTGAAGCCTCCCCTGAGGGAAACCATCAGCACTTATTAAATCGATAAAATGCCAATTAGATACCGTAGTCATTAGAATGGCAAACAGTAGATGGAACAATATCGGTACATATCTCTCTTCTAAACATATCTGGCCAGTAGACTTATTTCCGTTAATGGGACAAACAAAAGAAAGATGTTTGGGGCCCTCATGGGACATTGTCTGGTAGGCACACATGCCAGAACACTTGATGTTTCCTTCAACGATTTCTGTCGAAGCTGCAGAGACGAGGAAGCGGAGAAAACCATGACACACCTCCTGTGTACCTGTCCTGCCATATCGGTCTTAAGAAGGAAAACCCTAGGGGAATACTTCAAAAGATCTTCGAGGGATTTTGGCATGCCCTGTATTATTACTGATCCATCGTGATGATTCTTTCAGTCGCAAAGCCGATTTTATTGCTACCTCCTTCCCATAAATATCTAGCGGAATCATATGTAACATTGTTTTCAGCGCCGCCGAAGGAGGATTGATGGCAAATGCTTTCGTAACATTTCGACGGCATGAATTGAACATTTATTGTCTCCCTGCCTGGTTTTGTATCGTCAAGTTGGAGTTATGGAAAAATACACGTAGTATTGCAAAGAAGTTCCCGGTATCAAAATGAAGAACCGCTAGAAATAGCTGAAGAGTAACAAAGGTCACTCGATTTTAATTAGATCTGAAAGCAGCTAAAAAGCTCAGCTCCTATTTGCTAAACCAAAATTTCCTTCGGCGTTTTTTATATCGTTTTCGGTAGATTTAGCGATAACGACAACAAACGCGACGAGTACGGTGGACACATGTGCTGCTACTGCAAGGAAGTTATGGCTAAAGCCAGGACACTTATCCTACGACTTCGCCTCATTAAAATGGGCAAATCAGAATTTTTGCTTCCTGTAGTACAATGAACCAGTTGTGAAGCGTCTTTCTGTTCTGACAAAAAAAAAATTAAATAAGTGCGTCCTAGGTTGCAGGCCGAGGTATACAGTGTGGCCCAAAAACACTCACCTGATGTTGTTTTGCTATATCTTTAAAATGAAACGACATAATTTCATAATTTTTTTTTAGACGTTTATTTGGACCTTCAAGTTTTTTTCTTTTGAAGATAATATCGGTCAAGTGGGCGCCGTCATTGTTTATGACCATTTGGGCTCTTTTTAGCGCATTTTCAATCGTTTCGGCGAGAACTTCGGGCGCTAAGTTCTCGCACTCTTATCGGACTATCTCTTTGAGAGCTTCCAGAGTCTGTGGCATATTATCATAGACCAGTGACTTCAAAAAAACCCCAAAGGAAGAAGTCTGGAGCGGTAATATCGGGCGATCTTACCGGCCAGTGCAATTCGCCAAAACGAGACATTAGGCGACCGGAAAACGCATCCTTCAAAATGTCCATCGTCGCGCCAGCTGTGTGTGTGGTTGCACCGTCCTGTTGGAACCACATGTCCTCCAGTCCCAATTTATCAATTTGCGGCAATAAAAACTCGTTGATCATGGTTCTGTATCGCTCACCAGTTGATGTTGACGGCTCATCCGCGACAATTTCAGCCAAATCTGCGATATTCTGCGAGGCCTTCCGGCGTCTCCTTTGTTACGTGTTGTTCCAGTCTATTCGAGGCGATCGGCTAAACGCCTTAGTGTGTGACCAGTTGGCGTAGGACAGCCGGGAATTCTGCGCCGAAATTCACGTTGCGCCAAAATCACTGACACATTATTCCATAAAAAAGAAAAATGTTGTAGTTACGAGTATATTCCGCGATCTTGAGGAGTATAGTCGTAGCGTTCCATGGCCTGTCGGTGTGTATTTTGCATCTGTTTACTTCACAAATATCAAAATAAAAACTGAAATATCAAATCGGTCATTTGCAATGTTTATAGCATCTTCCGATAGGGTGGTACATTTTGTCCCACCTTGTATAGACGGACAGAATTTATAAATAAAATTCTTTTTCATGAATAGCAGACTTGTCCTATAAATATTAGGTTGTGTTCTCGAGCCACTTTTTTTTTATTCTAACACAAGAGTTGGCAGCACTATTTTGTTCCTCTTGTGCTCATCCTTTTGGGCCAAAAAGTCCTCAAAGTGCTGTTTTACGGCATCTGCGGCCTATGAACTTTCTATTTTGGAGGTGATTGCGCAAACTTCGGAAAAGATTGTAATCGGTCGGGGATAAGTCTGGCGAGTGAGGCGGATGAGGCAAAACTTCACATCCCAACTCCTCCAGCTTCAGAAACGTTAACTGTTGCTGTATGTGGTCTTGCGTTATCATGCAACAGTGTAGAACCATGCCTATTAACCAGTGACGGCTGTTTACGGTGCAATTTGTTGTGCATTATAACATATGGTTGCAGTTGAGACTTTAGACGTTGCAGCAAGGCTAGGAACAGTCGTAGCTGGATTTTCTTCAACAGTTGCTACAGGTTTTTCATTATCAAGAACCCCCTCTGGCATATTTTCGAGCGAAAAATCTCCCTCGTCGAACTTGGTAAACCAGTTTTGAACTGCTCTCTCGCTACATGTATCCAAACCAAAAGCATCATTAATTTCCCGAGTTGCTGCGGCTGCGTTCATGTTTTTTTTGAATTGAAAGAGACAAATTGCCCTTAAATATATTGGCGAAAGCATTCTCTATGTTAGGGAAAAAAAGTTAACTTAATGAACTTAAAGTGTAAATTTATTTTTTACCGTTAGAAAAGTTAAACTGCACTCTTTAAAAAAGAACTTTATTTTCAATTTTTCTCCACAAACTCACGCCACAACGATAACTTTAGGAATGATCAGTAGATGGCAATTTCATAGGTAATGACCTAATACCTAACATGGTGTGGTCCGATTCGATAGTTCTGTCTGTCTCTCTTATTCATTTTAGTTACTTTAATAATTTTTAAACCTTTAGATTATACCAGTGTGTAGTAGTTGGTGACCACTTTGTTATGGTAATACTGTTGAGCTGGCGAGGAAATAGTAGTATCAGACCTGTCTCTGACTTTGTGTAACGTATTAACGTATGTGTATGTCATTGAGTTCTTCACACTTCAGTGTACTCGTATCCAACTTGAAATATCTGTAGTCTATTGCGGGGAGGAACTATAGTCGACAAGCAAAAAGTTTTGTTTTGATACTCTCCGATTCAGATATTCAATGCATGATGTAAGAGGAAAAGATTGCAAAAGTTTTTCAATAGGTTTTCATCATCTGCCTGCTCAATGACGAGGCCGTTCCAACTTTTGATAGCCGTTACGAGTACTTTAGATCATTTCAAATCTAATACGCAGATTTGTACTCGTCATCTCACCTTCTCTAACCCAATATGAGGGGAAAAACAAAACAGTTGTGCACCTATTTAAAAATTCCAGATACGACCACCCATATTTTTTGAAGTTTGCTGCGATGTACATATTTACTATCATTATGGGCAGCACACAAATTCAAAAATACCAATGGGGCCTTTATGCGTAACCCGACTCAATGCACGTTCCCTTGTTTAATAGTTGAGATACTTGTTGGTTTGGAGTGCTCGTCGATCACCAGAAATAGGTTAATGTGCTGCCACATCGCCTACTCTTGGATACAAGTACTTCTTAGAATATAGACATTGCTGAAATCACTTAGATCGTTGAAAAGGTATTCACCTAGGGTAGCCTTCTTAATGCTGGCGAGCGCAGAACACATGCAATAATAAAATTTTTATTTTTTTTTGTGATGGCCCAAACGGGTTGACACAATGTGATTTCTGCCCAGCGCTCTAAATGACAAAGTGAAGAAATTCAAGTAAGCGCGGGTAAACGACGGGAGTAACTATTACTCTTTTAGGACTATCCCCGACGAAATCCTCAACCTGATCATGTGGTGTGGCAGGCCACCACAACACTTCGGCGAATGTAAAACCATTTTTATCCCCAGAAGTTGAACTCAACGGCAACAGGCGAATTCCGTCTCATCACAGTCCCGTCGATTATCTTAATACAGTTCCATGGCATCCTTGCGAGAAGGCTCTCACAGGTAATTCACCTCGACCCAAGGCAACAGGGTTTTATTGCCGTGGATGGATGTGCGACCAATATCACCATGATAGACCTACTGCTCCTACACTACCATCAGAGACACACCAGCTGGTGCATTACTACCCTGGACGTCGCAAAGGCCTTTGACTCGGTATCCCACCTCACCATCTTGGGAACACTACGATCTTATGGCGCACCGAAGGATTTCGTGAATTATATCAAGGAGCTTTACGAGAGCTCCTCCACGCGACTCATGCGTCAAGGCTGGCTTTCAAGGCCGATCACACCAAGGAGCGGTGTCAAGCAAGGCGACCCCCTACCCTCAGTTCTTTTCAACCTGGTGATCGACCGACTCCTAAAGTCGCTACCCAGCGAGACTAACTGCAAAATTGAAATCGCATCCACGAACGCGATTGCATATGCAGATGACCTAATAATCTCTGCGTCGACACCTATGGGTCTCCAAACGCTCATCGACCACACCCACTCGTTCCTAACATCTTGTGGTATGACCCTAAACTCCAGCAAGTGCATCACCATCAGCATAAAGGATCAGGCCAAGCAGAAGAAGACCGTCGTGGAGCAAAGAACTTTTAAAATCTCCGGACAGAGAATGCCAGCACTTAAGAGAACAGACGAGTGGGAATACTTAGGAGTGAAATTCATAACAGATGAGCGTTGTAAAGCAGACCCCCAGGTTGACCTTGCCCCAAAGCTGGAACAACTTACCAGGACGCCGCTCAAACCGGTCCTACCCAAGGACATCCGATCAGCCTTTTTCTACGCGGCTATCCAAAAAGGCGGGTTAGGCATCAGCGCGCTACGATTGAAGGCTCCAAAGGCTGCGACAATTAAGGCTGCCGAACCTAGAGAAGTCAGCGTCCGCCAACACGTTCATTGCTGGGGAAATAGATAGAACGGCAATTCGGCTGCGAGTCGATGGACAAACGCTACAGTCCAACCGGAATATAATAGACCACTGGAACACCAGGCTTCATCGAGTAGACGGCCACGGCTCGAGAGAAGCAGGTGATCACACACATGCACACCGATGGATCAGAGAGCCGACAAGACTTTTGACAGGCTGCGATTTCTTGAATTGCCTGAGGGTACAGATCTCCCATCAAGATCTAGGACCTCCAGAGGCCGCGAAACCATCGATCGCAGTTGTAGAGCAGGTTCTCCAGTGCCAGAGACTCTAAATTATGTGATCCAGCAGTGCCATCGCTCCCACAGTAGCCGAATCGACCGACACAACAGCGTCATCAATTTCATCAGATGCAATGACACCAGAGGGCTCCTCACTATCGAGGAGCCCACAATCTTCACTCCTGAGGGACTCAGCAAGCCGGATCTTGTCATCGCCCTGATCGATACAGCAGTGGTAGTGGATGCCCAGATCGGAAGGCCGCTCATAGACGCCAAAGAAAGATGGCGAAATACAACACCCCCGCCATCAAGGATGAACTCACCGCGCGGCTCCAACTAAGAGAGATTGTGGTCACCGCGGCCACTTTGAACTGGAGAGGCGTCTGGTCCGGGAGAAGCGTGGCGCACCTGCTGCCGCTGGGTCTACTGAGGACGTCGGACACAGCACTCATTAGCACCAGAATACTTATTGGCGGCTACAGGAGTTACCGCCAATTCAACTAAACTACGTGGACACGGGAGATAGACCCAGGAATATCCCAAATTTCCCAATCTATTCCGACAGTGACATGTGCTGCCTGCATATCAGGCATAATTCAGTACGGCCACTTGATGGGGGTTCTCACTGCGAGAACCCCAACGTCGTATTTAAAAAAATAGCCAAATGCTTTGTCATCTAATTAGTGATGCGCATAAATGGATTAACGAGATTCCTACTGTCCCTATCTACTATCGAGCGAAACCACAGCAAAGGGAAGGATCTTGGAATAATTAGCGGGGAAAGAAGACTGTTGAGCTTAACTTTAGTCTGGCAGTATAAGGAGACATAAGAGGTGTAGCATAAGTAGAAGATAGTTAATTTCGGTTCATTTATCAACAATGAAATACCACTAAAATAACAAGGCCAACTGAGTGCGGACAGTAACCACACATAAAACAAAGGGGCAAATGCTGACTTGATCCCGGTGTTCAGTACATGCAATAATAATAAACGTCGCTACAACTCATGCAGAAATCATTACATATATGAATTGCCAAACCTGTGAGCATTTCTAGTAAGAAAGCATCGCTGATGCAGGCAGCACTCTCCCGAATGCTCCCGATCATCGGCGGGCCTGGATACGCCCGCAGGATCCTGCTGTCCTGAGTGGTCAGCTCGGTACTTCTATACGCTGCCCCGATATGGGCAGGTGCACTGGCGACAAATGAGTGTAAGAAGCTATCTTGAGCTCACAGGCTCTGCGCAATCAGCGTGATCAGCGCCTTCCGAACTATCTCCGACGATGCAGCCTGCGTTTTAGCTGACAGAGGGGGAACTGCAACTACCACCTCACACAGTTCTTGTCCGGACACGGCGGCTACGGGAAATACCTCCATAGATTTGGACACGATAGTTCGCCCCTGTGTCCAGAATGTCTAAACGAAGAGGAGGACGCGGAGCATGCAGTGATTTACTGCAGACGCTTTGCAGAAGATAGAGCAAACCTGCCAAGTCCAGAAAATCTTGTAAGTCACATGAGACGATCAGAGGGCGAGTGGATGGAGATCTGCTCATTCATAGTATGTGTGCAGAACGCGTTGCGAAGAGCAGAAGCCCTAAGAAGAGCCCAAGAGGCGGCCTCGGAGACTAGAGCATAATTGCTACCCAGCCCCGCGAAGAAATACTTAACGGAAGTACCGCGGGGAGAGTGGTTGAAGTGTGTAGGGTGTGTGTTTAGTACGTATGCGCATTTCTGGAATCGATTACTCAGGTTTACGAATCGTGCATGCTAGTAGCACTCGGGCTATTAGTATCTATGAAGATTACACATCCTTGGCGCAACCTAAAAAAAAAAAAACTGATCATGTCTCCATAGGGTGGTCGATCTGCACAAAATCCCGCGTTCTGAATGTAAATATGATCCAGAGCTAGATCCAAGAGTAGATCGCCTTATCACTGCGGCCACATTGGGTCTATTGTGATTTTCTCTGATCTTAAATTTTTTTTTTTGTAATTTCCGCGCACTCAAGGGGTTATGAATACCCCTACATACAGTGCGGGCGTTGGAAAGGATAGATAGATAGAGAGAGAGAGAGAGAGAGAAAGATTTGGTGTAGTTGTTTGAAGCTCTGTTGTTTATGGTCAAATGACCAAGCTACTGCCAGTGTTATGCCTTCGCAGTAGTGTTCACACGAGCTTTCGCAATTGATCGGACTGACTTTATATATTTCAGGAGAAATAAATAAATGCTTGCTGACATCAGGATTTGAACCATTAAGTTCACTTAGTATGCCCGATTAGGTGATGAACTCTACTATGCTTTTGAGTGAGCTTGCAGATAGGTCTTCTGCTTCAAGGTGGAATTTACCTAAGTAACGATGACGTGTTCTGATTAGACAGTTACAGTGGCATAAGATATGTTCTGCTGATTCTTCATCTTCGTTGCACATTCTGCAACCCCCTTCGGGTAGGGGTTAGAATATACCCGAGGTAGGCATGCCTGTCGTAAGAGGCGACTAAAATCCACCCTTCGTATACCGGGCTTAAAGTGTATACAAAAAGATGCAATGAATAAAACGAAAAGATTTAATACCCCAGGTGGCAGTCCAGGTTCACTGGAAAAATCCACCCTCTTCGGAGGTAGGCTCTACGGATTCTGGGGAGAGCCAATTATTGCAATTGATAAATCCCTTTATAAAAAGTTCAAGGGTACCTCGGTCTCCACCATCAAGACCGAATGTCTCCGGGAAAAAAAGTCCGCCGGAAGTGCAAGCGCACAAGAAACAGGACTTAGAGAAATGTAAAAGCTTTGAGAAGGAAAATAACGAACTTCGCAATAGGCTTGATGAAATGGATCGGCTCTACCAAGAGCTCAAAAAAGAGGTAGACATGCTGAGAGAGGAAAACAAGCTTCTAAAGAACTCGCTTTTACAAAAAGAACGCGAAGATTCCCCTCCCCGCGCAGCTAATCCACAATATCACACGGACGAAGAAGAGCTTGCACGCGAAACGAATTGCGTCTTAAAGAAAAGACCTAGCAAAAAACGCAGAGCCGGTTCTTCGCCCGAAATCGAGCCGCGAAAAGAAGACAAGCAAAATGAGTCGAAGCCAAAACAAACTCAAGCTAAAGCACGTCCTCCGCCTGCAATAAACGTCGTTGGCATAACGGACTACAGTAAGCTACATTGCCTTCTTAAAGGTACGACGACATCGAAATTCAAGGTAACGTCACTCAGGAACAATGCGTGGAAAATTAACGTTGATGACTCCGATGGCTACCGAGCAATATCATAAAAATTAAACACGGAAAAGATCCAGTGGTATACTTATGAAAATAAGTCAGAAAGACCACTGCGTGTTATAGCAAGGGGTCTCCACCCCTCGTGCACAAAAGACGACGTAATGAACGACCTCAAAGCTAAAGGTTTAAAAATTCTTAATGCCGTCAATATTCTCAAAAAGGTGAAGCAACAAACGGAACAAGGCCAGGAAATTATGGTCAAGCATGGACTTCCGCTCTTTATGCTTACCTTTGACAGGAGCGAAAATGTAGACGATATTATATATATATATAACGTTAAAACTATTCTGAATATCGTAGTCAAGATTGAGCCTATGCGTACGAGTACGAGATCGATACCTCAGTGTAAACGCTGTCAAGGCTTTAATCACACACAGTCGTATTGTCAAAAAGAGCCGAGATGCGTAAAATGTGCTGGTAACCATCTCTCAGAAAAGTGTGACCTAAATAAGCAGGATCCGGCTACCTGCATTAACTGCAAAGGAAAGCACCCAGCGAACTATCGAGGTTGCGAAGTGGCAAAAGAGCTTCAAAAAAGGCGAGACACATTTAAAAATATTCAACGCCAGAACGCAGAACCGGTTAAAAATAGTCGTGAAATTGCTAAGCCAAGGGTAAAGACCGTCAATAAACACGTCAAAGTTAAGACGAGAGTCGAGCAAAGTAAAGTTCCTTCGGCAAAATCAAAGGAAAAGCCACAATCTCCAGAGACGCTAACATATGCTCAAGCTGCGTCGCTAGAAACCAAGCAAAGCGGTGTTACGGTAGACCCAGTCTCCCAAGTCTTCTCTATAATTCTTGCGAAACTTGAGGAGCAAACGAAGGTAAACAAAGTCATATTTGATAAATTGAGCAAGCTCGAGTTAAAACCTCGCCAAAAAAGAACTCCCGTATGAATATGAATAAGTTACTAAAAATTTTAACATGGAACGCAAACGGCCTTCTACAAAAAAACGCCGAATTGGAAGTATTCTTACGGAATGACAACATTGACATTTGCTTGATCTCTGAAACTCATTTGACAAAGGAATCCGGAGTAAAAATAAGAGGGTATCGTGCTTATCACGCATACCACCCTTCCGGAAGAGCTAGAGGCGGATCCTCCTTATTCATTAAAGACTGCATTGAGCACTCCATAATACGACGATTGAAATCGATACAATGCAAACAAGCTCAGTTCGAGTTAAGAATAGGCACTCGTATTTCAACATCGCGTCCATTTATTGTCCTCCGCGATGCACGTTTAGAAGTAACGACTTTGTACGTCTCTTTGACTCACTTGGACCGAATTTCATTATAGGTGGCGATTTCAACGCAAAACACACCTTTTGGGGTTCCAGATCCAATTCACGGAAAGGCAGACTTCTGTACGAAGCCGGTATGCAATTCGGGGTTGATTTCTTTTCGACGGGGAAACCGACGTATTGGCCCTCTGATACAGCAAAAACACCGGACCTAATAGACTTCTTCGTAGCAAAAGGAGTATCTTCAAATTTTGCGAAAGTAGAGGAAAGCTTTGATCTCTCCTCAGATCACTCGCCGGTAATCTTGACAATAAGTGACCGACTAATGACAGTAGAAGGTGTGCCTAGATTAACTAACAAAAAAACTAACTGGCGCGACTTTAGAACTGATTGCGAAGAAAATATTGTCTTAAATGTATCGCTCAAAACACCCTTCGAAATAGAAGATGAGCTCGGCAAATTTATTGAATCAATACAAAATGCCGCGTGGAAAAATACACCTTTAAGGAGGAAAGAAGTCCCATGCAATGAAGCTTATTATCCCCCGGAAATAAAAGAACTTATTCGAGAAAAGAGGAGAGCACGCAAAATATGGCAACAAACTCGCGCTCCCCAGCATAAAACCCACTCGAATTTCCTATGCAATAAGCTTAAAAAAGCGATCCAAGACCTAAAAAACCGAGAGACTTCAGCTTATCTTGAAGGTTTAACCGCCGAAAAAAACACTAATTACTCGCTCTGGAAAGCTGTCAAAAGAATTAAAAAACCGCAAATACATTCGCCACCGATAAGAAAAAACAACGACGAATGGGCAAAAGGTGACAAAGAAAAAGCGGATCTATTTGCCGAGCACTTAGAAGAGACTTTTAAGCCATTTGATGGAGAAACATTGGTAGACGATTTTACCGGCACGACATCTGACAACCTTAGAATAAAAAGTGTGTCACTTATAGAACTTTGCCAGGCAATAAAAAACCTGAAGAAGAATAAAGCTCCTGGCTATGATTTAATAACCGGACAAATCCTCAAGGAATTACCAAAAAAGGGCACTATTAACATTGCTTTATTTAATAAATGCTTCCATTAGATTATTATACGTTCCAAATCAATGGAAAGTCGCAGAAGTCATAATGGTTCCGAAACCGGGGAAATCTCCAAATGACAAAAAATCGTACAGACCGATATCGCTACTACCAATAATATCGAAGGTATTTGAAAAACTCCTTCTGAAACGGATTCTTCCGGTCATTGAAGAGAGACGCCTAATACCTGTCCACCAATTCGGGTTCAGAATCAAGCATTCCACAATTGACCAGGTTTATAGAATAACCGACGAAATTGAAAAAGCCCTTGAGGAGAAAAAGATTTGTTCTAGCGCTTTTCTTGACGTATCTCAAGCCTTCGACAGGGTTTGGCACGATGGATTGAATTATAAGCTAAGACGAATCCTTCCGGAGCAACTTCATAAGATCTTAGAATCGTACCTTAAAAACAGACTTTTTCGTGTTAAGCACGGAACTGAATATTCTGATTTTAAAGAAATCGCCGCCAGAGTTCCGCAAGGAAGTGTCCTTGGGCCTATCTTATTCTTGCTGTACACTCGGGACATACCACAAACTGAAGGCACTATTGTAGCTACGTTCGCGGACGATACGGCTATTCTGGCAACGGAAAGTTCAATCGAGTCAGCAACCATAAAACTCCAACGAGCCTTGAATAAAATCTGTGAGTGGACAAAAACTTGGCGCATTGTTCTTAACGAGACCAAATCGACGCATGTTAACTTCACTTACAAGAAAATAATCAACCTTCCCGTTTTCATTAACTCGGTACAAATACCGCATGCAAACGAAGCTAAATATCTGGGAATGACACTAGACGCGAAACTTAAATGGAAACCTCACGTTAAAAAGAAACGTGACGAAGTCGAAAATCGACTTAGAGAAATGTATTGGCTAATTGGAAGTTATTCCAAACTAAGCGTATATAACAAACTGCTTCTGTATAAGCAAGTGCTTAAACCCGTGTGGACGTACGGTATACAACTCTGGGGTTGTACCAAACCAAGCAATAGGAATCTCATACAATCATTGCAAAATAAAATTTTAAGAATAATCGTGAACGCTCCCTGGTATATCAGAAACAATGATATCCACAGAGACTTAGGGATAGCTACCGTGGAGGACGAAATAAAAAACTTCGCTCGCAAGCTTCGTATTCGTCTTCATGGCCATTGCAACTGTGCCATACTCCAAACTTTGGATGTGACAAATCTTACGCGCCGACTTCAAAGAACGAAACCGTTCGAATTAGCGCTATAAGACAAAAAGCCGCATGTCATGACGGTTTCAGCAGGTGCTTTTATTGGAAATCTACCTGTCTCACGCGAATATAAATCTGAAGCTTAAACTACTTGATAAGGTCAAACTTAGTCGCAGTAAACAAAACGAAGGGAAGGGTGTTTTTAGTCAGTAGAAATCTGACACTACTATGAGTACACGGTCTCATAGTGTCTCATGAAGATTTTCACCTACCCACACAAAAAAAAAAAAAAAAACATTCTGCAGATGTTGTTTTGTACTATTCCCATAAAATGTATTTTCACTCGACAATGGCCTGTAAGGAAATCTGTAGCTATTCTAATCTGACTCTTAGTTAATTGTAGGAGTTGTTTCGTTCTTTTGAGGGAAGTATTTGGTAGAAAGATGTTGGCTTGTCTGTTAGTTTCAGTTTCCATCCAGTAATGATGCACTTTTTCTTCTAGTAAATTTTTAATACAAGTTTTTGCCGCACTCACTGGTAATCCACAGAATGGTATTGGCATCATAAAGTTTGACGCAGCTCCTGTTCTGCCTAGTAGGTCAGCTTTTTAATTTCCTTCATATTCGCTGTGTCCTGGTACCCAAATGAGATGGACTCTGTTTGTGTTGTCATATGAGTGTTTGAACGCAGTCCCATACTAGTTTGAATGTTATTTCATCGGCCTTAATCGCCAGTAGAGCAGCCTCGCTGTCTGATAGAATATAAATGTTCTTGTTGGTCATAGATCTGTTAATATTTTCTCTGATGCATAGTTCTGTAGCAAACAACGGTGCGAGATATAAAACTAATTCTGGCTTTATTTTGAAGCTACATTCATGCCATTATGTGTGGAATAGCACATCATTTAAATAGCCGCCTCGGCTTCGTTGGCATTGCTTCAAGCTGTCGGTCTAATAGGTACGGCGTTATTCTGGCAATAGCGTCTCGAATGTTTGCCTCGAGCTCGTCCAAAGTGGTTGGCTTGTTAGCGTAGACTAAGGACTTGACGTAGCTCCAGAGAAAATAATTGAGTGGTGTCAAGTCGCATGATCGCGGCGGCCAATTGATGAACGCTCGCCGTGAGATGACACAGTCGACAAATTTCTCCTTCACAACTTTGAGCATATCGATGTTCTCGAGCTCTGGCCACAGAAAGTCCGTTAACATCGCTCTATACCTGTGACCATTGACGGTAACGGTGTCTCCTTCCTCATTTCGAAAGAAATAAGGTCCGACGATGCCGCCATGCCATAAACCGCATCAAACAGTCAATCTTTGTGGATGCATCGATGGTCGAACACTTGTGGATTGTGTTCGCTCCAATATCGGCAATTTTGCCCGTTGACATAGCAGCTAAGCCAAAAATGGGCCTCGTCCGAGAAGATAATTTTCTGGCCAAAATCCCGATCTCCGGCCAACGTTTCCAGCGCCCAATTAGCGAACTCACGGCGCAGTCTATGGTCGTTCGGCTTCAATTCTTGCGTCAGCACAATCTTATATGGATGTAGGCCCAAAACGAACCGCAAAATTAGCCGGGTTGACTCTCTGGCGATGCCCAATTCAGCTGATCGGCGCCGAATTGACATTTCTGGGTCTTCTTCGATGCTGGCCGCTATGGCGCCTATATTTTCTTCATTTCGCACCAATCTCTGTCTGCTTGGTGGCTTAAGGTCCAAAAGAGTGTACTCACGGTCAAACTTTTTCATGGTACGACGAATTGCCTGCACACTGAAGCCATGATGGCGGCCGACCTCACGACGAAATTCACGTTTTCTGGTCACCCTTTACTTCGGCTTGGAATACGGAGTTAGTTTTTTCCATGTACGAGTTGATGGAAGTTTTCGTAGTAGCACCGTATACTCCATCTTTGTGCTCGTGTATGGTACATGAGAGTTATTGGCAAATGTAGGTTTGTTCTGTTCCCAGTTATTGCGATCGGGGAATGTAACCATCAAGGTGTGGCTGAAATTAAATTTTGGCAGATTGTTATTACTAGTAGTTCATCACTGTTGAGTTCATGCGCAATATCCGAGTGAACTAGTTTGGAATTTGAGTTATCTTCTGCAGTGAGTATAAAGGCGTTAACCATAGCTTCTTCCTTTATATGAAGATGAAGAGGTAGTAGGTTTAGTATAACCTCCAGCGCTGCAGTAGGAGCAGTTTTCATTGTACCTGTTGTGCATACACAGGCTAGTCTTTGTAGTTTATTGAAGCTGTACTGTTGTTGTTATAGCAGCTACAGTTCCGCTGTGCAACGCGGCGCAAGTCGGTTGGCTTTGTTGTGCAGTTGAAAAGATGATTGGTGTTGTGCGGGCCATTTCCGCAGTCAGGGCATTTGTCTTCTATGGAGGCGTCGAGACGGTTCTTGTAGCTGTTTAGTAAGCGACACCAACCTGAGCCTGTCCTGTGGAGACCTTTGCTTTGTTTTTTTGCCACCATACTGGTGCTGCATATGTGACAATTGGTCTTGCTATTGCCGTATCGAGCCATAGCATCATCTTGTGGTTTAGGTCCCCATTACTACCAATGAGACTTTTGCTGATCCTTAATGAGATCTTGGCTTTGCCTATGGCTTCTGCTAGGTGAGAATTCGATGTGAGTTTATTATCAAGTGTTAAGCCAAGGTATTTGACCTTCTTAGAGAATTCTATTATTTCACCAAATGTTGTGAGTGTTTTAAGTCTTTCTGGGAAGACAAAGTATGAGTTGATTAACCTTTAGTATTCGAGCCCCCTTCAGTCAGACAATCGAGTTATGGCCTTAACAACTCAATAAATCTGAAATCTTACAAATGTTTCCGTAGCAAAACAAAACAATTATTTTTAGCTTGAAGTACATATTAGTCTCAGCCAAAATTCAATCAATGTTATGAAGCTGTCGTTCCACAGTCGATTTAAGAACTGTTGTCTGAAGCGTATTTACAAACTTGTTCTGTGCTGTGATCAAGATCTATCCAAATTCTTCTTTCACATACACTACGTGCGATCAGGTACGTGTCGAACAGGTAGCTCTCACAAAGGTTCACTTATTTTTTTATCCAAAATTGTTGATGACCGCATTGATAAACATTAGAATAAACCATTCCATTCGGTTGTTCTTTTTCTTCTCAAATGCGCAATCTGCTGTTGACCTAGTCTTCGCGATGACTATTGGATTTGATCTTCCAGCAACACCCAAACCAGTTTCTGCCTAAACTCTAATGCGAACTACGAAGTTATGTTAAATGCTTACTTCCTACATTAAATTTGTAATTTTAAATTCGTATAAAAACGTGTTTTTAAAATTTACACTTTCTAATATGGAAATAAATGGCCATATTGCTATTTCTGTTGCGATGTCTGACATCATAATTAATGCACAGAATTAAATAAGAATCTTTGCTGAACACTATTGATTATTCAGTCAGATGTTTATGCTAATCTCAGGCCTGGAGGTTCGAGAAGATATACTGACAAAAGACCAAATACGCTAAAAGGTAAGGCAAAGAATGAAACCTGAAATAGACGTTCTGCCTTAAGAAAACCAGAATGATTAATGGAGGATTTAAATAAACAGAACGTTTATCATCTTTCTGATTGGGAACACTAACTTACATATTTTTGAGTAAGCTATTTATCATACATCGGGAATAATCCTTTTTTTTTTTTTTTAGTTGTCTATGAACAAAAGGCTTTAGTACGGTGTCTTAAAGGTGCTGTAATCAGCGGTAACCTTAAGAGAGATCTTGTGCTCTTGAAACTACCAAATTTGGAGTGAAGTCGAATCAATAAACATTGTTAAATCATCAATTTGATAGCTGTTTTGACAAGAAAAGAGAAATGAGTCATCTTCTGACTTAAAACGGCGATGTCATCCTATGGAATGACTCATATTCTGATCATCAGTGCTATTTTATGATTCCTTGAAATTAATGACAATTCGTCTCAAATGCTGAAAGGTCATTTGAAGGAAGTTAGTCATGGCGAGAACAGATTGTGGCATTAGAGACAATTTTTTTGGCACTGAAACTGTCACAGGTATCTCGGTCAATAGGATTTTGGCTTCACCTAATACCCAAGTCAGCATCAATATCGTCCTTCTCTGTAGACACTCTGTCGTATTTCCACACTTGTGGAATTTACGTTTAGTTCATGACATTTTTTTTTTTTTTAAGTATGAGATTTTTACTCACTAAACAACACCTCCCTTCTACTGGTTCACCACGACTAAGTTTCCTAGTTTTAGTTTCAAAAATATTCGCGTTGGGCCGGTAGCTTTCCAGCAAAAGCACCCGCCATTACATGCGGCTGGTCCTTTTTTTTTCTTACATAATTTACGCACTCAAGGGGTTATGAATACCCCTGCCATGTTAGCACACAGTGCGGGCGTTCGAATGGATAGATAGAGAGAAAGAAAGATTTTTGGTGTAGTGGTTTGAAGCCCAGTTGTCTATGCTTCAGAGAAACTCGGGGCATGTAAAAAGGACGTTTACTTCTAGGGAAAAGGAATAGAAAAAGGGTAGGGATTATTCAAATCCCTTGAGGAAACTGATAATATCCCCAATGCTTATCTCCGCTAGCTCTATTAGGTTGTCGAAAAAGGGTGCGCTGTCTAAAATAAATAAATATTTGGCGCAACAGCTCTTTAAGTGCCAGGGCCTAGCTTCTCGCAACCACTCATGTTGTGTGCGTTATATTTTTCACACGAATGGAAGGGACCTACAGTTTAGTGCCGTATCCGAACGGCGATTTGAGAAGCATTTTCGTGACAACAATACTCTCGGATGTTTGTCAGATGCTCGCGAGAGGTGGGAACGTGAAAAGACTTGTTGGTGTTTTCTGGGATTCGAAGTTGGAACCTCACGCGCAGTGGCCCGACACACTAACCACTTACGCCACGACGCCCAGGTGCGCTGTCTGGCCTTGCCTAAAGCCGGACACTTGCAGAGGAAGTGTAAGATTGTTTCTAGGCGTCCAGATAACTGGGGACATTTTTGTTATTTTTTGTATTTGCTTCTGATTCACAGTATTTTTTCCCCAATAACCGATGTCATAGGCAAATCATCATTAAACGAGCCAACAACTCTTCCAGCGATATGACCAAGCCACTGCCAGTGTTACGCCTTCGCAGTAGTGTTCTCACAAGCTTTTGCAATTGATCGGACTAACTTTATACAGGGTGGGCCAACTACAAGTTTCCTTTTAAAAATGCAATAAAATGAACAAAATGAAATATTTTCCATGTATTATGGCTTTATTAGTAAGAGCAAATATTCCCATTAATTATGGAATACAACGTCGTTCAAGTGGCTGCCTCGGCTGGCCTCGCAGTAGCGCATTCTATCACTCCAATTTTCCAAGACCTGGTTGATGGTTTCGGGCTGTTGCTCACGGATTGCTTGGATGATATTGGCCTTAAGTGCTTGAATCGTTTCCGGATTGTTGGCATAACATCGGTCCTTCACGGTTCCTCACAAAAAAAAGTCCAAAGGGGTCAAATCGCAACTCCGAGGCGGCCAATTGACATCGCCAAGACGGCTGATAACACGATTTGGGAATTTGGTGCGCAAAAGACCGATTGTGGCATGGGCTGCGTGGCATGGCGCGCCATCCTGCATGAACCAGAGGTCGTCCAAATCCATGTCTTCAATTTCAGTAAAAAAAAAAAAAAAAGTCGTTAACATGGCTCTGTAACGTTGTTCCCAGCCTCATTTTCGAAGAAAAATGGTCCAATGATGCCACCACTCCACAATCCGCACCAAACTGTCACTCTCTGTGGATGCATTGGCTTCTCGACAATAACGTGCGGGTTTTCCGAGCCCCAGGTGCGGCAATTTTGTTTGTTAACGTAGCCGCCGAGATGAGAATGTGCCTCGTCAGAAAAGATGATTTTTCGCCCAAAATCGTTGTCATATTCAAGCCGCTCTAAGGCCCAAACTGCGAAGCGATAACGAAGCGAATGGTCGTGCGCTTTCAATTGCTGAATCAATTGGACTGAATTCTCCTCAGGTTAGTGCGTGAAATGTTGAGCTGTTGAGATCGATGACGAGTTGATGTTCGTGACTTGAGTCTCACACTCTCGGCTACAGCAGCCGCATTCTCGTCTGTGCGCACCGTACGACGACGGGGACCATGAGTGTTGTCCACTAGCATACCAGTCTCATGAACTTTTTGCACAAACTTGCGTGCAACAGGCGCGGTGGGTGCTTCATTTCGGCCAAAACTTCTTTTAAAAAAACGCACTGTTTGGGCTACACAGCACTCACTTTGGAAATAAGTTTTCAATATTTCCCAATGTTGTTCAAGCGTAAAGCGACTCATTTCGTTCGGCGGAGGTATGATACTGACTTTCTGTCAAGATTTCGAGCGGGAAACAGCTGTCAGTGTCAAAATAACCTATGATTTAAAAAGAAATCAGTAGATGGCCCACCCGTTATAAGTATTTCATGAGAAATAAATAAATGCTTTCTGTCATCAGTATTTGATCCATGTATGTACCTTTAGCGTGGAAATTGACGACGTTACCACTACACCATTGCCAACCCCAATCGTTGTGCTAAATCGAACGGTTGCGTTCTTTGTAGTCGGCACACAAGGTTTGTCTCGTCCAGAATTTGAAGTACAATACAACGTTGTTACAATGACCATGAAGACGAATACGGAGTTTTCGAGCAAAGTTCGCCATCGACGGTAGGTACTCCTGTGTCTCTGTGGATATCATCGTTTCTGATATACCATTGGGCATTTACTATAACTCTTCACACTTTCTTTTGAAAAGATTGTAGGATATCTCTATTGTTTTGTTTTTGTTTCAAGCTCATTGCATTTCTTTTTAACGTGCAACTTCCATTTGAGTTTCGCGTCTAGTGTCATTCCTAGACGCGTCTAGTGTCATTCCTAGACACTTTGCCTCGTTTGAATACGGTATTTGTACCGCGTTGATGCAAATAAGTACCTTGTTCATATTTTTTGTAAGTAAAGTAAGGATGAGTTGATTTGGTCTCGTTGAGAGCAATGCGCCAAATCTTTGTCCATTCGCAAATTTTGTCCAAAGCTCGTTGGAGCCTTACAGTTGCTGACTGGACGGATTTATCTGTTGCTAATATAGCCGTATCGTCCGTGAACGGCAGTGCCTTCTTCTTGCAATATATCTCGAGTGTAGAATGAGAACAAGACCGGATCAAGAACACTTCCTTGCGGTACTCCGGCAGCGATTTCCTTAAATTCGAAGTATTCCGATCAGTGCTTAAGTTAGAATAGTCTGTTCGCAAGGTAGGATCTAAAATCTCATATAGCTGTTCCGGAAGAACCTGTCTTAACTTAAACTTCAAGCATTCATGTCATACCTTGTCGAAGGCTTGAGAGACGTCCAAAAAAGAGCTAGAACATATCTTTTTCTCCTCTAAGGTTTTCTCTATTTCATTATTCTATAAACCTGATCAATTGTGGAATGCTTTGTTCTGAAACCGAATTGATGGTCAGGTATCAAATGTCTTTCTTAAATGACCGATTGTCACGTTTTTCAAAAGCTTTTCAAATATCTTAGACACTATCGGCAGGAGCGATATCGGTCTGTACGATTTTTTGTCGTTTGCAGGCTTTCCGGTTTTGGAACCATTATAACATCGGCGACTTTCCATTGTCATGGAACGTATAATAATCTTAGCGCGGCATTTGCTTAATCAGGGCTTTCTTTAGCAATTCCTTGAGGATCTGTCCTTGTTATATTTAAGATTTTTATTTTTTTTTTTGTCTGGCAAAGTTCGACCATCTTTATTTTAAAGGTGTCGTAATCGTACCACAAAGGTCTTCTATTAGCGCCTGTCCGTCAATTGGCTTAAACTTTTCTTCCATGTGCACGGCAATTAAATTTGCCTTCTCTTTGTCTCCTTTTGGCCATTCGCCATTGGCGTGTGGAGAAATATTAATTCTTTATTTGTCGACATTATTCGCTTCCTCTCTCATTTAGTTAATAACCAGTAACCACCTCTTCTTGCCTACTCTTGCAGTCGTATTGTCTGTTACTCTGACATCGCGCGCCGAGGTCGATTCCATCTGCATATGGTATACCAATATGCGATCGGACTTGTGAAAGAGGCACATTCCGTATCGAAATCCCATGCAAGTGTGGAATGTGTCAATATTATCACCAGATCAATATTTTTCACATCGATACCATTGTGCGATCTTCTTCTTCTTCCTATTTCGGCCAGATTGTGATCATAACCCTTCACTGCATTTCTACTGATCCGCCTGTGGGGTTCGCCTATTTGACCTCAGAAAATATCGGCAAGCCTCCCGATTTCGTAACACTTGGTTACTGAGGCCAATCAAATGCTGGTGTCGTTGCATTTGTGTGATCCAGTCGTTTATAGGCCTGTCTCTCGTGCCTCGCAATGTCTTTGGAAAGTTCATTGATATTGCCTTTTTAAGAGTGTTCAAATGATCTGATCTGAATGATTTAAAGAACCGAGACATTATCACTCGAGTGACCCGTATAACCGAATGATCATTTGAGATATGAGTTCTATCTCTCCCCTTTGCGCTAGCTCTTGGTTATCTCTGCTTCGTAGAAAGTATGTAGGTATAGTAAATCATTCGAATGATTTCAGACGATATCTCGAGATATTGGAAGAATCGATTATAATCGATTATATCATTTGAATGCGCTCATCACTACTTTGAACATGATAACGTGAAGGCTTCCAATGATCTTCGAATTTCTTATTCAATTAAGCTTTGTCACTTCTGCCATCATGCGATGCATCTTCATCTCAGCTGCCGTTAATTTACTCTCTGTACGCACAACTGTGGTGTAGAGCCTTCCTTTCAACTAAGGCGGCATTGTTCGGTCACGATAAATAGTTTTCCCGCCACTTCATCCACCCTAGAGGAATTTTGTCTTCATCCACAAGGAGCTGGCCATGAGCGTTGTTAATGAAATTTGGCGAACTAATCTCCTGAACATTCCTCCCTTCTGGGCGGCTATTTTGAAGATGGTTGGGCTCCTGTTCTTATTGGGTCGTCGAAGCTTCTGAATAACCTGGTTACGATACTGTCGTGCGATACCTAGTGCATTTCTTACTTTCTGATTTGGCATGGACGTCTCCTTTCAATTTGATAGGTATAATCGTATCCCAAAAGTAATTTTTAAGGCTGTCAGTGGCTTTTCTTTCTCCAATAGTAACATCTCCTTAGAAATGATTAAGCGAAAAGCACGTCTATTTCCATAAAATAAAGAAACTAGAGGAGAGGAAGAAGAATACATAAACTTGTACTCTTGCAGTCGATAGAATGGGAAAGCTTGTCACATTAAATGCCTACTGGAATATACACAAAGTGGGATGTTTACGGGAATCTGGGTAATTAGCTTATTTTCTACCTGAAGCTGAGAGACTCACATTCGAGTACAATTCCTTGGAATTAGAGCCATGATAAGCGATATGTAACCCGACTCTTTACTGCGGCGCAGTGTCAGTTTCATCCGCCTCTGTACTTTCACTCGTTCTCTGCCCCCTCTCAGTCTTAGAAGAATATAACTCAGTTTACACGCTCCACAACACAGCATAGTATGCTAATGCTACTCATACTCACAGTAAACTTTCAATGTCAGTCTCTTATTCTCTTAATTTCTCTCTTTTAACTAAAATAGACATTCCTCAAGCAGTCATCACCATCGCTGTTGTTGTCGTGGTCGTTGTAGCTTCGTCATCACACCATCAATCCATCCATCTAACGATACCTATCCACAGACCGACCGTTCGAATGGCCAAGTACCTATTTCTTTCTTTTAGTTTACTTCTTGTCTCTTAACTGTTTGCACTTGGTTTCGAAACAAGTCAACAGCAGCGACAGCACGCAGTCCAATAATCGAGTGTCTACCTACTGACCAAGCGTTGTATTTCTTCTTTTTTTTTCTGTTTCTTAATTGAAAAATAAAATTGCAATCCGTGCGCGCGCGTATAGTTTCACCGCCTCGCCTTCAGCAGCAATTAACCGAAATAAAAACACACACATACCCAGACAACCACTCACTCACCGCATTCATCATTAATTTTTGTTTTCGTTCTTCATTAACCAAATATGAATTCCAGGTCAGAATAGAGTGGCGTGCAGCGCATGTACTGCAAAGAGAACCGGAAGTGTATGCTTAATGTGGTTGCAAACCTAAAAAGTCCATTCAAGACCAACTCGAGCCAGCAAACCAGTTTAAAATGCCGCAAACAGTATCATCAATTAATGATCAGCTCAGCAGGCTGGTAGCTTGTCAAGATCTTGGCGATATAACCCCGGAGCTATGCGATTTCTCGCTGGAGGAACAAAATGCCGCCAACGAGGCTCAAGGCGTTCAGCCATCAGCTGCTTCGGATTTTGTTCCAGTAATTGGCAAATCAGTGACATACATAGTAACAGTCGTGATGATCAATGATCTGGATGAAGTCCTAATGATACAAGAAGCCAAACAAAGCTGCGCCGGAAAGTGGTACCTACCCGCTGGGCGAATGGAGCCTGGAGAAACCATCAATGAAGCCGCCATACGAGAGGTATACGAGGAGACTGGACTGAATTGCGAGATGACTACCTTGGTTGGGGTCGAAACTGCTGGCGGGTCATGGGTTCGATTTCTGCTCACAGGTCGGGTCATAAGTGGAACCCTAAAGACACCCGATCAGGCTGACCGTGAATCTCTTCAGGCGAAATGGTTTGACGACATCAGTGACCTAACTCTGCGCGCCAATGACATTTTGAATCTCATAAAAATGACACGAGCCTACAAGGCTCGCACTCAGTCCCCAGCGCTCTGGCACTCGGACATGATGCCCATAAAGTACTCCCATCACAAGAACTACTTGCGAATCGTGGCGGTAATACGCAAACGAGCCACAAACACGCTCAACGTCCTGGTTAGCGAGAGGAATGTCCATCACTTGCCCACAGTCGAGGTGCACCCTGCACGCAGCCTCCACTCTACTTTGAGGAAATTCATGATCGAGCTGTTCGGAGCTGAACTTCCACAACATCGTCCACACGGACTGCTGACTGTGGAACACTGTCCCGCTGCTCTCCCCCACACAACAGATGGCTTCTGCCTGACCCTGCTAGTGGTCTTTCGTCCACCCGTGGAAGAAGTGGCCGTTATCGGGAAGGCCGTTTGGCAAGAGATGAGTCAAGAGCTGGAGGACAAAATCGGAAGGATGGTCGGCAGCACTCATTCCACATTGCCGCTGAACGTTATCAGATAATCAGTGGACACAGCACAAACACAACCAATAATTATTTTTTGTTTAATCTCTCTTTGTTGTCTCAAATCCAAAAACCCGTAGATATTCTGTAAATATTGACAATTTATGCAAATCTATTTATTTATTTTTTTGTTTATACATAATATTTTGTTTTGCCGTGACATTGTGTAACTTTTGTATGTGTTTTCTCATTTTATTCATAAAAATTTGTTTAGTTAAAAATTTTTGAATTTAACGACCATAACCTTGTGCATTCTTTGTTCTCTATTAATCTCTCTTTTTGTTTTGTTATTGTTGAAAGGTGTGAACTTACACAGAAGAGTATATTCAAACGGTATACGTATTATTTAAATAGTATTTATATATTTTTTTATTCGCATGCTGGAAACATAGGTGTTGGCGCGAATTTTAATTTTAAAATAAAATAAAGATTTTAAATAAAATTAAAATATATTTAGTAAAATTATGAGAGCTTGCATTTGTTTGTTTTACTTGCATCTCATTCGTTACTGAACAACTCGAATGACAAGGCTAGAAGTTGAATTGCGTGTAAGTATCTGTAAGTCTTATAATTAATGTAACAGACGAGTTTTTTTTAACCTGCTCAGCACGATTTGATTAGTCGATTAATGTGAGATAAAATAAAAAGTAATTGTTTTAAATTTAACTTCAGAAAGGCCTTGAGATGTCTTATCCGGTACGCAAGTTGTGCATTTAATGGCATTCACAAAAGACGACATGTTCTCTGCTAAACAGGAGCAGCATTTAAAATGTTCAACAGGCTGCAACCAAGTCTTACTTACTTAGGTGGCGCTACAGTCCGGGGTGTACCTGGGCCTCAACCAACAAACCTCTCCAGCCAGCTGCCTCCAGGCGCCACCTACCGCGAGGTAGGTAAATAAGACCAAGTCTTATTTATGAAAAAAGGTCGCAAAGTAAGAATTTACCTATGTAACATACTAATTTTCACCTCATCTGATGAGTGAGGATAAGCTGAAATGGGCGGTGGACAGTTTCGTATCTTTCAAATCCCCGGGAGCGGACGGTATTTTGCTGTCACACCTCCAGACGGTCTTCAACATTGTATGGCAGAATCTTTCTTGTATTCTAATCGGGTGTCTCGTGCTCGAAACAACGCCAACTGCCCGGACCGAGCAGGCAAGGCATCGCACAACCTCCCAAAGCACCTTAGACCAATCAGTCCAACGTCCTTCCTTCTCAAGATTCTGAAAATAATCCTGGACTTACACATCAAGGCCAACATTGATGGCAAATCTGTTAAAACGTTCGTCATTCATCCCATCGAAAAATCACTCTCAATCAAAGAGTATACCCTGCCATTTCTGGACATAGAGGGAGCTTTCAACAGCGTTGAATAGCCCTTCTTCTTCTTCTTCTTCCTATTTCGGCGAGGTTATGATGATCCGAAAACAAGGGATCATAACCCTCCCACTTCACCGCATTTCTGCTGATCCACCTGAGGGGTTCGCCTTCGATTGCCCTACATAGGCTTAACATCTGCGAACCCATCTGTTGCTTCATAGAGCATATGCTAAAGAGCAGGGTAATAACAGCATCCTTCAAAAGCAGCACTGTCAAACGGCATGCATATCGAGGCACCCCTCAAATGGGTGTACTGTCTCCACTACTATGAAATTTAATGCTCAACGAAGCCCTACTGAAAATCGAAAATTGCCTACGCAGATGATGTTGCTATCCGGCAAATACCCGCTGACACTGGCCGATATAATGCAGTCTTCTCTTAACGAACTGCTCAGACCGACAAATGCGGCTTCTCCCTTAACCCGACGAAGACTAAGCTAGTTCTATTTACAAGAAAACACAAACTCTTCGACTTCACTCCGCCCAAAATAAGAGGATCCGCTCTTAAACTTTCAAATAGCGCTAGCTATTTAGGCCTAAAGCTTAGCCGCAAGCTAGGAAAATGTCGTCGAAAGTGCCAGAAAATCGCTAACGGCGCTATACATCTGCAAGAAGGCATTAGGCTCCACTTGGTGCCTACAACCAAGCATCATGCACTGGCTACACACGTCGGTAGTAATACCCATTCTTATGTATGGAATACTGGTATGGTGACCCGTTCTGAAGAAGAAGTGCAGCCTATCCATAATGGAAAAAATTCAACGAGTTGCACGTCTCAGTATTACCTCAGCAGTAAGAACATTTCCAAACTATGCGCCACATTCTTCCGACATCGTCAGTAAGCATTCAGCTATCAGCTCGACAATAGGACTGAGAGGCTCCAAGCAATGGAAAGAGCAACACGCGGGGAACGCCAAAATAGTGTCAATGCACCGTCGTCTTCCCACTTCCACTTACCACCTCCCCACTGAATATAACTTCAACAGGGGCTACATGGACTCAATACCGAACAGAGCTGAGTGGCAACGCCATGCCCTATACAATGAATCGCTGTCAATTTTCACGGACGGGTCTAAAACCAAGGACGGAGACGGTGCCGGAATTTTTTTTAGAAGACCTGGACATACACCTTTCTTTTAATCTTCCTTTGGGGAGAACTCAGACACATTGCTAGAAACCGTACACGATGGCGCGTAGGCGTAGTAGAAGCCCTAGGACCCACAAGGTCCCTCGCATCCAGCACTACACGATCGAAAGCAGTGAAAGACTATATTACATGACTATAACAAATTTAGGTTCATCGGACTCCTGAAACACAAGAGAGGAACCCTCTCCAAAATAACAAACGTTTTCACCGGACACTGGGTCATAAGATGACATCTGCAGATGCTGTAGGGATGAAGAGGAAAAAGAAACCATGATTCGCCTCCTATGCGCTTGTGCTGCGCTCGCCAAGGCCACCTTGGGTGAATAATATTTCCACGATCTCGGCAACGCCTGCACTACTAAAATGAACTCATACATTAGGACTCAACGTGAAAAATACCAATCTTCTACTTTTTCTCGTATAGAGCATACAGAAGTTCCTAGTGTGTACTTAAAAGAAAAATCGACCTCAAAGCAAGAGAGTTGATCAACTCCGAATGGATTGCTAGAGGCTACTGTGTCATATCTCGGAGTTTATGGCCGGTACTGAACAAGAACCAAAAGCCTGATTCAATGAATGATGAATAAAAAAGAAGTGCACATCTTGATAGGTTCACTTACAGGGCACTGCGCGATAGGGGAAATGGCCATAATACTAGGCGTTAACTCACCCGACCACTGTAGAAGCTGCCAAGATATAGAGGAGATAGAAACCATCAAACACTTGTTATGTTATTACCCAAATCTACAAAACCGCCACCTACACGACATGGGTAATAGGTTTTTTGATGAACTAAGTGATCTTGTGCTCATGTTCCACTAAAGAACATGATACGATTCATAACGAGCTCAGGTTGGTTCGCTACTGGACCGACCGAAAGATAAAGAACTTTTACAGATTCCACAAACAAAAACAGAAGCAATAGACCATTTGGCACCCGTGAGAAGCTCTCTGGTGCACTTCCCTCCAAGGCATTCGAAGAAATTTATTATTTTCTCAAAGTCATTCTAACAATGAGCAAACTTCATAATTGGACATTGCTCTCTCAATTGGCATCTCAAGAAAATGCAGTCTCTAGTATGTGATTGCCCGGCCATAGCCCTTTTAAGGATAAAGTACTTTAATAAAGACTTTATATCACCTTCTGATGTGTCACCTCTTCCTCAGCTCGAACTATCCTTAGCTTCATCAATGAACTATATTTCAGCTGAGAACTACTTCATGAACAACCAAGGAGAGGACAGCACAAAAAATCTCTTAAGGTTGTAGTGCTTCATCTGTCATTGTTTGCCCAGGCACCCCTTCTTTAAAAAAAAAAAAATAAATTATAAATAAATGTATATATGTCCGGACAATAGAGGTCAAATTCTTATAAAATGTCTGCGAACAAACTTCGGAGGATATTAGAGGTTGCCTGGGGTTATCGGAGTTTCGGATAAAACAGGTTCAAGTTGGACTAGGATCAGTCGATTTTGTCTCGGGATACAAACCTACATACCCCAGATATGAAGTCTGAAGTAAATCACAGATCAACTGTCCCCTACGCGTAACACTGTACTACTCTATTCTGGAAGACCATCGGAATATGGAGTCGGACTACTGCTAACAACCACAGCACGCAAGGGCCTAATTTTCTGGCAGCCTCGTGGTAATAGGATTTTGACGGCCAGATTCCGGACTAGAGTACGACGCGTCACCAACATACAGTGTTACGCCCCAACGAATAGTTCGTCTGAGTACGAAAAGGAGAACTTCTACAACCTCTTAAGTGCCGTCTTCAACACAACACCAAATGGAGACATTGTCATAGTGATGGGGGATTTGAATGCCAAGGTAGGCAACGACAACGAAGGGCTCAAACATGTAATCGGGAAGCATGGACTAGGCAACCGCAATGACAATGGCGAAAGGAAAGGAAAAGAATTTCTGCAATGCCAACCGCCTTGTGATAGGTGGCACCATGTTTGAGCACAAGACCTGCCACAAAGTCAGCTGGGTTTCCACTGACAGGCAAGCAACCTCCAACCAAATTGACCATTTTGCTATCAGCCGCCGCTTTAGAAGTAGTCTCCTGGACGTCCGAAACAGGCGAGGGGCAGATGTGGGGATAGTACGTGATCACCATCTTGTGATAGCTACCCTCCAACTACGCACTGCTGCAGTTCGAAGATCCCAGGACAACACAAGAATGCCCAGGTTCAACATCGATAGACATAGTGACATCTCAGTGCGCCAACAATTAAGGGTGCACTTTTCGCAAGGTGTGGAAGCAATCAGCAGCTCTATGCCCGCAACCATCCAAGACCATTGGTGTGCTGTGAAAAATGTTTTTACATCTTGTGCTGAAAGAATTGTCGGTCCATCGCAGGAAAGACATAGGGCGTGGCTTTCCGAGGACACCTGGAGACGGATTGACGAACGAAAACAGCTGAAAGCTCGCGTTGCAGCTACCCCAGCAGCAGGGAGAAGCGAGCTAGAGTCCCTATATCGCATGAAGATGAGAGAAGTTCAGCGTAGCGTGCGACGTGACAAGCGCAACTACATCAACGTGCTGGCTACAGAAGCAGAAGAAGCTGCACGGAGGTGCGACAGCAGGACCGTCTGCAGAATCACGAAAGAGCTGGCAGGTGGTCGCAGCTCCAGCCAACCCCGTGAAACACCTAGACGGCTCCTTGCTCGTTTCGGATGAGGACCAGCTCAAGAGATGGAAAGAGCATTTTGCTACGGTTTTGAACCGTGTACTCGCTAGCGATATGCTGCCAAATCAAACTGAGATGCCCTAGGTGAGAAGTTCCCGAATTCACACCACGACTCCCAGTAAAGATGAGATCATTACCGCGATCAAGGCACTCAAAACCAACAAGGCGGTAGGACCTGACGGTATTCCAGCAGAGCTCTTACGAGCAGCACCAACAGCATCGGCTGCGCCTCTGCTTCCACTTATAGAGAGAACTTGGGAAGCTGAGAGCTTTCCTAACGAGTGGAAAAAGGGAATGATCGTCAAGCTCCCTAAGAAAGGAAATTTAATGGAGTGCGGAAACTGGAGGGGTATCCGCGTGCTGCCTGCTGTAGCTAAGATAAAAGCTAAAACCATCCTGGAGCGAATCAAACAGCATCTCGAAGACACACTCTTTTTTTTTTTTTTCTTTATCAAGAATTGTAATTTCAAAAATTGTTTATAATAAAGTAAATCTTGAATCTTGAAATAAAAAAAAAAACTGTAATCGCTCGATGCCGAACAAGCAGGTTTCCGCTCTGGATCCTCCTGTGTCTTCCACATCAACACCCTGCGGATTATCATCGAACAGTGCGTTGAATATCGATCGCCACTGCACCTGCTGTTCATCGATTGTGAGAAGGCGTTCGATAGTGTCAACAGGGAGTTTATTTGACGTGCCTTACGCAGGAGAGGTATTCCCGATAAACAAATTGCTATTATCAAAGCTACATATAAAGGCTCCAAATGTCACGTTCTGCACAGGGGAAGGTTGTCTGAGGAATTTGAGATCCAAAGTGGGGTAAGACAAGGCTGTATCCTTTCACCAATATATTTCCTATTGGTGATTAACGATGTGCTTCATGCAGCTTTGTCGACGGGAAACGGAGGAATTCGATGGACTGAAACATCTTGACTGTCCATCTTGTCTTGTGGGCGCCGTGGCGTAAGTGGTTAGTGTGTCGGATCACTACGCATGAGGTTCCAAGTTCGAATCCTACAAAACACCAAAAAGTTTTTTCACGGTCCCACCTCTCGCGAGCGTCTGACAAACATCCGAGAGTATTGTTGTCTCGAAAAAGCTTCTCAAAATCGCCGTTCGGATACGGCACTAAAAAACTGTAGGTCCCTTCCATTCGTGTGAAAAATATAACGCACACAACATGAGTGGTTGCGAGAAGCTAGGCCCTGGCACTTAAAGAGCTGTTGCGCCAAATAATTAATTAAATAAACATCTTGACTGCGTTGACGATGTATGCTTACTCTCCCACAGAATTGTGGACCTCCAACAAATGACAGCAGATTCCAGCCTTGGAAATAACTCATCGGCTCAAATATGCATTGCTGGACAACCGGTAGAAAGAGTAGAGGATTTCCAGTATCTTGGGAGTATTGTCTCGACCGATGGTGGAACCGAACTTGATATAGCCAACAGGATCGCCAAAGCAAAGTCCGCGTTCGGGATGTTGTCCAAAATACGGCGAAGCAATGCAATCACTTTGAACACCAAGGTGAGACTGTTCTGCTCCAACGTTGAATCCGTGCTGTTATATAGTTGCAGCACGTGGAGAGTGACCACTACTATCACCTGAAAGCTGCAAATGTTTGTTAATAGATGCCTGCGCAATATCTTAAGGATTTTCTGGCCCATTCGTATCTCTAACGAACACCTTTACGAGAGAACGGGTCAGGAACCAATAGGCAGAACCATCCAACGGCGGAAGTGGCAGTGGATTGGTCACACGTTCCGAAAGGGTGACAGTTCCATAGCGAACCATGCTATGCAATGGAACCCTCTAACTCAGGATGGCAGAAGACCTGGCGGTCCGACGAGAACATGGCGCAGAACAGTCGAGAAAGAGGCACGGCAGTTAGGGAAAAGTTGGGGAGAATTCAGACATATTGCCAGAAACCGTACACGATGGCGCGTAGTCGTAGTAGAGGCTATAGGACCCACAAAGGGATACAGGACATAAGTAAAAAGTAAGTAACATATCAAAAGACTTGGCCTCTTCTCCAGCGACTTCTGCAGAAGCTGTAGGGACAACGAAGAGGAGGAGGAAATCATCCTTCACCTCCTATGCACATGTCCCGCTCTATCGCGTAAAAGAATGATCCATCTAGGGGCCCCTTTCTTATTGACTTCGGTGATTTGACGTCCTTAGCATCAAGAGCATTCAACGCTTTATCAGAAGCTCTGATCCCAGCAGAGTGGTCTAATGTTAAATCCATAGAATCACAATCGACCTTTACTATGCTAAGTGTGTCTGCACTATCGTGCAGACAGGCAGCCTAACATGACCTATCTTCTAAGTAACAAAGTGGGCATGGTCATATAAACCGTTTGAAAGAATTGTAGAGAAAGTCGATCCCTGCATATATTCTTAACACTTTGATTTCCAGCAAAAATAGTGAAAAAAATGCATTTCCCAAAATATGGGCGGTCTGATGGTGAATTTGAGATATGGAAGCAAATAATGAATCTTAGTTTTTCACACTCTTTTAATACTATAAAAGCCGTTATAAGCTTCACACGAACATTTTACAAACTAGTATATAACTTAGAAGTAGCTTAGAGCCAGTATTGTTACGAACAAAGTTTCAAGTGCTTGGTAGTCGATCCTCTTTAAAGTTATTGTTGCGATATATCGTCTGGAGTATGTCAAAACCACAATTGTGCAAACATTATTTTGAGCAAACACTGTTTTAATGTTTGACTGTTCACTTTTAAATTTGCCACATTCGTGGTTTCAGTAAATTCTTAATTTTCCAATTTTAAACTCTTTGGCACTTAAGTCAAAATAAAAAAGCACATTTGTGGTTTTGACATACACCCGACGACATGCATGGCCATAGAACTTCATGAATGCCACTATTGTTGAGAATGCAGTAGAACTGGCTGAAAAAAGCTCATATTTCGTACTGGTAGCTTA
This sequence comes from Brachypalpus laphriformis, assembly GCA_945910035.1. Taxonomy (NCBI): domain Eukaryota; kingdom Metazoa; phylum Arthropoda; class Insecta; order Diptera; family Syrphidae; genus Brachypalpus; species Brachypalpus laphriformis. Next base: position 14,344,869 of record OX246754.1, on the reverse strand, counting down.
GTGTGATGGTTCAGCGTTATATAAATACGGCTTGAATTTATATAATAATTTGAAACTAATTAATTTCACTATTTCGGCCAATATTTATCCAGCAGCTCCATAAACGTATCATAGATCATGAACGTGGATGCGACATCCAAGCAAACACGAAACAGTCTAGGTACAGTACCTCTGTAATATGCCTTCATACCTTCGTACTTATAGATCTTTATAGCACAATCTAAGGTCGATTTGTATTTATGGGAATCGAAACTTTGCATGCGAGTTTTTAAAACGTCGATTGGATTATTGCCCAAGGTCGAAACCGCACCAGCAACAATACCCATCAAACCAATCATTAGTTTGGGTATTTTCTTTTCGCGATCATTGCCCTTATACAAGTCTCTAAGATTCTCCATGACCAAGAAACGTAGCGCTTGATTGGTACCCTGTTTCATAACGGTTGCCGTTGGAGCTTTATAAAGTCCGCCCCAGCCTTAAAAAACAGAAAAACAAATGATTCATAACTTTCACAAATACTGATGATGCAATATGACAATCCTTACCGTCGGCTTTAACAATTAATCCAACACCATGAATGAGTCCTTTAAATCTTGGGGAAGGACTTAACATGTCGTTAATGAATTTTACTTTTATTGTTTCCGTTGGGGTTACCGCGACAAGTGCTTCACAAGTTCCAGCTCCCAAGCCACAAAAAAATTTTCCAGCATTACTGAGGTGTCCTCTTTCATCTTCCATGTGTTCACGCATGTTTTCGAAAACGAAAAACCTATAAAAAAGTGACAACTCAGCTCACCTAATGGGCCTGAGTGGACCAACCTTACGGCAATTTTTGGTATGCTTCCGTATAGAAGAACAGGAAAACCACGGTATAAATGGAATACACCATTTTCCTTGACTGTTTTTGCGAAGCAGTGCCATGCTCCCGTGTATTTTCGGGGCTTTGCTGAAATATAAAATTATTCGATACAAAATTGAATGAATGGCTTCATTCAAGACATAGGCTATATATTGTTTCAGAAAGCCGTCGCAAGCTTTACCTACCCATCTCATCCAATTGCATCAAAGTTTTAATGAACTCCGTGGGATATGTGATGAAAATTGCCAATCCACCCGTAATGCCACCGGCGACAATATGCCTTAAAGCAGTAGATGGTGGTCCTTTTGGTGGTGGGTCTTCTTTTGGTTTTGGAGAAAGTTGGCCGGGTCGTTCGAGTTTTTTTTTTAACATAATTATATTGTTTACCTAAAATTTAAATTTGACGTATAATTTATTGGCAGCAAATTAAACCTTACTAAACGTAAAAGAAAAAGTGAGAACTTATCAAAAGCTTTTCCAAAGTGGATAGACTTAAGCCCGTTTCACATGTGCCCGCCTTCAGATATACTAAACGAGCGCCGGATATTGGGCATTAATTATGCCGAAATGTATAGAAATATACTAGCAGACCCGTGCTCGCGCTGCTTCGCAAGGTTCTTCGACAACTTTTGTTGACTATAATATTAAAATTGTAGTAGGTACACAAAATTAAAAACTTATCGATTATATGCCCTCTGGAGGCTCTTTATAATAGTCAAACCTAAGAAAATATTGTTTTGGCAATACCGGTCAACCTTTAACTAGTTAAAACTATAAAAGGGGTTATCCTCGCTTTGTTTTACATCTAAGAGGGGAAATCCCCGCTTTGTCTTTTATCTAAAAATGGTAATCCTCGTTATGTTTTAAATCAAAAAAGTGTAATCCCCGCTTTGCAGCGCACTAAGCAGCAAGGACACCAATCGTTCACCTGCATTAAGTCGACAAAGTAAAATAGAGTTGTATTTTACTGAGACTAAATAAAGTGATATGTTGTAAAGATAAAAATGAAAAAGAATAAAGAAATAAAATCTCAGATGTGGAGCTACCACGAAATAAAAGAATTTAAATATATTTTTTTTTTTTTTTGTCGGGATAGGAAACACTCGACTGGAGCACTCAGACACAACTGGTCTATTGTACTGCCAGAGAGCAAACCCTGATTTACCCATTTTACTGGAATTTCCTTGACTTTCGAAGAAAGCCAAGAAAGCACTTCAGTGATGAGGAGCTTACAGTACCAGCACTCACCACATCCGCACCGAAGATCTGCCACCTGATACGAGCAAAGGCCGGACACTCACAGAGATAATGTTCCGCGGTGTCGTCGCTCTCTCCACAAGCGTCGCAGATTGTAGTGTCACTTAAGCCTAACACGTTAAGGTGCTTGGCAAAAGCGAAGTGGCCTGTCAAGACGCCGATAAGTTGTCTACAGTCTTTTCTGCTGAGAGACAGCAAGAATGCCGCTGATTTCTTACAGACGTCCGGGAGCATGCGTTTAGTCAACCTGCAACCTGGAGAGTCATGCCACACACAATTGTGCTCGTGAGAGACCCAATCGTCAATGGAAGCCCTAACCGAGGACGCTGGAAGACCCAACGCGGGTTCGGGACCTGAGAAAGCCTCCTCTGAACCTTGTCTAGCAATCTCATCGGAGATCTCGTTCCCCAAGATCCCAGTGTGACCTGGGACCCAGATAAGAGACAGAGAATTCAGCCTTGCGACCGAGTTAAAAGAGTTTTTGGTTTCACGAACTATTTTGGAAGTGGTTAAAGGGTTAAGCAAGGCCTTAAGCGCAGCCTGACTGTCACTACAGACACAAATGCTACGTCCCTTACACCTGTTCTTCACAACATAGTTCATGGCCATTAGGATTGCATAAGTTTCCGCTTGGAAAACAGACGCATATTTGCCTAACGAGAAGTGAAGTCTAGTGTTGTCGACTTCCACGAAGACACCAGCGCCAGACCCTTGACTGGTTTTGGAACCGTCCGTGAAAATACGACTACATTCCATTCCCGGCTCAGACTCTGACCGAAGCCAGTCCTGGACACAAGGAAAGTCGACTCTGAATTTGCACATCAGCTGGAGTTCTCGTGTCATTGCATCAGACGGCATATCCATAAGACAGGAGTCGTAAGATAAGTGTCGCGCAAGTTCATCAAAGTTCCAGTGTGGAGTATACCAAAAACCGCCTCGCCTAAGACGATGGATGGCTTTGATAGTGCAACCCATGATATAAGTATCAAGGGGAGGTAAGTTCAGCAAAGCGTCTAGAGCAGAGCCAGGCGTACTCGGGAAAGCTCCCGAGCAGCCGAGACAAGCCGTTCTTTGGAGTTTCGCACAAAAGGCAACCACATATTTACGCGAGAGCCCCTTCCACCAAACAACCGACGCATATGCGAGGAATGGTCTTATCATAGCCGTGTAGATCCAGAGAACCTTATTCGGTGATAAGCCCCAAGTCTTCCCAAAAGCACCCTTACACTGCCAGAAGACTGAGAGCTCCTTGGATGTTTTCGACTCGACGTGTTTGGACCAATGAAGTTTCTTATCTAAAATCACTCCCAGATATTTGGCTTCATTGGAAATGCGAATGGTGACGCCTTTTAGTACTGTCTGAGTCAGACCGGTCAAAATCCTCCTTCTCGTAAAAAGAACAACCTCAGTTTTAAGAGGATTCACCGAAAGCCCACTCCTAGTACACCATTCATCGATCATGTCCAGAGCCGCCTGCGCGTTAGCACAGACCGTCGCCAGGCATGGCCTGACAGAAAGTACGGCGACATCATCCGCATATGCCTAAGCGTAGACGTTAGAACTATTTAGAGTGTTCAACAGAGAGTCGTCAACCATGCACCATAACAGTGGAGACAGAACGCCACCTTGCGGACAGCCCCTGTTTACCCCTGTCATAACATATTGGCCACAATCCGCATCCACTACCAAAGTTCTATTCATTAGCATTGCTTTAATCCACAACACTAATGTTTCATCTACCCCGTGTTGTCTGGCAGAGTCGCACATGTAGTCAAAAGTCGCATTGTCAAAAGCACCCTCAATGTCGATGAAGATACCCATCGCGTATTCTCTCCTATTAAGCGCGCATTCAATTCTGGCCACTAGATTTTGAAGTGCGGTCTCACAGGATTTCCCACGCTGATAGGCATGCTGCATCTCCGATAGAGGATGCAGTTTCAAAGCAACTTTGCGCACGTGAAATTCTACCAGTCTCTCCATACTTTTCAGTAAGAAGGATGTCAAACTTATAGGTCTGAAACTCTTGGGGAGCGAATAGTCTTCCTTATCAATTTTCGGTATGAAAGCTACTCTGACTGTCCGCCAAGGTGTAGGAATATATGCCAGCGCCAAGCCAGCGGTGAAAATTCTTTTCAGAGTTGGCAATAGCTGATCTATACCCTGTTGCAGCATAGCTGGATATATTCCATCGGTGCCAGGCGATTTGAAACCATCAAAAGATGCCACAGCATATTTGATGGCCTCATCTGTTACCACGGCTGATGCAATATACCAGCTGCGCCGAGTTTTCTGACTTAGATCAAACTCAGCCTGGGTAAGCGGGCCAAGCTGCGACCTAGTGATTATCCGATTGCCAGGAAAGTGAGTCTCCAGCAGAAGACTAAAAGTTTCCGCTTTCGTCTCAGTAAACTTGCCATCAGATTTTCTCAGTGACTCCGGTTTGGTCGGCTTGCCCCTTTTGAGAACATTAACCAACCTGCTGGTTTCACCGAGTGTCTCGATCTTTTCACAAAAATTTCTATAAGAAGCACTTTTCGACAACCGAATTAACTTCTTGTAGTCTTTTTGCTTCGATCTAAAAAGATTCCAGTCACCTTCTAAATTTGTCTTGAGTGACCTATTTAGAAGTTTTCTGGATTCTTTCCTAAGTCGCTGCAGTTCCGGGCACCACCAGGGAACCGGAGTTCTGCAGGGGGTTTTTGTCAATGGGCACGTCAGTTCAAAACAGCTGGTATGGACACTAGTCAGGTTTTGAACAGCATCCTCAACCTTTCGTTTCGTTCTGAGTTTAGTTGGAGTTTTGACAGATCTGTCTAGCTCTTCCCTAAACCGCACCCAGTTGGTTTTCCTCGGATTCCTCCTCTCCTGCAAAGTTATGGCCTCGCATTCGATTTGGAAAACGATGTATCTATGGTCTGACAAGGACACCTCCGGCAGTACCCTCCAGTTAGTAATTGACTTGAAATACCTATTAGATAAAGAAAAATCAATTACCTCCTGCCTCCTTGCCGTAACAAAAGTTGACTGGGAGCCAATATTGTTAATTACCATGCCAGACGATAGTATAAAGTCTAGGAGATGGATTCCTCATGTGTTACATTTGCTGCTGCCCCAGACTGTATTCTGAGCATTCGCGTCGCAACACATGACTAGTCCCATCTCCCGAGTGTCACAGTACTTTATGAGTTCGGCAACCGCCTTCGGTGGTGGAGGCATTACCGAATCATAAGGGAAGTAAGCCGACGCAACGACGAAGGTTTTCCAACTTCCGATCGTTTCGTAGCTTACAGATGCAGCAACCAGGTCCTGTCCACAAAATTGTCCAAGCTTGGTTACTGAGAGGAAATTCGGCACAATGAGACAAGCTCTCGGTCTTTCAGATCGCTCGTCACATAGCACCGTTACTACACGAACACCCCCAAAACCACATATGCGCTTGTTCCGCACGTATGGCTCCTGGATAGATGTTATGTGGGGTTTTGTACGCACCACGGAAAGTCTGCTACTTAAGAGAGCGGTAGCAGCCTTTGAGTGGTGGAGGTTTATCTGCGAAAATATCAAAGATATAGTCGCAGTTTTATTAGCAGAACGGCGCGCACCAGGTGCGCACATGCTTCCGGCGAGGCGTGCGCCCCTACCCGTGGCATTGCTTGCGTCAGCCATTTTCTGTCCGCTAGTGCTGGGACCTTAAGGGGTAACAGCACCAGTATCCACCAGATTTTGTGCGCAGATAACGCCACCGGTAAGAGTGTGCCCGGCAGAAGAGCGCGCATCAGATGCGCACACGGTTCCACTAAGAAGAGCAGGCGAAACTTGTTCCATCAGATTGGACCTGTTCGAGCCGACCGAAAAGGAGCCAGCGTTAGGTCTGAGGGATTGATCGGCTCCAGTTGGAATACTTTCTGCCGACCTAGGCTTCTTTCCTGTCGCTACTGAAGGATGACTGCTTTCGGCGCTTGCGCCTTCACGCTGACTCTGCAGCCTCTTTGCACCGCGCCATCGCCGCCTTCCTTCTTCTCCTTTTCAATTGACTCTTAGTCAGGAGCCCATCGGAGTGCGCCGCTTCGGGAGCTCGTTCAGCCTTATTGGTTTCCCGAGTCAAACCGTCACCGACACAACTTCGACCAGCTACCCTTCTATTGAGACAAAGATTAGACGTTCCAGCCGAAGCCTTTCCGCCACTTTCTTTGCCATTCCAGCCCAGTCTACCAATCGAGTCTGAGACAGAGCTGCAGGAGTCTTCTGAAACAAGCGTCGCTACTACTTCTGATTCAACGCCAGAGGCGGGGGGTAAAAGTATGGTGGTTGGGACCTCCAGAATCCTCGTCCCGGCCGTAGTCAAAAAGACCACGGGTGGATTATCGTTTTCACGAGTACCACCTGGAGTAGATACCGTACAAGTTTCTTCCATCATACCTTCAACAGGTTTTGCGTCACAGTCAAGACGTCTTCAGCCTTTAGTTCGATGTCTCACCTGGGGTCCTTTCGGACCCTTAGGGTCATTGACTCTTAAGCCGTTCCGCCACGTCAAGGCAGCTGAAGAACGGGAACGGATTTAAATATATAGTATAAGCCTATCGTATCCAAAATAATTGTAAGAAAATCAGGTATTATAGAAGCTTTTACACATGTATGTGCAATATATTAATTTCATTTCCTATATATTAATACGTGAACACGAAATTGATCGTACGTTTTTCTAGTATTTATTTTAAAAGGAGGGGGATGAAACGTATATCATTCGAAAGGTACTGTGCCATAGATGTGCAGAAAAGAAAAATCATGTTTGTTTATTTCACCTCGGTCGAATTTCGATCATACGCGATACTAGTTTAATTTAATGCTTCGAGATAGACAATGGCAACACTCAACATTGATGTGTGCAGGAAAACATCTACTGAAAATGGAAGAATACGGCACAACCCTTATCTTATATACTTACTTAATTACTTAGGTGGCGCTACAGTTCGGAGTGAACCTGGGCCTCAACCAACAAGCCTCTTCATTTAGCTCGGTCTTTAGCTAATTGCCTCCAGTTGCGCACTCCAAGTTGGTCGAGGTCCCCTTGAACTTATGCGCGTCACCTACGGCGATGATTCCCTCTACTGCGTCGTCCCTCGGGGTTAGATTCGAAGACTCTGCGGGCCGGAGCGTTGGTGTCCATTCGCTCTACATGTCCTAGCCATCTCAGACGTCCAATACGCAGATTTTTGACTAGGTCGATGTCGCTGTACAGCTCGTATAGTTCGTGATTGAATCTTCTCCTCCAAAACCCGTCAACGCAAACGGGACCGAAAATCTTACGAAGAATTTTTCTCTCGAAGCGACCAATGATATCTTCATCCTCTTTTAATAAAGTCCATGTTTCATCGCCGTAAAGCAGGACTGGGATGATCAAGGTCTTATATAGAGTCTCCTTAGTTGTTCGAGATAGGGCTTTATTGTTGAATTGCCTTATAAGCCCAAAAAAACACCGATTGGGAAGAGTTATTCTTCGATTGATTTCTGCACTGATTTTGTTTTTCGAGTTTATAGCAGAGCCAAGGTAGACAAAGTCCCTTACTACCTCGAAGTTATAGCTGCCCACGGTGACGTTTTGTCCAATTCGTCGGTGTTGGTTTTCCCTTCTTGTTGACAGCATATACTTGGTTTTGCCCTCGTTTATCGCCAAACCCATTTTGGCCGCTTCCGCCTCAATGCTTGCAAAAGCACCGGTGACAGCCCTCATGTAACGATCAACCAAATTGATCATATTGCGATCGACGCAAGGCATGCCTCCAGTATTCCGGATGTCCGGACCTTCCGAGCGGCCAACATAGACTCGGATCATTACCTTGTTGTAGCCAAGGTACGAATGCGGATATCCCAATCTGAGCAACAAAGAAGAATTACTGTGAGAAAATTTAACGTCGAAAAGCTACAATCGCAAGAGACCGCCAGACTCTTCGCTGAACGCGTATCCCGAAATCTCTCAATCACCTCTATGCCGTCAGCATTAAGTGCCGAAGACCAGTGGCAACGCTGCCAACATGCCATCAGAAACGCCACGACTGATGTGCTGGGTCTCGCTCGCCCACCACCGCGAAACCCCTGGTTTGACGAAGAATGCCGGCGAGTGCACGCAGCAAAACAAGAGGCATACAAAGCGGCGCTGGAAAGGAAGACGAGAGTTGCTCGTGAGCTCTACGAGCAAAGGAGACGGGAAGAACATCGGCTTCTCCAAAAGAAGAAGAAAGAGCATGAGAAGCACGCGTTTTAGAATATCGAGAGCTTGTACTCCAGGAACAATGTACGGAAGTTTTACCAAAAGGTAAAAAGAACGTATCAGAGAAGTAATACCCGTGCAGAAACCTGTAGAGATGAAAATGGAAACCTCGTAGTAGAATCACAGTCGGTGCTGAGGATATGGAAAAACTACTTCTGCAGACTGTATAATGGCGACGAAGACCAACATCCCGCTGTCAGGCAGAATGTACCATTCAACATAGACGATGATAACCAAAATTTCCGTCCACCTGACCAAAACGAAGTGAGGATACCAATATCCAAACTAAAATCCAATAAGGCTGCTGGACCTGACGGCTTACCGGCCGAACTTTTCAAGGCAGCTGGGGATGAATTGGTAAAGTGCATACATCAACTCATCTCTAAGATTTGGTCAGACGAGTGTATGCCTGATGAATGGAACCTCAGCATCGTTTGCCCGATCCACAAGACAGGAGACCCCTTCAACTGCGCCAGGGGCATCAGTCTCTTCAACATCGCATACAAGATCTTTTCTGCGATATTGTGTGAACGCCTGAAATCTTTTATCAACAGCCTGATTGGACCCTATCAGTGCGGTTTCAGGCCAGGAAAGTCCACCATCGATCAAATCTTCACACTTCGACAGATCCTGGAGAAAACCCAAGAATTCCAAATCGATACTCACCACCTCTTTATCGATTTTAAGGCCGCCTATGACAGCATCTATAGAGAAGAGCTTTATAGAGCCATGTCTAGTTTTGACATCCCTGCCAAACTTGTCCGTCTATGCAGGCTGATGATGGAGAACGCTCGCTGATCCATCAAGGTCGGTAATGACCTCACCGAGACCTTTGATGTCAAAAAAGGTTTTAGACAAGGTGACGCGCTGTCATGTGACTTCTTCAATATTGTACTTGAACGGATTGTGCGGAACTCACAAGCCAACACCGGAGGCACAATCTATTACAGTTTGTACAACTGCTTGCATACGCCGACGATATCGACATTATCGGAAGAACTCAGCGGGTTGTCACCGGTGCGTTTGCAAGCGAAGAATAACTCTTGCCAATCGCTGTTTTTTGGGGCTTATAAGGCAATTCAACAGTAAAGCACTATCTCGAACAACAAAGGAGACTCTACATAAGACCTTGATCATCCCAGTCCTGTTTTACGGAGCTGAAACATGGACTTTATTAAAAGAGGATGAAGATATCCTTGGTCGCTTCGAGAAAAAAATTTCTTCGTAAGATTTTCGGTCCTGTTTGCGTTGACGGGTTTTGGAGGAGAAGATTCAATCACGAACTATACGAGCTATACAGCGACATCGACGTAGTCAAAACACTACGTATTGGACGTCTGAGATGGCTAGGACATGTAGAGCGAATAGACACCAACGCTCCGGCCCGCAGAGTCTTCGAATCTAACCCGGAGGGACGACGCAGTAGAGGACCTCCTGGCAGTAGGTGACGCGCACAATTTCAAGGGGACCAGTTTGACCAACTTGGAATGCGCAACTGGTGAAAGTTAGCTAAAAATCGAGCTAAATAGAGAGGCTTGTTGATTAAACCCAAGGCCCACCCCAAACTGTAGCGCCGCCTAAGTAAGTAAGTAAGTTAATCTTGTACATATAGTATTGAATATGCAAATGAATATTCACTTACTTGGTAGAAACCTAATAAGGATATAGTTATAATTTATTTATTCACAGTCAGCGACCAGGTCCGACTTCGCCCGAGTACAATTTAACACTCGTAGATATAAGTATGTACGCACGTAGCTACTGTGGGCTTTTCATTTAATTCTGCACAATTCTTTCCAGCATAATACTGTTCTTTCCAGCATAATACTGCTTTCCTCCACTTGACTCACAAATATCATTATGGACTGTCAACATAACTAGCTGTCTTGGTTTGAAGCAGAAAAATGTGCAAACAAAATGCCAACCATCTCTAATTTCTCCATAGAATGGTAGAGACACCTCTTGGGTTTGTGTAGATTTTCTAAGTAAAACTGTTAAAATGCAAACTATTGCGGCATTGTTTGCAGCAGGTGTCACCTCGAAAATGTGCTAGTTCAAATAATTACCGATAGATGGAACCAACAAAATTTGAATAAAAAATCGTTATAAATATGCATTTTACGGCCCCATGAATTGCACAATATTCGTATATTCATTACGAATCAATTTTTTATGTAATATGTCAATGAAAACACTGTCTTTGCACACTCAAATGCATCCAACGAAATTTCAAACAACTCTGAGTTTCAATTTTTCTCCGCTCCGAACCAAGAGAGCTAGCGCTAATGTTGGAACTAACGCGAAGTTAGCTACTAGCTATCCATATATGTGAAATAAATAAATAAATAAATATTTGGCGCAACAGCTCTTTAAAAGTGCCAGGGCGTAGCTTCTCGCAACCACTCATGTTGTGTGCGTTATATTTTTCACACGAATGGAAGGGACCTACAGTTTAGTGCCGTATCCGAATGGCGATTTGAGAAGATTTTTCGAGACAACAATACTCTCGGATGTTTGTCAGACGCCCGCGAGAGGTGGAACCGTGAAAAAACTTTTTGATGTTTTCTGGAATTCGAACTTGGAACCTCATGTGTAGTGATCCGACAGACTAACCACTTACGCCACGGCGCCCACATGCCCATATATGTATAGTATGTAAATGTTCAGCTCCTAAACAGAGAGTACACACTAAAATTGAAAATATGATCATTTCAGCGTTGCCACTTTTATCCAGAGCAAATATAGCAATACTACGGATTACCAATGGCAATATCTAGTCAATGTAATCGGGGTTCTACTGGATTCCACTTTCTTTAACTTTGTGTATGCAAGTTTAAGGGCTCTAAATAGGTAATAGTTCGACGTAATAATTCATCGTGTAATTCGGCAGTCATCCGTAAAATGCTGGAACAGTAAGAGCTTTACAATATGGCGGGCTAATGTCGTAAGCCCGAAACTAGAATTCTTGGGATTTCTTAGAGAATATATTAGAACTTTGGAACACAGCACCGGAGGACACATTGGATCCATACCTCACTTATTGCTTATGATATCAGAAATGCAAAATTTGATACTGATAAGTTTTGAGCTGTATAGTCTAGAAAATGATGAGAATTAATGAGACAACTCTTGACGAGCAAATGGGTTATTTGAGAAATTTAGGTTAGGTTAGGTTAGGTTAGGTAGGGTTATGAGATTATCATAAAACGCTAGGCACCAAAGTGGGCCCATCGCGATCCCTAGGGAACCTTCACGGCAGAAGACCTAAACCCATTCTCCCAAGCAATTAATCTCCCTACAGAATCTGAAAAGATCCTTGTTATGGTTTAGGGACCTCACCTCTTCAAGGTTATCGAAGAAGTATCTACCAAGGTGCTTTAGCCTTGTCCTGGCAATTCCTTGACATTCACAGAGTATATGAGTTATATCCTCTGAGACATGTAGGTCATCGCAGTACCTACAAACATCCGTATCGGATAACCCTAGTCTCATGGCATGCCTCCTTAGGAGACAGTGGCCAGAGAGTATTCCTATCACTGTTCTTAGCCTCGATCTATCTAACTTGATTATCTCCCCAGATTATCTGCGATCTAACACAGGCCACAAGGCCTTAGACACCCTGTGACCATCTAAATTTGACCATCTTAGATTAGCCGTGTCAATGATTTTATCCCGAATAATTCCCTTAGCCACGCACCCTGGTGGCTTAATACTACCACTACGTGGGAGCCCCGCTCCTCTTTTAGCCAGCGCGTCGGCTTGCTTCTTGCCTTCAATATCGCAGTGTCCAGGTACCCAACATAATCTGACTCGGTTCTGCGTACATAATGCCCTAAGTATTGTGCGGCAATTCCTGATTATCTCAGATTTGGTGACGTAAGACTCTAGCGCATTTAGCGCAGCCTGACTGTCAATGTTTATGGCGATATTCTTATCGGATATTGATCCCATCTCAAGTAATTCCGCAGCTTTAAGTACAGCTAGAATCTCTGCTTGGAATACACTGCATGTGTCCGGAAGTCTCAGGGCCACCTGTAGGTTCGTATCTCTCGAGTAAATACCGGACCCCTGGCCTTATTGGTCTTAGAACCATCTGTGTATATTACAATCTCGTTATGGACAGAGACTGTCTTCCTTCGCCAGTCCTCTCTAATTGGATACAGCACTTCGTATGGTGTGTCGAAGTCTAAGGTGCCAGTATATCGTCCGATTCGTCAGGGATTCCTGTGTTGCTTAATTCTTTAAGTATCCCATCGATGACTAGAACCCAGAGGAGGGGTGAGATAACGCCTCCCCGGGGAGTCCCCCTGGTAACGGATTTTCTTATTGAACTGTTTCCGATAGTGGAGTTAATGTTTCTAGTGCCGAGCATATTGCAGAGCAGAATTGGTAATGCTATGCTCGACATTCATAGTTTCCAGGGTCTGTTTGATGGCCCTTCCTTCTACGTTATTGAACGCACCTTCTATATCTAGGAAGGCTGCTAGTGCATTTGAGAACTTTAAGAAGCCACTAAACTAAACAGATTCAATTTCCAAAGTTCGCTCGTACTCATTATTTTTTTTTGGAAGTTAATACCTACTACCTTGATCAAAAAGTTCCCGGAATTTATTCAGAAAATTAAAAATACAAGTTTATTCATCTAAATCTATATTGTCCCCTTCAAAGTAATCCCCATCGACTGCAACACACTTATGCCAGCGCTTGATCCAATCTTCGAAACATTTTTTATATTCGGTTTTCGGTATGTCCATCAGTGCTTCCTGCGATTTTTCCATTACTTCCTCTCGGCTGCTGAAACGCGTTCCCCGTAATGGTTTTTTAACTCGATTAAACAGAAAGAAGTCACAGGGAGCCAAATCAGGTGAATTCGTTGGCTGTTGGATGGTATTTGTTGCATTTCTCGTCAAAAAATTACGAATAATGATGGCGTTATCATGGTGCAAAATCCACGAGTTTTCTGCCCACAATTCTGGTCTCTTTCGGCGAATTGCTTCACGCAAACGTCTCATAACGCCCAAATAATACTCTTTGTTTACTGTCTGGCCTTCTGGCAAAAATTCATGATGCACTACACCGTTGTAATCCATGAAAACCGTGAGCATTGCCTTCTTTTTTTACTGAAAACGACGTGGTTTTTTTGGTCTCGGCTCATTTGGTGAACGTCATTCACTTGCCTGATGTCTGGATTGCGTGTCGTACTCATAAACCCACATCTCGTCTCCAGTAATGATCCTATTGATGAATGTGGGATCGGATTCAGTCTCGCAAATCATGTCTTTTGCGACGTCAACACGGTCTCTTTTTTGCATGAAATTGAGGTCTTTTGGCACCAACTTTGCTGCTACACGACGGAAACCCAAATCATTAACCAAAATGTCTTGGACGGATCCATAGGCAATGTTCAAGTCCTCCGCTATCTCTCTGATGGTTAATTTGCGGTTATTGACCAACATTTCTTTTACTTTATCAATGTTTTCGTCGGTTTTCGATGTCGATGGTCTGCCACTGCGTTCATCATCTTCGATTGACTCACGACCACTTTTGAACCGCTCGTGCCACTGATAAACGACCGTTTTCTTTCGAGAATCGTTGCCGAAACACTTTTCCAACATTTCCAACGTTCGCGCACCATTAAATCCGTTTTTTACGCAAAATTTAATACAAGTTCGTTGTTGCAAATTTAAATCCATTTCTAAAATTGTAAAAAATTGCCAACACAGACAGAGATAGATGTACTCTTGGCTACGTAACTTTTGCAAATGTCAAGCTATGACGCTAAGATTTAGATGGAATATCAACAACAGATGTACCAACTTAACAAAGAAAACAGAACTCAAATCGGAACGATGGGAGCGCCACACGGTTTTTATTCTGGGAACTTTTTGATCAAGGTGGTATTTTCGACTAAGATTCCTTGATACTTGATAAATAATAATAGAACTAACTTCTATTGGGTTAGGTTTGGTAAGTGGGTGGGTGTATGGGGTAAAAATCCTCTACACCACACTCAGGTCAATAGAATCAAATTAATCCCTTCCTCGTGAAAAAAGAAAATAAACGTCTTTTGTACATACGAGTAGCCTAGTAGAAACCACATAGTATTTACTGTACCTGAGAAACAGACCATCCAAAGGGACACAGCAGAACTTTACCTTGTGCTGTGTTCCAAGAACCTTGAGCTCTATTCTACAACACTTCACAAGCTTCGATTTTATTTCTGTAGCAGATATTGCTTTTACCGCTGCCTGGCAGTCGATGAAAAAGAAGATATCCCCCTGTGGAATTGCCCTCAACGCAGTTTCACGGGCTGCTATTGTCAATGATAGGTCCTCTGCCTGGAAAATGCTGCTGTAGTTCGGAAGCCCAGTTGACAAAGAGATACCAAGCGGTTAAGAGAAAATGTAACGTGGGCCAGCAACCTACGTTACCGAATATTGCCCGCTACAGAAACCGACCATATGCCTCGGATAAGGAATGATCACATGTTGACGACTTTTGGCTATTGCACCCGGACAAAGACAGGTTTCTGGAATGTAAAGACGCTCCTCAACTCGGGAAGAGAAGGTCCTTACAATGCCAGATCCTTCAATTGGAAAATGCGATATCAATTGGACATTTTGGGCGTAAGTGAAGTAAGATGGTTAGAAGCGGACGAGTACCAGTCTCCAACGCGCAACACTGTACTACTCTATTCTGGAAGACCATCCGGAAGTCCGCGGGAATATGGAGTTTGACTACTGCTAACAACAACAGCACGCAAGGGCCTAATTTCCTGGCAGCCTCATGGTGATAGGATTTTGACGGCCAGATTCCGGACTAGAGTACGACGCGTCACCATCATACAGTGTTACGCCCCAACGAATAGTTCGTCTGAGGACGAAAAGGAGAGCTTCTACAATCTCTTAAGCGCCGTCTTCAATACAACACCAAATGGAGACATTGTCATAGTGATGGGGGATTTGAATGCCAAGGTAGGCAACGACAACGAAAGGATCAAACATGTAATCGGGAAGCATGGACTAGGCAACCACAATGACAATGGCGAAAGGTTTGTGGATTTCTGCAATGCCAACCGTCTTGTGATAGGTGACACCATGTTTGAGCACAAGACCTGCCACAAAGTCAGCTGGGTTTCCAATGACAGGCAAGCAACCTCCAACCAAATTGACCATTTTGCTATCAGCCGCCGCTTTAGAAGTAGTCTCCTGGACGTCCGAAACAGGCGAGGGGCAGATGTGGGGATAGTACGTGATCACCATCTTATGACAGCTACTCTCCAACTACGCACTGCTGCAGTCCGAAGATCCCACGACAACACAAGAATGCCCAGGTTCAACATCGATAGACTTAGTGATCCCTCAGTGCGCCAACAATTAAGGGTGCACTTTTCGCAAGGTGTGGAAGCAATCAGCAGCTCAATGCCCGCAATCATCCAAGACCATTGGTGTGCTGTGAAAAATGTTTTTACATCTGGTGCTGAAAGAATTGTCGGTCGATCGCAGGGAAGACATAGGGCGTGCCTTTCCGAGGATACCTGGAGACGGATTGACGAACGAAAATAGCTGAAAGCTCGCGTTGCAGCTACCCCAGCAGCAGGGAGAAGCGAGCTAGAGTCCCTATATCGCATGAAGATGAGAGAAGTTCAGCGTAGCGTGCGACGTGACAAGCGAAACTACATCAACGTGCTTGCTACAGAAGCAGGAGAAGCTGCACGGAGGTGCGACAGCAGGACCGTCTACAGAAGAGTCACCAAAGAGCTGACAGGTGGTCGCAGCTCCAGCAACACCCAGTGAAAAGCCTAGACGGCTCCTTGCTCATTTCGGATAAGGACCAGCTCAAGAGATGGAAAGAGCATTTTGCTACGGTTTTGAACCGTGTATTCGCTAGCGATATGCTCCCAAATCATACTGAGATGCCCGAGGTGAGAAGCTCCCGAATACGCACCATGTCTCCCAGTAAAGATGAGATCAATACCGCGATCAAGGCACTCAAAACCAACAAGGCGGTAGGACTTGACGGTATTCCCGCAGAGCTCTTACGAGCAGCGCCCACAACATCGGCTGAGCTTCTGCTTCCACTTATAGAGAGAACTTGGGAAGCTGAGAGCTTTCCTAACGAGTGGAAAAAGGGAATGGTCGTCAAGCTTCCTAAGAAAGGAAATTTAATGGAGTGCGGAAACTGGAGGGGTATCTGCGTGCTGCCTGCTGTAGCTAAGATAATAGCTAAAACCATCCTGGAGCGAATCAAACAACATCTCGAAAACACACTCGATGCCGAACAAGCAGGTTTCCGCTCTGGATCCTCCTGTGCCGACCACATCAACACCCTGCGGATTATCATCGAACAGTGTGTTGAATATCGATCGCCACTGCATCTGCTGTTCATCGATTTTGAGAAGGCGTTCGATAGTGTCAACAGGGAGTTTATTTGGCGTGCCTTACGCAGGAGAGGTATTCCCGATAAACTAATTGCTATTATCAAAGCTACATATGAAGGCTCCAAATGTCACGTTCTGCACAGAGGAAGGTTGTCTGAGGAATTTGAGATCCAAAGTGGGGTAAGACAAGGCTGTATCCTTTCACCAATATTATTCCTATTGGTGATTAGTAATGTGCTTCATGCAGCTTTGTCGACGGGAAATGGAGGAATTCGATGGACTCTTACATCTCAACTGAAACATCTTGACTACACTGACGATGTATGCTTACTCTCCCACAGAATAATGGACATCCACCAAATGACAGCAGATGTGGAGAGGGGGGCAGGCGTCGTCGGGCTGAAAATTAATACGACAAAAACTAAAATTATCAGCCTTGGAACTAACTCATCGGCTCAAATATGCATTGCTGGACAACCAGTAGAGAGAGTAGAGGATTTGCAGTATCTTGGGAGTATTGTCTCGACCGATGGTGGAACCGAACTGGATATAGCCAACAGGATCGCCAAAGCAAAGTCCGCGTTCGGGATGTTGTCCAAAATATGGCGAAGCAATGCAATCAGTTTGAGCACCAAAATAAGACTGTTCCGCTCCAACGTTGAATCTGTGCTGTTATATGGTTGCAGCACGTGGAGAGTGACCACTACTATCACCAGAAAGCTGCAAACGTTCGTTAATAGGTGCCTGCGCAATATCTTAAGGATTTTTCTGGCCCAACCGTATCTCTAACCAACACCTTTACGAGAGAACGGGTCAGGAACCAATAGGCATAGTCAGTCATTTACAAATCCTCTTAGTCAATTAAATGACTATTGACGAAAAATTCGTCATTCGTCAATTTCAAACCGACAAGTGGAAACCTAGCTATTTCTATTTCGGATTGCTCGTCAAGTTCTGTCGTTTTTCCATTCTTCTCTACTCAGATAGGTGCTTAGCAATGGTCCCGTGAAGTCTAGGTATGGCGTTATGTAGTTTGTACTAGATACATTGTCTAGATATATCTGTAAGATTGTAGTACGACCCATTGCATTTGGTGGGTCATACTAGTCTTTCAAAAGTCCTTAAAATAAAGGGGGTAAGACTTATTGGTCTAAAGCCTTTCGCGGTAATGTGGCTTGTCTTACTAGAAGACCACTTTAATCTATCTACATGCTCTTGGTATATACGCCCAAATGATGCTATCGGGGTATAGTTCTTTGAGTACCAGGATAATTTTGGTAACGGTTTTCTGTAACATAATCGGGATAATCCCGTCCGGTCCTGGGGATTTAAGGGGGGAACGATCCAATGGCCCATTCAATTCTTTCCTCTGTAATTAGATCCGTCGCAGTTTCCGCTTCCGTGCTACTTTTAACTCCGACGTTACTTTCTAGATGGGTCGTGCATCTCGGAAAGTGCGTTTTTTAGCAGAGAACTCAGTGATTGTGCATAGGATTCAGTCCACCTTCCGTCAGGTTTTAGAGTTTTTGATTCTCTGGATACGATTTTCCTCAGTCTCGCAGATTCTGCCGTACAGTTGATCTCATTACCGAAGTGTTGCCAAGAATAGCGCTTAGCTGTCTGCGCTTCATTTTTGAAATTTCTCTGACTGGACTTACCTACATATGTAAATGTTATATTATTCCCAGTTCGCATTCAATTTTATTCTTTTAGCCACACTTAGAATGTTACTTTCCTAATGTTAGCTAATTCCTTCGACCACTATGGTGGTAATTTTTTTATCTTTGTTTTGGTTTCCAAACATGCACATAGGCTTCATTAAAAATGTATTTTATATCCTCAGCCTTACGATCGATGTCTGCAGGTCCTTGCCATTTACTACTAAGTTACTCTCTGAATTCCTACCTCATGAACTTCAACTTCATATGGTGCACTACAATTTCAAAAATGTAGAACCACTTATTGAATTTTTTTTTTTTAATAATTTCAAAAAAAAAATATCAAATCTTCTACAAAATTCTTGCATTTAAAATAAAACAAAAATTAAAACAGTAACACATTATGTATGGGTAAAGAAAATCAAAATCTCTGCACAAAATCAATATATTTATTTTTATTTATATACGATACATATATACACGTAGAAACATTCACATATTCTCCCCTTAAATGCACAATTTCGTAGCTTCTTTATTCGTTCAATTTTTCATTGTTATTTGTTTTATTTTCCTGTCTAATTTGAGGTTTTACACAAAACAAAACACTAACTAAAATGTTCATCGATTTGTGTTTTTTTTTTTTTTTTTTTTTGTTATTCGTTCAACAGGACTAGGACCTTAAACTTATCTAAGTACTAGCATTAGATGACACTATTAATCCTTCCACACGCTGTTGAAAAAGTCCATAAATGAATCGTAGATCATAAACGTGATGCCCACATCCAAGCAGACACGACCCAACCTAGGTATTGTCCCCTTGTAAAATGCGGCTACTCCTTCATTCTTCCATATTTGGATGGCACAATCCACAGTGTTTTTGTATTTCTTTGCTTCTAGACCTTGCATACGCGTTTTCACCACATCCAGTGGTGTGTTGCCAAAGACAGATGCAGCACCAGCAATAATACCAAACACACCAACGATCGGCTTAGGAACTCCCTTGCTACGATCATCACCCATATAAAGATCCCTAAGAGATTCCATGACAAAGAAACGTATAGCTTGGTTTGAACCCTGTTTAAGGATGGTTGCTGTTACACCTTTATAGACACCGGAAAAGCCTGAAATCCAATGAAATTTTTATAGTTTCGCTTGCGATATTTTTTTCGAATACTAACCTTCTTGTTTAATGATTGTCTTTATACCATGTGCGAAACCTTTATATTGTGGCTTAGCACTACGTTGATCGTTAATGAATTTGACTTTAATAGTCTCCATTGGAGTCACAGCTACAACTGCTTCAACGCAACCTGCTCCCAAGCCGCAAAGTAATTTTCCAGCAGTACTCAGTTGACCTCTCTCGTCCATCATGTGCGCCCGAAAATATTCAAAGGCACCGAACCTTTTGAAAGGCTTAAGGTTAGGATTTTTTTAAATCTAAAACGGTCGTACCTGGCGGCGGATTTTGGTATGCTTCCATAAAGGAGAACACTTAAGCCGCGATATAGACCAAGGACACCTCGTTCTTTTACAGTCTTTTTCACACAATCAGCGATTCCGTCGTAGCGTTTGCGGTCACCTGGAAATATTGACTTTGATTAAACGAAGTATGACTGATTAAGTATGATAGTACGAATGTTAATCGTTGTATATTCATGTAAATCCATACGCATTCAAAAGTAGCTCTAGATTTCCGATTGTCTCTCATAGAGACGCCGGAGCAGTTTAATATTCACCTATCTTGGGTGCTGGGGCATAAAGATATTCCAAGGAACTGGAACTCATGCTGATGAACTCACCAGGCATGGATCAAGACAACCCATTTTACCGGGAAAAGTAAGTGAAAATGTTGGAATGAAGCTGGATCTGAAATGCTTTAAGAATTTGATTTCTCTCAACAGATTGCATATCAACACTACAATAGGTGTCATCACTAGGCACTGTCTAATAGGCATGCATGCAACAGGCTTGCCGTATTTTCACACAATTTTTGTAGAAGCTGTATGGGTGAACTAGAGGAAGAAACCATTCACCACCTTCTTTGTACATGGCCAGCTCTCTCCCACAGAAGGAAGGTTCACTTAAGAGCGTTGTACTACAACGATTTACGCAATCTCATAAATCCGATATTAGGAGTCTCCCACGCTTCACCAGAAGCTCCAATAGCATAATAATAAGCTGAGCAAATTTTCTTCCTTCTTCGGCTGAATGAAATGCAGACAAAGTGGAGTAGGGGTCTTGACATTCGTCGATAATGTTGTCTTAGTGTCCAGTAGCTGGACAGAACTGCTACAATCAGCCTTAGACACATGCAACGTATAGAACATCTACTTTATGCGATATAATCAGAAAGACCAATATAGAACACATCCCTGCTATTACGCGGGAGGATCGAAAACATCTACTGGCACTGGGGCAGGAGTGTACGGGCTCAGGACTGAATAATCAGAATCACTGTGGGAATATTCCCCAGTATATGTCAAGCAGAAGTTCACGCGAAATTCAACTTAGACAGGAAACATCGCGGGCAGAACATTGCAATACTATCAGACAGCCAAGCCGCTATTAAAGCACTGACCTCGCACGAGATCAGATCCAAACTGGTATGGGAATGTCTCACCAGGATCAACAAACTGGGAGAAACAAACAAAGTAACTCTCTACTTGGTACCAGGACATGTAGGAGTGGAGGGGAACGAAGCAGCTGATGAACTAGCTAGAAACGGATCAGACACGCCGTTCCTTGGAGCAGGACCCTTCTGTGGAATAGGACCCCACAAAATAAGGGAAGACTTAAGGAAAGAAGAAGAGAACAAATGGGCCAAACATTGGGACGATATCCCCCAAATAAGACAGGCAAAGGAACTTATGGGGAAATACAACCAGAAAAGAAGCAGAGCCTGCCTAAGAGTTAGTAAGAATCGGCTTCGCATTTTGGCGGGCATGTTAACAGGTCACTGCAGACTTAAGGAAACCGGGAATAGAGGGAGACGGACACTACAGATTCTGCAGGGACTTCGCAGAAACACCAGCGCACCTTCTTATGGAATGCGAAGGAATCACCTAGGTGCCTACCTCCTATCAGAAATGGATTTACCTTCGCTGGATCCACTGAAGATACTCCGGTTTGCTGTAGCAGCTGGACTGGAGGAAGTGCTGTAAACCGAGTATATCATCGGCTAGAGCCTTAGTATGGGGGGCACAATAGACCTTTTATAGGTCGCAGTGCACTTGCACCTCACAATAATATACATCTACATCTACAGGACGCAACAAAGCACCTGGACCATATGGCAAACCCAATAAGGCATGTGAAAGTGGCTGTTCAAAAGAGGTCGGACATTTTTATAATCACGATGCAAAAGTGTATAGAGGATGTTTTTCCTGGGCCATGGAAGCTTCAACATTTGCTACTGCTACCAAAAGGAAACAAGCCACCTGGAAAACCATCGTCATATCGCCCAATATGTTTACTCGACACTCTGGGAAAGATACTTGAACGAATAATAAAAGAGAAAGGAGCACTGTTAGACCATCAGTTCGGATCAAGAAAATTGCGTTCTACCGTTGAAGCCATAAAAGCGGTAGTTGATACAGCAACTGAAGCGATCCAAGGAGAAAGATGGCGAGAAGGGACAAAGAAATACTGTGCAGTAGTGATTCTGGACATCAAAAACGCCTTTAACTCGGCAAATTGATCGTTCATAAGGAGATCACTAGCCAGAATGGATACTCCATACTACATATTGAGGACAGTTACAAACTCCTTCACCAACAGGAAGTTGAGGTACCAAACCGACGAAAGGGGGAAGTACTACAACGTTACGGCAGGAGTCCCTCAAGGATTGATACTAGGCCCTCTCTTATAGAATATCATATACGACGGAGTCCTGCGACTAGCATTGCCACAAGAAGTTAAGATAAACGGGTTCGCTGACGACATCGCCGTAGTCACCGCGGCTAAACGCATCCACGAAAAGAATCAGCAACAAACAAAGCAATCGGAAAAATTAAAGACTAGCTAGGATCCGCCAGCTTAGAGTTAGCAGACCACAAAACTGAAACTGTTCTTATAACAAGTCGAAAGCTGCTGAATATGCGAATATGCCAGTCGAAAATCAGACTATAAGAACCAAGAAAGCAATCAAATATTTACGAGTAACGCACGACACCAGGTTAAAGTTTAAATGCACGTGGAATACTCTACCAAGAAAGCTTCACTACTGCAGGCAGCACTTTTTTCGAATACTGCCAAACATCGGTGGACCTGGATATGCTAGACGGATTCTACTATCCACAGTGGTTAGCTCGGTCCTTCTATATGCTGCACCGGTTTGGGAGGCGGCGTTAGCGACAGTAGAAACACGGAGAAATCTTTCGTCAACATACAGGCTACGCGCGATAAGAACAATCAGCAGTTTCTGAACAATATCGGATGAAGCAGCCTGTGTCATTACCGAAATGATCACCATCGACATCGTCGTAAATGAGATGGTAATT
This sequence comes from Brachypalpus laphriformis, assembly GCA_945910035.1. NCBI lineage: Eukaryota > Metazoa > Arthropoda > Insecta > Diptera > Syrphidae > Brachypalpus > Brachypalpus laphriformis. Next base: position 14,321,951 of record OX246754.1, on the reverse strand, counting down.
ATCTACGAAGGGAGAACCTCGAGTCGTCAAGAAGCAGGTATTGTCAAGAGAATAAAGGAGGAGGAGGAGAAGTCAACATCACTAGCTATGTGGCAAGCCAAGTAGGATAACAATACAAAAGGTAGATGGACCTACAAGCTGATACCAACCATTGAGGTGACGTAAGTGGTTAGGATGTCGGATCACTGCGCGTGAGCTTCCAAGTTAGAATTCCAGAAAACACCAAAAAGTTTTTTTCACGGTCCCACTTCTCGCGAACGTCTGACAAACATCCGAGAGTACTGTTGTCTCGAAAAAGCTTCTCAAAACAAATTGCCCACGACACTAAACCGTAGGTCCCTTCCATTCGTGTGAAAAGTATAACACACACAACATGAGTGTTTGCGAGAAACTAGGCTCTGGCACTTAAAGAGCTGGTGCGCCAAATATTTATTTAATTTACCATTGAGGTCTGGAGGGTCGCGAGTTGGAACGTTGCGACCATGACCGGTCGAAGTTACGAGCTGGAAGAGATGATGAATAGAAGGCGGGTGGATATTTTGTGTGTCCATGAGACGAAATGGAAAAACACCGGAAATCGTGCACGTTTCTTGGACGTTGGGATAAAAGATTACAAGATGTTTTACTAAGGAACGAAAAAGGGTAAGAACGGAATCGGTATCATCCTTACGGCAGAGCTACTTGGTAACGTCCTGAGCATTTCGAAGTCCAGCGACCGTTTGATGACTCTCAAACTAGTAATGCAAGTAGAGGTGTGGAATATTGTCAGTGCAGATGCTCCCCAAAATGGGTGTAATCAGAGAGATAAAAATGTATTTTGGGTAGATTTCCACAATCTCCTTAAGAACATCCCAAAGGAACAGTTTCTGTTTGTTGGAGGAGATTTGAATGGACATGTCGGGAAATCAAACGAAGACTATGAAGACTGCCATGGAGGACTAGGATATGGCACCAGGAACCTTCCTGGTGAAGACATCCTAAGCATGTGCAAATCACACGGTCTTATCGTGTTACATACCATGTTCATCAAACAAAGTCGACACCTGATCACTTACAGCAGTGGTGGAGATGAAACTCAGATTGACTACCATTTGGTAGGCAGTTTCATAAAGCCTCGGCTAAAAGATTGCAAAGTGATCCTGGGAGAGGCAATCGCTCGGCAACACCGTCTCCTGCTAACAGAAATTTTTACGAAAACACGGAAGAAAAGCAAACAAACAAGAGTCTCTGAGAAAATCAAGTGGTACAATCTGGACAAAGAAAAAGGCGAGGCTTTTGTTTTCGTAATGAAAAATTACCTCTCTCACACCATCAACGGAGCTGAGGATAAAGAGTGCAGACCACAAAATATGTGGGATTCCCTACAGCGAACTTGCTTAAACAAGGCCAAATCACTGCTAGGAGCTACAAAAGGCTATCATCAACACGCCAAAGAAACATGGTGGTGGAGTAATGAAGCTAAGAAGGTCATAAATGAGAAGAAAACGGCTATCAAAGCTTGGTCAAAGTGCCCCTCTAATAATACTGACGAAAAAGTTCGCCTCGAAATGGAATGCAGATGTTTGAAGAAGAAAGCGAAGAAGAAGTGCATCCAGCTTCAAGCAGAGAGTACGGAGGGCCTGTATCGGGAGTTGGAGAAAATATCTTCCCCGGTTGCTGATGCAAACTAGGCTATCCAGGAGCTGCGAAGACACAATATGAACAAGAGCGCAACCATCTTCAAAATAGCCGCCCAAAGAAGGAGGAATGCTGAGGAGATCCGTTCGCCAAAGTTCATTAACAATGCTCATGGCCAGCTTCTTGTGGATGACGACAAAATTCTGCAGAGGTGGCGGCAGTATTGTGAATAACTTTTAAATTAATAGTTTCCCCGGCTATACTTTCCAAGAGCCACCCCTAATTGAGAAGAAATACCCGACATTACAATTGAAAAAGTTAGTGAGGCGGTCAAATACTCCAAAAAACGAAAAGCGGTTGGGCCAGACGAGATGTCCGAGTTCTGGAAAAAAATGGGAGACATCGGGTTCAGGTGGCTCTGAATTCTCGTCCCCAAGTTTATGAGAGGTGATCCAATGCCGAATGAATGGAGGGAAAGTTACATTCTCCCTGTATACAAAGGGAAGGGTGATAAGCGAAACTGTGATAATTACCGTTCAATCAAGCTGATGTCACACAGCATAAAGATCGTTGAGCAGGTAGGTGGCCGACTGCGAAAAATAATACGGCTATCTGATGATTAGTGCGGGTTTGTCTCGGGTAAATCAACCACAGATGCAATCCAAAGTATAAGGATCATAATGGAAAAACATCGTGATTCCTTAAGGGATTTGCATATTGTATTGGTTGACTTTGAAAAGGCATTCGACAGACAACCACGAGATCTGATATGGGTGGCGCTAATACATTGAGGGGTCCCAGAAACCTATGTACAGATGATCATGAACATGTACGAAGGAGCAAAGACAAGACTAAGATGCCCCGCTGGAGTAACCGAAGAGTTCCAATCAAAGTTGAGGTGCACCAGGGAAGCGTCACAAGTCCTTTGCTCTTTATTACAGTCCTTGATTATCTGCTTGAAGGTAAAGTGATGAATCCCAAGGTACATCAGTTATTCTTTGCTGACGATGGAACCATCATAAGTGAGGATCCTACATCCCTGCAACGAGCACTTGATGTGTGGGTGGACGTTTTGGAGGGAAATGGGTATCGCATTAGTTCGGAAAAGACAGAGTACTTGTGCTGCCCGTTCTCTGATCCACTCAGGCCTATTCCAGACATTTATTTGAATGGAACAGTGCTTTCCAAGTGCAAAAAGTTCAAATATCTGAGATCTATGATCAATAGCAAAGCAACTTGTGATGACGACATCAATCATCGTGTAAGCGTAGGGTGGATGAAGTGGCGAGAAAATTCCGCTATCTTCTGTGACAAAAAAATGCCATCTAATATGAAAGGAAGGCTCTACACCGCAATTGTGGGTCCAGCGCTCACATACGGTTCACAGTGTTGGACGATGTACAAAACGTATGAGAGTAAATTAACGGCAGCTGAGATGAAGATGCTTCGCATGACAGCAGGAGTGACAAAGCCTCAGTAACCGAGTGATCCAAAATCGACGGGCCTGCCGATATTTTCAGAGTTCAAATAGGCAAACTCCACAGGCGGATCAGTAGAAATGCAGTAAAGTGGGAGGGTTGTGATCCCTTATTTTCGGATCATAACCTCGCTGACAAAAGGAAGAGGAAGACGAAGAAAATTGAGGTCTGGACCAAGCGAGTGTATAGGGACTGCAACTACCACCTTATGCAGTTCCCTTCGAGTCACAGCGGCTATCGCAAATATTTACACAGATTTGAACATGATAACTCACCTCTCTGTCCAGATTGTCAAGACCAGGAGAAAGGTGCAGAGCACGCAATATTCCATTGCAATCGTTTCACCGAATGGAGAAATAATCTGCCAAGTCCACCATTCCTTGTAGACCAAAAATCTGCGGTCAGAGGTGAATTGTCTGGAAATTTGGACACTCATAACGAATGTGCAAAAAGAGCTCTGAATAATTGAAAGAGCAAGGAAAGCGGTACCAGCAATACAAAAAGCATAGCATTAATTGCTTATCAGCCCCGTGAGGTAATACCTTACGGCAGTCCCGCGAGGAGAGCGGTAGAAGTTTGCGGGGTATGGATTAGCACGTAGGCGCATTCCTGGCATCGATTATTCGGGCTTGCGATTCGTGCATGCTAGCAGCTCGGGCTATTAGTATCTTTCGAAGATTACCATATCCCTTGCCGCAACTGGGAACTGGGAAAATGAAGCGGAATGCTCGCGCAGGCACTCAAACAACAAATGGAAGAATGCAAACGTTCGAACCCCGGGAATAAATGGAAATCAGCCCCAAATTTTGAAAAAAAAAAAACGATGCATGCTGGACTATAAGTTAACATGGAAGCAAATACCTTGGAAGGGATAAGGAAATCATCATTCGCATTTTACGGATTTTTGCCAAAATATTTCCTCAAGAAAGGACTGGGCGGGAATAAGGGTGGTTAACGAGATCAACATATAAATGTTTACCGAAGTTCTGAAATGTAATAGGGATATTAAGGTTTTTAAACCTTGGCACCATATTACCATTTTTCCAATGGAAGTCCTAACAAGTACCATGACCTTCTGAGAACTGACCTCTATCATAAAAGATATTGCACCCATCAAATCTACAGTAATTAACGTGAAACTAGTGGCGTTTTCGCGCCGAGCTAAAATCGCTCACTTAAAGCCACAACGTATCAACCTTTTTGGGGCACTGGTTGAGAGGGCCAATAAATAATTAGTCAATCCTAACCCCATGAAACTTCAAAGATGCAGTATCGCCTTGGACTTCCAAGAGTTCTCTATTGGGAGATGGGATGCACTTCAATCATGACACATTTCAAGGGAGGTATAGAAGGTAAGTAACGCCACGAAAGATAATTTCAAAAGCTTTCAACCGATACGAAGCCACAGCGAGCAAGTTCTGTGGATGCTAGCACACTTCTTTCGGGGCAGATCAATACAAGTTGTAATCGCTGGATCGCCACAAGGATCCATTCTTTCACCAACTTTCTTTCTATTTTATATAAATGGCCTGAAGTCAGAGTCAAGATACAAATTTTGTTTTGTGCATGATCTAAGGAGAGCATGCGTCTTCTTGGCATTTCAGTCAGCTTTAGTGTGCAATGTCATTGGCACATAAATATGTATCTAACATCGCAAAAGAGGTTCCAAGTTCGAATCCCAGAAAACACCAAAAAGTTTGTCCACGGTCCCACCTCTCGCGAGCGTCTGACAAACATCCGAGAGTATTGTTGTCACGAAAAAGCTTCTCAAATCGCCGTTCGGATTCGCCACTAAACTGTGGGTCCCTTCCATTCGTGTGAAAAATATAACGCACACAACATGAGTGGTTGCGAGAAGCTAGGCCCTTGCACTTAAAGATCTGTTGCGCCAAATATTTATTTATTTTTTTTTTTTTTAACATCGCAAAATCAGCCTATCTCTCCTATACAAATCACGCATTGTTGAAAGTTTGGGTTCAAAACATTCTAATCGATAGCACACAGATAATTCATTTAGTAGCAAATCCCACAACAGCATCCAATCTCCAAATTATGATTCCACAGATTCTGCCTTGAACGATGCATCAAAGAAGTATGAAAAGATCCGATAATTTGGCAAGCCGCTGGGGCCCATTACCTTCACGACAACTTTGCAAATGCGCGAACATATTTCCAAAAGTTTACAATCTAGAACTACTCAAGAGCAACAGAGTTCGAACTGAACCTATACGAACCAAAGGATACACTTATTATCACTCAACACTTTACTTACCTTTCTCATCCAACTGAAGTTGTGTCTTTACGTATTCGGTAGGAAATGTGATACAGATTTCTATCCCACCAGTAATACCACCGGCTACGATACCCTTCAAGCCTTTTTTCTGTCCATCTGCACCTGAAGCGGCACCAGACTTCGACATCCAAGGTCGTTGTCCAAAAGGATTCACAAAATTTTTTTTATCCATATCTTAAAATTGAAAATAATTTTTTTAGTCAGAGAAGGTCTTGCATTTTGAATGAAATGGTGAACCTGAAAAGCGGAAAGATAACACTAACTAGACACCAGTCATTATAAATTTGGAACAAAAAAAAAAATAGTTCCTAGATATTTTCTCCCAAGCCTTCTGATTGAAATTTGATATATTAAGAAAATGTATATATTTATTTGACGTAAGGGACTAATGGAGTACCGGTCATGTGTGGTACAATTTTCGAACGAATGAAAGTTTTATTTAATTTTCGAAGAAGAACTGCATCCTCTCGCTTGGTATTCCACCGAAGGTTGCCACTTGGATTGTCTAGATATTTCACGGTATGCCCAGGTGCCGACCGCGAACACTGTTTCCCGGACTGAAACAAAATCCACTGAACAAATTTGAATGACAACTGATTTCTAATGTTGTCCTGATTGGCAGAAGGTACGACGTATAATCCTCAAAGTCGGATTAGGATTTTAGGATGTATTTCCAAAAACACATTTAGAATTCCCTACGCAATGCCATCAGTTTGTATATTTCTTACATATCCAGAAGAAAATGTTAAGTTAGATGGAACGAGAGTGCAGACACACTTAGACCAGTAAAGGCCCTTTGTGATAACACGGATCAACCATTAGGCTACTCAGGCAAAACCAACCGGAACTTTTGATTAAGCGATGGATGCTCATGACGCCTTGATTTTTTAGGTAGAAGGGGAGGAAGGCAGAGACTGACCCCTGGAGCACTGCGACCTAAAAAGATCTTTTGTGCCACTCATGACGCCTTAGGAAGACAAATCACCGAGGTCTGCAAAGAAGGGCGCCCCTAGATGGAGCATTCTTTTATGCGACAGAGCTAAACAAATGCCTATGAGGTGAAGGATGGTTTCCGCCTCCTCCTCATCCCTACAGCTCCTGCCGAAGTCGTTGGAGAAGAGGCCAAGTCTCTTGGCATGTTGGCCTATAGTGAGGACACCGACAACGCAACTGATCTGTGATCGCTTTAGCTTGACCAACTCGGCGCTACGTTTCTGGTCCAGCTTAGACCAGATCTGTCTCGAAATGTGGCACGTTGATCTGTTCTCCCATCTGCGGTTAGTCTTGCTAGTAGCGTTTTGCTTTAATAGATGCTTACATGTAGCGAGGGGCATACCTAGGGCTTGGCTATCAGGCAGAATCCTTAGAGTTGTACACTGTCTTGCGAGCTCGTTCGCCCTGCAGTTCCTTGGAATATCCTTGTGGCCTGGCGCCCAGCATAGGTGATTATTGGACTGCTCTGCCATCTCCGTAAGGGAGTAAGAGATAAACGGCAGTTTAAGGTGTCCTTCAAAGTGAAAGAGCACGATTTCAGGGACTTGATTACCGCCTGAAAATGCTAATATCCCTGACAGATAGTACATTACACTTCAACCAGGACTTACTTATTTAGATGGCGCTACAGTCCGGGGTGGACCTGGGCCTCAACCAACAAACCTCTCCAGCCAGCACGGTTACGAGCCAGCTGCCTTCAGTTGCGCACGCCAAGTTGGTTGAGGTCCCCCTCCACTTGTTTGCGCCACCTACCGCGGGGTCGTCCTCTATTGCGCCGTCCATCCAGGGTGGATTCAAAGACTTTCTTGGCGGGAAAGTTGGACCACATCCGCTCTAAATGACCCAGCCATCTTTTTGTATGTGAACTCTTTTTGCTAAGTCGATGTCCTTATATAGGCTGCATAGTTCGGTGGTGTACCTTCTCCTCCACTCACCGTCTATGCAGATGGGACCAAAGATCACTCGAGGAACTTTTCTCTCGAAATAACCAAGGGCTTCCTCATCCGGTTTTGTCAAAGCCCATGCCTCTGCGCCATATAGCAGGACTGGGATGATTAGTGTCTTATAAAGAGTTACCTTAGTAGTTCGAGATAGGGCTTTGCTACTCAATTGCCGTTTTAGCCCATAGAAACAACGATTGGCAAGAGTAATTCTTCGTGTGATCTCCCTACTGATGTCATTTGCGGAGTTCACCATAGAGCCTAGGTAGACAAATCCTTTACTACCTCAGAATTATATCTGTCTATTGTGACGTTCTGTCCAAGATGCCGATATTGGGTGTCCTTTTTTGTAGACAGCATATATTTTGTTTTGCTTTCATTGACCGCTAGACCCATCTTTGCAGCCTCGATCTCAATACTCGTAAATGCCCTATTGACGGCCCGCTGAGTTATTCCGATTATGTCAATGTCATCGGCATAAGCGAGTAGTTGTACAGACTTGTAAAAGATTGTACCTCCGGTGTTGGCTTGTGAGTTTCGTACAATTCTCTCAAGTACTATGTTAAAGAGATCGCATGATAGCGCGTCACCTTGTCTAAGACCTTTCCTGACATCGAACGGTTCGGTGATGTTCTTACCGACTTTGATTGAGCAGCGAGAGTTCTCCATCGTCATTCTGCACAAACGGACGAGCTTGGCAGGGATGCCAAGACTAGACATGGCTCTGTATAACTCGTCTCTATACACGCTATCATCGATGAAGAGGTGGTGCGTATCGATTTAATATTCATGGGGTTTTTCCAAGATCTGCCGTAGTGTGAATATTTGGTCAATGGTGGACTTTCTCGGTCTGAAGCCGCACTGATAAGGACCTATCAGGTTGTTGACGATCGGTTTTAGGCGTTCACATAATACGGCAGACAAGATCTTATATGCGATGTTGAGGAAATTTATACCTCTGTAATTGGCGCAGTTCAGAGGGTCTCCTTTCTTCAGGATTGGGCAAACGATACTAAGGTTCCATTCATCGAGCATACTTTCGTCCGACCAGATTTTACAAATGAGCTGGTGCATGCTCCTTACCAACTCATCTCCTCCTGCCTTGAAAAGTTCAGCGGCAAGGTCGTCGACTCCAGCAGCTTTGTTTGATTTGAGTTTAGATATCGCTATACTCACTTCATTCTGATCGGGTTGACGGGAATCTTGACTGTCATCGTCACTGTTGAATGGTTCATTCTGCCTGGCAGTGGAATATTGGTCATCATCGCCGTTTAACAGTCTGCAGAAATGTTCCTTCCATATCCTCAGCACCGAGTGCGATTCTACTACTATGTTGCCATTTACGTCTCTGCAGGCTTCTGTTCTGGCTTTGAAACCCTGGCATGTTCTTTTTACCTTTTGGTAAAATTTTCGAACATCATTCCTGCAATAAAGTCTCGCAATCTCCTTGATCGAGGGCTTCTCATGCTCTTTTTTCTTCTTTCTGAGAAGTCGATGTTCCTCTTTTCTCCTCCACTCGTAGAGCTCGCGAGCAGCTCTAGTCCTTCTATGCAGCGCCGCTTTGTACGCCTCTTGTTTTGCTACATGTGCTTGCCGGCATTCCTAATCAAACCAGGGGTTTCGTTGTGGTGGCCGAGAGAAACCCAGTACATCAGAGGAGATATCTCTGATGGCTTGTTGGTAACGCTGCGACTGATCTTCCGCATTTGCTGCTGGCGGCATAGGACTTAGGTTAAGATTAAAAGAAACTCGATCGGCAAAGACTCTGGCGGTCCTTGCGATTGTAGCTGCCCGACGTCAAGTTTCCTCACAGTATTTCGTTGATTTCGCTCCGTTCTGGCAATCCGCATCCGTACCTTGGCTACAACTAGGTAATGATCCGAGTCCACGTTGGCTCCTCGGACACCCAGAATACTGGAAGAGTGCCTCGCATCGATCGCAAAATGACCGATTTGGTTGACAATTTATTGATCAAAGGAAAGCCATGTTCCCTTGTGAATATCGAGACGTAGGAACCGCGTACTAACTACAACAAAGTTTCGTCCCGCCGCAAAGTCGACCTGAGTCCGTTGTCGGATATGATGTCGAGCAGGCTGTACTGGGGACCTGCATTGCGATTGATCGGGAAACTACTGACTGCCCAAAACGTGGCTTGGGCCAGTAGCGCAACAATCAAGTTCGTGACGAAGTGCTTACTTTACCTCCTAGTGGTGGTCCCCGGGCAACTATACGTATAAACCCTTATACGTGTAGGCTAAAATTGTAAGTGCGGGTTGTCTAGGGCCTTGATTCTAGGCTAGGTAACGTGGGCCAGCAACCTGCGTTACCGAATATTGCCCGCTACAGAAACCGACACTATGCCTCGGATAAGGAATGATCACATGTTGACGACTTTTGGCTATTGTACCCGGACAAAGATAGGTTTCTGGAATGTAAAGACGCTCCTCGACTCGGGAAGAGAAGGTCCTTACAATGCCAGATTCCTCCAATTGGAAAACGAATTCATGCGATATAAACTGGACATTTTGGGGGTAAGTGAAGTAAGATGGTTAGAAGCGGGCGAGTACCAGTCTCCAACGCGTAACACTGTACTACTCTATTCTGGAAGATCATCCGGAAGTCCGCGGGAATATGGAGTCGGCATACTGCTAACAACAACAGCACGCAAGGGCCTAATTTCCTGGCAGCCTCATGGTGATAGGATTTTAACGGCCAGATTCCGGACTAGAGTACGACGCGTCACCATCATACAGTGTTACGCCCCAACAAATAGTTCGTCTGAAGACGAAAAGGAGAGCTTCTACAATCTCTTTAGCGCCGTCTTCAACACAACACCAAATGGAGACATTGTCATAATGATGGGGGATTTGAATGCCAAGGTAGGCAGCGACAACGAAGGGCTCAAACATGTAATCGGGAAGCATGGACTAGGCAACTGCAATGACAACGGCGTAAGGTTTGTGGATTTCTGCAATGCCAACCGCCTTATGATAGGTGGCACCATGTTTGAGCACAAGACCTGCCACAAAGTCAGCTGGGTTTCCACTGACAGGCAAGCAACCTCCAACCAAATTGACCATTTTGCTATCAGCCGCCGCTTTAGAAGCAGTCTCCTGGACGTCCGAAACAGGCGAGGGGCAGATGTGGGGATAGTACGTGATCACCATCTTATGATAGCTACTCTCCAACTACGCACTGCTGCAGTTCGAAGATCCCACGACAACACAAGAATGCCCAGGTTCAACATCGATAGACTTAGTGATCCCTCAGTGCGCCAACAATTAAGGGAGCACTTTTCGCAAGGTGTGGAAGCAATCAGCAGCTCAATGCCCGCAATCATCCAAGACCATTGGTGTGCTGTGAAAAATGTTTTTACATCTGGTGCTGAAAGAATTGTCGGTCGATCGCAGGGAAGACATAGGGCGTGGCTTTCCGAGGATACCTGGAGACGGATTGACGAACGAAAACAGCTGAAAGCTCGCGTTGCAGCTACCCCAGCAGCAGGGAGAAGCGAGCTAGAGTCCCTATATCGCATGAAGATGAGAGAAGTTCAGCGTAGCGTACGACGTGACAAACGCAACTACATTAACGCGCTGGCTACAGAAGCAGAAGAAGCTGCACGGAGATGCGATAGCAGGACCATCTACAGAATCACAAAAGAGCTGACAGGTGGCTCCTTGCTGATTTCGGATGAGGACCAGCTCAAGAGATGGAAATCGCTAGCGAATACATGGAGAAATTTAATGGAGTGCGGAAACTGGAGGGGTATCTGCGTGCTGCCTGCTGTAGCTAAGATAATAGCTAAAATCATCCTTGAGCGAATCAAACAACATCTCGAAGACACACTCGATGCCGAACAAGCAGGTTTCCGCTCTGGATCCTCCTGTGCCGACCACATCAACACCCTGCGGATCATCATCGAACAGTGTGTTGAATATCGATCGCCACTGCACCTGCTGTTCATCGATTTTGAAAAGGCGTTCGATAGTGTCAACAGGGAGTTTATTTGGCGTGCCTTACGTAGGAGAGGTATTCCCGATAAACTAATTGCTATTATCAAAGCTACATATGAAGGCTCCAAATGTCACGTTCTGCACAGGGGAAGGTTGTCTGAGGAATTTGAGATCCAAAGTGTGGTAAGACAAGGCTGTATCCTTTCACCAATATTTTTCCTATTAGTGATTAGCGATGTGCTTCATGCAGCTTTGTCGACGGGAAACGGAGGAATTCGATGGACTCTTACATCTCAACTGAAACATCTTGACTACGCAGACGATGTATGCTTACTCTCCCACAGAATTATGGACCTCCACCAAATGACAGCAGATGTGGAGAGGGAGGCAGGTGTCGTCGGGCTGAAAATTAATACGGCAAAAACTAAAATTATCAGCCTTGGAACAAACTTATCGGCTCAAATATGCATTGCTGGACAACCGGTAGAGAGAGTAGAGGAGTTCCAGTATCTTGGGAGTATTGTCTCGACCGATGGTGGAACCGAACTGGATATAGCCAACAGGATCGCCAAAGCAAAGTCCGCGTTCGGTATGTTGTCCAAAATATGGCTATGTCTTGAGCACCAAGATAAGACTGTTCCGCTCCAACGTTGAATTCGTGCTGCTATATGGTTGCAGCACGTGGAGAGTGATCACTACTATCACCAGAAAGCTGCAAACGTTCGTTAATAGGTGTCTGCGCAATATCTTAAGGATTTTCTAGCCCAATCGTATCTCTAACGAACACCTTTACGAGAGAACGGGTCAGGAACCAATAGGCACAACTATCCAACGGCGGAAGTGGCAGTGGATTGGTCATACGTTCCGAAAGGGTGACAGCTCCATAGCGAACCATGCTATGCAATGGAACCCTCTAACTCAGGATGGCAGAAGACCTGGCGGTCCGAGGAGAACATGGCGCAGAACAGTCGAGAAGGAGGCACGGCAGTTAGGGAAAAGTTGGGGAGATTTTCTCTGTGAAGTCCTGCCTTTAGTCGAATCATGTGGCACATTTTCGATGCTGATGTGGCGAGTGCTGGTCATCACTGAAGTGCTTGCTTTGCTTTCTTAAATAGAAAAAAGAATTCCAATAAAATGAGTAAACCAGGATTTACTCTCCGGCAGTACAATGGACCAGTTGTTCGTGAGTTCTCCAGTCGAGCGTTTCCTATCCAAAAAAAAAAAAAAATTAAATTAAACGCTCATCGATTTGTGTTCTTATTTTTTGTTTTTCTTCTTTTTTTTGTGTTGTTCGATCAACAGGACTAGGACCTTAAACTTATCTAAGTACTAGCGTTAGATGACAAAACTAATCCTTCCACACTTTGTTGAATAAGTCCATAAATGAATCGTAAATCATAAAGGTGATGGCCACATCCAAGCAGACACGACCCAACCTGGGTACTGTGCCCTTATAGAATGCGGTTGGTCCTTCATTTTTCCATATTTGGATGGCACAATCCACTGTGTTTTTATATTTCTTTGCTTCTAGACCTTGCATACGCGTTTTCACCACATCCAGTGGGGTGTTGCCAAAGACAGATGCAGCACCAGCAATGGCACCAAACACACCAACGATTGGCTTAGGAACTCCCTTGCTACGATCATCACCCATATAAAGATCCTTCAGAGTTTCCATGACAAAGAAACGGATAGCTTGGTTTGATCCCTGTTTAAGGATAGTTGGTGTTACACCTTTATAAACGCCGGAAAAGCCTGAAATCCAATGAATTTTTTATAGTTTCGCTTGCGATATTTTTTTCGAATACTAACCTTCATTTCTAATAATTGTCCTTACACCATGTGCGAAACCTTTGAATTGTGGTTTAGCACTACGTTGATCGTTGATGAATTTTACTTTAACAGTCTCCATTGGAGTCACAGCTACAACTGCTTCAACGACACCTGCTCCCAAGCCGCAAAGTAATTTTCCAGCAGTACTCAGTTGACCTCTCTCGTCCACCATGTGCGCCCGAAAATATTCAAAGGCACCGAACCTTTAAAAAAGCTAAATGTTAGAATTTTTTTTTTTAATCTAAAACGGTCGTACCTGGCGGCGGATTTTGGTATACTTCCATAAAGGAGAACACTTAAGCCGCGATATAGACCAAGGACACCTCGTTCTTTTACAGTCTTTTTCACACAATCAGCAATTCCGTTGTATCGTTTGCGGTCACCTGAAAATATTGACTTTGGTTAAGTGAAGCTATATTACGTAGTACTAATGCAAATCGTTGTATATTCACGCAAATTCATTCGCATTCAAAACTATCTCTAGATTGCCAATCGTTTCTCAGAGAGACGCTGAAGCAGTTTAATGTTAATCTTTTTTGGTTGCCGAGGCATAAGGATATTACAGGGAACTGTATTGCTAATGAACTCATCAGACATGGATCGACACTACCCATTTCACCAGGAAAAGTCAGTAAAAATTTAAACTAAAAGTGAATACTATCGAGAGAGCAAATCTTAGGTAGACAAGTGGTACTTCTTCCTTTTATCAGCGAGGCTATGATCCGAAAACAAGGGATCACAGCCCTCCCACTTCACTGCATTTCTACTGATCCGCCTGTGGGGTAGACAAGTGCTACAACGTGTTTAACAACAAAACAGATTTGGCCGAAGCTGAATCTGAAACGTTCTAGGAATCTGATTTTTCTCAACAGATTGTATATTAACAATGCAGTGGGTGTCATCACTAGGCACTGTCTAGTGCCACTGTCTAATGGACATGCATTGAACAGGCTTCCCGTATTTCCAAACGGCTTTTGCAGAAGCTGTATGGGCGAAGAATGTACTACCTTCTTTGTACATGGCCAGCTATCTTCGATAGCGATTTACGCCATCTGATAAAACTGATATTAGAAGTCTCCCACGCTTCACCAGAAGCTCCAATTGGTTCTGCGAGTAGATATGGGGAAATTTTCTATGATCCATGCGGTATCACAATGGACCTATCATTGATCTTTTGTTGGCATTAGCTGGCAGCCACTTCCACCTAACCTAACCTAACGTCCACACGAAATTCGATAAATTTGAAAACAACTTCGTGGCTTCAACCAGATGGCTTATCCGTATTTGTCGATTTTGCCTTTTACGAAAAGTAGCACTCATTCACCCCATGAAGGTTGTAACCGGGAGGATGGACTCCTTATCAAGCTGCAGAGCTCACAGGAATTTATAATTCTGTACCTCACACAAATCTTTACAGGACGCCTTAATTTTCTAGCAATGAGGGATATTTTTACACCCAAGGTGGGAAAGCCCAGCCCCATGACCACGAAGTACTTCAAAGCAATAAGCCTTACTCCCCCTTTTGAAAACACTAGAAAGATTTATTAGAAATTCGAATCTCGCCGTACATGGTGTTAAAAATCCAAAGATCGCTTTATCACATGCTGGTCTCTGGGCGTTGAAAGCAAGTATCAATAATGTGGAAGTGCAAGCTACTAGCATAATAAGAAGCTGAATAAAGATTCTTACTTCTCCAGCTGAATGAAATGCAAATATAGTGGAGTAAGAGTTTTGATATTCGTCGATAATGTTGTCTTACTGCCCAGTAATTGCCCAGCAATTAAGTTAACCTTGAAAAGGATAATGAAATTATCAATCGCACTTCACGCAGGATTTTTGCCAAAATATTTCCTCAAGAAAGGACTGAGCGGGAATAGGCGTCGTTAACGAGATCAACATATAAATGTTTCCAGAAGTTCCGAAATGTAATAGGGATATTAAGTCTTTCAAGCCAAAGACCGTAATCCAAGTGGTAGTCCTATCAAGTACTGAGACCTTCTGAGAACTCCCCTTCAAAAAATATTGCAGCCATCAAAGCCATCTCATCTAAAGTAATTAAATTGAAACTAGTGGTGTTTTCGCGACGAGCTAAAATCACTCACTTTAAGCCACAACATATCATCCTTTAGCGGCACTGGATGAGAGGGCCAATAACATATCAATCAATCATAACGCCATGTGACATCAAATGGAGTATCGCCTTGGACTTCCAAGAGTTCTCTATTGGGACATGGGATGTACTCCGATCATGACACATTTCAGGGAAGGTAGAGAAGGTAAGTAACGTCACCAAAGGTCGTTTCAAAAGCTTTCAACTGACACGAAGCCATAGCGAGCACGCTCTGTGGATGCATAGCACACTTCTTTCGGGACAGATCAATACAAGTTGTAGTCGCTGGATTGCCACAAGGATCCATTCTTTCACCAGTTTTCTTTATATTTTATGTAAATGGCCTGGAGTCAGAGTCAAGATGCAAATTTGATTCCACAGATTCTGCCTTGAATGATGCATCGAAGACGCTTGGAAAAATCCGATATTTGGATGAAGTCGGTGGGGCACATCACCTCCACCACAACCTGGCAAATGCGCGAACATGGCACATATTTCCGCAAGTTTACAATCTAGAACTAGTCAAGAGCAACAGAGTATGAACTGAACCCATGCAAGCCAATCAACACTTTACTTACCTTTCTCATCCAACTGAAGTTGTGTCTTTACGTATTCGGTAGGAAATGTGATACAGATTTCGATGCCACCAGTTATACCACCGGCTATGATACCCTTCACGCCTTTTTTCTGTCCATCTGCACCTGCAGCGGCACCAGACTTTGACATCCAAGGTCGTTGTCCAAAAGAATTCACAAAATTTTTTTTATCCATATTTGTTGTGGCTACACTCTTAAAATTGGTCAGAGAGGGTCTTCAATTTCAAATGAAATGGTGAACCTGAAAAGCAAAAGGATAATAGTAATTAGAGACCATCCATCAGTTTATATATTTCTTATACAAGTAACATATACATATATGTGTATCCAAAAGAAAACCTTAAAATTTCGAAATTTGAATACCCTTTCGTGGAAGCAAGTGTAATCTAACCACACTAATCAAGGTGCACCACAATAAAAAAAATATGTTATGCAGATGTCGCCTTCTTTAAAATGGGTATGAAAGTACGTGCGCAGTAAGAATTATTAAATTCATTGACTTGCTTCTTGTTTTCGTTTTGTACATCCTCGGAACCCGTATGACCTCGAAGGCAGGGTTCTTTAAATACAGGAACCGTTTTCTTATTCCTTTGCCAGAATTTACCAACAAAATGTATGTACCATACGGATGGTAGCTTTTTATAGCTGTGTTGCAAGAAGCCTCAACTCTCCACAACTTTTCCCCAACTATCGTGCCTCCTTCTCGACTGTTCTGCGCTATGTTCTCCTCGAATCGCCATGTATTTTGCGATCCTGGATTAAAGGATTCCATTGCATAGCACGGTAAGCTATGGAACTCTTACCTTTGCGGAACGTGTCACCAATCCATTGCCATTTCTGCCTGTGGATGGTTGTGCCTATTGGTTCCTGACTCGTTCTCTGGTAGAGGTGTTCATTAGAGATAGCGCAGGCACCTATTAACGAACTTACTTACTTACTTACTTAGGTGGCGCTACAGTTCGGGGTGAACCTGGGCCTCAACCAACAAGCCTCTCCATTTAGCTCGGTCTTTAGCTAATTGCCTCCAGTTGCGCACTCCAAGTTGGTCGAGGTCCCCTTGAACTTGTGCGCGTCACCTACGGCGATGATTCCCTCTACTGCGTCGTCCCTCGGGGTTAGATTCGAAGACTCTGCGGGCCGAAGCGTTGGTGTCCATTCGCTCTACATGTCCTAGCCATCTCAGACGTCCAATACGCAGTTTTTTGACTAGGTCGATGTCGCTGTACAGCTCGTATAGTTCGTGATTGAATCTTCTCCTCCAAAACCCGTCAACGCAAACGGGACCGAAAATCTTACGAAGAATTTTTCTCTCGAAGCGACCAATGATATCTTCATCCTCTTTTAATAAAGTCCATGTTTCATCGCCGTAAAGCAGGACTGGGATGATCAAGGTCTTATATAGAGTCTCCTTAGTTGTTCGAGATAGGGCTTTATTGTTGAATTGCCTTATAAGCCCGAAAAAACACCGATTGGGAAGAGTTATTCTTCGATTGATTTCTGCACTGATTTTGTTTTTCGAGTTTATAGCAGAGCCAGGGTAGACCCTTACTACCTCGAAGTTATAGCTGCCCACGGTGACGTTTTGTCCAATTCGTCGGTGTTGGTTTTCCCTTCTAGTTGACAGCATATACTTGGTTTTGCCCTCGTTTATCGCCAAACCCATTTTGGCCGCTTCCGCCTCAATGCTTGCAAAAGCACCGGTGACAGCCCGCTGAGATCTTCCGATAATGCCTATATCGTCGGCGTATGCAAGCAGTTATACAGACTTGTAATAGATTGTGCCTCCGGTGTTGGCTTGTGAGTTCCGCACAATCCGTTCAAGTACAATATTGAAGAAGTCACATGACAGCGCGTCACCTTGTCTAAAACCTTTTTTGACATCAAAGGTCTCGGTGAAGTCATTACCGACCTTGATGGATCAGCGAGCGTTCTCCATCATCAGCTTGCATAGACGGACAAGTTTGGCAGGGATGTCAAAACTAGACATGGCTCTATAAAGCTCTTCTCTATAGATGCTGTCATAGGCGGCCTTGAAATCGATAAAGAGGTGGTGAGTATCGATTTGGAATTCTTGGGTTTTCTCCAGGATCTGTCGAAGTGTGAAGATTTGATCGATGGTGGACTTTCCTGGCCTGAAACCGCACTGATAGGGTCCAATCAGGCTGTTGATAAAAGGTTTCAGGCGTTCACACAATATCGCAGAAAAGATCTTGTATGCGATGTTGAGGAGACTGATGCCTCTATAATTGGAGCAGTTGAGGGGGTCTCCTTTCTTGTGGATCGGGCAAACGATGCTGAGATTCCATTCATCAGGCATACACTCGTCTGACCAAATATTAGAAATGAGTTGGTGTATGCACTTTACCAATTCATCCCCAGCTGCCTTGAAAAGTTCGGCCGGTAAGCCGTCAGGTCCAGCAGCCTTGTTCGATTTTAGCTTGGATATTGCTATCCTCACTTCGTTTTGGTCAGGTGGACGGAAATTTTTACTATCATCGTCTATGTTGAATGGTTCATTCTGCCTGACAGCGGGATGTTGGTCTTCGTCGCCGTTATACAGTCTGCAGAAGTAGTTTTTCCATATTCTCAGCACCGACTGTGATTCTACTACGAGGTTTCCATTTTCATCTCTACAGGTTTCTGTACGGGTATTACTTCTCTGACACGTTCTTTTTACCTTTTGGTAAAACTTCCGTACATTGTTCCTGGAGTATAGACTCTCGATATTCTTAAACGCGCGCTTCTCATGCTCTTTCTTCTTCTTTTGGAGAAGCCGATGTTCTTCCCGTCTCTTTTGCTCGTAGAGCTCACGAGCAGCTCTCGTCTTCCGCTGCAGCGCCGCTTTGTATGCCTCTTGTTTTGCTGCATGCACTCGCCGGCATTCTTCGTCAAACCAGGGGTTTCGCGGTGGTGGTCGAGCGAGACCCAGCACATCAGTCGCCGCGTTTCTGATGGCATGTTGGCAGCGCTGCCACTGGTCTTCGGTACTTGATGCTGGCGGCAAAGGGGTGATTGAGAGATTTCGGGATACGCGTTCAGCGAAGAGTCTGGCGGTCTCTTGCGATTGTAGCTTTTCGACGTTAAATTTTCTCACAGTAATTCTTCTTTGTTGCTCAGATTGGGATATCCGCATTCGTACCTTGGCTACAACAAGGTAATGATCCGAGTCTATGTTGGCCGCTCGGAAGGTCCGGACATCCAGAATACTGGAGGCATGCCTTGCGTCGAACGCAATATGATCAATTTGGTTGACCGTGACATGATCATTGGACCGCCATGTCTGCTTATGAATATCGAGATGAGGAAACCATGTGCTTGCTATGGTGACATTTCGCTCCACAGCGAAATCAATTAGCCTTAGTCCGTTATCAGACGTGGTGTCGTGTAGGCTATGCTTACCGACTGCCCTACCAAAGACGTCCTCCTTTCCTATTTTGGCGTTAAAATCGCCCAATACGATTTTAACGTCGTATTTAGGAAATTGCTCGTATGTTTTGTCGAGGAGCTCGTAGAAACACTCTTTGGTGGCAGGGTCCTTTTCTTCCGTGAGGGCATGAACACATATTAGGCTTATGTTAGCGAATTTAGCCTTGATCCGGATAGTCATAATACGCTCGCTTACGTGTCGGAAGCATAAGACTTCTTGCCTAAGTCTGCCGCGTATGATGAATAAGCGTTGCCTGTTGCCTCTGTAGCAATCACCGTAGTAGATGTCACAGTTTCTCATCCTCTTTTTGCCCGGCCCATCGCATCGCACTTCCTGGATGGCGGTAATATCTGCTTTATAGCAGTCTAGGGCCTCTGCTAGTTGTTCGGCTGCACGTGGTCTGTAAAGGGACAGAACATTCCACGTACAGATCCGAAGGTCGTTGTCCTTATTTCGTTTGCTGGGGTCGTCATTAGTTGAGTCATCCTTATCCGAGGCTTTTGGTTGTTTCGGAACCATGAGTTTTTTACGTGGTAGGGAAGTTACCCCGACGGCACAACCCCCAACCTGGAGGGCCAGTTCCTTAATTATTCCCCTAGGACGAGGGGCCGGGTACACCGGTGCCAGTAGTCCACTACGTGAGTATGAACGCTGCCGTTGGCCCATTAAGGGCTCCTCCGCTACCATCTCTATTCCAATGTCCTGACCAACATTGGAAATTCCTTACCGACCTGTGATCCGAATACGTCGAAGCAGCTCGCGCAAGGTATTCACTAAGTTCAACCTAACTGGAACTATAGACGCCACCGTTGACTCCGTCTAGGGAATTCGTCCGCTGCCGCCTGGAACAGGAAGAAGTGCTCTAGTGAGAAAAGCACTCTTCCCCCCCTATTAACGAACGTTTGCAGCTTTCTAGTGATAGTAATGGTCACTCTCCACGTGCTGCATCCATATAAAAGCACAGAGCGGAACAGTCTTAGCTTGGTGTTCAAACTGATTGCATAGCTTCGCCATATTTTGGACAGCATCCCGAACGCAGACTTTGCTTTAGCGATTCTGTTGGCTATATTCAGTTCTGTTCCACAATCAATCGAGACATTGCTCCTGTAGCATAAAAAATAACATAAGCATTAAACAATAATATTGACAAAGGAAACAAAGCCAGAAGCGATTTTTGTCCTTTAATACCATCTACCAGTTGATACGCGAGTTGGAGGTATCTGTCAGATGTATGAATGATGGCTCCCTTATAGCTTTGCTTCCTACTTCCGGTTTTGTGTTCTGTCTCTTCTATATAAGCCACCAACCCTATTTGAAATTTGGTAAAATAAAGTAACTAAACTCCCACCCAAGATACTGGAAATCCTCTACTCTCTCTCTATCAGTTGTCCAGTTGCAACACCATCGGTGCATCTGTCAATAGCCAGCTCCGATTTTCATTTGATACAGTCCCGATTATCTTAAATGAATGGTACATTGTACAAGAGCAGTAGAAAAAATCAAAGCTCCAAAAATAATTCCTTTAAAATGGATTAACAATGTTTATTACAATTTCAAGGCCATTCAACTTGTTTCTTAATCAAATTTCCTCAATTCTCACAATTTAAAGTATGCGTATTTGCTTCTGTTTAAAATTAATTTAAAAACATTTGTCCTTCACATTATCTCTATTTTTAAATCGTAAAAAAATGTTGCGCAAAGTATGCCAAGAGCCAAGAAAAATTAGAAAATTTAAAAAACATTCAATTCCGTGTGACGAAGTTTTGCCTCTCAAAACGACTCTTTAATGTTTGCGGGGAATAATTTTTTCGAAAATCTCAAAACAAAGAGGAAAACTACGTCACATCCAGATGCCACGTCGTAGAGTGTTCTAAAGTATATTTATTTTCGCACGTGAATCCCCATCCGATTTTATGCTTCAAAATATTCACAATTGTCTGTTGTTCAAATTGATCTTCTCCTCAGTATTCCATTTCCATTTGTCGAGCTTTTTCTCGGCCTCGAGAGTAGTGTAGGCATTTTCACAGGGAAGCAATTAAAATTAATTTGTAAGCGTTTGAGTGGATCCGTTCTATGAGTTGTAAACACTTTATTGAGGAAAATGTGCGCTGTGCTAAATTGATGAGACACAAATGCAGCTTGCAATGTGTTCTAATTAAAAGGGGTCTTACGTAGATTGTTGTAAAAAGCCCATAAATCAACACTAAAGCGTAATAATTAAAAGAAATTCAGACGACTTGTATGTATATGGTGCTATGATGGTGTTTCAAGAAGATATACACACAGAATTAAAACGTCTGCCTGTATCTCAATCCACAGGTGGTAATCGACGACCTACCAGAGAAAAAAAGTCGGAAACAATTGTTTTCAGTTTGAAATACTTTTGGGTTTAAACAAGGGAACGAACGAAATGGTTCCAACCCTTTCCTTATAATGAGTGACGGCTTCAAACGTTGAGTTCATGCATGACACAAACGATTATTTTTTTATACTCTTTCTCACTAGGGAATATTCATTATATTGTAGATGTCACAGAAAGTACTTTTCGCACTGCATTAAATATGAGCCAGGTCTGGCAACTCTGCTGACAGAAGACGGTTTGATTTTTACGAATCCCAGCAAGAGTATTACAATATGTAGAAAATTAATGGAGGTAGGTCCCTAAAAATATTCTTGCGACAAAATTGTAGTAACTCGGAAAAGTTAGTTTTGAGAAAAACGCAAAAAACTATTTACGAAATATTTCTCTTTTCCTGATATGCGTATAGGTGACAGAATGACTAAAATGTCTTAAGCGATAACTGCCGGGGAAAATGGAGAGGGTCGATGGTGTATTATTTTTAGGATTATATTTTGTCAAAATCAAGAAAATGGAAATTTTTGACGTACTACAAGGGTGTCGCAAGGGTGCGATACGTATATTTATAAACATACTAACACTACGACAGATCTTTGAAAAAACTCAGGAACACAAGATCGATACCCACCACCTTTTTATAGATTTCAAAGCCGCCTATGACAGTTTACATCGAGCTATGTCTAGTTTTGATATTCCTGGCAAACTTATTCGACAATGTAGGATAATGAAAAACTCACGCTGCTCCATCCAGCTCGATAACGACCTTACGGACCCCTTTGATGTCTAAAAAGGATTTAGGCAAGGTGACGCTCTGTCATGCGATTTCTTCAATATCGTACTTGAAAGTATAGTCACAAGCCAACATATGGGACACAATATTTCAAAAGTCTGTACAATTCGTGAGTATTGCAGCAGAAGCGGCAAAAATTGCTTTAAAGGTGAACATGCTGTCATGAAAAAAGCGCAATCAACATTGACAGAATGTCACGATAGGCAATCACAACCTTTGAGGTAGTTGAGGACTTTGTCTACCTAGGCTCCGCTATAAACTCGAGCAGTGACATCAGCGTGGAAATCAAACGGAGAATCAATCTTGTCAATCGCTGTTTCTGTAGGCTAAGAAGGCAATTGATTGGGAAAGCCCTCTCTCGAACGACTAAGGTAACCCTGTATAAGACCCCAATCATCCCAGTTCTGCTATATGGAGCAGAGGCATGGACTCTATCGAAATCGGATGAGGATGCCCTTGGCTACCTTGAGAGAAAGGTTATTCGAGTGATTTATGGACCCGTCTGCATAGATGGCGAGTGGAGGAGAAGATATAACCAACAACTGTATGGGCTAGCCAGACATGCCGATGGCTAGGGCATGTAGAGCGAATGGACATCAACGCCCGGGCCGGAAAGTCTTCAAATCCATTCTCGAAGGACAACACAATAGAGGAAGGCCTCATCTTAGGTGACGCGAACAACTGGAAAGGGACCTCAACCAACTTGACGCGCATAACTGGAGGCAGCTGACTAATGACCGAGCCGGTTGGATAGGTTTGTTGGCTGAGGCCCAGGTCCACCCCGGACTGTAGCGCCATCTAAGTAAGTAAGTAGTGTAGTTCATTCACTTACTGCTATGATGAGGAGTCGTAATAGCAGTTAAAATAATTCTTGATCAAAAAAGTTTAGTCAAAATATGTAGTGTTGTCCCTCTCACAAATGTGTGATTTGCCACTATCGTTTACGTATAGCTATATACTTTTTTTTTAATGGTGTAGAACCAAGGACTTAATCATTACCTCTGGAGAAACTATCCTTGTGCCCTATTTTAAGAGGCTCGAACTGAAACAAATCTCGCTGGAAAACACCCCCATCAACCCTACAGAGGAAGCAAAATATCTTGAAATAATCCTGGACAAAAAGCTTTACTGGAACTCTCCCTTAAACAATTTTATCAACAAGGCGACCAGGGCAATGTTCATATGCCAACACCTCTATGGTAAAAATTGGGGTCTGAAGCTCAAGATGATCTACTGGATGTACAGCACAATCGTATTACGTCTCTCTAGTATGATGGCCTAAAACACAATATATCAAAGCTAAGGAATATCTTAATCGACTGCACCTATTAGCCTGTGTCGATATTGTCGGGGCAATGAAAACGCGCCCGACGGCAGCATTAGGTACAATACTTAATCTCACGCCGCTGCACCTAACAGTGCAGAAAAAAGCGAAGCTATGCTAATTGCTCTTAGGGTACCTCAGACACAAAAACTGAAACCCGGCGATTTCACAGGCCATCTGAGCATTCTTAAAAAGGTACAAAAAAACCCAATCTTCAAGATTCCAGATACGATGCTCAAGAGATTTCGGTTTTCCAGGAAGTTCGAAGTGGTTATTAGTGACCGTCAAGAATGGAGAAACAAAAATCTCAACCATCACCCAATGCACAAATCTGGTACACAGAAGGCTCCGAATTGAAAAATGGCAGTACCGGAGCTGGAGTATATGGTCCCAACTTTCAGCGTACGGAAGCGCTTGGTAAATCACCTATCATCTTCCTAGCAGAAGGCCATGCGATATAACCATGTGTTCAGGAATGCCTGCGGAGAAACACTACCGGAACCCGCATTTACATCTATTAAGACATTCAGGCCTTAATTTCCTATACGGTAGGGTCAAAGCTTGTGTGGGACTGTCTCGACCTCCTTGATAGCCTCGCATCCACAAATCAGGTTACCATAGCATAGATTCCTAGACACGAAGACTTTGAAGAGAAGAAACGAGCAGACTGTCTGGCGAGAAGAGACGATAGGCGCCCACTGATCGGCCTTGAACCCTACTTCGACGTACCACCCAAAGATATCCACTCCACAATTACAAAATGGGATGTTAAACAACTTAACAACCAAAAGGGCCTAAGACAAGCGAAAAAGTTCATAAACTCCAACAAAAATAGAGCTAGCAAGCTACTTGAATTCATCAAAAACGATTTGTGAACTCTAACGGACTACCTAACCGACATTGTTCACTCATGTACCATCTGAATAAAATAAAACTATCAGATACAGCCATGTGCAGACTCTGTGGGGAACAAAGAGAAACAGCAGAACACATTCTTTGTGAATGCCCAGGAACCGCAAAGAAATGAGTACTCCATCTAACTCGGGACTCGATGGGCCCAGCGGATACCAGGAACATGGAACCCAAGACATTATTGAGGTTTATTAAAAGCCTTAATTTTAATTCTGGCTAACTATTGGGCCAGCACAATAGATCTTATAGATCGCAGTGCACTTTGGTCCCAAACATCATATCGTGTCGTATAGCTATATTTTTATCAAACCCATAACGTTTGTTTTTTTTAATCGGGAAGAATTGTTTGTTACTTGAATTTTCTATTTTTTATTGTCGGCTCTCGAGAGATACGAGCCTATTGTCTGTTAATTCTGTTCTTGAAAATCTATAGATTAAATGCTTCTGGAAATAAAATTTCAATCAATGTGTTCATAGTTCAACAGTTTGAGAATATTGCGCATATAGCTTCTTTACAGTTCAAAGTAAAGCTTGATTTTTGGTATTCTTCCAAAACTTCTTTCCGTAAAAATGGTTCACTTAAAATCCATAGCTCCATGCATATACAGGCAATCTTTCTGCCTTCTTCTTCCTATTTCGGAGAGGTCCGAAAAGCAGGGGTCATAACCCTCCCACTTCACCGCATTTCTACTGATCCGCCTGTGGGGTTCGTCTAGCAATATTTCTGCCTAATTTCCTATTGTTATCATTTCTCTAACACTTTCACTACCCGTACTTACTACTCGTATCAATCATAATGCGGATTAAAGATATGGTAAAAAAATATTTTTTTTTTTTATATAAATGCCTCACAACAGCTATTAGTTTAGCTTGTATAGATTTATAGTTTGTTTATATGCAGATGCACTTTTATTGCAAATTACCATAAAAATTAATTGGCGGTTATAGAACTTAAATTAAACTGCACACACAGTAAAGTAGTTCATAAAACTAAAAGTTAATTGAAAATTATTCCACATGCACAAGTATCTTATCTGAATTTATTTTTGTTTTTTTGTTTTCTTGGGAGATTCATGTTTACCTTATCAACCAAAATTTAGACCTTAAACTTACGTTGCGTAACGCAGACGTGTGATAATATGCCCGAGTTTAAAAAAATTTAGTCATCGGCCTTGAAAATTAGATTAATTCGGTAGTTAAACAATAAAATAGGTTAGAGATTGAGGTGGCATTTCGGAACAAAAAAAAAGAAAGACATGCTATGCGGATTTGATTTTAGAGAAATACAGAATATGCGCAAGGAACAGACATCAAATGGTGGTGCATTATGGCACAAGAATATCTTTGTTCTTGGTGCACAATAGCTGTTTGTTTTCTGAGCGCCGAACTACGTTATGCCTCAAATTATTTTGAAGCAGATTAGCACCTTTTGTAGATGAAACTAATAAAAAAAGAAAATGAGAACTTAGTACAAAGTACAGAGTAACAAAAGAACAAATCCAAAGTTCACAACATTTACCACAGCCTAGTTAAGGAGTAATTAAGGAGTAGGCATCTTTTAAAATATCTTATGAATTTATAACGCATAATGCTCTCCGTGACATGATCGAATAAGAAGTTCGAAGATCCGTGGAAGTCTTCATGCCAAAGAAACCGTCTCACAAAAAATAGAGCACGACCTCAGCTGATATTGTCACATTAAAAAAAAAGAGATCATTTGAACCCTGTTAGAATGGCAATATTAACCAACGTTCCAAAGACATCGCGAAAGAAAAACAGGCCATAAAAACAGGACATAAGCATTTGATTTGCTTCAGTAACAAACTGATCCAAAATCGGGAGGCCTGCGGATATTTTCGGAGAAATGCAATGAAGTGGGAGGGTTGTGATCGTTTGTTTCCAGATCATAACCTCGCCGAAATAGGAAAAAGAAGAATACTCTCCATGACCCTGGATAAATCCTGAAGTCAAAGCTATTGGTCGGTGATTAGAATAGTATTTTTCATCGCTGTATGTAGGAAATAGCAGGATGTTGCCCAGTTTTCAGCTATTTGGAAAAAATCTGTAGGTACCGAGCAAAAAAAAAATAAAAACGTTTACATCGATAGCAACAGAACTTTATTAGTTTTTGCAACGATATCGAATCTGTTCTTCCTTTTGGGCTGTGTATCCCCATTGTGTATACATTTCATTTTGAGCAACAGTTTGTAATTACTCTCATGCTGGTGTTTATAAAATTGAAATAAGTGAACAAATTCGAAATATTATGCGAGCACAAAAAATGCAAATGGACAATATTGTTGCTAAGGTAAGAGCATAAACCAACTTATTCTTGTAAGAATCACTTTATACAAACAATCATTAAAAACAACTATCGAATGAATGCAAAGAAGCAATTATTGCTGCTATTACCATCGGCAGACTAATGCAGGATATTGCTAATGAGTTCCGTGTTGTAACATCAACAATTTCGCGAATTGTATCCCGATATCGTAAACGAGGGGATGTCAATCGCAAAATTGGTTGTGATCATACTCAAGAAACAACGCCCCGACAAGATCAAAAAATCGCCAAACAAGTTAAAGTCGATCCCTTGAAGAATGCAGTGGAAGTTTCTGATTATGAGCATCTAGGGCTTAATGTAGGAGTACACATGGTTAGGCGACGATTGAGATAGTGAGAACTTTATGCAAGACGTCCAGCAAAAAAAACCTTACATCAGTCCTGCCAATAAGTAGAAACGGATAGATTTTATGAAGCGTCATACTCATTGGACGAGCGAGCAATGGCAAATGTTTTTTGGAGTGATGAAAGCAAATAACTTGTTCTCGTCAGGGGGCATTCACTATGTTCGCAGACCTCCGGGACAAAGATATAGCCCCAGATATCAATTTCCGACTAAAAAACACGTGAGAGGATCAGTAATGGTGTGAGGTACAGTCTAAAAATTCATCAAATAAGATTTCATTAATGAGTTGGTCAATTGTTTAAAATAAGCGGTCGGATGAACTCTCAATTGTATCAAGACATACTGCAAAATTACATTACTTATGTCCTGTATCCCCTTGTGGGTCTTAGGGCCTCTACTACGCCTACGCGTCATCGTGTACGGTTTCTGGCAATGTGTCTGAGTTCTCCCCAACTTTTCCCTAACTGCCGTGCCTCCTTCTCGACTGTTCTGCGCCATGTTCTCCTCGGACCGCCAGGTCTTCTGCCATCCTGAGTTAGAGGGTTCCATTGCATAGCATGGTTCGCTATGGAGCTGTCACCCTTTCGGAACGTGTGACCAATCCACTGCCACTTCCGCCGTTGGATAGTTGTGCCTATTGGTTCCTGACTCGTTCTCTCGTAAAGGTGTTCGTTAGAGATACGATTGGGCCAGAAAATCCTTAAGATATTGCGCAGACACCTATTAACGAACGTTTGCAGCTTTCTGGTGATAGTAGTGGTCACTCTCCACATGCTGCAACCATATAGCAGCACGGATTCAACGTTGGAGCGGAACAGTCTTATTTTGGTGCTCAAACTGATTGCATTGCTTCGCCATATTTTGGACAACACCCCGAACGCGGACTTTGCTTTGGCGATCCTGTTGGCTATATCCAGTTCGGTTCCACCATCGGTCGAGACAATACTCCCAAGATACTGGAAGTCCTCTACTCTCTCTACCGGTTGTCCAGCAATGCATATTTGAGCCGATAAGTTTGTTCCAAGGCTGATAATTTTAGTTTTTGCCGTATTAATTCTCAGCTCGACGACACCTGCCTCCCTCTCCACATCTGCTGTCATTTGGTGGAGGTCCATAATTCTGTGGGAGAGTAAGCATACATCGTCAGCGTAGTCAAGATGTTTCAGTTGAGATGTAAGAGTCCATCGAATTCCTCCGTTTCCCGTCGACAAAGCTGCATGAAGCACATCGCTAATCATCAATAGAAATGATATTGGTGAAAGGATACAGCCTTGTCTTACCACTTTGGATCTCAAATTCCTCAGAAAACCTTCCTCTGTGCAGAACATGACATTAGGAGCCTTCATATGTAGCTTTGATAATAACAATTAGTTTATCGGGAATGCCTCTCATGCGTAAGGCACGCCAAATAAACTCCCTGTCAACACTATCGAACGCCTTCTCAAAATCGATGAACAGCAGGTGCAGTGGCGATCGATATTCAACAAACTGTTCGATGATAATCCGCAGGGTGTTGATGTGGTCGGCACAGGAGGATCCGGAGCGGAAACCTGCTTGTTCGGCATCGAGTGTGTCTTCGAGATGTTGTTGGATTCGCTAAAATGCAAAATTACATGCTTAAGATCGAATATGCCTGAAGACCACGATAATGACCCAAAACACACAAGCAGGTTGGTTCGAAGGTTCTTAGAAAGAGAAAATGTTGAAGTTTTGGAGTGGACGCCGCAATCTCCCGATCTCAATCCTATAGTATATTTATGAGATTTAGTAGATCGGGAGGAAAGAAGGCGAAAGCCATCCAACTGTACAGAACTGATGTAACGAATAAAGTCGGAATGGGAAAAAGTTTCAACGGATAGAATTAATTAATGGTAGAATTAATGTTTCAGATTACGTGCCTTTAATGGCAACAACGGGTATGTAATAAAGTATTAAGTCTATTTTTTATTTTACGTCAATATTATGTCCAAAAACGACCATGTAACACTCTGATGGGTCCCAGGATACAAATGAGTTTCAGGGAACAAATTGACAGATGAAGTGGAAAGGAAGAGATCAGAATAAGACCTGTCAATGGTCCAAGAATCAGTCCTACCTCCCCAAAATTTGTTAAATTAAACATAGCACTTGACTTCAAACGAAATGCAGACGAAATATGGAGAGCACTTCAATCGTGCCGCGTCTTCAGGAGTTTTGTCGTGGACAAAACACGACAAGGTGAAAGCCAAGCTCATCCTCACTTAAAGTAGACAAAACTTGGCGCTTTTCATAGGAATCATTCTCGGCCACAACCTATTGGCGGTTCACCGAAAAAGAATGCGGCTAAGTACAGATAAACTTTGCGTAGTACAGAGGATGCGGCCACACAGACGCAGAATAAAATACGGACCACTTCCTATGCAAATGCCCTAGTCTCTGTAATACCAGAAAACGGCCCTCGGAGAGTACATCTTCAATCATCTGGGCGACCTGTTTGAAAAGCCACCAACCACCATCCTGAAATTCATAACTTCTTCAGGATGGTTTAGAGGAAGCCGCTCCAATACCACAGAACTCTAGTCACTTTGTTTTTTTCTTTCTATCTTTTCAGTATTTCAGCCAGGAGATTCCACGTCAGGTACCACAATGTAGCTAACCCCTTTAACTTAACCTAACCTAGACTTAAAATACATCAACACTCAAGGTAGCTGTTTCAGATAACACTATTAACAGTAACATATCGGAGCTATCGGAGCCTAAAATTCAAGAACTTGCACAATATCTCTGGAGAGCAATGAAACTCAATGAAACTCAAGCAAAAGCGTTGTCTCTACAAGGCAGAGTCCACGTTCACATTTCCAAAAATCAAAAAAAAACATCAGAGATGCAGCCTCTGATGTATAGGTTTCTCTGATCTCTACACCTAAACCACTAATTTGATTAAGAATGCCGGAATGCGTTCCATATAAGCAAATCTTCTTAGATGTTTCTAAGCATTACGAAGAGATTGTGAAGAAAAGGAACGAGCAGGAAATGCTTGCGGTCAATTAAACAAAGATACCATATGGTGTTGCAAGAACGATATTTGAAAAACTTCAGCAGTATTTTTCCGATCCTCTTAAGAGGCGATCATGAATCTCCTGAGCATCACGTATAAGATCGTATCTGCTATTGTGTAGCTCCTTCACAATAGCAGATACGATCTGCATTGTTGACATTTGTCAACAATCTGATTGCTCCTGCGCATCTTGGAGAAAATCAGATAATTTCAGACCCATGACAGAGCCATGTCTAGTTTTGACATCTTTGCTAAACCCGTCCACCTGTGCAGGATGATGGTATACTGTGCATGCTACGCAATGAAGCTGGACCGTATTTAAATGGTTACTCATAATACTGTTTTTTCGATGAGAAGAGTGAGGGGTAAAGAGAAGGGGGCCGTTACGTAGAAAAAGTAAAAAAATTTAGGTAGAAACACGTTCCACACCCGAAATGTTCCGTACCGATTATATTTTATCATTATTAGTTCGATCGTGAAGTAGTGAGTATCTAGGGATGATATGAATATTTGGATGAGAGAATGCTGTCCGATACAGAAGTGTTTCAATTGACTTATTCCCCCCTAATCTTTATAAAAGTAGTACAGGAGTGAGCATTAAAGTGTGTGCACACGACATGACTGCCCACTAGATAGTGGAAAGTTACCATCTAAACAAAAATAAAAATAAATAAATATTTGGCGCAACAGCTCTTTAAGTGCCAGGGCATAGCTTCTCGCAACCACTCATGTTGTGTGCGTTATATTTTTCACACGAATGGAAGTGACCTACAGTTTAGTGTCGTATCCGAAGGGCAATTTGTTTTGAGAATCTTTTTCGAGACAACAATACTCTCAGATGTTTGTCAGACGCTCGCGAGAGGTGGGACCGTGAAAAAACTTGTTGGTGTTTTCTGGGATTCGAACTTGGAACCTCACGCGTAGTGATCCGACACACTAACCACTTACGCCACGGCGCCGACGACATCTAAACAGGGTCCTGGGAAATATCCAAGTCATTCGATGTCATGCTGTCATTTTGTCCAGCATTGCAAGGATTGGTTGAAGGAGAGAGAGTAAAACAAAGTGCAACATTCTTTCGACGGAAAAAAGAACGATCACAATAGAATCAGTCCCAAAAAAAAAAAAAAACCTAGAGCTTTGAGGTTGTTACGGGTCTTTGTCTATCTAGGATCCGCTATAAACTGAAGCAATGATACCAGCACCGAAATCAAGCGAAAAATCAAACTTGACAAGTTGTTTTGATGTAAAAGACGATTAAATACCAAAGCCAATCCTAATCAATAATCGCACGAAGAATGTTTTCAGAATAAAACTACAAATGGAGCCGCAGCAAGAAGAACCTGGATAAAAGAAATCTAGTCAAGAATAAATAAAAAATCCAAAGGGCTCCTGACTATCAAGGTTAGGTTAGGTTAGGTAAGGTTGAAGTTGCCAGCTAAGGATTGCCAATACACTTAGGCCAACAAAATGTCCATTGTGATACCACATTCTCTCTGCCTACTCGTTAAACCATTTTGGGCTTCGTATGAAGCGTAGGAGGCTCTTAATATCTGTGTCTATAACATCGCCTATATCGTTATAGTAGAAGGCTCCTAAGTGAAGTTTCCTTCTTCGAGAGAGAACTGGGCTGAAACAAAGAAAGTGAGGAATAGTTTCTTCCTCTTCTTCATCCATGCAGCTTCTACAAAAGTTGTTTGCAAAAAGGCACAGCCTTGTAGCATGCTTGCCTATTAGACAGTGCCCAGTGATGGCACCTAGTCCCTGGCACTTAAAGAGCTGTTGCGCCAAATTCTTATTTATTTATTTTAGTGATGACACCTATTGTAGTGCCGATATGCAATCTATTGAGGGAAATCAAATTCTTAGAATGTTTTAGATCCAGCTTTGACTTTCGTTTTGTCACTAGACATGTTGGTCCACTTGTCCACCTAAGATTTGTACTCTCGATAGCATCCAGATTGGTATACTAAGCTGTCTTTGCCCAACAGGATGAGTATAGGTGTTCCTATTCTGGCGAGTTCATCGGCTTACAATTCCCTGGAATGTCTCGATGACCTAGCCCAGCCATCTCCGTAAAAGGCGATCGGCAGTCTAGAGCTACTTAAGAATTTATATAGGTCGATTTCAAGGATTTAATTGCTGCTTGGTTGTCTGAAAAGATGCGGATATCTCTAACGAATATCACGTTTTTCTTAATATAACACTTCTTTAATCGCCTTTATTTCCGCCTGGAACACGCTAAAATGATTTGGAGACGAAAGGAGAGCTTAAGATTTACCCTGTCAGGGGAAAACCTCTACCAACTCCGTGTTTGGTTTTTGAGCCATCAGTATAGAAGTGAATCGACTCATCTTCTAAAAATCCGTCATCATTCCAGGTTAATCTGGAAAGGATGGTACGAGGAAGTTGTTGTCAAAATTTAGACATGGGATGCGTAGAGAGATTTCGAATTTATTCAGAATGGGAGCGTGGCCAAA
Source organism: Brachypalpus laphriformis (assembly GCA_945910035.1). NCBI lineage: Eukaryota > Metazoa > Arthropoda > Insecta > Diptera > Syrphidae > Brachypalpus > Brachypalpus laphriformis. The sequence goes on along the minus strand of OX246754.1, from coordinate 14,289,119 downwards.
TTCTTTTCTTGACCACTGTAAGGTAGCTTCAAGGCGAAGGACTGCACTCGCTGCCATTTGTTTGCTAAATATGTTGATGGGTATCGGATGAAAAATGATGTCTATTGCTACAGATGGAGTTGTACGTAGTGCTTCGCTTATGCACAGACAAGCTGTACGCTGGACCTTGTTTAGATAATCGCGATTTGTAGCTTTTTCTAAGGCTATCCACCAGATAATCACCCCGTATGTTAGTATCGGTTCAATGACCGAGATGTATATTCGAGGTTGTAAACCCCATCTATTCCCAATAGCTTTTTTGCAAGAGAAAACTGTTACTGTAACGTTCTTGACTCTTTCTTGAATGTTAGGTTTCCAGCTTAATTTCCTATCCAGGATCAGACCCAAATATACTGACTGTCAAAGGATTGCAAATAAAGATTACCACAATACAAATAAACAAAATATTTTGGCGGCAACATGAAAGCGTTACATAAGATATTGCTCTTCTGTATCTTAAGCTGGGCATCCACGATCACTCATAAATGCCATTCCCGGCGTAAGCGCACTCATGAATTCCGGTGGATGGGATTGCATGTCAGAGTGCATATTCATGCGCGAAGGAATTCAAAACATTTCGACTTCCGCATTCATGTATGATAGTGGATTGCAATGAATGTTACTCTTTCCTCATTTTGCCGTTCACTGTCGGCGAGCTCGAACGGAGGTGGCGAGCAAAACTGAGGAGTGTCATTCATGAACGATGGATGGTGGATGGTGATCGAAAAAAGCAAACAAAAAAATCATCACGCGGGGAATGGCACTCATAAGTGATCGTGGATGCCCAGCTCAAAAACAATAAAACTTAAATCGCCGACATCATCACTTCAAACATGTAAAAAACTCGTTATGGATCCAAAAGAAACTATGATCAATAAAATTCTTAACACGAAATAACCTTGCCTCACCTCTGAAACAAATACGTTTAGATCAGAAAATATGTTTGCCACTCAAAGACTAAACACAAACAAACATTAGGCATCTGACGTTCTTTGGTTTGCTAAAAAAGATATTCACTTCTCTGACGTTTTTCTGTTTATCGGTATTTTTATGACTGTATTGATAGTACTAAAAATAGTCAAACATATTACGATTCCATTCCAATCAGCTGACAGGTTTTACTATGTTTGTCTGAGGAACTACTACTAACAAATAAGAAGGGAACCTTCAAGATCTCTCAGCACATCTTAAAGTTTTACGACACCATTGATTGAACTCGCAAACATGTGATATAACAGTTTAACAAAGATATAAATATGCCTTGAACTTGTGTATATTTTAGAACAAAAAAAACAATTCTCACACCCCCTCGCATTTTGCATAACACATTGTATGCTCATGTGCGTATTATTTTCAAAAACCTGTCATCGTTCCAAAAACTTATTAGGACCAGCCTCTTTGTTCAAAAGCCGCTAGACATAGGAAAGCTTACTCAAGTCATTTTTTTGTAGATTCGATTTGTTTGCATAAATTATGAAACAAAAAATTTCACCCAAATACAATAAGGAGTTTCTTTTAGGTAACAAGTATTGCCAAGTTAGTGTTTCTATTTGAAGCTCGCAAATTGTTGCAAGTATGTCACTACTACGAGGCTTATCGCGACATTTCATGCACTTTAAACTGAAATTAGATTCCCTTTCAGCAAATTATCTGCACATGGCTGAACTTAAATCATTGAAATATGATCATCGTACTTAATCGTCCCGACGACCACAGCTGAATTGAAATTTGATTACATAAGCACTCTGCCGCATGGTTCGATCACTTTTGTATCGATAAAGAATTGGCTACTCTTGATTGAATTTATACCGAACCACATCAAAATGAAATGCAATCTCCGAAACGCTTCGAACAAAGTTTTTATACCACAACACAGCTGGGGAATAGTCATCTCTAACGCCTAATTAATTGCTGAAACAAAATGAACTAGTCGCGTCTCTATGGCCCCGATAACACGGCATTCATTGAAAGTGTAAATTTAAAAAACCACAAACTAGACACATATTTGAATTATTAATTAGTTTGCCGATGGACACTAGAATAAATAGAAATACCAACAACAAACAACACAAATAGGGTATAGTTGTACTAAGAAGGTGAATTCCAATAACTTTTTTTGTAAATTTGTTTGTAATGCTTACACGAATCGTACGATGCCGGTGGTTTGACGATACACCGATCAACCAGTCACGAAGTCAGATTGGGGGGCGGGAGGGGCCAAGCGAACAATTGTTGGAGGTTCGGATGAATTGGATGGCAGCAACGAGCAACGACGTTAGATCGCGTGGAGATTTGATCGTCAACTGGAGACAATAGTGCCGGCCAAACGCGAGTGACCCGCTGTCCGGCAGCAGTGCTTTTTTGGGGCCAGTGCCACTCCACAAACTACACACCAACAAAAGCCATCCATGAATCAGAGTGGAGAATAGAGAATTGGTTAGTGACTGGCAATACCAGAGATAAAGTAAATACAAACAGAACACGGCTATACATACATGTTGGCTTTCAAGTAGATGAGTGTTGCTGAGTTTCCACGATTGGTATCATAAACGATTCTCCACTAAATTTGTATTACGGTTATAAGCTAAATTTTGAATTCTGAAGAATTGATTTAAATTATAGGGATACTTGGACAGGACTTCTCTGTACAGACGTCTCTACGTCCTTGGCGGCCGCAACAAATATAAATAAATTTATATTTTTTGAATATAAATTTATCACTGACATTCGATTGATCCATACCTCCATAGCCTAACGTCTTCACTTTTTGTGCCTTGAATAGCTGAATGTCCGAAGTACAAATATAATCTTTTTTTTAAATTCCATTAAGCATTAACATTTCCTATAAAACAACCATACAATATATATCTAACCCCCGTCCTCTTTTTAGGAGCGTTTTTTAGGTTGTTTAGGTTGTTTTGGATTATTTATAATTTCCAGATAATCGGAGAAATAACAGTGATCGAGTTTTCAACTCCACGACTACTTAAATTGGATTGGTTTAAGAGATGAGGATAGGAGTTTCCGAGACACTGCAAGCATAAGAGGAAGGTAATGAAGTGTTGGTCATTACTACTGACTTCAGCAAGGCGTTTGATAAAATCGATCACCTAACTATTGACCTTAAACTTAAAGCTTTCGGTTTTCCACCCTCTTTCATTTCATGGCTATCGTACCAAGAGAAACACCAGTACAAAGTTCTTCTAGATAATTTATTACCTTATTTATAATTTCCAGATAATCGGAGAAATTACACTGATCGAGATTTCAACTCCACGCCTACTTAAATTGGCTTGGTTTAAGAGATGAGGATAGGAGTTTCCGAGACACTGCAAGCATAAGAGGAAGGTAATGAAGTGTTGGTCATTACTACTGACTTCAGCAAGGCTTTTGATAAAATCGATCACCTAGATATTTACCTTAAACTTAAAGCTTTCGGTTTTCCACCCTCTTTCATTTCATGGCTATCGCACCAAGAGAAACACCAGTACAGAGTTCTCTTCAGATTTTCAGTCTCTGACCCCATTAGTGCCACTTCAGGGCTTCCTCAAGGCAGTCATCTTGGTCCACTGATCTTTGTTTCAATTATAAACGATGTTGCTCACATCATAAAAGACTCAGATCTTTCTATTAATGCGGATGACATGAAAATCATCAAGGTAATGTCTACCCCCCCCCCGCCGACTCACTGTTCTTCGAAATGATCTAAATTCATTTCACACATGGTGCGTCAAAAACTTCTTAGAACTTAACGTCGACAAATGTCAATCCATAACATTTTCCCGTAAACGCCTCCCCCCACCCCTCAGAACCCATTACTTTCGTAATGAGCCCCTTCCCTCTATCTCCTTTATACGCGATCTCGGTATTATTTGTGACAGGAACCTAAACTTCCGTTCCCACATTGATCAAATTATACACAAGGTCAATTCTTCTCTCGGTTTCATAAGACACTGGTATAAAGAATTCTCGAACCCTTGCGTTACTAAATCCCAATACATTACCTTTGTCAGACACCTACTTGAATACGCCAGTTAAGTTTGGTCACTTTATTACGACACCCAGTCCCTTAGAGTCGAAGCTGTGCACCGGAGGTTTATCCGTTTTGCCTTACGCGGTCTCCCATGGGCCGACAACTATATCTTACCCGCCTACAAAGATCAGGCTAAATTGATCAACCTGCAAAACCCTTGTAAAATGTCGCGAAGTCACTGACATACTCTTCGTGCCCCAATTATTAACTGATACGATTGATTCCCCTGCACTACTGGAAATGATTTCCCTTCGCACTAACCCTTGTAACCGTAGGTCTGTATCGCTCTTTCGTCTTCCTCACCACCGCACCAACTTCGGCCATTTCGAGGCAATCTCCAGAATGTTGCGTCTGGCCAACAACGCACAGAATACCCTTGACTTTCATTCCAGTCTATCCTCCCTTAGAAAGTCCCTCTACACCTCCTCATGACCTCTCCCCTTGTTTGTTTAAGTTTTAATTTAAGTTTTTAAATATGTGGGCCGTTTTAAGCTTAGCAATTAAAGTAGGGTTAAATGCTTGTTAGTTTTAAGTTTAGCTTTAAGTTCTTGCTTGTATTAAGCTTAAATTAAATAGATTAAATAAATTAATTTTGGATGGATCGCTGTATGTTTAAGAATTTAAATGCGAAAATAGCTGTTGTTGTTTTCAACCATTGTTATCAGGTTTCAAAATTCCTTAACGGAAGCCTAGCTGAGCTCAGTTCGACATATGTTCGAAATTAAAAATATTTGAACCCGAAAAGGGATCCTAATCAAATGGCAACACCTATATAGTATTAATTTGATAACTCTTTCATTTCAAACTTTTCCAGATCTCCATTCAAATATAAATTTTTTAATAGAAAATATTGACTCAAGTGTGTAACGCGCAACGATAAGGAAACAACATACTACTACATAGAATTTTGTAGGTTACTCTCCCGAAATGAACTTAAACATTAAACATATAAAAACTGAGAGAGCTTTTTCTCCAGAAAAGAAATGAAAGTTTTCCATATTTCACTTAGCATTACCACCTACTTGCAATTAGTAGAGATTAGAACGTAAGTTTTTTTTTTCCATAATTAGATTCTGATATATGATGACTTGGTCAACAATTTGATGATATGGGAAATTAGTAGTATTGATTATTATCAATTTATTAGCATGATGACGGAAACAAGTACCGAAACAAAAGGTTATTGAATGGGTGCTTGTAAATAGAGTGGCCACCTGTAGATACTCAACTAATATTTTACTAGTACCTTGGAAGGGTGTAAAGTAAGAACGATTCGTACTTAGAATCATATTTAGATGCGGTAAAAGTATCAAATAAGAAGGTAACAAACTGAGCAACAATGTCACATGACGAAGCCATCTCCTTGGACTCGAATACCAACGTTAAACAAATAAAGATAGTCTCCATGAAATACCTACGGACACGTACACACAATTGATGCAAGAGAACGTGTGTAAAGAAGATACCACAAATCACTCGGCATATAGAATCACAAGAATTCAACAGAATACTTTTTCAATTCAAAAAATAGGCGTGGCTGTGTATCACGAATTGGTAGAGAGCATAATCCATCTCATCTCTAAGATTTAGTCCGACTAGGTATGCCTGATGAATGGAATCTCAGCATTGTTTGCCCGGTCCACAAGAAAGGAGACACCAATTCTAGAGGCATCAGTCTCCTCAACATCGCATATAAGATCTTCTCTGTGCTATTGTGTGAACGCATGAAACATTTGATCAACAGCCTGATTGGCCCCTATTAGTGCGATTTCAGGCCAGGATACCATCACCATCGATCAAATCTTCATATTTTGGCAGATACTGGAGAAAACCCAAGAATATCGATCTTAAGGCCGCCTATGACAGCACCTATAGAGAAGAGCTACATAGAACCATGTCTAGTTTTGACATCCCTGCCAAACTTGTCCGTCTGTGCAGGATGTGGATGGAGAACGCTTCCTGCTCCATCAATGTCGATAATGACCTCACCTCGCCTTTGATGTCAAAGAGGTTTTAGACAAGGTGACACTCCGTCATGCGACTTCTTAAACATTGTACCTTAACAGACAGTGCAAAACTCACAAGCCAACACCAGAGCCACAATCTATCATAAGTCCGTATAACGGCTTGCATACGCCGACAATATTGATATTATTGGAAGAACTCAGCGGCTGTCACGCGTGTGCTTGCAAGCATTGAAGCAGAAGTGGCCAAAATGGGTTAAGCGGTAAACGATCAAACGGTCAACAAGAAAAGACAATCAACACCGACGAATTGGACGGACTGTCACAATGGGCAGCTACAACCGAAGAAGAATAACTCTTGCTAATTGCCCGTTTTTTGGTTAATAAGGCAATTCAACAGTAAAGCCCTATCTCTAGAACTAAGGAACAACCCTGATCACCTGCGTCCTACTTTACGATGCTGAAACATGGACTTTATTGAAAGCGGATGAAGATATCCTTGGTCGCTTCTAGAGAAAAATTCTTCCCATGATATACGGTCCAATTTGTGTTTATGGATTTTGTAGAAGATTCAATGACGAACTAGACAAGCGACATCGTCCTAGACAAAAAACTGCGTATTGGTGAGTTAGTTTGGTTAGGTCATGTAGAGCAAATACCTACTACTTACTTAGACGGCGCTACAGTCCGGGGTGGACCTGGGCCTCAACCAACAAACCTCTCCAGCCAGCACGGTTACGAGCCAGCTGCCTCCAATTGCGCATGCCAAGTTGGTTGAGGTCCCCCTCCACTTGTTTGCGCCACCTACCGCGAGGTCGTCCTCTACTGCGCCGTCCGTCCGGGGTGGATTCGAAGACTTTCTTAGCGGGAAGGTTGGGCTCCATCCGCTCTAAATGACCCAGCCATCTTAGTTGCTGTATGTGAACTCTTCTAGCTAAGTCGATGTCCTTGTACAGGCCGTATAGTTCGGCATTGTACCTTCTCCTCCACTCACCGTCTATGCAGACGGGACCAAAGATCGCTCGAAGAACTTTTCTCTCGAAATAACCAAGGGCATCCTCATCCGGTTTTGTCAAAGCCCATGCCTCTGCGCCATACAGCAGGACTGGGATGATTAATGTCTTATAAAGAGTTACCTTAGTAGTTCGAAATAGGGCTTTGCTACTCAATTGCCGTTTTAGCCCATAGAAACAACGATTGGCAAGTGTAATTCTCCGTGTGATCTCTCCACTGATGTCATTTGCGGAGCTGACCATAGAGCCTAGGTAGACAAAATCCTTTACTACCTCAAAATTATATCTGTCTATTGTGGCGTTCTGTCCAAGACGCCAATGTTGGGTGTCCTTTTTTGTAGACAGCATATATTTTGTTTTGCTTTCATCGACCGCTAGACCCATCTTTGCTGCCTCGTTCTCAATTCTCGCAAATGCCCCATTGACTGCCCGCTGAGTTCTTCCGATTATGTCAATGTCATCGGCATAAACGAGTAGTTGTACAGACTTGAAGAAGATTGTACCTCCGGGGTTGGCTTGTGAGTTTCGTACAATTCTCTCAAGTACTATGTTAAAGAGATCGCATGATAGTGCGTCACCTTGTCTAAGACCTTTCCTGACAGCGAACGGTTCGGTGGTGTTCTTACCGGCTTTGATGGAGCAGCGAGAGTTCTCCATCGTCATTCTGCACAAACGGACGAGCTTGGCAGGGATGCCAAGACTAGACATGGCTCTGCATAACTCGTCTCTATACACGATATCATAGGCAACTTTGAAATCGATGATAAGGTGGTGCGTATCGATTTTATATTCATGGGTCTTTTCCAAGATCTGCCGTAGTGTGAATATTTGGCCAATGGTGGACTTTCCAGGCCTGAAACCGCACTGATAAGGACCTATCAGGTTGTTGACGATCGGTTTTAGGCGTTCACATAGTACGGCAGACAGGATCTTATATGCGATATTTAGGAGACTTATACCTCTGTAGTTGGCGCTGTTCAGAGGGTCTCCTTTCTTCAGGATCAGGCAAATGATGCTGAGGTTCCATTCATCGGGCATACTTTCGTCCGACCAGATTTTACAGATGAGCTGGTGCATGCTCCTTACCAACTCATCTCCTCCTGCCCTGAAAAGTTCGGCGGCAAGGCCGTCGGCTCCAGCAGCTTTGTTGGATTTGAGTTTAGATATCGCTATCCTCACTTCATTCTGATCGGGTTGACGGGAATTTTGACTGCCATCGTCACTGTTGAATGGCTCATTCTGCCTGACAGCGGAATATTGATCATCATCACCGTTTAACAGTCTGCAGAAGTGTTCCTTCCATATCCTCAGCACCGACTGCGATTCTACTACTATGTTGCCATTTTCGTCCCTGCAGGCTTCTGTACTGGCTTTGAAACCCTGGCATGTTCTTTTTACCCTTTGGTAAAATTTTCGAATATTATTCTTGCAATAAAGTCTCTCAATCTCCTCGATCGAGCGCTTCTCATGCTCCTTTTTCTTCTTTCTGAGAAGTCGATGTTCCTCTTTTCTCCTGCGCACGTAGAGCTCGTAAGCAGCTCTAGTCCTTCTATGCAACGCCGCTTTGTACGCCTCTTGTTTTGCTGCATGTGCTTGCCGGCATTCCTCATCAAACCAGGGGTTTCGTTGTGGTGGGCGAGAAAAACCCAGCACATCAGAGGCGGCATCTTTGATGGCTTGTTGGCAACGCTGCCACTGGTTTTCCGCATTTGCTGCTGGCGGCATAGGACTTAGATTAAGATTAGAAGAAACTCGATCGGCAAAGATTCTAGCGGTCTCTTGCGATTGTAGCCGCCCGACGTCAAATTTCTTCACAGTATTTCGTTGATTTCGCTCCGTTCTGGATATCCGCATCCGTACCTTGGCTACAACTAGGTAGTGATCCGAGTCCACGTTGGCTCCTCGGAAAGTCCGGACACCCAGAATACTGGAAGAGTGCCTTGCTTCGATCGCTATGTGATCGATTTGGTTGACAGTTTTTCGATCAAAGGAGAGCCATGTTCCTTTGTGTATATCGAGACGTGGGAACCGCGTACTAGCTACGACAAAGTTTCGCCCCGCCGCAAAGTCGATTAGCCTGAGTCCGTTGCCGGATGTGTTGTCGTGCAGGCTGTGCTTTCCGACCACGCTACTAAAGACTTCCTCTCTTCCTAGGTTTGCGTTAAAGTCGCCTAGGATAATTTTAACGTCGTGGCTAGGGCATTGCTCATACGTCTTGTCCAAGAGCTGGTAGAAGTCATCCTTTGTCGCGTCGTCCTTCTCCTCGTGAGGGGCGTGAACGCATATTAGGCTAATGTTGGCAAATTTAGCCTTGATACGGATAGTCATGAGGCGCTCGTTCACATGCCGGAAACTCAAGACTTCTTGCCTAAGTCTGCCTCCAATGACAAATCCGAACCCGAATAGACGCTGTCCTTTTTGTCTGTAGCAATCGCCGTAGTAGATGTCGCAGTTTTTCATACTCCTTTTGCCCGGCCCATCCCATCGAACTTCTTGGATGGCGGTAATGTCTGCTTTGAGACACTCTAGGGCCTCCGCAAGTTGTTCGGCTGCACGTGGTTTGTAGAGGGACCTAACATTCCATGTGCAGACACGAAGATCGTTGTCCTTTTTACGTTTGCATGGGTCGTCAACAGTAAGATCGTCCGTATCCGAGGCTGTTGGTTGCTTCGTAACCAAAGGTTTTTTACGGGGTAGGGAGGTTAACCCGACGGCACAACCCCCAACCTGGAGGGGCAGATCCTTTTTTTTTTTACCCCTATGACAAGAGGTCGGATACACCGATGTCAGTAACCCACTTCGGGGATATGAGTGCTGCCGTTGGCCCATTAAGGGTTCATCCGCCACCATCTCTTTTTCAATACCCTGACGTAGTATTGAAAATCCTTACAGACCTCAGCTCCAAATATGTTAAAGTAGCTCCGGTAAGGTATCCGCTGGTCTGTAGACGTCACCGTTAATTCCATGGAGAGAATTCATCCGCCGAACGTCCTCCTTCTGAGGACCTCTTGCTAGACTTCTGAGACGCATATTTCAGCCGATCAGGTCAACAAGAGATGCCTCGTCCGGTTAGACATATGCGGGCTGAAGTTCACCCAGATGTGCTTACGCAGGTCTGAGTGTTCAGCTGCACATATATCGTCAGACTCAGCATATGAGGCGACTTATTGAAAAAGGTTCGAATTTGAGACTTTAAAAGAAATATCGAGACTTTTAAGACCAAATCGTATAAAAGCGTGCGTGCAAGGTTATAACTTCGTAGTAAGGACAATCAAAAAATTGTCCGAGCCATAGGGGTTTATGTGAAAATGTGACGATTTCCTATTTCTTTGCTTTTTTGCGGGATTTTAGTAAAGAAATACAGGTGGCCAAACTCGTTCGCCTCGAACGACACGTCCCATAGTTGCTGCATCTTTTGCGATCAATTGCGAAAGCTTGTGCGAAGGCCTAACACTGGCAGTAGCTTTGTCATATGGCTGGAAAAATTGTTCGTTCTGTTGATGATGATTAGCCTATGATATTGGTTATCGGGGAAAAAATACTGTGAATCAGAATCAAAGAGAAATAATAACCGAAACCTCTAGATGCACTACGCCGCACACATTATCACACTCGCATAAATTGAAGTTGCGCCGCTGGTAGAAGATACGGGCCCCATGTGTGCCCTGACATTTGAATTTAGCTCCGCTGCTAATTTTGTTTGGCGCTTCCGTAGCTCTCTTATTCGCGAGGCGCTGTAGTTTGGGATCCTTTTGAGTTCTCCTTGACCCGCTCTTTCTTCTGATTGTCGCTTCTCACATTTTTTTTCAACTTTGCAAATTTATATAATGTTAGTTATTACAAAAAATACAAATACAAATATTTGGCGCAACAGCTCTTTAAAGTCCAGAGCCTAGCCTCTCGCAACCACTCATGTTGTGTGCGTTATATTTTTCACACGAATGGAAGGGACCTACAGTTTAACGCCGAATCCGAACGGCGATTTGAGAAGCTTTTTCGTGACAACAATACTCTCGGATGTTTGTCAGACGCTCGCGAGAGGTGGAACCGTGAAAAAACTTTTTGGTGTTTTCTGGGATTCGAACTTGGAACATCACGCGTAGTGATCCGACACACTAACCACTTACGCCACGGTGCCCACGTTAGTTATTATTGTATAGCAATAATCGCTTGAGGTCTAAGAATAGCTCGATTCGCGTCCTTACTTAACGCGTTCGGGAGATATACTGGCGAACGTGCCCGCCACGCCCGGAAATTGCCGCAATAGCCTCGCTAAGTAAATAGGATCTTACATGTATAAGCTATCTGTATTTAATCAGTTACTTGCTGTCGGTTCGTTATTCATAGAGTTATTGCGTTATGAAATCTGAAATAATTTCGTTGCATCGCAAATTTCGGCCTGGCTACCAAACCGAACGTACAGACGTTTTCACGTCAAAAAAAAATCGGGAGTGATGGAGAACTACTTTTTAGGCACTTAAAGACAAAAAAATTGCCTTGACTACTAAAAGGGGCTGAACAGTGACGATAAGAATGAAGTATGTCAGAGGACCAATGGTATCCAGATGATTTTTATTGCTTAGGTTAGGTTGAAGTGGCTACCAGCTGAGAATCGCCAATAACTTAGAGCAACAATATGTCCATTATGATAACACGTGGATCATAGGAAACGCTTTACACTACCTACTTGCTAAGCCATTTTGAACTTCTTATGAAGCGTAAGAGGCTCCTAATGTCTGTGTCTATGAGATCGCCTATAACGTTATAGTAGAAGGCTCCTAAGTCAAACTTCCTTCTTCGGGAGAGAACTGGGCTGAAACAAAGAAGATGAGGAATAGTTTCTTCCTCTTCTTTATCCATGCAGCTTCTACAAAAGTCGTTTGAAAAAAAGCCCGGCCTTGTAGCATGCTTGTCTGGTAGACGGCGCCCAGTGATGACACCTATCGTAATGCCGATATGCAATCTGTTGAGAGAAATCAAATTCTTAGAACGTGTTAGATTCAACTTTGGCTAAATCTGTTTTGCCAGTGGACATGTTGATCCACCTAAGATTTGTACTCTCGATAGCATCTAGCTTGAGTTTATGTTTTCGAGTAGCGATTGGTATACCTAAGGTGCCTTTATCCGGCAGGTTGAGTATAGTTGTTCTTATTCTGGCGAGTCCATCTGCCTTACACTTTCCTGGAATGTCTCTTTGCCACGGCACCCAACACAGGTGAATATTGAACTGCTCTGCCATCTCCGCGAGAGACGATCGGCAATCTAAACCTACTAAAGAATTTATAAGTGTAAGTGTAAGTAAGTAGGTAGACTCCAAGGGTCTGATTGCTGCTTGGCTGTCTGAAAAGATGCGGATATCTCTGACGGATATCACGTTTTTCTTAAGCCAAGATAAGACTTCTTTAATCGCCATAATTTCCGCCTGGAATACCCTACAATGATTTGGTAGACGGAAGGTTAGGCCTCTCAAAGAAAAAACCTTCACCAACTCCGTCCTTGGTTTTCGAACCATCAGTTTAGAAGTGAATCGACTCACCTTCTAAAAATGCATCGTTATTCCAGAGTGATCTAGAAGGGATATTGACGAGGAAGTTCTTGTCAAAATTTAGACGTGGGATGGTGTAGTCCGTGTTTTCGAGGGGGATTGTGAATTATTCAGAATGGAAACTTGATCAAATTCTTTTCTTGACCACTATAAGGTAGCTTCAAGTTGAATGGCTGCATTCGCTGCCATTTGCTTGTTAAATATATCAAGGCGGATCAGGTCGTTTTAACTGCTTACTCTAACTAAACCGTTATGGATATATCAAACTTATGTGTGGAAGAATTGTTGCTAATAAAAATTCCTGCGAAAAATTCGACATTGCACATGTCTACCTATGTATTACATGGACGAAACTGGATACAACAGATAGTAAAATATAAAAAACTTCTGATCCGTGTTCAGTCAAATTAAGCAAATAATGTTTTTGTAAAGTCCAATTAAATTTAACCAAATTTATTTCACTCGTCTGTGACCAACGTCATATTTTTTTCACGCACTTCTTCTAGGAATCACTTCCTTTCTATTTACCTCCCCTTTCAACACTCATCGACCTATGACATTCCCTCTTATGCAACCATCCCTAAAAATTGAATCAATAAACCCCCAACCGAGCATGTTACACAACACACCAGAGGCGGTTTATAGTATACTAAGTGTCTACTCCACTCCACTGACATCATCTTTCAGGGACATTCATCGACTAGCTAAAGCAACGTACTAGAAAAAAACATGAAAAGGTTCGTTGACATTGTCCCATCAGGTTAAGAACTTTCACTTTTTCCACCCCAATCCACAATGCGTTTGCCCCAAAGCCCTGAGGATTTTTCAATGGAAAAATCAATAATTTCAATTTTTAATCAGCATCTAAGGTAAGCACTCCAAGTTGTTGAATATTAATGAGTAGTTGTAGTTTTGGAAGCGAACCTAAAACCTGGCTTCCATTAAACTACCCTAACTCACCTTTGATTTGGCACCAGAATTAATTCAAATTCACCGAGCGGAAATTTTTCTCTATGTCGACTTTAATAGTAATATTATGGTTTTCCTAATAAGACAGTAAAAATGCTTTGCAATGCATAGGAACTTAAGAGACTCTAATCCCATTAGCACTATTAAATTATGATTCACTATCACGAAACGATAATCCTTTCGCATCAAAGACGTAAAAATAACTAACCAAACGAGTTTTCGGGAGAAAAAAAGTTCAAAACATTTTTTTTAGAACAGGTACACATTTACCGGCAAAAGGATTCTAATTCCTGAGATCAAGAAACGCGCCACACTCAAGCGCCAACCGGCAAAACGACTACTTGTTCGGCGTTTAGGTTATGGGACTTCAACCCTAGTTCATGCGGCGAGTGTGACTGGTTGTATTCGTAGTTGAGTTGCTTTTTGAAACGTCTTTTGTGTTGGTCGACGCAGGTGCTGATTTGAGTGGTTTTGAGTTATAACACTCTACTTGTACGAGTATTTACGATGAAAACATGAAATTAATTCAAACATCTGATACGCTCACATTCATAGGGAAGTTGCTTGAACTTACCAAACCGCCAAGTGATTGCGGAGATGACGAGTATTTTCAAATCAGCATGAATGCCCGAAAGTATGCAGTATTTGTACTGCTTAGCGATTTGGATTCATTCACAATAGTTGTTTGCAATGTTTGTTTTAATATTGTTATTCAATTTTTAAAGTCCTAAATGTTTTTATTTATTATTTATTAAATATGTAATAAATTACAAATCGAATGCTAACTAATTTTTGGAGCGCCATATGCCAGAGCTTTCGGCTAGAGGATTAATTGAATAAGATTAAGTTTTGAAAATTTGAAGAGATTTGATTTGAGAAATTTGAATAAAATCAATGGAGCCGTTTTCAAGAAAATTTCTTTTCCCAAAATCGTTCCGAAGCACCTTTAAATTCACGGCTAGGGTGAACATTCTGATAGAAACCCACTGACTAAATTTAAAGTTTGAAATAAATCCGTCAAACAATTTAGACTGCAGATCGCGTTGCAGACGAACAGAATTGCGTGAAATACTTTTTCAAGTTGCTCTACCAAATCTTATATACTTACTTACTTAGATGGCGCTACAGACCGGGGTGGACCTGGGCCTCAACCAACAAACCTCTCCAGCTAGCACGATTACGAGCCAGCTGCCTCCAGTTGCGCACGCCAAGTTGGTTGAGGTCCCCCTCCACTTGTTTGCGCCACCTACCGCGAGGTGGTCCTCTACTGCGTCGTCCATCCGGGGTGGATTCGAAAACTTTCTTAGCGGGAACGTTGGGCTCCATCCGCTCTAAATGACCCAGCCATCTTAGTCGCTGTATGTGAACTCTTCTGGCTAAGTCGATGTCCTTGTACATGCCGTATAGCTCGGCATTGTACCTTCTCCTCCACTCACCATCTATGCAGACGGGACCAAAGATCGCTCGAAGAACTTTTCTCTCGTAATAACCAAGGGCATCCTCATCCGGTTTTGTCAAAGCCCATGCCTCTGCGCCATATAGCAGGACTGGGATGATTAGTGTCTTATAAAGAGTTACCTTAGTAGTTCGAGATAGGGCTTTGCTACTCAATTGCCGTTTTAGCCCATAGAAACAACGATTGGCAAGAGTAATTCTTCGTGTGATCTCCCTACTGATGTCATTTGCGGAGTTCACCATAGAGCCTAGGTTGACAAAATCCTTTACTACCTCAAAATTATACCTGTCTATTGTGGCGTTCTGTCCAAGGTACCGTTGTTGGGTGTCCTTTTTTGTAGACAGCATATATTTTGTTTTGCTTTCATCGACCGCTAGACCCATCTTTGCTGCCTCGTTCTCAATGCTCGCAAATGCCCCATTGACTGCCCGCTGAGTTCTTCCGATTATGTCAATGTCATCGGCATAAACGAGTAGTTGTACAGACTTGAAGAAGATTGTACCTCCGGGGTTGGCTTGTGAGTTTCGTACGATTCTCTCAAGTACTATGTTAAAGAGATCGCATGATAGTGCGTCGCCTTGTCTAAGACCTTTCCTGACAGCGAACGGTTCGGTGGTGTTCTTACCGACTTTGATGGAGCAGCGAGAGTTCTCCATCGTCATTCTGCACAAACGGACGAGCTTGGCAGGGATGCCAAGACTAGACATGGCTCTGTATATCTCGTCTCTATACACGCTATCATAGCCAACTTTGAAATCGATAAAGAGGTGCGTATCGATTTTGTATTCATGGGTTTTTTCCAAGATCTGCCGTAGTGTGAATATTTGGTCCATGGTGGACTTTCCCGGCCTGAAACCGCACTGATAAGGACCTATCAGGTTGTTGACGATCGGTTTTAGGCGTTCACATAATACGGCAGACAGGATTTTATATGCGATGTTGAGGAGACTTATACCTCTGTAATTGGCGCAGTTCAGAGGATCTCCTTTCTTCAGGATCGGGCAAACGATGCTGAGGTTTCATTCATCGGGCATACTTTCGTCCGACCAGATTTTACAGATGAGCTGGTGCATGCTCCTTACCAACTCATCTCCTTTTGCCTTGAAAAGTTCAGCGGCAAGGCCGTCGGCTCCAGCAGCTTTGTTGGATTTGAATTTAGATATCGCTATCCTCACTTCATTCTGATCGGGTTGACGGGAATCTTGACTGCCATCGTCACGGTTGAATGGCTCATTCTGCCTGACAGCGGAATATTGGTCATCATCGCCTTTTAACAGTCTGCAGAAGTGTTCCTTCCATATCCTCAGCACCGACTGCGATTCTACTACTATGTTGCCATTTTCGTCCCTGCAGGCTTCTGTTCTGGCTTTGAAAAAAAATTTTTTTTTTTAATTTTCGAACATTACTCCTGCAATAGAGTCTCTCAATCTCCTCGATCGAGCGCTTCTCGTGCTCCTTTTTCTTCTTTCTGAGAAGTCGATGTTCCTCTTTTCTCCTGTGCACGTAGAGCTCATAAGCAGCTCTAGCCCTTCTATGCAGCGCCGCTTTGTACGCCTCTTCTTTTGCTGCATGTGCTTGCCGGCATTCCTCATCAAACCAGGGGTTTCGTTGTGGTGGGCGAGAGAAACCCAGTACATCAGAGGCGGCATCTCTGATGGCTTGTTGGCAACGCTGCCACTGGCCTTCCGCATTTGCTGCTGGCGGCATAGGACTTAGATTGAGATTAGAAGAAACACGATCGGCAAAGGTTCTGGCGGTCTCTTGCGATTGTAGCTTTTCGACGTCAAATTTCCTCACAGAATTTCGTTGATTTCGCTCCGATCTGGATATCCGCATCCGTACCTTGGCTACAACTAGGTAGTGATCCGAGTCCACGTTGGCTCCTCGGAAAGTCCGGACACCCAGAATACTGGAAGAGTGCCCTGCGTCGATCGCAATGTGATCGATTTGGTTGACGATTTTTCGATCAAAGGAGAGCCATGTTCCTTTGTGAATATCGAGACGTGGGAACCGCGTACTAATCTTATATACCTACATATATTAATACGTGAACACGAAATTTATAGTACGTTTTTTAACTATTCATTATAAAAGGAGGGGGGTGAAACTTACATCATTCGAAAGGTACTGTGCCATAGATGTACAGAAAAGAAAATTCATCTGCGTATGTAACATTTAAGTTAGGTAAATTTCCCTCGGTCGAATTTCGACCACGCGCGATACTAGTTATATTAAACTCTCGAGTTCCGTAAGGGGTACTCCCCTGAGTATCTCCGGTAGTGCGAGATACCTTGGCCTGGTGCTCGATAGGAAACTGAACTGGAGACCAAACATCAACGAAAGAGTCAAAAAAGCCACGATAGCTTTTTACTCGTGCAATAGAATATTTGGGAAGACTTGGGGACCGAGCCCCAAAATCATCCTATGGATGTATACAGCTATAGTAAGGGTAATACTAACGTATGGCAGCCTTGTATGGTGGCAGGCAGCCAGCAAAATAAATGACCTAGCTGCTATCACAAAAGTACAAAGGCTAGCGTGCATCGCCACAACCAGTGCGATGAGAATGACACCTACAGCAGGACTCGAGGCCATTCTCAATCTGCTTCCGCTAGACATCTTTATACAAGTATCGGCATCTCATAGTGCCGTAAGATTAAGCCAAACAGATAGCTGGATACCAAATGCAATGGGTCACACCACGATTCTGCAGAGATATCTAGGCAGTGTATCTAATACTCAACGCCTTACCTAGACTTCATAAGACCATTTTCTAGCACCTACCCGAGCAGGGAAGACTAGAAAAATGACAGAACGCCTAACGAGCGATCCTTAGCTGTTTACACCGATGGATCCAAAATGGAAATAGGTGTAGGCGCAGGCATCTTCTCTGAAACGCTTGGCCTCTCCATGTCAGCTCGGTTTCCGAACTACAGCAGCGTTTTCCAGGCGGAGGTCCTAGCAGTTACAATAGCAGCTCGTGAGACTGCGTGAGGGCAATACTACGAGAGGATATCATCTTTTTCATCGACAGCCAGGCAGCGATAAAAGCAATATCTGCTATAGAAATAAAATCGAGAAGGCATACCAGGGAATGAGAAAGCCGATGAACTGGCTAGAGGAGGCTCAGCACTAAGCTCGGACCAATCCGACCCCTCGGTGTACATCCCGCCTTGCGCCCTTAAGCTCGAAGCAGGAAACAAGGCCATAACGGAGGCTAACAATAGGTGGACCTCTTTAGATACCTGTGTCACCACGAGGAAGCTGTGGCCTGCATTTGACAGAGTAAGGACCAATAGACTCATACAGAGGCACAGAAAATCCCTCTCTACTCTAATAGGAGTCATTACGGGGCATAATACCATGCGGTATCACATGAAAAAACTACGTGTGACTAGCGAAGACCTTTGTAGAGGCTGCGGCGACGAGGAGGCTCAGGAGGACACCGCCCACTTTCTCTGTTATTGCCCAGGCCTCTATCATTTGAGAAATAAGATCCTTGGACAACACTTCTTTGAAGATCTAGAAGAGTTGTTCGACAGACCAAAAATGACATCGCAAACTTCATCAAATCCTCTGGATGGTTTGTATCTACGGTATTTTTCCACGAGGAAGGGATTTCCTTTTCTATCTCCTTTCCCCCCATGGGTATCACAATGGGTCTATACTGACCTGAGTGTGGTGTGGAGGTTTTCTATCCCCCTACACCTGCCCACTTACCTAACCTAACCCTAAACTCTCGAGTTTGAATTTTTCCATGATTACTATACTTGTCCCATAATTATAGGCACTAGTAAAAAATGTGTTAGAAACAATCAATGAGTGGCTCGAACCTTGTGCGACTGGGTACTTTAACAAACACTTGTAGTTGTTCGTGTGATGAAAGCGACTAGCTGCAATCACTATCACAAGTGTGTACTTGAGTGGAGATATTTCGTTATAGACAGCCCCCTCTAAGTTCTGGCAGGTGACCAAGTGCCTCATTATAATCCGCATTAAGATTAAACTAGTATCGTGTGTGGTCGAAATTCGACCGAGGAAAAAAAAAAACAAACAGCTAGAGAAACAACACATACAGGCATGAAGGCGATCAAAATGCTTTCATGGAATTGGTAAAAGTGTTTTGTATGGGGAAATCATGTGTGTATGTTCACTTTATTTTACCCGACTTAACGGAAGAAAAAACACATTATTTTTTTTTTCTGCACATCTATGGCACAGTACCTTTCGAATGATATAAGTTGCATCCCCCTCCTTTGATAATAAATACTAAAAAAACGTACGATAAGTTTCGTGTTCACGTATTAATATATAAGATGATTCCGTAATATCAATTTAATAACTCACCGAAGGCAGTTTCTTTGAGCTTCTAGACAAATGTTAAATGAATGAATGTACATCTAGAAAACGAAGGAAATCTTTTTTGCTAGCATGACCGATTGCAGTTAATCGACACTGCAGAGCGTTATCATACGATACGATGTTTGGGGCCTGAATGCACTGCGACCTATAGGATCTATCATGCTGGTCCAATGGTTAACAAGAATTAAAATTGAGGCTTTTGATAAACCTCAACAATATCTTATCAATGTATCCGCTGGGCCTATCGAGACCCGCGTTAGATGGAGTAATCGTTTCCTTGCAGCCCCTGGCCATTCACAAAGAATGTGTTGTGCTGTTTCTCTTTGTTCCCCGCAGAGTCTGCACATGGCTGTATCTGACAGTTTTATTTTATTTAGATGGTACCCGAGTGAGAGCCACCCCTAACTGTGAAGAAATACCCTACATTACAGTCGAAGAAGTTAGTGTGGCGGTCAAATACTCCAAAAAACGAAAAGCGGTTGGGCCAGACGAGATGCCCTCTGAGTTCTGGAAAAAGATGGGAGACGTCGGGTTCAGATGGCTCAGAATTCTCATCTCCAAATTCGTGAGAGGTGATCCAATGCCGAATCAATGGAGGGAAAGTTACCTTCTCCCTGTATACAAAGGGAAGGGTGATACGCGAAACTGTGATAGCTACCGTTCGATCAAGCTGATGTCACACACCATGAAGATCGTTGAGCGGGTATTAGGTGGCCGACTGCGAAAAATAATACGGCTATCTGATGATCAGTGCGGGTTTGTCTCGGGTAAATCAACCACAGATGCAATCCAAAGTATAAGGATCATAATGGAAAAACATCGTGATTCCTTAAGGGATTTGCATATTGTATTGGTTGACTTTGAAAAGGCATTCGACAGACAACCACGAGATCTGATATGGGTGGCGCTAATACATTGAGGGGTCCCAGAAACCTATGTACAGATGATCATGGACATGTACGAAGGAGCAAAGACAAGACTAAGATGCCCCGCTGGAGTAACCGAAGAGTTCCAATCAAAGTTGGAGTGCACCAGGGAAGCGTCACAAGTCCTTTGCTCTTTATTACAGTCCTTGATTATCTGCTTGAAGGTAAAGTGATGAATCCCAAGGTACATCAGTTATTCTTTGATGACGATGGAGCCGTCATAAGTGAGGATCCTACATTCCTGCAACGAGCACTTGATGTGTGGGTGGACGTTTTGGAGGGAAATGGGTATCGCATTAGTTCAAAAAAGACAGAGTACTTGTGCTGCCCGTTCTCTGATCCACTCAGACCTATTCCAGACATTTATTTGAATGGAACAGTGCTTCCCAAGTGCGAAAAGTTCAAATATCTGGGATCTATGATCAATAGCAAAGCAACTTTTTGATGACGACATCAATCATCGCGTAAGCGTAGGGTGGATGAAGTGGCGAGAAAACTCCGCTATCTTCTGTGACAGAAAAATGCCCCCTAAGTTGAAAGGAAGGCTCTACACCGCAGTTGTGCGTCCAGCGCTCACATACGGTTCACAATGTTGGACGATGTACAAAAAGTCTGAGAGTAAATTAACGGCAGCTGAGATGAAGATGCTTCGCATGACAGCAGGAGTGACAAAGCTTGATCGAATAAGAAGTTCGAAGATCCGTCGAAGCTTTCACATCAAGGAAACCATCGTACAAAAAATAGAGCGCGACCGGCTCAGCTGGTATTGCCACGTTCAAAGAAGAGATCATTTGAACCCTGTTAAAAAGGCAATATCTATGCACGTTCTAAAGACATCGCGATGTAGGAAAGGCAGGCCTATAAACGCCTGGATCAGACAAATGCGACGACATCGGCATTTCATTGGCCTCAGTAACCGAGTGATCCAAAATCGGTGGGCCTGCCGATATTTTCTGAGGTCAAATAGGCGAACCCCACAGGCGGATCAGTAGATATGCGGTGAAGTGGGAGGGTTGTGATCCCTTGTTTTCGGATCATAACCTCGCTGATAAAAGGAAGAAGAAGATGGTACCTGAGTGGACAGTGCTCGGTTAGGTAGCTCCTTATAGAGTTCGCAAATCGACTTTGCTGAGTTCAAGTAGCTTGCTTGCTCTATTTTTGTTGGGGTTTATGAACTTATTCGCTTGTCTTATGCAGTGTTCGCCGAGTCCTTTAGCTTCCCATTTTATAATTGTGGAGTGGATACTACTGGGTGGTACCCCGAAGTAGGGTTTAGGGCCGATGAGTGGGCGCCCGGTGCTTCTCCTTGCTAGATAGTGTGCTCGTTCGTTCCCCTTAAAGTTTTCGTGTTAAAAATCCATGCTACGAGTATAGTGACCTGATTTGTGGATGCGAGGCTATCAAAGAGGTCGAGACGGTATAGGAATAAAGGGCTCTTCGTGCTGTCTGTCTGAATAGATATAGATACGGGTTCCGGTAATATTTCTCCGCAGGCATTCCCGAATACACAGTTCTATTGCACGGACTTCTGCTTGGAAGATGGTAGGTGATTTACCGCTGAAGGTTGGGATCATAAACCACAGCTCCGGTACTGCCATTCTCCAATTTGGAGCCATTTGTGTACCAGATTTGTGCGTTGGGTGGTGTGTTGAGACCTTTGTTTCTCCATCCTTGACGGTCACGAATAACCACTTCGAATTTCCTGGAAAACCGAAATCTCGTATCTGGAATCTTAAAGATTGGGTTGTTTTGGGCGTTTTTAATAATGCTCAGATGGCCTGTAAAATCGCCGGGTTTCAGTTTTTTTTTAACTAGCCTAAGAGCACTCTCCGAGAATTTCCCTAATTATTGTATATTGCGACTAAAAACTTAAACGGGTTTGTCGTATTTAGGAGAATGAAAGTAATGGTAATCTATAATAACAAGTAGTGATCGGGATTTTATATATTTTATATGGACGTGTAAATGGCATGACATTTCCTTTGTGAACTCCTTGAGATTTACCTTTTAGAATCCAACTTAGCGTATTCCTTTGCTCTTTTGCTGTTAGACTTGCTTGTCCTTCTAGTAAAAGTTAAATAAAAACAATTTTTGTGTCTGAGAATATCTTCTTTTTATTAAATTTTCTTCTTTCACTACACTACTACTTCACATAGCAAAAAATCATAAAATATTTCCTCACTTTTTTTTCCATTTATTTCATATCTAACTATAAATGCATTTTAAACATCTGTTTTGTTTCCTTTTTCCATTAACATTGGTCAAACGTTTTTTTTTTTTTGTTTTCTATGTTTTTGTGCAGAGTTCTGTATTCAAAATAATATAGAACCGTTCTTTGTAAGCCATTTCAAAAAGATAACAAAAAACGAAATGCAATAATTTATGAATATTTTTTTCTTCTTATATTTTTTTAGTTTAAATATAAATGAAAAGTGCAAAAAGCTAAATTGGAAATCTCCATAGAATGTTTTGAACACATGACATTGTTTATGTTTGTTTTTTTTCTTCTTCTTTTGTATGTGCTAGTCTTTGTTTAAATAATTTATTTAAATGTTAGTTTCTCAGTCAATTTCCATTTGTTTAGAAAATATTTATTATAATATTATAGTAAATAATAATCGTATAAAAAAAAAAGAATAAACGATCTACGCTTAGTGGTGTTAGTTTGGGTGATGTTTTACCATTTTTTTTTTTTTAATTTTGATGATATTTTTTTGTTGATCTTGTCCAGTTTCTTCAGTTGCTGTTGTTGTTGTAATTTTTTAGTGGACGGTCTTTTAACTATGGATTAATTTAAACGGCCTTGTAGGTCCTGACGCATTTGACACCACCAATGGTCATGGTTGCAATCAAGGTGTCCGCGGAGAACTCACGAATGATGGTGGTTGGCTTGTCGCCCTTCTCGACTTGGGTTAGGGTGTTGCCTTCCAAAGTGATGGTGCTGCTTACTTTGCGTCCATCAAGGGTTTCGAACTCGAATTCCTCACCCAATTTGAAGACAATGGTTGAGGTCTTGAAAGTTGAGGTAGTGGTGAAGGTGTAAGTGTCACCATCCTTCTTCAAGTCAACGGTTGGTGAGACACTGTTGCCCATCTTGCGGAGGACCATGCCAACACCTTAAAGAGGAAAAAAATAAAAACACAAAATTAGTTATTAATTCTATTTTGAGTACAAGAAATAATTCTTAAAGAGAAATAAACAAGATAAATCGGATGAGTTTAAAATCAGAAGATAATGAGATAATAGGCCACCTCAGTTAACCCCCTTATTTGAGGTTTGAATCGATCCCAGTTTACTGCCGGAAACATGAACCCAGTAAAGGGAAACAATAACTATCCCATTCGACGAACTGTGAAAGTCTGAGCTTCATACCAACTACAAACAGCATTGTAATACCTTGACTTGTACAAATGGCGCCCAACGTGGAACCTTATGGCTTTGTGAGCAAGATTGCAACCCTAGGAAGGGTCCTATCTCTGAGTACTTACTTACTTACTTACTATGTAACTTACTTAACAATGGCTCCAATATGTGAAATTACTATGCCACTAAGATTGCACTGCAATTCTCAGTAAAGGCTAAACAATCGCTGTCAAGATACTACTTAAAGGTTTTCACATACACAAACCCTTAAAACCTCTGCATAAGCTTTTCTGTCTGTCCTATTTTTCTGGGCTCTTTCTGAGAAGATGGAAAACAGCATTTGTCCAGCCCGTCCCTAAATGCAACCCATTGCACTTACGCCCCTTCTTTGCAAGGTCATAAAAACGCTGATAAATCGTCAGCTTATGAAATATCTTGATTCACGGAAAATCCTCAATGCCCAACAGTACGGTTTCCGTAGCAACAAGTTCACTGGCGATTTGATGGCATATCTCACCGAGAAGTGGAACCAATCATCCATCATTTCTAAGGCATCAGGCTCGTTTGTGGAAAATGCGTGCATATGGCATCGATGAGTCTCTTCTTCAATGGATTAGATATTAGATATTACTTTTCGGGCCGTTCAATAGAGGTTGTCTTGGAAGGTTTCAAGTCTGCAATTCACCATATAAATGCTAGCGTTCCCCCCAGGGCTCCATTTTGTCTCCGACTCAACAAATATATTTGGCGCAACAGCTCTTTAAAGTGCCAGGGCCTAGCTTCTCGCAACCACTCATGTTGTGTGCGTTATATTTTTCACACGAATGGAAGCGACCTATAGTTTAATGCCGAATCCGAACGGCGATTTGAGAAGCTTTTTCGTGACAACAATACTCTCGGATGTTTGTCAGACGCTCGCGAGAGGTGGGACTGTGAAGAAACTTTTTGGTATTTTCTGGGATTCGAACTTGGAACCTCATGCGTAGTGATCCGACACACTAACCACTTACGCCACGGCGCCCACTCTCCGACTCTCTTTCTCATTCATAAATTACCTCTTATTTGCAACTTCTAATACAATACATTCCTTCGCTGATGGCAGTACCCTCAATTTTTCATATTCGTTCCCTAACTTATATCCCTGCTCTTCGGCCGTAGAAGAGGAACGTCAACGTATGCTAAACACATTAAATTCCGAGCAGGACAGCATAACCAAATAAGGTTCAACCAATAGAGTGCAATTTAATGCATCCAAAACACAATGATGTCTTCTGTCTCTCAAGCGTAACCAAAACCCTGAACCATCATCCATGATGGGTTCTTGCATCGCCGAATCCGAAAAACTTTCCATTTTCGGTAGGTGCATTAATAACCATCTTCGATGGAACGATCATATAATCGAGGTCGCCAAAAATGCTGCTAAATGTCTAGGATTCCTTAAGCGGTGCAAAAAAATTGATTACCCCGTCTGATCTGGCCTAAATCTATAAGGCATTCATCCGCCCAAAGCTAGAATATAACGCCCACATCTGGTCCGGTGCACCCAAGACCGTTGTGCACAGTCTAGGTAGGGTACAGAATCGCGCGTTAAAACTTGTAGGTGATAGAGACATTGTGAACTCCATAGTCTTACTTATTCAAACATCGTAGAAATGCCTCGTGTCTTTTCCTACTTTATCGCTTTTTTTTTATAAAAAATACTCCAGCTGAATAGCCAGTTGCATTCCTCCCCTTCTAAATTTCATCCGCAACACGCGTCATGCTTCCAATGCACATCAGTTCACCAGAAAGCCCAACTTCGGACGTACTGTCAAATACACGTATTCATTTACAAGCCGAACAACTCGTTTGTGGAATGATCTACCGGACTCTGTATTTCCTCATCATTATAATCTTCAAACATGAAGGCGAACCCCACAGGCGGATCAGTAGAAATGCGGTGAAGTGGAAGGGTTATGATCCCTTGTTTTCGGATCATAACCTCGCTGAGAAAAGGAAGAAGAAGAAGAAGAAGAAGAATTACAATCTTCAAACATTTAAAGCTAACGCAAACCGGCATCTCCTCTGATCTCAAGGGAAAACCTTCCGCCCGTGCTCTGTGAACCAGTAAAGGGTATTAATAATCCCTTTAGCGCGCACAAATTGAAAAAAAAATAAAAATACTGGTTCATTGCAGGTATATTGTTATTCGAGAAACAGAGAAGAGTAGGGCATTGGAAAATTAGAAAAACTAATTAAATTTGAGTTTAGAAATAATATTTTGAATGCAGCAATAAATATTCTGTCACCCACTCTTTGCTGTGGTGGCCAAGCAACTAGGAAAACGACTACATATTGATTGGTAAGTAGAATGCCTAAAAACATGTGCTCTAATAGTCAGACGTAGACGGAATATTTTTTGTAATGACTTTGATAGTATTTATTTCCTACTGATTCTGAACACTCGTAATTACTTAATGTGCATTGTTTGTGAAACAAAGTAACACCTCATGCATGTTTATATACCATTTAAAGGAGAATAACTACTAAATGCAAATACATATTTAAAATTAATAGTCTAGAGCACTTTAATCTTGTTCAAAGGTGACTGTATGCACTTACGAGTGAAGCAATGAAAGCAAACTCGTGCAACGAATTGTAAAAACTCTTGAAAACAATAAAATAATGAACGCAAGCGGTATGAACATACCGGGTAAATGTTAACCTTAATATGAATACTTCACGTGGCAATAAAAATGCGTGTTTTTTGGAGATTTCTCTATAAGTATAGTATGGACACGTTGTTGAAAGTGGTACTTAAATATCATGTTTTACGTTTTTCGACACGAAGGCCAAAGGTTATAAGGGTTAGAAGAATTCCTATAGCAAAGAATTATTCATTTCTTGATAGAGACTGCAATCCAGAAGAATGTCTCATTTTTATCATCATTGTACATAATACAGAAGATCAATCATCAATTTCCCATAAAAAGACATTTTCTTGCTCATTTTACCATCATCATCGCTTTCAACCACAACCACAGACTTCCTCAAATCCAATCGGCAGTTACAACATCATGTACACTTCTTCAATTACCAAACACAAAAAAAAAAAACTACTTTACTGGTAAGGGACAGACATGCAGCCAGTCAGCCTGACTACTTGAGTCACATGAAAGTATCATTACACTGAATATAAGTGAATATAAGAGAGAACACACTTGAGGCAACAATTGGTTCCTCATTCATACTACATTCTCTTCTCCTCCTCCACATTATGTTTCCATCTTCATTAAAGGAATGTCGCCGTTGTTATCTCCCCATATCTCCTTTGCATCTCATTTCTAATAAAGAACTTTAGTTACAGTTTATTAAGTGTGTATTATCATCATCATTATGAACATCCGCTCTTCTGCGGAACTGAACGCAATTATTATATATGTAGATGCAGAGTAGTGTCGGTATTCGATAAAGAATTCGATTATAGACAGTTCAAGCAAACGATTTTCATGTTAGGCGCGCTGAATAAATAACATCTGACACTGTATGTAAATTTGAAATGTTTACGAAATTTATTTTGGTATCGCATTCGATTATGACACATGAATGGGTGTATTGAACTTTAAGCAATGTTTATGAAGCATTCCTGTTAATGAGCGACAATGTTTTTTTCCGTAAAGTTATGACGTATTTTTGTTATTTAATATTTGGAATATTTGGTATACTGAGCACACAAAGGGTTTTGTGGTATACTATCACCTTTAATACACATTGCAGTAAGGAAGGTTCGAAACTAAAAGAACACGTTTGGTCACTTTCTTTGAAAATTTCCGGCAATGGCCAGGGCCAGACCTTACTCCTACTTAGTGGTTTCAGGGAGATATGACGCAAGAGTTCAAAGAAAAGATCATTTGAACCCTGTTAAAAAGGCAACATCAATGAACGTTCCAAAGACATCGCGAGGCAGGAGAGACTAGTCTATAAGCACCTGGATCACACAAATGCAACGACACCAGCATTTGATTGGCGAACCCCACAGGCGGATCAGTATAAATGCGGTGAAGTGGGAGGGTTATGATCCCCCTGTGTTCGGATCATAACCTCGCCGAAATAGGAAGAAGGAAAAAATATTTATGACAAGCCCACAATTGCGTAGGCTAAAGTGCTGAACTATTCCGTGCACCACCATCACTCCAAAGATCCCCAACTCGCTCTACAACTACTCTTTCACATCCGCTGTCATCTAAAAATTCCAATTCCGCACACTCAATTACTTAATTAGACTAATCTAATCAACTGCAACCCTCAATAAATTATCTACGAAAAAAACCTAATAAGCCGCTCTATCAACAACGAATAAAACTGACTATCACAGGCAACCCAGGCAGGGACAATTATTCCACGCTCTCACATACAATTTATCGATTGACATTGTTCACGGGTGTTGAATACTTAAGTGGGCAGAGACTCGTTATCATACATCGCATGATACAACTGATAAAAAGGCCCACTAATCATGAGGTGTCGGGCTTGTTGTTGTGCGAACAGAATTGTTCAACTACTGTGTACGAAAACGAGAAGAGAATCGCCTCAATTGCAATATAATAGATTTTCTTACTTAGAGAGATAAGATTACTCGTAATTTCTTCAAATTGCCGTCTCATGCACTTTGTTCATTATCAAGAGCAACAGGAGGGCGCTTGCAGCAAGTTTCAGTTAATGTACTTAATCTTCTTTAAATACTAGTAGGGGAGTGTCGAATAACAAACACACTCATGCAGGGCCGATAAGGAGTTGGTAACAAAAATAGCCTTTATCAGTTTTAAAGAGTTCACTTTCAATGGCAGACATAATTTAAAGAGCTCATCTGTACCCTTCTTCTTCCACTGTGTAGATGATAAGAGTTCAACGACCTCCTCTTCTCCATGATTCCTCAGTTCAAGTGTTACCTGATACCATCAAGAGAAAGCCAGACAACGTACATCGACTTAATTTAAATAATTTAAATGCAAAAAAAAACTGCAAATGCAATTTATACTGTAAATTGCAATTCAATTGATAGAGCTCCAATTGATTTGAAAGTGAGCAAAAGAAAGAGAGCTAAGTTCATTAAAAAGAAAATTAAATCTGTGCCCACCTACTGTCACACAACATTTCGAAAAAAGAAATAACTGACCAGGTCCGGATGATAGTCATTCCCTCTCACTACTATTGGATCTAGGACGGGAATATTCATTCAGTTGTGAAATTCCTCGTCGCATAGAGTAATTAAATTCCTCTTTTTTTTAACATGTAACGAGCACTCCAAAGCGAATGAGAAATCCCACCAACAGAAGCGAACTACAGGGCGAAGGTTTTATTGCTTAATTGAATTTAATTTAGGTTCAAAAATAAAACATAAAGTGCACTGATTCAATTATGCAGTCACAGAGAAAGAAAAAAAAAGGGAGAACTCTAACGGGGCACTGGTGTAAATCTCAGGGCAGCCAGATTTGACCTTAATTGTCGGCCGGGAAAGTTCCCATGGGGTTAAGTGAAATCTGAACATATTCATTTCTAATTGAGTGAAATTGAGACCCTTTTAGGAAAGCCTTTGATGCAATAAATTATGTACAGAATGGGTAAGGGTATATTTGTAACCTCTACGTTAGGTATGAATGAAAAATTTATATGTAACGAAAGGCATATCTTCTTCAACAGAGTACTAAAAATTCGTCCATTTGTTGGCGATTTTTACAAGTACTCAGCATAAGTGAATGTCGAATAATGCTAAAATCTCAGCAAGAAAAAAGCGTTCTGCCTTCGACGTAGAAGAGATTGAGTCGCAGGCTTTTAGTGTTCCTAGAGATAGATAGCACTTCAGACAAGGCTTGTTTAATTTACAATACGGTACAGTGATGATGAAGGTAATGAAAAAAAAACTTCAATCCGCCAGTCCTACAGAACTGTCCTGTGCGTAAGGTCAACTGTTCAGTTTTGTCTAGGAAAAATAGTGATGGGAGTGTGTCGAATAACAGATTACAGTGGTTAGAGGGTTTTGGGAAAAAGCAAGCTGATCCCTGTAGTGTTGCTAAATGCATGTGGACTGGATGCATTGTTGGACATGCCCACTTCGACAACTATTAAATGCGTGTGTTTAAGTTGACAGATACAAGCTAATATATCCTTTCCCAACCTTATGATTGACTAAGCCATTTTCAACAGTTCAAACAAAATACCTGTGGAGAAATAGTCGAATCGTCTGCTGCCTTTGACGGACGACATCCACAATAAGGGTGAGTTTTATAACTAAGCTATCATTAGGTACTTTGTTTGTTTTCGTCGAAAAGCCCGTTGACACAGCAAGTTAAGCACTTAAAAGTTAGAACAGATGGCTAACAAATTCTCCAGTGAACAGGAGTTAACAACATTTTGCACAGAATTTCGGCACTACTCCTGCTGTTGTTGTAGCAACTGTGTAGCTGAGGTTGACGATCCTTGGTGAGGTGTAGTCCTCAAGTTTCTCATCGTCGTGGGAGCTCGTTAGTGCAATAGTTGGAAATGTTATTCGTTTTTCTTTTTATACTGATGATTGCTGTTCCCCACTGGGTCTTAAACTTCCACA
The DNA here is from genome assembly GCA_945910035.1 of Brachypalpus laphriformis. NCBI lineage: Eukaryota > Metazoa > Arthropoda > Insecta > Diptera > Syrphidae > Brachypalpus > Brachypalpus laphriformis. Next base: position 14,258,866 of record OX246754.1, on the reverse strand, counting down.
CTTCGGTTAACGAGCAAGCACACTATCCACTGCATCATTGTCACCCTCCCATTACTCCTGTCGACACTATGCGGTTTTTTTTTTTATACTTAAGACACTGACTCTTCTTCGGAAAACCTTGTATTTAATTGCGAACCTATATAATACGAGGGTATGGCAACTTGGCGTTCAAACACTCCGCTCAAGTACACATCGTGAGCTATAATTAAAATACATAAATGACATCATCATCACCTGAATCATTCTCAGAAGTATTAAGGTTTCTTTCTTTTCACTTGCGATGCTAGCGAGATTATGAACAATTTAATTTCAAAACACCTTTATATATAGGGGCATATAAATTCCACATCTTCCACCTGACAAGCGCTTGACTAAAAGCAAAGAAATCGCTACAGTATACATGGTAGCATTACAAATGTTCCACTTGTGGGCTATGCAATACCTTGTGAACTAATGCCATTCGTGATCTCATCAGGATGGACCTAAATTCCAGTCTTTTAAACAACAATACTCTCCAAGGGTACGTCCATAGTGAACCAGATTCTCGCTTTATCGCTTACCAGCTTTCCGGTGAGATTCACGCCGCTATTCAGATCCAGCGGGGTTTTTGCCAGTCGATGTCATAGTGAACATCGCGTCGGTGCCGCCGATTTTGGTTGTAACCTTCATTGACATACTATATATGGACTGCTAGTAGCCAACTTCGCGTTGGTTCCAACATTAGCGCTAGCTCTCTTGGTTCGGAGCGGAAAAAAGTGGAAACTCACACTTGATGGAAATTTAGTTGGATGCAGTTGGGCGTACAAACACAGTGTTTTCATTGACATATTACATAAAAAATTGATTCGTAATAAATATACGAATATTGTGCAACTTATGGGGGAGTGAAATGCATATATGAAAATTTTTTTTTAAATTTATTGGTTCCATCTATCAGTAATTATTTGAACTAGTACATTTTGCAGGTGACATCTGTTGCAAACAATGCCTCAACAATTTGAATTTCAACCGTTTGACTTAGCCAATTCAAACAAACCTAAGAGGTGTCACTACTATTCTATGGAGAAATTCAAGATGGTTGGCAATTTGTTTCCACATTTTTCCGCTCCGAACCAATAGGGGTAGTTATGTTGGCGTCATTTTTTGAGCAGAGATTGTATGGCACTGACATTTCACTAGCAGTACATATATAGTATGTCAATGGAAACCTCCATCAGAATAGAATTCTTCCCAAAGAAAAAACACAGATCACGGTTGAAAGCTGTTTACCGGCGTCAACAAGAATTACAGATTCATTCCAGTAAAAGTTGGTAAACGCTGATTAAAGCTGGAAGCGGGCTCACTATGGACGAGCCCATTCGTCGCCGGCTTTATTTTTAACTAGCGTGAACCAGCGGAAGATGGTTTGTGACCACTATGGACGTACCCTAATAATCAGGTCACAAGGGGTGTGGTATCAAAAAGACGCACCTTCTTTTAGGGATAGTTGGGTTCTTAATGAACCACTAGTTCTACCTCGATTGCATGTATGTACAGTATTGAACTGATTTTTAGCTTATTACAGAGGCAACGTATGCAAAAGATGTAAAAAAAAACCAAATCCTGAAACCCGAAACCTTCACACGAAACACCCATAGCTATATCTCATCGCGGGAAGAGGGGAATCATTTCACCAAACCTTAGAAATACGAGCAACTAAGGAAAAATCCACGTCATGCTCACATTACTAATGAAATAAAAGAAAAAGAAAATCAGATAAAGACAAACGACAAGCTCAAACAGAAAAAAAAAAAGCAACAACTTCACCCGAAAGAAATACATACGGGTGTATATTTACTTAGGATTTTAGCGAAATATTACTAATTCTTGTTTTTTATTTGTTCAAGGTATTCTTTTATATTTTTTTGAACGACTGTCTTCCAAAAAAATTATTTATCTTGTTCTCTTTGGACTTTTGTTCGGTAGACCAAATATTATAAAAAAAAACATATCTGACTCTGGCGTTAATCCAACGAGGTGGGCATACCAGGAGCAAATCGCTTAAATTTATTGCAAATAAGACGCTTGACGCAATTTCAAGTGGCATAGTTGCACCCAACCTTCATCTTAGCGCGTTGTTGACAAAAAAAATTATAATTAAACAATTTATTTCCGAACTGTATATCACAGCTGACAAACAAAAAAGTATGCATGGCATAATAGGAATTATAAATAAACAATAACTGCAACTGTATCCATTTATTCATACACACTCCATATGAACTGGTGTTTTCTTGAATCAATAATTTTATCGTCTTCGTTTACTGTTTTTAGAAGTTAAATCGATTTCAATCAAATCGGTAGGGATTGAATGTGTGTTGTTTGGATTATATGCTACTGTATGTTTACCGATGCTAATGAGGTGGATATACTCTAATGGCCGCTTAATTGTTTATTGTTTATCTTTGGTGGCATGTATAGCTTTTCATTGAAATGGATGTAGCTGATGTTTAAAAGAAATCAATTTTGATGAGAAAATATTTGTATAATGGTTTACATAGTAGGCTCATTCCAGTACTATTTCTAGTAATAGCTGGTACCTAACCCTTAGGAGACATATCTGTTGAATTTTCAGTTCATATGAAATAAACCATACATGTACACACCTTCCTTTGAATTGCCCTGTATATATTTTCACGAAAAGTTACGAATTTTTACGAAAACCTGTTCGAGTACGGAGAATTTCCATGGTTTTTCACAGAAAAGAGCGCTCTCGAGAGAGTAAGAATTTCCTAAGAAATTTCTTTGGGCAGATTTGTGAAAACTATCAAATCTGTCAAATCGCTATACCATATATGTAATTTTTTGTTGGCCTGTCCCTTTTCTTTCTTTCTTTCGCGTACAATTGGGTTTGAGGTTTGACGTTTAAAAAGTGGGCAACTTTTGTGGTTCAACGCGTTCGTTTACTTTTTCGTAATTTTACCTCTCTCTGACAGAATTTTACCCCCACTCGTTGAAATTTGAAAAACTGCGAATTTTGGTGCAGAAAGTAGCGAACAGACCTAAAAATTTGCTGTTGAACTTTGAAAACTTGAGTAGCGAACTGTCAAATTCATTTTTCAATGTGCTTTTATTGGCAAATTATTAACAGAAGTGAGCACATAAGGAAATATACACACATACATACACCTTCAATGGCCCGCTAATCCTTCATGAGGGTCGCGGGGGTAGGGTGCTTAGGTGGACTCTCCATCCTTCTCGATCCTCCGCCATTGACTCCAATTCATCAGGAGGAATCCCTAGGCGGCTCCAGAAGAGATGTCCGACTTGGTCCAACCATCTATTTCTAGGCCTTCCGCGGAGTCGCCTACTTGATAGCACGGCAACCATGGCGCGTCTTGGAAGCCGGTCTGGGGGCATACGCACCGAAGCATAGATCGGTCCGGAAATATAAATTTGTAGTAATGTAATATATTTCCTGAAAAGATCGATAGCAACTTGTAATGCTACCTCCGTTTTAATTTTCACGGCTGGAGTTTACCTTTTTTTCCTCCAAGGATAAAATTGTAAAATATTGCTAGAATCTTCTCCGTTCACACTCTTCCTTTTTGAAGGGTTTTCTTTGATTTCGTCCAAGTATTCTTTTTCCCAAAAAAGTTATTTCCATTAAAATTTAATTCTTCATGACCTTCTATGCACACTCAACTTCTTTGAGTGTTCCCTCGACAGATTCCATCCTTATTTACACCAATATGGAGGAAACACTTAACTGTCAAAATATCTGATTGAAGGGATTTCGTTAAAGTTAACGAAACCAATTTTTAATCACCCCAAATGGAGTATGGGCACCGTGGCGTAAGTGGTTAGTGTGTCGGATCACTGCGCTTGAGGTTCCAAGTTCGAATTCCAGAAAACACCAAAAAGTTTTTGACGGTCCCACCTCGCGCGAACGAGAGTATTGTTGTCTCGAAAAAGCGTCTCAAAACAAATTGCCCTTCGAAAACGGCACTAAACTGTAGGTCACTTCCGGACATGATCAGGAAATAGATATATAATAGATCTCTATGTAGTAATGCGTACAACCCTCTGCTATTAATTTGATCACTCATCATCTGTCTCAGTTGATCAGGGTTATCGTGAATTATTTTTCCCCCCGAATTTTTCCGCCGAACAAAAAATAGGTCTCTTCAAAAATAGGGAACAAATTCATTTGGGTAAAAATTAAATACCGTGATTGCGTTGAAAATTCTCCTGAATTTTAATTCATGATACTCGTACGTAATTCTTTTCCTACGAATTATTTCCTCTTTTTTGAAGATATCTAATTTTTGTTCGGGGGCAAAATTCCGGGGGAAAATTTATTCACGATAACCCTGAAAATGTACATACGTACATTGCTGAGCTGTTTTGAAGAAGAGAAACTGGCCACGAAGGCACGATATACATTGATCATAATGGTGAAGAAGTCTCTAGCAAACATTTTTGCAGCATTATAAAATGGAGGAAATGTTCTTTTCTTCGATATATAGAGTACGCGGATTACCTTGTGCCGTCAAGCTCTGTATTAAGCGGATTCACGTTGAAACTGTGCAACTTTTTTTAAACAAAATAACCCATATCTGCAGACTATAACGTGTGAAATGAAATTTTTTTTTTAAACCTTGAACCCGCTAGAACATAGATCATAGAAAAATTCAGTGATCCCCACCAGACTGCGAGGCAATTGTGCGCTCACGTAGTATCGGTTTCACATAAATACATACATACATACATACATACATAAATACGTGTCTACCTCTTACGTCACGTTATTACTTTCAAGAGGCTTTGAGGCAATTATTAGACTAAATTTCACAGCGGACTGCCTCTCCCTTGAAGCAACACGAATTTGATTAGTTAATAAACTAGAGGTCATCCAAATACGTCTGTAATTAACGATCGGTCAAACAGGAGGCATTGTCGTATATCCATATATCCGTTTTGTACACACTCTCACAGATATTGAATTTGCTCTACAGTTAATTGCCGAGAATTATATCCTATTGAGTGTAGCAGCCAATTTATTATTTAACAAAAAAAGAAAGCACTGCAATCAATACGAATTTACGTTGATAGACCAAAAACAATCGAAGGCAAAAAATCAATGAAGTATTTAATTACAGCCTTCACTTCATGTTCATGTGTTCAACAGTAAAATTTCTACCAAAACAATTGAGGTTATTATATGTTTATGCATTGGGGAATAGTCTAATTGATTGTGCTATCAACATGCCATCAGAATGTTTTCTAGTTCATAGCTACCTATTTGAAGTGTATTTCTACGTGTGGGAATAAATTGCATATAAGGTCATTGTCTTCTTTTGATTCTGATTAGGATTTTCAAATCATAGTAAAGATTGTCGACGAAATGAACAAATACATATGTAGATAATTAACTTCGATAAGAAGCCCTTAGACTTAGACTGCCCTGAAGGCATCTACTCCCTTTGACTAGGAGATATTATTCCACTAAATGAGTTGAAGTGCATCAATTGAGAATACTTAGTAATTCCAATAAAGACGCAATGCAGAAAATACCGTCACGTAGTAATTTGAACACATGACCATTGATAAGTGACTCAAGGTCTCGCTGGAAACCCTAAAATAGTTCACCCAACTAATTTGTATTCAACGCCAATACCTCAATCTAAAATTATAAATATTAATATTTTTTGTTGCATTTTACTGCCCATAAATAAAAACCTGAAATTGATATTCCCATATAAGTTGCACGCTTACACCTAATTTGTATTTATGGAGAATTCCGTACGTGAAGTGCAGAATTACTTTTGATTTTCAATAGAAATAATAGAAATTCTTGATAACCAAGTATAAATGCGCTTTTTATTATCTGTGACATAGTAGCTTCTTTAACCACTTGCATATACTTAAGGAGAACAAAAATAGATTATAGAATATGTATGCACACATGTACATATACATATTATATACTACATTCATGTGTGACATAAGCTGTGTATCTATTTTAAGACAATCATAAGCGAGTAGGTATTACTAATCTATTTGCACTTTGAACCATGGAAAGGTAATAAATTTGATTAGTCCGGTGCAAGTGCTTATCTAACCGAAAATAAAATTTTAAATAAACAAATAATAAGTAAACGTTGATTAGAATTGATAGGTTTTACCCCCACTTGACGTAATCAAAATTATTATTAAATAATTTGCTTAGACGAAATAAAGAGAAGAACTCAGCTTTGAATAGAACTTTGTTGTTCGGTTTACGTAGTAAACCACAAGGTTCTGCGCTGAGATCACTACTATTACTTTACTATTTTATTTAAAACAGTGTTATATTTTAAGAATCGGGTACGTTATGGTTATGTGCTCCTTAGTCTAAATCGAATTGGCTAGATATAAGGTACACTACTAGTTCGTAATCTAACAAGATTCAAAATTGAATCAAAATTGTTATACATAACCCTTATTTCTAAAACCTGAAAAAAATAAATACCATTTTCCTAAGATTTTCGAGGGTTATTGCGAATAAATTTTCCCCTTGAAATTTTTCCCCCGAACAAATATTAGGTTCCTTCAAAAATAGGGAAAAAATTCATCGGGAAAAAATTAAATACCGCGATTGCGTTAAATTTTCTCCTGAATTGTCATTCATGATAGGTACCTATTTATTTTCCACGGAATTATTTCCTGTTTTTTGAAGATACCTCATTTTTGTTCGGGGAAAAATTCCAAGGGAAAATTTATTCACGATAACCCTGATTATCATAGTTTCCAGCCAAATTTACTTAGAAATAGCGAAGAAAGATGATTTTCGAAAAGGAAAAATGTGAATAGGTAAGCAACGTATGTAGGAATTTTCCACCAAAAAATCTGGTGAAAAATAGTCAAACCAAATACCTTTTTAGTTTAAACTAAGTTCACGAAACCAACATTCGCTCTTACATAATACGTATTGAAACGCGAGTAATAAAATAAAATAAATGACATATAGAAGGAGAAGGGGACTTAGCTACGGTTATTGTTTGACAACAAGTCAAACGCTACTACTTTCGTTAACAAATTCTGTCAGAATAACTAGTAAATTTGTGTACGACTGACCCTTGATCCTTTTTCGTTTGGCAACGTTCGCTACTCTTTAAAATTTTAATATCAATATTACACTGTGGGTCAAACAATTAAATCCGTTAATCATGATCTGGCCAAAATATTTGACTGCGTTCGACTTTATTGGGCAATTCAACAAAATTTAAAAATTCAAATTCCTGAATTCGTTACACACAGTTTCAGGTAATTATTTGTTATGTCATGTGTGAATTTTTATTTGGAAGATGATTGGAACATATTCCACGAGTGTGTCGAAAGTTACCCTGCAATAACTGTGATTGGACACAGCGGTTATATGTATCTTTTAGCGCTCTCCAGGGTTACATCAATGGGCACAATGCACCCAAACTGTTGGTCTAAGTAAGCAATAACTCTATTAATTACAAGGCTCTTATGTACATACCTAACATAACCTAAAGCTGATTGTGAACGTTGTGATCAGAATCTTCAAAATCACTCCAGAATCACACAATTGCCGTTGCAATCGTATTAACATATCGAGTTGACATATGACCAGACATGTAGGCTATGTACATATGTATGTACAGGATACGTATTTCGATTTTTTTTTCCTCAAATAGCCAAATTCATACAAAGTTGGTAATTGTTAAATCCATTATTTACTAATTCATAAACAGTTGTCATTTAAATAAGAATAACTGAATTCATCAACAATTCACGTTTGGAACACTCACTAATAAACTCCATTCTAAAAATTTCTCATTGTGACCTAATTTGAGAAAAATTCACGCCAATCATGGCGCAAAATCTCAACCGTCCAATGTGAGGTCACATCTACATTCTTCACCGGATAACCGGTTTTTCCAACTCTATCCTCATTCGAAAGATAATCCACGCAAAAATGTTCGTTACCATCAGCAATGCGTCACATTTCACACGCCGCGCCGGCCGGCTAATTATACGAAAGCAAGTTCCTATTTGAAACGCATTTCTACAAAAAAAAAAGAATCCATTCACTTGGGGAAAATGCAGCATGGAATGCATTCTAAATTAGATCCAATTCTCTCCAACAAGAGACCAGACACTTCACTGTAATTGCTCCAAATTGACACACACCGGGGGTAGAGAAAATAAAAGCGCCAATTTACACCAATTTAAAGGTTTTTTTTTTTTTTTTTCAAATTAGAACACAAAACGCCGGCAATTGATTTTTCTCTTCCGCTTGCCACACCATTGGCCCAGCCCAGCCCACCTTTCAACACTCAGCCGATGATTATCAAACTGTACCCATACCTCATCTCATAACTGCACATTTTTTTTATTCTCATCACCGGGATCAGATTATTCTGCGCCTTTTCGTACAAAATTCTGTCTGCACTTACCAAGTTCCTTCATGTATTCATCGAAGTTCTCGCTGTTCTCGAGTTTGTATTTTTTGCCTTCCCAGACGGCCATTTTTTTACAGAAAATTTATTTAAATTTTTATTTCGTGAGAAAAAGAGGAAAACTTCGAAGGAAATTCGAAATGACACAGAAGTTATACACTGTATAAGCTTTGACAACTGAATGAACACAGAACACCGTTGAATGCCGCATTTTATACCAGTCGGCAATCTGTGCTATCGCTAGGGAGGTGTGTGCGCTGTTGCTGGAATCATCCGATGAGTTTTCTTTGGTGTGGTATTGGTGATAGTGGTCTAATTGGGAGTTGCTAAAAGTGTGTGAAGCGCATAGTCCACGGCTAGTAGTGTGACCAGAAGGTTTACACAAAAATGTTTCACGTGTTGTAACAATCGAAGGGGCAAGTGGAAGAAGAGCATATGTAACATTTAAATGTTTTTATTTGAACAGACGTTGCTACGGATCGTTACTCTTAGATATGAACTGAATCCTAGAGCTATCTAGGGGATAGTTTGGAAGTTGCAGAGTGCAAAATGCAACAAATTATATGGAGAAAATACCAGTAGAACAACCTAAACTGCGATTATCTCAATACATGGGTAATGGCACATAGGCCCTTCTTCCACTTACAAATACAAATATTTGGCGCAACAGCTCTTTAAAGTGCCAGGGCCTAGCTTCTCGCAACCACTCATGTTGTGTGCGTTATATTTTTCACACAAATGGAAGGGACCTATAGTTTAATGCCGAATCCGAACGGCGATTTGAGAAGCTTTTTCGTGACAACAATACTCTCGGATGTTTGTCAGACGCTTGCGAGAGGTGGGACCGTGAAAAAAACTTTTTGGTATTTCCTGGGATTCGAAATATAAATGATTAATAAACTTATTGGATAGAGGTGAACGTAATCATTTTGCTCTCATTCATCATTACCCCAATTTCACATTTTCACTAATCATTTTTACTAATCAGTTGTCAAATACGACATGATGAAGGTAAAAACTCTCAAAAGCACAAAATCTAAGCAAAAGTACGGGAATGGAGAGCGAACCATTTCGAGCCATGTCGAGCTAACTGTCATTAAAAAAATTATAATGAACAAATTAAACTTTTGTGAAAACCAACAGATTCATATTAAGTTAAAAAGGAATGTTTTGTGAGAACATTCATACATCACAACATTTTCTACAAGATACTTTGCATTACATAACTTTGTCTATTGACTGTTTGAAATGGACTCAAAATTCTTTGACTCATTTAGCAATCAGCTGATTCCACATGGCAGTTTATACATTCGTGCCGGCAGAAATTCTTCGAGCACATTCAACAATGGCGCCGTGGCGTAAGTGGTTAGTGTGTCGGATCACTACGCATGAGGTTCCAAGTTCGAATCCCAGAAAACACCAAAAGGTTTTTTCACGGTCCCACCTCTCGCGAGCGTCTGACAAACTTCCGAGAGTATTGTTGTCACGAAAAAGCTTCTCAAATCGCCGTTCGGATACGGCACTAAACTGTAGGTCCCTTCCATTCGTGTGTAAAATATAACGCACACAACACGAGTGGTTGCGAGAAGCTAGCCCCTGGCACTTTAAAGAGCTATTGCGCCAAATATTTATTTATTTATTTTTACATTCAAGCACAGAGGAGAAATACTCGCTACTCGTTACTTCTCGATTTTTCTCTTTATCTGCCATGTTCGCTCAGTACCCGAAAACACTTCGAGCACTTTAGAGCACCTTATAGCGCTTTAGATTGTGTAAGCGAATAGACCTTTTATGTTTTCCTGTTATAGTTAACATTTAGTTATCTTCTGATAAAGTAAAACATCTTAAGTCGACTCATGCTAAAATAAGTTTTCTTTGTTTAACCGATGTATTTTTTCACTATGCGCAGCTCTATCTAATCGGCGCTTTTTTGTCGGACCTACTTCCAGTGTAAATTAAAAGTAAAGCCTCAAAATGCTTGTCAAATAGAGCCGACTAACTTTAGTTTTTCGCTTTCCTGAAAAACAATGAAAACAGACTTAAGATAGTTTACCTTTTCAGTAGAGAGTTATTGTGTTCTAGGCATTCATTTGAGTATCTGGCCTATTTTCCGCAACAAAATAACATCCAATATCACATCTCATCCTTGATGTGACATTATTTTGAAAAACGTTAACCCGGCCAGACTGTCCAACAAATGTCTACTAATTAGAAGTAAGTGGGCATCGTGGCGCATTACGACACACATTAGTGTGTCGAATCACTGTGCGGGAGGTTAAATGTTCGAATCCCAAAAAACACAAACAAGTTTTTTCATTGTGCCGCTACTCGCGAACGTATGATAAAAATCCGAAAGTATTGTTATCACGAGAAAGCTTCTCAAAAACAAAAATAAAAATTGCCCTTCGGATACGGCACACAATTATAGGCCCCTTCCAATTGTGCAAAAAATATAACGCACACATTACGAGTGGTTGCGAGAAGCTAGGCCTAGGCACTTGATGAGCTGTTGCGCCAAGTATATAAATATATATAATTAGAAGTAAATCGTAATTGAGAAGTACGGCATGACCACTAATTGGATTTTCGATAACAACAGCCTCTGTCCTTTTAACAAATGTTTCCATTGGTATATAAGCAATGCTGAATAAAATCTCTTAGACACTAAACTTTAAGCAAAAATAAACGAATTTCTTCCAATTAATTTAAATAGTTCAGGATTTGAACAAGGATCTCAAACTGAAAATCAAGACACAAGAATGTGGAGTACTACAATGCAATCATATTTTTATTATTCACTAGTTCAGCAGATCAATTTAAGATTAGGTACATTTTTGAAGTGATAAAGTTAACTGATTTTAGTGGGTGGACTGCTGCTTCTCTTGTCCTTATCCAGTCCAGAAAAACAAAATTTAATTTTTTTTCTTCTATTCAGAATTCCATAAGAGTCGTTCGTAATTTCAGCTTCACTCATAGACATTCAGAGTGACGAATACTACACTAACATTTTCATGTACGATTTTTGTTTTTAAGTGCGTACTAGACTTCTTACGATCCAATTGTACCACATCTCCAATTTAATCCTTGTAATGCAGTGTTTATACACAAACATAACTATAGATACTTCTCAGGTTCTCATTATATAATATTTTTTTTATTGGACCAAACTAATTCAGGTGGAGTGGGAATAATCCAGTCACATGTTCATATTTCCTATAATGTATGCAGTATTCTCCCTCACGGAAGATTATACTTTATCCTTTCAATACGACGTTCAATTTCGTTAGAACTGGTAGTGCTGTAGTTACAGACTACCGACTTTTCTTTATGTTTTTTCTCGCCCAAAATTCAACAGCAAATCGACTTAAACCAAAAAAAAAATCGTATACTCTACTCTGGTCACACTGATGGGTAGGAGCTTCCCTTGAACATATCGCATACATACACAACAGACAATGTGCAGTCGCATGAAGGTGTGCGCTGATAAGGTTTGGGAAATTTAATTGATTTAAATTGATCGATACTGATACGGGAACAAATTATTACCTGCGTGAATTAAATTTTAAAAAAAGTATATTTATTACTTGTTCTTATTTCGACAGCTTTAAATTTTAAATGTTAACGAAGTTTTGTATCGCAAGGCATCGCATGCGATTATATAGCTATTCTGAACGAACGGAAGTGCATTGAAATCTCTGAAGAGCACAAGATTATAATGTGACTCATTCACAATATAGATTAAGTGGACAGACTTAGGAATGCGTTTGTATTCTTATTTTTATTCATTAGATAATCGAGGGGATGAAGTACGGTCCAATGACCTTGAGTTGCGATTAATTGTGAATAGTGCATTGGGTGTGTGAAGATGTTTTCTTCTGTAATCAGCTCAGGTTTGAGATATGACAATGGAATTATTTAGTTTTGGATGGCTGTGTGTGCATGGAGTGATAATTTATGTGACAAAGAAATTGAGAAGAAAATTAAAAGTGTCACGCAGTTGTTGGGTCAATTTCTGCGTTCTACTTCTTTTGAGGTTATAGATATTTTTTTTTTTTTTACAGAAGCTCAAACTTTTGTAATAGGTACGTTTGTCCTTCTCTAGTAAAATACTCTCTTAAATATTTTCCATTACTTATAAGTTGCAAATCTGTCCTTAAATACTTTTAAAGAAATATCAGACTGATGGGGAATGATATAGAGAAGAATAATATGTAGATCAGACCAAGAAAAAGATGAGCATGCACTACGTTTGCTGCGAATTTTAACGAATCATAAATAGGTTTCTTGAAATACTGAGAAAGGAAAGTTGTCCCAAATTCCTTAAGTTTTCGCTTTTCTATTGACAAAGTCAGTATTGACAATAGTGGCCATAAAATCGTGAGCAAACCTCAATCTTGCAGCAAATTGATCATGCTTTTCGCTCAATGTAAATGATGAGCTGCTTTTGCATAGCCAATTTATCTCCGATTTCATAGACTGACATACTGTACAGAAACGGTACTCGTGATGACTTGCAGGCACTTAAAAGGGCTTCCAGCGATTTTTATAACTGTGGTCACTTATTTAATTATTTAAAAATCAAAAATTGAATAAATCGCATCAAAAATAAATTCGCATATGTATTTCGCAAATAACAACCACCAAAACAAAAAAACTATATTACTCTATTATCAAAATCAAAATCGCATTCGTGATCGCTTTCGGATTCACCCTCTACAGGTTCATCTTCGCGCTTGCATTCCTCTTCAATCATTTCCACAATAATAGATGACTTCTTACTAAGTGCCACTGGCGATAATATAAAGGTTTCTGAGTCTAAATCACAAACAGATTCTTCGGAATCGGATACTGGTAGTGGTACCGGATGCTGTGGCAAAATTGAGTAATCATACGATTTCATACTCTGCGAAATCCATTTGGATGGTTTCACTTCTATATCGACCAACTCTTCTTCTTCACATTCATTAATCATCTTCTCTTCCTCGTCCTTTGCTTCAGGTTCGTATTCACCTGGTTCATCACAAGCTCTTAACCGTGCTGCCCTAAATAGAGCATCCGACCTATAGTATCCAGTGAGGATATGTTTTTCATCGAAACTAAACACACCCGGTCCTTGAGGATACTTAAAATCCCAGCATCCATGGAATTTGAATTTGTTATAATGAACTATGCATGGTCCAACACGTACACCATGCTTCCATGTTCCTTCGAAAGATATTCCCTGACCTTTCCATGTATATATTCCAACTCCATGGCGTTTGCCCTTATACCAATTGCCATTATATGTATCCCCATTGTAATATAAGTAAGTCCCTTGTCCATGTTTTTTATTTCTGCGCCAGTTGCCTTCATAAATAGTTCCATCCAAATAGATGAATTTTCCGTATCCAGTTCTTATTCCTAGAAAGAGGTATTTTACAGGTCTTTTAGTGACAATTCGAGTCCAAAAGTTTAGTATTATCTTACCACATCGATAATTTCCAAGATATCGTGAACCATCTGCGAAAACATATAAGCCCTTTCCATGTCGCCTGCCTCTACGGTATTGTCCATCATATTGATCACCATTAGGAAGAATAGCCCAACCTCTTCCATGACGTTCACCAAGCTCATTTCGTTCACCTAAATATTCCTAGAAAAACCTCCTCAATTTTCAATTATGATCTTTTAATGAAACCAAATACCCCGACTGGATCGGGAATAAATTCGATTTCCTCCCCTAGGCCCTCCTCGTAATCATCCTCTTCGTTCATTTTATATTATCTAGATATATATAATATGATTCAGATAAGAACGGCGAATTAATGACAGAAGTTTTTACTATTTATATAGAAAAAGCAATTAAACAATAAAAAGTATTCATCAAGTAGATATGAATAGAGTACGTAGGTCTAACTTACGTAGATACTACAAGGCTACAATACCTGACTAGCTTAATATTTTGATGAGGAAATGTTACCAGTATCTCACTGAATTGTGAAATTCATATCGAAGGATAAATTCGGGGTTTTTCTTTAATTAGACTTACTAGCAATTGAAGGTTTCATCCAATAATAAAGTACCTTGAAGTACTAATCACCGAATAATCATCTCTGGTGAGATTTTTAAAACACTTAAGGCCAGGTGGGCATTTTAAACCCATTATGCACAGTAGTCAACTGCTTTGATCTCGTGTCATAAAATAAAGTCGTCGCTCGGATCTAGGTTATATTAGACTTAAGGAAAAATTGCATAGAATGTGGTCTACTCCTATAGACTTTGTCGTCAAAGAATAGACTTTATTCGACTGCACTTTTACTCACTCATGACTATAACTGGTACTAAAGGCTTTAAAATACTATGTTTCCATACGACGGGCACGACGAATTTGAAAGTTTTAACATAGAGTTTCTTACCTCCAAAAGAAGTAACCATTTCTCTGCATTAGCCAGTATAACATGTAGATAAATATTAGTGTCATTCGAAATGTGAAATTGTAGTTGCTCCATTTTCTTAACTTATATTTATTTTTTATTTATTTAGAATCAGAGAGAATCATATTTTAACTGGTGTTAACATAAGCATTGACCATATAATCAGCTGTCTGGTGACTTGGTACTGCATTCATGATACTAGTAGCTTTGGTAAGTCAATTTATAAATTTCCTCGATGGTAGCCTTCGTCGTCTTCACATAGTATTGGTATCCGCAAACTCACTTCCAACCTCTGCATGGACCACTGCAATAGATACTCTATTTTTATTTTTTACCAAGGTCTTCTCTGACAATCAATACGCATCTAGTAAGACGTCCTGAAGCACTAATGTATTAATTTCAAACCGAAATGTCCCAAAAGAATTTTCAAAGCCGATCAGGTGGCAGCGACTTAAAATCTAACTTAACAAGGTTCATTTGGTACAATATATCTAAAACTAAACCGAGCTATCTGGCAGCAGCGATCGTTATTACAAATTTTCTTTCGGCACTTTTTATCCCACTCAGTGGTCTAAATAGTATCGAGATCGACCTTATCTCATTGCTTGAAGCGCTTAAAACAGATGCAGCAAAGATGATTTATTAAACTCAATGTCTGCAGGGCTAGGGCAAATATGTAACATATATCCTTATGTCATACCTTAAACTCTTAGTCAGCTAAGTTTGAGCATATGTACGTGGCCTTCGAATTAAAAAACACAAAGTCCAAAATGACCATGCACCGTTTATAAACTACTCTTATCATATCATAAACTTCCCACTAGATTGCTATCACTAAAATAAGACTTCAAAATAATTATCTTGTACAAGTATTAACCCCCCTAAAAGTGATGGTAATTAAATTAGCCAGCACTTTAAAGGCGTTATCTCCTGAAATCTATTGCTCCATAATATATATTTGAATCGTTCTATTCTCAGTCATGAAAGCGCCTAATTCTGATATCGATATCGGCGCTTCCCGTCAGTGGTCGGCAACCAAAAACTTATCCACGATGCATTATCTAAAACTAATTTTCGATAACGGTATTTGTATAGTCTAACTTTATAGGTCTTTCTAGAAAGAAAGAAAAAAAAACTTACCTGGTTATAAAATAATTGAAAAATAATACTTTTTCGAGCAGTCATAGGAGGTGCAAGTAGAAGTTCACTTTTGCACCAAACAGACTTGAAAACACCAGTTAAAGTCCAATAGACCAAAATGAAAACAAAAAGAGTTTCCGCTCACCGACAGTCATGTCCTGATAAGGGGGTTTGCCATAAAATTACAAAAAAAAAAAGATTTTATCATCAGAGATAATTATAACGACCATTCGACGTGGTCGCTAAATTTTGAAATTAGTTGCATAAGACTGGCGTTAAACCATAGAATGGACTTTGTTTTTAAGTCTTTAGAATTGCAATCCATTGAAATTTGCAACAACGAGAGGTATTTATGGTGACTATAGACATTGAACAGGGTGTCCAGGGTTCTCTAAGACAGCAGAAATGTTATTAAATAGTACCCATATTGCCTTTCTTTATATACAAGTATCTATAGACACATAGCTTATTGAAGCAAAAGCTATTCATTCTAGGCACGCTTCTTCAACTGGTACAAAAACCTTCAAAGAACTATCCTAATAGTGCACTACTGGTTCCTCAATCGTACGCGGGTCGTGTACTGAAAGTTACAAACTTCGAAATCATTGCTTCTTATTAGACAAGTCTATTGACATATGCACATAATGGTAACCACTGACCAGAATATCAATAAAGAAAGCATAAGTTAATCCCTCTTGACGTGTTTGAAATAAGTCTTTGAGCAAAGGCCACAGTGTCATGTGAGAAGCGTTCTTGTACATCCATTCATTCCAATCAATAGCTTTAAGTATAGTTGTCCTCTAAAAATAAGTTGCATGTTCAATATATAAGTACTTAATGTGCTATCGTCAATACAGCATTGAAGAAATATGGATGGAAACTCGTGAAATGCTATGATTACTTTAAAATCCTAGTTGTGGTTGCTTAAAGACTGGGCAGATACTGATCTGGATCATATACTTTAGGACGTCTGCCATTGTCGATATGTACTCATATTAGCTTAAGCTAGCAGCTTATTGTTTCGATTCCATTTCAATTCTAAAATTGTACGTCAAGTCCTTTTAGGGCAAAGGAGTTATTGCCTTATTAGATAGAAAGACATTCAATTCATTTCAAGGAATGTAAGTAATATAATTCAGTATTATTTTCGATTTGGTATTTATCTTAAGCCTGTCACCAAACCAATGAACATTTGATGCAGGTCTAACTTTTATGCGAATGTGGCTTATTTAATGTGTTTAAACAGATTTATTATATTCTAACTTCTTCGTAACTTGTCACCACTTTATTTTTCTGCCTGTGTAAGGCCCACCGATCCTGAAGAAAGGAGACCCTCTGAACTGCGCCAACTACAGAGGTATAAATCTTCTCGACATCGCATATAAGATCCTGTCTGCCGAATTATGTGAACGCCTAAAACCCATCGTCAGCAACCTGATAGGCCCTTATCAATGCGGTTTCAGACCGGTATAGTCCGCAAATGACTAAATATTAGTATCAGCAGATCTTGCAAAAAACCCATGAATACAAAATCGATACGCATCACATATTCATCGATTTCACAGTTGCCTATGATAGCATGTATAGAAACGAGCAATGTCTAGTCTTATCATACTTGCCAAGTCCGTCCGTCCGTCTGTGCGGGATGGGATGGAGAACTCACGCTGCTCCATCAAAGTCGGAAAGAACACCACCGAATCGTTGATGTCAGGAAAGGTCTTAGACAAGGTGACGCGCTATCATGCGATCTCTTTAACATAATACTTGACTGAAGAATTGTACGAAACTCACAAGCTAATACCGGAGGTACAATCTTTTACAAATCTGTACGCCGGCCGCACTGGTGACATTGACATAGTCGGAAGATCTCAGTGATCCGTCAGTGGGACGTTTGCGAGTGTTGAGATTGAGGCAGTAAACATGGGTTTAGCGGTCGATGAAAGCAAAACAAAATATATGCTGTCTACAAAAAAGGACACCCAACAACGGTACCTTGGACAGAACGCCACAATAGGCAGATATAATTTTGAGGTAGTAAAGGACTTTATCTACCTAGGCTCTATGGTGAGCTCCGCAAATGACACCAGTGGGGAGATCAAAAGAATAACTCTTGCCAGTCACAATTGAGTAACAAAACCCTATCAACATCCCAGTTCTGCTGTATGGCGCAGTGACATGGACTTTGTCAAAATCGGATGAAGAGGCCCTTGGTTATTTTGAGAGAAAAGTTCTTCGAGTGATCGTTGGTCCCGTATGCATAAACGACGAGTGGAGGAGAAGGTACAAGTACTGGACTATACAAGGACATCGACTTAGCCAGAAAAGTTAACACACAGCGACTAATATGGCTGGGTCATGTAGAGCGGATGAAGCTCAACGTTCAAGTCCGGATAATCTCCGAATCCGCCCCGGATGGACGGTGCAATAGAGGACGACCTCGCGGTAGGTGGCGCAAACAAGTGGGGAGGGTTCTCAATCAACTTGGCTCGTAACCGGGCTGACTGAAGAGTTTTGTTGGTTGAGGCTCAGATCCACCCCGGACTGTAGCGCCACCTAAGTAAGTAAATAAGGCCCACCATATGCGCACTCTGCTTTTATTACACCTCCTCGAATCTAATAATTCCACGATAGTGGAATTCCCACACTGTAGAGCTCTAGGAACTTGAAAACTATTTTTATAAATCCTTTGAGGAAAAGATCAGATTAGTACCTACCTTCGGGAGATGGGCTTGGTACAGTTTTTAGTAGCTTGTGGCAGTATAGCTCCACTACCCTAACTATCTCAACCTTCATCGTTTTTTTCCCAGTCATATCTTCCGATCACTTCTTTCTTATCCCTCTGATGACCTCCTCGATGGTGTGACGATATCTTCATTGGTTGTTCTTGGGTTGGTCGAAACTGACCTTTTATTGTTCAAGCGCTCCTCACGTTGCAACGGTATGCTAAACGATAATAACATTCCTTACTTGTGTCTTAAGTTCAATCGTCCATATCCAGGCTTTTCAACACATTAAGTCCTCCGTATGTCTGGAATTGAAAGTAGACTTTCACGAAGCTCTTGTAAAGCACCGAACAAATTACGTGTATGCTAGATTTCACACTCCTTTGGATTGCTAGGAATTTATTGCTATGATTGGCATACATTTGACTTATTGGTTATTCTAAGACTGAATTAAAATTCTATGAAGTTAAGATGTTGGAATCTTTGTTATCCCCGAAACCTATGGATACTACACTGTGCCGAAAGAACAAGCTGAGGTTTCATACTGTGGAATCCACTTATCCAATCTAAAAGGGAAATATGTCGCAGAATAATTGATAAGGTATCGGGAACATTGAGAATAAATTGGAGAGTTAAAATACGTTGTAGAATCCCAAAGAGAAATTAGCACAACGTTGTTGATGAAATGAACATAATATGAAATAAATTAATTTAAAACTATTTTAATGCACATTTACTTTATTTTTATACTTAATAGACTACAGGTTTGTATGAACTATTTAATGCTATTATAACTATTGTCTGTAATTGCTTATGCCAACATTTTACCAACAACTTCTTCACTTGTTTTATTCTAATTTCATATACTTATCACTATCAACATTTAGTTACGAGTATTATTTCGACCTATTATCAAGTATTTAGAACGTTATCCGTTGGAACAAAGAACATCCTAGAGAAGTTTTCTCTTCTATTTCTGGTAAAATATTAATCGAATTTTTACTAAAACATACCGAGAATACAATCTCCAAAAATTTATTGAGTTCCGTTTCGTTGAAACACATATTTGGCTCATTTCCCACTGGACAAAATACACTTCCATCACTTTTCAACACGGATTTCTTATCTTGAATTATATTATCTGATTTTTTCAACAGAACATCCATTTCATCCTCTCCCATACGCTTTGTATCAGCTGAAGTGGTCTGCAATTGCTTATGAAATTCACTACGATAGTAATCATTAATCATATTCAGCATTCCTTTGGAATACCAATAGATAACTCCCATGAGGAGCATGCCTTGCATAAATGGTCCAACCATGTTTTCGACGATTTTATTTTTCTAAAGACTCTTGTAGAACCACCATTCTTCGAACATTTTATACATTTCCTGCATGCTGGGCCAGGCTTTGGTTAAGATAATAACAATAGAATTAGCTATAACAAAGAGTTTCATCATCTCGGTCGCTGGAAAAGAAAGAAATTAAGACCAGTTAAGGCAAGGCTTCAAAGAAATTTGAAAAGCGGAAAAGATTCAATTAAACTTAGTCTTAAGTTCTGTCTGCCTTAGGTACATAGCTTTTTACTATTTAATCAATTGGTAATCAGAAATTCAATTCAAAACGTAGTATTCTTAGATTAATGGAATCTGTTCAGTAAATGAAAATCTTTAATAAAACCCAAAACGTCTTCAGTTCCATTTATTTACGAACGACTAATCCAATTTTGAACATTTCAAGTGCAGGACTAGAAAATCCCCTCTAAGTTTTTTTATCCTGCACTACTTGTATAATATCTCCTTTAATTAGTATACCTGCACTAACTCACCCTCTGGCGACCGCAGATAGCTCCCAAAACCAGAATTTAAATCTTCCTCATCTTCAATGACTTTGTCCTTTAATCCTGGTTCCTTGCTATCCCTTATAGTAGGTGTCTTGACACTGCTGTGGTGTGGTGCATTCAATGAAGATTTTCCACTTCCATGTCCGGATGATGATCCTCTTTTGGGCTTTCCTTTCATTTTAGAACTGGTAGTTCTTGCAAATAAGAGATTTCATGTTTTTTATAAATAAAATTGTATTTGTTTTAAAATTAAGGATATTGATGAAAAACAAAAAATAAATCAACGCGTCTATTTAATGTGCAGAGCTCAACTAGCTGTAGACTTCTATTACTTCAATAAAACGTATTTTTCATGCATGGTATAAAAATCTACCTTGTAACTTTTAGGGTTTCCTTGTCGATTATTTGCGATTTTACATAAAAGACAGAATAGATAGAAAATCGATAAACGGACGTGAGACATTAAATAAGCAGAAAAGAAGCTAGTGTAGAAGTGAATACACCAAATACATGGCTAAAAATGAGGTGAAGGTGATTAGTTATTTAGGTTAAATAGAACTAGGTCAGTATTTTAGTTCTTCTTCCATTCTTCCATTAAAATAAGTCACCTCCCCTCCCTTGCCAATTCACAAATTTTAATAGGGAAACTTCTGTTGAGTTTTATGAGGAATTGTAAATGAGCATCCAAAAGAATCTTTTTAATACTTAAAATCACCTCTAAGGGCGTTTGCTCTAATACGAGTACGAGTACATCATAGACCTATGAGGAAAAAGCTGATTGATCATTTTATTTGTTTAAGGATTATTCTGTTCACTTTTAAAAATGTGAATGTATGTATACATGGGCAGAACGTTACTGTTGATGACTACAACGTCCAGGTAGTTCAGGAGTTTACCTATCTCGGAACAAACATTAACCGCACAAATGACATCTTCATGGAGATCTGACGAAAAATAACCATAGCAAACCGCTGCCATTTCGGTTTGGTAAAACAACTGGGTTCAAAACTCCTAACTCGTCTTGCTTTATGGCGCCGAGTGCTGGAGGATAAGTAAGAAAGCAGAGCAAATATTGGGTACCTTTGAACGAAAAATATTTCCTCGGGTATTAAGTAACATATGCGAGGAGGGGGAATGGAGGAGAAGATACAACAGCGAACTCTATGAGTTGTACCAGGATGTGGATGTAGTCCAAAAAGCCAAGGCACGTCGACAACATTGGCTCGGCCACATCGAGCGAATGGACGAAAACGATCCAGACAAGAGAATCTTTGAATCCAAGCCCCCAGGTTAGAGACGGGGAAAAATTCCGAACCTTGGATATAAAGCCTAAGCTGTCGCAGATGCCAGAAAACTTAGTCTTCATAACTGCAACTGCGGACCTCAAAGAATAAAAGGCAGCCGTGTCCCAGGCACAGTCTCTTCAAGGGTCGGGAGCCCGTTAAGTAAGTACGTAAGCATATGCTTGTAAATACTTAATAATTAGTTGTGTAATTTCCGGAGTTGTTGTGATGAGTAATGAATTCGTATATCATATAATGAACAACATTTTCGTCCGCCACATTGGACGGTATGAATAAAGCTAAGTACTTATTCTTACTCAAATTTTTTGGAGAACGTAACCACTTTGAGGTGAAGAAAATGTGTATATTGTGTTTGAAGGAGTATCTGTTTTTCAGCTCATAGCAAGTACCCATTGTGTTAGATTTATACCCTTTAATAGGCATAGTTTTATGGTTGCAACAGTTCAGCTATTCCGCGTTTCACAGTATTATGTTTGTGGGCCTACTTTTAAACGAACCCAGATTAGAGTCAAAAACTGAACTTAATGTTCAAATTTCAAAGCAAAAAAGTTTTATAACTATCATCGACATGTTTCGTGAAAGATTGCAATATTTAATTTTAGGCATCATACATTTCTATTTCATTTCCATTTTTCACGAAACCTGTAGTTAGTTATAAGGCCAAGTACACATTCTTCCCTAGAATTTGTTTTGGCACGAGTATAAAAAGATTTCAGGTGAGTTATGGACCCGTCTGCATAGACGGCGAGTAGAGGAGAAGATATAATCAGGAACTCTATAGGCTGTACAGAGTCATCGACCCAGTACGCATACAGCGACTGAGATGACTAGTACATCTAGAGCGAATGGACATCAACGCCTTGGCCCGAAAAGTCTTTAAATCCATTCCCGAGGAACTACGCAATAGAGAAAGTAAACCTCAACCAGCAATAAATGTGTGGCAGCAACTAAACAACTATTCAAATTTACTACTCCTGAGATAAAAAATATAAAGATGTGATGAAATTTTTTCTTTTATTTACGAAATTCGCAGACATTTTTTTTTTTTACGATTCATTTGAATGAATGAATCTCTAGCGAGATTTCGTATTAATGTTTTGCTTTATAAACCTTCATATTATTTATGTTGATTGGGTGTTTTAGATTGGGTACACATTCTAAACTCAAATTTCAAATATGGATTTCGGAGCATTCTGTCGGTAAGTCAAATTTTACTTGTGTTTCTCTTTATATTTGTTGGGATGTAAGCTAATTTGAATAGCATAAGTTCATCTAATTTTCATTTTTCCTTTCATTGAGTGTGAATTCAAACTTACGTGTCACTCATATTTGTTTTCGATTCATAATCGTTTTAAAACAATAGACTTAAATGCTATCAAAACTACGGAAACACTTCAGACGCATAATCATAGCACTCAACAATTTTTCATACTTGCACTCACCTCTAACTTCAGGTTCACAATCGGAACCCATGTTTGCATTGTTTTCTGAAAAGCTTTTACAAAGTAACTCCAAAAGCTCAATTCATATTTTAATTTTGTTGAAATTGTATTTCAATATGTCGCACCTATTCAACAGTCATATTGAAACAAAATTTCTGTAAGTATGGATCGGCAGAACATTATAGACCAGTGCAAAAAGGAACTCACCTCGCTGGGTCATCGGTTCAGGATCAGTCTTCTTTGGGTACCGTACCGGGTCACAGCAACATTGAGGGAGTGAGCGAGCTGATGAGCTAACGAGGCGCGGATCTGCCCTTGATGTTTCCCTAGCAAAGGTGTTTGGGGCCCCTTAAGGGACGAATCGGGTTGGGTACGATTGGCCGCATTTTAAAATCTCGTTTTCGAAATCTCGCATTATCGAAATCTCGGAATTATAAAATCTCGCATTATCGAAATCTCGCAATTATAAAATCTCGCAAATCAAAATCTCGCAATATCAAAATCTCGCAAATCAAAATTCCGAAAACTAGAATCTCGCATTATAATAAAATATTTATTAATTCGCGCGAATTAATAAATATTTTATTACAATGCGAGATTCTAAATCTTTATAAGCTATGTAGGTACCAATTCCGAATTCGAATAATTGCATTATGTTAAGTATGTACATAACACAAGACAAGATAATAAGAGAGAGAGAGAGAGAAGAAGCAACAAATTGTTGTCATGTACCGCTCCCGGGTGTTTTGGCCGCTCACGTGACTTCATCGCTCCGCTATGGGTATGTCAACAACTACCAGGCAGCCGCCTGGTGTTAAAGTCTATTTTCATGTATGTATCCATTTTCAAAACCTTATAAATTTCGAATTTCATTATGAAATAGGAATAACTCCTAACTTTTGATAATGCGAGATTCTCCTGTATT
This sequence comes from Brachypalpus laphriformis, assembly GCA_945910035.1. Classification (NCBI taxonomy): domain Eukaryota; kingdom Metazoa; phylum Arthropoda; class Insecta; order Diptera; family Syrphidae; genus Brachypalpus; species Brachypalpus laphriformis. Next base: position 14,234,626 of record OX246754.1, on the reverse strand, counting down.
TGCGAGATTATTGTCTTTCAGGGCGAGATTTTGATAATGCAAGATTTTCAAATGCGAGATTTTGAATATGCGATATTTTGATTATGCGAGGTATTGAATATGCGAGATTTTGTTATTCGGGATTTACTTAAAAAATGCGAGATTTCGTTACTAGAGATTTTGGTTTGCGGTCAATCGTACCGAAGTTATATAAGCTATAACTTCGAGGTAGTAAGGGACTTTGTCTACCTTGGCTCTGCTATAAACTCTGAGAACAACATCAGCGCAGAAATCAAGCGAAGAATAACTCTTGAAAATCGCTGTTTTTTTGGGCTTATAAGGCAATTCAACAGTAAAGCCCTATCTCGAACTACTAAGGAGACTCTGTATAAGACCCTGATCATCCCAGTCCTGCTTTATGGCGCTGAAACATGGACTTTATTAAAAGAGGATGAAGGTATCCTTGGTCGCTTCGAGAGAAAAATTCTTCGTAAGATTTTCGGTCCCGTTTGCATTGACGGGTTTTGGAGGAGAAGATTCAATCACGAACTATACGAGCTGTACAGCGACATCGACCTAGTCAAAAAACTGCGTATTGGACGTCTGAGATGGCTAGGACATGTAGAGCGAATGGACACCAACGCTCCGGCCCGCAGAGTCTTCAAATCTAATCCCGAGGGATGACGCAGTAGAGGGAATCATCGCCGTAGGTGGCGCGCACAAGTTCAAGGGGACCTCGACCAACTTGGAGTGCGCAACTGGAGGCAATTAGCTAAAGACCGAGCTAAATGGAGAGGCTTGTTGGTTGAGGCCCAGGTTCACCCCGAACTGTAGCGCCACCTTAGTAAGTAAGTAAGTCAATCGTACCGCTCCCGACGAATCTACGCGCATCATCTATTAAATGCTTATAGTAAATTGCAGGTGTGCGGAACTGTGTCATTTCCTGGCCGATGTGGCCCAAATATTACTGGAAAAGAACACAAGATCTATTAAACAGAAACTGTGCAGATATTGCAAGAGTTCTGGCAGTTAGTACTGGTCACTGGCCCAATGGGATTCATGCGACCAGAATAGGCATTACATTTAATGCGCACTGTCGCAGCTGCAATATTGCTAATGAGAAAGAAACACTCCCACACTTCCTTTGCAAGTGTCCGGCTCTAGGCAGAGCCAGACAGCTCACATTAGATAAACCCTTTTTTGACAACCTAATAGAGTTAGTGGAGATAAGCATTGGGGATATTATCAGTTTCCTTAATGTGACGAGGTGAATTTGAATAATGGTCCACCCTTTTTCCCTTTCCCTACAAGTTAACGCCCATTTTACATCCGATAGATCACTTGAGTTGTTGTATTAAAATGGCGCTTTTGCACTAATTACGAGGGCAAGGTGAAAAGTTCTCGGCCTGACAATGAAAGACTGCCATTTTCAGTTAAAAAATGATTTTATTTTTCTATATAATTTCCCTTGATTTCAGCACACTTAGTCCAGCGTTTCTCCAACATCTGTATTTCTTCTCGGAAGTGGGAGTCTGGAAGGCTGTGAAAATATTCATCTGTGGCCCTCTCAACTTCTGCATTGGATGCGAAGCGCTTCCCAGAAACAAATTTCTTCAAGTTTGGGAACAGATGGGCGAGCAAATCGTACCCCAAATCCCGCAGTTTTCCAATCGCCAACGCACACTTGCGTACAGGTGCGTTGTCGTGGTGAAAGATGATTTTTTTCTTCTTCAAGCTAGGCCTCTTCTCGCGAATTTTGGCATCCAGCTGGTCTAGAAGGTTCGAGTAATATTCGTCTGTAATTGTTCTGCCTTTCTCGGGATCCCTTTCGCATCCCAAAACACACTGGCCATGACCATTCCGGCAGATGCGATCGACTTCGCTTTCTTTAGCGCTAAACCATCGGCTTCCACCCACTGTTTCGACTGCTGTTTCGTTTCTGGCGTGTTGTAGTGGACCCATGTCTCATCCATGGTGACAAATCGCCGCATAAAATCGGTCGGATCCCTATTGAATCGGTCCAAAGATTGCCGTGAAAATCGTTTGCGTTTATCCATTTTAACGAAAAACACGCAAGACGTCTACTGCAAAAATTGGTGTAAACAAACTACTTGAGAGAACAAGTTGAAACTTGTCATACGAACTAATGAGAAGTGCACCCAGACCAGAAACATAAAGTTTTGCTTATCTGGAACGCTATCTCTGCGTCAGACCGAGAACTTTTCACCTTGCGCTCGTAAGTTTCAGCATGGCTTGCTGATACAACCACTTCTACCTGCCTATCCATGGATCGACTTAGGAGGACCTCCACAAGAGAGCTGTCACTCTTTTTTTTATATTTCGAGACCAAATATTTTGGAATTCGATTTCTCATTCTATCTTTTGATCCCAGAGAGTAATACTTTATCGTTTAAATATGGAAAAACTTTCAATTCATCCCAATCATGACAGTCCTCTTAAGTCAATGAAGCACTTACTTTACAGTCATTTATTTCATTTCATTTTTCTTTCATTTCATTTTCAATGGCCCGCTAATCCTTCATGAGGGTCGCGGGGGTAGGATGCTCAGGTGGACTCTCCATCCTTCTCGATCTTCCGCCATTGACTCCAATTCATCAGGAGGAATCCCTAAGCGGCTCCAGGACAGATGTCGGACTTGATCCAACCATCTATTTCTAGGCCTTCCGCGAAGTCGCCTACCTGATGGCACGACAACCATGGTGCGTCTTGGAAGCCGGTCTGGGGGCATACGCACTACGCGACCAAACCATCGAAGCATAGATCGTTCCGTTCGGAGAAGTAGCTGCTCAACGTTGAGCGCCTCGCGTACTCTGGTGTTGCGCACTCGATCCCTACGAGTTACTCCAACAACACCGCGATCTTATTCTTTCGGTCACTACCCAAACTTTATGACCATAGGTGAGAGTTGGAACATACACCGAGTTAAAAACCGATAGCTTAGCTTGAACACTAAGTTCGGCCTTCCTTATAACAGATCGGCCAAGCTCTCTCAAAATTGATCCAGCCTGACCAATTCTACAGGATAACTCGGCATTGCTCCTCCCATCACTCGTGAATAGACCCCGAGGTACTTAAACTTCTCCACCTGCTTCAGTGGGACTCCACTAACATGCAGAGTGCACTGAATGGGTTTTTTGGAAACGACCATTACTTCCGATTTGTTCACGTTGATCTTCATTCCAGCATCTTCACAAACGGCTACAAACCTTTCGAGTGCGCGCTGAAGTTCGGTTTGAGAGGACCCAAGGATGACCAAATCATCCGCAAAGAGCAGGTGACTAATCCTTAGGTCTCCCACTTTGAAACATTCCCCGCCACGGCTGCACTGCAACATCCAATCCATATATACAATGAAGAGGAGAGGTGACAGAACGCACCCCTGGAGGAGTCCAACGCCCACAGTGAAAGGTATTGATTTAACACCGTTTATCCGAACACAGCTTCTACAGTTCGTATATAAAAACTGAATCGCCCTTAACAGGGAACCAGCAATCCCATACTCCTGCAGAACACTCCAGAGTTTGCCTCGAGGAACCCTATCATATGCCTTTTCCAAATCCACAAAACAAGAACCATTCTGAGAGTGAACAACTGGTCGGTTGTGCTTCTACCGGGACGAAAACCGTACTGCTCATCCCCCAAACTGTCCTCAACCACAGCTCTGGAACGCTTTTCTAGCACCTTAGAGAAGACTTTTCCAGGGAGACTTAAAAGAGATATACCCCTATAGTTGGCGCAATCTCTTTTGTCCCCGTTTTTAAAAAGAGGAACTATCACCCCCATTTGCCAGGTGTTTCACCGCATTCCCAGGCCACTTTAATGACACGCGAGAGCCATTGAACTCCCTCTTTACGTAAAGCCTTGAGCATTTCTGGCCGAATTTCATCCACTCCAGCAGATTTGCCAACTTTTAGCGCTTTGATCGCCAAAGTTACTTCCTCTACCGTAGGACTACTTTCCGCCCAACTCTCGACCATAGGTCTGTCATCTTCGGTGCCCTGTTCGGGATTGAGCAAAAGTGCTCGCTCCATCTGCGTAAGATGTCCTCCTCATTGGAAAGAAGTCTACCGTCTTTGGATTTGACTCCTTCAACGATATTCAACTTTTTTCCTCTGAGTCGGCGGACGGTCTGCCAGAACATCTTATTTGCAGATCTGTGGTCACGTTCCAATTTCTCGCCAAACTCCTTCCAAGACTGTTCTTTCGCTGTTTTCACAGCTAATTTGCAAGTTCTTCGCGCCTCAGTGTACCGATTTCGAGAATCGGAGTTCCCCAAGTGAATCCACACCTTAAAGGCTCTCTTCTTCTCTCTGATGGCTTCTTGAACTCCGGGCGTTTTAAACCAAGCAGTTCTTTTCTCACCACCAGCCGCCACACCAAGCCGCTTCACTCCACAAACATCTCCCGCAGAGGCGGGAGATCCCGTATCTCATCGTCCTGTAACCTCTCCCATCGTATGCGTGTAACCATCCTTGGTTTACGCTTTGGTAGGGGAGGCACTCTCTCGCTAAGATACAATTTGCACAGCACTAAGTGATGATCAGTTGACAGTTCGGCCCCTCTCAATACACGAACATCACAAACCATTCTCTTCAGACACGATGGTACCACAAAGAAATCGATCAGCGACTTCTGCTGAAGACTTTGACGGTACCACGTGTATTTGTGAATGTCTTTGTGTGGAGAGATAGTGTTCATGATGGATAAGCCATTTATATTGTAGTGAAACTTACATTAACCTCTGAGTTTCAGCTTAAGGACGAATCGACACTGAAGTATAATTTGTGACCGTTAGTCACAGAAAATTTATAAAATGAGCTCCGATTCCTTAGATGAGGAATAATGTTCAACTTGAGTATCCATCGGAGAAATGTAAGACAATTGTTGAACTGACCTATTTATAGCTAAATAATAAAAATGTAATTTCCTTGCAGGCACCCCTGTTCTGACGAACATGAAGTATAAGAATTCCGTCACCCTCTTCAAACAGCTACCACCGACTTAGGCGCTGCGTCATTCTCAGCGGCCAATAGAAAAACTATGTATCAAGGTTCTAATATCGGATTTCCATTCACAATAGTAATATGGAACTTCCACTTCGTCTCCATTCGCAAATTTTTAATCCGAATTTAAATGGGAATAAACAAAAAACCCTTTTATATATAGAAAATTATTCTTAATTTATTTTTAAAATATTTAAAGCCTGCATTATCTCATTCTATGAACTGGAAATCTAAAACAATGTAAAAATTTAAATTTTGACTTAAATTTTTCTCTCTAGGATATCACTTTTTATTTTGACTGAAATTGAAGGTGTACGCCCCGGAGGGTTCCTGTCGCATTTCAAAATTATTAGTTGATAGGCCGAATGGCCTCAGAATCATGTTTCCCAAATCCTTTAGCTTGCCGAGCATCTCCTCCTTCAGCTTCTCGTTGCGCTCCTTAATTATGGGAGGCAATCGTAACAAAGCTTGGTGGGCGTCTTGATTGCTTTCATCTAGTTCCAGGACTTTTTTGTAGTCTTCCAAAGCCTCATCCAACTTCTCGATGTCTTCAAAGAGTTTCGCTCTCCTACAAAGGGAAGAGAAAGTAGATTCGCGAAGACTCACAAGCAGCATCTTACCTCAAGGCAGCCCGCGTATAGTCGGGATTCAGCTCTAGGGCTTTGCTGCAGTCGTATATGGCAGCGTTCTTGCAATCCAACTTTATCTTCGCTGCTGCCCGGTTCGCGTACAGTACAGCTCTCTCTTTGGTATATTCCAGAGGACACAATTTCAGCGCAGACGTGTACACCTCCACAGACTCCGTGTACAGCTCCTTCTTGAAGAGTTCATTGCTCTCCTCCTTCAACTTGTCTGCCTGCGTTTTGTTTTCTTTCTTTTGTTCTTCGCTGAGGTCCTTCTCCAGCTCGCGGAGGTGTTCCTCGTCGATGAGGTCATCATGGCAGTCGGAAAATATGTCGGCGGTGGGCTTCTTGCACTCGTCATCGACCGGAGTACTTTGTTCCCCGTCTGGGACATCCTCGTTCAGCGTCAGTTCGCTTTGTTTGGTGACAATCTCGTCGACTATATCTGCGTTTGTCTTCGATACGGCGTCTTGAAACTCGTCGTCACTAATCGCAGGCTCATCGGGGGTGGTTCGCAAATTTGACATGATACCGTTAGGATATGTAATTCTATTATTTGAACTTTAATTAATAATTTGTTGCAGACAGAGGGACAGGAAAACAGTAATATAGCGATACACGGAAAATTTCTTATTCGAAGTGAATCAGACATTCAGGCTAATGGACTGTCACATTTCGAGGGGAAATTATTTGTTGTTGTCTGTCTGTCGAAAGTGGATGCATTCAGGGAAAAATTTGCGGCGGGGGTCTTAATTTCAGCACAACTAAAAGAGTTTTTGGACAGCATTAATATAAAGGATATAGTGGGAAGTACATGATACAACCGCCGTATCGACTTGTGTTGTACTGCCATTAGCCGAACTGTTGTATTCAGCACACACATTATACAATCTGCGTACGTTTTACGTACAACCAGACATTTTATTCAGTTATTTTACCCATACACACCATATAGTTTCCACACAATCTGTGCATGTGACAGCGGTTGTACAATCAAAACCATCCGACCATACGATATCGATACAACAGTCGGTTGTGTGGATACACATGATACAACTATCGTATACAACATCAAAGCTGTCAAACAGTTGGTACAATAGTTTTATCCTGTATTTCCCACTTATTTCCGTAATTTCTGCACCAAAATTCGCTTCTTGCTACAATTCAAGGAGTGGGGGTAAACATTTTTCAGAGAGGGACAAATTTACAGAAATATACGGGAACCGGTTGAGCAAAGAAATGACCTCTCTTTAAACGTCAGAAAAATATGTGAGAAAAAAAATAAACAGTGATGATGATGAATGAAGATTTAAATGTTTTTTATACGGTGAATATATACATATTAAGGGAGCATTCTATGCTAGATTATATCCGGCCTTTTTTCATCATTTCCAATCTTTTGTCAAAAAACAAAAACACATAACTACACAATTCCAATTTGACAGAGCACTCTAAACAACTTTCTTGAGCTAAAATTCACAGTATGGAGAAATTTCTTACTCTCTTGCGAGCTGTCTCTTTTACGAAAAACTACGAAATTTTGATGCACGACGATTTTTCGTAAAACTTCGTAAAAATTCCCAGATTTGTGCATTACGGGAACAGACCTATAATTTTTATTTATTTATTTTTATTTTATATATTATACTAAATAATTTAACTGGATACTACAAGATATCTTATCTTTAATTAAGTATCTAAAATTGAGATTACAAATATAAAATTTAATTAGAAAAAAAAAAAAAAGAAAGTGAAACATAAAAATTAATGAAAATTTACGCTTTACAAACATAGCATTTATGCGGTTGTAAGCCCTGATTTGACAATGCTAAAATTAATTTCCAGCGAAATGTGACTGGTGATGTAGTGCTTTGCAATTCCTGTGGAAGGTTATTCCACAGTCGAATTGCTTGGACAAAGTAGGACCGCTCTCCAATAGTGTGTTCAAAACGGGGTATTATTAACTTCAACCCTCTGCGCGACTGAGCAAAAAGTAGCATTTCACGCAAAAAGTCAGGACATTTACCATGAATAATGTTAAAAAGCTTCAAAATATTTCTAAAGTGATGGTGTATATCTAATTTTAAACCTAACAGTGACCCGTTTAGATGCGAAACACTTCTATGCCTTGGAATATTATGAATAAACCGAATACAGTCGTTAAAAGCTACATTCATTTTACGCTTACAATCATAATCAAGACAAGGGTACACAGAACAATTATAGGTGAAAAAGGGGAGTAACAAGCTTTTAACTAAACGGCATTTGATTGTTATAGGCAGTGAATACGATGAAGACCTCAGCCCACGTAGACCAAAATATATCCTTTTTACAGTATCCGAAACGGCATCACAGCAGGTTAAGGTGTTATTGATTTGATATCCTAGATACCTGACTTTGTCTACATATTGAATAATGTTGCCATTTAGAACAAGGGCGGGATAATCAGAAGAGTCAATTTTCTGCCGTGAGCAAATCATTCCTAAAGTCTTTAAAAGATTGAGTCTAAGATTATTAAAATCTGACCACCGTTGTATATTTACGAGGTCCTCATTTATACGGGCTACACAATCTTCTATTAAGCCAACAGACTGACATAGATAGATAAGGACATCGTCCGCGTACATATGCACTTGACAATTTACAATTGAGTCTGGAAGATCGTTTATAAACATAGAGAATAGTAAAGGGCCCAACACAGATCCTTGCGGAACGCCTGAGTTAACGGAAATAGGACTTGATGTTCCCTGGTTCGTCTTAACTACCTGCACACGATTGCTTAGATATTGTGCAAAAAGTCTAAGTGACGCACTGTGAAGACTAAAATAATTTTTCAGCTTAGAAATAAGAATTGAATGGTCAATATAGTCAAAGGCTTTGGAATAGTCAAGCAGAACCATGATCCCGACTTTCTTTAAGTCAAGTGCTATACGCAAATCTGTAGTTACTTTGATAACTGCAGATTCGCAGCTATGCTTATGATGAAACCCCGATTGCCACTTAGATAGGTGATTACCAGCGTCTAAAAACCTTTTTATTTGGTTAGCCATAATCTTTTCAAAAACTTTAGCTGGAAAACAAAGCAAACTGATTGGCCTTAAATCGGACGGAGCTGACGGGCTAGATTTTTTTGGGATCGGAACAATTGTAGCTTCTTTCCATTTCTCGGGAAATCGACTGCTATAAAAACAAAAATTGAAAACATGCAACATATATGGAAGTATTAGGGGCAAGACTAACTTTAAAAACCTAGACGACACACAGTCAGGACCAGTAGAATTCGATTTAATACTACGAATTGCGTCATGAACATCAATTGACTGGACACACTCAAAATTAAAACCTTCACTTAAGTCCTCTAAACTAGCTGGAAGTATCGATGGAGCTATAGAGAGAGGAGCAAAAACAGAGCTCATTGTATTGGGGCTAAAAGAACATTCAGATACATTCTTCTCGGCAGCCACTCCAAGGTTTTTCAAACTCTTCCATAACTCCTTAGAACCTTGTTTAGGGTCAAGTTTTCGAACGATATATGCCCGTTTATGGAAGCGAATCGTGGCAACTGTCTTATTCCGAGCAACGTTATACTGTCGTCTATTGTAGTCCGACGGATTTCTTTTAAAAATCTTAAAAAAGCGTTCTCTTTCCCGAATCTGCTGTTTAAAAAAATTGTTATACCATGGACAGGGCTTGGGCTTAACTATCTTAGTCACTCTTGGTACACAAACGTCATAAAGTTCATTTAATAGATTATTAAAAACACTAATTTTATTATCTATGTCAGGTGTAAAATAGATAGAGTCCCAAATATGAGAGTCGCAGTTTCTTTGTACGTCAGTGAAATTAAAATGTTGGTAGGATCTATAATTAATTATTTTGTCATTACTTAGGACAGTATGGTTATATTTAATACAACAAAACAGAAAATCGTGAATAAACTCTGATGTAGGTCTAACTTGATCGTTTCCCAATACAGTGCGTCGTGAATTTGTCAAAAACACATCGATTAAGGACGGGTTACTACTAGACTTAAATCCATTGAGAAGTAAATAGAAAAAAAAGAACTGGACAAGAGGGGAAAAGCTTTCTCATGACATTTATTCTCTCGATTGTTTATCAGACGTTCATAAGAGGTGGGACATTCGAATTTTTTTCCTTTTGTTTCAACTTTTTCGAAATTTAACTTCTAGTCTCTCACAGACGTCCAATGCATTTTTCAGTATCTCATGGCACTCATCATATAAATCAACTGCAGCTTGTAGGTTTTTTTCATAAATTTAAGCGTGTTAAAAGAAGGAGCTTCAGTTTTAGAAATCATGGTTGTAAATAGGTATTACTGCATTAGTTGGAACTTTGTGTGTCCTTTATGTTATGCGATACCTGGCACTAAACCTGAAAGTGGAAAAGAACAGATTTCAGTTGGTGTTATGGTTTCAAGACTGAATTAAATATCATTTGCTGACCCATTTTCCGCCTCTCTTGCTAGTTCACGGACCTTCCCTCTTCTCTGAAGACAATAAATAGTGTCTGCACATGTTGGAGGATTAAGAGTTAAGATATGGTTTCATTTTGTCATTTAATTCGAATCTGGGGAGTGCATAGATCCCGCCAATATTTGTAGAAAAAAAGTTTACTAGAAATTGTATAAATGAAATAGAAATAGACCCCAAGTTCTAGGCAAAATGAAATATTTGAAGTAGCATGGCCGTGTGGTCGAAGGTAGGTGATATAAAACAATTATTACATACCTATTAATATAAAGCACCGAATGTACAAAAGCCACCTCAATCTAACCAGAAAACTCCTTCCATATCGCTAAACTCACTCATGCATATGGCTAAACATTTTCACTGTCACTTGAACTGTCATCACGTTATGCAATGTCAATCGGCCCAGGTAATTTCGATCGCACATTCTTTGAATTAAAAAACAAAAACCTACAAAATTTCTTCCCTTAAACTGGTTTCAGAATTCTAAATAATCCACCAGAACCCTTTCTTCTGCATTTTCCCACAAAACATGTTCAAAACAGTGGCAATTGGAGCACCAACCTTGTTGGCAGCCGCCGTAGTCAAACCAGTAGTCGCAGAGCCACCAAAGTCGACAATATCCGCGGAGGAAGGATTGGCCCATTACCAACGCAAGCCATCCGAGCTTCCACTATACGCTCCATTGCATTCTCTAAACAAGTAAAAGTCAAGGCTCAGGACTTGTTTCAGTTTGTAACTGTGTTGGCATCTTTCCAGGCCCAAACCGGAGCGGCACCCGGCCAAGGATTCCAAGGTTCGTGAGACAATCGAAGGTGGAATCCGAGCTGTACGAACCGAAGTAACTGCCGGCTACAAGGCAGTCGTGGAGCAAAAAAAGAACGTTGAAGGCTTCATCTCCACGGGAATAGCCCACTCACAATGTAAGATGAACCTCCTACCATTATCCTTGTATTTGAATCATATCTATTGCAGCTACCATTGATTACCTAAACCAACCGGATAATACTCTGCCACGAGTTGGAGCTATTGCTATTGGTGGTGTGTCTGGTCTGATCCTGGCCGTCCGTGGAGGGTTCTTCAAGAAAATAATCTACACTGGCATTGGAGCTGGAGGCATTGCATCGCTGTGCTATCCCAAGGAGGCTGAGAAATTCGCCCAGCAGGGACTACTGGAAACGAGGAAGGGTATTGCCATTGCGTACAACTTCGTTAAGGGCGTCAAACCAGGAGACGAGGTGGTGGTTGAACCAATAAGCAATTTCCCCACTAATCTGTCGGAGTTGAAGGAGTTGATTACCGATTTAGCTGGCAGTGCCAAAGATGCCATATTCTCCAGCAAGAAGTAGACCTCCAGCCGGTGCTAATGGCGGCGATCTGGTACATTAAACGTTAGACATTCTTTGCGAGCGAAAAAGAGAAATCCGAAAGGCGAAAAATCTTCAGTTACATATTTATTTCAGGAACGAACCCGGTTATATAGCAAACATGCAATAAAATTCCTAGCTTTACAAACTGAGCAATAAATTACTTTTCTTGTAATGCAAAGTGAACAGGCATGATAACAATTTTAAGGTAGCAAATGCAGGGAAGGGTAGACTTGTAACGAAATAAATCGATCCAAACTAATAAAACGTCTATCAGCTCAAACGGGAGAGAGAGATTTATGGAAACGAGAAAGCATAAAGCACAAAAAACAGGCTTGGAACTAGAACAGAAAATTGTCATAACCACTTAGGAACTTCTAAAAGCCAGGAGTGGCTTACACTTCTAACGTTTAAAAAGTGAGCGCATTAGAGTGCGCCTGATTGTTAGGATCTGTTGACACATTAAAACTAAAAAAACTTGCCAAGACGGGGTTTATGCCATAATATTTCGTCCCTTGTCAACCATAAAAGTATGAGGGAGGGTTATTACTTTGTTCTTTCGTAGAAAGTTTAGATTAGATGTTTATTCCATTAGTCTCGTTTCACATATAACACATAATATCCGCTATTAGATACTTTATATGTCCTGCTCGAAGTGTATGGAACTCAGCGAGAGTGTTCAAGATTGCCTGGCATCGGATATTCTACACACACGATGTCTTTTTTGTTCAGTTCTACACAGCATACAACAGGTACGTAAGAAACAATGAAGATACATGAGAGTTTCAACACCACAGTCGTATCTAATGCCGGGTTAACGAATTTCAAAATAAATATAATAATAACCGTAAGTAATGGTACTTATTAACCAACGGAAGGATTTTTAATAAATTCTGTTTCTATGAGTGGCATACATAACGTCACCACAGAATTTAAGTGATTGAAACGATAAAAACCGAAATTGGTAAAAATAGCGTCTAAACATTGAATGGTAATCAAATAAAAAATTAAAGCAAAATCATCAAAAAATTAACTGATTCTGAGAATTTTCAAATCGATATTTATTTACAATCAAAATTGCATATGCAGCACAAAATTGTTATCGATTTGTTTGGATTTGCGTTCTATCATTTGCAAACTGATCGTAAATGCTATTTTGCTATTTTTTAAAAAGGAATATATGTATGTAGATGCGTTACTTATTTCATTGGTATCTCCTAAAGTACTCAAGATAGTTAGGTATACAGCAATCGAAACATCTTTTTCAACACGGTGGCTAACTCTAAATCGCCAATATGGATCAAATAAGTAATATGGTGATGATACAGTTCTGTCTAAGTCTAAGTATGATTCATATCTGGATGCGATACGAGTGGTTAAGGGTTAAAAATTCGCAAGTTCAAAGATCTATCTTGCCGAACGTCTAACTAAAGAAGTCTTGAAAGAATATTGATCGAATTTGGTTTGTTAGCATAACCTTACACATAGACGAGGTAAGTAAGATATAAGCACAGACAATTATGCCAGCATCAGCACTCCGCAGTCACGGAGACATCAACGGGTTCAAGAAACCTATGTACAGATGATCATGGACATGTAAGAAAGAGCAAAGACAAGAGTAAGATGCCCCGCTGGAGTAACCGAAGAGTTCCCAATCAAAGTCGGGGTGCAACAGTGAAGCGTCTTAAGTCATTTATTCTTTATTACAGACCTTGACTACCTGCTTGAAGGTAAAGTGACGGACCCCAAGGTACATCAATTATTCTTATCTGACGATGGAGCCATCATAAGTGAGGACCCTACATCCCTGTAACGAGCACTTGATGTGTGGGTGGACGTTTTGGAGGGAAGTGGGTATCGCATTAGTTCAAAAAAGACAGAGTACTTGTGCTGCTCGTTCTCTGATCCACTCAGGCCTATTCCAGACATTTATTTGAGTGGAACAAAGCTTCCCAAGTGCGAAAAGTTCAAATATCCTGTGATGGCGACACCAATCATGGCGTAAGCGTAGGGTGGATGAAGTGGAGAGAAAACTTCGCTATTTTCTGTGACCGAAAAATGCCCCCTAAGTTGAAAGGAAGGCTCTACACCGCAGTTGTGCGTCCAGCGCTCACATACGGTTCACAATGTTGGACGATGTATTAGGTGCGCAACTAAGTTCACGCTGTTTGTCAATAGATGGCTCCAGTTTTGACACAATAGTGATTTTGTTTCGGCGTCATATACTTTTGGTTGTGTGAAAATGTCTGATTTTGTGCCAAATAATCGTAATTTGCGGTATTGTCACGTTCAAAGAAGAAATCATTTGAACCCTGTTAAAAAGGCAATATCAATGAACGTTCCAAAGACATCACGAGGCAGGAGAGGCAGGCCTATAAACGCTTGGATCACACAAATGTGACATCGGCATTTCATTGATCGAGTGATCCAAAATCGGGAGGCCTGCCAATATTTTCTGAGGTCAAATACTCGAACCCCACAGGCGGATCAGTAGAAATGCGGTGAGGTGGGGGTTATGATCCCTTGTTTTCGGATCATAACCTAGGCGAAATAGGAAGAAGAAGCACTCCGCAAGTTAAAATAAAAGCAAAAACATCTTTTTCTAATTTTTTGCAGAATAGGTAAGCAAGAGCAAAGTTGTGTGTGACATGACGGAGTGAGAAGAGATGAATAAAGCTTCCTTGTTTTTTTCTGCGTGCGAGTTTTTATGTGATTTGATGGAGTAGAAGAGGGAGAGAAAAAATAGATTTTGTTGTCCCTTTTTGAAGCTTTCTGTTTTCAGTGGATTTCGTTTTCATACCTCATTTCTTGCCATATCAATAAGACATCTGTATAGATTTATTATCTGTGATATAAGTGCGTTGCAGCTAAGGTACTGCAGATCATGCATGTTATAATTATCATGAACTTTTCATGGTTGTACAGTTTTGGGGCTGTGGCAGACAGATAGATAAATTAAATCCGACTGGAACCCTTGAAAAGCGACAATCATGAGGTTGGGCATTGGATTCATTGGTCGCTATTTGTTGCTGTAATTGAAATTGCCTTCCGTTGAGAAATTACTGTTCGACTGGTTTTGGAAATTCAAACGAAAGTATTAGGTGCGCAACTAGGTTCTCGCTGTTTGTCAATAGATGGCTCCAGCAGTAAGTGGTGGTCGATTTTGACATATCCAAAACGTAAACAAATAGTTTTGGCACATTAGTGATTTTGTTTTGGCGTCATATACTTTTGGTTGTGTGAAAATGTCTGATTTTGTGTCAAGTAATCGTCATTTGCGGGAAGTGTTGATTTTTTTCTTTCATTCGAAGAAAACGGCGGCTGAAGCGCATCGAGAGCTCCAAAAAGTTTACAGAGATGCTGCACTAAGTGAAACAACGTACCATGATTGGTTCCGTCGCTTCAAAGACGGTGATTTCGATGTTAACGACCGTCCGCGTGAAGGAAGGCCAAAATCATTCGAAGACGCTGAATTGGAGACATTGCTCGATGAGGATCCGTGCCAAACGCAAGAACAGGTTGCTTCAGCACTAGGAGTTACCCGCCAAGCCATTTCCAAGCAAAACACGGCCACAATACGAGCAGAAGCACGAAAAAGTACAGTATGACAACGCTCGGCCTCACGTTGCCAAACCCGTTAAAACCTACCTGGGAACGCTCAAATGAGAAGCCCCACCCCACCCGCCATATTCTCCAGACATTGCGTCCAATTATTACTTGTTCCGTTCGATGGCACATGGTCTGGCTGATCAGTAGTTCTGCTCATATGAAGACATCAAAAAATGGCTTGATTCGTTTATAGCCTCAAAAGATTAACACTTTTACCGTAACAGTATTCGAGTTCTGCCAGAAAGATGGAAAAAAGTTGTAGCTAGCGATGGGCAGTACTTTGAATGATTCATTTGTAACCATATTTTCACAATAAAGTTGCATTTTCATCAAACAAAAACAGCGATAACTTAGTTGCGCACCTAATTAGTTACCCCGAGTTCATAAATGTTAGAGCATATTTGATCGTAAAGAGGCACTGTAAATAGTTAAGTAGTGTGCCACTGTGTGCGGAATAACGGTTGTTTTGTATTCTGGTTGTGATACACCGTATTTGTTATATACCTCCTTTGTGTTTTCTATTAATGATAATGTACCTAAGCTAAGGTTTCCATAGACAGATCTGTGAGCGCTTCGACAGTTGAAGTTGAGAAGCCGGGACGGAGAGATGTGCCACAGAATTGTCCTCTTTTGTATTGTCCTCACATGTGTGTTTGTGTTTTCTATTATCCTCACTTGTGTTTTATGTATTTTATTATAAATGCATCATGCCTTTTGTACTGCTGAATCGGAATCGGTAACTTTATAAGTTCAAAATCTTGAAATCACTGTGCTTATCAATGCAATATGTCATTCTAAAGTTTTTTAATACAAATCAAATGCACTATAATATTGAATTTGTTCAGTTAAAAACGTTACCAATTTAACAGTTACGATGTACATATTTGTGAACTCGTGGTATATTCTATAAAAGATTCTAATTGTGATCTTTTGATCTTTGGAATATATTCTTTATGCAAGATGTTCAGATGTAATAGTTATAATCTAAGAATTAATGATATTCTATAATGGGCGAGAGTTGATGTGGGACCAAAAGTCGATTGTTGTATTCGTCAGACAACATTCGCAAAATACCTTCCTGTGATCATTCCAGAAGCAGTTTACTTTGTCAACATGATGTATCTAAAAAATTGTTGGTAATTCAAAAATGCAGTGTTTCGGCAACATTAGAGCAACTATTTAAAAAAGCAACATTTTGGCAGTACTGCTCAAATCAATGCTTTTTTGCCTCATTAGCGCAACCAAACGTCAGAATATAGCAACCTGCGCAGCATTTGTTTCGCTCTTGTTTCGTTTGTTTTGGACAAGCTTTTGTTTGTTACAATTTCGTTAGCTTTTATTATTTATTTTACCCTGTACTTTGTGAATTTACCCTACAGTGGTGGAAAACTAATTGAATCGGTGAGTGGAAGAACAGTATAAGCGCCAAAAATTGCATTTTGGCCTTAAATAACCAAAATCCTCTACATATGTAAATCTACCAATCAGCAAAATAATACTACATTAGAGAGCGAAATGTATACAAAAATGGAATACGCTTTTCGCTGATTGTATGGAAGCGCAGTACAAATGTATTTTTTTCTTTTCTCGATATTTGCCACATTTATCCCAAGATTTTTGCACCGGTAAAATACTCGTTGGTGCCAACTGTCTGTCTGCAACTTATTCCCTTTTGTATTGATCATTCATGTATGCCCATAAGGATATATTTTACAAAAGCTTAGCGTCGTTCTATCAGTAGTGTAAAATTTGTGGAAAAATAATTAGAAACAAGTAGAAAATTACTGAGAAAATATAAGAATATTTGGGTAAATTAATCTGGTTTCATATTTTTAGAATGTTTATATAAATTTAATCAATTATTTAGCAAAAAATGGGAAAAAGCAAAAGCTGTACACCAGAAATGAGGAAACTGATTGTGCAAAAGTACTGCAATCAGGGAGCCTCTATGGATGCTATTGCGTCAGAATTGTTATGCTCCAAAAATATGATCTACGGTGCTATTAAGGTTTACACTGAAACAGGGAGTTTTGAGAATCCCAAAAGAAAACAAAGGGCTAAAAAAACGACGGCTAAAGAGGATAGATTTATTTGTCGGTTGAGTAAGGCGAATCCTTTTTTGACCAGCAAGGCCATCCATTTGACTGTATCCTCCCAATTGAGTGCGCAGATAACACCGAGAATCGTAAGAAATCGTCTCCTAGAAGTGGGATTGCGGGGGTGCATTGCCCGCAAAAAGCCTAACGTTTCGCTAAAAAATCTAAAACATCGGTTACAATTTGCAAAAGAGCATGCACAAAAAAAAATGTAAGTTTCTTTTAAAATGTAAGTATTTTATGACATAAAATGTTATTTTTAGCTTAAAATACAATGAAGGTGATATGCATAAAATAGTTTTGTGAAATTACTTGGCTAAAACGTGTTTTAGAACATGAGGGCAGTCCACCAAAAATCAAATGTAAATGCTCCACCTTAACTTCTCTTGAAGGTAGCAGTGGATAGAATGAGTAAAGTGGGAAATACACGGTACAACTGTTCTACGAACGGTTTCACAGCTTTGGTGTTGTATACGATAATTGTGTCGTGTGTATTCACACAACCGACCGTTGTGCCGATATCGTATGGTCGCATGGTCTTGACTGTACAACCGCTGTAACATACACAAACTGTATGGAAATTATGGTGTATGTGCAAAATGACTGAATAAAATGTCTGGTTGTACGTAAGTCGCATGCAAATTGTATGTGTGTGCTGCATACAACAGTATGCCGATGCCGGTACGACGGTTGTATCGTGTATTTTCCACTTAATACTCTCAGTTTCGGGTTGAACCTACCACTGCTATATTGTTGTTCTACTTTTTACCACTTAGCTCCATTATATTCGACCTATCTCTAATTCGTCTGCGTTCTATTCTTTCTCCTTGTGTTTCATCTTGATGGAACCACAATTCGACAGCAACCAGTTCCATTTCTACAACATATATTTAACTTTCTTTCTCAAATACAAATAAAACATCAAAATCTTTGGAACGAAATTTGCTTCAAAGTGACATCTCAGCGTTCGATACTCGAAGCTAGATTCGCATATTTCATAGCCCCGGTTGGCAATACTGCCATTCGATTCTGTTACAGAGTGCTGGCTAAGATTAGAATCGCAAAGCACTTTCGCAAGAATTTGACTTTCGAGTAGCAATACAGAGTGAGGCCCCTGTATTTGACAAGGGAGGTTATCCTACCAAACATTAGTTTTTTTTCAAATTATTTTTGCATTTCATTGTATTTTTATTCATTATTTTGTACCCACTTTGTTTTTGTTTCTAATTATAATTCCACCCTTAAATGTGTATATTACTAAAATTCCTTTTTTTTCTTTAATTTTGTTCTATTTTTATCACTTTTTTTATGAATTTATTAAGTGATTGTAATGAACAATACGATTTGATTTCAAATATAATTTTTTAAGAGAAATGCAAATTTTCAAATTGATTTTCTCCAAAAAATTGTTTGTTTCTAATTAGTTCTCCACCACTGTATATATCATCGAGGACTACTTCAAATTAATTAATCCAACCAATCATTAAATTACATTATTTGTTTGGTCCTCTAACGCTGAAAATAAAATTACTCTATGAAATAAAAACAAATTTAAACTAATATTTTATTTTACTTTTATTGTATTTTTAATTTTTGTTTGTTTTACGTTATGTTAAATATATTCATTTTTTCCAATATTCTTTAATGTTACAGTTAATAATTATTTTTCCAAACTAATTGTAAAAGTTATCCTTTTTTTTTGTTTTTATGTTTACATTCATATTTCTTTTTTATATACTAATATGCAATTAAATCTGAATCATTAAAATTTAAATAACTATTAATAATGTATTTTTTTATTCAAATTATTTCATTTTATTCATATGTATGTTACAGTTTGTAAAACTAATTAAAAGTAAATATTTAACTTTTACGAATATAATTCATTACGTTAAGATGTGTATTTATATAAAAAAATAAAAATCAAAAACAGCAAGTGTTTTTTTTTTTTTTTTTTTGTAATTTAATTCATAATTCTTCTTCTGTTCCCTCTGAATGCTGAGCAAATTAATTACTAAAAGAACAAAGGACTACAAATTTATATTGACTCTTTTACCAATGAAAAAAGTACTAGTAAAAAAAAACTGTATCTTGTTGCGTGTATGTAGTTCTATAATTATACTTACAAAAATAAGTGAACGCTATTTAAAAAAATATATATAATAACTACCAAAAAACGATTAATAACTAATTTTTGTGTTTTATTTGTTATTTACATTTAATATTTTTTTTATACAGTTTTTTCTATTTGTGTTTTTAAAGATTTTATGAAAACCTTTTCTTTTTATAAAGTAGTTTTAAAAGTAACAAACTATTTTAAATAAACATTTAAAAAATTACAATTAAAACAAAAAATATTAAAGGAAAGCTAAGCTCTTCTTCATATTATTTTTTTTTTTTTTATTTTATGATAAAAAAATGAAATAAAAAATTAAAAAAAAAAAAAAATGAAATGACTACGAAAAAATGTTTCAACACTAAGCAGCAAGCGTATTTTTCACGATTAAATATAAAATTCGTGACATAGTTTGGAAACATTAACTGTTATGAGAGAATTATGATCTAAGCTTTTGCTAGAGAATCAGGCAACAGTGTAGTTGCCATATCCGTAGAAACTGTGGATAAGAAGTGATGGCTACAAATTGCTATTCTCATAGTCGATTTAAATGATACATTGAGTGACGATGGAAATATATATACAAATAAGCTCCCATTTCGTTCAGAGCACGACTATTTAGGAACAACGAACATACATGTGTATATAAATACAAAAAAGAGATGTGACAACCTCACTGCGCCTGAAAGAATCAGTGTTAACATGTTTCTGTTAAAGAACTCACAAAAACTTATCTGTAGATGTCCGTTTTAAGTAAGTGCCTTGTATGCTCGTACTTAAGTTATCTTAATTTCATTGACTCCTAATCGTAAAAACATACTATGCAAGGCAACTTATGTAATCAGTAATAACTTATTGCTGACCCCTAACCAAAAGCGTTTTAAAAATAATGAGTGTTGCCTCTATCCTATTGAAACGACTTAGAGAATACGGTTGAATAAAAATTAGTTGTTCAAGTGCGAACCAACAGCCGATTTGGTCTTTTCCCTAACGATTTGCAATGGACAAGTTCAGGGATCGAATCGCGTCCTCCGTCAACGGATGACTGGCAACGTAATTTGTATTGTATTGTTGGTAGATCTAGCAACAACAAACATGCAAATTACTTGACGAGTTATACGTTCACAGAGGACGCGATTCGGCCCAAGTTTTCCAGATTCTGGCTGATCAGGCATGTCAAGTTACACAAAGCACAAAAACGGTCAGTCACTGTCAAGCTTTTCCCATGCAATTTGAGAAGACAAAATACACCCTTTTAAATGTAAAAATAACCGGGAAAATAAATTATTCTATAGTCAAATTAAATTCATCAATATTTTATTAATGTTGTTGTAGCAGCTGTGTAGCTGAGGTTGACGATCCTTGGTCGATGTATTGTCCTCGAGTTCCTCCGGTACGTAGAACAGATCGTCGCTGTACTAGTTTATATTCGTATTCACTGAAAATCTATACAGATTTTTTTTGTGCAAGTTTCCCTGAGGCGATTGTCCCATCAGAAACGCACAAGATCAAGATATCTGGAAACCCGAACATACTCAATGGGATACTATATACTTTCTTATACGTGTCACTCAACTTAAAAGCTTTTCTTAAACGTTTTTACGTTGTAGTAATATTTGCTTGTATTTGCGGTCCAACTAGGTGACCCAGAGTATACTGCTAAATGAAAATATAAACTCTACTCAGAACTGTCGCAAAAAGGTGCTTCAAACCGTGATGCACCCCTTTCTATGAACTATTTCATATCAATTCATTGGACAGCAGCTCTATCATTCTCTTGGTTTTCTTACACACAGTCAGTTCAATATGTAAGACTGTTATGCCTCTGCAATGTTACAGTTACAGTTTCCAAACAAAGCCCTTGAATCTAGGTAATATACTTTTCTTTTAATTCTTTATATTTTGCTTTGTTTTCTTCTTTACTTATTACTTAATTTTCTTTTTTATTCTATTTTCTTTGCATAGACATACATACATATACATATATTTTTTTGGATTTTTTTTATTATTTCTTTATTACAAAAATAGACGATATATTTACGATTTTGTTTTTTTAGATTTTATTTTCCATCTATTATGTGTGTGTTAATTTACAAAAATAATATTTAATAAATTCAAAATTAACGAGAAGAAAAATATAACAGTAAGAAAAAAAAAAAAAAAAAAAAAAAACAGATAAACACCTAAGGTTCAGGCATTTTTGTGTGTGTGGAATCTGTGTAAAATCTTAGTTCATACTGTTTACCACATATGTATGTCGTCTTCAATAAACAAATTAAATAAATGAAAAATGAAAGAAGAAAATTAATACATAATTACGAGAACAAGAGATTGAGAAAAAATTCTGAATAGATTCCTTCATTCTGGTTCCACTTTCCATTCTGGATCGTTTGGATCATCGTCGCCTGTTTCGGAATCCACAGACTCTGTATCACTGCAACCGAGTAAATTATTTCGGCATATGAATGGTGAGAATTCCACCTCTTTGGTTATTGCCGATAGAATGGTATGATGAACAGGTGCTGGTGCACCCATTACCACTACCTGCTGTTCGATATCATCATCATCACCACCACCATTGACTGGCCCGGTGAATTCTTCAAATTCATCTTCTCCGGTAATGTGCTCAAAACTTGTTTGGTTGTTAAGTGTTAAGAAAGCGTTTTTGTTGTTATTATTTAATTTTTGATCACAGAATATTTTTGGAGCCACTACAACAGTTGTGGCAATTGTGGATTCATCAATGCCATTTGCAGTTGTAGTTGCAGCTGGTGTCCGTATTGTGGATTTTGGGCAGTCTTCTTGTGGTGGAGGATATTCGTCAGGCATCATCCTGAGCATGGAATCAAAGAGATCATTTGGAATTGGAAATACCAGTGGTTCATATGGCGGCATTAGCTGTAATAAAAAGTTTATTTGCAATTTTCTTTTTTCAACATAATTCGCTGATTACTAAGACTTAAGCTTGCTTAAGTAAAAAAGTAAGGCTATTGAATATAACATAATGTAAAAATGCAGCATTGGATCCACAACGGACCCGACACCATCACATGGGACTATCTTCTGGAAGCTATGGACTACTGCGCTACTACAGCATTGTGCCATAAGAAAAACGGCTAGCAATGCTACTACAACATTGTGCCGGACGGAAATTTAACACTCAACGGGGACCTCGTCATATAAACAGTGGACAATAAGTCCTCGATCATTCTTTGAGGTTAGGCAAAAAAGGGTTAAGTCAGAAATTGCAGTTACCAGAAAATGAGATTTTAAGTGTGCTTTTTATATGAACAATTTACTGACTTATTGCCTCTGGATCAGTTAAATACTATAGGAAGCAGTTGCGTTAGACTTAAGTTGGTAATACCAATCGGATAAGAAAACAAACTGACTTAAACCCATTTGCCATTTTTGACTTAACCCCTTAATACCTGATACCAGGGGGCAAATCACGTAACTTTTCAGACGATTATCGTTTGAACGATAGCAACCGACGAATGGAAAAAATTGTTGCATATTATAGCGGTTAATATTTCCCTACCACAGTTGGTTGCGCACTGTTGGCTGTATAAAGCCTAAATGTATGTTTGAACTATAGCGAAAACCGCAATCGTCAAAAGTTTACATGCATTTAGGCGTTATACAGCCAACAGTGGGCAACCAACTGTGGTAGAGAAATGTTAACTCCTACAATATGCAATAATTTGTTTCATCAGTCGATTAATATCGTCCAAACGATAATCGTCTGAAAAGTTACGTGATTTGCCCCGAGAGAATTGATACAATGGCCAGGGGTTTTTGAAGTCTGGGTTTCAGCCGATAAGCACCTTTACGTCCTACTAGATTACCTTTTAGACATCAGAAATAAGCGCGGGGCTAACATTCGAATGGTACAGACATAATTATCTAACCATAGCTTATACACATCAAGCTTAGAGATTCCGTAGTGTGCCAATAATTAGGTCTCATATTGCGGAAGGACTCGAAACAATCAGTAGCTAAGTTCAACCAGGCATAGACTATAACTCAGCAATTGGAATAGAACTCTTTGTTAACATGAAGCAGAGACACTATAACACATGACTGAAAGATCTCCGTAGATATTTTGGATCAGAAGACCGTATACCACTTAAACACATAAATTTAAACCGCCTTAGCAATGCCGAAAGTTGCATTAGAAGGTTTTCAACTATTTACACGACAATGTCCCCACTCTAAATTCAAATGACGTGTCTGAAACAACACATTGCCAAATACTCAATCATTGACTCAAAGACCACCATCAAAGCACTAAAAAAAAATAAAATAAAAAAAAAATAAAGCGATATCGTCAAACTACATCCAATCATAAAGCAGTACATGTGATAGAGAAAACCTTCTGGTAGTGTGGAAAGAGATATGAACATCAAATTGCCAAAGAAAGGTAGCGTAAGCGGGTGTAATAACTAAAGAGGTACTTGCTTCCTTTCGGCGGTTTCCAAAATAATAGTCAAAGTACGAGTAATTATAGACGTTGATTCAACTCTAGATGTCGAAATTAGACTTCATCACCTTACGACGAGAAGAAAATTCCAAATATTCACGTGTAGATATATTTCAGTAAAACTCCCCTATTGTCAGTGATCACCGCAGCCGACTAACAGATCTGGTCATGAAAAATGAAGAATAATAATAGAGATATTGAGGAATCAACAAAATATCAAGCCACATTGTACGATGAGACCCGTATTTATGTTATAAGACCGCGTAAACGCAGAAGAGGTCATATTCACAATTACCACGGTAAAGAAACTAAGCAGAGAGCCATGGATGTGCTGGAAATGTTTTGTAGAAGGTACTTTCCAAAGTAAACAAGACTTTATAAAAATAAGAACAACAACTATTATTTTCGGCAAAACCAATTTATTTTATTAAAAATAGTTCTCTCCCGACTTAATACAGCGATGTGCACGGTATAAAAGCATGTCGAATGGGTGTTTTAGATCGTCGGCCGGGATGTCCTTCGGGATGTCGGTACAAGCCTTTTGAATGGCTTCTATGTCCACAAAACGCTTTTCTTTCATCGGCAAATGCATTTTTTCGAAAAGGTAAAGGCTTCGCCGGACAGAACGCGATCCAGTTATTTTGATCACCGCGATCGCTGTACTGCGTAGAAATAAATCATTTTGTTCAAACAGAATGCGAGCCAGCGACGCGATCCAGTCGAGATTGCGGCGTGCCGATATCTGGTTGTAAATTTTTACAAAGATCGCGGCGTGAAGGCAGAAATAATGACGGATGAGGTGGAGAAATTAATAGATTTGGTGCGCCCAAATGAGTTTCTTTATGATACACGACATCCCGATTACAAAGATATTTAAAAAAAAATGTAATTATTTTTTATTATTTTGATAAAAATGAAAATTGAAAGATCTTCGGTACGATGAGTTTGTGTATCATCTCAAACTGCTCTCGAGACATACGAAAATAATTGAAGAAACGGTCTTCAAATAAATTGAGTTCCTTACAAACACGATGGAATTCACCATAATCCTTCCGCTTTTTATTTATTTCATGGACCCACTTTCTTCTCTTCTTTGATGCAAGAGTAAGAAGAAGAAGCATTTCATCTTCCTCAGAACTACTACTCATTTTTGCTGCACAGCTACCGATGTGTTCTGGAGAAAATCACTTTAATAAATGGACCGCTGAAAACTGCCCGCTTTATGTTTGACATCACAGATCGCGGCGAGCAACAGCGCGATCTGCCCGCTTCGCTGGATAGCGTTCTATTTGGCGAAGCCTTAAAAGTAGCAGGGTGTCAATTGAAGCGAAAACGGGGAGTGACTAACAGTTCAAATGCGATCTTTAGTAAAAAAAAAAAAAATCGGTCACAAGTGTCGATCGATGAGATGGCGCGTTGTTATCGTGCTACAAGCGTCAACATCTTTCTGCGCGATATTCTGGCCGAATACGACAAATACGATGCACCAAAGGTGGGCGCCGTGACGTAAGTGGTTAGTGTGTCGAATCACTACGCGTGGTTCCAAGTTCCAATCACAGAAAATACCAAAAAGTTTTTTCACGGTCTCACCTCTCGCGAGCGTCTAACATACATCCGAGAGTATTGTTGTCTCGAAAAAGCTTCTCAAAACAAATTGCCCTTCGGATACGGCACTAAACTGTAGGTCCCTTCCACTCGTGTAAAAAATATAACGCACACAACATGAGTGGTTGCGAGAAGCTGGACCCTGGCACTTAAAGTGCTGTTGCGCCAAATATAAAAAAAATAAAAGGCTTCAAATACGAAGATAGAATTGTGCATTAACGGTTTGGCCTGGTGGAATGAACTTTATGTGGGCAATGCTTTTGGAATTGTAAAAGCAAATCAACGTTGTCCTCAGTTTTGACTTTTATAATTTTTGGATTTTGGTTCGTCTGGCGCCTTTAGCGCTTGGTTTTTGGATCATATTGAAAAAACCACATTTCACTACCAATCACAAGTTGTAAAGGAAGTTTTTGTTCTTTTTGGGCTCCTCGATGCTGTCCTTTCAATGTTGAGTTCTGAGCAATCTTTGTTTGATGCTAATTTTGTACCGATGACACAAACATACGAGTACTGTTTGTGTCATCGGTACATGAATGAAGGATCTACCTTTTCGACGCATGTAATTGCCAATAGATGGCCTCACTAAAAATATCTATTTTTAAAAATTGCTCTTTACTTTGGAACGTACCTTGTAGATGCTTTGTTTCGCGAGGAGAACATTTTAAATAAATTGTACGAGTATGATGGTGGTAATTTCTGTTTGCTATCGTTATTTTTACTAAACTATTTATAATGCCCATTGTTTTAATGGTGCATTATGTGGCCAATCCACAACAAAATAGTGAGCGTAAGAGCAGCTTATGATTGTAACTATCAAGTAAATACTTAATTACTATGTACTTACTTCTTTTGGATCAGGAGTGGAACTTCTACGTTGATCATCCTTATCCTTTTTGGTTGAGACAGTTCTACGACGCTCTTGTCTTTTACTAATAGAATTTAATACAGTTGTAATTGATGGGGGTACAGGTGCAGCCACAATAGTTGGATTACTTAAATTACCTGCAACAAGCCAAACAAATTATATAAAATATCTGCAGCCAATAATTAAAAATATCAAACTTACTAGTATTCTCGCCGACTTCGACAATGCTATCGAGTGGAGTCAATGGCGTTGACGGAGCGAATGGTGATGGAATCGACTGCAAAATGAAATAAATCTCATTAAATTGTTTGCGTATATATTTCTTTTTGCAATCCCACCTCTTGATCTCCTCCTACACTTGGTGTATTCGGAGCTGGAGATGTCGGATCAGGTGTATTTGCGCCACTCGACTCAGCTCGGCTGTCTATTCGACGATTAGCTCGTGATCTAGTACTCCATGGGAATTTTAAAAAGGTTTGGAATTTTCGACGTTCTTCTGTGAGTGCACGTTCATGACGCAGTATCATAGCTTCATCTGATATATCCTCTTCTCCTTCATCTTCTTCAACTTCACCGATGATAATATCGTTATTATGTGAATTGTCTGTGTCATTCACATACGGCCTCTCTTCTGTATTGGATGATAAGCAAATGGATTCCACTTGCGATTTCTCCTCAGTACTTTCAGATTTCTTCTCTCCTTCTGAATGTGTGGAATTTTCTCCGGTACCAGTTTTGGCATTTTCGGCATCATAGTCCACTATTCGCCACCTATACAAAAAAAATATCCATCAAAATGGTTCTGTAGACAAATCTTACATTCCACACTTACTTTGGCGTTGGAATTTCTTTATAGGGGAGTATTTCAACTCGTGTCGCCGCCGCCACACTATACGGGATGACTATGTTGTCTATATCGTAGGAAATACGACTCTTCCTTTCAAGAGATCTATAAAAAACGAACAAAATTACAGTCCAGTCTTTTGTGAGAGTAAACTTAAGGACTCACCTCTCGTGCTTATAATGCCCACCAGCGTGCGTTGGCGACGATGTCCTGCTGCGCCCTGCTGGCCCCATTAGCCCGTTTGTCGATGTGGCCCCATCGAGGCTATCGCAATGCAGGAAATTCAATTCGTTGTTGTAGCTATGATGCTGACTGCTATTGACGTGATGATTTAGATTTGTATTATTGTTAGGATGATGGCTTCCGCTCTGGTTAAGTGTTGCTGCTGCTGATGCTGATGAAAGTTTGCGTATCTTATTATTTTTTGAGTGCTGGTAGATCGATGATGAATGTGCTGGGTGATGATTGGATTGCTCGACATTTCGCTGATGCGACTGGTGCGATGGCATCTGTTGGTGGTGACTGCTTTTGTTGTTTTTCCGATGGTAATGATTGTAATCTGGTGATCGGTGTCGATGATGCTTCTTTGAGCCTTTTCCCAGCTCTGCCGCACAGAGAGAAAGACACAGAAAAGTGGAAGATACCACACAATGGAAAGAAAGAGAGAGAGGATGGCAAATTGTTTTTGTTTTATGTTAATAAAATTTTTATCAGATTTTTATTGTTTACAATAATTTACTGTTGGCCACAAGTGGCGTTGTCGAATGACCGCCGCCACCCTGGTGGATGTCCTGATGATTCCGTTTCGTGTACTTCCGCTTGCCTGCGGTCGCAACAGATGTATTCGCAGCGAGTGGTGTACTCGGTGTTATTCGTCCACTTGTGGCATAGACCCCGCGTTGTTCTTCACGTTCGGCTGCACGTTGGGCGGCCAATGCGCCTTTCATTACGGCTTTGGCCGTACTACGTACGACTCGATTCTGCCAATCTGGATCACGCGATATCGCTTCGAAGAATATCGAATTCGAAATATCTTCAAAGAGAGAATGGATTAGCTATAACCCACAGGACGGTGTAAAAATCAAGGGGAATACTTACCTTCGGGGAAACTGAGAACTGGATGATAGCCAGGATCGAGTAGGGCTACCCTTTGAGACATCATCATTGTGTCTGGAAGGTCTCTTGGCGCTGTTGGATCTGAGCGTCCGGTACACAAAGCGCACGGATGCAGAGGCGCCTGGCAGCCGCATTTTATCGTGCTGTAAAGCGAGTTGGGAAAATGATTAGAGAGCCTTAACAAAGGCAACAGAAACATCTATGATTTTTTTGGAAAAAAAAATTATTTCAAGCAACTCACCTTGGTCTGGCGGCCTTCTTCGATATCGTATGTACATTCGCCGTTTGGAATAGCTTTCTCTTCCTGAAGAAACTACTTTGAAAAGCTCGCGTTCGACAGGCACCTTGTGACGATTCCTGTGCTGCATCAATAGCCGCTTCCATATCTGTGTCATCACCGGTAGTGTAGCCCGATGCCTTTGCGGTTCCACCCGGCAACACACCACGATAGCCATTTACTGAGGATCCAGCTGCACCAGCCGCTGTCAGTGTGCCAACTTCTGACGCATTGAGCATCACCACCCTACCCTTGCGTTGACGCTGCTGCTGATGTAATTCGGTGTGTTGCCGTATTTTGAATTCCAAATCAGAGATCTGCGACATCAACCATGACCATCGCGATGCAATGGCACCACGATCCCGTGAATAACGCCATGCTGCGCGTTTTGCTCTGAAATTTAACAGAAAATGAACAAACATTGCTGCTATCTCTTACCCTTCGATTCATACATCGACAAAGGCTCCTGAAACTGATTGTTATAGGTGACCATTTCATCAGCTGATTCTCCACCCGAACTAGATGCCGTTGCATCTGAGTCTATCGCACTTTGTACCTCACGCATCTCCGCTTGCAAAAGCCCAGACACATGGGCTATCTCCTCGGTAACCTTATCATCATACGTCGGAACCACCACTTCCATTTGCACCCCCAATGGATCAGTTTTGCTCATATGCAACTGCTGCTTCTTTACTGGCGACACGTGTTGTACATTGGTTGACACACTCTCAATCTTCTTAAGGACATTCCGCATTGTAGCTGTAGAGACTGGATGGTACTTCTCCTCAGCAAATGTCAACTGCTGATGATCCGAGTCACTATCCTTGCGCTTTGTTGTACGTGCTGACCACTCAAACAGACCAGAAATCTCTTCACTTGCTTGCTTGCTCATGTAACGTGCCTGCAGCTTACGCAAACGCCTCGACAGAAAATCTATTTTTCGCTGCATAGTCTGTTGATTCTTTTCAATTTCAACCTGCACCTCTTTCAGTGGGTTTTCCTTGGCATTTGGCGGATTAACATCTTCGTAGTTCATTCCGTAATCACTAAGAAAGCCAGCCAAATCACAAATATCACCACCAGTTGCAGTATCGAAGCCTTTAAGGACCTGCAGCAAGTCGTCTTCGATATCGTGATCCATTTCGCTGGTGTTGTCCTTGAAATCCTTTTGATTGCCACCACTACCACCCATTGTTGAGGTAGTGCTCTGAGGGGTTAGCGAGGACACAGAAACTGTTGTTGGGATATTCGTGTGACTGGTCGGAGTGAGCTGTGCCATTTGTACCATTTGTGCAGAAGGTGTTCGCGGTGGTGTGGCTGGTATGCCACTCTCCTGGCTAATGGGTAACGGGCAGTCTTCCGTACTATCCAGTTGCTTTAAACGCTCTGAAAGAAAGATTGTGTATTAGTCAAGAGTTCAAGGCAGTCTATTACCTCACTCACCTTCTATGTTATCATCCTCGGATGCTGTAACTGTGGAATCCGTCTTGATTTGTGGTAACTCCTGCACCGATATGATATTCAATTTGGCTTTACTACCATCATCTGTTTTCATATCTTTTTCTGGATCTTCCTCGGTTTCCTCGGTACTAGGTGCCACTGTCTGATCACTCTGTTGGTTTCCATGTTGTTCAGTGTATTCTAGGACTCCCTCCCCTGTTGATTCATCCATGGGCTTTGATTCTTCTAATAAACTTCCTCTCTCTTTCACCACTTCCTCTTCACTAGACCTCAACTTTTGCCTAAGGCAAATCTCTGCGGTAATAGCTTCCTCAATGTCACTAGGAAAATCTCCAAACTGTGAGGTGATAATATTCGCTGCTGTTTCAGCGTCTATATGCAATATCTTTGATTTGATCAACGGTGCAGAATTAGCGGCTGACGGCGGCGGTTGCGATGATTTTGAATCACACATGGGGCCCATTTGAGAGGAGTTCGCAGACGAGGCGTCTCCATTCACTGTCGATGACGTAGACTTGCGCACCGCAATACTCTGCTCAAAGGCCAGCTGAAAGTCTCCTTTGGCTGCTGTTGCTGCCGCTATCCCTACCGTCGTGTTTTTCTCCTTATTACTGCTACTGTTGCTGTGTATCGAATTGGTTTCGATGCTAGAGTTCTCGTCTACTGATTCAACACTATCATTGTTGTTATTATTGGTGTGATTGGTATTATTGTTGTTGTTATTTTGAAGAGGACTGCCGGCAGCAGTTGGTCTGGGTGACGCCGATGCCGCTGATGATGAGAGTTTATTTGTCGGGCTTAACGGCTCAGTGAGAGCTGGTGCCATTTTGCCCGAAATTGCTGCATCTGGATGCAGAGAAACTCTGGATTGATTGAGTAATCCAAACGTAGATGAGGTTGATGGAGTTTCACTATCGGAATTATCGTCTTTAGATGCCAATGATGGAGTTCTGCTTGTGGTCCGTAAGCCCATTCATTGACTTTGCCAGCGAATTTATATCGCAACTTGTTGTTTTAATGCGTTCTTTCCTAACGTGTGTAATGCTTTTACTGGTTGAACGCGACGTTCAAGTGCCTGACTAAGCGTTAAATAAACGTAGGCATCTGGAAAGATAAAGAAAAATAGAGATTAGACAAAACCACTCCATAAATCTGACCAAAAACTATTTAAAGCAATTCAAATATTTCAAATTGTTTAACGCGACGACTACTGTCAGAAAAGATTCACAGAAACCCAAATAAAAGTTCTCTATGTCGAAAATATTCAATTCTCATATGCACTTTCGTTATCAAAGTTATAAGCTCCCTACCCTCCAAGCCTTGGAATAAATGTGTTCTTAGTATGAAGAGCAACTATTGGTAGTACAATTTTATCAACACGCCTCTATTAACCTATAAAGCCGCGAATAGTGACGAAATTTACATAGATATGTATACGACAAGCTGTTCCCATACCGCCCCACCTAAATATGAGTCTCATTTGGTACCAACCGACCAAGTCAAGAGGTTTGGTTCTTTGTTTTTTTTTTTTTTTCATTCTCAAAGTCACATACTAGCGGACGAGCTAAACCCATGGACGCACGTGGACAAGTTGGATATATGTGTGCAATCGAAATGCGTAATATTCGAGAATACAATACGAAATTCCTTCGAAGATAGTCTGAGACTGCCTGCCGCCATGGGTTACTACTGACCGAAGAGTAAATCAAATCTATCACCAGATGACCTTGTCTGGTAAAATCTATTAAAACTGTTGAGTCATCCTGTGTAGATCAGCAGCAGACCACAGTAAGGACAGAGCTATATTTGAGGTAAGAGTGTTTGCCACTTTCCAGTGCGTGCGTGCATTCTTTCTCTTTCTTTTTCGATTTTTTTTTTATTCTGTTTCCTGAGCATCCTTCACTTAATTTTAAGGCACGACTCTTGTACTGCATATGAACTTGTTCCCTTAATTTTAATGAGTAGTGCAGTAACATTTCGTTTTAGCGTCAAAAATGTGATAGTCTTTTAGGTATTCTAACGAACTTAATATTAGACGTCTGATCACACTAAATAGGAAAACAGTTTCTCATCCATTTACCTCCTCCTGATACTTATATCATGGGCTGCACTATCAAAGCCATTCATCGTCTTAGGCGGGAACTTGCGCGACACTCATCTTACAACACCCGTCTCACGGATATGCCGTCTGATGCAATCACACTAGAACTTCAGTTGAAGCTCAAATTCAAAGTGAACTATCCTTGTGTTCTCTTTGCCCAGAGTCTGAGCCAGGAATGGAATGCAGTCGTATTTTCACGGACAGCTCCAAAACCAGTCAAGAGTCTAGCGATGGTGTCTTCGTGGTAGACGACAACATTAGACTTCTTTCCTCGTTAGGCAAATACATGTCTGTTTTCCAAGTGGAAGCTTATGCAATCCTATTGGCCATGAACTATGTTGTGAAGAACAGGTGGAATGGCCGTAGTATTTGTGTCTGTAGTGACAGTCAGGCTGTGCTTAAGGCCTTGCTTAAACCTTCAACCACTCCCAA
This sequence comes from Brachypalpus laphriformis, assembly GCA_945910035.1. Lineage (NCBI taxonomy): Eukaryota > Metazoa > Arthropoda > Insecta > Diptera > Syrphidae > Brachypalpus > Brachypalpus laphriformis. The sequence continues at coordinate 14,202,141 of OX246754.1, read as the reverse complement.
AATAGTTCATGAAAGCAAAATCTCTTTGAATACGGTCGCAAGGCTGAATTCTCTGTCTCTTATCTGGGTCCCAGGTCACACTGGCATCCTGGGGAACGAGATCTCCGATGAGATTGCTAAACAGGGCTCAAAGGAGGCTTTCTCAGGTCCCGAACCCGCGTTGGTTCTCCCTACGTCTTCGGTTACGGCTTCTATTGACGACGATTGAGTTTCTCACGGACACAATTGTGTGTGACATGACCCTCCAGAATGTAGATTGACTAAACGAATGCTTCCGGACGTTTGTAAGAAATCAGCGGCATTCTTGCTGTCTCTCAGCAGAAAAGACTGCAGACAACTTATTGGTGTCTTGACAGGGCACTTCGGCAAGCACCTTAACGTGCTGGGCTTAAGTGAAACTACAATCTGCGACGCTTGTGGAGAGCGCGACGACACCGCGGAACATTATCTCTATGAGTGTCCGGCCTTTGCTCGTATCAGGTGGCAGATTCTCGGTGCTGATGTGGTGAGTGCTGGTACTGTAAGCTCCTCATCCCTGAAGTGCTTGCTTGACTTTCTGACAAAGACAAGGAAATTCCAATAAAATAGGTATATCAGGGTTAGCTCTCTGGTAGTACAGTGGACCAGTTGCGTATGAGTGCTCCAGTCGAGCGTTTCCTATCCCGAGAAAAGAAAATCCCAAAATGTCACACATGAAATGGAATATATAAAAATTTAAACAGACCAAACTTTGAAGGTCATAGTCAGGTGCCGGAGACTGCAAATAGTATTAATCTAGCAGCATACTATTTTTTTTCTTCACAAGAGTGAGTAAAACTCCACCACATTCTTACGAAATGGTCGGATATTTGACGATGATATCGTTCCGTCAACAAAAATTAATTCTAAGAAAATCACAGATCCCTGTGTAATATACAATACAATCACTTACACTAGCTCTCACTGTTAAACGGAATAGGCACTATAGAGATAAAAGCAAAAACAATAAAAAGATAAATTTAAAAAATAAAATAAATATTTGGGGCAAATAGTATTGTAAAGATTACGTAGGGCCCACCTTTTCGCAACCATACATATTGGGCGGGATACAGTTACATATATATATATATATATTTCAAACGAATGAAACGGTCTTAAAGTCGTCTCAGGGCTGAGCCACCAATTATTTCCTAGACACAAAAATTGTCTTCACTCGTCAATGAGACGGACAAAAATATCTAACCACACATACATTTTCAATTGCCCGCTAATATTTTATGAGGGCCGCGCTCGTAGGATACTCAGGTGGACTCTCCATTCTTCTCGATTTTCCCTCATTGACTCCAACTCATCAGGCGGAATCTCTAGACGGCTCCAGAAGATATACCGGGCTTGATCCAACCATATATTTCTAGGCCCACCGAGGAGACGCCTACCCAATGGCACGGCACGGCTTTTCAAACCACTATACCAAATTGTTCTCTCTCTCTATCTATCCTTTCCAACGCCCGCACTGTATGTAAACATGTTAAGGGTATTCATAACCCCTTAAGTGCGCGCAAATAAAAAAAAAAACGCACTACGTGACCCAACCATCCACCCCCCAACGCGTACTCTGGTATTGCGCAACACCACGAAGGAACCTCATTTCGGCAGCTTGTATCTCGGTCACTACCCAAATTGCATGACCATAAGTGACAGTTGGAACTTACACCAAGTTGAAAACCGATAATTTAGCTTGAACAGTAAGTTCGGCCTTCCTTATAACAGATGGACCAAACTCTCTCAAAATTGATCCAGCCTGACCAATTCTACAGGATAACTGGGTATTGCTCTTTCCATCACTCGTGAATAAGACCCCAAGGTACTTAACTTATCCACCTGTTTCAGTGGGACTCCACAAACATGCAAAGTGTACTGAATGGGCGTTCTGGAAACGACAATTACTTCTGATTTGTTCACGTTTACCTTCATTCGAGTGCGCGCTGAATTTCGGTTTGAGAGGACCTAAGGATGACCAAATCACCCACAACGAGCAAATGACTAATCCTTAAGTCTCCAACTTTGGAACATTCTCTGCCACGGCTGAGCTGCAACATCCAATCCAAGAGTGGTGAAAAAACGCACCCTTAGCGGTGTGCAACGCCTACAGCTAAAGGTATTGATTTAATGCCATTTACCCGACCACAGTCTCTACAAGTTGTATGTATATAAAGAGTGAATCGCCCTTAACAGGGAACCATCAATCCCATACTCCTGCAGAACACTTCAGACTTTGCCTCAAGGAACTCTATCCAAATCCACAAAACAGATGTAGACACGTTAAGCATACTCCCAGGCCTTCTCAAGAATCATTCCGAGAGTGAATAACTGGTCGATTGTGCTTATACCGGGACGAAAATCACATTGCTCATACCCCAAACTATCCTCAACCCAAGATGAAAAATATCTAACCAAAAAAAAAAAAAAACGAACCACAACCACATCGCACTGTTGCATATCTGATTGAGAATTGAAATAATGCAAGATGATTAATTTGCTCTTATCAAATACATACGTGAGGTATATCTTTTTTTTTTCTAAATTGGATACGTTTCTCCCTCAGAGGTAGAGTTTCCCAGCCATATCTTGTCTGTAGGCCAATGTGTTCTTGAAATACGGTGTTGAATGAAGAAGCCGTTGTGCTTTGCCTTTTAAGATAATTAGCATGTGCGTGCATGTGCATAAGTTTCTAAAGTGTTGCTAAATACAAAGATAAACATTTGATTCCAGGATAAGTTCAAAGAAGAGATGTGAAAATGTATTCTACATAGACAAGGCATTGCCACATTAGTTTGGCTAAACAACTTATAGTCAGCTTAATCTATGCCAAAATCACAGGCAACTAATGATAAGAATAGGCCACTAAGATCGCGACTTGTGAAATTAAATAGTACATATTTCAATCTTCAAGGTGTTAATAATCTAAATTTATTTCAACCCAGTTCGCATTTTAACTAAACAGAAATGCATACACGCCACGACCAGTTGGTCTAATAAAACCACAACAACCGCCTAAAGAAAGAGCCTCAAGATTCAATCACTTTGTGCTTATGACATCTTTTCTTATGTATACATACAAATTACCTGCAGCACTACCAATTTGATGAGAGAAAGCTGATGCAAGAATTCTGCTTTTTCTGAAAAAGGCCTAAACTTTATAAATTGATAAATCTTTCTCTCACAGCAGCACTAGGTTAAATGAACAGAAAAACAAATTCAAACCAAGTTTAACCATTTTAACCGCGCAAATGTACACTGGAACTCACTGTGACGACAAAGGGTGTTTTATTTCACAAGAAGATGTCTAACTTTATGCTTGCTGCACTGCCTTATCACTCATCACCCCTTAAATCTCGACTCTACGCATCCACCAGCGAGAGTATGTATACGTATTGCATCATGATTTCCAAGGATCAACCAACATGAATTTCACAATTGGACAGCTCATTTACCATCAGTTCAATGTACCCCCTTAAATAAACCACACCAACAGTTTCAATTAAATTGGAAAATGCCCACAATTTCCCGCACATTTTTCTCATTGACCCAAAGAAACCATAAAACAGATAAAAAAAAAAAAGACTAGCAACTGCTTCGGTGTCTGTAATACAACTCAGCGGAATAGTTTTGTCTAAAAATAGATAATAAAATGAGACAAGTGAGGAAACAAATGAAAAGAAGGCACGGCACACAAAAAACCGGGAAAAAGTTTCAAATAAAAAGTATCTAGCGCGCTCGTTAATCACCCCCGATCTGTATCGTAACGATATGATGATTAAACAAGGACGACGAATGACATTGATAGTTTGCACAAACATCAAAGTTTGGACGAGAAATTCCTCAAGATTCAAATGAAATTTGCATTGACACTCTCACGCTCTCTCTTCAATTCTCTTTATATGTTTCGGAACTTAAAAACGTTTCCCTTACCGGCAACTTATTTGATACGTTTTCCAAACGTTTATCACACAACTACCACCTTAGAGGGGACGTACAGTGCCTACAGTGAAATACTTTTTGTATCTGTGGTATGTACGAGTATGTATTAGCAAGAGTATCTTTTCAATTCGTATCAGAGATGGCAAAGAGAATTATTGTATTGAATCGTACTGAATAGTGAGAAAATAGTACTAACAAGTTTTTTGCATTTTTTGTTTGTTTAATTCTTATTTTATTTATTAAAAACAATGCAGTGATTAACAATACCAACAGAAAGATGAACAGTACCAAGTACATTTTCTTGAATGAGGAAAATGGGGTAATGTTGAAAAACTGATGGAACACGAGCTGAAGGATTAAATTCATCCAAACCATCCCGATTTCTAAATAAAAAATATGCAAATCAAATAAAGCTAGCTTTGAGCTCGGATCGGCGGAGACCTAGCCAATGCAATGCAGGGAATATGTAGTCTCTTCTGGAGGCCTTCAATTAAAACAATGTTTCTGGGACCAAGAATCATACATCATACTGCCTTTGCGGAATACATGCATATGTACATATTCAATAATTCGCTTAGCATTCATGAGAGTGCGGGGTAGAATGCTTAGGTGAACTCTCCTTCTTGATATTCCTTCATCTACTCCAACTCATCAGAGGAATCCCCAGACGGGTCCAGGAGAAATGTTGAGGACATGCGCACAACGTGACCAAACCATCGAAGCACAGATCTTTTCGTCCGGAGAAGTAGCTGCTCATCATTGAGTGTCTAGCGTACTCGCTTTTGTGGAGATTAAAGGTCCACAAACTCCTTGTCGAAATTCATGTCATTTAAAATTTCTAATTCCTTGTATGTTATGTATATTCCTACACATTATAAGATCCAGGATGGACGTTAAAAACGCATTTAACTCTCCGGACTGGTCGTTTATTAGAAGGTCACTTGCCAGGATGCCATATTACCTGCTACGGATAGTGATGAACTACTTCAACAACAGGAAGCTGAGGTACAATACCGATGAAGAGGTAAAATACTATAACGTAACTGCGGGAGTTCCACGGGGATCGGTTTTAGGGCCACTATTGTGGAACATCATGTACGACGGAGTCCTACGATTAACGCTACCTGGGGGAGTAACGATAATTGGATTCGCCGACGAGATTGCAGTCGTGACAGTAGCTAAACAGATCCATGCAGTAGAATCAGCTACAAACTAAGCAATTGCCCGGATAAAAGATTAGCTAATATCCGCCGGACTAGAACTAGCTGACTGAAGCTGTTCTTATAACCAGCCGGAAAACCGTCGAATTTGCCAACTTTCAGGTTGGTAACCAAACCATCAGGTCGAAAGAGGAGGTTAAATACCTTGGAGTAATGCTGGACAACAAGCTACGGTTTAAAAGGCATGTTGATTTTGTTACCAAAAAAGCATCGCAAATGGAGGGAGCTCTCTCGCGTATCATGTCTAACATCGGTGGACCTGGATACGCTAGAAGGATTCTACTCTCTAGAGCTGTCACCTCAGTTCTGTTATATGCCGCCCCAGTCTGGGCGGAGGCACTGAGGACGAAGGAGACCAAAAGGAGACTATCGTCATCATACAGACTCTGTGCGCTACGGACAATCAGCGGCTTTCGAACCATCTCTGACGAAGCTGCATTTGTCATAGCTGGAATGGTCCCCATCGATATTCTCGCAGATGAAATGCTGAGGATATACCATATAACAGAAGAGCATTGAGTCATCACGACGCCACTGTTATCAAGGTGATAAAAATTGAAGGGCAGCGTCAGCAGCTATGTGGCAAGCGCGTTGGGCTATACAACAAAAGGTAGATGGACATATAAACTTATACCGACAATCCAAGACTGGATAAGGCGAAAGCATGGAGACTGCAACTACCATCTAACGCAGTTCTTGTCTGGCCACGGTGGCTACCGCAAATATCTACACCGATTTGGACATGACAACTTACCATCCTGCCCGGAATGCCCAGGTGAAGATGAAGATACGGAGCACGCAGTGTTTTACTGCACACGTTTCACGGCATGGAGAATTACTCTGCCAAGTCCGTCATTATTCCTCGACCATATGTTACAGTCGGAAGAGAATTGGATGGCAATATGTTCCTTCGTAACAACTCTACAAAAGGAGCTGCGGAGAATAGAAAAGCTAAGAAGAGCAGCTGAAGCAGCGGAAGAAGCTGACACAAGAAGCATAGCATAAATTGCTAACCAGCCCCGCGAAGTAATACCTAACGGCAGTCCCGCGGGGTGAGTGGTTGAAGTGTGTATTTAGTACGTAGGCGTATTCCTGGCATCGATTACTCAGGTTTGCGAATCGTGCATGCTAGTAGCACTCGGGCTATTAGTATCTATGAAGATTACACATCCCTGGCGCAATCAAAAAAAAAAAAAAAAAAAAAAAGGATGGTGATCCCTAGGTCGGAAAGCTAAGCAGGCATTAGGCTCTTTTGAGAAGAAACCCTCTATCGCCGGTTGAGAACCGTTTTCACAAAGAAAAAAGAAATTAGGGCTGATAACTATAAAGTATGAATAAATTGAATGGACTCACATATCATGGGCTGATCCCATCCCCTAATTGTGGTAGGTTCGTGTAAGGTTGTCAAAAGACAGGTTTACAAATCCATCCACTAAAGTCTAAATGTCTTGAATAGACTCGATTTCAGAGCTCACACAACTTTCGTGTCATAGACTTTTTCGCCATCTATGAGTATTAGAACCATCCAAAGGACCCCATACTGGTCTTCCAAATGATACCATATGTCCACTATTGAAATGGTGGCCAGGATTCAGGAACAAATGCTTGCACATATATATGTGTTACCTATTCGTAGATGGGGGAATCCTGGGATATGACTGTATCCAGTTTACATGGAATTGAGCCTGATAATCTCGAAATTAGGAAGCCTTGTACTCCAGGGGTGCTTTATGCTCTTTTACACGAACAAAAGGACTGCACAGCGAACATCCAAGAACATTTTAATTTCAGCTCTAACGGGTGATGAGATCTGATCGAGGATGTCCGACTTAACCGCGGAAATCGCGCTCCGTTTAGTAAACGAATGATTACTGTATTTTCCAGAAATATGGTTTTGGTGAAGGCATATGCTCGAAAATCAACGGACGGTCACTATCAAGTGATATACGAAACAGTGTCTCCCTCATTTAATGGACATCTTTTATGTAACCTTACTAGCCACATCTAGCCCTTGATCCTCTACCTTAAAATGGCCCTGAAAGGCCTTCACGACTTACTTACGTACGTACGTCTAACTCTTTAATGCAAATGTACAACGTATCGTGTACGGCGACTCACAAATGGACGACGCAAATCACACATTCTTCGCCTGCAGCAGATGGGAAGCTGAAAGAAGCGCACTGGAATCGATAAAATGGACAACATAGTGGCAAAATTGCTAAGAAGTCACCAGAACTGGAACTGAGTATACTCCTTCAGAGAAAATGTTATTAAATCAAAAAAGAGAGAGAGAGTTGAAGATCTAATAACCACTCTAATGAGTTTTATGTAAGCCTGGCCGGCAAGAAAGAATTAACCAGCAAGAGAAGAGAAATATGAAAAAGCCGGCCACGAAAGGGGAAAGAAAACGGCACCACTCTGAAGTATTAATGCAAAAAGCGCTTCTGGAGTGGATGGTGTGAAGTTGAAAATGGATTAGAGATGGTTTTTTAGTAAGTACCAAGCCCCACACTAATTGAAACAGAGCGGGCTTGTTTCTGGTGAGCAGTAGTGTTTTCCACCACCCCTTTAACAAAAAATAATAATAATAATAACTGAACCGACAACCTACCACTCAATAACCAAACATGCCACCTACTAGGTTAAGCTAGGTTAGCTTGGCTGTCCGCACAAGAGTGCAGACACACTTAGACCCGTGAGTGTCGTTTGTGATACCATGGATCAACCATTAGGCCGATCAGGGACTAACAAAACCAACCGGAGCTTTTTATAAAGCGATGGATTCACATGACGTTTAAGGACGCCAGATCGCCGAGGTCTTCAAGGAAGGGGAACCCTAGATGGAGCATCTTTTATGCAACAGGGCTAGACAAGTGCATAGGAGGTGAAGGATGATTTCCTCCTCCTCCTCGTACCTACAGCTTCTGCAGAAGTCAGGCCAAGTCTTGGTGTGTTGGCCTATAAGACAGTGTCCAGTGAGAACACCGACAACGCAGCTGATCTGTGATCGCTTTAGCTTGACCAATTCGGCACTACGTTTTTGGTCCAGCCTAGGCCAGATCTGCCTCGAAATTTGACGCAACAAATATTTGGCGCAACAGCTCTTTAAAGTGCCAGCGCCTAGCTTCTCGCAACCACTCATGTTGTGTGCGTTATATTTTTCACACGAATGGAAGGGACATACAGTTTAGTGCCGTATCCGAACGGCGATTTGAGAAGCTTTTTCGTGACAACAATACTCTCGGATGTTTGTCAGACGCTCGCGAGAGGTGGGACCGTGAAAAAACTTTTTGGTATTTTCTGGGACTCGAACTTGTAACCTCATGCGTAGTGATCCGACACACTAACCACTTACGCCACAGCGCCCACCGAAATTTGACACGTTCAGCCGTTTTCCCATCTTGTTAATAGCATTCAGCTTTAGTAGATGCTTACATGTAGCGAAGGGCATATCCAGGACTTGTCTATCAGGCAGAATCCTGTCTGGCGAGCTCGTCCGCCCTGCAGTTTCCTGGAATGTCCCTGTGGCCTGGCACCCAGCATAGGTGAATGTTAAGCTGCTCTACCATCTCCATAAGAGATAAACGACAGTTTAAGCCGGAGTGAAGGAGCACGATTCCAGGGAAAATGCTAATATCCCTGACAGATAGTACATTACACTTCAGCCAGGACAGGGCTTTCTTAATCGCCATGATTTCCGTCTGAAAAAAAAAAAAACACTACCACCCACTAGCACTACAAAGTATTTGCATCGTCTTCAGTACTATTGTATCAAAAATATCAACCACAATTCGTACTTTCCTCAAGTCAAGAACGTGTTTTCTATTTGCCCTAACAACCATGTTTTTTTTTTCTTCTCTTCTCTTCTCTTCGTTTTCTTCAAGGTATATAGAAATATTTCAACAACCGGGCTTTTATTTCGTTTTCATATTTATTTTCGTGTGGTGTCTGCCGCCTTTGGCTGTGTTATAGCGCGATATTAATATGTTTATACACATACATATGTGTATTTGAATGAAGTTAATGTTATTATTTCAATCGAAAACACTGTGCGAATGATAAGAAGAGGTGGCAGACTTTGTCACTTTTTCTGTTTCTTTTTCGCTGCTTCGTTTAGGTTTACTCATTTCGTTTGCTAATATTATTTCGAGCAGTAGAGGGTTGCGCGACCAGTCTCTACTGACCGGTTAGTGATTTGTTCATAATTCGTTGAATAGAGTAATAATACAGAATCAGTGTTGTTTAGTGAAATTCATTCTTTGTTCGCAAAATAGAATATTTATATCTATTTGTTGTTAATTGGATTAGAGACTAGGTATGTCTCGTTAGTTTGATAGCAACGAGAATTTCAATTTCAATGATTCACTTGTTTTCGAACTATGATACGGATTTGGAGAGGTTTATTTTTATTTCCATTAGTTTAACTAAGCCTGTACATGCATAAGTAATGGCTTTCGGTATAAGCTTTTGGGGTCAAAAACTAGAGACTTGCGTGCCTCTTTTTAATTCTATTAGGTGCTTATGTTAATATGAGTGCGGATTCCGAAATCGTTTAGGTCCCACCAAAGCATGAAATCGTGACTTCGCAACACTTTGCATTGCATTAAGTTAATTTTGGTGTGTTTTGTGTGACAGTTATCGCAAGTTGTGTACATAATCCATTTGCCGATATTTTATCTGAGATCATCAACTTCGTTTTCGAAACAAGTGGGAGTAAAATTTGGTCAAAATGTTCTACTTTGTGAAATTAAAATGTGTTTAAGATGCAGGGTATACAGAGAGAACATCGTCTATAGCAAACTAAGAAATCAAAAGTTGAATATCTACAAACTTATTACTTCTGTCAACTTCGCTGAGGTTCATTGGACATTGGAACTTCACGTTGCTAATTTCTTTTTAGCACCACGTTAAGCTTAAAATACAATTTGTTGTGAATATCGAATGGGACAAGTGCTACTGGTTACCATAAAAATAAACAGAACCACCTTTCTTTATTTATTGAAACGTTAACTATTAATAGGACGGTAGCGATCTATGTGTGCGTTTATTAAGTTGTAACTAACTTGTACAGTGGGATGTCCCTAGAACTAGCTGAAAGCATGTGTGTTACAAACTTACAAACATTTTTAGGTACTTCGTAAGTAAGTATGAATAAGGTGCAGAAATAAGTAAACTACGATCGATAATAGCGCAATAGCACGGTGCCTAATTGCAAAAAAAAAAAATTTACATACCATATGAGCATGTTCTGGTGAAATTAAGGAACTTGTTAAGGAATTAATATACACAAAAAACATATTTAGGAGTTACAGGTGCCCAATCGCTGCCAGCCAAGTACTACAATAAGCAGTAGAATTCATTTCGAACTGTGGTGCGATTAATGGTAGGGGCAAGTGGTAGAAGGGCCTATGTGACATTACCCATGTTTTGAGATATTCGCAGTTTAGTTCTACTGGCACCTTTGCCATATAATTTGTTGCACATACGGAGGAACTAACAAAAGTTCGGTTAGTTTGTCAATTTAGTAGTTTTTGAAAAAAAAAAAAAAAAAAGATGCATTTCTGTAGCTTATAATCCAACAATATTGATTTCCAAATTTCAGAACAATAGGTAAAAATGGAAACGAGAAAGAGAAAAATTAGGTTTTTTTTTTCGAGGGTTGGTGAAAAATCTTCCATAGACACTATGAGAATAGCAAGCGCGTGCTCATAGTAGTGTCAGATTCTTACTGACTAAAAAAACACCACCCTTCGATATAAATTTGTTAGATATCGCAACTAAGTAATAACTTATCAAGCAATTTTTCTATCACGAAATAAAAACGTTTGGCAGGTTACTTTCCACCGAAAGATCCTGCATGTTCCGCAATCTAGACGCGGTTTATCATTATCTCGCCAAGTCGAAGGGTTTCGTCCTTTGTATTCGGCGCAATAAATTGCTCTCATCCAAAATTTGTAGGACTGTATTGTTGACATGTCCGAATAGTCAGTTTCTATGCTTTCTCGCGAAGCTTCTAGTTTCAGCTTCGATTGTCGGAATTCCGAGATCCCTGTGAACATCGTCGTTTCTACTATACCACGGTGCTTGGACAATTTCTCTTAGCACTTTATTTTGAAAAGCTTGTAAAATATTTGCATTTGTTTTCTTGGTACAACCCCAAAGTTGTATACCGTAGGTCCACACCGGCTTTAGCACTTGCTTGTATAAAAGCAGTTTGTTCTCAGTACTGAGCTGGGAATGTTTTCCGAGTAACCAGTACATTTCGCTATATTTGATTTCGAGTTCTTTACGTTTCATTTTCACGTGCGAATTCCATTTCAGCCTTGCGTCGAGTGTCATTCCCAGGTATTTGGCCTCGTTTGCAAAAGGTATTCGGGCCGAGTTTAGGAAAATTGGCAAGTTATTAGTTTTCTTGTAAGTGAAATTCACGTGAACAGATTTAGATTCGTTGAGGGCAATCCGCCAGTCCATCGTCCATTCATTTACTTTATTTAGCGCGTTTTGCAGTTTTTCAGTCGTTTCATCGATTGTTTTACCTACTGCTAGGATAGCAGTGTCATCGTAAACGTAGCAAGGATAGTGCCATCTTCGTTCGGTATATCACGAGTATATAGCAAATAGAGAAGCGGCCCAAGAACGCTTCCTTGCGGTACGCCGGCCGAAATATGTTTGAGCTTGGAGTATTCGACTCCCTGTCTAACACGAAAGAGTCTATTCCTGAGATATGATTCTAAAATATCGTATAAGCATACAGGGAGAACTTGTCGTAGTTTGCATTTCAAGCCATCATGCCACACCTTATCAAAAGCTTCCGGACGTCAAGAAATACGCTTGAGCAAATCTTTTTTTTCTTCAAGTGCTTTCTCGATTACGTCAGTAATTCTATGCACCTGGTCAATCGTCGAATGCTTACATCTGAGCCCAAACTGGTGGTCAGGGAAAAGATTATTTTCTTCTATAACCGGTTGGAGACGCCTTAATAATATCCTCTCGAAAATTTTCGATATGATTGGAAGAAGCGAAATTGGTCTATACGATTTTACCTCATTTGGCGGTTTTCCTGGTTTTAAAACCATTATGACTTCCGCAACTTTCCATTGGCACGGCACGTATTTTAATCTGAGTGCAGCATTTACAATATGGAGATACTTAATCAATGATTTTCTAGGTAAAACTTTGAGAATTTCTCCGGTGATTAAATCATAACCAGGAGCTTTCTTAGGTTTTAGAATCTCGGTCTCATTTTTGAGTTCCCTTAGCGTTGCACTTGTGAGTGTTAAATTGCCAGATGGTAAATCCGGCCTATTGATGTTATCGTAAACCACTTGACTATCGTACGGTTTAAAGGTTTCTTCCAGGTGGGCCGCAAAGACGTCCGCTTTTTCTTTATCTTCCCTTGCCCATTCGTTTTTATTTATATTAATTGGCGGCGCGGGGACTTTGGGCCTTTTGGTGCCTTTTACGGCTTTCCAAAGTGAATAATTGGAATCTTTTTTTGCTGTTAAACTTTCAAGGTAAGAGCCTATTGCACGATTTTTAAAATCCTTAATAGTTTTCTTCAACGAATTGCACAGACGATTCAAGTGTGCCTTATGCTGCGGAACACGACTCTGTTGCCATTTTTTACGCGCTTTTCGTTTTTCCTTGACCAATTCCTTTATTTCCGGAGGATATCGTAAGCCGTATAGGGCGAACCCCACAGGCGGATCAGTAGAAATGCGGTGAAGTGGTAGGGTTGTGATCCCTTGTTTTCGGATCATAGCCTCGCTGATAAAAGTAAGAAGAAGAAGAAGAAGATATCGTAAGCCGTATTTGTCCGGCGTTTTCCTTGGAATGGAAGTATTATTCCAAGAGCCGAGCTGTACGATCTCAAGGAAGCGATCAACTTCAACCTCAAGTTCATAGGGTGTCGTAAGTGGAACGCTCAGTTCAAGCTCGATTGAACTTCCACCGCCAACACAGGAAGAAATTCGTTTTGCCATTCTCTTCGGATTTCGACGTCAGCTCACGCCAGTTAAAATTCTGCACGAATGCCAAAATGCATACGAAATAAATGCACCATCTCTTGTTACTATTTCAAAGTGGTTTCGAAGATTCCAGACGGGCCATTTTTCTGTGGAGGACGAATCTCGTGAAGGTCGGCCCAAATCCTCAACCGACGATACAAATGTGGCGCTGGTGAAGGCTAAAATTGACGAAGATGCCAGGATGACACAGGAGATGATAGTGGATGAACTGGGGTTGAATGACATGGCTGTCACAAATTTTAAATTATCACCTGAAATATTCTAAGAAGTCAGCTCTCGATGGGTTCCAAATATTTTGAATGGAGAGCAAAAAGAGGCTCGTGTTCGTTTTGCTCAATATTTCCTGGATAAGTTTGAAAATGGAGAGTCAAGCTGCTTTAATAAGATGTAATGATCTTATGTGATGAATCTTGGTTTTACAAGTACGAACCGGAAAGCAAACAGCAGTCCATGGTATGAAGCCCAGAAGGTGCAAATCCCTCAGTAAAGGCCAAACAACAAAAGTCGGCGACAAAAGTTATGATGTACTTCACCAGGGCGAAAATGGTCGCCGTCATCCCGCTTAAAACTAGTCAGACAGTCACTGCTAATTGGTATACGGAAACTTGTTTACCACAAGCTTTCAAAAATTTACTAGGACACCGACAAAAAGAGAAGCTGCGCCGCTACTTTTTGCACCACGACAATGCGCCTGCGGACATTGCTGAAAGAACTAACAACTTTCTTGCACTCTCGGGCATCAATGAAATTCGCCCAGCATATTATTCTCCAGATCTAGCGCCATGTGACTTTTGGCTGTTTCCGAAAATAAAAAAAAAGATTTGGGGGAAAATTCTTCACATCTAATGAGGAGATTATTAATGCAGTCAATTGCCGTGTTTTTTTGAAACCTAGCCAGCCAGTCGTTCATTTAAACGATCTGCCAGCCAGCCAAAGCCAGCCAATTTTATACGAACATATCTTTAGGAACCAAGCAAGCTAGCAGTGACAGCAACAACAAATAACTAAAAAACATTCATTTTTGCGCCGCCTGAAATTAGGCATCACGAAATTCCCAGCCAGTAACTTTTTGCTGGGGATAAAATCAAGAGTATTAGCCAGCCGGTTGTTGTATTTGTTTTATGTGTAAAATTTTACTTTACTAGCAACTACTGACTGGCTAGGTTTAAAAAAAAAAACACGACTAATGCCGAAATTGAAAAGCTCCAAAAAGAGGATTTTGAAAGATGGATCTATCGGCTGAAGAAATGTATTGAAATATTTGGGAATTATGTGGAGAAATAAAAAAAAATATGAAGATTAAATATCTAAATTAAAATGATAAAAATTTAAAATAATTTTTTTGTTTTATTATTCAATCAACTAAGCGAACTTTTGTTAGTCCCTCCGTACAGACAAACAATGACAACAAATATCATTCTTTAAATTTCTCATAGAAGAATCAGTGTGTTATTACCTACGCTTCTTTTTCCACCAGGTTTATGGACTAAACATTCCAACTAATGATGAGAAGTTCTTGCCATAAATAAATAAAAATAAGAGTCATCTTATCTTTGGACTTTTGATCGATTTTATGAACTCAAAACTTTTTAATTTAGTATCTCTATCAAATACCTAATCATTTAATTACTTTGAGTCATTTAAGTGTCTAAAGCAGCACCACAAATAATTCTTATCGGGCATGTCTACTGCATATGAAATAGAAAACTGTGTGGAGTATCGTGATGTAAGTAGTCGGCAGATAAGAAGCAAAGTGAACGCAGTGCGGGTTGTTAGTCATTAAAAAACAACTTTACTTCATCGGCATTGGAAATTAGTTTGAGTTAGTTTCTTTTTCGCTCTATTGTTTATAGAGGCAGTACCTCATTCACTAAAATGCTGGGGCGCTTTTAAGAGCCTGGAAAGTAAAAGTGAGCCACGCTTATTTTTCATTATCTACTAAGCAGTCAGTAGTGTTCATATTGTTGACATTCATACATATGTATGTATGTACATACGAGTAGGTATGTACATTCGCAAATTGTAATGAGAAATTGTTTGCTAAATTAATGTGTCATGCGTTTCGGAAGCATTCAAATAGTGTGAAGTTATAATATTTTCGTCATTGTAAAGGAAAAAAAGGGTTTACAAGAAGAAATTGCTACTTCGGTGCACTTAATCAGAATTTGTCGTGATACTGGGCTTTGTATCGGTTCTATTGTACAAAATCTTGAAGATAGTTGGAATGCTTTCACCGTTATCAATAGCACGACAGCACAAGGATAACGAAGAGGTCTAGATACGATTCGAACTATGTGTCTCGTTTGTAATTCAAATCGTAGCAGCTTTGGGAATAAAGAGAGATGTGTTTAAGTCCGAGTACCCTGTCAAGTGGAAATAAGTAGACGATAATGCCTCGATTCCAACGTAATCGCATCAACCCCATTGCATCGCAATCCAAGGAAGCAGCGAAGAGGCGTGACAAAATCATAGTCTGTATACAAGTAACGGGTGGGCCATCTAGTGATTTCTTTTTAAATCATAGGTTATTTTGACACTGACAGCTGTTTCCCGCTCGAAATCTTGACAGAAAGTCAGTATCATACCTCCGCGGAACGAAATGAGTCGCTTTACGCTTGAACAACTTTGGGAAATATTGAAAACTTATTTCCATAGTGAGTGCTGTGTAGCCCAAACAGTGCGTTTTTTGAAAAGAAGTTTTGGCCGAAATGAAGCACCCACCGCGCCTGCTGTACGCAAGTTTGTGCAAAAAGTTCGTGATACTGGTATGCTAGTGGACAACACTCATGGTCCCCGTCGTCGTACGATGCGCACAGACGAGAATGTGGTTGCTGTAGCCGAGAGTGTGAGACTCTATTCACGAACATCAACTCGTCATCGATCTCAACAGCTCAACATTTCACGCACTAGCCTGAGGAGAATTCTGCACAAAGATCTGGGATTATTCGCTTACAAGACCCAATTGATTCAGCAATTGAAAGCGCACGACCATCCGCTTCGTTATCGTTTTGCAGTTTGGGCCTTAGAGCAGCTTGAATTCGACAACGATTTTGGGCGATAAATCATTATCATTTTCTGACGAGGCACATTTTCATCTCGGCGGCTACGTTAACAAACAAAATTGCCGCATCTGGGGCTCGGAAAACCCGCACGTTATTGTCGAGAAGCCAATGCATCCACAGAGAGTGACAGTTTGGTGCGGATTGTGGAGTGGTGGCATCATTGGACCATTTTTCTTCGAAAATGAGGTTGGGAACAACGTTTCGGTCAACGGTGGGCGTTACAGAGCCATGTTAACGACTTTTTTTTTTTTTACTGAAATTGAAGACAAGTATTTGGACGACCTCTGGTTCACGCAGTACGGCGCGCCATGCCACAATCGGTCTTTTGCGCCCCAAATTCCCAAATCGTGTTATCAGCCGTCTTGGCGATGTCAATTGGCCGCCTCGGACCTGCGATTTGACCCCCTTTGGACTTTTTTTGTGGGGAACCGTGAAGGACCGATGTTATGCCAACAATCCGGAAACGATTCAAGCACTTAAGGTCAATATCATCCAAGCAATCCGTGAGCTACAGCCCGAAACCATCAACAAGGTCTTGGAATTTTGGAGTGATAGAACGCGCTACTGCGAAGCCAGCCGAGGCAGCCACTTGAACGACGTTGTGCTCCATAATTAATGGGAATGTTTGCTCTTACTAATAAACCAATAATACATGGAAAAAATTTCATTTTGTTCATTTTATTGCATTTTTAAAAAGAAACTTGTAGTTGGCCCATCCTGTATAAAGGTATAATATCTCAAAGGTGCTGAAAGGCAGTCAAAGCCTTCAACAAAATGCAGTAGTTCATTACTGATCGCGTATGACGATCAGTTCCTTACGTATAGGACTATGCTTAGGATCCTCTGGAATTGAACACATAAATTGAAATTACTGTGAAGCTATCAAACCAGTACGAACGAACATGTTTGATGACGGCTTAGTTTGCAACATTAAAAACCAAAACCAAATCCCATATTCTATCCAACATTGGCTTTGATAACGATGATCGATCATTCTACATTTCGGAAAGGCTTTCGCAGTATGATAGGAATTTGTTTGTACATGCAAGTGCACTAAAACGGACTAAAAAACTGTCCGCAGTGATAACTGTTGGAGACAGAGTCTTCGTTAAACCAGCTGGAAGATGTACACAAAAAACAATAGTAAAGAACATCGGCGACATCGACAAAATAGTAAGTGGAATTCAAACCAATAGTAATGCCTTTGATGACAGTGGCGAAGAAGCATTGGAGTCTGCTGATAAATAATTAATAAATTTCTGTATTGTTTTGTTTTACTATTCTTTATTATTACTTCATCCATTCATTGCCACAAAATTTTAATTAAATTTACATTAGATGAGTTGTGTTTCCTGTTGGGTTTGCTTAAAAAATAAAATAAATATTTGGCGGAACAGCTTTTTAAGTGCCTGGACCTAGCTTCTCGCAACCACTCATGTTGTGTGCGTTATATTTTTCGCACGAATGGAAGGGACCTACCGTTTAGTGCCGTATCCGAAGGGCAATTTGGTTTGAGAAGCTTTTTCGAGACAACAATACTCTCGGATGTTTGTCAGACGTTCGCGAGAGGTGGGACCGTGAACAAAATGTTTGCTGTTTTCTGGGATTCGAACTTGGTACCTCACGCGCAGTGGTCCGACACATTAACCACATACACCACGGCGCTGGGTTTGCTTAATCTGCTGTTTATCTTTGTAGACCTTTATGTGTGTCTTGGGATAGTTATGTGTGACCATAATTCAAACGAAGCGAGTGAATACAAATCTTGTAGAGTGTTATTGTCAAGTTTTGCGAACCAAAATTCGGGTCTAAATGCGCAAAGTATTCCTGGTCATATCGATGAGTTACGAGATATTTTTTTTAATAGTAATGTGGACGCAAAGGCGAACCCCACAGGCGGATCAGTAGAAATGCGGTGAAGTGGGAGGGTTGTGATCCCTTGTTTTCGGATCATAACCTCGCTGATAAAAGGAAGAAGAAGAAGAAGTAAAGTGGACGCAATTTGCAAATCGGAGACTTGGCTTACACGTGAGATATTATATTTTATCACTTCCCAATTTAAAGTTGAAATGTCGTAGACTTTTGAACTAGCACTTACAAGCTGCAAGTCTTGCGTTAAAAGAGACCTCCGCATGATGTATTGGACAACCAGTGGCTAACGAGGACATGTCCGGAACTTACACAAATCAGAATACAGCTAAGAAACTGGCAATGGACCTCGACCAACTTGGAGTGCGCAACTGGAGGCAATTAGCTAAGGTTAGGTTAGGTTGGCTGTCCACACGAGAGTGCAGACCAGTGAAGGTCCTTTGTGATAGGGCAATTAGCTAAAGACCGAACGAAATGGAAAGGTTTGTTGGTTGAGGCCCAGGTTCACCCCGAACTGCACCGCCACCAAGTAAGTAAGTAGTAAACTGGCAATAAATTGGTCATGTCTTACCAATCTGCCAGATGAGCTCGCTTTAAGCCAACGAACCGTAGAAGAAAAATCTAGGTCTTTGAAAATGGCTTGAAAATTAGCTAAGAAAAAATAAACGCCGGACAAGAGGGGTTGGGGTTGTAATACCCCTTTTCAAAATACGTTTTCGAAAACCCCTTTTCTCAAAATACCTTTTGGACAAACTACCTTGAACTACCTGAACTACTATGTCAAAAACTGTCAGGCAGGCGCCTGGAGAAATAACAAAGTATGGGTCTAGGATTGGCGAAATCTGAAAATACCTTTAAAATCCATTTTTCTCGATACAAAAGTATTCTGATAAAGGATACTTAGTAAAAAGTTATTTTGTCCAGAGGTCAGCACATAATAAAAAGATATTTTGAAATTAGGTATTTAGTGCGGTTCCCGAAGTGCAGGCATTGTTGACGTTCTATGTGCCCACACGGAGTCACAGAATATATGCATACATAGGTACTTTTATACATAAGTAAATACACTCATTCACAAAATTATTCGCACAAATACTTTTTAGCCAAATATGTGTCGTTTTTCTTGGTTTTCAACGCAAAAAACTTTTTTTTTTTATTTTGTACATTTGTTCTGTATGAAAGATAACGAAATCTAAACTAACGGTAGTGTGCCCACAGTTTTTTTATTTATTTATTTATTTATTTAAAAGCCTAACAAGGTAATTACAAATTACAAGGTTAGTACTGTACAAATATAGGAGCACTAGCTGCATAGGCTTTCGGCTCAATGATAATAACAGTAATAAATTATATAATAGCTTATGTCTAAAACTATATCTTAACATTGAGATTAGAGATGAGTTTGTGAATGATACAAATGTTTTCTTCGTTAATTACTTTAAGGATCTCGTAAATGTTTCGATTAGTTCCTAATAAACTGTGGTTAAGGTGGGCTAACAAGTGATCTATGTTTAATGTTTCATTGCAGGAGGAGCAGGTTGGGGGATTTTCCCGTTTCAGTAAGTGCTGATGTGTTAGGCAAGTATGGCCTAACCGGAGGCGGACGAAGTTAGTGATCGTCTCTTTAGATGTAGTTGCCGGATATATTGGTTTAATTTTGTTTGTGTTGATTTTGGAGTAATGATGGGTATATGTCGACCAGTTATCCGTTTGCATTGTTTTTATTTTCCCTTTTATTGCTCTTAGAAGATCTAATTCGCTGTACGCATTGAACAATATCGTAGGTGTTCTGCCGACCGAATTGGCTGCTTTGTCGGCATATTCGTTTCCGACTATGCATGTTCAGGCAGAATCCCTAGCCTTATTAGTGCTCCATCGTTAGCTGTTACTGCGAAACCCGTGTGGTGTTGTGATTCGGATCCGTCTGTAAATAGAAATTTCCAATTCTTGGATTTGAAGTTATCTTCCAAAGCTTTGAAGATTGACCGATATACCAGGTTTGGTGTATGTTCTTTAGAGTATTCGGATAATGCTAGTTCGAAGGAATCCGGACTGCACAGCCATGGTGGGTATGATGATGTGTGACAAAAGCTGATTTTGTTTGGCAGATTGAATTTTACAGTGTAGTTCCATATGCGATGTATAGCGGATGGGATCTTTTTCTGTCTAGTGGCACGGCGAGCTCTGATACTGTCGTTGTTTACTACTGATCTCGAGGGAAATGTAAGTTTAGTTGTAAGCTTCAGAATAGTTTCTTCGTACCTTTCATGGATTGAGGGCAGTCCTGATTCAGCCAGTATATTTTTATTGGTGTAGTTGGGAAGGCGTTTATGGATCTTCTTGCAGCTTGATGGTAAGTTGGTTTGATGATGTTCAGTGTTGATTTTGGGGAGTTTCCGTAGATGCTGAGCCCGTAATCTATCTTATTAAGTATTAACATTTTTGTTGCATAACATAATGTGTTTAAGTGAACTTTACTTTTCTTAGAGGAGAGATATTTAATGACATTAAGCCTTGCAGCTATCGATTTTTTTAAGTCTATACAATGATTTTTCCAATTAAATTTATTATTAAAGGTTAATCCTAATATACATGGATTGTTTACGTTTTGAATTTCTGAATCGTTTATGTTTATTTTTAAATTAGGACATGATCTCTTTCTACAAATGTGCAAAGTTTTGCATTTTTTCAAAGAGAGGTTTGCACCCGAAGAGGTGGACCATTCTGCAATATCCTGTAGGACATTTGTGAAAATTGTTTTTGTTAGACTTAAGTCATTAATTTTACACAGAATGTATACATCATCTGCATAGCAACAGTGGTCTAGTTTGTTGTATTTAGATATTATTTTGCTGATTTCATCGAACGCTATTGAAAACAGCATCACTGAGAGGGGAGAGCCCTGTGGGATGCCATTGTGTAAAGGGACGGTTTTGGAGTACGTGTTATTTACTCTGACACAAAATGTTCTATTAGTAAGAAAGGCTTTTATGTATCCAAAGATTCTAGGACCTATGCACCATTAAAAATAAATAAATATTTGGCGCAACAGCTCTTTAAGTGCCAGGGCCTAGCTTCTCGCAACCACTCATGTTGTGCGCGTTATATTTTTCACACGAATGGAAGGGACCTACAGTTTAGTGCCGTATCCGAACGCCGATTTGAGAAGCTTTTTCGAGACAACAATACTCTCGGATGTTTGTCAGACGCTCGCGAGAGGTGGGACCGTGAAAAAAACTTTTTGGTGTTTTCTGGGATTCGAACTTGGAACCTCATGCGTAGTGATCCGACACACTAACCACTTACGCCACGGCGCCCACCTATGCACCATTCTCGCAGTTTTTTTAGGACAAGGTGGATGCCTATTCTGTCGAACGCTTTCTCGAAGTCAAGTGATAGTATAGAAACATGGTTTTTGGCTGAGATGGCGTTTGAAGCGTAGAAATCAATGTGAAGCAAGGCGTCAAGGCAGCCACGTTTAGGCTTAAATGCTAATTGATTTGGAGCTATTGAGCTGTTTGATTCCATGTACCAAAGAAGGCGTTTAGTTACAATCTTTTCCAGGATTTTTTAAATGCACGGCAGCAGAGAGATGGGTCTGTAACCGTCGATTTTATTTATTTCGTTTTTTGGTTTTGGGATGGGAATGATAGTGGAAATTTTCCAGCTCTGCGGGATAACACCTGTTTCAAGAATTTTGTTGTACAGCTCTACAAGAGCATTCTTTACCTGTGGAGGTAAATACTTGAACATTGGGTAGGAAAGTCTGTCCCTACCTGGTGTTTTTCCTTTCAATTTGTTGAGGCACGAGTCTAATTCGACTAGCGAGATAGGTTGCTCCAAATATTTATTTGCCGTGTTTGTAATCAGGGGGCTAATATTGCAAAGAGATTCGGCTTTTCTTAGTCTAAAATTATTATGAAAATTTGTGTCTTTGGAGTAGTCGGACCATTTAACTGCAAAATGTTGACTAATTTCTGAGGAGACGATCAGAGATTTCGTGCCGGTGTCAATACACCTAATGGGTTGGGATATAGATGAGCCACTAAGCCTCTTGATATTACAGAAAAGTTGGGATTTATGGAAGAAGTGAAATCGTTAAGACTTTTTATTTTGTTTGTTTTTAATGTTATTCTGAATATTGCGTTTGCTTTTTTAAAGGAGATGAGATTGTCAATATTTGGATTTTTTTTGTATTTTTTCCAACTTTTGATTTTTTCGGCTCTTAAAACGCCAAGTTCAGCGTTCCACCAGGGAACAACTTGCCTGGGCCGTTTGGGAGAAAATTGGGGTATAGATTTATTAGCAGCCGTGCGCATGCATTTTTGGAAAACTGCAGCTGATCTATTTGTGTTCAAGTCTATTCTGGTACTACCTACGGTTTCAAGGATACACCTTTGATATTCTTTCCAGTTAGCTTGATCTGTTTTAAACTTCGGCAAGGGGGGTATTGGATTTGCCGAGTTACTTAGGCTGACTGTGGTCAGAATTGGGAAGTGGTCGCTGTTGTGCAGATCGTCTAGTATTCTCCAATGGGACCGTGAATATAGCTCAGGCGAGCAGCACGTAATGTCAATATGCGTCAGGTTGTTATGTGTAGACAAGTGTGTGGGGGACCCGTCATTGAGAATGAGAAGGTTCGAATTTGTAATGAAGTTTTCTAGCATAGCTCCTTTTTTGTTTGTGCAAGGCGATCCCCAAAGTACACTCCATGCGTTTACATCACCCCCAATTATTATCGGGGAGTTGACCTGTGCTAATATATTATCCAGATCCCGTCTAGTGATAGCTTGGTCTGGTGGAAGATATAAACCAATGTATGTAATTTTGAATTTCAATTGGAATTCCAGTGCCAGGACTAACATGTTTGAGTTTATAGAGATCCGCCTATGAGGAATGTTTTTCTTTATCATTAGGCCACGCCCTGTTTGGATGTAATATTGTTAGGAAAATTTAAGAAGTAGCCCGTATACGATTTGGGAATGACTGGTATGGAGTTGTAGGAGCAATGAGTCTCTTGAAGAGATATAATGCATGGGTTATGGCTTTTAATCAGCATGTTGAGTTCGTCGTAGTTATTTGCAAGTCCATTGATATTCCATTGCAATATTACGAGAGCCATGTTTGTGTTGGGGAGATTCCACAATGTTTTATTGCGCTGGGGCAATAAAACTGTGGAGGGTGATTGTATTGTGTTGGCGCGTGGTGGCAGCGACTCACAGCGGCCCCGAGCTCGCTCGGGGCTGTCGAGGTGGGTGCCGCTGTGGGCCGCTGCCACATTGGCGGAGGGTTTAGAGTTAGTGTTAAGACATTGTGACATCTGTCACATTGTTGTTATTTTGGTCATTAGAAGTTTCAGTGATATAATAATTTGCGTTTGAAAGTAAAGAGTTTGTGATATGGGTTATTGGGGATGGTGGAGTAGAGATTGTGTTTAAGGTTGTATTTTTTGCTAGATTATTGTTGGTAGTTGATGTTGGGGGAGTGGGGGGTAATGGCCTTGTAGGGCTTTTGGTTTGGTTTGTTTTTTGTTTGTTTAGTTCTGTAGGGCTGGTTTTATCTGTTAGAGAAGAATGAGAAGGGGCGGTTTGTTTTGGAATGCTATGTTTATTTAAATTTATTGGGGTGGTTCGTGAAGTAGATGGGATATTTTTTTGAGTTGAATCTGTGGCAGTAGGTTGATTTGTCATTGCTACAGTAGAAGCAAAAGAGTTGGAGGGTTCAATCGGCTCATTTGTTTTCTGATAAGCACGTCTAGCTTCAGCCATGGAGCATTTCTTTTGTGTCTTGATTACCAGAATATTTTTTTCTTGGATATATCTTTGGCAATCTTTGGAGTTGGAGGAGTGGGGGCCTTGGCAATTTGCGCACATAATTCTTTCACAGATGTTAGGGTCGTGAGGGGGTAAACTGCAGTTGGTGCATGTTGGGTTTCCTTTGCATTTATTACGTGTGTGCCCTAGGAGTTGACAATTTTTACATCTCATTGGATTAGGAAAGTAGTCTTTTACACGCACCGTGTACCAGCCTACTTCAACAGTTTCAGGATGGTTGTAGAGGTTAAAGGTGAGGACCATGTGACCAGTAGGTACTTTCTTATCATCTATTACTTTTATAAACTTATAAACACCCGTTACGCCTTGGGGAGCCATTTCTTTTACGATTTCCTCTTCTGGAGTTGGAATGAGACAAGGAGCGTAAATAATACCTTTCGATGAATTAAGTGTATCGTGAAGGCTCACGGAGATTGGACACAAGTTGGAGAGCTGCTTACAGCGGAGGAATTTTTCAGCGATACTTTCAGACTTTGCCAATATTAGTAGGCTACCGTCTCTTAGCTGTGACATCGATTCCCACTGAGTACTTATGGCATCTACACTTTTTTTTAAGGCAAATACATTGAAGGATGATAATGTATTGGTTGTACCTACCGAGGATACCACAACAAATTTCGGGTTGGTGAGGTTAGCTGGATTTTTGAAAAGATCTAAGGTTGTGTATGTTGATTTCGCACGTTTCACTTTGGGTTGATCACTCAGCACTACTTCATCGAGAATGGAAAATTTATTACCCCCCCTAGGGGTTACCCCTAAGTACGCAAAGGGGTAACTTAAGTGGAGATTGAGGTTATGTGCACTGCACGTGGAAAGGCACTTAGACCAAAGAGGGAGAAAGAAGTATCCGATGTGCTCGCAATGAGAGTCAAACGTCAACTGCAGTTTTTTTTAATTTTATATGGAAAAAGCAGACACAAAATTATTCGCACAAGCACAAGGGATGTTTTGTAAGCTGCACTCATTCTGTTAAATGACTTGGTCGAGGCAACCAGCATTGAGTGTAGAATATTTGTGAATAAATACAGTGAGAAAAAACTCGAGAAAAGCAATATGGGAGGAAAAAAATCGGAAACATCTTTGGAAGAACGAAAGCTCATCCTTAAGCTAGTTTGCCAAGGAAAGACATACCGCGAGACTGGTGATCTTGTTGGAAGATCTTACACCGTGGTTAGGGATATTGTCCACAAGTTTAGAAATGAAGGAAATTTGGAGAATAAGCCAGGTAGGGGGCGAAAGAAAATATTGTCAGCAGCAAATGAGCGGCACATCATCAAGAAAATAAAGAAAAATCCGAAGACACCTGTAAAATTACTGACCGCGGAGATGTCTCAAATAATTAATAAACCAATCTCTACTGAAACAGTAAGACGGACTTTAAAATCGCACTGTTTCCATGGCAGAATTGCACGTCGCAAACCTTTCATTTCTGAAACCAATAAGAAAAAAAGACTTAATTTCGCCAAACAGTATGTTAACAAGAGCTCAGAGTTTTGGAAGTCCGTCATTTTTAGCGACGAGAGTAAGTTTAATTTGTTTGGCAATGATGGCAAGCAAACGGTTTGGCGACAAGCAAATACTGAGCTAAAACAAGCTAATCTCCAAGCAACCGTGAAACACGGTATTGGTAATGTCATGTTGTGGGGGTGTATGTCTGCAAGTGGGGTAGGACAAATGGAGTTCATTGATTATAAGATGGATCAATATGGATACATGAACATCCTGAAAATAAATCTCCAGCAAAGCGCCACAAAATTGGGTCTAGGGTCAGATTACATCTTCCAACAGGACAATGACCCAAAACATACTGCCCATAACGTTAAAATGTGGTTACTTTTTAATACACCCTCGCAACTAAAAACACCCCCACAGTCACCCGACATTAATCCCATCGAACATCTTTGGGCTCAGCTTGAAAAAAATATTAGAAATCGGCAAAGCTTCTCTTAAAGAAGCCCTCAAGCAGGAATGGGAGCTTATAAGCCCAGACTTCACTAAGAAACTTGTGGATAGTATGCCAAGACGTTTGCGAGCCGTAATTGAGGCTAACCACCCTATTGATATGCTCCCCACGCTCTGAATTTTGTTATTTTCTGTTTCAGTTTTGTTTTGTGCGAATAATTTTGTGTCACGTTTTATTAAAGTTATTTTTTTGTTATCTTCCCTATTTTTATGAATTAAATATTTTGTTTTGTTTGTTTTTAACTATGTATTAAGAATGAAGTCAGAAACATTTTTTTAATATAATATTTTGAATTTAAATCAAAGAAAATTGTTTCATTTTATTTTAATCTTTATATATGGTCTTGTGCGAATAATTTTGTGAACATGTGTATGTACGTGACTACACTACTATTGGCATGGCATGTTTATGTCAGATTTGTGGAAAGAGTTGCCAAACAGCAGGACATTACATATATTGAAAATTGTTGAAAAACATTTCTACTCAATGCGGTACATATTTTGGAACACCGCAGGGTGACAAGGTGATGAATGAATCTGCTTACCAATTTCGGTAACCACTGTTAAAGTTTATATATACTTTTTTTATATAATCATGCGTAATTGGCATTTTTCTGAGGGGTATTGTTCTTTTGGCTCAGCTCATCAGTTCAATACACAATTTAAATGATGTTCACTTCAGTATATATTCTCTCCAAAATCAATACTCAGCGGGAATTGTCTGCCAACATTTTGAAAAAAATTATACAATCGTTCGCATGGAATTCATGGTGAAGGGCAAGACAATAAAAGAAGAAATGTACATATGTATGTATGTACAGACTATGAAAAGCAACAAATCGATTACTCGAGCAGAAAACAATCCACATTACTTAAAAAAACTACGCTTCGAGTTGCGATGTAATGTGTGGACAACACAAAGGAACTCCACACACCTTTTTCATTACATATGTATGTATGCACGATGAATGTCTGCCAATTCGTAGCAAACAAAACATTTTAAATAAAGAAAACAAAAAATAATAACACCACTACAGCAATAGTGCCATAAACAATTGCGTGATAACTAGATACTTTGCTGTCCCGAAATTAAACAAATGACTCAGACCTTAAGCCACTGCCAATGCGTGTGTGTGGAAAGGCTGATTCGCTTGTTAAATTATACAGCAAAGTGGATTTTACTCGTATACCTACATAAATAAATAACAAATCTTAAATCAATGTGAGACTGGTGAGGCTCTTCCGATAGCCAGCGGAGTCTACCATTTCCAGTGATAAACAAACAACAAGCCGTCTGTCGACGATAGTGAATGAGCACGCGGCTCTGAGCATCTAATCAATAAAGATACCGAGTACGTGTTTGTTGCACGACCGATACGTATAGATGTACCACAGTTTCATTCCCGGTATATTTTTGCTTCAAAATACATACTTCGCATTTATAACTTCGGAAAAGTGGAATAATTGCGATTGGCTGTACTACAGCGCGCTGCCAGGTCAAGAACTCGATTCACGAAATCGTTGAATCATTAAAGACAGTCAATCGTTAGGATTTGTTATGTAATTCCCAGACAATGACGGAGGCTTGATGTTTACAGTGTATATTCTATGAATTTTTATCGCACCGACAGTGTTAAGTAAATATAACTTGTGTGGCAGTTATTAATAGAGTTTAAAATGATTTAGAGATGTTTGTTTGTTCGTTCAGTTTTAAATAATTTGCGGATGAAAAACTGTGGAAACTTTTAGAAAGTCGGTTTGGCAGTTAGAAATGCTTGTAAAGGGAATTCCAAACTTTTACAGATGATTGTGGCCATATTGTTGAAGCTAGATCTATCAAATTGGCTGTCACTTATTTAGTCTGTCTTGCCAAATCAACATGGAGAGTTATAGCGTTCAACAACATGTGCAAATGATTAAATTGATTTATGAAAGTGGGTCTTCTGTTCGTGCAACATTTCGCGCGCTTCGCCCATTTTACGGTCGCCATTTCTGGATGAATGGGTTCGTCAACAAGCAAAATTGTAAAATTTGGGAGATCCACCAAATTGCAATGCATCCAGAGAAAGTCACTGTTTGGTGTGGATTTTGGGCTGGCGGCATCATCGGTCCATACTTCTTTGAGAACGACGTTGGCCAGGCCATCACCGCCAACGGCAAGCGCTATCGGTCGATGATAACCAATTTATTTTGGCCCGAATTGGATGATGTGGACAACGACTTGTGGTTTTAACAGGACGGCACACAGCTGGTGCCACGATGGACATTTTGCACGAGCGAATGTGAATTTGCCACCGAGATCGTGCGATTAAGAAAATTTAACGTCGAAAAGCTACAATCGCAAGAGACCGCCAGACTTTTCAGTGAACAATATCTCTCAATCACCCCTATGCCGCCAGCATCAAGTGCCGAAGACCAGTGGCAACGCTGCCAACATGCCATCAGAAACGCCGCGACTGATGTGCTGGGTCTCGCTCGCCCACCACCGCGAAACCCCTGGTTTGACGAAGAGGCATACAAAGCGGTGCTGCAAAGGAAGACGAGAGCTGCTCGTGAGCTCTACGAGCAAAGGAGACGGGAAGAACATCGGCTTCTCCAAAAGAAGAAGAAAGAGCATGAGAAGCGCGCGTTTGAGAATATCGAGTTTATACTCCAGGAACAATGTACGGAAGTTTTACCAAAAGGTAAAAAGAACGTGTCAGAGGAGCAATACCCGTACAGAAACCTGTAGAGATGAAAATGGAAACCTCGTAGTAGAATCACAGTCGGTGCTGAGAATATGGAAAAACTACTCCTGCAGACTGTATAACGGCGACGAAGACCAACATCCCGCTGTCAGGCAGAATGAACCATTCAACATAGACGATGATAGTCAAAATTTCCATCCACCTGACCAAAACGAAGTGAGGATAGCAATATCCAAGCTAAAATCCAACAAGGCTGCTAGACCTGACGGCTTACCGGCCGAACTTTTCAAGGCAGCTGGGGATGAATTGGTAGAGTGCATACACCAACTCATCTCTAAGATTTGGTCAGACGACTGTATGCCTGATGAATGGAACCTCAGCATCGTTTGCCCGATCTACAAGAAAGGAGACCCCCTCAACTGCGCCAATTATAGAGGCATCAGTCTCCTCAACATCGCATACAAGATCTTTTCTGCGATATTGTGTGAACGCCTGAAACCTTTTATCAACAGCCTGATTGGACCCTATCAGTGCGGTTTCAGGTCAGGAAAGTCCACCATCGATCAAATCTTCACACTTCGGCAGATCCTGGAGAAAACCAAAGAATTCCAAATCGATACTCACCACCTCTTTATCGATTTCAAGGCCGCCTATGACGGCATCTATAGAGAAGAGCTTTATAGAGCCATGTCTAGTTTTGACATCCCTGCCAAACTTGTCCGTCTGTGCAGGCTGACGATGGAGAACGCTCGATGCTCCATCAAGGTCGGTAATGATCTCACCAAGACCTTTGATGTCAAAAAAGGTTTTAGACAAGGTGACGCGCTGTCATGTGACTCTTTAATATTGTACTTGAACGGATTGCGCGGAACTCACAAGCTAACACCGGAGGCACAATCTATTACAAGTCTGTACAACTGCTTGCATACGCCGACGATATAGACATTATCGGAAGAGCTCAGCGGGCTGTCACCGGTGCGTTTGCAAGCATTGAGTCGGAAGCGGCCAAAATGGGTTTAGCGATAGACGAGGGCAAAACCAAGTATATGCTGTCAACAAGAAGGGAAAGCCAACACCGACGAATTGGACAAAACGTCACAGTCGGTAGCTATAACTTCGAGGTAGTAAGGGACTTTATCTACCTTGGCTCTGCTATAAATTCTACAAACAAGATCAGCGCAGAAATCAAGCGAAGAATAACTCTTGCCAATCGCTGTTTTTTTGGGCTTATAAGGCAATTCAACAGTAAAGCCCTATCTCGAAAAACTAAGGAGACTCTATATAAGACCTTAATCATCCCAGTCCTGCTTTACGGCTTTACGGAAAGATGGACTTTATTAAAAGAGGATGAAGATATCCTTGGTCGCTTCGAGAGAAAAATTCTTCGTAAAATTTTCGGTCCAGTTTGCGTTGACGGATTTTGGAGGAGAAGATTCAATCACGAACTATACGAGCTGTACAGCGACATCGACCTAGTCAAAAAAATTGCGTATTGGACGTCTGAGATGGCTAGGGCATGTAGAGCGAATGGACACCAACGCTCCGGCCCGCAGAGTCTTCGAATCTAACCCCGAGGGACGACGCAGCAGAGGGAATCATCGCCATAGGTGGCGCGCACAAGTTCAAGGGGACCTCGACCTACTTGGAGTGCGCAACTGGAGGCAATTAGCTAAAAACCGAGCTAAATGGGGAGCTTGTTGGTTGTGGGCGCCGTGGCGTAAGTGGTTAGTGTGTCGGATCACTACGCATGAGGTTCCAAGTTCGAATCGCAGAAAACACCCAAAAGTTTTTTCATGGTCCCACCTCTTGCGAGCGTCTGACAAACATCCGAGAGTATTGTTGTCACGAAAAAAGCTTCTCAAATCGCCGTTCGGGCTCGGCATTAAACTGTAGGTCCCTTCCATTCGTGTGAAAAATATAATGCACACAACATGAGTGGCTGCGAGAAGCTAGGCCCTGGCACTTTAAAGAGCTGTTACGCCAAATATTTGTTTTTTTTTTGTTGGTTGAGGCCCAGGTTCACCCCGAACTGTAGCGCCACCTAAGTAAGTAAGTAAGTATCGTGCGATTTGACCCCGTTAGACAGGTCTATGCCAATAAACCACAAACCACCACTGGCCTGAAAGCCAACATAATCAATGCCATTGGTCCAATTCAGCCCGATTTATGCGCCAGTTATGGAAAAGTGGACGTTCCGGATGCACGCGGCTCCGCTGAGCGACGTTATATTCCATACATAATGGCATACATGGGCCTTTTAAATAAATAAAAAATTTCAATGATATATCACTCACAGTTTGTTTTATTCAAATTTAAAGATAGGAAACGCTTAATGGAAGACCCTGTATAGTAGGATCAGGATGTACATATATTCCAATGTTTTTTTTTTTTTTGCTTTTGTGTCATAGTTTTGAGAAACAAAATTTGCATAAATTGAGAACAATTCTATAATGCTAACCAGTTTTCTAATTCTTATAATAAAGTGTTGATTTAAAGCGTTTTCAATTTCGGTAAAGGTCAGTAAACAATTAAGTTTCAAAAAATAAAAATAAATTCGATATACCTATCAGGGTAGCAATTAACACGTTTTGAAAAACTTCAACCGCTTTAAAAAATGTATCAGCAGATATGCCACAGACTCATGGTACGGTATTTAAAAGATTTAAAGGAAACCCATTTCTAATTCTTTTTCGCATCAACTTCAAAGAGGCAGCCGCAACTACCTGCAGTTACCAACCACCGCCAAAAGATGGCTTGGATTATGGTAAAGAACGTGTACACTTCTAACACTGGTGTTACATGAGCCAACAATTCCGTTTTGTCAAAACATATGTAATTTAGTTTCGCTTTTATTGGTGGTTTACAAAATCTTCAGTGGCAATTTATTCAGAGAAATACTTTTTTCAAAGTGTTTCTTTCCTTTACAACAGTAAAATATTAAAATTATTCTTTTTTTCACTTTAACACTTTTTTTACCGTCATAAAACATCCACCTAATTACCTTCAGCAATTGTTCCATTTCTTCCCTCTGCTAAGCTCACTGCAATAGTATTAATAATTCAACCAATTCCAGTTTCTTTGAAATGATTAAACAGAGTTTCTGGGATTTTTTCACTTCAAAGACTTTCTCTGCTTTTTACTTTGCATGTGCCTCAAATACTACGTTTATGTACAGAGTTGAAGCTGAGTTCTTAAAGTCCATGCAGGCATACACGAATCGAATTGAAACTCGACTCCGCTTTAGGTCTCAAGTCGAGTAGAAAAAATGCATGGACATTAGTAGTCGGATTGATACGAGGGTTGCTATGTAAGTTTTGAGATATGGCAACACCAGTGTGAATATGGTATGTCAAATCTGACATTGTCATCGTAAAGTTTGACATTTTTAATAGTAATCGTACTCAGAATGTGTTGTACATGTGTGTATCTTTGTCAAAAAATGGAATTCAATCGTGAACATTTTCGTGCGATGATTTTTTATGACTTTCGACGTGGATTAAACCAACAACAGTGTGCCGATCAACTCACTTCGACTTTTGGTAATGAAACACCATCTCGAGCCACCGTTTTTCGCTGGTTTTCCGAATTCAATAGTGGTCGCATTTCGCTACAGGACGAATTTCGTGAAGGTCGTCCAAAATCGGTTGTTGTACCAGAAAAAATTGGTGCTGCGCGTGAACTGATGTTGCAAGATCGTCATGTGACATACCGTTAAATTGAGGCATGCTTGGGCATTAGTTCCACTCACATACATCCAATATTGCATGATTATTTGGCCGTCAAAAAGATTTGTTCGCGTTGGATACCGCATAATTTGAGAATCGCTCAAAAAAAGGCTCGGAGCGATTGGTGCCAAGAAATGTTGAACAAATTCAATCGCGGTGCTTCAAAAGACGTCTATGGATTTATGCATATAAACCCGAAACTAAACAACAATCGACTGTATGGGTCTTTCAAGACGAGCCAAATCCAACAAAAGTTGTTTGCGCACGAAGCACTTCGAAACAAATGGTCGCCTGTTTTTTCGGAATAATTGGACATGTCGCCAGCGTGTCATTAAACCAACGTAGAACGTTAAATTCTGAATGGTACACCACCATTTGTTTGCCAGAAGTGTTCGGAAAAATAAGGGAAACCAATCGCAGAAGACGAATCATTCTTCAAAAGTGAACTTTTGAGCATTCAAAACATCGAATTGATGGGTCATCCGCCGTACAGTAGTGACTTGGCATCCAGTGATAGCTTCTTACTACCGCAGATCAAAAATAAAATGCGAGGTCAACGTTTTTCGACGCCTGAAGCAGCGGTTGATGCGTTCAAATCACAGGTTTTGGAGGTTCCTCAATCGGAGTGGAAAAAGTGCTTCGAAAATTGGTTCGAACGCATGCAAAAGTGTATTCATCTTCATGGAGAATATTTTGAAAAACAATAGCCATTTTCGATTATATTTATTTTTACTTGTCTATGTCAAAACTTAAGTAGCAACCTCCGTAAGTAGATGTATTTTGTTCGTGTTTTTATTTTCATTGTTGGGATGGTTGCCAAGCTCGCTTCTTTATTATCCTTCTGTCAGGATATTACGAAGAGTTCCTTTGATTTAAAACAAAACGATTTATTAAGGGAAAATAGTATATAATGTATTAACAACGGATATATGTATGTTATATGTAAGAACGGCGGAAGTTCGAAGATCCGTGGAAGCTTTCACATCAAGGAAACCATCGTACAAAAAGTAGAGCGCGACCGGCTCAGTTGGTATTGCCACGTTCAAAGAAGAGATCATTTGAACCCTGTTAAAAAGGCAATATCAATGCACGGTTCAAAGACATCGCGATGTAGGAAAGGCAGGCCTATAAACGCCTGGATCAGACAAATGCGACGACATCGGCATTTCATTGGCCTCAGTAACCGAGTGATCCAAAATCGGCAGGCCTGCCGATATTTTCTCAGGTCAAATAGGCGAACCCCACAGGCGGATCAGTAGAAATGCGGTGAAGTGGGAGGGTTGTGATCCCTTGTTTTCGGATCATAGCCACGCTGATAAAAGGAAGAAGAAGAATATGTAAGGACGGCGGATTTACGTTCCGGTCACGACGGCGTACTGTGATCGAATGTCCATTAGCCTAGAAGTATTACTACCGTATGTGTGGATATGTATGAGTGTGAGTCCGGATGTGTGTATGTGTATCTATGGGTTATGGG
Source organism: Brachypalpus laphriformis (assembly GCA_945910035.1). Classification (NCBI taxonomy): domain Eukaryota; kingdom Metazoa; phylum Arthropoda; class Insecta; order Diptera; family Syrphidae; genus Brachypalpus; species Brachypalpus laphriformis. The sequence goes on along the minus strand of OX246754.1, from coordinate 14,168,318 downwards.
AGTGTGTGTGTATGTTATAGATGTTAACATTTCTTTCTTTATTTCGTTCTATGCGTGTTGAAGAATTTAGTTTGTGTTTTTCACTGATGCGGCTGTTTTTGAGCAATGTTCAACGGTCACTACAATTACGTTCCAAATCAATTTCGACTACTCAATACTCTGGTCGAAATCTCAACCTTGATTCCACTCAACCTTGATTCGTAGCAAATGAAATATCATCAACCGGCTCGAACAATTTTGAAATTGTTCTTCTTTGTCTCTCTTGCAAAAAAAATATGTCATTCAGGCTTACCTACATACAGATCTTTATTTTATAATGCTAGCAAAAACGAATTACGTAAACCTGGGGCAGGGAAAAAGACATGTAGTTCTGACGATCATTTCCACCCATATTTCCTAATCAAAGTCGGTGTGCACCAGGGAAGCGTCTTAAGGCTTTTGCTCTTTATTGCAGTCCTTGACTATCAGCTTGAAGGTAAAGTGATGGACCCCAAGGTACATCAATTATTCTTTGCTGACGATGGAGCTATCATAAGTGAGGATCCTACGTCCCTGAAACGAGCACTTGATGGGTGGGTGGATGTTTTGGAGGGAAATGGGTATCGGATTAGTTCAAAAAAGACAGAGTACTTGTGCTGCCCATTCTCTGATCCACTCAGGCCTATTCCAGACATTTATTTGAATAGAACAGTGCTTCTAAAGTGCGAAAAATTCAAATATCTGGAATCTATGATCAATAGCAAGCAACCTGTGATGACGACATCAATCATCGCGTAAGCGATGAAGTGGCGGGAAAATTGAACAACGCAGCGCTAACGTACGGTTTACAATGTATGACAAAACTTGATCGAATAAGAAGTTCGAAGATCCGTGGAAGTCTTCACGTCAAAGAAACCATGTGACGAAAAATAGAGCGCGACTGGCTTAGCTGGTATTGCCAAGTTCAAAGAAGAGATTATTTGAACCCTGTTAAAAAGGCAATTTCAATAAACGTTTCAAAGTCATCGCGAAGGATGGGCAGGTCTATAAATGAGTTATTTTTCCTTTTTCAGTGAGGTTATGATCCGAAAATAAGGAATCATAACCCTTCCACTTCCCTGCATTTCTACCGATGAGCCTGTGGGGTTCGCCTATAAATGCCTGGATCACACAAATGCAACGACAGCATTTGATTTGCCTCAGTAACGAAGTGATCCAAAATCGGAAGGCCTGCCGATATTTTCTGACGTCAAACAAGCGAACCCCACAGGCGGATTAGTAGAAATGCAGTGAATTGAGAGGGTTATGATCGCTTGTTTTCAGATCATAACCTCGCCGAAATAGGAAGAAGATCCTTAATTATTGGACCTATTTTGTTGAAATTTGTTTGTGTAAGTTATAGGACTGGTAAATCTTGAAATGTGTATTTTCCTGAGATCATTCAGAGCAACTAAGAAAATGATTATCCCCTCCGACCATTCTAACAGTAACCATCTTTCATAGTTTAAAATTCCAAGGGAAATAATTGCTTCTCCTTCACCAGCTGCTGAGTTAAAACAAATAGAACCTGAATGTGCAATGAGCGCAAATTTTAAAAATTAAGATTTCAACGGTTCCTTTTGCCCATTACTACCAATTTTATGAAAAAAAAAAAGATATTCTTATAAGTTACGTAAAATTGTCTGAAAATGAAAAATGTTTTGTGTGTGTATGCATGAGTGAGCAGTACAACGCACTTTAATGGCAGATGTTGTTTCCAATCTTACGGCAAACGTTTGCTTTAAATTTAAATTCTTGCGTAAGAAATGTTAACAACACCCTAAGTGGAAAATTTCTTTCGAACTCAAATTTCTATTTAAAATTAAAATTAAAATATTCTACAGTTGAGCGAATAAACCTGCAGATATTGTCTTCTCCAGCATTTTATATAACATTTAAAAAAAAAGGGGCGGGATGCAAACTCAAATTGCCAGCAAACAAGAACAAACACGTCATCATCGGTGCTAAAGTACCCAATACTTCCCCATGTTCTAACTACACTACGGCTACTGTTATTGTTGTTGCCGCCAACCGACAGCCTTGGAAAAATGTTTCGGATGAGAAAAATATTGCCAGTCCTGCGCAGAAATATGCTGGAAAATTTGTCTGCTGTTGTGCAGGGAAAGCCAAGAAGGAAGCTAAACATAATTTTTACCTATACGGGTTTGTTGTAATTCTGTTAACAATTTTAATTGCGTGCTTTTCCTCTCACGAGTCTCGAATACATCTTTCATACAAAAAAAATAGCAAATAGACGGGTTTTGTTGTTGTTTCTTTTCATTTTCCTGTCCGCATGTCTCTAATCGAAGTTTCAGTTCTACTGCAAACGGGTGTGAAAGGGATGGAAACACACACAACCCGCATCACAGCGACTGAGATAAGAGGCAACGGAAAAAGTAAATCGCATGAAAATTTATGACGAAATATTGTAGTGCCAGGCAGTGTTGCCATCAATAAAGTAAAATAAAAATTGGTTGCATTTTAAAATAATCCAATAGGTTTTTGTTTTACGAGTATGTTTATAAGATTGTTGTAATTTATAGAACAAACTGATTTTTAACCGTTATAAAGAAATGTATTAAAAGCAAGTGATATTTTATGTCGCATTCAAAAAGGACAGCAAAAAATAGAGCGCGACCGGCTCAGCTGGTATTGCCACGTTCAATATGAATGCACGTTCCAAAGATATCGCGATGTAGGAAAGGCAGGCCTATAATCGCCTGGATCAGACAAATGCAACGACATCGGCATTTCATTGTCCTCAGTAACCGAGTGATCCAAAATCGGCTGGTCTGTCGATATTTTATGTGGTCAAATAGGCGAACCCCACAGGCGGATCAGCAGAAATGCGGTGAAGTGGGAGGGTTGCGATCCCTTATTTTCGGATCATAACCTCGCTGATAAAAAGGAAGAAGAAGAAGAAGCATTCAAAAACGACAGCAACACTAAGTAGGGTGTGATAATGTTATTTTGGGTTACAATTCGTCTTTAAATATATTTGGCGCAACAGGTCTTTAAGTGCCTGGGCCTAGCTTCTCGCAACCACTTGTGTTATGGAAGGGACATGCAGTTTAGTGCCATATCCGAAGGCAATTTGAGCTTTCTCGTGACAAAAATACTCCCGGATGTTTGTCAGACGTTCGCGAGGTGGGACAAAAAAAAATAACTTTTTGGTGTTTTCTGGGATTCGAACTTTGAACCTCACGCGCAGTGGTTCGACACACTAAACACTTGCGCCACAGCGCCCACAATTCCTCTTTACGTTAGATTAATAATAGTGATATGTGCGTGTTTAGAAATCCCAGACAGTCGTCCCTGAGCACATATACATAGATACCAATTTGTTTAACATGCATAAAGTAATGCCCAGACAGAAAGCGGTTGAACGGCAAGCGCTCTTGCATCCGCCACGATGGATGACGGTTAGCAGTGCCCAAGAGTGCGGTTTCCCAAAAGAATACCACCTCGATCACACCACACCAAAAAGAAATTTGCTTTACTCAACCCGCACTAAGAACCATCATCATCACACAGAGCGTGTCCTGAAAATCAGTCGTCTAAATACGCACATGCATAGATATTTGGCACAAACAGCCCATGAAGGGACTAGCTTCTCGCAACCACTTTTGTTGTGTGCGTTACATTTTAAGCACGAATGGAAGGGATCTACAGTTTTGTGCGGTACCCGAAGGTCAATTTTGTTTACGAGAAGCTTTCTCGTAAAAATTACTCAGATGTTTGTCAGACGTTCGCGAAAGGTGGGACCGTGAAACCGTAGTGTTTTCTGAGATTCGAACAATAGTACTATTTAAATACACAAATTTTTAGTGTAAATCAATCCCAAACAGGATAAAATTTCCTTTTTTTCGTTTTAGAAAATTAAATTTTTTGTAGTAGTTACGACTTTTGATGCATTCAAAAAACAGTTTTGTAGAGGAGTTTTACCTTTCTAACTTAATGGATTAATACAAATATTACTTCTAGCTCACGAATTATAGTAAATGTTACAAGTTCACCTTCAAAAAAAGCATACACCTATCCCTATTATGAAATTAAACAAAATCGTTGAACATTTTTTTCACAGAAGTATTGCAAGAAATACTTCGGATCTAAGAGTTTATTCTTAGTAAGTTACAAATCGGTATTTTACATATTATTGTGTATACCAGATTTGTAGAAAAAATAAGTAAATTTTAATGTGCGAATTAAGTGTAAATTTGAACGCAAGATGTATAGAACTGGGTACCTCTGATCTCTATTCCATGTTCCTTGCTAACAGAACAGAATTACAGCGTACAGATTTTGGTGCTGATTGGACTTCAGAATACATAATGGGGAGTAAGTAGTGGATGGTTCCAATTAAAGCTGGTTCGTATTAGCGAGTCATTTATGTGTTTCCAAATTCAGTATTGAAAGACATAAGCTGGAGAAACTACACTTTGAGAAACTGTATTAAATCATTTTGTTAAATGCATTACAGGCTATTTTAAGCAATGCAAGAGATTATATTACATCATAATACAAACAGACCTTCTTCGGAATGTGTATTTTGAGTGTAAATTTCAAAATACAAATATTTGGCGCAACAGCTCTTTAAAGTGCCAGGGCCTAGCTTCTCGCAACCACTCATGTTGTGTGCGTTATATTTTTCACACGAATGGAAGGGACCTACAGTTTAATACCGAATCCGAACGGCGATTTGAGAAGTTTTTTCGTGACAACAATACTCTCGGATGTTTGTCAGACACTCGCGAGAGGTGGGACCGTGAAAAAACTTTTTGGTGTTTTCTGGGATTCGAACTTGGAACCTCATGCGTAGTGATCCGACACACTAACCACTTACGCCACGGCGCCCACTGTAAATTTCCAGACATTTCGAAAATGCAGATTCATTCAGGATCGATTATTTCTCCATTTATGGGCGTGTTTTTTTGTGAAAATTATGCAAAGCAGAGTAAACGATTCACAGTAAATATAGTTTATAGCTTTTTTTTATTATTTGAAGATTGTTGATTGAATTGAAATTGAAGTGAAATGTATGAAAAAGTTGTGCTTAAATTTGTGAAATACAACTTAAATCAAATTGAATAAAAGGCTCTTTTCAGGGGCCTCTGAAATTGATTGTTTCAAACTATATATCGCAAGTCACATTTGACTGAAGAGAAAAGCTAAAGTGGTTGTCAGTCAGTTTTGTTGTTGTACTCCGTGCTAAATCTTACTTCACTGAGAAGCGACGTCTCACCAAAACACGCCTTATATGAACTTGAACACTGGAGTTCCCGTCGATACATAATTCATTCATATGCTCTCAGCAGATCTTCAACCTATTAAAACGATTCAATTTTTGGGAGGTCCGTGTTCGTCATTTTAGGTAGAAGCTCCGTGCATTTCCCCAAGAGGATCAAATAGAAAAAATCCAGATGAGCTTTAATGGATCAGAAGCTGGCTGGTTTTTGGACAATGCGATCAAATACTCCTACGATCTGAAAAAGAGGGTTACTGTCTGGCAGACGGAAGTTTTTGCCGCACTTAGATTGGCAAAATGTGTACTGAGAAGTATCAGTATCTGTAGTGACAGTCAGGTTGCATTTAAGACTCCCACAGATCAGTTAAAGATTATTTTAGAATGTAAGGAAAGAAAAATTAAACATTTTCTGCGAACAATGCGAAAGGAAAATCAAGTGTTTGCTCAATTTAACATTGCTTAATATATGTATAAAAAAAAATACAAATATTTGGCGCAACAGCTCTTTAAAGTGCCAGGACCTAGCTTCTCGCTTGATATATGTATGTGCATGAGTGGTAAAATGAGAAGAAAGAGATCAACAGAGATGGCCGTCAACAACAACATGGTTATGCATGTCGCTATTGAGGACATCTGTATCTCTCTCTTAGCACTACAGTGCTACCAGTTTTGTTTTATTTATAAGTTTCCCTATAGATTCATTTACTATTAATTTTCTATCTTATCGTTGAGGATTCCGATAATTGACGTTAGTTTTGATAAAAAAGCCTGTCCTGGATCGATTCTCATATGGTGTCTATAGGTAACAATAGATGACTTGATTTAGATTATTGGAGAACTGCCAAGTGTTTTCTGGAAGGACTTGATAGAAGCACTGCAAAATTATTCCTCGATCTGTGTGAAAAGGACTGAAGAACTACAGTTTGGCTAATCACAGGACATCAGATAATAAACAATGCGTACTCGAAATAAATAGTCTCATAAAAGGAACAAAGGGAACACGACTCCAACCTCAGTAATGCAGGCGAACAGTCAAGTATGGGAGAGGATCAGTGATGATGTTAAGTTATTTTTCGGCCCACGGTTGTGGTACTTTTTACAATTTGCCGGACCGGGTCATAACCGATGTGTGCATTGCTTTTCGGTAACGGCAATTTTTAAACTAAGGTGACCATCAGTGTGATCATCACATTTTTGCGATCGTTTTTGTGTGACAGCTATTTAGGTGTCACTTCCATATAGAGGCACGATTATTAGTAAAGAAATGTTATTTGCGAAGTGCTACGAAAATGTTCTCCTTTCCAAAATTATTTTATAACGCAAGTGCTGATAAAGAATCAAATTTGAGAAATAACACATATATTTCGGAACTTCCAAATTCAATATAAGTATCAACAAATGCATATTTTTGTTGTTGCTGTTTTTTATTTTTTTTTTATTTTAAAAAAAATCGATTGACTATGATTGTGGGTTGTGGAGATACGAAGTGGAATACGGGCTTCACATATGTATACAACCCATTCTTCAACTGGCTGTATGACTAAATTTACTTAGTGGTGGAGGTTACTAAAGGTAAGTTGGTGCTGATCCATTGGTGCAGTGCGCTGTCGCAAGAGTCTCCTATTCTCCGATTAATGTTAAGTGTATTAGATATAGTTCGTCGCCATATACATATAGGTATGTACGTGTATAGGAAATTGGATAGAATCGCCAATTGCTTTTCATTGATAGTACGGAAGGCCTACAATGATTTATATTGTTCTTTTGATTTGCCTAAATAGGAATGTCAGTTAATTTAAAAAAAAATACATGTTTTATGCTAAATCCATTTTGTTTAATTTTTTTTTGTGTGCACAAATAAAAAGAAATTAGCATAAACAGCGGAGACCGGCGGTAGCACTGACAAGAAAATAACATTTCAAACGGCTGTGCTACCAAGTTTTACATAATTCTTTGCGATCGTTTTACGGAGAGCTAACAAAGTGTGATCATCAACTTTGACTATCAGAAGTGTGACTATCAACTATCACCTTAGAGGATTCCAGTCCAGTGTTAAAATTAAAGCTGGCTACAAAACACAACTTTACTTTCGTTACCAATCGACTAAACAAATCTGTGGCGAAAGGTTAAAATAGTTTGTCAATTTGTACGATTTTTTAAAGAGGCATTTAAAATAGTCGCTCACGTGAAAATCGTATGAAATTATTGAATTACGGCACAAGTCGCAACTAGAGGATAGATACTTTATGTAATTAGTTCTGTTCGCGTACACTCACAAAACATAATTTTCACGAAATTCTACGATTTTTTACTAAATCTTGTTCGAGTACGGAGAAAGTTCATAAGAGAGTAAGAATTTCTCCCATGCAGCGAATTTTAGTCCAAGAATTTTTTTTGGGCAGATTTGTGAAATCTGTCAAACGTTGTATAGCATTTTTTATTGGTTTGTTTCTTCTCTTTCTTTCTTTCTTTCTTTCTTTCGCTGGCAACTTTTTAGGTTCAACGCCGTTTACTTTTTCGTAATTTTACCTCTCTCTGAGTAAATTTTGCCTCACTCTTTGAAATTTGGCAAGCTATGAATTTTGGAGTAGAAAGTACGCGAAAGGGACTACTGGGGACATTTTTCTACATATAATTAAATTTTGACTTAAGTCGACTTAAGCTATTTTAACTTGTTGCCACAGAAATAATAACATGCTTCACCATATCAAAAATTTTCAATTTTCCATCCGATTTAGCAAATTGATCATTTTACTTTATCACCTGGCAACACTGTATCCAGACATTTTTTACGCGCCATTAAAAATTTGTGAACAAAACAATTCGTGTTTTCCATACACAGGGTGTTCTACATAAAGGTACTTTGCCAGTTTGCCATTTTGGAATAGGTTAGTTTTGACAGTTTTTATTTGTTAAGTCTTAAGTTATCAATAAACGATGTCCGATAAATCAATGTATTTTGATGGTTAATACGTTTTTCAAAGTTAATTGTCGATAAGCGCAATCATACGAAATTAAGGGGTCGAAATAATGTGCAAAGGTAGTGCGTATAGTGCGTGTATTTGAAGTAAGAGTTACTTTAGCACATAGGCCGAAGCCTGGATTACTGATAACATTGCTTCTGTTCCTCCCTCAACATTAAATGGACAACGTTCTTGAAATCAGTCCAAATATTTTGAGGCGGATTCTTCGCACAGATAGATAATAGAGGCAGACATCTGTCCGACGTTATATTCCATACATAATTCCCGACCCTCAATAAAACATACGTATGAAAAACGTTTGTTTTTTTTTTGTTATCCAAGTTCTTCAAAAAAAAAAAAAGTACCTTCCTGTACAAAAACATGGAAATTTAGCGTAACACTTCCAGCATTCTGCGGACCACACGGATTACACCACTTCCCACGTTCATTAACATATCGAAAGAAAATTCAAGAAAATAATTACATTTATACGCTGAACTTTGGAAAAACGTTTAAAAAATAAATAAAATAAAAAATATACTCCATCGGCATATGCTTGGCAGACGAAGAGTATTGCTCTCCTTCACACACCTATTGGACTAGCAACTCACGCTGGAACGAGACACAAGACTAATGTCGGACGGACAGACATATAAAAAAAAAAAAAACAAGAAAACCTTACAACGTAACTTAATTTCACTTACCTATTTTCTTTTGAAATATCCAAAATATTATGCGTAATCCAATCTCGGGTGGTATTCCTTAATCCGAAATACAAAGAAAAAAAAAATTCCACTCGCTACTGCACTAACTAGCGCGACACTCTTCTCTCACACTTCTACTACTTTTTGCTCTATTTTTCCCTTCCCTCTCTCGACGAACAATTTCTTCTTTTCACACAATTTTCCAATAAAAAAAAATTCTCATTTAATACCTTTTCTTCTCGCCATATATACGAGAAGAAAAAAAAACAACGCTTTTCACAATTAATCCCCCATCGTCGATTCGTCGATGAAGTTTTCCTATCGGTTTTTTTTTTTATGTAATTTCACACACTTGGTTAAACGGAAATGCTATTTTTGTATTTCCCACTAGTGTTGCTCTTGTTTTCGTTATTTTTTTGAAAAAATTGAAATTTCCTTTCGATTTCCTACGAATATTAACACTTTTTGCACTCGAGAGCACTAATTGCGACTAACGCTGCTGATTTTAATCGACAATTTCCGCAATTTTCGCTTGCAATTGTGAAAATCCACTCTACTCCGACGGAGAATCGAAAAAAATGCTCCGTTTTCGATTCACGCGCAAAACAATGGCGGCCGAGATAGTAGGATTTTTCGTAGTGGCCGCTGTACACGGCTGCTGGTGGCGATGGCGAGTTCGATGCTAGATGATTTTTCAGATTGTACTGTTTACTCTTTTGGATTAATTGTATATAGCTGTTTCACTCAGACATTGATGGGGTAAGGTAGTTTGGAAAGACTGACTGAATCGAGAATCGAACTAATGGCTGACTACGGTTCCACGTTTTTATACATACTTCATGGGGAAAAACATTGCACAGCACTTTTAAACTGACTCACTTGTAATCTAACGTGGATTTGGGAAAAATTCACCTGATTATTACGCCTGTTTTTCGATTATTTTGGGGGAATAACCACGCGCACGTAAATAAGGCGTTAATCATTCGAAGTTCGATTTTCGAAATAGGTTTGTTTGTTTTAGTCATTGTGTTGCAGCGCATTACCGACTGAACCGAGCGCGTGTTTACCGACGCTTTGCAACAAATTACGAAAATTTCGTCGATAGAATGTCGATTTTTTATATTTGGACTTGTTTTTTATCTGAAAGAAACAGAAAACGTATGTATTAGTATTTTAGCTTTTTTTTAAGTATAATTTCTCATAAGACTACACTATAGCTATGAAGTATTGCCAAGACCATCTCCACAGGCATAAGACAAAAATACAATATACAATATACAAAAATACAAATAATGCATAGGCGGTTTATATACGACTACAACTGTACACAAAAAGAAATATAAAGTGGGAAATACACGATACAACTGTTGTACCAACGGTTTGACAGATTTATTTATTTATTCAATTCATCTACAAGTAATATAACTTAACAGATTGTGGTATATAAAAGAGACAACAATAGTAATAAGAAATAAAGTAAATATGATGATATGAATTTACCTTCTCAATTAACCAATAAAACCAAATAAACGTGTTTTGAACATAGTTCTGGATAAACTTAGATCTACAACAGACCAAACTAAGTTGAAATTTTAAATAGCTCTAGATATAGGCTCATTCAATCCGTAGTTTGTCCTATGTATTGTGTGAAAAAGAAACTCTCTTTTTTGATGTTGTATACGACACACAACCGCCCGTTGCACCGATATTATATATTCGCATGCTCTTAACCCTTTCGACCCGAACATTTTCATTTTTCAAACTGCCTTGGGATATATTGTCCCAATCGAGCCGAAAGGGTTAAGTGTACAACCGCTGTCGCTTGCACAGATTGTATGGAAAGTGTGTGTGTGTGTAAAGTGATTGAATTATGGTCTGATTATATGGAAATCGCATGCTGATTGTATCGTGTTTGTTATATACAGCCGTTGGCGGTGTCGGTTTAACACAAGTTGGTACGACAATTGTATCGTGTATTTTCCATTTAAGACCTCTTCGCAACGCCGATATATATAAAAAATGTTCTCATCAGAGCTACGGAATAACTTTTGCAGTTGCATTGAAGCTGATGTTACACTCCTTGTTAACATAACGAACTAAGATTCAAACCAAATTTAAGGCATTATTAAAATGTAACAAAAATGTCTCACAAAGAACAGCAAACCTACATATTGTACATCATAGAAAAGTTATGGATATCGGAAAACACCCAAAAAGAACAAACTTTATTGGAGTCGTTAGATGTGGGCAGAGCTAGAATTAGGATACACCCTGGGGGATAACTATGCACTTCGCCGTGAATCGTATAATTTGGATTCATTCAGTTCGCCTCGCGGCGATGATGGCAACTATGCACAACGATCACTTGGAATATATGACTTTCCATATTTCCCGTAATATTTTCACAAACTTTTCCGTTCATCTGTCAAGTTGTCGTGGAAATAATATACTTTGTTTCAAAATTTTGCTAAAACACCGGTGAATAATTAGAACACTGTTTTCATAAGTGCTTATTTATATAAAGGTTTGTTTTTCTGCCCTAAATACAAAAAAAGTATCAGAAATCAGTCTTTTCCTCTGTTTTTCATTTATTTACATTTCCAATTGAAAACTTGTGCCATTAAAATATCTATCGCATTTGAAGTCGATCGAATGACGTTCGCAATTAGATAGTTGCGCGAATGTAGTAGGGCGACGTGCGATAGTGTTCGCCAACGAATTGCGTAGTACCAAAATGCGACTTCGCCTAAAAATGCTCTTCGCGACGAAGTGCATATAGTGATGGGCGCATTCGAATGATGTAATCAATTATAATCGATTCTTTCAATATTTCGAGATATCTCGAGACATCGTCTGAAATCATTCAAATGATTTACTATACCTACACACTTCTGTCGAAGCAGCGAGAACCGAGAATGAGCGTAAAGGGTAAAAATCTAGAAAGGGTATATCTCGAGACATCGTCTAAAATCGTTCTAATGATCTCCTATACCTACTTCCTACGAAGCAGCGAGAACCAAGAACGATAGCAAAGAGTAAATACAAATGTCTCATTTCCCGAATGATCATTTGAGATATGAGTGCTATATGCATATGAGAACATCTGCAAGCGGTTGAATACACAAGCAAAATTCTCGATTCCACTAGTATCACGATTCGAGATATGAGATGTCTATCCGGGTAAAATAGTACTCGATTCATTTTAAAGGAAGAGAACAGAAGCATAGCAGAATCGAGTACATATGTATGTATCCAAGAGAAAACCGGTTGTTAGTTCTATTTCCCTTTGCTACTACCCGCATTTAAAATGAATCGAGTACTATTTTACTCAGATACATATCTCATAACTCGAATCGTGATATGAGTGTAGTCGAGAATTTAGTTTGTGTATTCAACCACTTGCAGATGTTCTCATATGCATATAGCACATTTGACATTTACGTTTACTCTTTAATTTCGTTCTTGGTTGTCGCTGCTTCGTAGGAAGTAGATATAAGAGATCATTCGAATGATTTTAGACGACGACATCTCGAGATATTTACCCATTGCGCTCGTTCTTGGTTCTCCTTGCTTCGTAGGAAGTAGGTATAGCAAATCACTTGAATGATTTTAGTCGATGTCTTGAGATAGAACTTATATTTCAAATTATTATTTGATTTTACTTCTCTCTCGAGTACTAATGTTTCGATTCTTTAAAACATTCGATTATCCCCATCATTAAGTGCATAGTTAGCCCCCTGGTCCTACCTACGTACATTCGACCGCATCTCAAAGTAGGTGCAATCATGTTATGATTTTCTCCTACCTTCATTAAGTAAGTCAGTTTTACAACTAGTTGCATATTTTTGAATTAAGCTGGTACATTCATTTTATTATTTAAAAAATAATAAAAGTATTCCGTCACGAAACGGAGTAGAGATCAAAGAGTGTGACAAGTTCAACATAGTCCATTTCCGTACAATTCGCACAAATTTGTACGAATTTTAACCAACTCCGTTCCGTAAGACGACAAATTCTTAAAAGAGAAAACCCTCAACGAAAAATATTACGAATTCTTTGTTCAAAAAATGTCAGCAACCTGCTGTCAGAGCTGATTCGATTTCTTTGACTTTTTTTTATTAAAGCATGCCGGGAGCAAGCGTAAAGTCCGTTTGCGCACTTTCCGAGCCAAAAACTAATGAGTTGTCAAATATGACATGATGAGAGTAAAAACTCTCAGAGAGCGAAAAATCTAAGCAAGAGTGCTTGAATGAAAAGCGAGCCATGTCGAGCCAACTGTCATTAAAAGAAATTAGGTCCGTTCGCGTACTTTCCGAGCCAAAAACTAATAAACTATCAAATATGACATGATGAGAGTAAAAACTCTCAGAGAACGGAAAATCTAAGCAAAAGTACGCGAATGAAAATCGAGCTATTTCAGCCAAGTCGAGCCAACTGTCATTCAAAAAAATTGTAATGCACAAATTAAACTCGTGTGAAAACTAACAAATTTAAATTAAGTTAAAAAGTTAAAATGTTTTGGGAGAACATTCACGCATCACAGCATTTTCTTCAAGATACTTTGCATCTATTTTTTATATCTATTGACTTTTTGAAATGGAATCAAAAACTTTTTGACTCATTTGACAATCATTTGGCAGTTTCTACGCTCGTGCCGGCAGAAATTCTTCGAGCACATTCAGGCACAGAGGGGAAATACTCGTTACTCGTTACTTATCAAATTTTCTCTTTATTTGTCATGTTCGCTCAGTATGCGAATACACTTCGAGCACTTTAGAGCACCTTAAAGCGCTTTAGATTGTGTACGCGAATGGACCTAATATAATGAACAAATAAACTTGTTTTTTTTTTTAAACTAAAAAAATTTTTTTGGGAGAACGTCACAGCATTTTCTTCAAGATATTTTGAACCATTCATTTCTCCACAGGGTAGCTGCAACAGCATGCATACCAAGCATTGACAAGCTCAACTCCATTCATTTTTAGTTTGGTCACGTTGGTATCCGGTTTAAGAGACAAGGAACAGAACCGGGCTCTTGGCACCCAAATTGATGATGGAATTAATATCGGAATTGAGTTCTGTCAAAACTTTATGTCTTGGAGTCGTGGTATCATTATTGAGTAGCTGAATTTAAGAGTGCAGTCATCCGCGAAGGAATGAATTGGATTGCGGCTAGCAGAGAGGTCGTTGACATAAATCAAAAATTAGGTCGAAGATAGGCATGTGCAAAAAGTAAGTATCTGGTATTTAATATTTGTTACTTGAAATGAGTATCGGTACCGAATACTACTGAAAATAAGTATTCGGTACGGATACTCATTTACCCACGGCCAAACACTAACCCAAGTGCCGCATTCGAATCGAATTCGTACACAAACTCATAACTCAACAACGAATTTACTTTAGAAGCAATATAAAATACATATGTAGGTATGGAGACGAAATGGAAAAACACCGGGAATCGGGCGCGTTTCTTGGACGTTAGGACAAAAGATTACAAGATGTTCTACTACGGAACGGAAAAGGCTAGGAACGGAATCGGTATCATCCTTGCGGCAGAGCTACTTGGAAACGTCTTGAGCATTTCGAAGTCCAGCGACCGTTTGATGTCTCTCAAACTAGTAATACAAGGAGAGGTGTGGAATATTGTCAGTGCATATGCTCCCCACGATGGGTACAATCAGAGAGATAAAGATGCATTTTGGCTAGATTTCCACAATCTCCTTAAGGACATCCCAAAGGAAGAATTTCTGTTTGTTGGAGGAGATTTGAATGGACATGTCGGGAAATCAAACGAATACTATGAAGACTGCCATGGAGGACTAGGATATGGCACCAGGAACCTTCCTGGTGAAGACATCCTAAGCATGTGCAAATCACACGGTCTTATCGTGTTAAATACCATGTTCATCAAACAAAGCCGACACCTGATCACTTACAGCAGTGGTGGAGATGAAACTCAGATTGACTACCATTTGGTAGGCAGTTTCATGAAGCCTCGGGTAAAAGATTGCAAAGTGATCCTGGGAGAGGCAATCGCTCGACAACACCGTCTCCTGCTAACAGAAATTTTTATGAAAACACCAAAGAAAAGCAAACAAACAGGGGTCTCTGAGAAAATCAAGTGGTACAATCTGGACAAAGAAAAAGGCGAGGCTTTTGTTTTCGTAATGAAGAATTACCTCTCTCACACCATCAACGGAGCTGAGGATGAAGAGTGCAGAGCACAAAATATGTGGGATTCCCTACAGCGAACTTGCTTAAAGAAGGCCAAATCACTGCTAGGAGCTTCAAAAGGCCACCATCAACACGCCAAAGAAACATGGTGGTGGAGTGATGAAGCTAAGAAAGTGATAAATGAGAAGAAAGCGGCTTTCAAAGCTTGGTCAAAGTGCCCCTCTAATAATAGTGACGAAAAAGCTCGCCTCGAAATGGAATACAGATGCTGCAAGAAAAAAGCGAAGAAGAAGTGCGCCCAGCTTCAAGCAGAGAGTACGGAGGGCCTGTATCGGGAGCTGGAGAAAATATTTTCCCCGGTTGCTGATGCAAACCAGGCTATCCAGGAGCTGCGAAGACACATTATGAACAAGAGTGCCACTATCTTCAAAATAGCCGCCCAAAGAAGGAAGAATGCTCAGGAGATTCGTTCGCCAAAGTTCATTAGCAATGCTCATGGCCAGCTTCTTGTGGATGACGACAAAATTCTGCAGAGGTGGCGGCAGTATTGTGAAGAGCTTTTGAATGAACAGTTTCCCCGGCTATACTTTCCAAGAGCCACCCCTAACTGTGAAGAAATACCCGACATTACAGTCGAAGAAGTTAGTGAGGCGGTCAAATACTCCAAAAAACGAAAAGCAATTGGGCCAGACGAAATACCCTCTGAGTTCTGGAAAAAGATGGGAGATATCGGGTTCAGATGGCTCAGAATTCTCATCTCCAAATTCGTGAGAGGTGATCCAATGCCGAATGAATGGAGGGAAAGTTACCTTCTCCCTGTATACAAAGGGAAGGGTGATACGCGAAACTGTGATAACTACCGTTCGATCAAGCTGATGTCGCACACCATGAAGATCGTTGAGCGGGTATTAGGTGGCCGACTGCGAAAAATAATACGGCTATCTGATGATCAGTGCGGGTTTGTCTCGGGTAAATCAACCACAGATGCAATCCAAAGTATAAGGATCATAATGGAAAAACATCGTGATTCCTTAAGGGATTTGCATATTGTATTGGTTGACTTTGAAAAGGCATTCGACAGACAACCACGAGATCTGATATGGGTGGCGCTAAGACACCGAGGGGTTCCAGAAACCTATGTACAGATGAATATGGACATGTACGAAGGAGCAAAGACAAAAGTAAGATGCCCCGCTGGAGTAACCGAAGAGTTCCCAATCAAAGTCGGGGTACACCAGGGAAGCGTTTTAAGTCCTTTGCTCTTTATTACAGTCCTTGATTATCTGCTTGAAGGTAAAGTGATGGACCCCAAGGTACATCAGTTATTCTTTGCTGACGATGGAGCCATCATAAGTGAGGATCCTACATCCCTGCAACGAGCACTTGATGTGTGGGTGGAGGGAAATGGGTATCGCATTAGTTCAAAAAAGACAGAGTACTTGTGCTGCCCGTTCTCAGATCCACTCAGGCCTATTCCAGACATTTATTTGAATGGAACAGTGCTTCCCAAGTGCGAAAAGTTCAAATATCTGGGATCTATGATCAATAGCAAAGCAACTTGTGATGACGACATCAATCATCGTGTAAGCGTAGGGTGGATGAAGTGGCGAGAAAATTCCGCTATCTTCTGTGACAGAAAAATGCCCCCTAAGTTGAAAGGAAGGCTCTACACCGCAGTTGTACGTCCAGCGCTCACATACGGTTCACAATGTTGGACGATGTACAAAAAGTATGAGAGTAAATTAACGGCAGCTGAGATGAAGATGCTTCGCATGACAGCAGGAGTGACAAAGCTTGATCGAATAAGAAGTTCGAAGATCCGTGGAAGCTTTCACATCAAGGAAACCATCGTACAAAAAATAGAGCGTGACCTGCTCAGTTGGTATTGCCACGTTCAAAGAAGAGATCATTTGAACCCTGTTAAAAAGGCAATATCAATGCACGTTCCAAAGACATCGCGATGTAGGAAAGGCAGGCCTATAAACGCCTGGATCAGACAAATGCGACGACATCGGCATTTCATTGGCCTCAGTAACCGAGTGATCCAAAATCGGCAGGCCTGCCGATATTTTCTGAGGTCAAATAGGCGAACCCCACAGGCGGATCAGTAGAAATGCGGTGAAGTGGGAGGGTTGTGATCCCTTGTTTTCGGATCATGGCCTCGCTGATAAAAGGAAGAAGAAGATAAAATACATATGTATATGCACATGCAAACACACATCAACAACATATTGTTTGGCAGCAGCACGACTCGTCTCCTTCGTTTTTTATGTTCTACTTCGACATGTTCCATTTTTCTTTTCTCTTACACTCTTCTGTCTTTCCTGCCAAACGTTTCAATTTGAGCTAACAGAGCTGGGTCGAGTCCGAAAAATGCATGTATACCTGGGTCGAGTGGTTGAACTGACATGTTGTCTCTGTGTGTGTGAGATCTCTTTCTTGTTTTTTTTTTTTTTTTTGTTCGGGGTGGGAAATCGCTTTGTTTTGATTGAGTTCATGGTTAGCTGCGGGTAAGGTTGTCTGTTCAGTTATTTCATATTTATTAAATTCAAAAAATAGAACTAAACAGAACACTAACACAATCAAAACTAGTGTGTCTGCTATACTCATCTGTCAGATCGACCACATTTGGACTTTTGGACCATTCGACTCGGTGCGTAGAAATACTCAGATCGAAATCTGGACTCGAACCTGACTCGACTACTCGACTCTGCATATAAACGGGGTAAGGGAACACACCCTGGGGAACACCCCAGCAATAGCTAAGAATAGGGTAGAAGTACATGGATACAACTCGTATTAGGTAGTCAAGTATCTCACATATCATGGGTTGACCCTATCCCCTAATTGTGGTAAGTTTGTGTAAGGTTGTCAAATGACAGGTTTACAAATCCATCCATAACTTGTATTGGTCGATTACTTAAACAACGCGCAATTCATTTCGGGAAGTGTTATTGATGCCAGGAGTTGGCAGCTTATACACCGCACCACACTCTGTGCTTTTATTTTTATTTTTCAAACCCAGATGTTCCACGGACATTTCACTTGAAAAAGGAGGAGTGGGATTATTTCAATTCCTAGAGGAACAGCCTCATTCAAAACTCTAATGCATTTTCCAACCGGAAATGACTCATTTCAAAAATATTTTTATGGCAAATTTAATCGATTTCAGTACAGCCGTGAGATTCCAAAGCCCACTTACGTCGATCATAGGCCCTTATTGTGATTGTCGATCAGCGCCGGATCGTGGGCGCCGTGGCGTAAGTGGTTAGTGTGTCGGATCACTACGCATGAGGTTCCAAGTTCGAATCCCAGAAAACACCAACAAGTTTTTTCACGGTCCCACCTCTGGCGAGCGTCTGACAAACATCCGAGAGTATTGTTGTCACGAAAAAGCTTCTCAAATCACCGTTCGGATACGGCACTAAACTGTAGGTCCCTTTCATTCGTATGAAAAATATAACGCACTCAACATGAGTGGTTGCGAGAAGCTAGGCCCTGGCACTTTAAAGAGCTGTTGCGCCAAATATTTATTTATTTATCGTCACAACGATTGTCGATTGCGTCGATTGATTTTAGCTATGGCATTGTGTAGGTTATTGTGAATGAAAATGTGAATATTGTGAATACATCATACTTTGACAGCTATTGTTTTCGTAATTATAATAATAATAATACTAATAATTACTTATTTGAATTGAAATTAATTTTGAGAAACGAGTTCAATTGAGTTGTGGATACAATAAAACTTAATACCACTTTGCGATTTTCTAGGCATGTGTCATACCAAACCAGTGTGGGCAACGAGTATTGTCTTGGCCTGGTACAACCCGCCGTGTCTTTAGCGTTTAAAGAAGTATTTCAAGTGCTAGAAACTTACATTTGTCCTAAACGGAGCAAATCTACAATAATTATTCAGAAAATGAAGCACGTCAGCAAGAATACACATTTTTGGAAAAAATGGATTACCAGGTGTAATAGGTTTACACAAACTCGTGATATCAGGATTTGTTTCCATAAATGAAATCAGAAGCTCCATTTTTTTTTGTAACCTGCTTAGCCCTATATTTGAATTCATAATTATTAGTTTTTTTCATAACATATATACATTAATTTTATTAAAATTAATTACATTTCACACGCACAAAACTATTTCACTTTTCCCCAGCACTAAGCATCGACCAGAAATTCGTGATCGACTACAAGCGGCTGTCAAATCGTCAAATATCAATCACAATACACAATGCCAGATGTCGCTCACCGATCAATTATCGGCACTCACAATAGGGGCCATATTTATCTATGCTCTCAATACTTCTAAGAAATGTTCGAAAAGCATTTACTTACTCCGAACGGATTGAGATTAAATTGAAATCGAAAGGTATGGTACTTCCTACTGAGAGGAATTAGGTGTGACAAACTTGTCACCTTTATCTGCAATTTGACCTAATGACGATACTGAATGCATTTGTAAATGTATTGATTCTGCTCTAATTTGTAAGCAAAAAGAAAATAAAACAAAGGACAGAAGGAAAAATTCCTCTTTTATTCTCTGACGTCACTTCGAGATAATTCGTACTCTTTTTTTCTTTATCTTTCCAACTCGACCCTTCGATACGCGTTTGCATAAGACAATTCGATCCGAAATTACATGGAATTCACATCGTATTCAACCATTCATGTAAACGGGGTAACTTAATCACAACTACCCTACTAATTTGTTAGGCAAAACTGATTCTACGAACCTGCATCTGCCTAAAGTCAGAAACAGAATAAGAATAATTTTGTAACTGAAATTCGATATTCTAAAAGAAAATTATAAAAAAAAAATCAACTCCACAGGACAGGGCAATGTTCCAGTATTTTCGTGTTCCACTGTAATCATCGAACACACAAACAGATGATTTCGAAGTTTTTCGAACATTATCAAAACAACCAAATATATGTATGAAAGATCCAAGCAATATTTGCCAAACTATGCCCCAACTAATGAATAAAAATAAGAAATACTTACCATGATATGCGACCAGTTCTATCTCAAAGGATGTGAAATTCCTTAGCCCAGATATCAGCGACTTCCATTTTGTGTGCCAACGAGGTATTGTTAACACTCGGACTGTTGCTGGGAACAATTGACACTTCATCAATCTGGTGAAGGAGTCTCATAATTGCTCTGAAGGGGTGTTCTGCAAATAAGTGGACATTTGCAATATGTAAACATTCAATATGAGATACAAAGAGAAACCTGATTAAAATTAAAAGAAAATTCAACGAATGCCACGCCATAGGTGCACCTAGAGTGCCACCACAATGTAGCAAATTCAAAAGGCAAAACGTGATTCTTGCTAACATTACTGGGAAATTGTAGAGAAATCAAATGAAATGAACTAGATAAGGATAAGTTTGGAAAAAATCCTTCCAAATACAAGGAAATCAACCTACCATCTCCGGTGGATGTAGATAGTGCTCCTGCAAGCCCTGTGTTACGATATTCATTTGTGAAACCCGCAAGTGTTTTTACTTTAATTGTCACCCTCTTTCGATTAAATATTTACCGAGTGAAACAAATTAAATTTTATTTACCACCAATTGTGGTGCGGATGGACAGCCACCCAGAGAAACCGAAAACGCGTTCAACTTTCCTTCTAATTCGCTGCTTCTGTCAAAAACAGATAAAAAGAATCGAAAAAAGCAACTGACACTGAATGCGAATGTGAGTGCCCCGCCAACACTGCTGGTGGATGGTTTTTGCTTAATTATTTCGGAATTTCTCCAAAAGTGAATGGTATTTTGGATGAAATTCAAGCCAAATCCTTAGAGGCGCAATTCGGTATCGAAAGATGTGCCTGACTGAGCGAAACGTTGCAAATAGTCCACATATGCCATAGTGGCCAAGTGGTTACTCTGCATTCGTGGATTTCCCTCAAATCCTGACTAAATCTGAAGGAAATCCACCCACAGGCATGCTAAAGCCTCACGAATCGTTCGAAATCAGTGAGGGGCAACTGAAATGTGAATTTATCTCAAAATATCCTTCTAGCTATCGAGTGACAGTAGTAGGTCTTGGTGGTGGCAAAATATACGAAAAACTTAATTCTACTAGAAATGAGAAATAAATGAGAATTTCAAATTACCTGCTAATGTTTGGCGGTTGTTTGCGGGCAGAGAGATCTTTCTGGGGATATTTCGTAGTTTGGGGGAAGCTTTTAACTCCCGTAGGAAGAAGATACTGCACACCACACACTCTGCTGGTCGGTCAGTTGCGATGGTGCCCCAAAGAAAAGTGGAAATCGAGAGAGAACGAATTTTCAAAATGTAGTGACATCTACGAGATTGATTGAGGTACATATTCTGGTCGAGGGGTTTGTGTCGTCGAATGGTGGCCGAGGTAGAGATGAATGGTGGAGTTCAGTGATGATCGTTGTTAAAATAGTTTGGGAGATGTGTGCAGGCAGAATGTTAATTATCTCAATTTTAAAAATAATAATAGCAGACATTTTACGTTTCCTCCACAAAATAAACAATGAACTTCTGAAGGGCTGAACAGAGTGGATCCCATCTGAACTTATCCGCTCCGATTCGGAACTCCCTACGCAGAATGGTTCCGATTAGTGGTGTGTCAACTCTAGTTCATAAGCCAGTTCAAATCGAGTTACAGATAAACCGAGTTAAACCAAGTTACATTTACATCAAACCGAGTTTGCAAAACCAATGGAACCAAACGAATAATTAAATGCCAAAACAGCATTAAACCAAGTTGAACACACGATTCGGTTTAAGTTGGTTAGGATAATTAAACACAATGCTCTAACACATGAATGTACCCGTATATAAGTCGAGTTGGAAAGCAGTCTTATGTTTTTATACAAACCGAGTTGCACTGCTCGATTCAATACCTATTTGGAATTCGGTTTTGGTTCGGATTCTCATGAGACGGTGGCACCTGAACTACTTGCTCCTGTTTTCTCTCTTGTTGTTTTTTTTCATATGCAGTGGACTCCCTCTAAGTCGAATTTTCACGGGATACCATGATTTGTTCGAGTTAGAGGGAGTTTCGACTTGGAGGGAGTTTGACTTAGAGGATGCTTTTGTATGGAAAATTGAGGGGAAATTCGAGTTAGAGAGAAATTCGACTTAGGGAGAGTCCACTGTATTTGTGTTATATGGTTTTGTGTATGCACTGTTTTGCTGTATCGAATATCGAACCAAGTTGATTGAGCGTATATGTACATCGCTTAACCAATTTAATTCTGTTTGAATGTATGTACCCGTTTATAAAGTCGAGTTGGAAAACAGTCCATTGTTTTTATATAAATCGAGTTAGCCAACTGAGTTTGCTTAAATTTCAACTCGGGTTAACTCTGTTAAAAAAAAAAGAAAAATATCAAAATAAGAGGTATACCATTGACATACTATATATGGGCTGCTAGTGAAATGTCAGTTCCATACAATCTCTGCCCAAAAAATTACGCTAACATAACTAGCCCTCTTGGTTTAAAGCGGAAAAATGCCAACCGTCTTGAATTTGTCCATTGAATGGTAGAAACAGCTCTTAGTTCTGTGTGGATTTGCTAAATAAAATGGTTGAAATTCAAATTGTAGAGGCATTATTTGCAACAGATGTCACTTTGAAAATGTGCTAGTTCAAATAATTACCGATAAATGGGACTATCAAAATTAAAAAAAAAAAATCGTTATATATGCATTTTATTGCTCCATAAATTGTCGGATCACTGCGCGTGAGGTTCCAAGTTCGAATTCCAGAAAACACTAAAAACTAGAGTTGGGCTAAGTCGTGAATTTATGTTCACAGCTATAACTGTGAACGTGATTTCTTATTCACTGTGAATATAACCTGTGAATCCGAATGTATGAGAGTAATTTTTTTTACGAATAAAAATTATTCACTTACTATGATAATAAAGTACAATTTACATATTTTTCTGTTATCTATCAATGAATTATTATATTATTGACTTCTTGTATGTGTAAAATGTACTATTAGGTAATTCGTTAATACACATGCGTTGATGTATGCACAATGCACATACTATCCATATAAGTGATAATACCGTTAAAAATATTTCGACCCAATGATTCAAAAAATAAACTTACCCCAGAAACTAATGTCACCAAAGGATGCTTGATTTGCATATACATACCCGTCACAAATTGCATTTTGCGGAAGTCTCATCTAATTCCGTAAAAAAATCAAAATAAAACTAATCTTTTTTCGCTTTATCATTGGCGGCATCTTAAATTTCCATTTTTTTTATATACGCGCACTTGTACACACCAAACACAAATCTGTAAATTTTTGCTTTGAATATAACTACATACAAGAGAAATACATATTTCTATTATCTATGGTATAACCCTGCGAATAATATATGGTACATTTCATATACCTGTTGTTTTTGCACCCAAGGCATTTTTTTCACCACGTTTTGCTTTGTTCTATCCTTCGGTGCCTGCCACTTCGGTATACATAAATGCGATGTAAAAAAGAATTCCTCCCTTATGCGCATTATGTATACACATTTTCGTTAATCGTTGATCGTATTTCGTAGACAGCTCTGAACGGTCATGTTCGTTATCCGCTCGTCGCTCTTCATTGAGCAATAGCCGCACTGAACAGTTAGATGTGTACGTGTTCGTTATCCGCTTGTCGCTCTTCATTGAGCAATAGCCGCATTGAACGGTTAGATGTGTACATTTTCTTTCTTCATTCGTCGCTCAATGTATCTTTTGTTGCTGTGTTGGAACGAATGTGTTTTGTGTAAAAGTGTATCGAATATTAATTTTCAGTTTGGGTTAATATGTAATGATTGTATTTTCAACAGGAGTACTTTATTAAATAAATTTTTGTAGTATAAATATGTTGCGTATAAATGTCTTGTGTATTAATGGCTTGCGTATAAATGTTTACCAATGCGTCCACACTCGGTAAATTTTTAAATCGAAAAAGAACGAAACTAATTTGAAAAAGGTACATTGAGCAATAAAGAATATGAATGTAAAAAGAAACTATGGAAAATCGAACGTTATATTCGGAGTAATTCAAAGAGAGTGTAGCAGGGACGCAATTTAATAGAGAAATGGAGAGATCAAAATTAAGGTTTTGCAAATAATGTGCTATGCGTTTACTTGGCACTTGTGTTACATAGTACTAAACAGTAGCGGACACAAAAATGTGATGTGAAAAATAATTCCATATTCACGTTTCAAACATTCACAGTTTATTTCTAATTCACTCACAGGCTGCGTATGTGAATTTTCATTCGCTGTGAATAATTCACAGATAGTGACTTTTTGCTAATCTCTACTAAAATCATTTTTTCACCGTCCCACCTCTCGCGAACGTCTGACAAACATCAACTAATTGATGTATTGTTGTCTCGAGAAAATTTCTGAAAACAAATTACCCTTCGGATATGGCACTAAACTGTAGGCCCCTTCCATTCGTGTGAAAAAATATAACGCACACAACATGAGTGGTTGCGAGAAGCTAGGCTCTAGCACTTAAAGAGCTGTTGCGCCAAGTATTTATTTGTTATTATTTTTTTTTTAAATTGCACAATATTCGTATATTTATTGTGAATCGCTCTTTTTATATAATATTTCAATGAAAGTACTGTCTTTGCACACTCAACTGCATCCAACGAAATCTCAAATAAGTGTGAGTTTCCACTTTTGCTTGCTCTGAACCAAGAGCGCTAGCACTAATGTTGGAACAAACGCGAAGTTGGTTACTAGCAGTCGTCCATATATATTATGTCAATGAGATATACAGTACAGCGTGGCTGGTCCGGACAAATGGAATGTTGGCTCTGTTTAATTAGTGGAATGTTCGGACCATAGGAGCCAAAATAAATGAAAATAATTTATTGTCTCATCTAATAAAACTCGATGTACCTACGTTTGTATGTACGCTATGGACTCCGAAAGCACCACACAGATTAAGTCTAAATCAGGCAATCTTCGATATTGCCCCGAGAGTATTAATATGAAGTTTGGTCAAAATCGGTTCAGCAGTTTGCCCACAACTGTATTTCAGTGAGACAAACAAAACATTAAAATTAATTTTTCAACCAACATTTTTTTAAGTTTTTTGTTTTTGATTCTAATAAAATATTATCAAATAGAGGAAAGATTATTATTTTATTGTATAATTCTCACTTTCACGTAAAAATAATGCCACAAGGAACGAAAAATAATTTTAGCCGAGTTTTCGATGCAAGTACTTCACTGTGCATCGGTTTCGAATCAGTAAAATAGCGTTTATGCAAAACGAAATACTTATTTTCTCACACATTTGTAATCATCTACCATCTGTTCGGACTGACAAAATATTAATTTGTAGGTACATTACAATATAGGGTGACCAGATAAGAACGATAGGAAAACAAATTTAAATAAAACAACAACGGTGTGAGATATAAAATTGATTCTGGCTTTATTTTGAAGCTACATTCATGCCATTATGTGTGAAATAGCACATTTAAATGTCCGCCTCGGCTTCGCTGGTAGTGCTTCAAGCCGTCGGTCCAATTTTGTAAGACTCGGTCCAATACGCACGGCGTTATCCTGGCAATGGCGTCTCGAATGTTGGCCTCGAGCTCGTCCAAAGTGGTTGGCTTGTTAGCGTAGACTAAGGACTTGACGTAGCCCCATGATCGCATGATCGCGGAAGCCAATTGATGAACACTCGCCGTAAGATGGCCCAGTCGCCAAATTTCTCCTTCACAAATTTGAGCGTTTTTCTTTATTTGTATGGCATGGAGCACCATCTTGTTGGACCCACAACTCGAATGTATCGATGAAGTTCCAAATCCAACCGCAAAATAAGCCGGGTTGACTCTCTGGCGATGCCCAAATCAGCTGATAGGCGCTGAATCGACATTTCTGGGTCTTTTTCGATACTGACCGCTACGGCACCTATGCTTTCTTCATTTCGCACCAATTTCTATCTGGTTGGTGGCTTAAGGTTCAAAAAAGTGTACCCACATTCAAACTTTTCCACCGTGCGACGAATTGTCTGCACACTGAAGCCATGATGACGGCCGACCTCACGACGACGTTGCGTATTTGCAACTGAACCGGAATTTCGATAATATTTTTAACTAATTTCCGCACGTTCGGCAAGCGTGAAATGATGCTTAATGAAATTGCAAACCTTACCGAATATTTTGATAGCTGGACGTCACTGGTATCTTTGACAACTGCTGAAACATAACAATTGAAAAAAATAGCATTGCTATCTGATCACCCTTTAGTGTATTGCACACCCTTTTTTATACCTAATTCCACAGGAGTATATTAACTTTGTAACATGGAGGAATAATATATAAATGATCAATGGCAATAGTGGAGTCAATTGACATAATACATTATATAAGAACACACCGGAAGATCAATTTTTGCATTGTGCTTCCAGATCCGGTGTTCAATATTTTTTATAATATTCCTTGTCCACTGTCAATTACTTGCAACTTATATTCCTTACTAATGACCGCTATAGCCACTGTAGCGTAGTTCTTCTCCTTCCTACCCTCCCACTTCACCGCATTTATTCTGATCTGCCTGTGGGGTTCGCCTACTGTAGCGTGCTAATTTTTGAATAGTAATTTACATGACTTATGAATTCAAGGGATTGACTTTGAACTTCCTTAGCTTGGTGTTTTCTTACCTGATAGGTCCGGATCAATATTGGGGTTACTTTCCACGGTTCTGTTCTCTTCGACTTCTATCAAACGATTTTTGTAAAATCTTGTTTAGAGCATTCGTCACAGATCTTGTCGAGGTGGCTCTATCTTAAACGACAAATCCGCTGGTCATTCGACTATGTGGCGCTCATTGAGTAAGTTGCAAATGGTTACTTCCAAATCACCTATACCAAAGGAGTACAAAGTACGTGGTCTGCAGCCGTATCAAAAAATAAATAAAAAATAAGTACCATAAAATGGATTCTATTTGTAGATGAAGTTCAATTCTGTAAAAATGTTAGATTTTATTTACTGATATAAAATATTTTCAAAAATAGCTCAGAATAATGATTTCTGTATGCATTTTAAGGATCTTCCGATGACCCATTCAAGACTTCCTGTTCTTCTTCTGTAGGCCAAACCTTTGGTCGAATCATCATTTTAGAGCTTTTTAATGAGTAATCTCCATGCCATTGATCCCAAACGATTCCCACATAATTATGTCCAAGTGGTGTGTCACGAAAGACTCCATTTAAGTTTGCTTCAGCACAACTAAAAGATATTTTTTTTATAGAATGCACTCATAAAATCGAAATACAGTACTCACTTATCAAACCACCATCCACTGGCATAGCCTGTGGCACATGCGCAACACGCATCAACACTTTTATCATTCCTTCGATCATAGGTACTAAAATCGTGTTCATTATGATAAGTCATCGCATCAGGGATTGCACCACGATAACCACCAATTATCAGATTATAATTGTATCTCTCTGTGTCAATACGAAAAGTAGTGTATTCCACCCACGCCTTTACTTCTTCAAAATCTTCCAATTCGATGCGCAATTCATAGTTGTCAATGTACGCCAATTGATGGATAAATTCATTACCGAACCAAAAATCTTTATCCAAACTTCCAAATCCATCCCGATACTCATCCCATGAACGATTGAAATTTTCCTGAACTACATATGGTCCACGATTTTGAATGACTGTCCAAGCTGGGCCATCTGTTGAGAAAACACAGTATCGTTCATTCATATCCCGGCCGGCTTCATTTAGTTCTGGTGTGGAGAATTTGTAAATACCGTCCACGCGTGTAGTTAGCTCATGGCACCCGATTTTTGATGGTTGTACAAAATCTGGAATTTTCAAAGATGTACTAGCACTACTAGTACTACGAGTACTCGTTAGTTTCAGTATACTTACTGACTTCCTCTGGTGGATCTAGCGCTTCACTGCTGCCATTATCGATTTCCTCAACATCATCTGTGGTGGTGTTTTTTGCTCCATTACCGTTTTCTTCACTTTCAACCGGCCGATTTTCATCATCCGTACCATTCCTCGGCTGCAACTCTTTTCGGGTACCTCCTTCCGATGACGTCTCTATGACACACCCTTTTTCAACCAATCTATCAACCTTCGCTTGCACGTCGCGCACCAGTTTTTCGATTTTCTTCAACAGCAAATCCGAACTTCCAGTGAATGTCGTAACCTCACTTGACATCGATTGGCACAAATGTGACAGTTTAGCGCGATTATCATCCTCAGCATCAAACAGACGAATTGTTCGATCATCGATTTTTTCCAAATACTCCAAAATCTCATCCATTTTCCTTACATTCCTCTGTTCGTTACCCACCAACTGTTTCAATTCTCTTTGTGGAATACTTCCGATCAATTTGTTCATCTTCCCCTCGATAACTTTCAAAGACAAATCAATGTTGTCATTCGATCGTGAACCGTTGCAACTACTGATCGGATGCATTAGTTTCGCCATTTTATTTCCGCCACTATTTCCACCGCCAACATTTGGCCTAAGGGCGCGACAATTCTCTGTCTCAATATTTTGCACATGACGCAAAATATTACTCAATCGCGTTCCGATTTCGTTGCGAATTTTTCGATCACCATTGAGAAGTTTCTTTATCTCTCCAAAACTGTCATCACGAATACGAAGCATGGCATTTTCAACGCCACCACTATTGCAACTGTCACTCAAGTAAACCACTTTGCTAAGGATATGATTCAGGGTGAACTCTTGACTCATTAGTTTTTGACTAATTATTTGATTCTCGTCCTGAGTGCGTCTGATCAGATCGATTTTGTGTTCAAGAACTTTCATTTGATCATTCCATGCGTCGATGTGATGACGAAATATCGCCCAGGTGTGTGCCTTTTCTTGAAGTTGTTTAATGGATGTATCAACTGTGGAAAGTGTTGTTATCATTGTGTCAATTTTGTGATCCAAACTGTTGAGATAGTGAGTGGAAAAGGGTATTTCAGGTTTTGCAATAGTATCCGGGTTAGAGACGTCATCTGGGGTGTCTGGAACACTCAAAGGGCAGATTGGCCCAAAAAGAGCGAATAAAAGAAATAAAGAAAGTAACTGTCATTAGAATTAAAACTGATTAAAAGTGAATTGTGTTAAAAGTTCTCACCATTGAGGTTTCTTATGTTTTATTTCAATGACTTTATTGGTTCACTGGCGAAATTCAACTGAATTCAGTAGAATAGTGTTCCAACGAAGTTTTCTAAAAAAGGGGAGACACATGAGCTTCCATATGGTCATATTTTTTCCCCAAAACTTAATTTATGACTTTGTGGACTGGTTTGCTTCACTTGATTGCTGAAATTTTAAACATCTTTGAAAAGGGAATGAGAAGTATTTGGCTTGGGGCAGAATCACTTTCGTTCGCCTTAGAAATTTAGTGGTAGTGGTATGATATGCATATTTCTTGAAAGAACAAGAAAGAATCATTACTGGCAGTGGGTCATGTTGCCTTTGAAGGCGTTTTTATCAAGCAGAGATTGTTCTGAAATCTTGAAATACTTGGCAAGTGACACACATTCACTTCACTTGTTTAGGTGAATGGACATGCAAGGATTGGGGAATTGTCGGTTTTTTTAGTTCTCTAAAGATCACCTAATTCGACAGGGAAAATACTAAGATACATAAGTGAACTCACCACGCATTCATATCAATTTTAAGGACTGAGGATAATAGTTCGGATTTGATCCGGTATAGGAATTCCGACAGTCTATATATTCCATGTTTTAAAAAAAAAAAAAACACGGAGTACATGGGCTGCCATACAAATGAGTTCTCAAAATTCCCTTGGCTGAATGGATCGAATGCATTTTGCTCGGCGCTCTAGTCCGTATTAGGTAGCCAAGACGACATCGCTGATGGCAAATTATTGTTTTTTCGAAAAAGTAGAATGATATTTTTTTTGGAATTCTACGTATACTATGTTACTAGACAGACATGATTGCGAATTATCAGATATCATGCAGAAATAAATATGCTAAATATCATTTTATTTTAAAATTTTGTATTGTAAGTTTGAGAAGTTCCACACACTTACATTCAATCAGACGCAATTTTACCAAATGTGTTAGCATTCATGTTGCAGCGACTGTTTTCAATTAAAAGCAGATCTCGGAATGATTGCTAATTAATACGCGATTAACTGCGCGTGTACTGCCCTTATAATAATTGAGGAGGAGAGCTACACTGCGATTTATTCGCTTCCTTTGGTAAGTTCCAGGAAATTTTGCAAGGCTCACGATCTCCCAAGAATCTGCAAGAGAAAATATCTTTTGAAAGAATTCCCTAATTGTTGAAGGTTAAAGTTCATCGTGGCACAGAGACGAAGATCCTATTTTTAGACAACATTTATGAATGATTTATGGCCTCATTAATGCATAGCATATGACCAATGAATTAACCCGCATGGTTATACTGAGAATCTTCCTAAATGCTTTGTGATCCAACAACTGCAGTAGTTTACTAATTTATGACTGTGGAAAGGCGGGCATATGAAACACAGCAAGGGCAGATTGGTGCGCTTTATTCTGCATTCTTTGCAATGCTTGACGGATATCTTCTTCCAATTTATTGACCCATGAAACAGAAAGAAAAACATATGTTGATTCAGTTTCATAAAATACATATCTGTTGTGACATAAAACTGTTTATAAGGGCAATATACTCTTATCACTCAGGGCTGCTCTATGGCGAAGAGCGGATGAATTTCGATCTAAATCTTAATAATCTTTAGTTCGTTGCTACCTGTAATCTACATGCAGTATGCACCTATGATGTACATGTCATATGTACGTCTTATACATCTATGACACGAAAAAAGGCACTCATACCGATAAGTATGATTTCTTTTTCTAGTTATCATTATAATTATATAAGCTTACTTTCACGATATCATATTTTACGAAATAGTGTTTTAATTTTTTACACAAATGATTTTAAACTTTATTAGTAATTCCTTATCAATAAGGATCTTTTTTTGGCTTAAAGAGTAGAGATATTTACATAATACTCATGTGTTTTACCAGCAATTCTATCTACCTGGAATCATAGGATTTCAGCCACCTCCTCAACACAGCACTTATATCTCCGTCGTTTCAATATGCAGCCCCTTCGATTGATGATGAATTCTTAGATACCCCTATCACAGTAGATGAAGTTCAAAATGCAATTAAGAAGGCTAAACTTAATAAAGCTCCAGGGGAGGACCGTGTGCCTTTCGAACTCTACAAGAATTGCACCTCGGAATTTCTAACAGAGCTTACATCTGAATTTAATCGAATCTCCAATTCTGCAGACGTCCCAGGAAGCTTCCGCAAAGCTATAATGTACCTTTGCACAAGAAGGGAAGCCATGAGGACCCAGCTATTTACAGGGGAAAATCATTCCTGAACGCATCGACCAAGTTGTTTGCGGCTGTGCTTTCCGAAAGGCTTTCCGCCTGGGTTGAAAACAAGAAAATTCTGCACGAATTTCAAGCAGGTTTTAGAAGAATGTATTCAACAACGGATCAAATATTTACACTTGTAAGCATAGCAGAGATCTATAAACAGAAGCGCAAGAATCTGTATGCATTTTTTGTAGATTTCCGAGCAGCTTTTGACACTATACTACGCGAATCACTTTTCTATAAGTTCTACAAAATCGGATTTTCAACAAAAGTCATAAACGTTTTAAGGGCTATGTATGAAAAAAACACGGCGTGCATCTGGGATGGGGTCTACTTATCTGAGGAATTCCAAACGACAATGGATGTAAAACAAGGGTGCATCCTTAGCACATTGCTGTTTATTTTATATATAAACGACATAGTAGATGACATTAAAGGAGGAATAGAGATAAACAGAACGAAAATTCCGGCACTGTTGTTTGCAGATGACATGGCTCTCCTCGTGGATACTATTGAAGGAATGCAGCTGATGATACGTAGATTGGAAAACTCCTGCAAAACTTGGAATTTATCACTTAACCTAGCAAAGTCGAAAATGATGATTTTAAGAAAAGGTGGGGGCAGGTACTGCCGAGGTGAAAAGTGGACGTATCAGGGCGAGCAAATTGAAGTCGTGAGGGAATATAAGTACTTAGGAGTTTTGATAGCATCAAACCTTCACATGAAGAGCAGTTGGTTCAATGTGGGGAAGTTGCATTAGCAACAAAAGCATATCACACAGCGAGAATCTGAAAATATTCCGTGCAACTGCATTTGCTATTATTCTTTACGGAGCACAAGTATGGGGGTACCGTCCATTCGAAGAGGTGGAAACGTTTCTTCGCTATTTTATAAGGAGAGCACTTAAGCTGCCAAGTAGTTCACCCATCTACATGCTCCACTTAGAGACTGGTATAGCTCCCATGTTCTTGGATTCTCTCAAGCTCCACTAATATTATGTGTTACGAGTTATGACGATGAACGAGAACAGACTACCAAAGATAGTTCTATCCCATATGCTATCAACCAGAGAAATCTGTGTAGAAGAGTTGGAAAAATTAGCATCCGATTGTGATTTCAATTTAACAGTTAACCCCAATGAGCAGTTAGCAACCTTGAAGGAAAAGTTTAAGACCCTGCTGGAGAAATCAGGTCATAGATTGTATGATAGATTCTTAAGAGAAGCCCAAGCGTCGCAGCACAGACTATATTATAGCAGCCACAAGCTCCATTTGCGAGATAGAACATATTTTCTAGCTGGTAAATCCACCGACATGATGAGCACCATCTTTAAAATAAGAGGGGAACTTCAACCACTTAATTATATCCCACACCGCCCAGAACTTCCTATACTGTGTGATATATGCAACCGGAAAGAGCGAGAATATGTATGCTACTTCCTAGCAGTATGTCCCATTCTTCAAGAATTCCGCGTATATATCTTTGGAATACGTACACTTGAGTTGGAGGAGGCGATAAGCATACTCAACGGCGACAAAGGCTGGGATTCACTCTATATTTACACGACGAATGCCCTACGCTACAGGAATTGCTTAATTGAGGAACTTTTTTTAAAATAAACTTTCGATTCACGAACAATAGGTATAAATATTAAAATTTTTTTTTTATAAAATTCTAAATGTCAATCTGGTAGACGGCCTTCAGCCAAACCATAAAAGACTAAGAAATTATATCTTCAATGAATTTGTATTTTTTTAACTAACTAACTCATAGGAAGTGAGCGAAGAACAAATGATTACACAGAATCGTGAAAAAATCTTTGCAGCGTATGTTTTTTGAAAAACAAGATATCCATTCATAAAAGCGAAATGGTAAGAAACCTTTTTGTCTGTAAATGTCAGCGTCGTATTTACATTTTTCTTTCATACGCACGTGTAACAGCAAAAAGATCGTACATGCAGCAAAACAAAAATACCACAATACCTCGATCAATTAAAATTCGTTCCAACTATTTAACTTTTATATTTTAAGACTAAAGGGTTTTTGAAAATTACATCTGCAAAGTCTGGAGTCCAATATTCTGTATTGTAGTATTCTTTCTGGGGTTCGTTTTAAATAAAACCGTCTTTTGTGTATTTTAATCGTTTATTTATTATCAAACATTAACTTTACTTCAACTCAGTATTCAATCACTTTATTTTAATTGTCGCTACAGATTTACTTTCAATACGTCGCTTGTTTTCACCACTGGTCGAATCTCCCTCTTGTAATTGCTGTATGCACTTATAAACAACTGTCTCGACGTTGGTTGTGGTATGGGTATTTATAGGAAATTGCAAGGGGTTCTAGAACATGCTAGATGTTTCTCCGGGTGAATTGAGGATCATGGAATATTGGGATATTGTGTGGAACAATTGTGGAACGTAAGCACACCAGGTTGGAACGTAAGCACATCAGGTTGGAATATTTACTACTAGTAGGCAATAGATGTCGTTGCACAGTTTGAGATACAGTGTTTTAGTTTTTGGTACACAAACCATCCTGTAGTCAATGCTACAATATCCATTCATAAAAGCGAAATGGTAAGAAACCTTTTTGTCTGTAAATGTCAGCGTCGTATTTACATTTTTCTTTCATACGCACGTGTAACAGCAAAAAGATCGTACATGCAGCAAAACAAAAATACCACAATACCTCGATCAATTAAAATTCGTTCCAACTATTTAACTTTTATATTTTAAGACTAAAGGGTTTTTGAAAATTACATCTGCAAAGTCTGGAGTCCAATATTCTGAATAATGTTAGTAAAAAAAACATTTAAGTAGCGTTGATTGTTACGGATTTTAATGGCGGTAATACTGACAGGCGATCAAACGGACGACTGAACAAGAGTAATAGGATTGCCGTAATATATTTTTGTACGCATATTTATACCTAGAACATCCTGAAAATACATTGGCCTTTTGCCTGCAGTACACATCGTTCGGTACCATTATTATTAAATAAATAAATAAATATTTGCCGCAACAGCTCTTTAAGTGCCTGGGCCTGGCTTCTCGCAACCACTCATGTTTTGTGCGTTATATTTTTCACACGAATGGAAGGGACCTACAGTGTGCCGTATCCGAAGGGCAATTTGTTTTGAGAAGCTTTTTCGAGACAACAATACTCTCGGATGTTTGTCAGACGTTCGCGAGAGGTGGGACCGTCGAAAAAAAATTGTTGGTGTTTTCTGGGATTCGAACTTGAAACCTCACGCGCAGTAGCCCGACACACTAACACACGACACGATTATCATTATTATTATTTTTTTTTTTAAGGAAACCAAATTTCCAGAGTACTCAGACTCTCCGGTCCATTGCACTACCAGGCAGGGACCTTTCTTTGGTGCAGCGGTTGGAAAAACTTCGATATAATTCGTTTCCCTTTATACTCGGGTGGCTATTGATTGCCGTTCTTTTAGTTGCTTAATTTAAAATATTTGCAGTTCAAATAAAGTTGTGGTACCATTGTGTCTGAAGAGAATGGTTTGTGATGTTCGCGTATTGAGAGGGGCCGAACTGTCAACTGATCATCACTTGGTGCTGTGCAAATTGTATCTTAGCGAGAGAATGCCTCCCCTACCAAAGCGTAAACCAAGGATGGTTACACGCATACGATGAGAGAGGTTACAGGACGATGAGATACGGGAGACATTTGCGCGGCAAATATCTGAAAGGTTTGAACGAATTCCAACTGTTCCATCAAATGTAGAGGAAGAATGGCAACTGTTTGCAACAGCGGTTATTGCCTCTGCGGGAGATGTTTGTGGAGTGAAGCGGCTTGGTGTGGCGGCTGGTGGTGAGAAAAGGACTGCTTGGTTTAAAATGCCCGGAGTTCAAGAAGCCATCAGAGAGAAGAAGAGAGCCTTTAAGGTGTGGATTCACTTGGGGAACTCCGATTCTCGAAATCGGTACACTGAGGCGCGAAGAACCTGCCTTTGGCGAAAAATTGGAACGTGACCACAGATCTGCAAATAAGATGTTCTGGCAGACCGTCCGCCGACTCAGAGGAAAAAAGTTGAATATCGTTGAAGGAGTCAAATCCAAAGACGGTAGACTTCTTTCCAATGAGGAGGACATCTTACGCAGATGGAGCGAGCACTTTTCAGAATTGCTCAATCCCGAACAGGGCACCGAAGATGACAGACCTATGGTCGAGAGTAGGGCGGAAAGTAGTCCTAAGGTAGAGGAAGTAACTTTCGCGATCAAAGCGCTAAAAGTTGGCAAATATGCTGGTGTGGATGAAATTCGGCCAGAAATGCTCAAGGCTTTATGTAAAGAGAGAGTGCAATGGCTCTCGCGTTTCATTAAAAAGTGGCCTGGGAATGCAGTGAAACACCTGGTGATTGGCAAATGGGGGTGATAGTTTTAAAAAAGGGGACAAAAGAGATTGCGCTAACTATAGGGGTATATCTCTTTTAAGTCTCCCTGGAAAAGTCTTCGCTAAGGTGCTAGAAACGCGTTCGAGAGCTGTGGTTGAGGACAGTTTGGGGGATAAGCAGTGCGGTTTTCGTCCCGGTAGAAGCACAACCGACCAGTTATTCACTATCAGAATGGTTCTTGAGAAGACCTGGGAGTATGCTAAACCTGTCTACACTTGTTTTGTGGATTTGGAAAAAGCATATGATAGAGTTCCTCGAGGCAAACTCTGGAATGTTCTGCAGGAGTATGGGATTGCTGGTTCCCTGTTAAGGGCGATTCAGTCTTTATATACAAACTGTAAAAGCTGTGTTCGGATAAACGGTGTTAAATCAATACCTTTCACTGTGGGCGTTGGACTCCGCCAGGGTTGCGTTTTGTCACCTCTCCTCTTCATTGTATATATGGATTGGATGTTGCAGCGTAGCCGTGGCGGGGAATGTTTCGAAGTGGGAGACCTAAGGATTAGTCATCTGCTCTTTGCGGATGATTTGGTCATCCTTGGATCCTCTCAAACCGAACTTCAGCGGGCACTCGAAAGGTTTGTAGCCGTTTGTGATGATGCTGGAATGAAGATCAACGTGAACAAGTCAGAAGTAATGGTCGTTTCCAAAAATCCCATTCAGTGCACTCTGCATGTTAGTGGAGTTTCACTGAAGCAGGTGGATAAGTTTAAGTACCTCGGGGTCCTATTCACGAGTGATGGGAAGAGCAATGCCGAGTTATCCTGTAGAATTGGTCAGGCTGGATCAATTTTGAGAGAGCTTGGCCAATCTGTTGTAAGGAAGGCTGAACTTAGTGTTCAAGCTAAGCTATCGGTTTTTAACTAGGTGTATGTTCCAACTCTCACCTATGGTCATGAAATTTGGGTAGTGACCGAAAGAATAAGATCGCGGGTACAAGCTGCCGAAATGAGGTTCCTTCGCAGTGTTGCTGGAATAACTCGTAGGGATCGAAAGCACAACACCAGAGTACGGGAGGCGCTCAATGTTGAGCAGCTACTTCTCCGAACGGAACGATTTATGCTTCGATGGTTTAGTCACGTAGTGCGTATGTCCCTAGACCGGCTTCCAAGACGTGCTATGGTGGCCGTGGCATCAGGTAGGCGACCCCGCGGTAGACCTAGAAATAGATGGTTGGACCAAGTCCGGCATCTCTCCTGGAGCCGTCTAGGGATTCCTCCTGATGAGTTGGAGTCGATGGCGGAGGATCGAGAAGGATGGAGGGTCCACCTGAGCATCCTACCCCCGCAACCCTCATGAAGGATTAGCGGGCTATTGAAAATGTATGTATGTATGTATGTCAAATAAAGTATGACAAGATATTTGATTTTGAATGTCAGGTACACAAATGTGTACATTGGCTGTTCATGCAAGAAACGACGTGTTCAGATATACCATATGTACTTCGGCTGATCTTGCTGTTACAAATTCTGAGCTTTCTACGTGAATTACAATTTATATCTTTACGTCAATGAAATAACTACCACAAGAAGCGGTCGGCTTTTTATTTTTTTGCCACAGGTTAAACCTTTGCTACAAGCTATATTTATTTCAATAAAAGTAAAAAAAAAATTGGGTATTTCAAATTTGTTAACTACGAGTATGTAATCGACCGCAGTGCACAACCGAGTCCTGTCCAATCGATTTGTTGTACTTGTCCTGCCATTTGTGGATATGCTGAACCGTTGTATAGAAGTAGTTTTGTTTTCCAGCCTATAACTTCGTTTGAAATCTTGAAAGTTATTGGTATTTTACCTAATTCGACTTCGTGCGAAGCTGATGGTATTTCAAATTGTGTACTTAAAAAAATTGCATGTTTCACAGTGGATGACTTGGAAACGTTTATATCGTTGCGTGTTTGAGGGGGTCTTAAGGTGTTAAATGTGCAGATGTGATTCCTTTACTCAAAAAAGGTTCCGCTGCTCAAATTGGTTACTACAGGCCCATCTTACTTACTTAACAAAATTTTTGAAAAACTAATGAAAAAAAGAATAATGATTTTTTTTAGATAAAACAAGCTTTTCAATCCAATTCAATTTGGTTTTCTGGGCCTATTTTTCAATAGACAGATAAATAATTAGATAGAGGTTAACTGTCAGATAATACATAAATGCATTTTTTATTAGTCGTACAGCAGCTATTCAAGGAAAATAACACTGCTTATCTACAGGTAAATAGTGAAATAAATTGCCCCCGTCGCCGATGCGCATCTTCACACTTTAAAATTTTATTTGTACTGCATACATAAAACGCTATTCAAATATCCAGTAAGCCGACTACCTCACATGCTAACGAAACAAATAATTCGAAAGAAAATTTACTGGTTTGAGGCTCGGAGAAACTTGGGAGGATAACGGTGTTAGGTGGTTAGATGCGCCGATAAGCGAGTATATTTAGAAAGAAAATATTAACAAAACTCTCGAGATACTCCGAAATAAGCAAATTGAGCAAAATTTGCAGAAGGCACAAGTTAGCTCCCATGGAATCTATAGAAAACTTAATCATCACAAAGGTTTTACTTACTATAATGATGCAGAACCAAAAAAAAATCGATAACATGGACTTTCAAAGTACGCGCACGGTGACTCGGATTAAATCCAATTCATTTTCGTGAGGGTGTCGCATAAATTGTACTTTATGCAACCTGAGGGAAGAAGAAGATATCATACATTTTGTAGGGTAATGCCCCATATTAAAATCTATTCGACAAAGGAACTTTGGAAGGCAGTTCATACAGGAGAAACAAATCATCAACTTGCTAAATGGAGAACCTCACAACAATTGGAGTGCTCTGATAAATTATATTGTAGAAGCATTCTGATATAGGAAAAGTTTGGTTGACGAATTTAACCCATAGAAAAAAAAAGGTTACCAATCTCCAGCAGACGACATATTATTATTGTCATGTTGTAACCAATTCCTGTAAATTGTTTTATGAAAAAATAAACAGAAATAGTACTACTACTAGTGGAATAAATTTAATCATTAGTTAGCAGTCAGACTGTTTATCTGATAATTGAAAAATCGGCTCTAAAAGACAAATCGTGGGAAGATGCAGTTTTACAGTTTTGTTCCCAAATAATATCATGCCTAGATGGTACAAAATTTACGGCTGGCTTGTTTATTGACATTACCAAAGCATTCGACATGGTCATCCACAATTTCTTGTTGAGAAAACTGGAAAAAGCTGGATTTCGTGGTTTCAGGCTCCACTGGTTTAGGTCATATCTTGAAAATAGGTCGCAAATATTGAAGATAGATGATATAAGGTGCGAAATAAGGTTATTTAAGCTGGATGTCCTTCAAAGCTCTGTGCTAGGCCCACTTTTGTTGTTGGTATTTATCAATTCACTCTTTGCTTTTATTTTCAAGGGTTCACCAACTATTTTTGCTGATGACGTTGGTTTCACGTATGGCTTAAACAGTCCCTTTGACTTAGTTTCTGACGTTAATTGGGATCTAAGCTTATTGAGACACTAGTTCGCTGAACATAATTTAGTAATAAGCTCAAAAACTAAGATAATGCTCTTCAGCTTATCTTCCTCATACAATTTGGAAGCACGCACCTGAGTGTCTTAGATTTAAACTGTCTAATTGTTTATTGTTCGTCTGATTTTTTCTCTCCCTCTTTTTGTTATACGTAATCGAACCTGTAGTGAAGCCTTCTAGTAGAGAGAGTAGACGAATTTAAATATTTCTTACCCTTGATTCTAGGATGAATTTTACGAATCACGCTGATACTTTGAAAAGGGTTTCTGACGCACCTTTCGACATTTTTATTATTTTCGTAACGTTTGCTCTACAAAGCCTATAAAGATAGTTTATTATGGTATTTTCCATTACAAGTTTCAATACGGAATTGCTTGTTGGGGGGTGTGTATTGTAATAAAATACAGCCACTGTTGATTTTGCAGTAATATGTTCTAAGAAAAATTTGTCGAAAATCTGGTAGACATTCTAGCTTTCCTTTGTTCTGTGCCCTGAAAATCCTTCCTGTTCGTTACTTGTATTGTTACAAGGTGTTAAAAATATTCTTTATGAAGTCCGGCAATCGTAATTTTCGTTTAATTTCTTGTTATAATCTTCGTGGAAACCTTTCTAACATTTTATTTGTACCCAATTTCCGTACCGCCGTCTTTTTTTCTGTTTTGTCTTATCGACTATTTAACCCTAGAACACTAAGCTTTTTTTTGTCCTTAGACACTAACCCTCGCCTGTGAGGCTACTTTGAAGAAAAATCGCGATAAATCATAAAAAAAAAAACAGTTTCAACAATTTAAAAGTATTTAGATGTCCTTTTTAGACTTTTCTCTAAACAGAAAAGAACATTTTCTTAACTTCATTTAAAATCTTATTCACAAAAACTTAAGAATAAAAAATTGTATTTTGCACCTTTTAAATACAAAAACAAATTTTGAGCGGCCTCACAGCCGAGGGTAAGTGTTCTAGGGTTAATGAACTCCCTCAGTCTATCTGGACAATAACAATACACAATGTGGCTCTTCAGCTTTGATCATGTTGCTCTAGAATCTTGTATTTATGATGTTTTGCTCTAATCCTTGTAATCCTTTTCATCCTTTCCTTTATTTTATGAATTTTTTACAATTACTTTTTATTTTTATTTTTTTAATTGAATTATTTTAGGATTATGTTTCTTGCAATGTTTATAGTTGATTTTTATTTTCTTCTTAATTTAAAATTTTTAAAGGCTAACCTTAAAAAATTTTTTTTTTAAGCAATTTTTTTGGATTGCTTTAGCCAATTGAAGATGGCATTCAACTCTATTTTTTGCATTTATATAAATACTGAGTGCCACCTCCTTCTTCTTAAAGTTCCTCTCCGTTTCGGAGATTGGAAATCATCATTCTTAGCAATTGTTTATTTGTTACTCTTCTTAGTAACTCCGGTGTTGAGATATCAAGCCACTTTCTCAGATTTGCTATCCATGTTGTTTTTCGTCCTCCTCTTGTGCTCCTTCCTTCTATCTTTCCTTGCAAGATGATATGGAGTAGTTGGTATTTGCTGTTTCTGAGTATATGACCTAAATATTTCAGCTTTCACTTATTGACGAGGAATATTATTTCCTTTTTTGCACCTTACTCGTCTTAGTAGGGGAGGCACGCCAACAGTGAGACGCTTTTTTTTTTAAATAACTATATCTTAAAAAGTTTTCAAAATATCTTGAAATTTGAATATGTGTCAGTTTGCGTCAGGTTTTGGCTTCATTTTTGGACACTTAACTTTATTTTTGTATTTATATAATAAAATTGGTGATTCAAAATGTCTGCAAAACTCTTTTGTCTCACTGATGGGACACGTGCACATACAGTGAGACAGGTGATACCCAACAGTGAGACATGTGACTGAAATATTATTTCTTTGCTGAAATCGGAAATAACTAACATTTTTCCTAAAATTGCATTTTTTTATTAAGTTCTTAATATAAAAATGAATAAAACAGTCTTTGGTGACTAAATATACATAACTAAAAATAAAAAATAAAAAAAAATCAGACTTTAAGAAACATAATTAAAAAAAGAACCCTTAACGAAAATCAATCTGGTCAAATTATATGCCGAACTGTATACTGGCTTGTTGCCTACTTGTATGACCACATAGAGCAGGATGGGGCAGTAACATTTTTATGTCATTTAAGGCAACAAATGCTATATCGGTACATTTGGATGTACAAATCTGAATGATTTACATTGTCACCTTAAAAAACTTATTTCAAAATCACCATCCGAATTTCTGTAACCAATAATTTGTCCAACGTAGTAGATTTTTTTTTCCCGACCGTTTAAACTCCACCACAACGTGATCTCCGTTGATGGGCTCTCTCGATAACTCATCAAAATTGGTTTGTTCAGAAACCTGAAAAGATCCATCGAAAGATGAATCAGTGAGTCTAAAATCGACGTCAGGCAAAGAACTTGAAGATTCATGAAGAACTCTTTTCACCATCTCCTTAGATTTGGTTTTAGTTTTGGGTGTTAGCTTTTGTTTCTTTTTATTTTTTTCGTCCTTTCTCTGTTCTATCATGTTTTTTTCTGGTGAGTCTGTAGCTATAATGCTTTTTCCCTTTCTTCTTGCCTTCCGTTCTGTTGAACGTTCACCAGCCTTTGGAAAACCTTTAAATACTTTACTCATGATCCTGTAAAGTAGTTTAATGCTTACTTTCTTGTCACATATTGAAAATGCAGTCACTCCACTAGCAGTGAGATACTGTCTCACTGTTTGTCGATGTACATTGTCTCACTGTTAGCGAATCCTCCAAAAAATAAGAAAAAAAACAAATGCCACCAAAGCTACACTTTAAAATATCTTAAATGCACTTTGACTCACCCAGAAATATATCTGCTTTACTTATACCAAAAATTGAAAAAAAAAAAAACTTTTCTCTTATTTTTTTGCTTCAATCTCAGTTCTAGTCTGCACTACACGACTGCTTGATGAAAAGTGGGTCAAACACATCAGTTACACATCTCGTATGTGCAGAGGGCAACATGTTTGAACAAGTCATTTCCGAGTAAAATTGAGTGTCTCACTGTAGGAGTTGTCTCACTGCTGGTGTATCTCCCCTACTTCTTCATTCGTAATTCTATCCATTCAAGATATCCGTAGTATTCTTCTA
Organism: Brachypalpus laphriformis; assembly: GCA_945910035.1. NCBI lineage: Eukaryota > Metazoa > Arthropoda > Insecta > Diptera > Syrphidae > Brachypalpus > Brachypalpus laphriformis. The sequence goes on along the minus strand of OX246754.1, from coordinate 14,125,689 downwards.
TGCACCCACATTTCAAAATTTTCTATTTTTATTATCGTTTTTCTCTTTAGCGTAAAAGTTTCTGCACCGTATAGTAGGATCGACCATAACATTTCATCAGCCTTGTTTTGGTTTCCATATTAATTTCTCTTGTGCATAGAAGTTTTTTTTTCATTTTGCAGAAGGCGGCTCTGACGTGTTCTATTCGACATTGAATTTCTTTGCAAGGATCACCATTGCGGTGAATTACCGTTCCTAAGTATTTGAAACTGAATACTCTCTCGACGCTTGTGTTATTTATCCACAGTTCGGCATTCTCTGTAATCGGGCTTTTTGGCAATTACCATAAATTTCGTTTTTGCAGCATTGATTCGTAATCCGTAGTTTTCCCCTGCGCGATTCAGTTCATTCATCATAATATTCAGTTCGCCTAAGTCGTTTGTTATTATTACAGCATCATCCGCATATCTAAGATTATTTATTCTCACGCCAATAATCTTTACTTCACAATCGATGTCTGTTATACTTTCCTTGAATATTTCTTCTGAGTACATATTGAATAGAAGCGGGAATAGGATACAACCTTGTCTGACTCCTCTTTTAATGTTTATATCAACAGATTCTTTTCTTTCTATGTTTATTTTTGCTTTTCGATTCCAATAGTGTTTGCTATTAAACACTTTAGTCAATTCGCTATATGACAACTATGTCCCATTGATAACCAAGAGAATTAAACCGCTAAATTGCCCATGGTATAACTTTTGATCCAGGAAAGAGAAAATTTTTTTAGAAGGTACAAAAGGAGTCCGTCTGAGTGCAATAGAAGGCAATATGTTTCGCTCGGAATAAGGTCGTGGCTCTTATACGCTCATCCAAGCGGTCGTACCTACTTGAGAAACTTGATCTATCGCAAAGTTCAAAGCAACTGTGGAAGAACATAAGAGACGTAGGTATAATTGGGACTAAAAACATGTCAAAGTGCTCTTTTAGCGCCGATATTATGATGTCACACTTTGTCCCAAGTTTCGCCCATTCTTCTTTTTTGCCCGAACCCACTTCGGATAACCTTTATCCTAACACGTCGTTCTCCTTCAATTGTATGGATGTGAAAGTTTGTTTAAATGCCATTCGTTCTGTTAAATCTGATGCTGCCCCGATAATATGTCACCAAAGTTTATTAAACTTATTTCGCCTATAATCATAGGGTATGTAGTCCATGTTATCAATGTATGCATTTGTAGCAGTACTTTTCCGACAGACTGGAAGGAAGCTAAAATTATTCCAGTTCCTAAAAAGGCAAGTCCCACTGTTCCAGCGGATTTCAGACCGATAAGCATGTTGCCCTTTCTATCGAAAGTCTTCGAAAAAATAATTCAATGTCAAATGCTTATTTACTTGAATAACAATAATATGATTTCTGTCTGGCAATCTGGTGATTGTAATAAGCATAGCTGTGAATCAGTAGTGATTAAAGTCACTACAGACTTACGTATGGAACTGGATTCAGACAAAATTGGTTTATTGTTACTATTAGACTTTTCAAAAGCTTTCGATTGCATTGATCACCCAATATTAATGTCAAAATTGAAGAATAAATTTAGGTTTTCTAGTACAGCTCTTCGTTTGGTACACAACTATCTTAGGGACAGGGTTCAAACAGTCTATACTGATAGTGGAATTTCCAGACCACTTACTGGGACCACTGTTTTTTTCATTGTATATTAATGATCTTCCGGATGCTATAAGCTCTTGCAATATACAAATGTATGCGGACGACACATCCTGATTTACTTATGTCGTTCAGTAGGCTTGAGGGAGGACCTAGTGGCTAGGATGAATGAGGATCTAAAAAGTATCGAACTCTGGTCTAATCTCAACAAGCTTAAACTGAATCCCGCTAAGACTCTAGCAATGCTATGCTCAAGGAGAGAAGTGGAAGCTACTGAATTTCCCCGCATTGTTCTTAACGGAGAAATTATTCCATATGTGAACAAAGTGTATCTTGGATTTACGCTAAACAGCAAGTTAAGCTGTTGCGACGCCATTTCGACAACAATTGGGAGAATCTACTCTGGGTTGTGCAGTTTGAGATGCTCTGCTGGTCTTCTTCTCCCAAATATGAAACTGCGTTTAGTTAAAAGCCTTATTATGCCCTTTTTCTCATTTAACTGCTCCGTATATGCCACTCTAGACTATGAATGCAAACACAAATTAAAAGTAGCTTTCCATGACTGTCTCCGCTTTGTATATAATAAACCGAGATATACCAGTGTCTCACATCTTAAGACTTCTCCTCTAGGAATCTGTCTTAATGATTTCTATGACTTCCGTAACTTATTAAAGCTGCATGCCATTATTCATAATAACTGTCCTGTGTATCTGAACGAAATGCTCCGATTTGCCCAATCCAGTAGGGGTCTGCGCTTAATCTTACCCCGATTCGAACACACCACTGCTGAGCGATCCTTCTTCGTCTCGGCAATTCGACTATGGAATAGATTTCCGGTTGAATTGCAGAGAATAAGCTCATCGGCTGAATTTCAGAGGAGGCTATTTTCACATTTTTCTAACACCAATTAAAGCCCTATTACATCTATTCTTATTTATTTCCTTTTGCTGAGAATCAATTTATGATTAATTTGTAAGTAATTTACATATGCATTTCCTGAAGTCATTAAAATCATTTTAAATCTTTGCTCCTTCCAATTAATATATTGTAGATTATTTTAATCCTTTTTAATTTCAATTTTTTTTAATTCAATCTTTGTAAATTCTATCTCGATGCTTATTATAAGATTTAATATCTAGTAGTATCATATTAAATTCTTTTGTTTGAATAAATGAATGAATGAAATGAAATGAATAGTGTTTTTCGATAATTCTGCATTCATTCATGTCTATATTTTTATTCCTGCGGATTTCTATCATCTTTTTGTGCTGAACTTTGTCAAAGGCCACCAACCTTTCTTATTTTTTGTTTCTAAGAACTTGAATTGTTTTATTTAAAGGTTTCATGAATTTATAAGATATAAATACAAATCTAAAAAAAAAATTTGAATGCATATGTGTACCCTTAAATGCTATTAGTAACAATTATTTTTATAAACAGTTTTGTTTTGTAATTAATTACTTAGATCGAATATAGTGAAAAACGAACATAAAACATAATTTTCAATTTATTTTTCTGTAGCCATCGGAGGAGGATAAATTTAGTTTATCTAATACTGAATAATTTATTTAACTACTGCGTATAATAAAATGCATTTCCGAACACTTTCATTCACTACTCTACCATTTGGCAACAAAGCCCCATAACGAAAGAAAACTGAACGACATTTCGCAGCCATTTTTTTCTCTTGTCAAAATCGAACGAAACTGTGGAAAGAGACAGCGAAACTTCACCAGGAATTTAATTTCGATTTGATTTTATCAATCGCCAACCGTAGTTCGTGGGTGAATGAGTCAAGTCTTGTTTGATTTCGTTTCGTCGCGTATTTTTCCATTTTTATTGTCGTATCCATTAATACGTGCATTTCTTGTCGTATTTTGGTAAAAAAAAAATACTTCTCATCCAATTATCAAGTGCTTCCTTCGATAAAAATGTCCAACTTCCGTCGGTAAATAAAATTTGCAAGCGAAAATCGAGTGCCACTCCTACAAAAGGAGTGAGTTGAGTGTCTGTCCTCTTTTTTTTTGTGAAAATCCAAATTAAAACAAAAAAACCCGTGAATGGGAGAAAGTGAAAGTTCATTAACCGCGAAAAACTGAGCAAACATCCGTCGGGTATTTGTTGATTTCTATTTGATTGAGTCGTCTTCCTCGCGAATTTTGAGGATATCCGAAAATCCCTTCGCACACACATGAGAATCTGAGTGAGAAAGAGAACGCGACATAGAACTCGTATCGAGTGGGAAAGGTAAAGGTTAGGTGCAGGCACTCGGTGTGTAGGATGAGTCACGTTTAATTAACTGGAGAGACTTCTGATAAATTTTGAAAAATAATTCACGCACACTAGTCTAGATATCAGACAAAAGATGACATCCTTTACGGGTATCAAGGGTTGGTTTAGGAAGAAGGAGCAGATTTCGGAGATTGGTCGTCCGACGAACTTCATGAGACATGTGCATGTGTCGCGCAACCAGCTGACGGGCGATCTGGAGGGGCTTCCAGCTCCCTGGCTGCGCCTCATGAACTCACAGATCACACAGGACGAGCAAAATAAGAACCCAGACGCCGCGTATCAGGCAGTCAAGTTCTACAACTACTCGATCAAGAAAAAGGACCAGCCGGAGGTGTTTAAGCCATTCATCACCGAAGAAGCGATCCACGAAGAGTCGAAGGAGATTGACAACTATGTGAACTTTAAGAACGCCCACAAGAGCCAGGACTCGCTGGGCGACTCGCTGGAAATGTTCGAGACGAGTAGCGAGGAGAGTAGTAGCAACACCAGCAGCAATGGGAGTATCCTCAATGAACAGCTGAAGACGTCGCCCGCTAAATCGCCGGTCAAGGTGACGGAAGAGTCCTCCCCGCCCCCGTTGCCAGCGAAGAAGAGCTCAACGCTGCCGCCCAAGCCACAGATAATGCCAAAACCGAGGATGACTCAAAGCAATAAGAAACTCACCAAGGGGGTAGAGGATCTGCGGCTGATCTCGGATATTGCGCATCCGCACATCAACACAGACACGATCATCATCAAGGCATCCGAGCCAAATGCGAACTTTGACGACGCGCCCGAGGACGAGAGTATCTTGCGCCGGTCAAAGGAGAGGCGCGCTCAAAAAAGTGACTCGGAGATTTACGCAGAGCTTAGGCAAATCTGCAACCTAAACGACCCGCGGGACAGGTACAAGACAACGCTGGAAGTGGGCAAGGGAGCCTCGGGTGTAGTGTTCATAGCGGCGGACAACATGAGCGAACAGCAGGTGGCCGTAAAGACGATCGACTTGAAAAATCAGTCCTCCAAGGACCTAATTCTGACTGAAATCCGCGTCCTGAAAGACTTCAATCACAAGAACTTGGTGAACTTTCTGGATGCGTATCTCCTCGAGCCGGAGGATCAGCTGTGGGTGATCATGGAGTACATGGACGGCGGTCCCTTGACTGACGTCGTCACAGAAACTGTGATGAAAGAGCGGCAGATCGCCTGTGTATGCCGGGAAGTGCTGTACGCCATCAGCTTCCTCCACTCGAAGGGTATCATCCATCGGGACATTAAGTCGGACAACGTTCTGCTGGGCATGGACGGCGCCGTTAAAGTGACTGACTTTGGCTTCTGTGCCAACATTGAAGGTGACGAGAAGCGCCAGACAATGGTGGGCACCCCCTACTGGATGGCACCAGAGGTGGTGACCCGCAAGAAGTACGGCAAGAAGGTAGATATATGGTCAATTGGCATCATGGCCATCGAGATGATTGAAGGGCAGCCACCCTACTTGTACGAGACTCCACTGCGAGCTTTGTATTTGATTGCGGCCAACGGCAGGCCAGATGTGAAGAGTTGGGATAAGCTGACACCCAACCTACAGGACTTCCTCGATCGGTGTTTGCAGGTGGAAGTGGACAAACGAGCCACCGCCGATGAATTGCTGAACCATCCCTTCCTCGATGACTGTAGTGAATTGAAGGCACTAGTGCCGAATATTAAGGCCGCCAAGAAGGTTCTGCGTCGATTGTGTTAAGGCGAAAGTGCATTTTACGAGTTTAAGTTGTGTGTTAAGTTGATAAACAAATATACAGGGTGCTGCTGAGTGGCGAGAGACGAAGGAGAATTTGTTTTTGGATTTTTGTGGATTTTTCTTTTCCAATGGACAATTAGCAAGGCTAAGGATTGTGTGGTGAGTGGAAGATACATTATTTTTTTTTTTTTTATTATAGTTTGGATTATTTCCAAGGCGATAAGAAAGTTTGAGATAAGATTCGGAAATACTAGATATTTTGTTGACTCATTCAGAGGCATCGTAAAGTTGGAGCGATAGGTGGGGATTTCTTCGGTGTGTTTTTTTTGTTTCTAATGTTTAATGTTATCAAATGTATTCTAAGAAAAACTTACTGTGTAGGGCCACCTTTTTGTTGGATTTCAGTTGGATTATCATAAAAATGTGAACATTGTGTGAAGAACAAGTCAAAAGAATTCACACACATAGGGGCTCCGTTAGATAAGAAATTGAAGGGCGCACTTGCGTCGCACGTACCTCCACGTTTTTCATGAAATATGTAGTCAGTCCGATCAATTGCGAAAGATTGTGTGAACACTAATGCGAAAGCATAACACTGGCAGTAGCTTGGTCATATGGCTGGGAAAATTGTTCGCTCTGTTGGATGATTGATTTGCCTATGACATCGGTGGTGGGAAAAAAAAAAAAATACTGTGAATCAAAAGCAAGGATAAAAAATAACAAAAATCACCCCAGTTATCGGGACGCCACCACCGGAGTTTCTCAGATTTTTTTATTTTATTTTTTTTTTTTTATAATTTGCGCGTGCCAAAGGGATTATTAATACCCTTATACTGGTTCTCAGGGCACGGGCGGATAGGAAAAAGGGGGAAAGAGACAGAGGAGATGACGGTTTGCGTTGGCTTTAAATGTTTGAAGGCTGTAATGAATAGCAAATACAGAGGCTGGTAGCTCGTTCCTTAAACGTGTTGTTCGGCTTATAAACGAATCCCTATATTTGACAGTACGTCCAAAGTTGGGCTTGAGGTTGAACTGATGTGCGTTCGAAGCGTGACGCATATTGCGGGTGAAGTTTTGAAGGGGAGGAATGCAACAGGCTATTTAGCTGGAGCATTTTTTTTTTTTATAAAAGAAGCGATAAAAAAGGGAAAGACACGAGATATTTCTACGATGTTCAAGTGAGACTATGGAGTTCACAATGTCTCTTATCACCTATCAATTTTAACGCGCGATTCTGTACCCTATCTAGAATGTGCAGAGCAGTCTTGGGTGCACCAGACCAGATGTGGGCGTTATATTCCCGCTTTGGGCGGATGAATGCCTTATAGATGGAGGCCAGATCAGACGGAGTAAAATATTGTTTGCACCGCTTAAGGAATCCTAGACTATTTGCAGCATTTTTGGCGACTTCGAATAAGTGATCCTTCCATCGAAGTTATGTCCTGTATCCGCTTGTGGGTCCTAGGGCCTCTACTACGCCTACGCGCCATCGTGTACGGTTTCTGGCAATGTGTCTGAGTTCTCCCCAACTTTTCCCTAACTGCCGTGCCTCCTTCTCGACTGTTCTGCGCCACGTTCTACTCCGACCGCCACGTTTTCTGCCATCCTGAGTGAAAGGGTTCCATTGCATAGCATGTTTCGCTATGGAACTGTCACCCTTACGGAACGTGTGACCAATCCACTGCCACTTCCGCCGTTGCGTGGTTGTGCCTATTGGTTCCTGACCCGTTCTCTCGTAAAGGTGTTCGTTAGAGATACGATTGGGCCAGAAAATCCCTAAGATATTGCGCAGGCACCTATTAACAAACGTTTGCAGCTTTCTGGTGATAGTAGTGGTCACTCTCCACGTGCTGCAACCATATAACAGCACGGGTTCAACGTTGGAGCGGAACAGTCTTATTTTGGTGCTCAAACTGATTGCATTGCTTCGCCATATTTTGGACAACATCCCGAACGCGGACTTTGCTTTGGCGATCCTGTTGGCTATATTCAGTTCGGTTCCACCATCGGTCGAGGCAATACTCCCAAGATACTGGAAATCTTCTACTCTCTCTACCGGTTGTCCAGCAATGCATATTTGAGCCGATGAGTTAGTTCCAAGGCTGATAATTTTAGTTTTTGCCGTATTAATTTTCAGCTCGACGACGCCTGCCTCCCTCTCCACATCTGCTGTCATTTGGTGGAGGTCCATAATTCTGTGGGAGAGTAAGCATACATCGTCTGCGTAGTCAAGATGTTTCAGTTGAGATGTAAGAGTCCATCGAATTCCTCCGTTTCCCGTCGACAAAGCTGCATGAAGCACATCACTAACCACCAATAGGAATAATATTGGTGAAAGGATACAGCCTTGTCTTACCCCACTTTGGATCTCAAATTCCTCAGACAACCTCCCTCTGTGCAGAACGTGACATTTGGAACCTTCATATGTAGCTTTGATAATAGCAATTAGTTTATCGGGAATACCTCTCCTGCGTAAGGTACGCCAAATAAACTCCCTGTTGACACTATCGAACGCCTTCTCAAAATCGATGAACAGCAGGTGCAGTGGCGATCGATATTCAACACGCTGTTCGATGATAATCGGCAGGCTGTTGATGTGGTCGGCACAGGAGGATCCAGAGCGGAAACCTGCTTGTTCGGCATCGAGTGTGTCTTCGAGATGTTGTTTGATTCACTCCAGGATGATTTTAGCTATTATCTTAGCTACAGCAGGCAGCACGCAGATACCCCTTCATTCCACTCCATTAAATTTCCTTTCTTAGGAAGCTTGACGATCATTCCCTTTTTCCACTAGCTAGGAAAGCTCTCAGCTTCCCAAGCTCTCTCTATAAGTGGAAGCAGAAGCTCAGCCGATGTTGTTGGTGCTGCTCGAAAGAGCTCTGCTGGAATACCGTCAAGTTCTACCGCCTTGTTGGTTTTGAGTGCCTTGATCGCGGTAATGATCTCATCTTTAATGGGAGTCGTGGTGCGTATTCGGGAACTTCTCACCTCGGGCATCTCATTTTGATTTGGGAGCATATCGCTAATGGTCTTTCCATCTCTTTAGCTGGTCCTCATCCGAAATGAGCAAGGAACCGTCTAGGCTTTTCACTGGGTGTTGGCTGGAGCTGCGACCATCTGTCAGCTCTTTCGTGATTCTGTAGGCGGTCCTGCTGTCGCACCTCCGTGCTGCTTCTTCTGTTTCTGTAGCCAGCGCGTTGATGTAGTTGCTCTTTTCACGTCGCACGCTACGTTGAACTTCTCTCATCTTCATGCGATATGGGGACTCTAGCTCGCTTCTCCCTGCTGCTGGGGTAGCTGCAACGCGAGATTTCAGCTGTTTTCGTTCGTCAATCCGTCTCCAGGTATCCTCGGAAAGCCACGCCCTATGTCTTCTCTGCGATCGACCGACAATTCTTTCAGCACCAGATGTAAAAACATTTTTCACAGCACACCAATGGTCTTGGATGGTTGTCGGCAAACCTTCCATCGAAGACGGTTATTGATGCACATACCGAGAATGGCAAGTCTTTCGGATTCAGCGATACAAGTACCATTCATGGATAATGGTTGAGGGTCTTGGTTTCGCTTGAGAGACAGAAGACAGCATTGAGTTTTGGATGCATTAAATTCCACTCTATTGATTGAACCCCATTTGGTTATACTGTCCAGGTCGGAATTTAATGTGTTTAACATACGTTGTTGTTCCTCTTCTACGGCCGAAGAGCAGGGACGTGAGTTAGGAACGAATATGAAAAACTGAGGGTACTGACATCAGCGAAGGAATGGATTGGATTAGAAGTTGCAGACAAGAGGTCATTTATAAAAATGAGGAAGAGAGTCGGAGACAAAACGGAGCCCTGGGGGACACCAGCATTTATATGGTGAATTGCAGACTTGAAGCCGTCCAAGACAACTTGTATTAACCGGCCCGAAAAGTAATTTCTAATCCATTGAAGAAGAGACTCATCGATGCCATATGCACGCATTTTCGACAAAAGAGCCTGATGCCAAACTCTGTCAAATGCTTTAGAAATATCGAGCGCAACCATCTTTGTTTCGCCGAAGTGATGGAGAGATTGGTTCCACTTTTCGGTCAGATATGCCATCAAATCACCAGTGGATCTGTTGCTACGAAAACCATACTGCCGGTCATTGAGGAGTTTTCATGAATCAAGGTATTTCATAAGCTGACGATTTATCAGCGTTTCCATGACCTTGGAAAGAAGGGACGTAAGTGCAATGGATCGGTAATTGGACGGGGAGGAAGATTCGCCTTTTTTAGGGACGGGCTGAACCAATGCCGTTTTTCATCTACTCGGAAAGAGCCCAGAAGAGTAGGATAGACAGAAAAGCTTACGCAGGGGTTTTGCGGATTTGTGTATGTTGAGACTTAAGTATTCCTGCAACTGCACGAGTGCGAAAGTGGACTTGTCCCATGGAAAATTCGACGTTCTCAAGTACAGGCGGAGACAAAGCACTATCTGGCATGGTGGAGTTTGCTGCAAAGTGAGCAGCAAGCAGATTGGCTTTGTCTAAGGAGCTGACAGCTGGAATGTCATTGTAAATGAGCGTTGGGATGGCAGACGAGACAGAATTTTTAATATTTTTGACGAATGACCAAACATTTTTACTACCTTTGGGACATTGTAGAATTTTTTGCCTCAATTTTTGGTCATTTAAAAGTTTTACACGTCAAATGTGGACATTGCAGTCATTTCTGGATTGTTTAAACTTCTTTCGGTTTTCCTCAGATTTGTTGGCTTTATAAGACCGAAAACTTACCTCTTTCGACCTGATAGCCTCTTTGCAGCTTTGGTCAAACCACGAGTTTGCCTTAAGTTTGATGCTTTTAATTCTGTTAGGAATAAAGGCATCATACCTAAGAGGATGGTGTCAGTAATCATTTTAGCGGCGGCATCCACGTCGCTATCGAGGAAGCATGGCGACTAGTTAAAACTCCGAAAGAAACTATTAAGGCCGTCCCACTTGGTTTTCTCGTAACGCCATACTTTTCTTTTCGGAGTTTTTTCTTTAACTGAGTGGTCAGAGTACGAGAATTTAGCCGATACGATGTTGTGGTCAGACCGGCATAGAGGAGCTAAAACATCAATGATGTATTTATCAGGGTGAGAGGTAAGAAACAAGTCCAGAGTGTTGGCAGAATGACTTGCAATGTCCGGTATACGTGTAGGCTGAGTCAAATTGTTTGTCTCAGCGAAAAGTTCAACATATCTTCCTTCGGGTGTTGACTAGCCAGAATGTCGAAGCCAGTCCGAATTGTGTATACTGAAATAGCCCGCAATGACGATTTCAGTATGAGGATACAGGGAGACAATTCGTGTGATGGAACGGATAGCGCATCAAACTCGTTAAAAGTTGAGTTGCTATCCGCACTAGGGCTTCTGTAAATAAAACAGTAGTGAATTATTTGCTTACGGGCGGTGAATTTTAGCCATTTGGGGAAAGAATAATGGCACTAAGCTATATCCAGGCAGCTTTAGATCGGAAGATTCTTCGACTACCTGTGTTTCGCTAAGTGCCACAACAGCTGGTTTATGGGAATGGGCGTGGGCGTATAAGTCAAAGAAATTCGTTCTAAGTCCACGAATGTTAGTATAGTCAACCCTAAATTCCCTCATCATTACAACATAAAAACATAAAAAGACACAACTCTGACGCTACTAAGCATGATGCATAAACATCTGAGGTTCAGACCAATATACCAAATCTTTCTCTCTATCTATTCTTTCCAACGCCCGCACTGTCTAAAACCATGGTAAAAGTATTTATAACCCCTTGAGTGCGTGCAAATTATATATAAAAAAACCTAATCTAACCTAGTCATAAGTCTACAACAAAATTTGGACTATTGGCCCATGTATTTACGACTCATAAATCCATTGTGAACATAGTTAGCTCACTATTGTAACCTTCTGCAGAAAAGCTCTATAGGCTTCCCAGGAAAAACACATCTTCTTATTTCGGCGACGTTATGATCCGAAAACAAATGATTATAACCCTCCCACTTCACCGCATTTCGACTGATACGCCTATTTGACTTCAGAAAATATCGGCAGGCCTCCCGATTTTGGATCACTCGATTACTGAGGCCAATGAAATGCCGATGTCGTCGCATTTGTGTGATCCAGGCGCTTATAGGCTCGTCTCTCCTGCCTCGCTATGTCTTTACAACGTTCATTGATATTGCCTTTTCAAATGATCTCTTCTTTAAATGTGGCAAAACCAGCTGATTCGGTCGCGCTCTATCTTTCGTAAGATGGTTTCGTTGACGTGAAGGCTTCCACGGATCTTCGAACTTCTTATTCGATCAAGCTTTGCCACTCCTGCTGTTATGCGAAGCATCTTCATCTCAGCTGCCGTTAATTTACTCTCATACTTTTTGTTCATCGTCCATCATTGTGAACTGTATGTGAGCGCTGGACGTACAACTGCGGTGTAGAGCCTTCCTTTCAACTTAGGGGACATTCTTCGGTCACAGAAGATAGCGGAGATTTCTCGCCATTTCATTCACCCTTCGCTTACGCGATGATTGATGCCGTCATCACATGTTACTTTGCTATTGATCATAGATCCCAGATATTTGAACTTTTCACACTTAGGAAGCACTGTTCTATTCAAATAAATGTCTGGAATAGGCCTGAGTGGATCAGAGAACGGGCAGCACAAGTACTTTTTTTTTTTTTTTTTTTTAACTAATACGATGCCCATTTCCCTCCAAAACGTCCGCCCACACATCAAGTGCTGGTTGCAGGGACATAGGATCCCCACTTATGATGCCTTCATCGTCAGCAAAGAATATTTGATGTACCTTGGGGTCTGTCACTTAACTTCAAGCAGATAACCAAGGAGTGGAATAAAGAGCAAAGGACTTAAGACGTTTCCCTGGTGCACCTCGACTTTCATTGGGAACTCATCAGTTACTCCAGCAGGGCATCTTACTCTTGTCTTTGCTCTTTCGTACATGTCCATGATCATCTGTACAGCGGTTTCTGGAACCCCTCGATGTCTTAGGAAAGAAAACAACATCAAACACGTAAAACTACTTTTGATGAATAAATTTATGTATGACTTGACTTATGGTCCTGTTATGACCACTCACCAGTTCTGACTTATTTTCCTAATTACAACAAGTCTTGAGTCTACCATTTGCATTGATTTTCCGTCCATTTTTAATGTCTGCTACACTATGCTACAGAACTGGGGTCGAATCGCATCTTCCGTGAACGGATAACTCGTCATGTAATTTGAATGTATGTTGTTGCTAGATCTACCACCAACACAGTACAAACTACGTTACCAGTCATCCGTTGACGTAGGACGCGATTCGACCCCAGATTTACCCAAATTCGAACTTCAGTTTCGAAATAGTTTGGCTATGAAAGTGACTCATGTGCTTATATAAGACTGCGTGCACGGGTCTGCAACTACATACTTCTGTGTAACTCAACGGCTTGTGTTCCGACCCAAACTTCGCATGCAGGTGCCTAGCCCTAAACTATCTTACAATATGCATTGCTAAACCAAAAAAAAAAAACCTTTGCATCCAAGATGCGTCTTCTCGCATTCCCTTTTTACATATACATATGTACATATATGTATATGTATCTTCCTACTATTAGATTGCAATTCGTGTACATACAAACTGGAAAAAGTTTTCAGCACTGAACACAACATATCAACGCATCGCGCTCGCATTCACTGTTATATCCGAAATCATCACCATCTATTTTGGAATTCTAGTTCTGGCAAATGTGTATGGTAAATGGAGAAGTTTTTTTCCAGGCCAAATAGTTTCAGAGATACGGTATGGAATCAATCATTTAGTGTGTAAAAACTAAAAAGGCGAACCCCATAGGCGGATCAGTAGAAATGCGGTGAAGTGGGAGGGTTATGATCCCTTGGTTTCGGAACATAACCTCGCCGAAATAGAAAGAAGAAGAAGAAGAAGAGTGTGTAAAAAACGTGGGCTCCTTAAATATCTTACGGAAACCCTATTACCCTCGCTAACTCGTCCCTCCTTACCTTTTAAATGAGCTTAGACATAAAACCTGCTGTTTTCTTAACATTTTCGAGGTGGCTTCAATTTAGTCTGTCTTGCCAAATCAACATGGAGAGTTATAGCGTTCAACAACATGTGCAATTGAAAGTGGGTCTTCTGTTCGTGCAACATTTTCGCTCGCTTCGCCCATTTTGCGGTCGAAAAATCATATTCAGCGACTAGACCCATTTCTAGATGAATGGGTTCGTCAACAAGCAAAATTGTCCAATTTGGGACGATAACAATCCACCAAATTGTAATTCATCCAGAGAAAGTCTCTGTTTGGTGTGGACTTTGGGCTGGTGGCATCATCGGTCCATATTTCTTTGAGAACAACGTTGGCCAGGCCGTCAACGGCGAGCGCTATCGGTCGATGATAACCAATTTCTTTTGGCCCGAATTGGATGATATGGACACCGACGATATGTGGTTTCAACAGGACGGCGCTCCGTGCCACACAGCTAGTGCCATGATGGACATTCTGCACGATCGACTTCCGAAGATGGTTATCTTACGCGGAGGCAATGTGAATTGGACACCGAGATCGTGCGATTTGACCCCGTTAGACTTCTTCTTGTGGGGTTTTCTTAAGTCACAGGTCTATGCCAATAAACCACAAACCACAAACCATCACTGCCCTGAAAGCCAACATAATCAAAGCCATTGGTCTAATTCAGCCTGATTTATGTGCCAGAGTTATGGAAAATTGGACGTTTCGGATGAGCGCCATACAGCGAAGCTGCGGCGGACATTTCAATGATGGTATATTCCATACATAATGGCATACATGGGCATTCTAAATAAATAAAAAAATTCAATGATATCTCACTCACAGTTTGTTTTATTCAAATTTAAAGATAGGAAACGCTTAATGTAAAACCTTTACCACGTTTTCATATTTAAAAATGTCACAGTTCGGACACATCAATACATAATATCGACCTTGTCGATCTCAGATGCCTGGATAGCACCCGTCACTGTCTGATTACCTGTAAACAATTAGCTTAATTTGCCGGCTCTACCATCGGTCAATGTAAGCTGCTAAGTCTACTTTCACCTTCATTATGTATATTCATATTTCATATATACATACATATACGTATGTGTATCATTTACAACTCCTGGATTGAAGTGCTGAAAATTGAACAATGGAATTGTGTTTTTTTTTAATTATCACCAGCAACAATCAAAAACCAATAGAATGACGAAAATATTGACGAAAATAATATTAAACAGTTGATGAGCAGATCATTTCTTTTGCTTTTCAATACTTACGGTGTCTTCTACTGCAACTACTACATGTACGTCAGTACTATGTAGCTCGATTGTGTTAATTGAATTTGAATAGAAACCTACCATTTCATTTGTTAAAGACGACAAAGGTTATGCAAGCTAACGCCAGACATATCAATTAGACGATTGTTGATCATTTCTTTGATTGCATTCTCAATAGATCGCTTGAAACCAATGTTTAATTTTATCGCAGTTACATCCGATTTATTCACTCATTCAACATTCAAAAGATATCTATGAATTCGAATGATATAATTTGATTTTGTTGATGCCCAATCTGTTAGATTCTCGAATCTAAATGGGTAGTTACGAGTATATCTCAATCTCAATAAACCAATGTTAATCATATTGTTTTGTGTTGTGTTTGTGAATTTATTCGTAGCTATGACGGTTAAATGACATTTTGAATCATTTTGAATATTCAAATTGGTTTTGTGTTGCTAATTGATTATTAAAATCGTGACAACCGTGGCAAACACTTTTTAATAACCAAGTTATGCCGATGTCTAACGAAAGTGGAAAAAAGTGAAACTGCCTCTATTAAGTGACTTTGATAACTCATTTCAGATATTAATTGATTCATAAATTCGATGAAATTATCTGCGAATCGTAGTCGAAAAAATATATCACTTTTTTGACTATATGTATATATGTATATATGTACTACCTATATTTCTGGCCAAGGTATGTACACTCCGTCTCACTTGATTACGAACATGCAGTTTTTTTTAATGCTACGATATTTTTCAAACCCTTCGCTAATCTGGGAAAAACCAATTGCACAAGGAATGAAGGATATATTATGTTTATATTGTAAAAAAAAAATGGGATTACGTTGATAAATGCAACTTTTATGACGCTTTTCCCAAAAAGGTCATCAAATTTAGCCATTTTTTTTGTCTCACTTGATCACGAACATTAGCTAAATCTACCTGTTAGAAGCTTAAAAGGTAAAAAAAAAACAATACAAAATTTGTTTGTATAAATAAATGTTGGTTTTATTCAAAGAGTAGCAATAGTTTTTAGTAATGGGTACTACCTTCTGATAGCTGAATCACTTCAAGTAGACTGCTGTGTAGAGATTCATAGAGTGCTGTCAAATAATCTAGCGAAATTTCGGACCAGCCTCGTTTTATGGCTTCAATAATCTCTTCCGTTTCATTATATTGCCTTCCTCCTTCGTAGACTTTTCTTGAAAGCCAACCCCACACGTTTTCCATGATGTTCAGGTCGGGTGAATATGGCGGCCATGCAAGTAGGTTTACATTTTGGTTCCGAATCCAGGCTTTTGTTGTCGGTGCGGTATGTATCGGTGCATTGGCTTGTTGGAAAGTCCATCGCTGTCCACCAAACATCTCCGAAAACTGCGGAAAAGCTCTTTACAGTATCGATTTGTAAGTGATTGCCGTCATTTTGGAGCTTTGGAAATCCAGCTCCACAGTTCCGTAATAGCTTATTGCTCCCCATACCATTACACCACCTCCTGTGCTGTGCCACATTTGAAGATGCATTTCTTCTATTCTCAAATCATGGAAATAACAGCTGTATCCATCAGGCCCGTCCAAATTAATTTTTTTTTTCATCAGAAAAGACGACGGTATGCCACTCTCGATTCCACCTGATGAGACTTGTTGCAAAATCAAGCCGCTGGATTTTACGTGCCGCATTCAATGGTGGTTTCCTCTTCATTTTTTCATGGCGAATATGGCTGGCCTTCTGTATCACGCGAAGAACAGTCGATCTGCTAGCTGTAATTCCAGTTTCTGCCTTAATTTTACTTACGGAGAGCCTTGAATTTGAAGCAGCTCTCAGTATCGCCCGCCTTTCCTGACATGGTGTTGCTTTGCAGACTTTTCCTTTGCGGTTTTTCCATACTTCTCCGGGTCCTCAATAAAGCTATGTACAACAGTGGTGCCTCTTCCAATCTTGCTGGCTATGAAACGGATGGATTTTCCTTGTTCCCGGTAAGCTCGAATTTGGCCTATTTCCTCCTTGGTTAATGTCTTTCCTTTACCCATAGTTGTAGATTGTATGAAGTTATTTCTTGAACTAAGCTCCCTAATACTCGAAGTATCCTTTTATTTGATTTATAACACGGTAACAGGTAGATTAAGCTACTGTTCGTAATCAAGTGAGACAAAAAAACCAGGTAAATTTGATGACCTTTTTGGGAAAAGCGTCATAAAAGTTGCATTTATCAACTTAATCCAATTTTTATTTTTACAATATAAACATAATGTATCCTCCATTCCTTGTGCAATTGGTTTTTCCCAAATAAGCGAAAGGTTTGAAAAATATTGTAAGATAAAAAAAAAACTGCCTGTTCGTAATCAAGTGAGATGGAGTGTATATGTACCTATACCCGGGAAAAATTAACATAAATTACAGCTTTTCTAATACGATACCAACAACAGCACCAGTAAAATTGCAGCCCACAGTGTCAAGGTCATCTAGATAGAGAAGCACTGCTTTGTAACATCGGACACTTACATACACATATGTATTGGATAGATAGGTCTGCGCCAACTATCTTTTCAGTAAAAGTTGTCATACGCAGCCGTGAAACCAAGAAATAGGCGCTGAATCTTTTTTTTTTTAAATATTAACTACCGTCTAAGAATCAAATCCTTGGAATCGATCTCTATAAAATCTTTTCTAGGACTAGACTGCCGATCGTCTCTCAATGTGTTGGGTACCGGGGCATCGAGAATTTGCGGCGAATTTTAAGGTTGTTGAACTCGCTAGAATAGGACCAACTATACCCATCCTGCCGGACAAAGCCGCCTTATGTATACTAATCGCTACTTGGAAATTCAAAGTTAAGCTGAATGCGATCGAGATATAAATCTTAGATGGATAAGTGGATCAACATGTCTAGCGACTAAACAGATTTGGCCAGATTTCTCAATAGACTGCATATCGGCACTGTAATAGGTGTCATCACTGGGCACTGTCTAACAAGCAAGCATGCTACAACTCTGGGCCTCATTGCGAACGACTTTTGTAGAAGCTGCAAGGATGAAGAAGACGAAGAAACTATTCCTCACCTTTGTTTCTTCCGTAGAAGGAAGCTTCACTTAGGAGCCTTTTATTACAACGATATAGAAGGTCTGAGAAGAAGATCTGACAGACATATATATTAAGAGCCTCCTACGCTTCATAAGAAGCCTAAAGGGGTTTAACGAGTAGGTAGAGAGAAACTTTCTCCATAATCCACGTGGTATCACAATGAACCTATTATTGGTATAAGTGTGTTGGGGTTTCTTAGCTCGCAGCCACTTCAACCTAACCTAACCTAAAGTCTAAGAACTAATTCTTTTGATAAATTGCACGATATAAGGAGAAGAGAAAGGAAATAGTGACTTAGTGCAGTGGTTTGAATCTCGGATGATATAGAGTTTTAGTACAGACTCACTCCATGAGTGGTGTCCGAACTAGTCACGGTGAATTTTCTGTATTTTTGCATTTGTTTTTCATCTATATTTTAATACATGAACATGAAACTTATCGTACGTTTTTTTAATATTTATTATAAGAGGAGGGGGATACATCTTGTATCATTCGAGAGGTACTGTGCCGCAGATGTGCAGAAAAATTAAATCATGTGCTTATGTTACCATTAAGCCAGGTAAAATAAAGTGAACATACACACATGATTTCCCGATAAGAAAAAAAACGCTTTAACCAATTAAATGAAAGAATGTTCTTCACGTTCATGGCTGTATGAGCTTAGATTCCTTTGCCTTCCCTGCACGAAAGAATATTACAAAATGAAACGTTATATAAACAAATACATAGCGTTGTTTCTCTCGCTGTTTATTTGCCCTGGGTCGAATTTCGACCACACGCGATACTAGTTATTTGAAATCTATCGCAAGTACTTACGGTTATGGTTGGTACCTCAATCGACAACTTACCACTCAATAAGATAAGAATTCCAAAATAATGCATGGGTTCACACCTAATACCATTTTTCGGGGAACGTCTTAAACCTTTCTCTTGAAAGTCTGGAGAGAATCTCTACATGTGTACAAGGCTGTTTAGGTAGCAAAATACTGTTCAAATCACAAAATATGGTTAGAAGGCTGTATGCCAGAGGTAATGGCTATACAAAAAGATGATGCACCTCTTGTACACTTCGAAGGAAATCTCAGCATAATGAATGCGTCGCAGTACTGTATACAAATCTTCATTCTACTTCTACCTCCTAGCGAGTACAAGCAGCCAGCGTTTATCGGCACCCCTCGGAACAGGTGGACGCAGATTCCATAGCCAACTTAGATTAATGGTACAAAAACAAAATAAAAATTTTCCTTCGGATACGGCACAAAACTGTAGGTCCCTTCGTACGAAAAATATAACGCTAGGCCTATGCCCTTCATGGGATTTTTATTTTTTTATTTTAGCGGAGGGGTAACCTTTCAAAAGGCACCGCGTTCCAAGTTGCACGATAGTATGGTAGTGTCAGATTCTTACTGACTAAACCTTAACTCCGTTAGCTCAGATCCGCGGGACCACCGTCAGGAATTACTTCACGGGGCGGGTTCTCCGCGTTACGCGGCCGTCAGTGTTAGTGTTTGCAGCACTCTTCTCTGGCTTTCCGCCTGTCTGAGCTCGTTTCGAATTTAGGTTACTAGTGTGCAGACTACCTTCCAATTACCCACCGATTTTAGCATCTCGGCTATAGTATTTGTAGCATCAAGGGTGATATTTAATTCCTATTCCAATCTCCGTTTTTTCTCATGGAACCTTGGGCAGTTAAAAGCAACATTTTCCGGGTCTTCGTCGCATTCAGCACATACTGGGGCCTTATTTTATATTGCGTTTCTATAGCAAATGTATACAAACTCAATTTCGAAGTAATTTAAGTGACGTTTGATAGATGGTTTGACAATCTAACTTCCATAAATATTTGATTTTGAGTTGGAAGCACTTACACCCAATCCGAGAACCATACAAAATACCAATTCATTTTAGAATCGGATTACATTTTCGAATGGCAATCCGAATCCGAAAGCAGTACAAAATAAGGCCCCTGGACATTCTGGCGAGTCGTCGAGTCTAAAGCGATAAAGGTATCGGCGATACCCACCATGACCTGATCAAATTCGCCTCAGTTGGCAGTTAACCTCTCCATGGCTTCTATTTATGCATGATTCTATCCTCTGAATAAGTCTGTATGCCAACCTTCTCTTGTGTGAGGCGTTCCATCTTTGTTGCCACATCCTTATTGATGTTGCCCTTTCTTCTTCTTCTTCTTCTTTTCCCTTTTATCAGCGAGGTTATGATGCGAAAATAAGGGATCACAACCCTCCCACTTCACCGCATTTCTACTGATCCGCCTGTGGGGTTCGCCTGATGTTGCCCTTTCTTGTATTCTTTATTCAGTAGACTTCGGGTTTCCAATATTCCATCCCGAATTCCCCTTGCTTCATCAGCCAGGATATCTATGGGGATCATGCCCGCGATGACGTACGCTTTACCGAGATAGTCCCATAGCCGATATATCTCGTAGTGCGGTAAGTCTGTAGACACTCACCCTTATTGTCGTTGGCGTTTGTCGCTTTTCGACGATTGTCGTTTTATTCATAGCTACGACCTACTGACCGTTAAACATTACTAAGCAATTTGTTTGTCGTGTAGAATGCTATTACAACTCTTTCACAGTGAAAAAGTTATGAAAACAGATTCGTGCTACATCTGAAGAGTAAAACGACAATCGTCGAAAATCGACAAACGCCATCGACAATCAGGGTGACTATTTCCTCCGACCAGATTGGAGATGCGTAGAGCATTGTTGAGCTCACGACTCTAGACAAGAGTATTTTCCTGGTGCTTCTTGGGCTCTCAAAATTTGTCAGCATTCTTGAAATCACCGTGTATACATTTGATGCCTTCTTTAAAATTGACTCCATATGTCTACCGATGTAAAGTCGGTCATCTAATATAATGCCGAGGTATTTAATGCAGCTTTTGGAGTGAACCGTCTAACTTCCCACCTTAACTTTGATGGTCTCTCTTATTTTACGGCAACTAATAAGAACTGCCTTCTTCTTGTGTTCTGCCAATGCTAAACTCCTTAACTCTAGCCATTGTTTGACAGAATCGATGGTTTCGTTTGCGTTCAGTTCTAGCTCGTCTAAATATTTCGCCGTAACCACTATCGCTAAGTCATCGACAAGTAATGATTTAAACTGCATCGGGGACTCTTAGCCTCAGTATGCCATCGTACATTATGTTCCAGAGAATCGGTCCGAGAACGGAACCCTGGCCCTTCATGACATTTTTCGTCAAATATGTATGTACTACATGGTAAAGATATCATGTATGCTCAGGAAGGGACTGGCAATTGTGATCAATCACTTCTGCAGAAATTACATAGAGAAGGTGGAGAAAAAAGTGGTACTGTAGGAGAAAACTTCCTTAGCGATCCAAATGTTATCTACAATCACAAAATCAGTAGCTTTGCCAATTGAAGCAGGCCATTTCAGCGATAGATATAGATCGATTTAAAGCTACAGAGCTAAGTGCTATTCATTAAGGGCAGAAAGTTGCCAGTCCAATTTTAATTTAAAATCAATTAGAGAAAACCAAAATTAGTTTTGCTTGTTTTAGGGGTTACGATCCCTTGTTTTCGGATCATAACCTCACCGAAATAGGAAGAAGAAGTTTTGCTTTCTCATTCTCAAAACCTTTGTGAATGAAAGTTTAAATCCTGCATATTTGGCGTTGTAGATAATACTTATATGCAGTTGGTGTTTGACACGTTCATATGGAAACGCACTATTAATTTAATTCTCAACGAAACTATTTGCTTAACTCGGGTGGCTTATTCAGCAGTCAAACCTCAACAAATGACCCAAAGCGTATGACTAAGTAATTCTTCCAGCAGGTAATCAAGCATTTCTTCTGAATCGAACCAAATTAGAGCACTTTAAACAACGAAATCATTTTAATTAGATGAATAAAAAAAAAACGAAGGCGTGGGATTCATTGAGTAAATTTCGCGGAAAACTCATTCTGTCATTTTATCATTTCTCGTCCAAGTCCGCAAGTCACCCCTAAACATCATATATCATTTTGTAGAATTTTACTAGGAATTCCCCACAAATTTTGGCACACGTTACAGACAAATGCTCTCTTTAATCGATTTAAAACATAAAATGGATTACCAACTCGTGTGTAGTTGAGTGATTTGAACAATTTAATGGTTTCCTGGGGTAGTTCACTGTCTGCAGCGCTTTTATAATTTAGTTGTCATGACTAAGCGCCAGCTTAGTTGTCTTTTCAGTGAGGGCGACTGGCACAGATCCACAGTGAAAACAAACACCGACAACTGCTGGTAACTACTCATTTATTGATCAGTGAAACGTAAATTATAATAATTCATTAAACAAACACTGACCGCTTTGGGTGACTCATGTGCGTTTGTGACTTTCAATTGAAAATTTTTCACTCAGAAATGAATGACAAAGACAATGTGTGCGTGGAAGTTGAATTTTAATATGTAATACGAACGTCATCGTGAAACTCGGTGCTTAATTATGTGTAAGGAAGCAATAAAAATGGTGAAAAGCTACCTAAAATAGAGTGGCAACACTTTCTTAAGTGTGACATAAAAAAAAAAAAAAAAAACTATCAATGAATCACTTACTGACCACAGTGTGTTAACACGCCCAGTCATTTCTTCCCTCGATATCGATGAATCTCCCCCATCGTCCATCGAATTAATAACAAAGAAACTGAACTTTTTTTTTTCTGTTTGGGTCATTCCCAAATTAGCCCTCCGATGGAGAAGGCAGAAAGAATAATGTAATTCCATGTATGGAACGCCATTACTCGCTTCTTTGTTTGTACACAGAATGGTGCATCCTCACTTTTGTTATTTATTGATATCCTCTATTTTGAAATGCAAATTTTCTATACTCTACCTCAAGAGCAGAACTAATGAAAAATTAATGAGAGCAATTAGGCGGGCTTCGCACGTATGATATAATCTTGGGAAATAAAATCGAAACAAGATCGAGGGGGAAGTGATAATTTTCATCCGCCCCCATTCATACTTGGTTGGGAAGATTAAATTTTCAAATAAACTGTATATTTTAGTTCAACCGTGAACCTATGGAAACAACAATTATTTGTTCGTTTATCTGGAATCATTACTACATGGGCTATGTTGAGTGCTACTCTGTCTCAGTTAAATCTTTGTTCGCATGGCGTGCGTCTAAAAATAAATGCATCCCTCGTTTATAGTGTAAGAGAGAGATTTGAATTTTATTTTCAACGCACTAATACTACAATTCGGATAAATCCGAGTGCACAAGTACTTCTATTGATAAAATATCATCGTTTCTCTACCCGTTTAAGTGGGTTTCTTTTTTTTTTTTTGATGATTTTTTATGTTTTTTATTTGAAATTTAAATTCTACTGGCGCGCTTTGGAGTACATCCAGCATTTTGTTCAGTGTCATAGTCTAGCCGTCATATAACGACAAAATGGAATACTTTTTGCAATGAGCGCAGGAGAGACTTTTAAGTCTTTGGAGAATTATAATTCCGCACTAATGTGATTGTGTCGTTTATTTTACTTATTTGTTTGGTTTGCCTTTTTGGTTGGGTATTTTTGTGCGGTTTTGTTGGAATGAAGTTGTACTGCGGCAACGGAAGTTGCTGTGTTTTTGAATTTTTCCCTCAGGGCTGGCAAATGAGAATCCGTCTTGTTTAAGAATTGTATAATATTTTTTGGCAGGTTTACTTTTTTTTCTCGCATTTTTAGGACAGAAAAGTGCAATAAGATTTAATCTCCTAAAATATGTGCATAATTCAGTGTCATCGAGTTGTATGGGCGATTTTTCTTGAGTATTCATTTCATTTTGTTTTTGTTCTTTGAGATGGGTAAACTGAGTTATACTGCATTTGAATCTTTAAGAGAATTTCATATCTACCGTTTTTTTTTTTTGCTGGTATTGCCAGAGTAAAGCTGCGATTACATTGGCCATTTTCGCTGGTTAAATCGTATTTTGCATCGATATATATAAAACTAAGTAGCAAAATGCGAATCGCCAACATACTTAGACCAATAATAGTCCATTTTGATACCACGTGGATCATGGGAGAAAATCTCTCTACCTACTCGCTAAAAGCATTTTTAGCTTCTTATGAAGCGTAGGAGGCTCTTAGTATCGATATCTATCAGGTCGCCTAAGGCTGTGGTTATGTATCAAGCGAGTAATACTAGCGCGAGCTCGCGCTTGGTATGTGTAGCGCTCTCTTGGGCTTTTAAGCTGGTCGATTAAAATTTAGCTAGTTAACGCTTCAGTTTCTCTTTGGTTTGGTTTCTACACTTCACTTATTAATTTTTCACAGTCCATTCTCGGTTGGTAGCACTTTTCGACTAAGCTCGCACTTGTAAATGAAATTGAGTTCACTGCAGAAATTAAAAGCGCGAGCTACTGAGAGCTAGCGCTTGCTTGCGCTTGTAAAATTATGTTATATAACCACAATGCCCTGACAAAATGAATTTAATTTTGAAGCGCGAGCTCGCACTTGCTAGCGCTGGTATTACTCGCTTGCTACATAACTACAGCCTTATAGGGGGCTCCTAAGTGAAGCTTCCTTCTACGGGAGAGAGCTGGGCAGAAATAAAGACGGTGAGTAATAGTTTCTTCCTCTTCTTCATCCATTCAGCTTCTACAAAAGTCGTTCGCAAAAAGCTCTAGCCTTGTAGCATGCTTGCCTATTAGACAGTGTCCAGTGATGACACCTATTATAGTGCCGATATCCAATCTGTTGAGAGAAATCAAATTCTTAGAGAGTTTTAGATCCAGCTTCGGCCAAATCTGTTTTGTCGCACGACATGTTGATCCACTTGTCCACCTAAGATTTGTACTCTCGACAGCATCCAGCTTAAATTTAAGTTTGGGAGTAGCGATTGATATACCTAAGGTGCCTTTATCCGGCAGGATGGATATAGTTGTTCCTATTCTGGCGAGTTCATCGGCCTTACAATTCTCTGAATATCCCTATGCCCCGGCACCCAACATAGGTCGATATTGAACTGCTCAGCCATCTCAGCAAGAGACGATCGGCTGTCTAGAGCCACTTAGGAATTTAAAGAGGTCGATTCCAGGGATTTGATTGTTGCTTGGCTGTTTGAAAGGATGCGGATATCTCTGGCAGATATCACGTTTTTCTTAAGCCAAGATAAGATTTCTTTAATCGCCATTATTTCCGCCTGGAACACGCATGATTTGGAAGACGGAAAGAGAGCTTAAGATTAAGCCTGTCAGAGAAAACACCTGCACCAACTCCGTCTTTGGTTTTTGACCCATCAGTGTAGAAGTGAATCGACTCATGTTCTAAAAATGCATCGTCCTCCTAGAGTGATCTGGAAGGGATGGTGGCTAGGAAGTTTCTTATCAAGTTCTTCTTGGGCTATATACTCTCGGTAAAGCTTGGAAGAATGCTTCGGATAATTATCTTGCATTAATGCGAAACTAGGGCCTTTTAATCGTAAACCCGATGGTAAGCTGTGTTCTTCTAGTATTTGTCTGTACTTCTCCTTATTCATAATTCCATCGATACGGATGACGTCTCCAACACTGGCGGAAGAAAAACATTCCCAGACCATTCTTGAACCACTGCCATGCTTAATTGTTGGGACCACACAGCTAGAGAACGTCTTCTCTTCAGCAGACCGCCGAACGTAGACTATCCGTTTCAAATTTGGACTTGTTCGTCCATAAGACTTTCGACCAGTCGGTTAATGTTCAATCCTGGTGCTCTCTTCTCCAATCTAGCCGCTTGACTTTGTTTTGACGTCGTAGCAAAGGTTTTCGTACTGCTACTCAACTGGGAAAGCCTGCTGTAGCTAAGCGCCTTTTTGTCGTTGTTACTGATATCTGCGTTGAGTGCAAAAGGTTGAACTCTGCACAGATTTCTGGAGCTGTAAGCCCTCGATCGTTCTTACTTATAAATTATATAGTCTGGTCCTCTTGTTTTGATGTCTTTTTTTTCGGTCCATTGTACTACCAGGCAGGGACCTTTCTTTGGAGCAGTGGTTGGTAAAACTTCGATGTAATTCGTTTTACTTTATACTCGGGTGGCTGATAATTGCTGTTCCCCGCTGGGCCTTGAACCTGCACACAGCGGTTAACGAGTTAACACACTACCACACTGTTTTGATGTTAATTTGGGCCTTACGCTTCTCTTTCGGGTCTTAGGTTAGGTTAGGTATGTGGGCTGGCAGGGAGAGACGCTCTCTGCCACACTCAGGTCAGCGTTGACCCATTGTGATACCCATAGGTAATCCCTTACCCATTGAGGCCTAGTGAAAACCGGCAAAAATTATACAAAACTCAATCACTTACTTCGTTTCTGCATACAAACCAACCTGATAATTTGATGAAGTATCAGTATCTTTCCTGTCGAAACGCCGGAGAGCTCCTCGAGATCCTGGAAGAAGTATTTACAAAGGAACATTTTCCTGGAGTGTTGAAGACCCGGACAGTGGCACAGGAAGTGGGTAGTGCCCTCAAAGACTCCCTCGTCACCACAGCCTCTACAGAGTTTCTCCTCCGTCATGCGTACTTTCTTCAGTGGTACCGCAGAGTGTTGTGCCCCGTGATGATGTCCACAAGGGTGGAAAGTGATTTCCTATCTTTCCGAGTTATTCTCTCGGTCCTTGCTTTGTCGAAGGATGGCCATAGCTTCCTGGTGTTGGCACAAGTTTCCATGGAGGTGCATCTTGTGTTCGCCTCTTTAATGGCTTTATTCCCTGCAACGAGCTTGAGTGTGCAAGGCGGGATACACACAAGGGAGTGAACTTGTTCTAGTAGGGCTGCTGAGCCGATTCTTGCTAGCTCGTCAGCTTTCTTATTGCCTGGGATACCCTTGTGTCCGGGGACGCAGCAGAGCGACGATACCTTGTGCTGTGTTCCAAGAACGCTGAGCTCTTCTCGACAACACTTCAGAAGCTTCGATTTAATTTCTATGGCAGTATAGCTTCCTGGCTGTCGATAAAGATGGTGATACCTTCTGGCGGTATTGCCCTTACCGCAGACTTACGGGCGGCTGTTGTCACTGCTAAGACCTCTGCTTGGTAGACGCTGTTGTGATCTGGAAGACGTATGGATTTCGATATACGATAGAGGGTCGGAGTCTTGTTCACACAAGTTTTCGCAATTGATCAGACTGACTTTATATATTTCATAAGAAATAAATAAATGCTTGCTGACATCAGGATTTGAACTATGAACCATTAGCGTGGCAATTGACGACGTTACCACTACGTCATCGCCACCCGTAACAATTCAAAAGAACGAAATTATCATAGTATTCTTCTCGATAGTTAAACTATGTAAACTAAATGGAACAGCTTCACATTTACAATTAAATTCAATGCCAATAACCTAAAATACATATAAGTGATTTTTTCCCAATTTATTCCGCATTTTTGCATCTCTAAGCGCATTATTGAAACTTATATTTAATTAAATAAATGGAGAGTTAGTACAATCAAATGCTCTCACACTGGAATGCCCAACCTGGCCTAAGGCATTCCAAGAATTTTATGAATTTCTCAATAAACAGAACTAGAGACATTTTATCAATGAGCAAACAGAATGCTAAGATCTTTACTGACTTCCTAACTGGACACTGCTCTCTCAACTACCATCTCAAGAAAATGGGCCGTGTTCAATCGGATACGTGCCGTCTCTGTCTTGAAGACACCGAAACAGCCCATCACATACTCTGTTATTGCCCGGCCATAGCCAGACTGAGGGTAAAGCACTTTAATAAAGGTGTCACAACACCTTCTGATGTCACCTCTTCCTCAGCTCGAATCATTCTTTAGCTTCATTACTGAACTTGATTTCAGCTAGTTGACAAATCCAAAAAAATAATCAACCAGGGGATAGCACAAAAGATCTTTTTACGTGGCAGTGCTCCGGGGGTCATTCTCTGCCTTTTCTCCCCATTTACCTTTTTTACCAAAAAAAAATCAACGTTCATCTCTTGACATATTGAAATTCTAATGCTGTTTAGCTCACCAAGCACGGTGCTACCGTGCTTATCCATCTTGGCAAGAGGGTGCTAGATATGCCTCTCGCTTGTAACCTACTGTGTACAGCAGAACAAACTTTAGATGAACGAACGGCATCACGTGCAAAGCTTCTAGACATATTTGGCTCCACCTGGATCTTAAATGTTATAAAAGCTTGCTCTCGCTTAAGTTGTACAGCAGCACAACGATAGGTGTCGTCATCGGACACTGCCTCATAGGCAGAAAGAAACAAGACTTGGTCTCAATTCAAACGATTTTTGTATGAGTTATAGAGATAAAAAGAAATAGGAGAATATTCTACGTGTTCAATTCTCCCCCTGAATGAAAACTTCACTTAGGAGCTTTTCATTTAAATTCCCTCGGTGGCCTGCAACATCTACATAGGTGTCAGTGATCTTCTTCGGGGTATTCGCAGTTCATAATACTATTGTATATTCCGGTAAGTAGGTCGGGAAATCTTCCCACAATATCCTGTGGTATTAGAATGGACCTGTCATTGGTTTCAGTGCCCTGGCGTTGATATGATGTCCACCACTCAAATCTAACCTAACCTCCCCCTAAATATAGTAATTAAGCATCGAATCTTTTGATCAGAACTCCATCAGAAGATGAGTAGAACTGCATATTACTTAACATATAATTGCTTGTACTACGCCATTTACTAACCCTAAAAATGGAGTGCACTAAATTTCAAAGAATCGCTTGTGTAATTAAAACCGGCTATACCTACAAGCAACGTGTACTCATTAGAATTACCTATAGTAGAAAACAAATGGTGATTTTCAAATGACCTTGAATAAAAGTTGAGTAAAATTTCTTTGTAAATTACTTGATTCACTAGGGTAGGTGAATGTGACGCAGTTTCTCATTCGCTAACATACCTAACACGATGACATAACAGAATTTAGTACGACTGCTAAATAAATACCTTTGTTTTATAATTCAAAAACATTTCGAGAATTCTGCGAATAAAAATGCTTCTGCCCGCCCTTTTTTGCGTTTTTAATCATACAAATTACTTCCATTCCATTTAGAACCGCTTCCGTGATATACTAACAAACTCCACGAATCAAATTCATGATGTTTATCATTTCGAAAGAGCCTTCCACGCGTTATATGTAATTTAGCTTAAACGTACATACTAAGCCAGTGACTCACGCAATCGCGCTAACAACAATAAAACAATGTTACTCTCATAATATTTTTATATCGAACAGCACACATGACAAAAAGTCCCGAGAAGA
The DNA here is from genome assembly GCA_945910035.1 of Brachypalpus laphriformis. NCBI lineage: Eukaryota > Metazoa > Arthropoda > Insecta > Diptera > Syrphidae > Brachypalpus > Brachypalpus laphriformis. The sequence continues at coordinate 14,096,389 of OX246754.1, read as the reverse complement.
AAGAAAAAAAAAAAAAAAAAAAAAAACACTTTCAAGGGTCGTGCGGTGTAACGCATGGTTAAATAAATTAAATGTCTGCACATCCACACTACTTTAAACGCACATGTCAATGACAGCGCAGCAACACAGTCAGAGATGAAAAAAAAAAAAAAAACACCCGACAGAGACAAATAACAAAAGAAACCAAAACAATCCATCTAATGAAATTACCCCGCGTCACGTTGTCATGAGGCACAGACACAGGCACGATATAAAGGCCGCTATGCGTCTTTCTATTTAAAAAGACACTATGTACTCCGGGGGCTTATTCTCTCCACTTTCCAGTAGCAGCACTACATATCGCATGCAAGTCAAGTGATTAATTTGTTAAGAGAAAGAGCAGAGCATAATAAAAGAAAAAACCGAGTGGTAGGTGGAAAATTACAAAGAAAATCATAAAATTTTAATGTGGAATTGTGGAGTCGCCTACATTCATCGTTCTTCCTATGGCAACAACACAGCCAGCATAATCAAGTTAATTAAAAAAAAAAAAAACATTGCTTTCCCCTTTTTATTTTGTTTTAGTGAATTCTTTTCTGCCATCTCTTTCGTTTTATGTTAATGTTTGGGAAGATGATAAAAAAAAAAAAGGAAAACACTGAGTTCACATATTTTCCTCAACCCCACCAAGTGTTCTCTAATTGAAATTATTAAATACATTTTCAGGGTCAAGTAATGAGGAAAAAGAAGTGCAATCGTGCATAATACTATGTACATCTATACTTGGCTGTATACAGTACAGTTGAAATAAATTCAACCGTTGTGTGAAAAGAAAAATGGCATTTATTGGCAAACGTCAATCATGACTTTCTTGCATATGTTTCATACTGCTGTCACTTTGAAGTTCCATTTGTCATTTTATGTTTACAGCTTGTCAACAAGTTGAAGCTTGAATATAATTAACGAGTTATAAATCTCTGCAACTAACATTCATTTCCTATTTGATGAAGTTTATAACGATAATGAAATTTCTAACCAGATTTATTAGACTTTCGAATGTTGAAAACCAACTATAGTGACGTAACGCTAATTGCCAACTGAAGAGTAGAAAACCCACGCACTTTCGGCAATTATATTGAACCTTAGTAAATCCACTGTGACTTTTTGGCATATCTTACAAAGTCCATCAACTTGTTTTGTTTATACTCTAAATGATTGAAGAACACGTAAGAAATTATAAAGAATAATTTGAAGAAGGGTAGAAGGATCGTTCTGTAAAAATGCACATGAACATGCGGTCACCTGAGCCTTCTAAGGTGTACCCTTTGAATTCCTTAATAGTGTTCGAAAAAAAGGTGAACTACAAATATGTACGTATGACTACTAGAATTAATACAACGATTACAATTTTAAGGAATACTACTATTGCCACCTTTGTTGCTCCTATTGATGACATTATACTAAAACCCAATAAGAATATTATAGGGAGTTCAGTGGATGTAAATAAATCTTTTCAGGGAAAGACTTCTTGAAACGTCAACTAGACCAGAAACAATATCTGGTAACAATCGATAGCAAACTCTTCTGGAGTCCTCCACTCGGTTTCTCTGGATGTGCAAGATCTTAGCATGTACATCTTGCGATCCATAAACCCACAAATAATCTGGATTGAAATTATCCCAATCAAACATACGATTTTTATAGCTCCAGAATCTTTTTATAGAATTGAAATAAATGTTATTTGGACAGAGCTTCGTAACGTAGAAAACAATCGAAAATGTTCTCAGGACTGGTTAGTCTTGGTTTGCCCTAAAAAATTTGAAAATAATTTCGGCTAGAGCCAGGAGGGACACAAAAGATGACAAAGCTTGCAGTAACCTCGTGGGCCTTATGGGGTAGAAGGTATATACCTCAGTAGAACACAGATTACTCCGTCAGTCTCAAATTATATATGACAGTTCAGTTCAGAGATCAGGTATGTTTTGCGCACACTTAAGTGAGAAACATAATTAACATTCACCTGCATTTGCACGCATATGTAAACTCACGAATACTTACAACGTTATCATCCAACACACAACCAGCGTCGATTCGTTAAATGTCCGTTCACTTTTGCAAACATTAGCGAACATGAGAGAGAGCGGTCTCAGTCGCTCATTGCGTATGTAAATCTGACAGTTGCCATGTTTGTTATGATAGATAGGAATGCAGGCAAAAATATTATGGTTATTGGTTGGAATTTACAGAACAGGGGAAGCATTTCGTTAAGTTATGACATAAGCTTATGTTTTCCAATATTGTATTATAGTTTAGCCTTTAGACCTTCTATGATTTTCGAAACGTATATTCATTTTTCAGATCGTACAGCGTTTGGAAATCTACAGATATTTACTGTCAATTCTAAGAAAGCCATTAGACCGAATTAAGGAAACTAATGTTGGCTAAATGTTTGGTTTAGTACAGCATATTAATTCAGATCACTTAGGATAGAATAACCTAAGTCTAGAACTTCATGCCATAAGTCCATATTGTAAATATTGATGATCAATTAAATAAACGATATTTATCGTTAATCGATCGTCGACTTCATAAAATTCAGTTCGTTATTCTCAATAACATTAATCTTTGTCCACTTGGTTACACAACACCGAAATCGAGGGTATAATGCTGTATAATAGGAAACTAAACTGGAAACTTTATACACAGGCAAGAGTTCGCAAGGCTTATAATGTTCTTTTCATTTGTAAAAGTTCGGCGGGGAAAAATCGGGCCTGAAGCCTGCAATGATGCACTGACTATACGAGGGCAAGGTGAAAAGTTATCGGCCTGACGCAGAGATAGCGTTCCAATCAACAAAAATGTATGTTTCCTTCCTGGGTGCACTTCTCATTAGTTCGTATGACAAGTTTCAACTTGTTCTCTCAAGAAGTTTGTTTACACGAATTTTTGCAGTAGACGTCTTGCGTGTTTTTCGTTAAAATGGATAAACTTGAATATCGTGCGGTTATAAAATTCTTTGTTTTGGTTGGGTTAACCCCTAAGGAAATTCATCCAAAGTTGACAAAAGTTTACGGGGACTCTGCTCCTTCCATGTCAACCGTTAAAAACTGGGCAGCTGAATTTAAACGTGGTCACACGTCCCTCGAAGATGACCAACTTGAAGGACGGCCAAATACCGCAACCACACCCGAAACCATCGAAAAAGTGCATGATATCGTGTTGGACGATAGGCAAGTGAAGGTGAGTGAGATAGCTGAGGCTGTGTGTATATCGGAAGAGAGGGTGCGAAACATCTTGCACAAAAACTTAGGGATGCGAAAGCTCTGCGCAAGATGGGTGCCGCATTTGCTGAATGCCGATCAAAAGCAAATGCGCAAACGATTTTCGCGGCAATCTTTGGACCGATTCAATAAAGATCTGACCGATTTTGTGCGGCGATTTGTCACCATGGATGGGGCATGGGTCCACCAATATACTCCAGAAACGAAACAGCAGTCGAAGCAGTGGATGGAAGCCGGTGGTTCAGCGCCAAAGAAAGCGAAGTCGATCGCATCTGCCGGAAAGGTAATGCGCCAGTGTGTTTTGGGATGCGAAAGGGATCCTGTTAATTGATTACCTTGAGAAAGGCAGAACAATTACAAGCGAATATTACTCCAACTTTCTTGACCAGCTGGATGCCAAAATTCGCGAGAAGAGGACTGGTTTGAAGAAGAAAAAAAACATCTTTCACCAGGACAATGCACCTGTACACAAGTGTGCGTTGGCGATGGGAAAACTGCGGGATTTGGGGTACGATTTGCTCGGCCATCTCTTCTATTCACCTGATTTGGCACCCTCAGACTTCCATCTGTTCCCAAACTTGAAGAAATTTGTTTCTGGGAAGCGCTTCGCATCCAATGCGAAGTTGAGAAGGCCGTAGATGAATATTTTCACAGCCTTCCAGGCTCTCACTTCCGAGAAGGAATACTGATGTTGGAGAAACGCTGGACTAAGTGCGTTGAAGTCAAGGGAGAATTATGTAGAAAAATAAAATTATTTTTTAACTGAAAATCGCAGTCTTTCATTGTCAGGCCGAGAACTTTTCACCTTGCCCTCGTACATCATGATAGTCAGATTCATTCTCACGTATGGGGCTTTTGTGCGGTGGAAGGTAACGAATACGAAAAACATACGGGATATGTTGGCCGTGGTATAAAGAACAGCCAGCATTTCCATCACGGGTGCTCTACGCACAACGTCTACGGCTGCACTTGAGATCTTTCTGTATCTCTTACCATTCGACCTACAAATCAAATTTCCAGCGGGCAATAGTGCGCTTTGGCTCACTTATGTTGGTCTCTTCAAGGCCAGTAATGCGGGACATAGCTCCATTGTTAAAGAATCATTGGCACATTAGACTTCGTCACACCCTACGAAGTAATGTATCATTTAGAGAGGATTGGCAAAGGGAGACAGTCTCTGTTCACAACGAGATTGCAATATAAACAGATGGTTCCAAGACCAGAGAGGGCACGGGGTCAGGTATATAGTCGAGAGATATGAACTTAAATGTGGCCCTGAGACATCCGGACATATGCAGGCGTTCCAAGCAGAGGTTCTAGTTGTACTTAAAGCTGCGGAATTACTTGAGATGGGATCAATATCCGACAAGAATATCGCCATCTTAATTGACAGTCAGGCTGTGCTAAAGGCGCTAGAGTCTTGTATCACTAAATCTGAGATCGGCAGGAATTCCCGCACAATGCTTAAGGCATTATGTACGCAGAACCGTGTCAGATTATGTTGGGTACCTAGACACTGCGTTATAGAAGGCAACGAAAATGCCGACGAGCTAGTCAAAATAGGAGCAGAACTCCCGCATTGGGGTGTAATCGGTAGCATTAAATCACCAAGGCGTGTGGCTAGGGGAATTATTCGTGATGGAAACATCAACATGGCTAATTTAAGATGATCCAACTTAGATGGTAATAAGGTGTCCAAGGCCTTGTGGCCTGTGTTAAACCGCAGTGGATCTGGAGAGATCTTAAAACTCGATAGATCCTGGCTAAGAACAGCGATAGAAATACTCTCTGGCCATTGTCTTCTAAGGAAGCATGCTATAAGACTAGGTTTGTCAAATACTGATGTTTGCAGGTACTGCATTGACATACATGTCTCAGAGGATATAAGACATCTCTGTGAATGCCAAGGCATTGCCAGGACAAGGCTAAAGTATCTTGGAAGATACTTCTTCGATCACCTAGAAGAGGTAAGGTCCCGGAACCACAATAATGACATCTACAAATTCTGTAGAGAAATTAAGTGTATGAGTTTAGGTCTTTTTACCGTGAAGGTGTCTTATGATAACATCATAACCTTACTCAATCTAACCTAACCTAACCTACTATGGACAAAATTTTTCCTGGAAAAATGTTCACATTTCGAAAACCTTGTATGGCCTTTTACTGTACTTAAACATCTCATTACAAACCTCCTTTCCATGAACCTTGGCATTTGTAGAAATCAAATTCACATAAAATGTCCATTGACCATAAACATTTTTTTTACGGTTTTATTTTTATCACTACTGTCTACTTCTCTTGGGTGCTTACAACTCCTCGTTCACATCAAAATTGTTTTGTTACAAGATAATTACAGCGAGACTAGCTCGTTGCAATGGCGTGCATCTCTAACAACTACAACACCACAAAACAATCAGTAATGCACTCTAGTGGCACTGGCACCCCATTCTAAGAATAACAACAACAAATTCGACGACAATAGAAACGTGTTCTCGGCAAGTCGAAAACGAAACAACGAATGGAGAATTTCGCAATCAGCTAGCGAATTCTGTGTCAAGTATTCGACAAGTTGGAAAATTTAACGTCTTTTCTTTCTTTTTCTTTTTTTTTTTTAGCACAAAGTCTGTTCCGCATACAGGGTTGCTCGCGCCGCACAGAACAGTGTCAATTATTGAATATGAAAGTTAATTATACTTTATTGCATTAGAATGATAATGTGCTATACGTGCGCTTGTATGTATACGTGAGCCTATGAAGTTTATTTATGCGCGAATATATTTTATCAACGCGCGCCGCGCTGCGAATAATGGGGTGGAGAAGATTCTGTCGACCAGTTCCGATAGAAACAGGTTGTGATGACGTTTTCGGCTATAATATTGTGTAGAAAAATTTCTCGAGAAGTTAAGATAACGAGTTTTTTTTTATTAGATTATATTTTTGTTTGTAGGGTTCCGGAATTTGCTGGTTTTCTTTGTCGTTGTAGACATTTTGTTTTGCTTGTTTTGCAAATAAAATGTATAGTGACAGTTGATGTTTAATTTTTTATTTCGAATTTCGACCTACATACTGTTAAATGAGAGGTGAAAATTACAATGAATCATATATGTGAGTTGGCCTCTGATGGTGAAATCTGATAGTGGCCATTATTGTAAGAGTAAAAAAATTTGTTAACAGTGACAAAGACCACAGGGCTAGCAACATTTTATCACTTTTATGAAAGTGAGCAAACAAAGTACTGTTGTGTTCGAAAAGTTTGTGATGAATGCTGCAATTCGAACTTTGAGACACTCATCGACATAGTGACATTTCTGTCGTTTGGGGCATGTATTTGTAATACAGAGACATACAACTTCAAATGGTGCCACTCCCTGACTAAGTAAACAGCTTTAATGAACTTGAACGCTTGAACTATTCATTTATTATTTTAACCGCGTCGACCAGACGTGTTTTGTTGATGTATTCAAAGACAGTAGTGCATAAGCCCAAATAAATATTCATTTGTAAAGCCAGGCATTTTTTTTTGGCGTAGGAAGGTGGGAATCTTTTAAAAACGAACTGACAGTGTGGGGTTTCTAACCACTCAACCCACCGCCCCTTCTAACTCTGGTCCTCGCACTGCCGTCAAGCATTTCATCGCGAGGGGGGACTTCACCATTAGGTACTCGTCTCGTTCGTGTTGGCAGCCTTCTGCGGTGTCTACTTACTTCGTTGCTCCTTCGTAATGGTTACTACAGTGTCGCTAACTGCTTCCCAGGCATCTCCCTGCTCATCATCTGTCTGGTGATGTTGTCTGTGGTTAGGTCCTTACCCAGTTTGTTCACCAGCAGGTGTCTTCATAGTATCGGGGACAATGGAACATGATGTGTTCCGCATCCTCCATTACTTTCGAACACGTTGGGCAATTGGGGTTGTCATCGAGTCCAATGGAGGTAGACTCTGAAGCAACCATTGCCAGTAAGCATCTGAGTCAGGTAGAAATTGAGCTCCACGTTCTTCCCATTGATCCAAGTGTTTATATTGGGGATCAATCTCTGCGTCCCCCTGCCTCTTATCAGAGTGTTCCGATCTCTCCTGCCATTTATCCAGACTTGTTCTTGGTAGTGCCTCAGTGACAGTTCGACTCGTCGCAGTTGGTGCAGTTGTCCTACTGGCACGGTATTTCCATTGGGCATCTTTAGCCAGAAGGTCTATTGGTACCATGCCACCCACTACACATGCCGCGTCGTAGGAGATTGTTGGGAAGGCGCTGCATACTCTCAACGCATTTATTCTGTAAGCTGTCTTCGTCTTCCTTCTATATGACCTCGTTTTCATGGCACGAGCCCATATTTGGGAGCCGTAGAGCATTATCGATGCCGCAACTCTAGCTAAAACCAGTCTCCTCTTGTGCTTTGGTCCGCCGATATTTGTCATGATCCTTTCTAGGGCAGCCATTGCCTTTGCTGCCTTCTCAGCTCAATATTGCAGATGTTGTTTAAAAGTTACCCTTGCATCTATAGTAATGCCAAGGTACTTCAACTCTGGTTTAGAAACTACCACGTGATCATCCACGGTTACTCCTATGCAATCTGAAATTCTAGGCACATATATGTATTCAAATATATACCAACCACTATTTGGTCCCATTATCGTCAATTTTAGATTATTTACGCTAGGAATTTGTAAAGAAGTCGCGGGGGAAAATATGGACGTTCGTAATTTACTATTTCTTGTTAGGTTAGATTAGGTCTCGGGCAAAACATTATGGATTATGATGTAAACAAGCCAGAATATGTTTGCGACTAAGTTTAACTAGATAAAGAGCTTAAAGAAAGCTGGTCAGAGCTCAGAGGATTCTCGCTATTGTGCTTTTCATTTTTTTTGCGGTTACTTAGTCTTTTTATTACACGACTAAGCCACACACCCTTTTATCCGACATGTGGTCAACACATCGGCTGCTTATATACGAGTACCTAGATATGTATATAGCAAAGGCAGGTGTTCCTTGTAGAGTTCTGTCATTCTTCGCCTGGCTGGCGCCAATGGTTCTATGTGCGTGCAGTCTAGATATTGTGAAGTGCATGCACTTACATAGATAATTCGGTCCCTTTTTACCCTAAGGTGTACCTATGTTGGATGCCGGGGAATAGGGATATTCCAGGGAATTGTAAGGCCGATGAACTCGCCAAAATAGGAACAACTATACCCATCCGGCCGTATAAAGGCACCTTAGGTATACTAATCACTACTCGCAGACTTAAATTTAAACTGGATGCTGTCGAGAGTACAAATCTTAGGTGAACAAGTGGATCAACACGTTGTGCGACAGAACAGATTTAGCCGAAGCTAGATCTAAAACGTTCTAAGAATTTGATTTCTCTCAGCAGATTGCATATCGCCGCTATAATAGATGTCATCACTGGACACTGTCTAATAGGCAAGCATGCTACAATGCTAGGTCTTTTTGCGAACGACTTTTGTAGAAGCTGTATGGCTTAGCTGGCAGCCAGTTCAACCTAACCTACCCTAAGGTGTCGAGGTTCCGCTTTTCTCTCCTCCACACATTTTCTCCACTTTTTTCTTCCTGTCTCTAGCTGCTTCCTTTGCTGAGTTCCAGCTTTCTCTGGCATCTTTGAACATTTTCTCCATCACATTGTTTTCGGACTTCCTCTTCACGCGATCGAAAGATGCGCACAATTCAACCTAGAAAGGAAATATCGCGGGCAGGACATCATAATACTGTCAGACAGCCAAGCCGCTATCAAAGCACTGACTTCGCACGAGATCAGATCCAAATGGGCCAAACATTAAGACAGACGAAAGAACTTCTGGGGAAATACAACTAGAAAATAAGCAGAACCTGCCTAAGAGTTAGTAAGAGACTTCGCATCTTAAAGTGCATGTTAACGGGTCACTGCAGACTCAAGGAGCACCTTATGAAACTGAGGGAGGCAGGCACAACAGATTCTGCAGGGACTTCGCAGAAACACTAACGCACCTTCTTATGGATCTAATCCAGAAAATAAAAAATCACCTAGATGCCTATCTCCTATTAGAAACGGATCTACCTGCGTTGGTTCCACTCAAGATACTTCGGTTCATAGTAGCAGCTGGACTGGAGGAAGTGCTCTAGACCGAGTACATGTATCATCGACTAGAGCCTTTGTTTGGGAGGGCACAATATATCTGCTAAAGATTGCTGTGCCTCATTACAACTACATATATCTATCTATCTATATCAATTCAGATAGATAGGTTCAGATCTATAAGTTTGACATCCTTCTTACTGAAAAGTATGGAGAGGCTGGTAGAATTTCACGTGCGCAAAGTTGCTTTGAAACTGCATCCACTATCGGAGATGCAGCATGCCTGTCAGCGTGGGAAATCCTGTGAGACCGCACTTCAAAATCTAGTGGCCAGAATTGAATGCGCGCTTGATAGGAGAGAATACGCGATGCGTATCTTCATCGACATTGAGGGTGCTTTTGACAATGCGACTTTTGACTGCATGTGCGACTCTGCCAGGTAACACGGGGTAGATAAAACATTAGTGTTGTGGATTAAGGCAATGCTAATGAATAGAACTTTGGTAGTGGATGCGGATTGTGGCCAATATGTTATGACAGGGGTAAACAGAGGCTGTCCGCAAGGCGGCGTTCTGTCTCCATTGTTATGGTGCATGGTGGTCGACTCTCTGTTGAACACTCTAAATAGTTCTAACGTCTACTCTCAGGCATATGCGGATGATGTCGCCGTACTTTCTGTCGGGCCATGCCTGGCGACGGTCTGTGCTAAGGCTCAGGCGGCGCTGGACATGATCGATGAAAGGTGTACTAGGAGTGGGCTTTCGGTGAATCCTCTTAAAACTGAGGTTGTTCTTTTTTACGAGAAGGATGATTTTGACCGGTCTGACTCAGCCAGTACTAAAAGGCGTCACCATTCGCATTTCCAATGAAGCCAAATATCTGGGAGTGATTTTAGATAAGAAACTTCATTGGTCTAAACACGTCGAGTCGAAAACATCCAAGGCGCTCTCAGTCTTCTGGCAGTGTAAGGGTGCTTTTGGCAAGACTTGGGGCTTATCACCGAATAAGATTCTCTGGATCTACACGGCTATGATAAGACCATTCCTCGCATATGCGTCGGTTGTTTGGTGGAAGGGGCTCTCGCGTAAATACGTGGTTGCTTGTGGGAGCTTTCCCGAGTACGCCTGGCTCTGCTCTAGACGCTTTGCTGAACTTACCTCCCCTTGATACTTATATCATGGGTTGCACTATCAAAGCCATCCATCGTCTTAGGTGGGGCGGTTTTTGGTATACTCCACACTGGAACTTTGATGAACTTGCGCGACACTTATCTTACGACTCCTGTCTTATGGATATGCCGTCTGATGCAATGACACGAGAACTCCAGCTGATGCGCAAATTCAGAGTCGACTTTCCTTGTGTCCAGGACTGGCTTCGGTCAGAGTCTAAGCCGGGAATGGAATGTAGTCGTATTTTCAGGGATGGTTCCAAAACCAGTCAAGGGTCTGGCGCTGGGGTCTTCGTGGAAGTCGACAACATTAGACTTCACTTCTCGTTAGGCAAATATGCGTCTGTTTTCTAAGCGGAAACTTATGCAATCCTAATGGCCATGAACTATCTTGTGAAGAACAGGTGGAAGGGACGTAGCATTTGTGTCTGTAGTGACAGTCAGGCTGCACTTAAGGCCTTGCTTAACCCTTTAACCACTTCCAAAATAGTTCGTGAAACCAAAAACTCTTTGAACTCGGTCGCAAGGCTGAATTCTCTGTCTCTTATCTGGGTCCCAGGTCATACTGGGATCTTGGGGAACGAGATTGCTAGACAAGGCTCAGAGGAGGCTTTCTCAGGTCCCGAACCCGTGTTGGGTCTTCCAGCGTCCTCGGTTAGGGCTTCCATTGACGATTGGGTCTCTCACGAACACAATTGTGTGTGGCATGACTCTCCGGGATGCAGGTTGACTAAACGCATGCTCCCGGACGTCTGTAAGAAATCAGCGGCATTCTTGCTGTCTCTCAGCAGAAAAGACTGTAGACAACTTATTGGCGTCTTGACATGCCACTTCGCTTTTGCCAAGCACCTTAACGTGTTAGGCTTAAGTGACACTACAATCTGCGACGCTTGTGGAGAGAGCGACGCCACTGCGGAACATTATCTCTGTGAGTGTCCGGCCTTTGCTCGTATCAGGTGGCAGATCTTCGGTGCGGATGTGGTGAGTGCTGGTACTGTAAGTCAAGGAAATTCCAATAAAATGTGTAAATCAGGGTTTGCTCTCTGGTAGTACAATGGACCAGTTGCGTCTGAGTGCTCCAGTCGAGTGTTTCCTATCCCGACAAAAAAATAAAATCTATATCAATTAGCAAAGGCTACTAGAATTTTAACTCAGGTAGCTGATCAATCGATATGTTACATAACAGCAAGAGAACATCAACCTTTACTGTTCAACAAAAATTGCTGGAAACTTTTCAAACAACGAATAGCCATAATAATAATTAGCTGTTCATAAAAAAAATACTATTCTGGCTTTGTGTCACTGTGAAAACAGACCTGCACATAACAACCAATTAAATAACTTAATCTTCCATGAAATTAATACAATTAAGCATCTATGTATTTGATCATTTTTTGTTGGTTATGTAGTAGTCACTGATCGGCTTACTCCAACTGTCAAAAATTACCTCTATTCATATTGAAATCGAGACTCACCATGCATACAGCACATCCGAGTGAAAGTGGTCATTTACCCACCGAATGGCTGCTGCCGATATTTTCCATTTCTATTTCCCTGCAAAGCTACATTTCGTTCTCTTTTTCTTCTTTATGTTCTTTCATTAAAATTTCATGAAAATGATTTAAATTTAAAGTAAAACCGATCAAAACCGTTAATTTAATTTGCTCAAGTTTAATGCATTCGTGCACACAGCGTGTGATCTCTCATTCTCCAGCCATTTCCGGATCTTCTTGAAGGCCCTGATTCAGCTGCTTCATTGCCCCCGCGCGTATGAACCGATTTATTTCATTTAATTTTCGATGAAGTAATCGTCTGGAATGCATTTTCACTTTTTTATTTTATTTTTTGTTCAACGACTTTCTTTCATCTCTCCACTTTGCGTGGTTGTTAATTGAAATTATGTAAAAAAAAGAGAAGTTTTTTCATTTAGCGAATATTTTCTATGTGAATACAAGTGGATGGCGTTGCATTAAATGAAGTTAATGCTATGTAAGAGTTTTACAAAGATTTAGAGCGCAAAATATCGGTCTGCCTACGATCTTTTATCGCTGTCCCCCCTTTAATTGAATTTCCACACTCGAATGCACCTAATTACAAAATTACACGCGGAGGACAAAGAGTCTGGTGTCTGGAATTGGTACGCCTACGTGGTGCTCGCATTAAGGACAAACCGTAGAGAATTGATGAAGACAATGACCGTGGTAGTAGTAGGCAATGGCAGGCTACATAATGGATGACAAAATTCACACAACAAGTCTCACTAATTACCCAACTGTCAGAGAGAAGACTCGACGCACCCTGAAGGCAACCAACTCGGACTATGTGACGGATTTTATTTATTTTTTTTGTTCGAAATATACGTTCAGGGATTAATAATTGTATAACACCGGCGGGTTATGTTCAAAGACAGACAGATAGACAGGTAGATAGGGGATATTTTTAATGGAGGTAGGAGACTGTCACTTATTTTACGGTAGCTACCGCAAGCTATTACCATGGCGACCCAATTAAGGAAGGAATGAACGTTTTTTACAATTTTATTTCGTTTCAGCGTACCTAGATTTTTTTTTTTTTATTTAGAGCAACGGAAGGAGAATAAAAAATGTTTTGTTATGGATAATTTTACGCCAGAATGAATTTGTGCATCAAGCAATTCGACAGAGAAAATTCGTATTCCATGGAGGGTGTCTTTTATAAAGAAAACAGCTAAGCAACGAGCTGATAGCGAAATAAATTTAAGAAAAGAATAATAAAAAATTATAGCCTTTATGCGAATTCGTGGACGACAGCCTTCAGATATTCCGGGAGGTTGGCTACCGCAGAGACAGCAATTGCATGGAAACTATATGCCGATTGTTCTATACTTAGGGCGAAGAAAGGACGAAAACTCTTTGAAATGGAGGAAAAATTATGTGTGTCTTCTTTTTGTAAACCGACAGGAAGCTCTAAACTACGAGTATATATGCACTGGATCTTGACATCATGATACACTGCCTCACGACGATCGGTTCTACGCACTGGAGCAACTCGAGGTCAACTCCTCGACCAAGGATCGTCTTCAGCTGAATCGCATCACAAAGACAAGTCAGTTTTTTTAACATAGCTATTTCCTTTAATGGCTTTTCTACGAATGACCCAAGGAAATGCGCCAAGCTCTTCAACAAGCAGTTCATCGAACATCCACAGTACACCAGCCGACACAGGAGAATCACTGTCAGGAAACTACACCACCTTTCTTGTTCTTCTTCTTCTTCCTTTTATCATCGAGGTTATGATCCGAAAATAAGGGATTACAACACTCCCACTTCACCGCATTTCTACTGATCCGCCTCTGGGGTTCGCCTGAAACTACACCACCTTTTAGGGGCCAAAGCACCGCAAGTCTTCACATCGCAGATGAAGAACGTAGCCTGCCATGAAGAACAAGGACTACCCTAGCTCAGCTACGCTCAGGTTGGTGCTGCTTACTAAACACCTACAATAACCGTCTCGACGCCTCCATAAAACACAAATGCCCTGACTGCGGAAATGGCCCGCACAACACCAAACATCTTTTCAACTGCCCAGCAATGCTAACCGACTTGTGCCTCGATGTACTTTGGGAACGACCTATAGACGTAGTTCGATTCCTGAGCCTAAAAACTGACTTTTCCCCAGCGGAACCATAGCTGCTACAACAACAACAATAAAAACAACAACAACGGCGACAATAACAACAACAACAACAACCATGATATACTATACTATACTAGGGCCTTGTACGCACTGAGACCTCAGATGTGCCTGCTGGGTGTTTAGCCGAGAACTGGGTTAAGGCTCTTGATAAACTGATTGAAAATTGAAAAAAAAGTCTGAAGGGCTCAGTAAAGCCTCCCTGAGGCGGAGAAGTGTTTTCCTGGCGGCCATAGAGCATTCACAAAGAATATCTTCTGTCGTCTCTTTTTGCTCTCCACATAGTCGGGATACGTCTGCATCTGCATCACCTATTTTGTGCAGATGGTACCTGAGTAGACAATTACCAGTCAAGTAGCATGTTAAGGTCCTTAAGTCTGCTTTGCTAAGCTCAAGTAGCTTCTTAGCCTTACAAAGGTTGGGGTTATTAAACTTTTTTTTCTTGTCTTAGGCCCTTGAATTTAGCCCAGTACTCTGCATGACGCCCATCTGCCCATTGTTTTATTTTGAGGTTTGTGCTACTCCGTGTAACTCCAAAATAGGGTTCAGGACCGACTAGTGGGCGGCAGCTGCCTCTTCTCGCTAAGCAGTCCGCCCGTTCATTGCCCTCGAAACCTTCGTGTCCTGGTATCCAGGCCACAGTGACGGTGTTCTTTGATGTGAGATAATAGAAGTAGATTGAGACAGTCCCATACAAGTTTGGACCCTACCGTATAGGATTTCAGAGCCATAAGTGCTGCCTGGCTGTCAGAGAGGATGTAAATACGGGTGCCCTCGACCCTTCTTCGCAGGCATTCTCGTACACAGAGTTTAATTGCGCGGACTTCCGCCTGATATACTGTTGGTGATTTCCCAAACGCTGCTGCACGTTGGAACCTGGGTTCATAAACCCCTGCGCCAGTGCAATCATTTTCCAATTTGGAACCATGTGTGTACCAAGTTTGAGAGTTTGGTAAGACTACAAGCCCTCCATTCCTCCATGTATGGCGGTCACCTATGACCACCTTGAATTTCCTGGCGAACCGGTATTTCTTGAGCATGGTATCTGGGATTTTGAGAATAGGTCGTTTTGAATGTACTCTAGAATCTACAGATGGCCGTAAAGTTGCCGATTTTAAGGTCCGAAATCTTGGGCAGCCGAAGAGCACTCAGCATATCTTCCTTTTGTACTGCGATGTGTAGCGGTGTGAGGCTAAGCATTGCTCCCATTGCTGCCGTGGGGCACGTTTTTGCACATAATAATCTTGGTTTTCTGTCAATCGATTCAACTATCGCATATGCTTGCTATTTCTTGGGCCTGTTCAGTCAGTATGCGTTTATTTGATTGGTTTTTGTTTTTTGTCACGTAGCACGTTTTGTCGGATTTCCCTTATCGTCATATAGTACTGGAACGTGGGCACGCTTCACTTTAGAATTTTCATGTTCAGTGGGTTGACAATACTGATTGATTTCACTTCTTCAGCAAGATGGTGACTAAGTTATTGGCACCTGAGTGCTCCAGGCGTTTCCTATCCCGACAAAAAATATATAAAATAAAACAATTGTTTGCGCACTACGGGACCGCATAACCTATCAGTGTATAAGCAGGCTACTCATAATATGGACGGCTCCCATAAAATATAAGCTACTGTAAAGTGGCGATGTCATGTCGGCTGCAACAGAATAATGTACACAGTGCGTCATCAAATTGTGCAAGAAACACTAATGAGTCTGGGATATTTGTTTATTTCTAAGGTGAAATTGATATGATATCAAGGTTGCCCTTCACACATATTTGTGTCAGTGAGGAGTGACGGCTGTACCATAAAAACTAAAAGTGATAGTGGTTGCCTTGCATTAAAGTGACTGTTGTAGCAAGGAATGCGATTATTGAATATTGTCCTTTTAGTTCAAATTATTATAAAAACATCCAAAACCTGTTAAACATATAGGAATGGACGTATTTTGTAAAGGCTTCGTTTTGGGTGACGTGCTCTGCCTTTTTGTCCGGTACAAAGCTGTTGTAGGCCTGTGCTACAGATTTTATTCCACTAACCCCTGCTTAAATAAACTATCGCTTGAAGGTAAGATCAATAAAAATGGACATAACTCATATACCATATACTGGAAAAGGCCGAGGGAATTATCTGTTGACATGGATTTTACGGAGCCAGATGTGATAGATAAAGTGAATCCAATATATGCTTTCACTGCAACATTATCAAAAAATGAATGGCGTTACTCTATGGTCTGAAATTGTGTGAAGATAGGATTAATTTTATTTACTAATAATATCTTACCCGCGATATTAAAGTGGTTGTACCTTAAAGAGAACAACAGGTGAACCCCACAGGCGGATCAGTAGAAATGCAGTGAAGTGGGAGGGTTGTGATCCCTTGTTTTCGGATCATAACCTCGCTGATAAAAAGGAAGAAGAAGTACCTTAAAGAGAACAATAGCTACCATATACACCGTATTACTAACTCCAGTCATCAACCTTTCTGCATATCTTGAAATACTCGTACGAGTATGTATATTTTGTTAATTTTATGACACACAAGACTCGTCAACTATTTACTGATCAGTACTGCAAATATTATGAATCCTGTACTATAACATCCGTATTCGCTTCTCGTATGGCGAAGTATGATGGATGAAAAAACTAAACTTTTATAATGTACATACATTGCACATTCACCATATTCACTGGTTTATACTTACTTAGGTGGCGCTACAGTTCGGGGTGAACCTGGGCCTCAATCAACAGGCCTCTCCATTCAGCTCGGTCTTAAGCCTATTGCCTCCAGTTGCGCACTCCAAGTTGGTCGAGGGCCCCTTGAACTTGTGCGCACCACCTACGGCGAGGAGATCCTCTACTGCGTCGTCCCTCCGGGTTAGACACGAAGATTCTGCGGACCGGAGCGTTGGCGTCCATTCGCTCTACATGCCCTAGCCATCTCAAACGTCCATTACACAGCTTTTTTGACTAGTTCGATGTCGCTGTACAGCTCGTATAGTTCGTCGTTGAATCTTCTCCAAAAACCTGTCAACGCAAACGGGACCGAATATCTTATGAAGAATTTTTCTCTCGAAGCAACCAATGATATCTTCATCCGCTTTCAATAAGGTCCAAGTTTCAGCGCTATAAAGAAGGACTGGGATGATCAGGGTCTTATATAGAGTCTCCTTAGTTGTTTGAGATAGGGCTTTACTGCTGAATTGCCTTAAATTAAATAAATATTTGGCGCAACAGCTCTTTAAGTGCCATTGCCTAACTTGTGTGCGTTATTTTTTTTTTTTCACACGAATCCGAAGGGCAATTTGTTTTGAGAAGCTTTTTCGAGACAACAATACTCTCGGATGTTTGTCAGACGCTTGCGAGAGGTGGGATCGTGAAAAAACTTTTCGGTGTTTTCTGGGACTCGAACTTGGAACCTCACACGCAGTGATCGGACACACTAACCACTTACGCCACGGCGCCCACGTTGAATTGCCTTATTAGCCAAAAAAAACCAGCGATTGGCAAGAGTTATTCTCCGCTTGATCTCTGCGCTTGTCATAATTAATACCAGAGACGAGGTAGACCATTACTCCCTTACTGCCTCGAAGTTGTAGTTGCCCACTGTGACCTTCTGTCCAATTCGTCGGTGTTGATTATCCTTTCTTGTTAACAGTATCTATTTGGTTTTGCCCTCATTTATCGCTAAGCCCATTTTGGCTGCTTCATCTTCACTGCTCACTGAGTTCTTCCAATAATGTCAATATCGTCGCCGTATGCAAGCAGTTTTACGGACTTTTGATAGTTTGTGCCTCTGGTGTTGGCTTGTGAGTTCCGCACAATGCATTCAAGTACAATATTAAAGAAGTCGCCGTCACCTTGTCTAAAACCTGTTTTGATATCAAAGGTCTTGGTAAGGTCATTACCGACATTGATGGAGCAGTGATCGTTTTCCATCGTCATACTGCACAGACGTGCAAGTTTGGCAAGGATTTCAAAACTAGACATGGCTCTATAGGTATATAGCTCTTCCCTATAGATACTGTAATAGGCGGCCTTGAAATCGATAAAGAAATGATGAGTATCGACTTGGACTTCTTGGGTTTTCTCCAGAATCTGTCGAAGTGAGAAGATTTGATCGATGATGGACTTTTCTGTCCTGAAACCAAACTGATAGGGGCCAATCAGGCTATTGATAAAATATTTCAGGCGTTCACACAATATCGCAGAAAAGATCTTGTATGCGATGTTGAGGAGACTGATGCCTCAGTTGAAGGGGTCTTCTTTCTTGTGGATCGGGCAAATGATGCTGAGCTTCCATTCATCAGGCATACGAGTACATTCGTCTGACCAAATCTTAGAGATGAGTTTGTGTATGCTCCCTACCAATTCATCACCAGCTGCCTTGAAAAGTTCGGCCGGTAAGCCATCAGGTCCAGCAGCCTTGATTTCCCACAATCGACCAAATCATACAAACACATGCTTCTCTGGAGTAACATTTGTGTAACGCAAGTACAGAACTTGACGTCAATGATCTCGTTTATATTCCATCAACACATTATTTCCACACATACAAAAATCAACCTAAGCGCTAGAACAAAGTCATTAACCAGAGTTTTTATGATTTTAGCAAGCCATGGCAAAATGTCATGGGAAATGAGTTGGTTTTACTCGTATAAAACCATTAAAACGGACGAAGGAGGCATCTACCCTCTTTATTGTTTTTGGTCACAGAGAATAGTTTCAACTAAGAAAATGTTAAAAGTACGGTTCAATGCATAAGTTAATTAAATTACGTATTCATCAAAACGTGACCCACATTTATGATTTACCATTTAAATCAACCAAACGTCATTGGGGGAGTTAATTTAAACTATCGAATTTTTGCTCACGTTCAAGCATTTAAATTACTCAATGCATACCACTATACCATAACAATATCAATCAAGAATGCATTTCCAATTAATTTTATCTTCTTCGGGTCTGAAAAAAAAGGAACGAAATCCACATCACTTTGTAGTTTGTAGTTTCTTCTTCTGTGAACCGTGACACAAACCCTGAACGTGACTTTTCAAAATGTACCCTCGATTGGTCACAGCAAGTGTAAACACTTTCCTGCAGCAGAATAATGTTTTCTTATTCTTTTTGTCTGACATGTCCCGTTAAGTTAGTCTTTGATACCGAAAAAGGCAGATGTTGGTACTAAAAATGCAAATGAGAAACCGATAGATAGCAGCGTTCAGACTGACTGTCACTTTGTTTACACGCGTATTAGATACAATGACAGCAGACCATATAAATTGGACGTGACTGACCGTCAAAAGTTGTTACGCCGCGCGGGTGTATGCCGCACATATTCTTCAATGCGCAGTGTTTTTGACCTTGCACTGGAATTCAACTTGATTGTAAGTATACACTCTCGATGCGTATAGTGGTTTCAAGTGACATTGAGTGCCGGTTAACGTACTCGGTGGCGCGGCGATGATGACTAGAAACCGAATGGCAACCAAGTAAGTTGATTGACCCCCTGGGATGTTTTTCTGCTTTCCCAATTGCAGTACCAGTTTTTCGATCTGATGAGACTTTCCGTCTTTTTTTTTTGGGTAAAAATAGAAAACACTCGTAAATTTTCATTTTAAGGAGAAATTTGCTACGAATTTGTCCGCAGTTCGTTTTATCGATTATTTATTCGGTGTTAGATGGAATTATAACAACTTATCTACGCTTAAGATACCAGAGACAAGTTATAAGGAAAAATACATTTTATCGATGTGTTTATAGTTACTTATTGATAAGAGAAAAGAGAACAAGGAACAGACACTTTTGTCAGGGTTAAGATAATGATAAGACCCAGAAAAGTGAGAGTGTGAATGCGGCAGACTTTTTGAAATTAGGGTGGATGGTGGATGGGAGTGGAAAAAATATTTGATATTAAAATAGTGGTATGCGCCTACAAGTAGTGAAGCAGATAGAAATGAAATAGAATAGATTTTATTTATTTGTTAATTATTTCTAAGAAAAATTAGTTTGCAACGAAGCCGAACGTAAACGGAGATACGAGTATACGGTGCAGTATCTACAATAAGAGATTGTATCATTTCTCATTGAATCGTAGTTTATTACCAGTTAAATGTTCGGAAGCAATTTAGAAAGTTAAGGTGCTGATATTAGTGATGCTACTTTATTACTTTTTTTTTTTTTTTAATCTACTTGATTTTACTATTGGTTGACAGTGAATATGTGAAACTTTATCGTCTCCAACAGAGGCTCTTCATTTCGGCTTCAGAACAGTAGTATGTGCTGAAGTGGTTGAAAGGACAAGATTAATCCTCTATTTTTGAAGATAATTTTGCTAATCCTACTTCCATATGCATCGGTGTATCACATACATTTATAATTAAATTATGACAACTGGGGAATATCCTGTACAATGGAAACTATCAAAAATCGTTCCTATTCCCAAAGATTCTAAAGGTGAAAGGTGAGTTAAGACATATCTCAATTCTGCCATTTCTCAAAAGTTTTTGCAAGAATATTACAAAATCAAATGAGTTAACGCCTCAACAATGGCTATTTCTCGAAGAATCCTTACAGTTCGGGGTTAACCTGGGCCTCAACCAACAAGCCTCTCCATTTAGTTCTTTAGTCTTTAGTTAATTGCCTCCAGTTGCGCACTCCAAGTTGGTCGAGGTCCTCTACTGCGTCGTCCCTCCAGGTTAGATTCGAAGACAGCAATCCGGTTATCGAAAAAACCACAGCTGTACCACGTATATCCTAAGTGTTACTGAGGATATACGGCAAGTCAGTAGAAATCAGTAGAAATGCGGTGCAGTGGCGGGGTTATGATCTCTGGTCTGTGGATCATAACCTCGCTGAAATAGGAAGAAGAAGATGCGGCAAACTATCAAGGAAGAGAAGGTGACCTTTTTAGTTCTGCTGGGCTTTTCCAAGGCGTTTGACACTGTTGTTCACTCTCATTTGTATGATGTTGTTTAAGCTTTTTAAATATTCCACTAGTTCAGTCAAATTGATTTATTCCTACTTATCGGGTAGGATGCAAGCTATCTAATTAGACAGTATTCAGTCGGATTTCCTGGCAACTCTAAATGGTGTTCCCTAGGGATCTATTTTAAGTCCTCTACTCTTTTCCCTGTACGTAGATGACCTTTTATCCATTGCATTACATACGGATATATATGCTGATGATGTGCAAATGTACATACATAACATGAGCTGCCCACTTGGCCTTATCGAGCATGGCGCTGCCTTCGTCAGTGACGACCTCGAGTACAGGGTGGGCCAGAATAGAATAATTCTAGGTATGTACAGGGTGGGCCAACTACAAGTTTCTTTTTAAAAATGGAATAAAATGAACAAAATGAAATTTTTTCCATGTACTATGGCTTTATTAGTAAGAGCAAACATTCCCATTAATTATGGAACACAACGTCGTTCAAGTGGCAGCCTCGGCTGGCTTCGCAGTAGCGCATTCTATAACTCCAATTTTCTAAGACCTTGTTGATGGTTTCGGGCTGTAGCTCACGGATTGCTTGGATGATATTGGCCTTTAGTGCTTAAATCGTTTCCGGATTGATGGCATAACATCGGTTCTTCACGGTGTCTTCAATTTCAGTAAAAAAAAGTCCTTAACATAGCTCTGTAACGCCCACCGTTGACCGAAACGTTGTTCCCAGCCTCATTTTCGAAGAAAAATGGTCCAATGATGCCACCACTCCACAATCCGCACCAAACTGTCACTCTCTGTGGATGCATTGGCTTCTCGACAATAAAGTGCTGGTTTTCCGAGCCCCAGATGCGGCAATTTTGTTTGTTAACGTAGCCGCTGAGATGAAAATGTGCCTCGTCAGAAAAGATGATTTTTCGCCCAAAATCGTTATCCAATTCAAGCTGCTCTAAGGCCCAAACTGCGAAGCGATAACGACGTGTATGGTCGTGCGCTTTCAATTGCTGAATCAATTGGACCTTGTAAGCGAATAATCCCAGACTTTTGTATAGAATTCTCCTCAGGCTAGTGCGTGAAATGTTGAGCTGTTGAGATCGATGACGAGTTAATGTTCGTGAATTGAGTCTCACACTCTCGGCTACAGCAGCCACATTCTCGTCTGTGCGCACCGTACGACGATGGGGACCATGAGTGTTGTCCACTAGCATACCAGTCTCATGAACTTTTTGCACAAACTTGCGTACAGCAGGCGCGGTGGGTGCTTTATTTCGGCCAAAACTTCTTTTCAAAAAAACCACTGTTTGGGCTACACAGCACTCACTTTGGAAATAAGTTTTCAATATTTCCCAATATTGTTCAAGCGTAAAGCGACTCATTTCATTCTGCGGAGGTATGATACTGATTTTCTATCAAGACTTCGAACGGGAAACAGCTGTCAGTGTCAAAATAACCTATGATTTAAAAAGAAATCACTAGATGGCCCACCCGTTATATTGTGCGCTGGTCAAAGGCAAATGGTATTTTGTTAAACCCTACAAAATCCAATTGCTTATTTGTCTCAAGGTATCCATTGGACCTTTCCTGTTTTCCTCTTATAGTCTTAGACAATGCTCCTATTAAATACTATATGTTGAAAGGGCTAAAAACCTTGGATTGATTTTTAACCGCAGCCTGATCTGGGATAACCATATCTCAACGCTGCGATCGGAAAGACTCGTGGTGTACTTAGAACTGTATGTGGGCAGCTCAATCCGTTACTCCCGTTAAGACCCGTATTATGCTGGCAAAACTTTGGTTATACAAATACTAATCTATGGGTGCAACATTTTCGATAAGTATAGCTTTGACAGGAAAAGAAGATTCTGCGTCACCTTTAACAATGCTGTTAGGTACGCTTTCGGACTACGAAGATATGACCATGTGTCAAGCTTTTCCAGATTCATGTTCGACATGACATTTAATAGCCTTGTATAGTTTCGCACCGTAACTTTGCTTTCACACATCCTGCGAACACGACAACCCCGTGGACCTCTATGAGAATTTTATAATGGTTTCCTCAAACATATCTGGCCACTGGCCACGATACTCTTACCTTACTTCCGAGCGTCAGTTTTTTATTAATGCTATTCCTTGTCGCATTCTATTAGACGAATTGAAAACGCAGCAAGGCTTGAAAACGAATTAATTATTTATCTATCCCAAAAGGCTCCTCTGAATTGTTCACTGTACCTGAAACTTTTTGTGGAATATTTGATTCTGCCTTTAAACTAACCCTAAACATCCTTTCGGAACGATTGAGGCGGTCCAACCGGTTTCGGGGGGTGTCTGAACAGCCTTGCAGGGGCTTAGGTTAGGTTAGATTGGCTGTACCATTAGACCACTCAGTGATGGACTTTGATAAAGCGATGGATGATCATACTTACTTATATCCTGTATCCCCTTGTGGGTCCTAGGGCCCCTACTACGCCTACGCGCCATCGTGTACGGTTTCTGGCAATGTGTCTGAGTTCTCCCCAACTTTTCCCTAACTGCCGTGCCTCCTTCTCGACTGTTCTGCGCCATGTTCTCCTCGGACCGCCAGGTCTTCTGCCATCCTGAGTTAGAGGGTTCAATTGCATAGCATGTTTCGCTATGGAGCTGTCACCCTTTCGGAACGTGTGACCAATCCACTGCCACTTCCGCCGTTGGATAGTTGGATGGATGGATGATCATGATGCCTAAAGACACCAAATCGCCGAAGTCATCAAGGAAGGGGGACATGTTCATAGGAGGTGAAGGATGGGTTCCTCATCCTCCTCGTCCCTACAACAGAAGTAGTTGGAGAAAAGGCCAAGTCTTTTGGCATGTTGGCCTATAAGACAATGTCCAGTGAGGACACCGATAACGTAGCTGATGTGTGATCGTTTTAACTTAACCAACTCGGTGCTACGTTTCTGGTCCAGTTTAGGTCAGATCTGTCTCGAAATGTGACACGTTGAGCCATTCTCCCATCTATGGTTGTTCTTGCTAATATCGTTTAGCTTTGATAGATGCTTACATGTATCGAGGGGCATACCTAGGGTTTGCCTATCAGACAGAATCCTTAGAGATGTACCCTGTCTGGCGAGCTAGTCCGCCCTACAGTTTTCTGGAATGTCTGGCACACAGCATAGGTAAATGTTGAACTGCTCTGTCATCTCCGTAAGAGACAAACAGCATTTTAAGGCGGCCTCGGAAGTGAAGGAGCACGATTCCAGGGACTTGATTCCCGCTTGACTGTCCAAGGCCCTATGAACAATGGAAAAAGCGCGTCAACGGTATATTGGTACGGGAGGGTCAGTTCTATATATTGTAAATGAAAATGAAATGCTGTTCGTTGGTAAGCGCATCACTTGAGAACGTCTGGACCGATTTGGCAATTTTTTTTTTTAATGTTCGTAATAGTCCGTATAAGGTTTTTACGGAAAGAAAAATTGGAAAAGTTGCCAGGAAAATTGGAAAATTAGGGAAAAAGTGAAAGTGCTTTTTTCCATGGCATTTCCAATAGCTGTTCACAAATTCATAAAACGATTACAAACAAATTTATTGAAATTTGGACAGGACAACGTCTGTCTGGTCAGCTAGTCTTTAAAAAATCACCCTGATTGTCGTTGGCGTTTGTCGTTTTTCGACTGTTGTCGTTTTATTCATAGCTCCGACCTGCTGACCCTTAGACATACATAGCTAAGCATTTTGTTCGTCGTATAAAATACTATTACAACTCTTTCATAGTGAAAAAGTTATGAAAATGGAACCGTGCTACATCTGAAGAATAAAACGGCAATCGTCGAAAAGCGACAGACGTCAACGACAATCGTCGTGAATATGACTTCAATCTCGATACTTATTGAGCAAACCCTGTCTGTGAAGTTTTGCGTCGGGATAAATATTCAAACTTGAAAAATTGATGACAGAAACGAAGGAATATTGTTGCAACTTGCAAGAAAATCTGAGTCGAATGCAGTAAACACAATAAAAAGGTAAATGGTGGCAGGACCTACGGCAATCTAATGATATGAATATATTTCACTGAACCCTGCCTTGACATTTGTTTTTGCTACAATTTAGAACAAAATAGCATCTGCAGCTTTAAAGGAATATACACAAAGGTTCTTTTTTTTCGAAACTTTTCTCATTTCATTCTCTGGAGTTCACCCTCGATAGATAGATAAACACACCCTAGAGGAATCATGAAAATCCCCCACATGAACAGTTTTCTGTTAGAAATCCTTTCAAATAAGTAAATATTCATCTCACTGTATGGTTTCAATCGATAAATGACTCAGTAAACAAACTATAGCAGCTCAATTCCATCCAAATGCATATACAAATCTCTTTGTTTGTAATACAAATTCCAGTCTTTCATATAAAAGCAACGTCATGCCGTATCGAATGGCGTAAAACAGAATAAGCACTCCAATTTTTCATTGTTAACAGCGATGACGACAATTCACACAAAATGATTGCGGACCATAAAATACTAACGACAGCAAGATTTGCTGAAAAATTGCTTTGACATTATTCAGCCCTTAAGGCAGACACCACATCGTGAGAGTGTGAGAAACCTCCATCAGCAGTATTTCATATTGTTTACGTAACAGTAGTGCATTCTCATCGAAGAAAAGCAAGTATAATACTTGGATGGAGAACACTGTCACATTTTCATTTTGATAAAATCATTCAATAAAAAACGTCTTCGCCTTGTTGTAAATTTACTACTCTTTGGCATCGTGTCCTGGATCAATGTTCTGCATTCAGACATCACGTGCTAGTAAATGAAAATGCGCCACCTTTACTACAGTGATTTAGAAGGAAGTTAAGAATTAGCTCAGCTATTAGTTGTATGTGATGGCGTCTGACTTAAGTGCGCGCCGTGCGGTGTAAAGAAGGAGATTGTGGAAAATTTACTGATGCATGCTAGTAAGAGAAAATTACTCAGCGAAAGGCGTTGCCGTTGCCTGTCCCTGTTTTTTCCGCAAAGCACAGCGTCAGTGCATTAATGTTTCGAAAGAAAATGTCTGAAAAAAAAAAAAAAAAAACATTCATAACCAGAACTCTGAGTATGTTGCATGCGGCAAAGCATTTTTTTCCCCCCTGTGAATCGATATTCCATTGTTTCTGATCATTTTCACATGATACGCGGATATGACAAGTGAATATGCCTGGGGATGTGTTCGTCCATCTATTGTCATTGAGTTGAAACTTTAAGCGAAACCGCATGACCGTAATCTATTGCGGATGATTGTGGGGATGTACTATTGTTATTGTTAGTCAGTCTCCCGACTAGAGTAATTTTAATGTTGTGATGGGTGAATACTGATTATCAGTTTGCATGAATGCATAGATGGGTTTTGCTTCATCAAATGTATTGTTTTCACTGAATACAGTCATTTATTTTCCTTGTCTCTTTGAATTGAATATGGTTGTCATCTAACGAGAGATTTCTTAAAAACTTATATTTTTTCATTACTCATTCGATGAATGAATTCTAATACTTTATCACGATTCTTACTCACAGACGACATCTGACGTCCAATGTAGGAATTTAACTGGCATCATGACGTTAATTGACGATAATTAAAAAAAAAATTAATTTGGGCCATGACAAATATTTTCGTTGACATCCATAAAAGTTAGAACTTATTTTTGAATTAGCAGTCAAAATATCTGTTGTCACAAGGTAAGACTGCCTAAGTCGAATGAGGACAAAATTGAGTTAAGGATGCCAGAAGATGTTCTACTATTCCAAGTTTATGTTACCAAATTGTTACCTTATTACCTGTTACCGAGTTATAGGCAAAGGAACAAGACTAAAATTCCAAATTCACATACGCTTTCGGGAAAAACGAAAACTTTAAACTTGTTTTCTAAGAATCTGTGAAAATCGACTTAGGTGGTTTTACCTTGTGGCTACAGATATAATGATAGCTTACCTAAAGGTCCCTCTGCAAGTAGGTATTGTATAGTTTCAATGCGGCTCATTCTTTCATGGATAAATAATTCAGAATCATATAGGAATGTCATGTCCAGTGATTATGAGAAAAAGGCGTTAACATAACACGGCAAAATAGAGTGCAAATCCTTCACAACACTCAAGTCTACCAGGTAGGTAGGGTTGGGTGGCTGTCCCCGCTCAGCAGAGACACACTTAGACCAAAAGAAGGTCCATTGTGATACCACTATAGAAGAAAACCGGACTACCAGCACCGGGGACCTAAATGGGGAATTCCCAATAGAAAGGGACCAGGGTATGTAAATACGCAACCGGAATTTGCCAATAGATGGCCCTAGCTGTCAATGTAGTTACCATCAAACTACGTCATTGACGTCATTTCCTTTTTGACATCTGCCAAATATATTCAACTCACAACAATACAAGTTTTATACAATAGCATAGTTTGTAATAGCGTTGAACATGTCGAATTTTGTGATTGGAAACTACGATTTGCGGACAGAATTGATTGATTGATTGATTTTCTGTTACCATTTGAAGAAAACTGCTGCAGAATCGCATCGAATGCTTGTCGAAGCTTACGGTGAGCATGCTCTTGGTAAATCACAGTGCTTTGAGTGGTTTAAAAAATTCAAAAGTGGCGATTTTGACATGAGAAATGAAGAACGTGGAAAACCACCGAAAAAGTTTGAAGACTGCAAATTGCTGCTAAAACCTGACAAAACCGTTAATACTGAACGCTACCGACAACGAATGATCGATTTGACCCAAGCTTTGCGTGAAAATTGACCAGAATATCAAAAAAGGCAACACAAAGTGATTTTGCTTCATGGTAATACACCATCACACACGGCAAAACTGGTCAAGGAAACGATTAAGGCGTTTAGTTGGGAAATACTTTCGCATGCGGCTTATTCACCAGACTTGGCTTCGTTCGATTACTACTTATTTGCATCGATGGGACGCGCACTTGCTGAGAAGCGCTTCACTTCTTACGAAAATGGCAGCCATCGAGCCAGTTAGCCTCAAAAGAGTGACCGTTTTTTTTGGCGTGGCATCCACAAATTGTCAGACAGGTGGAAAAAATGTATAGCTAGCGATGGACAATACTTCGAATAAAATATTTTTTTTATCATTTTTATACAATATATTTATTATATACAAAATTCCGGTTACATACCTGGTATGTGTAAGAACCATCAGTAACTAGAAAGGACCTTCCAGTCAGTTGTCGGTCCTACCGCTAGTTGACTCCAAATAAACACAAGTCTATGCAACCTTAAGTTTTTCCCAAACCATATAGCTCAAAACATACATCAATACCAAAGTCAAAAATTACAAAAACATTCAAATCGGCAACCAAGTCAGACAGAAATCGTCTGACTTCTTGTTGAAGTCTGAACACAGCCTGTATTAACAGTCTATACTATACTTTATCTCTGCATAGGTAGCCAAGAGGTCATTAAAAATCCATTTTGTCGTTCTACTTACGACCTAATAATAATTTAACGAGTGAGTTTCGTATACGATGTAAAACAGAACTAGGTTGCCAAACGACATGAAATTATTGTGAAACTATCCATTGACTTTAATCCTTTGAACGAGCTCTAAAAATAATTTTATCAAGAATAGCATGCCCTTGAGACATTTGCTTTGATGAAAATGAAACTTTTGATCATTTGATACGTGGTGGGTCCTTTGAATTGAATCACGAATGGTGCTTATTGTTTTGCAGAATACAGGAATACATAGTTTTCGAATACACCGCTAAATTGTATGGCAGTGAAGTTTGCGATGTCGTTAATCGGTCTGTTGGACAATTCTTCTAAATCCTTAAAGAAATATTGCCCAAGGAACTTATTTCTTAGATGGTAGAGGCCTGGGCAGTGGCAAAGAAAGTGGGTAGTGTCCTCTGAACCTCCTCATCACCGCAGCCCCTACAAACGTCTTCGTTCGGCACACGTAACTTTTCCATGTGGTCTTGCATAGTGTTTTGCCCCGTAATGACTCCTATTAGAGTAGAGAGGGATTTTCTATCCCTGTGCATAAGTCTATTGCTTTTTGTTCTGTCAAATGTAGGTCATAGCTTCCTCGTAGTGATACAAGTATCTAGCGAGGTCCACCTGTTGTTTACCTCCATTAGAGCTTTGTTTCCTGCTTTGAGTTTGAGTGTGCAAGGCGGGATGTACACTGAGGGGTCGGATTGGTCCGAGTTTAGTGCTGAGACTCCTATAACCAGTTCGTCGGCTTTCTCATTCCCTGGTATACCTTCATGTTGACGGACACAGCATATCTTAACCTAGTGCTGTGTTTCAAGAACCTTGAGCCTTTCTCTACAACACTTCATAAGCTTCGATTTTATTTCTGTAGCAGATATTGCTTTTATCGCTGCCTGGCTGTCGATGAAAAAGGTGATATCCTCCCGTGGTTTTGCCCTCATCGCAGTCTCACGGGCTGCTATTGTCACTGTTAGGACCTCTGCCTGGAAAACGTTGCTGTAGTTCGGAAGTCGAGCTGACAAGTAGATACCAAGTGATTCAGATTCACCTATTTCCATTTTGGATCCATCGGTGTACACAGCTATGGATCGCTCGTCGCGCGTCTGTCGTTTTTCAATTCTCCCCTGCTCGGATAGGAGCTTAAAAAATGGTCTCGTGACGTCTAGGTATGGTGTTGTGTCGTCTGTACTCGATACATTGCCTAGATATCTCTGTAGGATCGTACTATGACCCATTGCATTTGGTCGCAACGACCCAAACGTGCAATTTATTTTTAGTGATTTAAAAACACAGTGATAGTTCTAATTACAAATGGGGAAATAGAGATTCACTCGTAACTGCTGTAATTCTGGTTCTGCTACTTAAACTCCATTATTATACCATACAACACTGCTGTACAATTATCTGCCTTAAATGCATGATAAGCATTGCACGAGCAAGTTGTCTGCTTTATTATTGACTGAGCACTACCCAACCAAAACACACAAACTAAGTATGTCAAATTCTGCATGTTACGAAAAGACAAGCAGAAGATCTTCTACTTCACCGATTTAAATGCAGTCAAACGGCTTAATCCATTGCTGACAAAATATTCTTCGACATACTTTCGTTACCAATATAATATGTACAAGTAACCATTGCGTACAAGCTTAGTCTCTCAAGCAATGACGACACTAAAGCCAGCGGGATTAGGTGCAAAACAAAGAAATTATTCTTGTGGTGATTCCCCATACTTTTTTATCAAATTTATATTTTCTTTTTTTACTTTTACAAACAGTGTAATCAATTTGATATGTCTCGCCGGCTGTTTTAATGGTGGCGTACAGTTAAATCCTCAAAGTCGGTTGAATTTGATCATACAGTGAGTATGTGGTATGTGTGGCTCCCCCTATTGTTGTTAAGTGCGGTGGCCTCGATTTCCACAAATTTCGATATCGAAATGCAAATCACGAATAATTTTCGATTGCGCGAATCTATTAGGAACTCAATCACCTGTTTTGTTGTCGAAAATGGTTCGTTGGCGGCAAATGCGTAATTGGTGATAAAGTGTCTAAGGAAAGTTTATTTATAAAACGAGTAGAGAAACAGCTATAGTCTTCGAGGAAAGTAAGTATAGTTTATAATATCATCTATGTATGTACATAGCTCTGTGAAGTTTGCTCGTCTTTCTATACAATTTTGCTGGCCTCTGTTTTGAAGATCTTAGGAAATTCTTTTTTTTGTTATTTTTAGATTTTTAAGACATTAGCTTAAATTTATGTGGGTGGGTGGAAATGTTTATTTACTTAAACCCAATACTAAATAGTTTCATTGAAGACAATTATAGCGGGTAATTGCATGTGAAGTTGAAGGAAAGGTGATTGATTACCTCGAAGAATTCGCTTACCTGGGTAATATCAATATGCCAGCAACCCGCATCTGTAAATAAAATTCGATTCAGTCGAAGAATATTTCGTTGATCACCTTATACTATCAAATAGGTTTGACTGCCCTAGGTAAGTCTAGGGCACATTAGGGCGATTGGTATTCAGATTTTCTGGCACTCTCAACCATTTTACTTAAAGTTTGTCTGTTAACTGTGAACTTTTTGTCCTAAGATCCTATGTGAAACAGAACGGATCAGGTAAGAGTTGGGGCCAAAATTTGTGTGGATTGGTTCATCTTTAATGAAGCCATTCGGTTTCAGAATTAAATCCATTCATCGTGCAAATATCAAAGTTTAAAACGCCTTAAGTCGTAAAAGATGTACTCTCACAGTGTATAGAGAAAGAGAAGTACATAATCCTACAATTCTCTACAGCTTCGCCAGAAATCATTAGAGATACGAGTAGTTTTATTCTCAATTGATATTGCTTCACCTGACACAACTTTGATAATTTTTATAGCTTTAATGTTTAGATAGAGTGTCTAAGTGCACCGAACTATTTTTAGTGAAACCCTGAACGAATATCATCTTTTGTTAGTTCGTCTGATTTGCGGTTCACTGAAATATACTTAAATCCTGGGAGTCAGCGTAGTGATAAGTTATTAATAGATCCACAGCCTTAAGTAACCAAATTATTACTTACTTACTTAGATGGCGCTACAGTTCGGAGTGAATCTGGGCTTCAACCAACAAGCCTTTCCACTTAGCTCGATCTTTAGCTAATTGCCTCCAGTTGCACACTCTAGGTTGGTCGAGGTACCCTTGAACTTGTCCGCGCCACCTACGGCGAGGAGGTCCTCTACTACTTCGTCCCTCTGGGTTAGATTCAAAAACTCTGCGGGCTGAAACGTTGGTGTCCATCCGCTCTACATGTACTAGCACATCTCAAACGTCCAATACGCAGTTTTCTTTGACTAGGTCGATGTCGCTGTGCAGCTCGTATAGTTCGTTGTCGAATCTTCTCCTCCAAGGCCAGCCAACGCAAACGGGACCGAATGTCTTACGAAGAATTTTTCTCTTGAAGCGACCGAGGATATCTTTATCAGCTTCCAATAAAGCCCATGTTTCAGCGCCGTAAAGCAGGACTGGGATGATCAGGGTCTTATACAGTGTCTCCTTAGTTGTTCGAGATAGGGCTTTACTTTTGATTTGCCTTATTAGCCCAAAAAATAGGGATTGGCAAGAGTTATTCTTCGCTTGATATCTGCAATGGTATCATTTGTCAGAATTAATAGCAGAGCCAAGGTAGACAAAGTCCCTTACTACCTCGAAGTTGTAGGTGGCCACTGTGTCTTTCTGTCAAATTCGTCGGTGTTTATTGTCCCTTCTTGTTGACAGCATATACTTGGTTTTGCCCTCGTTTATCGCTAAACCCATTTTGGCTGCTTCTGCTTGAATGCTTGTAAAGGCACCGGTGACAGCCCGCTGAATTCTTCCAAAAATGTCAATATCGTCGGCGTATGCAAGCAGTTGTACGGACTTTTGATAGATTGTGCCTCTGGTGCTGGCTTGTGAGTTCCACACAATCCATCCAAGTATAATATTAAAGAAGTCATGTGACGGCGCGCCACCTTGTCCAAAAACTGTTTTAACATCAAAGGCCTCGGTAAGGTCATTACCGACCTTGATGAAACAGCGAGCGTTCTCCATCGTCATCCTGCATAGAAGGACAAGTTACAGTTTAAAGCTAGACATGGCTCTATAAAGCTCTTCTCTATAGATGCTGCCATAGACAGCATTTAAATCGATATAGTATTGATGAGTATCGATTTGGATTTCTATGGTTTTTTTTTCCAGGATCTGTCGAAGTGTGAAGATTTGATGGATGGTGGACTTTACTGGTCTGAAACCGCACTGATATCAGGCTGTTGATAAAATGTTTCAGGCGTTCACACTATATCGCAGAAAAGATTTTGTATGCGATGTTGAGGACACTAATGCCTCTATAATTGGCACAGTTGAGACCCACTCAAACGATGCTGAGATTCCATTCATCAGGTATGGTTAGGTTAGATTAGGTTGAAGTGGCTGCCAGCTGAGAATCGCCAACACACCAATAATAGGTCCATTGTGAGACCACGTGGATCATGGGAGACAAACTCTCCACCTACTCAGTAGCATCATTTTGAGCTTCTTATAAAGCGTAAAAACAAATATTTGGCGCAACAGCTCTTTAAAGTGCCAGAGCCTAGCTTCTCGCAACCACTCGTGTTGTGTGAGTTATATTTTTCACACGAATGGGAGGGACCTACAGTTTAATGCCGAGTCCGAAACGGCAATTTGAAAAGGTTTTTCGTGACAACAATACTCTCGGATGTTTGTCAGACGCCCGCGAGAGGTGGGACCGTGAAAAAACTTGTTGGTGTTTTCTGTGATTCGAACTTGGAACCTCATGCGTAGTGATCCGACACACTAACCACTTACGCCACAGCGCCCATAAAGCGTAGGAGGCTCTTAATATCGGTATCTATCAGGTCGCCTAAATCGTTGTAATAGGGGGCTCCTAAGTGAAGCTTCCTCCTACGGGAGAGAGGTGGGCAGAAACAAAGAAGGTGAGTAATAGTTTCTTCCTCTTTTTCATCCATGCAGCTTCTACAAAAGTCGTTCGCAAAAGGCCTAACCTTGTAGCATGCTTGCCTATTGGAGAGTGTCCAGTGATGACATCTATTATAGCGCCGGTATGCAATCTTTTGAGAGAAATCAAATTCTTAAAACGTTTTAGATCCAGCTACGACCAAATCTGTTTTGTCGCTAGACATGTTGATCCACTTGTCCACCTAAGATTTGTACTCTCGACAGCATCCAGCTTAAATTTAAGTTTGCGAGTAGCGATGGTATACCTAAGGTGCTTTATCCGGCAGGATGGGTATAGTTGTTCCTATTCTGGCGAGTTCATCGGCCTTACAATTCCCTGGAATATCCCTATGCCTCGGCATCCAACGTAGGTGAATATTGAACTGCTCAACCATCTCCACAAGAGACGATCGGCAGTCTAGTGCATCATCATCATCATCATCATTCATTAGGTATATGGTACATTCGTCTGACCAAATCTTAGAGATGAGTTGGTGTATGCACTCTACCAATTCATCACCAACTGCCTTAGAAAGTTCGGCGGGTAAGCCGACAGGTCCAGTGGCCTTGTTGGATTTCAGCTTGGATATTGCTATCCTCACTTTGCTTTGGTCAGGTGGACGGAAATTTTGGCTGTCATCGCCTGTATTGAATGGTTCATTTTGCCTGATAGCGGGATGTAGGTCTTCGTCGCCATTATAAAGTCTGCTTAAGTAGTTTTTACATATTCTCAGCATCGACTGTACCTGACTACTTATACGCGCGTGTACTTCTAAAATCCACCTGAAATATGCTACAGTAGCCGTATTTTATTATCACCCAAGATCCATATAGATTACACGACGAAAATAAAACGATCCGGATCTGGATCAACGAATATTTTTCCTTGTGTTTTGTAGTGTGGTTGTGTAACCTACCAGGGAATAAAAAAAAAATGTCTGGATCACGAAATTGATCCTGATAGAAAGCAAGATCTCGCATTGTGGTTGTATTGCATAGAAATCAATGATCCATACGGATCATGAGTGATAAAAAAATACGGCTAGTGATCCAACAGTTTCGTAGTAATTCATGGCCTTATAATGAAAATCACGCTCACTCAGATTGGCTACCTACTAACGATTCAGAGCCTTAGAAGTTGTTTACTGGCATCCCAAACAACTAAGTATGTACAAACAGAACAATGATGAGTATTTTTTCTAAAAATAGAACCAGATCTTACTTACTTACTTAAGTGGCGCTACAGTTCGGGGTGAACCTGGGCCTCAACCAACAAGCCTCTCCATTTAGCTCGGTCTTTAGCTAACTGCCTCCAGTTGCGCACTCCAAGTTGGTCGAGGTCCCCTTGGACTTGTGCGCGCCACCTACGGCGATGATTCCCTGTATTGCGTCGTCGAAGATTCGAAGACTCTGCGGGCC
Organism: Brachypalpus laphriformis; assembly: GCA_945910035.1. Taxonomy (NCBI): domain Eukaryota; kingdom Metazoa; phylum Arthropoda; class Insecta; order Diptera; family Syrphidae; genus Brachypalpus; species Brachypalpus laphriformis. Next base: position 14,061,395 of record OX246754.1, on the reverse strand, counting down.
GGAGCGTTGGTGTCCATTCGCTCTACATGTCCTAGCCATCTCAGACGTCCAATACGCAGTTTTTTGACTAGGTCGATGTCGCTGTGCAGCTCGTATAGTTCGTGATTGAATCTTCTCCTCCAAAACCCGTCAACGCAAACGGGACCGAAAATCTTCCAAAGAATTTTTCTCTCGAAGCGACCAAGGATATCTTCATCCTCTTTTAATAAAGTCCATGTTTCAGCGCCCTAAAGCAGGACTGGGATGATCAAGGTCTTATACAGAGTCTCCTTAGTAGTTCGAGATAGGGCTTTACTGTTGAATTGCCTTATAAGCCCCAAAAAAATAGCGATTGTCAAGAGTTTTTCTTCGCTTGATTTCTGCGCTGATGTTGTTCTCAGAGTTTATAGCAGAGCCAAGGTAGAAAAAGTCCCTTACTACCTCGAAGTTATAGCTGCCCACTGTGACGTGTTGTCCAATTCGTCGGTGTTGGCTTTCCCTTCTTGTTGACAGTATATACTTGGTTTTGCCCTCGTTTATCGCTAAACCCATTTTGGCCGCTTCCGCCTCAATGCTTGCAAACGCACCGGTGACAGCCCGCTGAGTTCTTCCGATAATGTCTATATCGTCGGCGTATGCAAGCAGTTGTACAGACTTGTAATAGATTGTGCCTCCGGTGTTGGCTTGTGAGTTCCGCACAATCCGTTCAAGTACAATGTTAAAGAAGTCACATGACAGCGCGTCACCTTGTCTAAAACCTTTTTTGACATCAAAGGTCTCGGTGAGGTCATTATCGACCTTGATGAAGCAGCGAGCGTTCTCCATCGTCAGCCTGCACAGACGGACAAGTTTGGCAGAGATGTTAAAACTAGACATGGCTCTATAAAGCTCTTCTCCATAAATGCTGTCATAGGCGGCCTTGAAATCGATAAAAAGGTGGTGAGTATCGATTTGGAATTCTTGGGTTTTCTCCAGAATCTGCCGAAGTGTGAAGATTTGATGGATGGTGGAGTTTCCTGGCCTGAAACCGCACTAATAGGGTCCAGTCAGGCTGTTCATAAAATGTTTCAGGCGTTCACACAATATCGCAGAAAAGATCTTGTACGCGATGTTGAGGAGACTGATGCCTCTATAATTGGCGCAGTTGAGGGGGTCTCCTTTCTTGTGGATCGGGCAAACGATACTGAGGTTCCATTCATTAGGCATACACTCGTCTACCAAATCTTAGAGATGAGTTGGTGTATGCGCTCTGCCAATTCATCCCCAGCTGCCTTGAAAAGTTCGGCCGGTAAGCCGTCAGGTCCAGCAGCCTTGTTGGATTTTAGCTTCGATATTGCTATCCTCACGGACGGCAATACGATTTTAACGTGGTATTTAGGACATTGCTCATATGTCTTGTCGAGGAGCTCGTAGACACACTCTTTGGTGGCAGGGTCCTTTTCTTCCGTGGGGGCATGAACACATATTAGGCTTATGTTAGCGAATTTAGCCTTGATCCGGATAGTCATAATACGCTCGCTTACGTGTCGGAAGCTTAAGACTTCTTGCCTAAGTCTGCCGCGTATGACAAATCCGCATCCGAATAAGCGTTGCCTGTTGCCTCTGTAGCAGTCACCGTAGTAGATGTCACCGTTTTTCATCCTCTTTTTGCCCGGCCCATCCCATCGCACTTCCTGGATGGCGGTAATATCTGCTTTATAGCAGTCTAGGGCCTCTGCTAGTTGTTCGGTCTGTAAAGGGAGAGAACATTCCACGTACAGATCCGAAGGTCGTTGTCCTTATTTCGTTTGCTGGGGTCGTCATTAGTTGAGTCATCCTTATCCGAGGCTTTTGGTTGTTTCGGAACCATCGATTTTTTACGTGGTAGGGAAGTTACCCCGACGGCACAACCCCCAACCTGGAGGGCCAGATCCTTAATTATTCCCCTAGGACGAGGGGCCGGGTACACCGGTGCCAGTAGTCCACTACGGGAGTATGAGCGCTGCCGTTGGCCCATTAAGGGCTCCTCCGCCACCATCTCTATTCCAATGTCCTGACCAACATTGGAAATTCCTTACCGACCTGTGATCCGAATACGTCGAAGCAGCTCGCGCAAGGTATTCACTAAATTAGCCTAACTGGAACTATAGACGCCACCGTTGACTCCGTCTAGGGAATTCGTCCGCTGCCGCCTGGAACAGGAAGAAGCGCTCTAGTGAGAAAACACTCTTCCCCCCCTCTCTCATCTGCTGCCGCCAAGAATCCTTCAAACGAGGTTGGTTACCCCTTTCTTGGATTAAGGTATTAGGCACCCGGCTGTCACCGCGTGGAGGTTGAGAGTAGGAGTTGGTAGGCCTCAGCTGAATGAAAACGCTTGTGTTTTCATATGATCGCATGCACTAACGTTTGACCAGCCATAGAACCAGATCCTAGAATAGGAAATTTTAAGTTCTGTCTCGGTGACACATATTTTTTCGGACCTTAACCCCTAGTCTCCACTGGCAATAATTCATTGCAAGAAATATGTCAAGCATTTGAAATTTCCAATGGACACCGCAAATTTCTTGAAATAATTCATTTCATTTGCGGTCTCCATTGGAAATTTCGATTGCTTGACATATTTCTTGCAATGAATTATTGCCAGTGGAGACTAGGGGTAACAAAGCAGCTCTCATTCTTCATCGCCATCCTCCATAGCCGAATAAGTTTCTGAAACTGCACATGGTGCTCTTTTATATTAATGCCCTTGAGCGGGAAGCGGAAGTTTACCTACTCTAAGTGTGTGCACTGCTAAAATTGATTGCCTTTCGTTCTATAGAAAATTCATTAGACGTTATCCTCTGCAAACACACTCCAAAGTACAAGCTCTAACAAAGGGGTAGCAGCTGATTTAATTTCTTAGTTCCTTCTTCATAATTTCATTAATATTATTTTTGTTCATTACCCTCGTATTTAACGATAGAAAATCAAATAATACCTAACCCAAATCAATATTTTTCTTATCAGCACTTGCTAGGCAAATAACATGATAACGCTTGTCTCTGTCACAGCGTACTTAAATTTCTTTTTATTGTTCAACACGAACTTCTGATAAAACGAAAGAAGGAACACAGAGGCTATAGAAACGAAGCCCTATCAGTTCGATAACGTGAAATAATAAAATTCATTTAGTTCGAACAAATTCATATTTATCCACCAGAAATTAACGCTTTATGGCGTCATTGACTAGCATTTAAGACTTACTGCATGTGCCCTATAGAAACTTACTTATCGCCTTTGAAGGAATTTAAAAAAAAAACAACTTATCAGCTCTTTGCAAACTTTTTTCTAAACAAAAGCAATTTTCCTTTTCTTTCATTTCAGATTCCTAAAAAAAGAAAAAGAAGAAAAAAAATCACGTGTGACACATCGTAATCTATACAACTACTACATAAGTATTTTTAAATTACAAAATAAAATAAAAAAAAAAAATTAAATTTTTTTATAACGAAAAGCAGAGAACAATCAGCAAACGCACAAAAGAAAGGATTTTTTGTTTCTAAATACATACTTCCCCTATTGCATAATTGTGTAGATATTTTGTATAAAAAAAGAACTCAAACTCAACAAGAGTTTAATTAATTTTTATAAAGTGCCATTAGGTTAATTTTGTTTAGAAAATTTTTCTTTTTTTTTCGTCGGTCTCTACTAAGAAGAGATACATATGTTCTCTCCTATATTTCCTTAATTAATTTTTCTTTTTTATGCAGCATGGAAGCTGGTACCTAATTTATGTCTTCCAAAAGAACAAATTTTTTTTTGAAGATAAATACCACAACTTAATTGTATTAATGGGGTTCAAAACGTTGCTTATTTTGTCCAAAGAAATTAGTGCATCCATAACAAATCTCTTCCGCTGTACACTTAACATGGAAATTATTTTGAATTGAAATTCGATCATTGCCATCACAAATCTCCCTAAAAATATATTTTCATTCCATTTCTTTTCTTTTTTTTTGTGAAAAGACGAAGGAAACGGGCATAATCAATCATTCACTCATTCAGTAAATTTTTGAACGCACTTAATGCGTTTTTCAGTTCAGTTTTGGTTGGCCTTTTCCACACACACACACCCTCTGCATGCCATAGTGAAATATGGGAGGGCAAACGAAGAAGGATCGAATTTGAAGATTTAGAGATAAATTGCTGAGTGTATAGAATTTGTTTGTGCCCTTTGTGCGCGTTCATTTTTCTTGATGGAATTTGAATATTTGAATAAAAAAGGGGAGGAAGGAAACAAGGTTGACATAATTTGATGTGAACTTGAAAAGTAATGGGTGGGTTGGTTTTTTGAAATAAATTGTATTTTTATTCTTCTAGGATTTATGTGAGGTAGACATGCATTTGACAGATATTGCAGGAATTTTGTATTTTTATGCATTTAGGGGTTTGCCAGGGCATAATTCTTTTCAAAACTTACTGGCACCTTATGTAGGAATGAATTGAAACACACTGCCGTTTAAAAGTTTAAGATCATCTAATTTTAATCAATTTATTCTCATTATCGCAGTGACAAGTTGTGACGAAACAAGGATTATCTTCACGTACTATGCCCCCGCATTCCACCAAAGAACTTTACAACTTTTCACTTATCAGTTTACAATGCTAATGTTACGCAACAATAGCCAAATTCAGAATTGTGTAGAGTTTTATAAGAAAAAAAAAAAATAGATGCATTTCCGAAGAGGGCCCAATATGCTGAGTGAAAAGTTGCAAAGTTGTGGTTGAACTTTTTGACCCTAATTAGATGTTAGATTAGATTTTTGTTAGATTAAGAGTTGTTGTTTTTATTTCTATACAGTAATTTTCTTTGCTTTACAAAACAATCCACAATAATAGACATTGGCATATGCCGTGATCCCTTGTTTTCGGATCATAACCTCGCTGATAAAAGGAAGAAGAAGAAGGCATATACCGTCAGCCAAAAAAGAGAGATATTTAGTAAAATACATAAAAATAAGTACTAAGAATTTACAAGATTTAACAAGATTTACAGAATTGACAAAATTGGGCTAAATTTATTAGGTACGAGTATATTGGTACAGTGTGTTGTTAAAAGGCTTCATTATTTATTTGCTGTCGATATTTCCAGGCGGTTTTCAGGAAGCTATACAGGACATTCCAATCTACTTACTACTTTTGTCCTGTATCCCCTTGTGGGTCCTAGGGCCTCTACTATGCCTACGCGCCATCGTGTACGGTTTCTGGCAATGTGTCTGAGTTCTCCCCAACTTTTCCCTAGCTGCCGTGCCTCCTTCTCAACTGTTCTGTGCCATGTTCTCCTCGGACCACCAGGTCTTCTGCCATCCTGAGTTAGAGGGTTCCATTGCATAGCATGGTTCGCTATGGAACTGTCACCCTTTCGAAACGTGTGACCAATCCAATCCATTCCAATCTAGGCCATTTAGGATTAGGATGACTTCGTTTTCCGAGAGCATATATTTTCCCCAGTAGCCCGTCTTATAGTCTTTAAAATTGGACATATGAAGTGGATTACATCTTCTTTCAAGTGTAGGTTACATAGAGTGCACTCTGCATTCTCCACAACTCTATGCGGCGTAAGATTTAGATGCAGCAGTTCACCTCTGTTCTTGAAAATCATTGAAATTTTATCCAAGCTGTTGCGGTCGTGAAAGTAATTTTTCGTCTTAAGGTCATGGTCTAGCATTTGATATGTAAGCCTAGCTTTACTTTGCTGTGCTTTCACTCTTAAAGCAACATGCGTAGACTCTCAATAGTAATCAATAGCTTTTGTAGTGTACTTTTCCAATTTTCTGGATTATAATCTGCTAACATTATGCTGGTTGCTTAACCTAGACCATTCCTTAAAAAAATGCGACTTTCGATGTATTAAGTGCTTTGCAACAATAGACGTGTTCTTTTTTAAACCTAGCCAGCCAGTAGTTGCTAGTAAAGTAAAATTTTACACATAAAACAAATACAACAACCGGCTGGCTACTACTCTTGATTTTATCCCCAGTAAAAAGTTACTGGCTGAGAATTTCGTGATGCCTAATTTCAGGCGGCGCAAAAACGAATGTTTTTTTAGTTATTTGTTGTTGCTGTCACTGTGAGGTTGCTTGATTCCTAGAGATATGTTCGTATAAAATCGGCTGGCTTTGGCTTCTCAAATCGCCGTTTGGATTCGGCATTAAAACTCGTAGGTCCCTTCCATTTGTGTGAAAAATATAACGCACACAACATAAGTGGTTGCGAGAAGCTAGGCCCTGGCACTTTAAAGAGCTGTTGCGCCAAATATTTGTATTTGTATTTGGCTGGCTGGCAAATCGTTTAAATCAGTGACTGGCCGGCTATTCAAAAAAAAACACGGCAAATGTATGGTAGGCGGATAGATATGAAGAAAATGCAGTCTAAGCGTGAAGATGTACAAAGGAGGCAGTCCAGTTTCCAGGTGTCACATGTAGTTCGGCGTGTTTTCCGGTAAACGAAACATTTTCTTTAAAAATTATCCGAGCAATTTCTCCACCTCTTCATATTGCGCGATACCCCAGACTTATGCTGCGTAGCACATGATGGACCGTATGGTGGCTTCGGAGATTTTAAAATTAGCGCTCGGATCGATATTCTTTTTACTTAGCAGACACCTCCAGTTGCAATTTATTGCCCTCTTAGCTTCCTTAAGTTTTTCGCCAAGATGATCTTTAAATGATAATCGAGGTGTTATGACTACCCCCAAATACTTATACTCCTTCACAAGTTCGAGTTCTTCATTTTTCCAAATCCATTTTTCCTCCCTCGAGTACCGACCAAATCCATTTCGGAACACCATTACTTTAGATTTGCTTGTGTTGACTTTGAGCTTCCACAGCGCGCAGTATTGATGTAGCCTATTTATCATCATTTGCATAGTTATTGGTGCTTCCGCTAAAATAACGATGTCGTCCGCGTAAAGGAGCTTTATACGAAGTCCATCAAACACGATTCCTCCTGATGAAAATGTTGTGAGGTCATCTAAGTATTAAGAAAAGAGAAGTGGACTCAATAGGCAACCCTGTTTAACTCCCATATGTGACTCGAACCAATTGGATAGTTTGTTACCATCCCCTACCGAAGTCCTATTTTGCTCATAAAGGTGTTGGTTTAATCTGAGCATTTTCGTTGATAGTCCTATATTACTCAGCTTAAAAGAAGTTCTTTTCTGTCAATTTTGTCGAAGGCCGTCTTAAAGTCCACGAAGAGCGCGTAGAGATTTTTTCCTTTCTCCAGGTACGATTGAGCTATACTCGTTAATGACAAGACATTGTCCACTGTCGAGTAATTTTTGTTGAAGCCCGTTTGGAACTCACTCAGCAGATCATGTTCACATACCCAATTGGTAACACGTTCTAATATGACTCCTGTGAATATTTTTGTTATCGAGTTCAGGAAGGATATTCCTCTAATACATCTTTGACTAGATATTAACTCATGAGTCTGGTATGTCGATAGTTTTTGGGCGAAAAGAGTGAATGGTAAAGAGAGGGGGAGCGTCATGAAGAAAATATAAAAATCGAGGGGAAAGTCACGTTCCACACCCGAAATGTTCCATTCTCTTCCAATTTATCATTATTAGTTCGATCATGTAGTAGTGAGGATCAAGGGATGATATGAATATTTGGATGAGAGAACGTTGTTCAATGCACAATTGTTTCAATTCACTTATTCCACCCGGAAACTTTAGTAAGTAGTGCAGGACTGAGAGTACACATGACATGAAATGACTGCCCACTACGTAGTAGAGAGTTAACATCTAAACAGGGTCTTTGGTGAAATGTGACTACCGGAAAATCGGAACTCACTAACAGCTCTTTGGAAATGCAAATAGATTTGTCTCTTCCAATTTTAGAATTGATGAAACTGAGTTGAAACTGAGTTGAATGTAGAAACGAGATCGTACTAAGCTTGAGCCAACTGCTTGCCTTACTGTTGAAATAAAAGACACACAGAAGGAATAGAATTAATACAATCAAATAAAGCGAGAGGGGGGAGCAAACAAAAATGGTTTTGAACCAATGCAGTTATGCGATTTATTTGGTTCTGGTAGAGAACTGATACGGAGCAGTTGTTCAGCACCTAGTCCTATCAGTCTTATTTGAAATTCGAAATCCCAAAGAAAATCACCCCAATTCTTCAACTCGTATACGACAGTCAAATCCGACCATGGTCGCATTTAGCTATTTCAAAGTCGTATTTTACGTACAAATTACGTACGAGTGTGCGCCTAAATGCGACCATGGTCGGATTCAACTGTCGTATACGAGTTGAAGAATTGGGGTTTGAGTTGTAAAGACGGAAGTTCATCGAAATTTATCCATTCATCCATTGCGACAGAAAAGGCCTTCATTTTGAATAGAATACATCAAGCTTCGGATACGAAATGTTCCAATATGACCTCGTCTTCAGTACATCAGTTAGTTTAGATAATTTTTCCATAGTGTGACCTGTCCAAATTCTAACATCACAGTAAATGTTAAGCACTGCCACATTTCAATGCTTTTATTCAACACAACCACGAACTACTTACATGATGAGTTCATTTGTCAATTACCAAGCAAATTACGTAGAGAAACTTTGGTATCATAAATGAAAAAGATTTTAGTCCCCATTTACCACATTTCAAAGGAAGTATGATTTCAAACCCAAGGCATTAATTTTCAGCTTGCTGCTTTCCCTTTGAAACCCCATCAGATGTACACTCGCAAACAATACGATAGATCCACACTTAATTTCTTCCTATTTAGAAAAGTATAAATGGTATCAAGTGGCAGACTCGTAAGATTATTCACACTGACGCACTTGTTACTTTCAGTACATGAGACGCCAAAACGTAAAAAGAGTTAGGGTTTGGGTACGATTTTTTGTAAAAGTGGTATAAAAAAAAAACAATCATTAGGATAGATCCAGTAGGTAAAACACAAAAAATAAGTGAACAAAAGAAGAATTTTATTTAAAAAGAATTGCTAGTAATGCGTACGACATCCGTTATTTGATATAACCTCAAAAATACTGTCAGGAATAGAATTGTACAAAGATTTGAGGTAGCTTAAATTAATGTCTTTCCAGGCATCTTTAATCACTCGTTCGTGTTATGAAATTCGCGTCCACCGCTGTAAACTTTTCTGGGCATCCATCCCCAAACGTTTTCTATAATGTTTAGATCAGGAGAGTTCGGGCGGCATTCCAAAACCTCAATTGATTGCATGCGAAAACAGTCGTTCACTATTCTTGTAATGCACGAATGGGGGCATTGGAAAATGATAGGAATGGTGTTGAAAACATTTTTAATCTCGGGCATTACATCATGCAGAATATCTTTGTAGGCCTTGGCATTCTACACGCCTTTTATTTCAACGAGCTCAAAGGTCCCATACCAAGATATTGCCCCCATACCATAATGCTACCTGTTCTTGCGTGATGCCCGGACAAAATCTTTTATTCCTTCCGCAAATCATGGAAATAATAATTAAATGCATTGGAACTTTTTTTCATCGCTAAATACCACTTGTTTCCATTCATTTGTCCAACCCATATGATGTCTGGTAAAATCCAAGCGAATGAGCTGTAAGAACAGGCTTGCGCTTCATTTTTTCCGTTTGAGGTTGTGAAGCTTATAGAATACGTACGGTTGAAATGCCAGCTGAAGCACTGGCTTGTACATTAATTTTTGGTGCCGAATCTCCAGAATTGGAAGCGATCCGAAGAATTCATCACTTTCAGCAGCTATCGTTGCATAAGAAGTGTGCTCTTTTTGATTTTACCCATAATTTTGGGGATCAGCAAGAAAAGAATTAACCACTTTATGACTTCGACTAATTCGCATTACAATATTGCGATTTGAATAGCCTTCTTCCTTCGAAGTTTCTATTTTTACGATCTCCTTTTTTGAAAGGCATTTCCCACGTCCCATTTCTTGAAAAAACATTTATTCAGGGGCCTTATTTTGTACTGCTTTCAGATTCGGATTGCCATTCGAAAATGTAATCCGATTCTAAAATGAATTGGTATTTTGTATGGTTCTTGGATTGGGTGTAAGTGCTTCCAACTCAAAGTCCAACATTTCCGAAAGTTAGATTGTCAAAACATCTATCAAACGTTTAAGTGACGTTTTGGAAATTGAGTTTGTATACATTTGCTATAGAAACGCAATACAAAATAAGGCCCCAGATCAAAAACATTGAAATTCTATTTGAATTAAGAATACACTACCTGTTTTGTCCAAAGAATATCAATTTCTCGCAATAAACAAACAAAATCTTCTTGTGGATCTATCCTATTGATTTATTTTTACACAACGTTTAGCAAAATAATGTTATTTTAACCCTAACCTTATTTACTTTTTGACGATCCGTGCATTGAAATGAATATGGGCGCCAATGTTCACATTCTAACAGTGCTGCTATATTTTCAATTTTTTTACTTATCAAGTTTGAGAAAATTTCACAAGTGGAATATTGTATTCCACTATGGTCACACTGCCGATGACATTTTCTCAACATTCTCACTGTGGTAAATGAATGTGCTTACTCTCAATTTGGATGATCGTTTCTTAATTTCTCTCAATGTTTCCACCAATGAATGTGCTTACTCTCAATTTGTGAATGCATGAACTTTAATATATGAATGTGTAAAACTGTCAACGGATCAACAGACGGAAAAAGTAGAGTGTAGAGCTACTTTATCTGTCAAAGTTGACGTATCCATTGGCTATGGGCCACCTTCCATAAGAATTCGTGTATTCTATCTAATTGTCAGTTAAAAACATGGAGCAACGGATCGACGGATTTTTTGGGCCGGGATTTTTACGGTGGAACTATCCTATTGATTGGGGGTGTATAAAAAATAGTTCGAAACTTGATTTGATGTTTGTTTTCGCTTCAGATTTGAGCTACTCATACAAATTTGTAATCGTTGTTTGAGCGGGATAACTACTAAATCAAAAAAATATATTCACATTTGTTGCGCATTAACATGCACTGCTCTGTATTGCTTCGTCTTATATTAAATGGCGCCCAACGTTAACTTTCAACCCACGACCAAGAGATCATAGAGACCCTCTATCCTGGACGGTATGAGCCATGTAATAAATGTACTTTTGCAGTGTACAACGCAAACTTTTATAATTTTTAAGATAACACCCACCACATGAAAGCATTATAGAATTTCGTGATTAAATCAAAAATATTTGATCATCTCCTGAAGTTCCTTACGTGTTTACAACCTTCATTGGTTATAAATTTTCAAAATCCCCAAATCATAAGTACTAATTTGAAAAACATTCCATTCCGGTGAACTTATTATTATATTAATAATATGTTTAATAATTATTTAATGAGGCTCCTTCCAATTCTAAGAAGTAGTACTCGTACTTCAATCTAGAAAACTGTCTAGATCTAACCCAATCCCACTCTTCAGTATTTCTACATAACCAATTCACACAAAAATAAAAAGTTTTAACCCCATTTAATACAATTCACCGTTTTATTTAAAGATTTTATTATTGTGCTAAAAAACTAAATACAAACTTACTAAAAAACAATATTTGTCAATTAGCGAGACAAAAAAATAAATTAAATTTGTCCAAAGTGGTTGTAAAATTCCAATTGAGCTTAACCAACATAAACAATGAATTAAATAACGAACTATTCTTATACTTAAAAACATATGATATAAAGTAACGAATTAGTAGTAAAATATTTACGCAATTTCAAACAAACAAAAAGTATACACGCGGAATGAAGTGCCCTGTAAAATATTATTAGCATTTAATAATAACAAATAACTGCAAAAAAAAAAATATTCTAATTAGTATAAAGTATATTTGTCAGCACAATATACGCACAATTTTCCATTTTATACAGAAACTAAAAACAAAATAAATTTTTTAAACACTTTTTTATACTAAAAAAAATGAATTTTAAAGAAAAAAAAATATTAAAAATCACAAACGAGATAAAGTAAAAAAAAAAATAGCCAAGATTATATACTTTTTGTATTTTTACACAAAATATTCATTCATATGTAAATTAGATTTAAGAAAAGAACGAAAACCCATTAGTCATATTAGTAATTCTTAAAAAAATACTATTTTTACTATGAACATGAGAAATAAACTAAAAGAAAATAATCGCATAATATTCAACTACTGTCTGGATATATACCTACATACATAAATGTATTTGTATCAATATTTTTATTTTATTATATTTTTTTTTTTGTGTTTAGTTTAAAAAGAAAAATAATTTTTATTTTTTAATGTTAAGTGTTTTGTTGTCAGTTTAAGAATGACTATTTCTTAACTATTTTGTAATTTAGTATTTTCCCCTATCCCAAAAAAAAGAAAAGAAGGTTTTGTAAATTTGATTGTATTATTTTTTGCTTTAGGTTTAGTCAATTTATGTTTTATTTTTTGTCGTATTTTTTTTTTTTGGTAAACGAAAGATAGGAAACAAAATCAAAAACCACCAGCCCACTGTGCATTTGAGAATGTTTACTGTTTTATTTTATTATTATTATTTTTATTAATATATTATTTTTAATTTAAAATTTCTCTTTAGAAGAAATAATAAAATATACATTTTTTTGTAAACAAATGGACATGTGTTTTATTTATTTTTTTTAAACAATTTGTTTTGAAGCAGAGTAATGATTATTATGTATGTAAGTAATCTGGAGGTGATGAATAATGCCAAAGTAAGTATACTGACGAACAGCAATAGCACAGACCAACGATGGAAAAAACTGTTTCAATAATATTACCTAATTCCTGTGTTGCTTGGTGTGCTGATTCCGAAAATAGTAATAAAAAAGTCGTATCACCCACCAATTTCTCACACTTTAATATCAAAAAAAAAAAAATGTTATTATTCAAAATGTGAAATTTGCCGTACCCATGGTATTGCAAAATCATTCAAACGATTATTATTTTTGCAGCATTGATGTTTCTGGATATAACTCCAACCTTACTTCAGCTGATCAGCCGATAAAACATGGACCGGGACTTCCTGTCCCTGAGCCACCTCAATCTATTGATGACGGTCAACAGTCCAGTCCCGAATTTAGTGAAAGTCAACCGAGTACTGATGAGTTCCAATGTTCTCCAGAAAATCTAAAATCACAGTTGTTTAGGTTAGGTTAGGTAGATGGGTGCCTTGTGACAAGGAGTCACTGCTCACTCAGACCAACAGTACGGGTCCATTGTGCCCAATCATTTAACTCTGGAAACGCTGTAAAGAAAATCCGGCGTTAGAACCACCCAGAAAGTGATATGAATCAACACTACCCAAGTCCTCCAGCTCCGAGAAGAAGTAACTACCAAGAGTCCTCATTCTTCTGACGGATAGAGCAGGATAGTCACACAACAGGTGACGAACAGATTCAATTTCTTCTTCGTCCCTGTAACTTCTGCAATAGTCATTATGCAGCACACCGAGTCGTTCCGCGTGAGCCGCCAATGGCACAATGTCTGGTAATTATGCCAGAAATGACCCGTGCGTTATAACGACTAAGTTTTACCAGAGAGGTTGATCTCTTCTTGCTGTAGGCCGGCCATAGCGCCCTGGCCGTTGCGCATGTTTCCAGATGAGCCCAGCGTCTGTTTGCTTGACCGGTGGCTTCATCCTCTACTTTTTTTTCGCAAGGAGCTGATCGCGATTGCTACAGAGGGGAGGGCCCGCGATAAGTGCAGCGCCGACCCTTTCCTAGCAAGCTCGTCAGCCCTTTCGTTACCTTCGATATCCATATGCCCTGGTACCCAGCAGAGGGTCACCGCATTGGCTCTGGATATCTCGTTTAAGAGTGATTTACAGCTTCTCACGAGCCTCGACCTAACTACGGCAGAGTCCAGAGCCTTAACGGCTGCCTGGCTGTCTATATAGACAGTGATCGTTTTGCCAACGATATTACTCTCGCGTATAATTTCAGCAGTCTGTATAATGGCTGCGACCTCGGCCTGGAAGACGCTGCAGTCGTCGTTTATTCTAAAGCAGCGGTTTATTCCTAGTGCCTCACAAAAAACTCCGGCTCCCGTGCCAACGTCCATCTTAGAACCGTCGGTACAGAAAGCCAACTCCTTTTCTTTCATGGTTCTACGATTCTTCCAGTATATTCTATCGGGAATTCTTGTAGTGAATCTCCTTTCGAATGCTAGCGTCGGGTTTATGTGATCAGTTCCCGTCAATCCGCTGGTGATCCCCCATCGGGACAGAACGGAGGCATGGCCGCAAAGGCTTGATGACCACAATCGGCCTTCTCTCAGTCTTACAGCGGTTTTAGTCGCCAGACTGCTGCAGAATGAAACTAAGCATGGTTTCCATTGCCGCTGTTGGTGTTGTTCTTATTGATCCCATGACACCGATGCAGGCCGCCCTCTGGATTTTGGTGAGGTTTGAAAGCAGGTATTGCTTCTCAAGTGCCGTCCACCATACTAGTGAACCATATGTGAGAATGGCTCTTACAACCGCCGTGTATATCCAGTACACCACAGCCGGTTTGAAGCCCCACTTATTTCTGAAAGTCTTTTTGCAGGAGTAGAAAGCTACGCTTGCTTTTTTAACGCGTTCGGCAATATTTTCCTTCCAGTTTAGTTTGGAATCTAGAACTACGCCCAGATACCGAGCTGAACTTGAGTCACAGTTGTTTACACAAGCTGGCCTGAATGATTTAGTGATAGATTTCGATTTGACTAAGGAAAAAGCAGAAATACTTGTTTCTAGACTGAAAGAAAAACATTTATTGGAATCTGGAACATTTATCTACCATTCTAGAACTAGAGACCAACAGTTTGCTCAATTTTTCCAGCAGGAAGAGGTTTACTGCCATGATATTGATAGTCTAATGAATGAATTTGGCGTTGAGTATAAGAAGGAAGATTGGAGACTTTTTATAGACTCATCAAAAACTAGTTTGAAAGGTGTTCTGTTACGCAATGGAAATACTTATGCTTCATTGCCTATTGCTCATTCAGTCCATATGAAGGAAACTTACGAAAATCTTAACACAATTTTACAGAACATTAACTATATAGCTCACGATTGGATGCTATGTGAACATTTAAAAGTTGTCTCCATGCTCCTTGGTCAACAAAAGGGAACAAAGTTTCCTTGTTTTATATTTGAGTGGGACAGCAGAGCAAGGGATCAACATTGGTCCAAAAAACAATGGCCCGTAAGAAAAATGCTGACACCTGGCGAGAAGAACATTTTGCATAATACTTTAGTAGATCCAAATTTGTAAAAACTTTACCTAAAGATGATGATTGTTTTAAATATTTGTGTAGAAAATTTTCTCATTTATCAGAAGCTAAACTGAAAGAAGGGATTTTCGTTGGGTCTTCTTCTTCTTCTTCCTTTTATCAGCGAGGCTATGATCCGAAAACAAGGGATCACAACCCTCCCACTTCACTGCATTTCTACTGATCCGCATGTGGGGTTCGCCTATTTGACCTCAGAAAATATCGGCAGGCCTGCCGATTTTGGATCACTCGGTTACTGAGGCCAATGAAATGCCGATGTCGTCGCATTTGTCTGATCCAGGCGTTTATAGGCCTGCCTTTCCTACATCGCGATGTCTTTGGAACGTGCATAGATATTGCCTTTTTAACAGGGTTCAAATGATCTCTTCTTTGAACGTGGCAATACCAACTGAGCCGGTCACGCTCTATTTTTTGTACGATGGTTTCCTTGATGTGAAAGCTTCCACGGATCTTCGAACTTCTTATTCGATCAAGCTTTGTCACTCCTGCTGTCATGCGAAGCATCTTCATCTCAGCTGTCGTTAATTTACTCTCATACTTTTTGTACATCGTCCAACATTGTGACCCGTATGTGAGCGCTGGACGTACAACTGCGGTGTAGAGCCTTCCTTTCAACTTAGGGGGCATTTTTCTGTCACAGAAGATAGCGGAATTTTCTCGCCACTTCATCCACCCTACGCTTACACGATGATTGATGTCGTCATCACAAGTTGCTTTGCTATTGATCATAGATCCCAGATATTTGAACTTTTCGCACTTGGGAAGCACTGTTCCATTCAAATAAATGTCTGGAATAGGCCTGAGTGGATCAGAGAACGGGCAGCACAAGTACTCTGTCTTTTTTGAACTAATGCGGTACCCATTTCCCTCCAAAACGTCCACCCACACATCAAGTGCTCGTTGCAGGGATGTAGGATCCTCACTTATGATGGCTCCATCGTCAGCAAAGAATAACTGATGTACCTTGGGATCCATCACTTTACCTTCAAGCAGATAATCAAGGACTGTAATAAAGAGCAAAGGACTTAAAACGCTTCCCTGGTGTACCACGACTTTGATTGGGAACTCTTCGGTTACTCCAACGGGGCATCTTACTTTTGTCTTTGCTCCTTCGTACATGTCCATAATCATCTGTACATAGATTTCTGGAACCCCTCGATGTCTTAGCGCCACCCATATCAGATCTCGTGGTTGTCTGTCGAATGCCTTTTCAAAGTCAACCAATACAATATGCAAATCCCTTAAGGAATCACGATGTTTTTCCATTATGATCCTTATACTTTGGATTGCATCTGTGGTTGATTTACCCGAGACAAACCCGCACTTATCATCAGATAGCCGTATTATTTTTCGCAGTCGGCCACCTAATACCCGCTCAACGATCTTCATGGTGTGTGACATCAGCTTGATCGAACGGTAGTTATCACAGTTTCGCGTATCACCCTTCCCTTTATATACAGGGAGAAGGTAACTTTCCCTCCATTCATTCGGCATTGGATCACCTCTCACGAATTTGGAGATGAGAATTCTGAGCCATCTGAACCCGATATCTCCCATCTTTTTCCAGAACTCAGAGGGTATTTCGTCTGGCCCAATCGCTTTTCGTTTTTTGGAGTATTTGACCGCCTCACTAACTTCTTCGACTGTAATGTCGGGTATTTCTTCACAGTTAGGGGTGGCTCTTGGAAAGTATAACCGGGGATTTTCGTTGGGTCTGATATTCGTAAAATGATGTTCGATTCCAGCTTCGAAGCAACGAAGAGTACAAAGGAAAATGAGGCTTGGATATCATTTAAAGAAGTTATGACTAAGTTTTTTGGCGAACCCCACAGTAGAAATGCGGTGAAGTGGGAGGGTTGTGATTCCTTGTTCTCGGATCGTAGCCTTGCTGATAAAATAAAGAAGAATGACTAAGTTTTTGGGCAATGTGAAAGCGCATAACTATGAACTTATCGTAGTCAATATGATAGATAAGTTCAAAACTCTTGGTTGCCTGATGAGCCGTAAAGTCCACTTCTTGCACAACCATCTTGACTTTTTTCATAAAAACTTGGGTGATGTGAGTGAAGAGCAAAGGGAACGGTTTCATCAGGACATAAAAGAGATGGAGGCAGGCGAACCCCACAGGCGGATCAGTAGAAATGCGGTGAAGTGGGAGGGCTGTGATCCCTTGTTTTCAGATCATAGCCTCGCTGATAAAAGGAAGAAGAAGATAAAAGAGATGGAGAAACGATACCAGGGACGGTGGAATATCAACTTGATGCGTGACAATTGACGACGTTGCTACTACACTATTGCCATGATATAAAACCAAGAGATCATAACCCTCCCACTTCATTGCATTTCTACTAATCCGCTTATGGGGTTCGTCTGTTTGACCTCAGAAAATGTCGGCAGGTCTCCCGATTTTGGATCATTGGGTTACTGAGGCCAATCAAATGCTGGTGTCTTTGCATTTGTGTGATCCAGGAGTTTATTGGCCCGCCTTCCTTGCCTCGCGATGTCTTTGGAACGTTCATTGATATTGCCTTTTTAACAGGGTTCAAATGATCCCTTCTTTGTACGTGGCAACACCAGCTGAGCCGGTCGCGCTCTATCTTTCGTAAGATGGTTTCCTTGATGTGAAGGCTTCCACGGACCTTCGAACTCTTATTCGATCAAGCCCTTGCTATTGATCATAGATCCAAGATATTTGGATCTTGGGAAGCACTTTTCCATTCAAATAAATGTCTGGAATAGGCCTGAGTGGATCAGAGAACGGGCAGCACAAGTACTCTGCCTTTTTTTTAACTAATGCGATACCCATTTCCCTCCAAAATATCCACCCACCCATCAAGTGTTCGTTGCAGGGACGTAGGATCCTCACGTATGATGGCTCCATCGTCAGCAAAGAATATTGATGTTCCTTGGGGTCCATCACTTTACCTTCAAGTAGATAGTCAAGGGCTGCAATAACCAGCAAAGGACTTAAAATGCTTCCTTGGTGCACCCCGACTTTGATTGGGATCTCTTCGGTACTCCAGCGGGACATCTTACTCTTGTCTTTGCTTCTTCGCACATATGCATGATCATCTGTACATAGGTTTGTGGAACCCTGGATGTCTTAGCGCCACCCATATCAGATCTCGTGGTTGTCTGTCGAATGCATTTTCAAAGTCAACCAATACAATGGAGCATACACGGTAATACCTATGCACAAAGAGAAACAGAAGAAAAGAGTGTACCGGGCTTGAGGATCGATCACCTGCGAACAAGAACACTTCCTTGAAAGGAAAATGGTGGCCTTTTATTAAAATAAATAAATAAGTACTCGTAATTGGCGCAAACAGCACAAAAATTGCTGCATATATTTTCGCAGCAATTCGTGTTGTGTGCGTTATATTCTTCACACAAATGGAATGGCTGGTTAGCAATTATGCTCTAGTCTCCGAGGCCGCCTCTTGGGCTCTTCTTAGGGCTTTTGCACACATACTATGAATGAGTAGATCTCCATCCACTCGCCCTCTGATCGTGTCATGTGACTTAAAAGATTTTCTGGACTTGGCAGGTTTGCTCTATCTTCTGCAAAGCGTTTGCAGTAGAACACTACATAGGTAAGTAGGTGTGGTGGTTCTTCTAAGAAAAGAACCCAATTAGCACTAGGTGCCGTTATCGTGCCACAAAACTCATGTATCTGGATATAAATGGTGTGTTGGTGTGGAGTCTCTAGATCCAGCCTGTGGAGTTTAAAAAGATTATTAAATATTTAATGTTTCTATCTGAGACTTCCTCAAGGGAATCGAAAAAGGGTTTTTCTAAAGCTCGCTTTTTGGCCCTAGCCGGACAGGCGCATAAAAAGTGGATAAGGGTTTGTTTCTCAGTAGCGACATTGTGACAGTGTGTTGTTGTGTGGGATACCTAGTTTGACTCCTATAGGCCAGTGACCCGTTGTGGTTGCTGTTATCCTGACGATGTCCCTACGCGTTCTGTTTAAGAAGTCGGTTGTTTTTGATTTGTTGTATGTACATAGTTTGGCGTACCCCACAGGCGGATCAGTAGAAATGCAGTGAAGTGGGAGGGCTGTGATCCCTTGTTTTCGGATCATAGCCTCGCTGATAAAAGGAAGAAGAAGAAGAAGTACATAGTTTGGCCACATCTTTCTAGATATGACACAGTTTGTTAGCTTAGTCCATCTGAGGTTGGCTTGGGCAAGGCATTTTGAGGATATTTCTGCTTTGACTGCTCCAAGCGGAATCTGAACTGATTCCGCAATAGAGCTGTGGAGGGCTGAGCCTTGCCTAGTCAGTTCATTCGCAAGTTCGTTTCCATAAACGTTACTATAGCCTGGAACCCAGTCTGGGTTACCTTGAGTTGGCTATCTAGCGAACCTACCTCATTTTGGCATTCAAGCACGAGCTTGGAGTATGTAGTAATCGATGCAATGGCTTTGATGACTGCTTGGCGATCAATAAAAATAGCGATCTTTGCCTCGGCGTTATATTGGTGTGTGCTTTGATTTGACGCCAAGCGTCTGCATGTAATCTGTTGTCGGCAAAACACCCATGGGGTTTCATAATCCAGTACCCAGACTCCCTGAGTCTGCCCGCACTGTGTGGATCTAAAGGTAGGAGATGCAAAAAGACTGTTAGAGCATCGGTCGGGGTTAGTATTAACAGGATCTAGGATAGCTCCTAAATACTTAGCACTGGTCGATAAGGAGAGCGGTTGGCCATTTAGCCGAGGAAGTGCGAAGTCAGGTATTTAGTTTTAGTGGTGGAGAGCATCAGTTCAGTTTTGTTCGTCTGCATACCCGACTACCTTATCTTCTTCTTCCTTTTATCAGCGAGGCTATGATCCGAAAAACAAGGGATCACAGCCCTCCCACTTCACCGCATTTCTACTGATCCGCCTGTGGGGTCCGCCTATTTGACCTCAGAAAATATCCGATTTTGGATCACTCGGTTACTGAGGCCAATGAAATGCCGATGTCGTCGCATTTGTCTGATCCAGGCGTTTATAGGCCTGCCTTTCCTACATCGCGATGTCTTTGGAACGTGCATAGATATCGCCTTTTTTACAGGGTTCAAATGATCTCTTCTTTGAACGTGGCAATACCAGCTGAGCCGGTCGCGCCTAATTTTTGTACGATGGTTTCCTTGATGTGAAAGCTTCCACGGATCTTTGAACTTCTTATTCGATCAAGCTTGGTCACTCCTGCTGTCATGCGAAGCATCTTCATCTCAGCTGCCGTTAATTTACTCTCATACTTTTTGTACATCGTCCAACATTGTGAACCGTATGTGAGCGCTAGACGTACAACTGCGGTGTAGAGCCTTCCTTTTAACTAAGGGGGCATTTTTCCGTCACAGAATATAGCGGAATTTTCTCGCCACTTCATCCACCCTACGCTTACACGATGATTGATGTCGTCATCACAAGTTGCTTTGCTCTTGATCATAGATCCCAGATATTTGAACTTTTCGCACTTGGGAAGCACTGTTCCATTCCAATAAATGTCTGGAATAGGCCTGAGTGGATCAGAGAACGGGCAGCACAAGTACTCTGTCTTTTTTGAACTAATGCGATACCCATTTCCCTCCAAAACGCCCACTCACACATCAAGTGCTCGTTGCAGGGATGTAGGATCCTCACTTATGATGGCTCCATCGTCAGCAAAGAATAACTGATGTACCTTGGGATCCATCACTTTACCTTCAAGCAGATAATCAAGGACTGTAATAAAGAGCAAAGGACTTAAAACGCTTCCCTGGTGTACCCCGACTTTGATTGGGAACTCTTCGGTTACTCCAGCGGGGCATCTTACTTTTGTCTTTGCTCCTTCGTACATGTCCATAATCATCTGTACATAGGTTTCTGGAACCCCTCGATGTCTTAGCGCCACCCATATCAGATCTCGTGGTTGTCTGTCGAATGCCTTTTCAAAGTCAACCAATACAATATGCAAATCCCTTAAGGAATCACGATGTTTTTCCATTATGATCCTTATACTTTGGATTGCATCTGTGGTTGATTTACCCGAGACAAACCCGCACTGATCATCAGATAGCCGTATTATTTTTCGCAGTCGGCCACCTAATACCCGCTCAACGATCTTCATGGTGTGTGACATCAGCTTGATCGAACGGTAGTTATCACAGTTTCGCGTATCACCCTTCCCTTTGTACACAGGGAGGAGGTAACTTTCCCTCCATTGATTCGGCATTGGATCACCTCTCACGAATTTGGAGATGAGAATTCTCAGCCATCTGAACCCGATGTCTCCCATCTTTTTCCAGAACTCAGAGGGTACTTCGTCTGGCCCAACCGCTTTTCGTTTTTTGGAGTATTTGACCGCCTCACTAACTTCTTCGACTGTAATGTCGGCTATTTCTTTACAGTTAGGGGTGGCTCTTGGAAAGTATAGCCGAGGAAACTGTTCATTCAAAAGCTCTTCACAATACTGCCGCCACCTCTGCAGAATTTTGTCGTCATCCACAAGAAGCTGGCCATGAGCATTGCTAATGAACTTTGGCGAACGAATCTCCTGAGCATTCTTCCTTCTTTGGGCGGCTATTTTGAAGATAGTGGCGCTCTTGTTCATATTGTTTCTTCGCAGCTCCTGGATAGCCTGGTTTGCATCAGCAACCGGGGAAAATATTTTCTCCAGCTCCCGATACAGGCCCTCCGTACTCTCTGCTTGAAGCTGGGCGCACTTCTTCTTCACTTTTTTCTTGCAGCATCTGTATTCCATTTCTAGGCGAGCTTTTTCGTCATTATTATTAGAGGGGCACTTTGACCAAGCTTTGAAAGCCGCTTTCTTCTCATTTATCACTTTCTTAGCTTCATCACTCCACCACCATGTTTCTTTGGCATGTTGATGGTGCCCTTTTGAAGCTCCTAGCAGTGATTTGGCCTTCTTTAAGCAAGTTCGCTGTAGGGAATCCCACATATTTTGTGCTCTGCACTCTTCATCCTCAGCTCCGTTGATGGTGTGAGAGAGGTAATTCTTCATTACGAAAACAAAAGCCTCGCCTTTTTCTTTGTCCAGATTGTACCACTTGATTTTCTCAGAGACCTTGTTTGTTTGCATTTCTTTGGTGTTTTCATAAAAAAAAATTTATGTTAGCAGGAGACGGTGTTGTCGAGCGATTGCCTCTCCCAGGATCACTTTGCAATCTTTTACCCGAGGCTTCATGAAACTGCCTACCAAATGGTAGTCAATCTGAGTTTCATCTCCACCACTGCTGTAAGTGATCAGGTGTCGGCTTTGTTTGATGAACATGGTATTTAACACGATAAGACCGTGTGATTTGCACATGCTTAGGATGTCTTCACCAGGAAGGTTCCTGGTGTCGTATCCTAGTCCTCCATGGCAGTCTTCATAGTCTTCGTTTGATTTCCCGACATGTCCATTCAAATCTCCTCCAGCAAACAGAAATTCTTCCTTTGGGATGTTCTTAAGGAGATTGTGGAAATCTAGCCAAAATGCATCTTTATCTCTCTGATTGTACCCATCGTGGGGAGCATATGCACTGACAATATTCCACACCTCTCCTTGTATTACTAGTTTGAGAGACATCAAACGGTCGCTGGACTTCGAAATGCTCAAGACGTTTCCAAGTAGCTCTGCCGCAAGGATGATACCGATTCCGTTCTTAGACTTTTCCGTTCCGTAGTAGAACATCTTGTAATCTTTTGTCCTAACGTCCAAGAAACGCGCCCGATTCCCGGTGTTTTTCCATTTCGTCTCTTGGACACACAAGATGTCCACGCGCCTTCTATTCATCATCTCTTCCAGCTCGTAACTTCGACCGGTCATGCTTCCAACGTTCCAACTCGCGACCCTCAAATTGCGTCCAAACTGTTTCATTATTTTGCTAGCCCCCGGAATCCGTATAGCTCTGACCCGAACATTTCTGCTCGGTCCAGGATCAGTACCATGCACAGCAGTGGTAGTGCCTGGCGGGGTAGTGCCTTTCCTTTTTGCAAGTATTACCATAATGATACAGTTTTGCAATACAATTTTTTGCACGATATTGCGATGGTGTTTGTTGTTTGACACGTGCATGCTCCTGTTTTATTATTGTTTGATCTTTCTTTTATGACACCGGTGATCTCCAGTCGTGTCAACCCACGGACTCACATGCACACTTGTGGGAGGGTTTTTAAGGTAGTATATGTGTCGCTAGGCTCACTTGGGTGTTATATTGCCTAGATCTGATTTGTCCCCCTTAGTCGCCTTTTACGACAAGCGCTGGTTGTTGGTGGGGGGCGCTGCTGTGATATTCTTAACCCGTCCCTGCACGGGGAAGCATACCCGACTACCTTATATTTGATGAAATGCACCAGGTAGAACTTAGTGTGCCCAACAGGATACATCATCTTTTTTCTTTATGTCCTGTATCGCCTTGTGGGTCCTAGGGCCTCTACTACGCCTACGCGCCATCGTGTACGGTTTCTGGCAATGTGTCTGAGTTCTCCACAACTTTTCCCTAACTGCCGTGCCTCCTTCTCGACTGTTCTGCGCCATGTTCTTCTCGGACCGCCAGGTCTTCTGCCATCCTGAGTTAGAGGGTTCCATTGCATAGCATGGTTCGCTATGCAACTGTCACCCTTACGGAACGTGTGACTAATACACTGCCACTTCCGCCGTTGGATGGTTGTGCCTATTGGTTCCTGACCCGTTCTGTCGTAAAGGTGTTCGTTAGAGATACAATTGGGCCAGAAAATCCTTAAGATATTGCGCAGGCACCTATTAACAAACGTTTGCAGCTTTCTAGTGATAGTAGTAGTCACTCTCCACGTGCTGCAACCATATAACAGCACGGATTCAACGTTGGAACGGAACAGTCTTATCTTGGTGCTCAAACTGGATACAGCATGACAGATACATACACGATTTGTTCACCCGGACTATAGCTTCATCGTAGTAATATTACAAATAAAATGAACAATCTCATTGGATTCATATCACTTTCCTTTATTGCACTAACAGTTTACTAAATCTAAATCCACACGTCTTCCCTATACTTCCCACTAACCCGACTCTCCCTCATAGCTTTCTCTGCTTCTTCCTCCGAGCACTGGCAAACCTCGACAAAGCATTCCTTTATGCAACTCTCTATACTCTTTGAGATCTTAATGCCATCGGCACAAACGTACAGAATTGTTTCCTTTTTTCCAAACTGCTGGATGAACTTTGTAGCATTTGCTTTTAGCTGATCCTGGACGTGTTTAAATTGGGCGCATTCGGGATCCCTTGAGAAACTTTCATAGAGTTCCTGCAGAACTCCCCTCCTCTTGTATTCCAACAGCTGTTCTCTGTGCACTGCACTTTCCTGGCAAGTAGACCCAACGAAAAGCCATGTAGACCCTAGCTCTGTGCTGCTTTGTTTCATCAAATGAGCCTTGTGGTCGAGAAATCCCAGAAACGGTGATACTCCACAGCCAATAGCAATCAAAATTTGATCAGCTTTAGCGTCGTCGGCAGAGTAGCTGAATTTATTGGTTTCTCGGAAGTAGAAACTTATGCTGGGGGAGCAGCTGGGATTCTCCAGAAATCTCTCAGCTAGATCAGTTAAATACCCCGTGGCTACGCCAGGATTCCCTAGGAAAACAGAGAAAACTATGTTCACACGACCTGCTTCGATTAGTGGGCTATTGGCTATGGAATACGCTCGAGGTTTAAGACGTGGCAGGTGTTCAATCAGAAGCGAGAGGGGAGGACAGCTGCTTGGGCAGAGATTCAGAATGTCAAGGAAGGTTCGTGTCTTCTCCAGAACCAGCTCATTGTACAGCTTGGAACCTTCCTTGGAGGACAGTGAGATCAAGAATTTCTTCTCATACTCATCTGCAGTATATTCAGCTAAAGAACGAAGGAACAACTTCTTTGGAACACTCCTCAGGTCCAGACAGTCGCGGAGAATCGCCCGCGCAGACGACAGCTGTGGAATGTACTGTGGAACCTTTGCACCCTTCTTTCTTGTTTTGGTCCTAACGGAAACTTCACATGTAGCATCGGCTGAATCAGATGATTGCAGTAGCACCCTGTCCACGTCTCTCTTTGAATTTGATACCAAAACCCCGATGGTGTCTCCAGGAGTAAACGTGTAGTCTCTGCTTTCCCCAATGTCCACAGATATTTCCACGAGCTTCTTCGACGAAGTCCTCCCACCATAGAGGACCTTAGCATCTTGAAGCAGAGCAGTGATCACTGGTGTCGCGTGGAATGGAAACACAAGGTCAGCACATTTCAGTTGCGTGTGCACTGAATTATCCTAAGCGAAATGATGAAATAAAAACGTGACTTGGTGAATGAAAACTCACCTTAAATTCATCCTGGTGAAACTTGACATCAATATATTCGACTGGCAGTGTAGCTGGAGTACATTTTTCTAAAATTTCTCCAGATTCAGGAAATTTATTCTCAAAATTTTGTACTGGAGGTACCATGATGATAAAGTTTCTACGGAAATGTCAAAGATGTCATGTCAGTACAAATTGGGGCGCAGTTGGAATGCTCTCGACTAATCGGAGTGTTTTGAAATTGCGAACAAACCTTAAGGCCTCGTCTACATTTGTCAGCACGGGTAGACATTTTTCACAGCTAAAAATAATAACATGTCACGGCAGCACAGTCACTGGCATTCTATTTATAAATATTGATCAAAAGGTAGTGAAATACAAAACACGAGCACAAGTACTAGAAACGGATTGATGGGTATTGAGTTAGCTAATCCAATTGGGGATCAGAAAAATGCAGATGCCACCTGTAATTTGGAATAATGAATACACAGTATTAAAATAAAAAAGTATTTTAAGTTTAACTAAATTGTATCCGGCAACGAACGCAGATCGCTAATCAAAGTGGTTCCCAGGCGCTTGACCGCTAAAATTATCTACTGACGAAGAAACCAATATTTCTACCCGAGAGTAGCCTGTAGGATCACTTATGGCCAGGCAAAAAGCGGCGATCAACTCAAAGATTAGGCAATTACCGACAAGGCAACAATTAAACATATCGGAAGTGCAGACAACGAAGGAGCAGCTAAATCCACTGGAAGTGGAAGCAATGAAGGGTAAACATTGTTTACACCGTGAAGTGGAAACAAGGTTGCATTAAAAATTACACCTTCCAACGTCAGCTTATTTACTTACTTAGGTGGCGCTACAGTTCGGGGAGAACCTGGGCCTCAAGCAACAAGCATCTCCATTTAGCTAATTGCTTTCAGTTGCGCGCTCCAAGTTGGTCGAGGTCCCCTTGAACTTGTGCGCGCCACCTACGGCGATGATTCCCTCTACTGCGTCGTCCCTCGGGATTATATTCGAAGACTCTGCGGGCCGGAGCGTTGGTGTCCATTCGCTCTACATGTCCTAGCCATCTCAGACGTCCAATACGCAGTTTTTTGACTAGGTCGATGTGGCTGTACAGCTCGTATAGTTCGTGGTTGAATCTTCTCCTCCAAAATCCGTGAACCTAAACGGAACCGAATATCTTACGAAGAACTTTTCTCTCGAAGCAACCAAGGATATCTTCATCCTATTTGGTTTTGCCCTCGTTTATCGCTAAACCCATGCCAACGTCAGCGCTAACGCTCTAAACTCTCTCGCATTTTAGTTCCTTTGATGCTAAAATGCTCGTAGAATCGATGTCCGCAAGCTGCGTTGAAAAAACGGTAATGTGGCACAGGTGTAAGAACTTACTCAGGTAAATTTAAACTAAAACACACATTTCAGAGATCTTTTGAAACTTAATAGTTATAAATCCGGCCAAGGGCTGACTTTTATAAAAATTAAAAAGGGAAGCTGCCACACAAATTATTTGTTAAAATATATTTGCATATATTTTTGAGTTCATATCTTTTTTCTAAATGCAGCTTTAACCGTAATTTCGTTCAAGTTTACGAAAACAAATTTGCATTCATTACAAAGGTACGAGATCTTTCTTTTCATCAGGAATAGTTTTCGTGATCTATAAATTACTTCACATTATTCCTAGCTAGGTTACACTTTCGTCGACAAAAAAAATGCGTGCTGCCAATTAGAATATGAACAACTTTTAACACCTCAAATATTACTCTGTGATTTTTATGTTTTCCTTTCTTTGGAATTATGCACGTGAAAGTGCATTTTGACACAAATACTCCCAATTACTTCCTAATGATTTGAAATGAATAATTATTGAGTAAATATGCACTACTTTGAATGAATTAGTATCGGAAAGAAAAGATAGCATACTCTTTGAAGTAGGAACTTCTCAAGTAGGAACTCAGCAGTGCAATACTAATGGAGAAGAAGGAAAAGAAATGCTAAGTACATTAAATAACTAATTTTTTTTTTTTTTTGCTGAGAGCAATTGAAAAATCTTCTAAATACACCATAAGGCCCGACCGCGCATGCCTATGGTAGAGTGAGATTTTTACTTACTAGAAAAACACTTCTGTTCAAAATTAATACCATAACTAAGCCGACGCTTATCCAGCAGTTTTATTTTCGCCTAAGAGACTCGTGATTTTTGGAAAAAGAGGTTCATATGTAATTAAAAAGAAATGTAGAACTTTAGACAGGTTAAATTCCAACGAAAGTTCCTGCCTTTCTCGTGACCGGCATATACTATGACACGAGGTCAGAATTTTTTGTCCTTTGCAGACGACGAATTGAATTGTTCGCGTCAAATAGTTGAGTGACGGTACGATTACAATGGCCGTGAACACGATCTTTGTGTTTACGCGCACAATTTGTTATCTCTTCCACGACGCTTGGAATTCCCAGATCTCGATGAATATCTACGTTACGTACATACCACGGTGCGTTAACTATCGTTCTAAGAACTTTATTTTTAAAAGTCTGTATGAGGTTTCTATTGCTTTTCTTGGTACAACCCCATAGTTGTATACCACACGCCCACACTAGCTTTAGCACTTGCATATACATAGATAAGCAGTTTGTTATGTAGGCTCAACTTCGAATGTTTTCCGAGTAGCCAGTACATTTGTCGGTATTTGTTTTTAAAGCTCTTCGTGTTTCTTTTTACGTGCGATTTTCATTTAAGCTTAACATCTAGAGTCATTCCTAGATATTTTGCTTCGTTCGCATATGGTATTTGAGCCGAGTTTAGATACACAGGCAATCTATCTACTTTTTTGTAGGTAAAGTTGACGTGAGTAGATTTGCTTTCGTCCAGCACAATACGCCAAGAATTCATCCAAGCGTGGACTTTATTAATAGCATGTTGAAGCTTTCCAGTTGCCGCTTCAATAGTGTCGCCCGTGGTCAATATCGCAGTATTATCCGCAAACGTGGCGACGACAAAGTTTCTTTCCTGTGGGATAACACGCGTGTAGAGTACAAATAGAAGTGGTCCAAGGACACTTCCTTGTGGGACTCCGGCCGCAATCTCCTTGAAGTCAGAGTAATCATTTCCGTGCTTAACACAAGAGAGTCCTTCGGTGGCAGTAGTAGTCGCAATTGATACTCCAAGCCTTCGTGCAAACCTTATCGAAAGATTGTGAAACGTCAACAAATACACCACAACAAATATTTTTTTCTTTCAGAGCTTTCTCAATCACGTCAGTTATTTTGTGGACTTGGTCGATTGTAGAATGTTTGATTCTAAACCCAAACTAATGGTCAGGAATGAGATGTCTTTCTTCGATTACGGGTTGTAAACGTTTCCAAAGTAGTTTTTCGAATATTTTTGAGATAACCGGCAATAGGAAAATTGGCCGATATGATTTCTTTTCATACAGAGGTTTGCCTGGTTTCGGAACCATTATAATCTCGGCGACTTTCCATTGTCTCGGAACGTAGAGCAATCTGAACGAAGCGAACTAATTATTGAATGAAAGTAATTATAGGTTGAACGGCAGAAGAAACAAACGTGGTCGTGGGTGATAATAAAACGCGGCTAATAGCTCAGTTCTCTTTGAGTGATGGAAAAATTACATTTTCAAACCGTTTAGCATCAGCCCAATTCAAAATTTTTCAAGCACAATCATATAGGGCAAGGATTCTTGACTTAGGTGTGGTTAGTTTTAAACATGGTACAGAAGATATTTGTATTAACTGATAAAATGACTTTGGTTCCCGTCGAGCTTTGATTTTCTTGTCAACATAAAATTTAAAGTGCGTTAAGGGGAATGCCAGACTGACAAAAATAAAGTTTTATTTCACACCACCCAACAGTTGATATAAATGTTTCCTGTGTCATGTCTAAAATTAACTAACTCGACTTAATTTCATTCGTTATTGCGTGTCAAATTTTCATAACGATTACTGCACCAATTGACAGATTCACTCTCCGATTCTATGATTCCCTTTCGAAGAATCGCATGCACGTCTTTCTTCTCTCATTCTCAACCATGTATTCCAGAATTATAATGGTGAGGGCAACTCGAGATATTTGAGGTTGGTGGACTGCCCACATTATTACTGCACCATTTTCTTTACTACTGGTTTCGGTACTTCCAACTTCCTCTGACTTTGTGGTCTATTTTGATCGTCGCCTGTAACCTAGTTTTAACTGATAATGTCGGAGCATATCTTTCTCATAAAAAGTTTCTAGTGATCAAATCTTTTATTGCATTGATGTAATTCTTTCCCGTAATAAATTCATAGTCGGTTAAGTTGGTACTTCCTTTCATACAAATCGGTATGAACAGAACAGCTACCTTACTGCCATAAGTATGTTTCAGATGCCAGTATGTGTCTGCGTTACCGGCACTCTCCGCATGACTTTTACGGCGGCGCTGAAAACATTGCCAGCAATAAAAACAAAGTTAGCAATAAAATGGGCTTTGCAACTGACAGTATCATCACAGTCTAGCATGCAAAGATCCTTAGCTTGTTTAATAACGTAGTAGATACCACAGACTACTTAGCACCGACCCTAGACTTCAATATTAAATACAACACAAACAGTTCCAGTAGATAGAATTGGGCGAAGAGTGTTGTCTAAAAAAGTTCCGCTCTGGAAATATACATCGATGGGCCTAAGACAGAGGATAGCGTAGGAGCAGGCATGTTCTCGGCACCCGGTATGCAAAAGTCTTTAAGACTACCAGATCACTGTAGTGTATTCCAAGCCGAGGTCAAGGTTATACATGAAGCGCTTGAATGGCGGTCGAGCCATTCATTCAGCTTTAAAGGCAATCGAATCACCAATAATTAGATCTGAAATGGCAAAGCAATGACGCGCATCCCTAAATAGGATACCGAATTATTGCAATCTCACTCTGTGATGGGTTCCTGCTCATTCGGATATTTTAGGTATCTGCAGAGCAAACGAATAAGCTCAAAATGACACGAAACAGGAGCTTTCTACTGCGGAAAGGGGACTGCATCTACCTCGGAGTTATTATCGACAGTCACTTTATATGGCATAAGCACATAGAAAAGGCAAGAGGGGACCTGAAGAAGGCAATGTTCGCAATCTCTTATCCTAAGAGGTGTTCAACGTTTCAAGTGCTCAAACAAGCGTACTATGCATTAGTTGAATCGAAACTTAGGTATGGTATCCTAGCTTGGGGCAACGCAGCTAAAAGCCATCTAGAAAAGTTGCAGAGATTACAGAACTCAATCATCAGCTTAATTTCTCAGAGCCAACACGGTGAAACCTTTAACGTTCTATCGGTTGAGGACATCTTTCGAATGACGGTCAACTGGAGTACTACGAAGACGAACGTTTCCATGTACCAATTCTTCATGAGGTCAACACACGAAGACGAGCTCATGGTCTACTTCACATTCCATCATTTCGGAACAACTATGGAAGAAGACAGGTAAAGTACACATTTCCAAAAATAATGAATGGGCTACCAGAAAACTTAAAAAAATATAAAAGACTTATGTAAACGCAAAAAAATTCTGAAAACATATTTCATATCTTAAAATTAATTGTTTTCTGCTTTACTTTTTTTATTTTTTATACACTTAAATCAGAACTGTCCTTTTTTCTAAAGAATTTTAACTTTTTCTGTAAAAAATCACTTTATTTTAATTATTATTAATAACTTCATATAATTCAGAACCTTAAGTTAAATGTATTAAGTCACAAAAATTTAAAATATATTTGTTAAATAACCGCCTGTAGACAAACCAAATGGTTTTGCGGGTAAATCAAATGAAACCATAAAAAATGTTGAACAATAAAAACATACATACCTACATACATACCTACTTTAATAGAAACGTCAAGATACAAAATATCTATAGCGGCACTGAATCAGGCCAATGAGAGATGGCGCAATCTTGGCACATGTAGCTATGCGAGACAAACATGGCCACAATTAAATAAAAGAAAAACAAAACGCCTGCTACTGATCAGCAAACCACGCATAGGTACCCTAGTTGGACTGCTTACGGGTCATTGCGCAGCAGGCAGGCATGCCGCGAGGCTTGGAACTCCGGCCAATAATTTTGATGGCAGCTGTATGGACGAAGAAAAGGAGGAATCCCCCTTTCACTTGTACTGCGGCTGCCCAGCACTATCCTCACCTAGAAAACAAACTCTTGGGCAATACTTCCTTAAGGAACTTACAGATATCGTCGATTCAGATAGTCCGCTATTACACGCTGACTCTAGAGTCATGACTCTTTTCTTTATTTTATTTTGAACTTTCATTCTGTGCGGCTCGCGCTATTACACGTTAACTCTTTTCCATGACTCTAATTTGACAGCTCGTGGAGTGTTTGGAGCTTTCTGAACAAATATTTTTAATATTTTGCGCTGAAATGTATGGATACAACAGCAGTAAGGATAGAGAAATAGTTCTTGAATTTTTAAACATGCATAAATATATTCTGAAGACATTTAATTTAGTTTATCCCGTACTTTCTACGTCTATGCTCTATAGGCATCGAATAGAAATGAAGTAAAATAGAAAAATAACGAACAAGGAAAATGAGAAACGTTAAAAAGAGGCAACGAAATTCTACTCATGACTCTTCGTGTTGCTATTTTCTATCCCATCTTTTTTCTCTTTTGCACTTGTGTGGTTTCAAAGGAGTCATGACTCAAGAGTCAACGTGTAATAGCAGACATATCAATGGCATCTAGAAATGAATCCAAAAATCAAAATGCTTACAAGAGTAACTGAATCAACTGGTTTACGTTAGAATAGACCTCATTTGGTCTAAGTAAATCCTAACGGTCACGGAGGATAGCCACCTAACCTAAGGAACTCTTTCTTGGTTTCTTTGTGAACGTGTTTTTTTAAAGCACATCGACACCTTTTTCATCCCAGATTTGACTTCTCCCAAACAATTATTTATATAAAAAAAATGTGCTATTCACCCGACGAACACTTCCAAAGAATATAGTCATACCACAGATATAAGTGGAATCCAATTCGAAGCACGCCTTCCACAACTCAGCTGTTTCTTGACATTTTCCCTTCCACTTAGCGACAGTTCCCACTTCCATAACAATTTTGACATTTTCCCATTACCCAACCACTGGCAGAAGTGCGAAAATGAAGAAATACCCACTAAAAGAAAAGAAATGAGAGTCGAGAAAAAATCGTGCATTAGTTTGCCGCTCTGCTCTGTCTCTCGCGAAAAGCAATAGAATTTATCGCGCTTATCAACGCGAAAGGCGGACTGCGAGTAGTGTCACGGGGAAAATTCGCGTTTCAAGAAAATTCTATTTTCACCCATAAAATGATCTGTTAAAGGTGCTTCACCCAATCACCATCCTTTCTCCAGAAATCCGGCAGTCACATCCTAAAAAACGAAATTCTAATGCGAGTGTGATTCATCCGTGTCGCGAGATCCGCCTCCAGAAATTCGTACGTTTGTCACTCACGTCTCGTCTCTATACCCGCTGTGCTAGTGCGTGTGTGCATACAAATTTTAGTGTTGACCACAAAATTAATCAATTTTAAGTGAATTTCTTGAGAACTCCCTTCTATGGCAGCAGCAAGCTCACAGTTTAGGTAAGAAAATGGGTTGGGCAGCGGCGGGGTTATTCTCTTCCGCAGGTGCGAATGTTAATTGTGCTTCCCCTTGGCAATGACACAAGAGGAAGTCATTTGAATCCGTGGTTGGAATATCTAATTTTCAATTACTAAGCCGTTGGTGCATAATTTTTGCAAAAGTAAAGCGAAACAAGAGTGAGGTGAGGCACAGGACTTTCCCCGCCTTTTTCAACTCAAAATTCGCTACTCGAATCCGCGCACTGAAAATCGATCTCTATCGTTCGGAGTGAAACACAAGGACACTCAATAGTAGTCGTCCCACGCTCGCATGAGAGTCACTCTTATAGTACACAGGGAGGGAGGAAAGGAAATATACACAAATTTCCTTTGTTTACTTTTTTTTGCATACACGCTGTGTGTGGCGTGCGCTGTTTCTTGAATGAATGGAAGGAACGGAACAATTGCGGTACCAAGGGAAATTCCCCCCACGTTATCATCGCGTTTATTAATTTGTGTTGCGGTAGGGGTTGGGTTGAATGGAGGCTGGGGAAAAACTGGAGTCGGGTGTCGGAGTGGTGTGCAACAGGATGGAGGAAGCACTCTGTCAGGTGTTTCTGGCAATTGATTGAGTGAAAGGGTGGGTTTTTGTGATAAGAGACGCAATTATGTGCAAATTTGTCTTATCTTCGTAAACTTTTCGGGCAAAGCTATCTTATCTGGATGAGCCTCTAATCGAAATCAATTAGATGGCAATTGTCATTCAATCACATGTTCACTTTTTGGAATTTGTGATAACACCTCGTGTACACATAGCCATTCATTCATTCTCCAAATTATTAACAATATAGGCTAAAAGCACTTGGTTATGTCATTATTGGTTATCTATCTGCCTCCTATTCTTTGATTGAGGGTACAACATCCTAGACATGCTGGAAAACAATAGGTTCAACGTTTTCCCGCTGTACAGATTCCCGCAAGCACTCAATTTAGAACGCAAAAATCACATCATTTTAAGAATCCCACAGGCAATGGTGTGGTAACGTCGTCAATTGCCACGCTGATGGTTTATGGTTCAAATCCTGATGTCACCAACCATTTATTTAATTCTCATGAAATATATAAAGTCAGTCTGATCAATTGCGAAAGCTTGTGTGAGCACTACTGCGAAGGCATAACACTGGCAGTAGCTTGGTCATATGGCTGCAAAATTGTTCGTTGATGATGATTCGGTTTTGACATCGGTTTTCCGGAAAAAATACTGTGAATCAGAAGCAAAGACAAAAAAAAAAATAACAAAAATCTCTCCCGAGTTTCTCTGAGGCATAAACAACTGAAGCCTCAAACCACTACACCAATCTTTCTTTCTCTCTATCTATCCTTTTCAACGCCTGCACTGCGTATAAATATGTTAAGGGTATTCATAACTTGGTCCGATACAATAAAGTAAAATTGTGGTGGGTACTGGGTCATGTAGGGGTTGACGGCAACGAAACTGCAGATCTGTTAGCCAGAAAATGCTCTTCTGAGTTGTTCACTGAATCTGAACCCTTTTGCGAATATCTGATTCTGCTTTGAAATAGTTGGGAACGCAACAAGTGCATTTCTCACTGGAATAGCTCCCAAGGTCTCAGACAAGCTAAAAGAGTTGTCCAACCCTTTCAAAAAAAAAAAAAAAAAACAATTCCATAAATATTTGGCGCAACAGCTCTTTAAGTGCTAGGGCCTAGCTTCTCGCAACCACTCATGTTGTGTGCGTTCGACTTTTCACACGAATGGAAGGGACCTACAGTTTAGTGCCGTATCCGAACGGCGATTTGAGAAGCTTTTTCGTGACAACTTACTTACTTACTTAGGTGGCGCTACAGTTCGGGGTGAACCTGGGCCTCAACCAACAAGCCTCTCCATTTAGCTCGGTCTTTAGCTAATTGCCTCCAGTTGCGCACTCCAAGTTGGTCGAGGTCCACTTGAACTTGTGCGCGCCACCTACGGCGATGATTCCCTCTACTGCGTCGTCCTTCGGGATTAGATTCGAAGACTCTGCGGGCCGGAGCGTTGGTGTCCATTCGCTCTACATGTCCTAGCCATCTCAGACGTCCAATACGCAGTTTTTTGACTAGGTCGATGTCGCTGTACAGCTCGTATAGTTCGTGATTGAATCTTCTTCTCCAAAACCCGTCAACTCAAACGGGACCGAAAATCTTTCGAAGAATTTTTTTTCGTGACAACAATACTCTCGGATGTTTGTCACACGCTCGCGAGAGGTGGGACCGTGAAAACTTTTTAGTGTTTTCTGGGATTCGAACTTGGAACCTCATGCGTAGTGATCCGACACACTAACCACTTACGCCACGGCGCCCAAAAAAACAATTGATATCCTTAAATACAGCAGAAACGACCTAAGAAGGCTTGTAAGCTTCCTTACCGGTCACTGTCACTTACTCTACCACCTCAACAAAATGAGAATCTCGGAAGATATCATCTGCCGCCTATGCCTGGAACAGGACGAAACCGCAGAACACATACTATGTTTTGTTTTTTTTTTTTTTGTTATTGCGCCAAGGGATGTGGTAATCTTCCGAAGATACTAGTAGCCCTACCTGCTAGCATGTACGATTCGCAAGCCCGACTAATCGATGCCAGAAATGCGCCTACGTATTAAATCACACCCTGAACACTTATACCACTCTCCCCGCGGGACTGCCGTAAGGTATTACTTCGCGGGGCTGGTTAGCATTTAATGCTATGCTTCTTGTATTGCTGCTTCTGCTCTCCTTGCTCTCTCAATTATTCGGAGTGTTTTTTGTACATTCGTTATGAGTGTACAAATTTCTCCCCTGACCGCAGCATTTGGTCTATAAGGAATGGTGGACTCGGCAGGTTATTTCTCCATTCCGTGAAGCGATTGCAATGGAATATTGCGTGCTTAATATCTTCCTTCTGGTCTGGACAATCTGGACAAATGTGTTAGTTATCATGTCTAAATCTGTGTAAATATTTGCGATAGCCGCCGTGACCCAATAGGAACTGCGTAAGGTGGTAGTTGCAGTCCCCATACACTCCCCGTCTAGCATATCCAGGTGCACCGATGTTTGGAGGTATTCGAGAAAGGGCTGCCTGCTGTAGTGAAGCCTTCTTGCTCGAGTATTCCACGTGCGTTTTAAACCTTTGTCGAGCATTACTCCTAGGTTAGGTTAGGTTGAAGGGAAGTACACCTAAGTGCTTATCACGGGGTCCATTCGGTGTATCGTGTTTCCCCTTGTAGTGTGGAACCTATACCTAAATTATTATCTTGCGGTCGGTTATGTTGTGAACCAGCCTGTGCTCTTTATGAAGCCTATCATGTTCCTTAGTGGGACTTGTATGAGATCTCCTAGTTCGTCAAAAAACCTGTTTCCCATATGACGGAGGCGGCTTTGAAGATTTGGGCAATCGCATAGCAGGTGTTTGATGGTTTCTGTCTCCTCTATATCTCGACAGCTCCTGCAGTGGTCGGGTGTGTTGACGCCTAATCTAGCAGCCATTACCCCTATCGCGCAGTGTCCTGTTAGCGCACCTGGCAAGATGCGAATCTATTTTTTTATTCATCGCCAAAGGCTTTTGTTCTTTTCTGTTTTCATCCACTGTCGGCCATAAGCTGCGAGATATGATATAGTCGCTTCTGGCGTACCAATCGGAGTCAATCAGTTCTCTTGCTTTAAGCTCTATTTTCCTTTTCAGTTCACCAATTGGAGTTTTTACTGACATCCGAGTGTGTTGAAAATCCAATGCTGATCCCTTTTGCGCTAGTTCATCTGCTGTCTCGTTTCCTTTTATATTGCTAGGCATTACTCCTAAGTATTTGATTGCTTCCTTAGTTCTTATAGTCTCATTTCCGACTCGAATATTCGCGTATTCAGCAGCTTTTCGAGTTGTTATAAGAACGGCTAATTCTAAGCCGGCGGATCCTAGCCAGTCTATAATTTTTTCGAGAACTCATATTATGTGTGTATGCATCTCTGTAAAGAATTAGGAGAAGATTTTTTCTTAAGGAGATCATATCTCCAATATGCCTAAGGAACTCCTTTTCAGCCGTAATTATCGCTTCCATAAGGAGAGTAGAAGTACTGCTAGATCTTTCTGGTCGCAGCAGTGCCTTCACGCCATCTGGATGTGGCCAAAACTTGTTAAAAAAAATTAATAAATCTGCATGTGAGAGCGAAGGCCGTCCGGTGTATGAGTCGAAGAATGTCTAAAAGTGCGAAATCCCTTTAAACTGCCAAGCGGGCCACCCAAGTACCTCGAAACTTGACAAAAAGTTCGTGCTCGATTTAAAAATGGTTACATTTTAAGGATAACAATTTTATTAATCGATTATATACTTAGTCCCCTCATTTTCTACAACTGTCTCCCAACGTTTCACAAGCTTGCGGATGCCGTTTTCATAGAAACTGCGTGGTTTTCCTTCAAAAACGTCGTAAGGTAGTTTTCCACGGAACCAAATTTCTTACCATTCAAACCAATCTGAAGAGACCGAAACAGATGAAATCTGAAGGAGCAAGGCCTGGAGAATATGGTGGGTGCTGAAGGATTTCCCATTTTAACTCTTTCAGTTTTTGCAGCATCTGTTGAGCGACGTGGTCTGGCATTATCGTGATGGAAGATGACGCCTTGGACAATTCTTGTAAATCTTTAAAGAAGTATTGTCCAAGGAACTTATTTCTTAGACGGTAGAGGCTTGAGCAGTGGTAAAGAAAGTGGGTGGTGTCCTCCTGAATTCCCTCGTCACCGCAGCCGCTACAAAGGTCTTCGCTCGTCACACGTAACTTTTTCATGTGGTATCGCATAGTGTTATGCCCCATAATGACTCCTATGAGAGTAGAGAGGGATTTTCTATCGCTCTGCGTAAGTCTATTGGTTTTTGCTCGGTCGAATGTAGGCCATAATTTCCTCGTGCTGATACAAGTATCTAGAGAGGACCACCAGTTTGCCTCCGTTAGATCTTTGTTCCCTGTTTCGAGTTTGAGTGTGCAAGTCGGGCTTATTTCTACAACACTTCACAAGCTTCGATTTTTGCCTGGCTGTCGATGAAAAAGGTGATATCCTCATGTGGTATTGCGCTCATCACGGTCTCACGGGCTGCTATTGTCACTGCTAGGACCTCTACTTGGAAAACGTTGCTGTAGTTCGGAAGCCGAGCTGACAAGGAGATACCAAGCGGTTCAGAGAAGATGCCTGCGCCTACCCCTATTTACATTTTGGATCCATCGGTGTAGATCGCTCGTTAGGTATTCTGACGTTTTTCCATTCTTTCCTGCTCGGATAGGTGCTTAAAAATGATATCGTGAAGTCTAGGTATGGCGTTGTGTTGTCAGTACTACATTGCCTAGATATCTCCGTAGGATCGTAGTATGACCCATTGCATTTGGTCTCCAGCTATCTGTTTGACTTAATCTTGTGGTACTAATGGCCGCTGATGCTTGCAAAAAGATGTCTAGCGGAAGCAGGTTGAGAACGGCCTCGAGTCCTGCTGTAGGTGTCGTTCTCATTGCACTGGTTGTGCCAATGCACGCTAGTCTTTGTACGTTTGTGGTTGTTAGGTTGTTAATTTTGCTGGCGGCTTGCCACCATACAATGCTCAGAAAAACAGGTTCAGTAATGCATTGCATAGACCGATATCCAACAATCAGAAACGAAACACTCAGTAACTTATTTTTATTCCGGGCTGTAGCTCTATCTGACTCAGTAAGTAAAACTATATACTTGCTCATTCCTTATAGTTACTGAGTAAGTATCATTTGAAATAGCAAATTTCATTCTCCACCGAGCATAATTTAATCCAATTAAAATAATTCTCCGTGTCGCAAAAAGCCCAATTAATTTACTTGAATTACTCGCTAGCAGAAGTCTAGTTTCGTTTAATTTTTCTTCTTTTCTTCTATCCCACTTGACACTTCATCATACAATTAACTGCAAAGTGGGTCTTAATATTTAAAAAAGACTTAATTCCATTTGAAACTAGTTCATAGTTTATTAAGCGAAATAACCTTCTAATTCTCTTGGTGCTTTTTGTCTCAATGATAACCTTACTCGTAGTTCAGTGACCTGATTGTTTCTGGCTCCACCAGCAATTAGATACATTTCCTCTGTGTGTACGCTTGGGTTGTTATTTTCAATTTCTCAGAAGCGATTCGCAGAAAAAAAAAAAACGTGACAACACTAAGTACCCGTAGTGTTTTGTCATTTGAGATTCGAGACGCACCCATCTGACCCTGTGGCACGAACACTACTCTTTGCCACACTACAGTGCATTAAATAACAGCTTTGTGCCCAATTTAGCACCCATGGCACTTAAAATGTCAAGTACCCATTCTCTTGCATATTTAAATGTGTGCAGTTGCGGTAAAGGTTTCTTACGCTCACCCAGATTTAGTGTGGGTTTTCTTGTGCAGAGAAAGCTGAGGTCTAGATATGTCGGTGGAAGTTAAAATGAGGGCTAACCACAGGTACGATTAGGACAGAAAGAAATGAAGTTCAGTAGGCGCAATTAAAATAAATTTCTGATTACATGGAGCTATGTATAAAGTAGACATCCGAATTAGGAACAGAAGCACGTTGATTCAGCTCTGGGTCATCGGTTTGTAGTTGAAAGAAGGTAGAGCCTTCTTTTGTTTTAAGTTTTTTGTTACCTAGTTTTTGTTACATGCCGCATATGGGATGCGATGGTAACCTATATTAAGAAAGACGTTTAACTGACCATTGGACTTAAGTTCAGCGCGAGATGAATCGGACAAGATATGGAATCTCAATCAAGTTGGATTGCTGAAATAGGCACCGAGAAAGCTCTGTCAATTGGATAGGGTAATAACAGCAAGCTTTCAGGGATGGAACATGCAAAATAAATATTAAAAGCTTAAAGACATTGGAACACTTTCCATTACTATGCGGTATTTCCTTAAATCACCACAATACCTCCGCAATTACGTATACGTAGAAGGAGACTTTGGGTCAAAGTCGGTGCTGTAAATTTGGAATGATCACTTCCGCAGGCTTGTAAGCGGCGATGAGGGCCAAATTTCAAACCAGATTCCATGCAGGCAGAATTCGGAAGCACCTCATTCAGTTAAGTTTTCCTTAGAAACCAAGGAGTCTGTAATTTGTTTTCAGATATAAGGGGTCTGTCATCTATCTGCTCGACTCGCAGACAGATTACTTGATTTCATTTTCATTTTGTAGCTCTTCTGGTATTTCGGTTTTTGTCCAGACACACCCTTACCATTTTAGAGGTGATTTTGTTAGATATCAGACTTAGATGGCAACTTGTCTGTTTGCGATATTTCTGATAGGGTTAAGCTAGGTAAACCCTTTCTTCGCATGAATTCCACAAGGAAAATGTTGGGCTCTTAATCCGGTTCTAAATATTCTTGCCTCAGCTCTTACATCCACAGTCTGTGTACCATTTTATGGTATATTCCTTAGTGACACACATACACATCGCAGATGCGCCAGTCCCTTATGTTTTCTTTCTCAGTTTAGTGGAGAAGATTTCGATAAGGTTGTATTTCTGGATAACGATGTCTCTGTGGATTGTTGTACTTTAAGTTTCCTTCACTGTCAGATACGCCCTAATTTCCACACGTCAGGCTAATAGGAAGCGCTCCAACGGTTTTTCTCCACAGAAGTTTGCTGTCCAGAATAATTCGTACGTACTTCCCGCTTCTCGTCAGTAAAAGTGTTTGGCATTCGAATATAATATGTTTTGAATAAAGCAGGAACCCTTTTATAGAAAACGATATCACCACGGTCTTGGCCGGTTTGATGTTTGATGAATACTGTAAAAAAAGACTACACACGAATGGATAATGACCTCAACTAACTTGATATTTGTTCTCCAACATAATTAGTACTTATTCGTCACTCGCGGTGGGTCACAGCAATGATTAGTTGGCAGTCCTTCTTTCTCTGGTAACCAGTTGGATTGAAAATTGCGTTCAGTTACGAACCCCGAATCATCGGATGAATATACCATACATTTGTGTCATCTGCATACATTGCAAACTCACAGTTCGGTAGTTGTGGGATATCGGAAGTATAGATATTGTACAACACTGGTCCTAATACTGAGCTTTGTGGTGCACCAGCAGGAATATGAATTTCGGAAGAGTAGTTCATACAAGAAACTCTTACAGGGATAGCTCGATTTAAGTTATTTCGATTTACGTTGTCCGGTTTTTTACTTCCCAGTTTTGATTAACGTCGTTCTAATTTCGATTTACGTCCTTCCTTGAAACATAATTTTCTCACGAAATTCCCTCTTTCGTCATTCTTATTTCACCGAGATGCATATCTCACCGATTTCGTGCACAATATCATTCGGAGTAAGTCTTTTTCAATCCATATGGACTGTACGAGTGTTGGATAATTTTATTTTCGATTTACGTTGTTTCGATTAACATCGTATTTTCTCGGTCCCGAAAACGACGTAAATCGAGGTATTCCTGTAATTAATTTTACAATATACTCAGTAAAACCGAAAGTTAGCATTTTGTATATTCGTAATAACCCGTAATGCCAAACGGAATCAAAAGCCTTTTCAACGTCAAAGAGGACCAAGCCCGTGGTTTTATTTGCTGCAAAACCATTCTTGACATATGCACTTGGTTGTTCTGTGAACTTGTTGTACAGTACTATGAAGGGGTGAAGGCGAAAATCTTTTAAAGACGAAACTGAGCCTCTACTCAGTAACAG
Source organism: Brachypalpus laphriformis (assembly GCA_945910035.1). Lineage (NCBI taxonomy): Eukaryota > Metazoa > Arthropoda > Insecta > Diptera > Syrphidae > Brachypalpus > Brachypalpus laphriformis. Next base: position 14,019,530 of record OX246754.1, on the reverse strand, counting down.
TGAGGGATTTCCACCCACTAAAACACACTTCCCCTTCACTGCCCTTTTCCCCACGGTACAGCCGTCTTGGCATTTCATCGTGAGGGAGGCAAACAGCATTACTTGCTCACAATATTATTGATGATTCATCACTCTGTTGCCTTTCTCATTGGAGGTGCCTTAGTTGTGTCGTAATTTGCTTTGCATAATCACTCACAGCACTCCATATCTCCTGCGATTGGATCATAGGATGGACTATGTTCTCGAGGGTTGGTATTTCTCCAAACTTATTTCTTACCGTTTGTCTCTCAGGCTCGAATCGCGGACAATGAAAGAATAAAGGGTGAACCAACACCTAGTGTGGAATTCATTAAATTAAACACACATTTATTGTGAAATCAATGCAGAACTTTATTGATTAATGAAGTTCGGTCCATGGCAATTATTAATGGAACACAACATCGTTCACATGTGATCACCATGGCTTCTGTTGCAAGCGACCATCCGAAGGTCAATATTATCGATGACTTTTTGAAGAATAAGTGGGTTAATGACCGCAATTTCAGTTTGGATGTTATGTTTGAGATCCTGAATTATCGCTGGGTTATTGGCATAGACCTTACTCTTCAAATAACCCCACAGGAAGAAGTCTAAAGGTGTCAAATTGCATGACCTTGGAGGCCAATCAACTTCTCCTCTAACCGAAACAAAGCGATCTTCAAATTTCGTACGCAATAAATTGATTGATCGATGGCTTCTGTGGGCGGCAGCACCATCCTGTTGAAACCAGAGATCGTCCAGACCCATTTCATTGAATTTTGGAAGAAAATAGCCGGTCAACATGTTACGGTATCGTTCTCCATTCACTGTAACTGTCTGCCCAGCCTCATCTTCGAAAAAGTACGGGCCAATGATCCCGCCAGCCCATAATCCGCACCTTACAGTGACTTTTTTTGGGATGCATTGGTTTTTCGTAAATCTCGTATGGGTTTTCCGTCCCCAGAAAGGACAATTTTGTTTATTTACGTACCCATCCATCCAAAGATGGGCACGAATCCTGGATTCACCAGGGCGATTATGTTGACCGAAAAATTCACGAATTTTACGAAATGTTACTTTTACAGATCGCCGATTTTCGTAATAAGATTTAATAACAAAAATGCGTTGTTGCGTGGTAAACGACTTACTTACTTACTTCGATGGCGCTACGGTCCGGGGTGGACCTGGGCCTCAACCAACAAACCTCTCCAGCCAGCACGATTACGAGCCAGCTGCCTCCAGTTGCGCACGCCAAGTTGGTTGAGGTCCCACTCCACTTGTTTGCGCCACGTACCGCGAGGTCGTCCTCTACTGCGTCGTCCATCCGGGGTGGATTCGAAAACTTTCTTAGCTGGAACGTTGGGCTCCATCCGCTCTAAATGACCCAGCCATCTTAGTCGCTGTATGTGAACTCTTCTGGCTAAGTCGATGTCCTTGTACAGGCCGTATAGCTCGGCATTGTACCTTCTCCTCCACACACCGTCTATGCAGACGGGACCAAAGATCGCTCGAACAACTTTTCTCTCGAAATAACCAAGGGCATCCTCATCCCGTTTTGTCAAAGCCCATGCCTCTGCGCCATACAGCAGGACTGGGATGATTAGTGTCTTATAAAGAGTTACCTTAGTAGTTGGAGATAGGGCTTTGCTACTCAATTGCCGTTTTAGCCCATAGAAACAACGATTGGCAAGAGTAATTCTCCGTGTGATCTCTCCACTCATGTCATTTGCGGAGCTGACCATAGAGCCTAGGTAGACAAAATCCTTTACTACCTCAAAATTGTATCTGTCTATTGTGGCGTTCTGTCCAAGACGTCGATGTTGGGTGTCCTTTTTTGTAGACAGCATATATTTTGTTTTGCTTTCATTGACCGCTAGACCCATCTTTGCTGCCTCGATCTCAAAACTCGTAAATGACCCATTGACTGCCCGCTGAGTTCTTCCGATTATGTCAATGTCATCGGCATAAGCGAGTAGTTGTACAGACTTGTAAAAGATTGTACCTCCGGTGTTGGCTTGCGAGTTTCGTACAATTCTCTCAAGTACTATGCTAAAGAGATCGCATGATAGCCCGTCACCTTGTCTAAGACCTTTCCTGACATCGAATGGTTCGGTGATGTTCTTACCGACTTTGATGGAGCAGCGAGAGTTCTCCATCGTCATTCTGCACAAACGGACGAGCTTGGCAGGGATGCCGAGACTAGACATGGCTCTGTATAACTCGTCTCTATACACGCTATCATAGGCAACTTTGAAATCGATGAAGAGGTGGTGCGTATCGATTTTGTATTCATGGGTTTTTTCCAAGATCTGCCGTAGTGTGATCGATTTAAGGCGTTCACATAATACGGCAGACAGGATCTTATATGCGATATTGAGGAGACTTGTACCTCTGTAGTTGGCGCAGTTCAGATGGTCTTCTTTCTTCAGGATCGGGCAAACGATGCTGAGGTTCCATTCATCGGGCATACTTTCGTCCGACCAGATTTTACAGATGAGCTGGTGCATGCTCCTTACCAACTCATCTCCTCCTGCCTTGAAAAGTTCAGCGGCAAGGCCGTCGGCTCCAGCAGCTTTGTTGGATTTGAGTTTAGATATCGCTTTCCTCACTTCATTCTGATCGGGTTGACGGGAATCTTGACTGCCATCGTCACTGTTGAATGGCTCATTCTGCCTGACAGCGGAATATTGGTCATCATCGCCGTTTAACAGTCTGCAGAAGTGTTCCTTCCATATCCTCAGCACCGACTGCGATTCCACTACTATGTTGCCTTTTTCATCCCTGCAGGTTTCTGTTCTACCAAAAGAAAATATATATAAATACCAAAAAGTTTTTTCACGGTCCCACCTCTCGCGAGCGTCTGACAAACATCCGAGAGTATTGTTGTCATGAAAAAGCTTCTCAAATCGCCGTTCGGATTCGGCATTAAACTGTAGGTCCCTTCCATTCGTGTGAAAAATATAACGCACACAACATGAGTGGTTGCGAGAAGCTAGGCCCTGGCACTTTAAAGAGTTGTCGCGCTAAATATTTGTATTTGTAGGTTTCTGTTCTGGCTTTGAAACCCTGGCATGTTCTTTTTACCCTTTTTCTCTCAATCTCCTCGATCGAGCGCTTCTCATGCTCCTTTTTCTTCTTTCTGAGAAGTCGATGTTCCTCTTTTCTCCTGCGCACGTAGAGCTCGTAAGCAGCTCTAGTCCTTCTATGCAGCGCCGCTTTGTACGCCTCTTGTTTTGCTGCATGTGCTTGCCGGCATTCCTCATCAAACCAGGGGTTTCGTTGTGGTGGGCGAGAGAAACCCAGTACATCAGAGGCGGCATCTCTGATGGCTTGTTGGCAATGCTGCCGCTGGTCTTCCGCATTATCTGCTGGAGGCATAGGACTTAGATTGAGATTAGAAGAAACTCGATCAGCAAAGGTTCTGGCGGTCTCTTGCGATTGTAACCGCCCGACGTCAAATTTCCTCACAGTATTTCGTTGAATTCGCTCCGTTCTGGATATCCGCATCCATACCTTGGCTACAACTAGGTAGTGATCCGAGTCCACGTTGGCTCCTCGGAAAGTCCGGACACCCAGAATACTGGAAGAGTGCCTTGCGTCGATCGCAGTGTGATCGATTTGGTCGACAGTTTTTCGATCAAAGGAGAGCCATGTTCCTTTGTGAATGTCGAGACGTGGGAACCGCATACTAGCTACGACAAAGTTTCGCCCCGCTGCAAAGTCGATTAGCCTGAGTCCGTTGTCGGATGTGTTGTCGTGCAGGCTGTGCTTTCCGACCACGTTACTAAAGACGTCCTCTCTTCCTAGCTTTGCCTTAAAATCACCTATGATAATTTTAACGTCGTGGCTAGGGCATTGCTCGTACGTCTTGTCCAAGAGCTGGTAAAAGTCGTCCTTTGTCGCGTCGTCCTTCTCCTCGTGATGGGCGTGAACGCATATTAGGCTAATGTTGGCAAATTTAGCCTTGATACGGATAGTTATAAGGCGCTCGCTCACATGCCGGGAACTCAAGACTTCTTGCCTAAGTCTGCCTCCAATGACAAATCCGCACCCGAATAGACGCTGTCCCTTTTGTCTGTAGCAATCGCCGTAGTAGATGTCGCAGTTTTTTATACTCCTTTTGCCCGGCCCATCCCATCGCACTTCTTGGATGGCAGTAATGTCTGCTTTGAGACACTCTAGGGCCTCCGCAAGTTGTTCGGCTGCACGTGGTTTGTAGAGGGACTTAACATTCCACGTGCAGACACGAAGATCGTTGTCCTTTTTACGTTTGCTTGGGTCGTCAACAGTAAATTCATCCGTATCCGAGGCTGTTGGTTGCTTCGTAACCGAATGTTTTTTACGTGGTAGGGAAGTTAACCCGACGGGACAACCCCCAACCTGGAGGACCAGATCCTTTTTTAGCAACCCCTAGGATGAGGGGCCGGATACACCGATGTCAGTAACCCACTTCGGGGATATGAGCGCTGCCGTTGGCCCATTAAGGGTTCATCCGCCACAATCTCTTTTTCAATACCCTGACGTAGTATTGAAAATCCTTACAGACCTCAGCTTCAAATATGTCGAAGTAGCTCCGGTAAGGTTTCCGCTGGCCTGTAGACGTCACCGTTGATTCCGTCGGGAGAATTCATCCGCCACACGTCCTCCTTCTGAGGACCTCTTGTTAGACTTCTGAGACGCATATTTCAGCCGATCAGGTCAACAAGAGATGCCTCGTCCAGTTAAACATATGCGCGCTGAAGTTCACCCAGTGCATACGCAGGTCTGAGTGTTCAGCTACACATATATCGTCAGACTCAGCATACGCTCATCGTTAGTTCATTATCAGATAGCTATCCAGCGGGCACCACGGGGAGGTGATAATGCGATTTTGCCCACCGTAAACGACTCCATGACTAAAATTGCCAAAGATTGTACTTGATATCTGTCAAAAAGATCAACCACATTGAATTCAGTAAATGACAATTGGCAGCCAACATTCACATCATCTGTTGGCTCATTCTTCACATGTTCCGCATCTTCATCAGCCTGGATGCAATTCGGACAGTAGAGAAAATGTTCGTGTTTGAATCTATAGAGATACTCGTGAAAGCATCTATGTCCACTTAGTACTCGTAATTACGTTGCATAGAAATTTACCTCGCCATGATTTCGGCCTGTCAATGCCAATGCTTGACACTCTCCATCGTTGTTCCCATTTCTTTTTTTTTCATGCTGTTTGCTCTTTCCGGTGAGTTTGCTTCTTCGTCGGTTAACACTTGTTCCTGCCTCCTGATTTCGTGTGTGTTTTGAAACTCCTCTGCCAGTATGTCGATTACTCCCAATTCCAATAACATGGACTGCATCTCTTGATATTGTACGAAATGCAAAATGCACTGCATACTCGAATTGCACAAAGTCGGTATGTAGACTCAATTTTACGGCGGTATGACTGGGTTTTCATAGCTTTGGGCCCATATTGGTGACCCGTAGATAATCACAGATCTAACTACACAGGCCAAAAGCCACCACCTGTTGTATCTCAGTCCTCCATGATTTGGGATGATGCGCATGAGTGCGTTATTTACTTGCGAGCCTTTGCCACTCGCATATTCCAGATGTTCGTTGAACGAGAGCTTTGTTGATGGCGTGCTTTCGCGTAATCTGGTGCCCCATATAGTAAGAGTGTTCATTTCCGTCACCCTTCTGCTACTGATTAGTACCGTTTCTGTCTTATGTTCGTCTAATTCTAAACTGACAGATTCAAGCCAGCGTTGAACGATCCCGATTGTGTCGTTGCTTGGGGACTGGTTGTAACCTCAGCAACATTAAGTTCATGGCCACTGAAACTATTTGCTATGACTCGTCTGTACCTTTCCCAGTTTGTGTTTTAAAAATCAAAGAAAGTGTAATTTCGATGTTCAGGGGATAGAAGTATAGAACACAGTAATGCCAGATAGTCAGAGCTTAAATCATTGATTGTCACTGGCGTGGTAAAAATTTGTGGAATATTGGTCAAAAATACATCAAGTGGAAGGATTAAGTCTACTGTTGGAACGAACATAGGTTGGCGTATTAGTGTATAATATTTGGAATTGATGACTTGAGTGCAGATCTGTTAGGATGCTACGCCACGAATTAGCTCGCACCTACTAATTTGTATTTTTATTTTTGTATATTTTTCGTAGATCGTCCATCGTCTTTCGTTTCTTTGAGGCCCGTACTTCCCGTCACTGCTACTCAGTCAGTCTAGAGCATTGTAGTCTCCACCAACCGCTTTATATTTATTACAAATCAGTTGGTAATGCCTTGTCTTCGATAGTCGTTACGTTGTCATGACTGATTGGATAGCCTCAACTCAGTTGTTCTTGTTTTTAGTATTATTTTATTACTGGCAACATTTGAAAATCAAAGTTCTCATTCCATCCAAGATGTCGTAGTATTTAAAAACCAATGCACATAGGTATTCGTCACTTTATCCTATTACTGCTGAACTATCAATTAACTCCAACAAAATAGATATAGTGCCTTACACTGAATAAAACCCTCACGTACACTACACTTTCGATTGCATATTTATCTATTGCTTGTGATGAAGGATCAGAAAGTATTCCTCATCCATTAGTTGTGTTACAAAGGATGAACTACCTGATCTTCGTATTTGCTTTTGGCACATCCTGATGTCTAATGACTCTTTTGTGTAGTTTTTTAATAAATCGCAAGAACGTCTGGTTGGAAACTAGAATGTAAGGTTCATTGTAATGACTTCAAGGATTGCAGACATTTGTATGCAATCAGGTAGTTCAACATGCTGACAGAATGGCATGTTGTTCCAACGGAAAGCAAAGTAAGTAACATTTTTTCTTTGAAATCTTCTAACCCTTGTCTCCAATCAACAGAACATCTGCTAAGCATAGACCTTTCAGCTAAAATCTTGTAATCCCAGCTAGAGATAATGAAAATTTCCTAAAGCATTTTTTTATTTTTCAAAAGCATTTGTACTCCATGTTGCGATGCATTTCAAGGGCGTGTATGCAATGCACGCGTAACTATGAATAGCACAGAGTATCACTTTTTTCTTGTTGCTGTTATTAAAGTTTTTAAGCACAAAGCGCGCTTGCTATGCATAGAACAATGGAGTAGAAAAAAAAAATAAAAAATTAAAAATCAAATCTATTGTTGCATCTCATAAATCTGAAATGGAATCTATGCAACTAAGACTACATCATGTGACCCACTTCTACGGATGTCCGTGTAGAGATAACATTTTGCATAAGTGTAGTCTGCGCAAATTTAAATTTTTAATTTAACGGTGTCTGACATAAATCTCTTGATCTTTTTATGGCTTTAGATTATGAAATGTGAAACAGAAAAAAAAATAAAAATTATAATAACTCCAACATACGATACATTATGTGTTGTGTGTCGTAATATTAATGAGAAATAAAATCATATGAGCCATGTAAATCAGGGCGATGCTCTGGGTTATCTTGACAGTTTTTAATTTGAAAACCTGAGGGAGATTTTTTGTTTAGTGTTATGGTTTACAGGTCTTATAAATAGAGTTGATGGTTTGTAAGATGCTACCTGTAGAAGTAGTCATTTATATGACTGCGGAATCATTGCAATCCCTCGTGTTGATAGTAGATATACACAATATGAGTCAGATTAATCTGCGAACAATAATGGTGTACGAGGGCAAGGTGAAAAGTTCTCAGCGTGACAAAGAAAGACTGCGATTTTCAGTTAAAAAATGATTTTATTTTTCTACATAATCTCCCTTGACTTCAACACACTTAGTCCAGCGTTTCTCCAACATCAGTATTCCTTCTCGGAAGTGAGAGTCTGGAAGGCTGTAAAAATATTCATCTACGGCCCTCTCAACTTCTGCACTGGATGCGAAGCGCTTCCCAGAAACAAATTTCTTCAAGTTTGGGAACAGATGGAAGACTGAGGGTGCTAAATCAGGTGAATAGGGGGGGATGGCCGAGCAAATCGTACCCCAAATCCCGCAGTTTTCTCATCGCCAACGCACAATTGTGTACAGGTGCATTGTCCTGGTGAAAGATGATTTTTTTTTTCTTCAAGCCAGGCCTCTTCTCGCCAATTTTGGCATGCAGCTGGTCAAGAAGGTTGGAGTAATATTCGCCTGTGATTGTTCTGCCTTTCTCAAGGTAATCAATTGACAGGATCCCTTTCGCATCCCAAAACACACTGGCCATGACCTTTCCGGCAGATGCGATAGACTTCGCTTTCTTTGGCGTTGAACCACCGGCTTCCACCCACTGCTTCGACTGCTGTTTCATTTCTGGCGTGTAGTGGTGGACCCATGTCTCATCCATGGTGACAAATCGCCGTACAAAATCGGTCGGATCCCTATTGAATCGGTCCAAAGATTGCCGCGAAAATCGTTTGCGCATTTGCTTTTGATCGGCATTCAGCAAATGCGGCACCCATCTTGCGCAGAGCTTTCGCATCCCTAAGTTTTTGTGCAAGATGTTTCACACCCTCTCTTCCGATATGCACACAGCCTCAGCTGTCTCACTCACCTTCACTCGCCTATCGTCCAACACGATATCATGCACTTTTTCGATGGTTTCGCGTGGGTCATCTTTGAGGGACGTGCGACCACGTTTAAATTCAGCTGCCCACTTTTTAACGGTTGACATGGAAGGAGCAGACTCCCCGTAAACTTTTGTCAACTTTAGATGAATTTCCTTAGGGGTTAACCCATCCAAAACGAAGAATTTTATGACCGCAGAATATTAAATTTTATCCATTTTAACGAAAATGTGGGGCGAACCCCACAGGCGGATCAGTAGAAATGCGGCGAAGTGGGAGGGTTGTGATCCCTTGTTTCCGGATCATAACCTCGCTGATAAAAGGAAGAAGAAGATCCATTTTAACGAAAAACATACTGCAAAAATTCGTGTAAACAAACTACTTGAGAGAACAAGTTAAAACTTGTCATACGAACTAATGAGAAGTGCACCCAGGCAGGAAACATACATTTTTGCTGATTGGAACGCTATCTCTGCGTCAGGCCGATAACTTTTCACCTTGCTCTCCTACATAAGCACATGTTAGATGCTCAATGTTTGATGTTGAACATTTGTCAGGTGCTGACGTCTTTCTAACTATGGTAGGAAGGAATTTTATTGTGTACATATTCGATCCTTTCCGTAAGAAATTAAGAAGCCTTTGGGTGATATGCGCGAGCATCGAGTGACTTCCAAACAGTTCGTTCAGACAGACCCCCACAATGATGAATTTTGGACACCCTATTGTAGATTGTTGAAGAGTTGGGATTAGGTCACATTATCATTGCGGCCACATTGGGCCTATTGTGATTTCCTCTGATCTTAAAGCTCATTTAATATACCCGATTTGGTGATGAACTCTACTATGCTTTTGAGTGAGCTTGCCGATAGGTCTTCTGCTTCAAGGTAGAATTTACCTAAATAACGACGATGTGTCCTGATTAGACAGTTACACTACGAGACATACGAGTAAGATGTGTTCTGCTGATTCTTCGTCTTCGTTGCACATACTGCAGATGCTGTTTGTGCTATTCCCATAGCCATGAGATGTTTTTTCACTCGACAGTGCCCTGTAAGGAAACCTGTGGCTATTCGGATCTGACTCATAGGTAATTGTAGGAGTTGTTTCGTTTTTTTGAGGGAAGTATTTGGCAGAATGATCTTGGCTTGTCTGTTACCTTCAGTTTCCATCCAGTAATGATGCGTTTTTTCTTTTAGCCAATTTTTGATACAGCTTTTTACTGTACTCACTGGTAATCCACAGAATGGTCTTGCCATCATAAATTTTGACGCAGCTCCTGTTCTGGCTAGCAGGTCAGCTTTTTCATTTTCTTCATATCCGCTGTGTCCTGGCACCCAAATAAGATGAACTCTGTTTGTGCTGGCTAGTGATATGAGTAGTTGAAGGCAGTCCCATACTAGTTTGGATGTTATTTTATAAGCCTTGATTGCCAGTAGAGCAGCCTTGCTATCTGAAAGAATATAAATATTCTTGTTGGTAATAGATCTCTTTATATTTTCTCTGATGCTTAGATCTATAGCGAATACTTCGGCTAGGAATACAGAGTTACTTTTTTCCATGCACGAGTGAATGAAGGTTTTCGTATTAGCGCCGTGTACTCCAGCCCCAACTCCTTCATCTGTCTTGGATCCGTCTGTGAACCATACATGACAGTTATTGGCAAATGTGGGTTTGTTCTGTTCCCAGTTATTGCGATCTGGGTGTAACTTTGGAGTTGTAACTGAAGTTGAATCTTAGTAGACATTTGTCCGTAATTGTTTTGGACACCGTATACTAAAGGCAAGAAAGTGTTAAAGTACAGGGTGGGCCAACTTCAAGTTTCTTTTTAAAAATGCAATAAAATGAACAAAATGAAATTTTTTTCCATGTATTATGGCTTTATTAGTAAGAGCAAACATTTCCATTAATTATGGAACACAACTTCGTTCAAGTGGCTGCCTCGACTGGCCTCGCAGTAGCGCATTCTATCACTCCAATTTTCCAAGACCTTGTTGATGGTTTCGGGCTGTAGCTCACGGATTGCTTGGATAATATTGGCTTTAAGTGCTTGAATCGTTTCCGGATTGTTGGCATAATATCGGTCCTTCACGGTTCCCCACAAAAAAAAGTCTAAAGGGGTCAAATCGCAGCTCCGAGGCGGGCAATTGACATCGCCAAGACGGCTGATAACACGATTTGGGAATTTGGTGCGCAAAAGACCGATTGTGGCATGGGCTGTGTGACATGGCGCGCCATCCTACATGAACCAGAGGTCGTCCAAATCCATGTCTTCAATCTCAGTAAAAAAAAAAATCGTTAACATGGCTCTGTAACGCCCACCGTTGACCGAAACGTTGTTCACAGCCTCATTTTCGAAGAAAAATAGTCCAACGATGCCACCACTCCACAATCCGCACCAAACTGTCACTCACTGTGGATGCATTGGCTTCTCGACAATAACGTGCGGGTTTTCCGAGCCCCAGATGCGGCAATTTCTTTTGTTAACGTAGTCGCCGAGATGAAAATGTGCCTCGTCAGAAAAGATGATTTTTCGCCCAAAATCGTTATCCAATTCAAGCTGCTGTAAGGCCCAAACTGCGAAGCGATAACGAAGCGGATGGTGAATCAATTGGACCTTGTAAGCGAATAATCCCAGATCTTTGTGCAGAATTCTCCTCAGGCTAGTGCGTGAAATGTTGAGCTGTTGAGATCGATGACGAGTTGATGTTCGTGAATTGAGTCTCACACTCTCGGCTACAGCAGCCACATTCTCGTCTGTGCGCACCGTACGACGACGGGGACCATGAGTGTTGTCCACTAGCATACCAGTCTCATGAACTTTTTGCACAAACTTGCGTACAGCAGGCGCGGTGGGTGCTTTATTTCGGCTAAAACTTCTTTTCAAAAAACCCACTGTTTGGGCTACACAGCACTCACTTTGGAAATAAGTTTTCAATATTTCCCAATGTTGTTCAAGCGTAAAGCGACTCATTTCGTTCCGCGGAGGTATGATACTGACTTTCTGTCAAGACTTCGAGCGGGAAACAGCTGTGAGTGTCAAAATAACCTATGATTTAAAAAGAAATCACTAGATGGCCCACCCGTTATACAATGAAGATGAGAGGTAACAAAACGCACCCTTGGCGGAGTCCAACGCCCACAGTGAAATGTATGGATTTAACTCCATTTATCCGAACACAGCTTCTACAGTTTATATATAAAGACTGAATCGCCCTTAACAGGGAACAACCATTGCTATACTCCTGCAGAACGCTCCATAGTTTGCCTCGAGGAGCCCTATCGTACGCGTATGCTTTCTCCAAATTCACAAAACAAGTGTAGACAGGTTTGGCATACTCCCAGGCCTTCTCAAGAACATTTCTGAGAGTGAATAACTGGTCAGTTGTGCTTCTACCGGGACGAAAAACGCATTGCTCATCCCCCAAACTGTCCTCAACCACAGCTCTGGAACGTATTTCTAACACCTTAGCAAAGACTTTTCCAGGGAAACTTAAAAGAGATATGCTTCTTCTTCTTCTTCCTTTCATCAGCGAGGCTATGATCCGAAAACAATGGATCACAGCCCCCCCACTTCACTGCATTTCTACTGATCCGCCTGTGGGGTTCGCCACAAAGAGATATGCAATAACACTAAAGTGCAGGTGCAATCTATTTTGTCTCCCTTTTGAAGAAGAGGAGCAATCATCCCGATTGTCAACCACCAGGTGCTTCGCCATATTCCCAGGCCACTTTAATGACACTTGAGAGCCATTGCACTCCATCTTTACCAAAAGCCTTGAGCATTTCTGGCCGGATTCCATCCATATTCCTATATCGTTTGTCCTCTTTACTAGACATCGGTTTTTTTCCAAAGTGAATTACATACGAGCACTACAACAGTCACTACTCTCTTTACAAATCCCATCAGATTAATTTAAATTTAAGGGATGACCTTCTGAACTACTATATGTTCGCTTACATTATTCATATTATAAATATGTTCCGTCATCGATCATGCTCTGCCCAAAGCAACTCAAACATGTGCCCTAAAAAATAGGATAAAGATTCTTAACCGAACGCAAGAATAAGGTGTGAGGATGTTCTTTTGGAGCCTTAATTTTATCCGACCAAAAGGTGAACCGCGTCATCATAATAATTTCACTTACGAAACCTATCTTTGAAACTCGGATCAAAGAAGTGACAATTCGCCACTGGCGAGACTTACGTGCGGATACAATGAGGAAACATTTTTTTTTTTGCGACGATCTGAATTCTCAGCTGCCCTTAATTAACTCTCATACTTTTTGTACCTTGTCCAACATTGTGAATCGTATGTGAGTGTTGGACGAACAACTGCGGTGCAGGTCCTTCCTTTCAGCTGAGACGGCATTTTTCGGTCACATTTACTTACGCTTGCAGGATGATTGATGTCGTCATCACAGGTTGTTTCGATTCCAGATGATTTAACTTTTCGCACATAGGAAGCAATGTTTCATTTAAATAAATGTCTAAAATAAGTGTCTGAGTGGATCAGAGAACGGGCAGCACAGGTTAGGTTAGGTTAAAGGGGTTAGCTGCAACGAATGAGTGCAGCCTGCACTCGGATCTCGAACGGATCCATTGTGCTCCCCTGACGTGGAGTAACCTGGCTGTAAAACTATAAAGAGAGGAAAAAACAAAATAGTTGAGTTCTGTGCTAATGGAACGGCCTCCTCTGAACCACCCTGAAGAAGTTATAAATTTCATGATGGTGGTTGGTGGCTTTTCAGACAGGTCGCCCAGGTGGTTGAAGAAATACTCTCCAAGGGCCGTCTTCCTGGTACTGCAGACTAGGGCATTTGCAAAGGAAGTGTTCCGTGTCCTCCTCTACGTCTGTATTGCCGCATCCTCTGCAGAGTTCATCTGTACTTAGCCGCATTCTCTTCCGGTGGGCCGCCCATAGGTTGTGGACGGTAATGATGCCTACGAGAAGCGCCAAGTTTTGTCTATTTTGAGTAAGGATGAGCTTGGTTTTCATCTTGTCATGTTTTGTCTAGATGCTTCTGGAGACACGGCATGAAGGGAGCGCTCTCCATCTTTCTTCTGTTTGTCGTTGGAAGTCAAGTGCTATATTTGATTTAACAAGTATTAGGGGAGGTAGGACTGAGTTTTAGACCATTAACATGTCTCATTCTGATCCCTTTCTTGCCAGTTCATCCGCCGTCTCGTTCCTTGGAACTCCTTTGTGTCCTGGGACCCACCAGAGTGTTACATGGTGGCTTTGGATAAGCATATTAAGCTCCTCGCGGCAGCATTTTATTAGCTTTGATTTTATAACCGCGGATGAGATGGCCTTTATAGCAGATTGACTAAAAAAAAATATTTGGCGCAACAGCTCTTTAAGTGCCAGGGCCTAGCTTCTCGCAACCACTCATGTTGTGTGCGTTATATTTTTCACACGAATGGAAGGGACCTACAGTTTATTGCCGTATCCGAACGGCGATTTGAGAAGCTTTTTCGAGACAACAATACTCTCGGATGTTTGTCAGACGCACGCGAGAGGTGGGACAGTGAAAAAGCTTTTTGGTGTTTTCTGGGATTCGAACTTGGAACCTCATGCGTAGTGATCCGACACACTAACCACTTACGCCACGGCGCCCTCATAGCAGATTGACTATCTATAAAAATATCTCTTTTCTAGTAACAGGTTTCGTGGATAGTTCTCGTGCCGCCTCTGCTATCGCTATGACTTCTGCCTGGAACACACTGCTGTGGTTCGGAAGCCTTAGTTATATTGCAATATCAGGTTCCGCTGAGTAGATACCCGTACCCACTCCTTCGTTCGTTTTGGACCCGTCAGTGAAGACTGAAATAGTATGCGGGTTAATGGCCCCACCGTCTTCCCAGTATTCCATTGATGGGATGACCGTTTTGACGTTTAGGCTGAAGTCGGGGGATGGTGGAAGATAGTCTGTGGTGGCGTCTAGGTGAGCCCATCTTGGGATGCTACGATGGCCCGTGTGGCCCTTTCTTCATAGGTTGGATTCTTTTAGGCCCAGGGCACTCATTGCGGCTGATTTCTTAGCAAATAAGTCTAGTGGAACCAATGCGAGAATTGTTTCAAGTGCTGCGGTCGGGGTGGTCCTAATGGCGCCTGTGGTTGTTATGCTGGCAAGTCTCTGGATTTTAGTCAACTCTTTGAGATGCATACATTCAATACAGTCGGAGAGTGTGGAATCTACTCTGAGGCGGTCCAGTGATAATCTTATTGATTCGGTTTCCACATTGCTAAAGGCTCCTTCTACCTCTAAAAAGGCCGCTAAAGTGAATTCTTTGTGGTAGAGTGATTGCTCGATTATTGCTACCACTTCGTGCAGGGCTGTATCGACTGATTTGCCCTTTGTATAGGCATGTTGTGCTGGGGACATGTCTCTAGGGCTTAATTTGGAGCGAATGTGTAGATCTATTAGTCTTACGGGCAGCACAAGTACTTGGTCTTTTTTTGGACTAATGCGTACCCATTTCCCTCCAAAACGTCCACTCATACGTCAAATAGTCGTTGCAGCGATGTAGGGTCCTCACTTATAATGGTCCATCGTCAGCAAAGAATAACTTGTGCACTTTGGGGTCCGTTAATTTACCTTCAAGCAGATAGTCAAGTGCTGTAATAAAGTGCAAAGGACTAAAGACGCTTCCCTGGTGTATACCACTTTGATTGGGAACTCTTCGCTGACTTCAGCGGGGCATCTTACACTTGTCTTTGCTCCCTCGTATATGTTCATCTCTTCGTTCTATGAGCGCCACTCATATCAGATCTTGAGATTGTCGAATGCAATGTGGAAGAATATACTACATATGTACATAGCTGACGCATTATGCGAAAGTGGCTCTATGATAATTTGGAGTGGCATGTTTCTCGCTCGCACGTAATGTGACCTCGTGCCGCTTTGTACATATTTCTAAAATCCAAAATCACAATCAATAACAGATCGTGGAATAATGTTAGCACTCGAGGAGTTTAATATTCAACTTACAGTATCATAACATTCAATTTAGATACTATTCCTCCTTCTAATTGAATTTCCCCCACCATTACCATCCTCTAATTTAAACCTCAATTATAGTGTGCAAACGTGAAGTCACTCTATCAACGAAACCACCCACCATTGAACTAGCACACCCATTAAAATATATGTGTCATAATCACTAATCACGCCCCCTGCCCCTACCATGGCCCCTTGATAGTTGACAATTCTAATTGATAACAAAATAAAAATCAAATGAAAAGTAGTTATCAGACTGCTACCCCGATTTCGATTTCGCAATTTACAAAAATACCAGCAAACATAATTTGTATCCCATTACGTAAGCTAGTGGTTAATGGTACTTATCACAAAAAAGTGTCAAATTTGACATAGAAATGCGCACACAAAGCACCACTAGATGGAGTCACAAACCATCATGTGAAGTGTACGCATTCATTCAAAAAATCAGGGTAAGTGTGTCAACCCCCTCGTACCTATCGTACTCCACCGTCATCAGTAGCGCAAGCTGTTGAACTGTTCAGTGGAGGTTCGAGGTCAAGATCTTTCATTTTGCGAAATCAATGGCTGTGTATGAGCGTGCACTCGCGCCCTTGGTATAATGGGCATTGAGCCGAAACTTTTTTTATCATAAAATTGCCTTTGCTATCGGCCGTTGCTATTTTTTGTGTGCTTTGTGCCTTCTTTCGCAAGTTTTCTGTTCTACTCGTATCTGTATCTTCTTCAAAGCTAGCAGAGTCGATTTTTTGGTTATATTTAGCACCAAATTGACCCCAATAGTGTTGAGTGTTCTGGTTCGTGACAGAATTCACTTTTCATCGCGTGCAGTTGATTTTCGTGACTCGCACTTTTGCTGTGAAGTTTTGTTTTTTTTAGATATTCCACATAAAACATTTTTATTATGTCTTTGGAGACTGAGATAAGAAATGAACGTAGGGATGGTGGTTAATCGTGTTTCTTCTTATCAACTACAGGAGGGGATTAAGTAGCTATGGGCAATGTGAGTCATGAGTAAATATTGTATCTATGAGGTCTGAGGTATCAGCAAACAAAAAATAATTGAATTCTACATAAAATGGCAGAATTAGTTATTTTTAACTAAGAGTGTCGGAAAAATACAGAGTACTCTCGACACAAAAATTAAGGGTGTTCTCCTTACAGGACATAGAAAGGAAGGTGGATGCAATGCACTCTGCCATTTGAGGGTGGTATCAAAGGGTTAAGCTTAATACTAAGCTCCCGGTCACACAAGGGCGTCAGTTGACTGGTGACGACAAGGGAAAATGTAGTGTGGGATGAACAGCATGTGCAGTTAATAAATGTTGCTATACGTGTAATATATTTTGGTTACTCCGATTGCAAGACCTCTTTTGAGATCATCAACTGAAAATTAATCTTGTAACTGTAAGGCTTCTAGATAGTCTATGTTTATGTTTTATCTGGCTTATTACGCAGTGTAAGTTGTCACAGTCTTAGAGTTAAGCTACGATTAAAGTGGAATATTGCTTCCACTTTAACTGACCTCACTGACGGCGGAATGTCACGGACAACGACTTACTACTTATCGGGCTTCCGGACTGCGAAGAGCTACTTCTGAAGTCAACGCAGCCTTCCTTACACATTGATCCTGACCAAGGTGTCTGGTATACAGATTCATTCTTCTTTGTCCTCTCGATCTTGGGAGTTGAAATAGAAATATCATTTTGACTGGTGCACTAATGTTTATTTGCTATTTGTAATCGATGTATCTAAGCTTTTTCGGTTTTTTTTGGACAATGGAACATGATGTGTTGGGCAAGAGGGGTTGTCGTCTAGTCCAAACCTGTGGAGGTAGGCTTTGAAGTAACCATGGCCGGTAAGCGTTTGGGTCAGGTAGAAATTCAACTTCAAGCGTTTATATTGGGGATCAATCTCTGTGTCCACTTGCCCTTATCCGAGTGATCCCATCTCTCCTGTCATTCATCCAGACTTGTCTTAGGTGGTGCCTTAGTGACACTTCGACTCGTTGCAGTTGGTGCCGCCGTCAGGCTGGTACGATATCTCCATTGGGCTTCTTTAGCTAGAAGATCTATTGGTACCATGCCAGCCATTACACATGTCGCGTCGTAAGAGGTTGTTCGGAAGGCTCTGCATACTCTCAACGCATTGATTCTGTAAGCAGTTTCCGTCTTCCTTCTGTATGACTTCGTCTTCATGGCACATTTCCCATATTTAAGAGCCGTAGAGCATTATCGATGCCACAACTCTTACTAAGAGCAGTCTCCTCTTGTGTTTTACAAATACAAATACAAATATTTGGCGCAATAGCTCTTTAAAGTGAAAGGGCCTAGCTTCTCGCAACCACTCATGTTGTGTGCGTTATATTTTTCACACGAATGGCAGGGACCTACAGTTTAAAGCCGAATCCGAACGGCGATTTAAGAAGCTTTTTCGTGACAACAATACTCTCGGATGTTTGTCAGACGCTCGCGAGAGGTGGGACCGTGAAAAAACTTTTTGGTGTTTTCTGGGACTCGAACTTGGAACCTGATGCGTAGTGATCCGACACACTAACCACTTACACCACGGCGCCCACCTCTTGTGTTTTGGTCTGCCGATATTTGGCATAATCCTTGCCAGAGCAGCCGTTGTCTTTGCTACCTTCTCAGATGCATATTGCAGGTGTTGCCTTAAAGTTATAATTGTATCAGTAGTGATGCTAAGGTACTTCAGATCTGGCTTGGAAACTACCACGTGATCGCCCACGGTTACTCTTATAGTCTTCTATAAGAAGACTAGCCTGCTGCTTATAAGCACTACATCTATCTTTTCCTCTGCAAGTTGTAGGCCCATGCGTACTATACAGTCCTGAACCATCCCGATAGCTTCATAGCAGTCATGATCCAATCCCTCAAGGAGTTTGGTCACTACAACGATTGCTATGTCGTCGGCAAAGCCTTTTATTTTCGATTACCTCGGGATTCTAAGTCTAAGGACGTCATCATACAATAGGTTCCACAGTAGCGGACCTAGTACGGAGCCTTGTGGCACACCGCCTGTGACGTTATACTACCTCGTTCCGTCGTCGGTGTCGTAGTGCAGTGTCCTATTTATGAAATAATCCGTAATTATCTTCTGCAGGTAGTTTGGTACTCTCTTTGCTGTAAGTGCTCGCAGGATATTTCTCCAGTTTGCGGTGTTGAAAGCGTTCTTCACATACAGTGTGATGATTGCGCAGTACTGTTTCATCGGATGTCTTTTTGGCTTATCGTTCAGCATTCGTCATCATGTTAGGTCAACGTTTTGAACCAATTTGTTTTGCCAAACCGAAGCTTCGGTTTTCAAAGAATATTTTTTGCGAAATTTCTACGGGGGTGGTAGGTAGGGAATCTCCTCAAATACTTCAAAGTTAAAGTTATAATATTAACAATGATGTTCTGACAGATAGTGCTTTGCTCGATGATAATTTTAAGTATTGCTAGGTATTGCTTTTATTAACTTAATCGTCTTTGTACGAGTATCCCAGTAGCTAAGCGGACGTGTTCAAAATAGTGCATTCCATGTTGACGTCCGCTCTGTACACTATCTGCTCCAGAAAGAAAGTAAATAAATCACATGACAGTACATCTCCTTTTCGAAATCTGGTGCATGGCATTAGTCTTTTGTAGAATTTGCCTCGGGGTAAAAATGACGTCTATCAGCCAAGCTGGAAGGTACACTGCAAAAGCATGAGATATTCAAACAATGCATTGTTTAATAGAGCTCTGAATATGGTTGCAACGGTCAGTGTACGATCTTAGCATTGAGGTCCCCGAATATGATTTTGACCTCACATTCACAGGCTTCGTAGGCTACGTACGGTTTTCTGGCTTTTAGGCATGGGCGTGCGTACCTATTAGACGATGTGTGATCGCCAGCTGATAACATCCACCTAGTCCTACTCATATTGCATTGCTGCCATTTAGGGCTTTTTAGCCACCATTTTTCTCCATATTGTGATACTTCCATGCTGAACTTTACACAGATATGGTTGTGCATATCCGAGTATTCATCTACACACGATTCAGCTTACGTTAGTTTCCTATCAGATAGATATTCAGTGGGTAGGTTATGGGACTTTTTTTTTTTATTTAAACCATGCGTCGGAGCTTTTTCTCAAGCTTAGAGCAGAGCAAGAATTGTAGATCTCTGATCAACAGTTTCATACATTAAATAACTTTTCGAAACTGAAAGCCAATAGTGAATCGAGTGAATCTGGTTATGAATGCCGATGTAAGAGCTAAGCGAAAACCTTAGAAATACATATGAACACGGAAAATCTAAAGCATCATGCTCACCAGGGGTGAAACAATTGATAACCATTTTACTATTCATATTCCAGTGATGTTGACGAATATGGCTTCAAACGCGGTGATAACTTCGATTACAAAATGTACGAGAAATTCATGTCAAGTTACCTGAGAACGTTAACAAAACGACGAATACGATGGGAGACGTTATTTCAGAAGAACACAGACCTCACAAACATCGATTCAACGCTAAAGCGTTTCATCCGAAAAGGGATACCAGGTAAGACATATTGAATCCCTTTCTACTCAAGAGTATATCATAGTTCTTATTATTTAATAAAGGTCCCTACCGTCCAGACGTTTGGATGAAAATATCCGGCGCATATAAACTTCGAGAACGCTCACCCGATCTGTATCGCAATCTACTGAACGTGCGCTACGACAAAGAAATCAGTGATTCCATAAAAATCGATCTACCTCGCACATTTCCAGACAATATATTCTTCGATACGAAGAAAGAGAAACTCTACAATACCCTGATAGCATATGCGCACCACAATCGTGAGATTGGATATTGCCAGGGATTAAATTACATTGCAGGTGGGTTGGTATACATATCTAGCGAGCCTAGTATTTCTAAGATGGCCTGCTTTATTTAGGTCTCTTGGTGATAGTCACTGACGATGAAGAGCAATCCTTTTGGCTACTAAAAGTTATTGTAGAGAGTATTGTACCTCAGTATCATACGAAAAATATGGCAAATCTTTTACGGGATTTAGCTGTGTTCAAGGAATTGATCATCCGACGGATACCCGAGGTGAATAGACATGTCGAGAATTTGGGTGAGTTGGGGAAGTCTTAAAAGAAAGTCTGTGTGACTAATGGTTTCTTTCAGGTCTGCCGTACGCTGTGATAGCCAGTAAGTGGTTCATTTGTATATTTGCTGAAGTGCTGCCTGTGGAAACTGTCTTACGAATATGGGATTGTGTATTTGCAGAGGGATATAAAGTAAGTTGATATTTAGAATGATTACATGTGTTGTAAGTATCAAATGTGTCCAATCTGCTTGAATTTTTCTTCTAAATTTAGTTAGTGGATACCACCCCCAGACATATCTAACTGATAAGTCTTGAATCCATGGTATTATTTTTTCTTCTTCCGGTCTTTACCACTTCTTGCGTCGAATTGTTATGCTAATATGCTCTTAACCAATTTTCTCATAAATCTGTTACTTCAGAAAAAATCCTGATGATCGTTGGTTGGTTACGATCGGCCCTCGATGAGGAAGCATTTAGACCAGAAATAGGTTCATTGTCCTGCCGATTTGTACTCTAGAAACCATTTGCTTCGTTGTATGGAGTTTATTTTAGCCGTGCATGCGTTGCTGATATCATTTAGATCACTGAAAGAGTATTCACCCAGGGTGGCCTTCTTAATGTTGGCGAGCGCGGGACAAACGCATAGGAGGTTTCTGATAGTCTCTTCTTCTTCTTCATTCCTACAGCTTCTGCAGAAGTCATTATAGGGGATGCCTAGTTTTTGGACATGTCTTCCTATGACGCAGTGTCCGGTGAGAACATTTGTTGTTTTGGAGAGGGTTCCTCTCTTGTGTTTCAAGATGCCGATGGACCTAGATTTGTTAGGTGTTGGCCAAAGTTGTCTGGCGGAGTTGCATTGGCTTAGATGTTGCCATCGGTGATTGGACACCTTCACAGCGTGTCGGTTTGAATAAGGTACTTAACATAAGACGTTGGCGCTTCGATGTCGATAATGCTTATGCTGTTTGTACCAGAGGAGCCTTGTCGGCCAGTTCGTCAACTACACAATTCGCCGGTATGTCACAGTGACCTGGTACATAGCAAAGGGTGAGGTTGTACTGACTCGTTAAGATATACTCGCACGCGGCAGTTTTTCACTGCCTTAAATCTCATAGTGCTGGATGCGAAGGCTTTGATGGCTGCCTGACTGTCGACGTAAATAATAATATCCGATGTTGATACTCGTAGTGTGTTAGCCGCCAGCCAGTGGCTTGGCGAACTACAGTGACTTCGGCTTGAAAAATGCTGCAATGGTTTGAAAGGTTAAAAGAGAGGTGTGTGTCCAGGTCTTCTGAGAAGATTCCGTCACTGACTCCGTCCTTAGTTTTTGGACCCGTCCGTGAAAATTGACAGCAATTCGTTGTATAGGACATGGTTTTGCGTCCATTTAGTTTTGTCCGATATTGAGTGCATGTATCCCCTGTTGAAGTCATATTCAGTGGGCAGGTAGTCAGTTACATTGGGGAGATGACGGTGCATCAAAAGTATTTTGGCGTGCCCCGTGTTTTGCTCCTGCTGAGACATGCAACTTGGACTTCTTCTCCAAGGCGGGTCACCATACCAGTACCTCATACATAATACATACATACGACGTGTATGGTCAATTCATGATGTTTGGTTGTAGGCCCCAAGTAGAGCGTACTGAATCCTGTTAATACGGGAGTAATCTCTTTTTGGAATGAGAGAAACCCTATAGAAGACTAATATACCAGTTTCTTCGAATAGGAACTACTCCGCATCCCAAGTCTACGCATATACATCACACATCGGAAAGTGAATGTACTTGGGGATTCCTAGATTCTTTGAGTACACGTCTGTCCCAGTGCATTGTTCATTGAGTCGACGGTGTGCGATTCCCATTTCTCCCTCTTGGGTGTTATGGTCAAGTAATCTCAGTTTAAATCCATGCTGAATGCAGCCTCACTTAGGCTAGACTAAGCCCATTGTGGTACCACATCCATCATCCCCAGGGAGAACCACCCTGGTTATGAAGCGCTGGAGACTGCCGATGCTGATGATAGCTAGTTCGCCTAAATTGTCGAAGAGGTAGGCTCCTCAGTGTAATCTTCTGCGTAATCTGGCACGTACAAAGAAGGTGTACTATAGTTTCCTCCTCCTCATCCATGTAACTTCTGCAGAAATCATTTGCTAAGATGCCTAGCCTGGTGGGATGCCTACCGATGTTGCAGTGCCCCGTAATGACACATACTCTAGAGACGATGAGCGACCTTGATCCGATAAGGCATATGAAGGGTTTCTGATCCAGCTTATGCCAGATCTGCCTAGAAATGAAGCACGTAGTGCCGCTAGCCCACCTGCTATTGGTCGCACTAGTGATGTTGGGCTTAAGTAATAGTTTCACTGTAGCGAGAGGCATGTCGAGATTCGCCTTGCTCGACGAAATCGGTAGAAAGTGTCCTGCTTGGTGAGTTCGTCAGCCGAGCAGTTCCATGGAATATCCCTGTCTGGAGGCGATGCAGGTTTCAAAGTTTATATTAAATAGAAGTTGTGGAAGTATATAGTCGGTGTCTTGTGCAAGGAATTCAAGATTATTAATTAATAGAGGAGTGCCCTGTACCTAGACTGGACCACTGAGTCCACTAGCCTAAACATCCCTATATTATTCTGACTATGGATGAATACAACCAGTGGCTAATTTTTCGAGATTTCCAGGAATGGCTTTCCCTATCGCCTGTCGGTAATGCAAACTTTGGCTGGATCTCTATCAAGAGACGTAGTTATCATATTTAGTTGGGTCAACCTCGAGGCTGTAAGAAGTTGCCCACTCGCTTAGTTAATTTAGTGCCTTCATGCTCCTAGAGTGTATTCCTTAAAGACCTGTTCCATGTATTGTTATGCAGAGCCATTTCGATTTTGATCTCAAAGATGCTGATGGATGCTTCCTTTCCGAACATAATCCCGCTCATAGTCTATTTTGCTTTTTCCAGAAAAAGTCTTCCTTAGAATATAATGGCCGGAGAGTATTCCTATCGCTGTTCATAGCCGTGATCTTTCTAGTATTATGATCTCCCCAAATTTTCTGCGGTCTAACACAGGCCACAAGGCCTTAGACACCCTATGACCATCTAAGTTGTACCTTCTTGGATTAGCCATGTTGGTGATTCTATCACGAAAAATTCCCTTAGCCACGCTCCATGGTGGTTTAATGCTACTAATTGTGTCACCATGCGGGAGCTCCGCTCCTCTTTTGCCCAGCTCGTTGAATTTTTCGTTGCCTTTTATATCGCAGTGTCCAGGTAAGGTATCCAATATAATCTGACACAGCTCTATGTACATAATGCCTTAAGCATTGTGCAGCAATTCCTGACAATCTCAGATTTAGTAAAGTAAGACTTTAGCGCTTTAGCGCAGCCTGACTGTCAATATAGATGACGATATTCTTGTCGGATATTGATCCCCTGTCAAGTAATTCCGCAGTTTTAAGTACAGATAAAACGTTTGCTTGGAATACACTGCATGTATCTGGAAGTCTCAGGGCCGCCTGTAGGTTAACATCTCTCGTCTATATATACCCGACCCCGTGTCCTCTCTGGTCTTAGAATCATCTGTATATATTGCAACGTTGTGGACACGGACGCTGAATATTGGCTCAGTGAATCTAAACGGCACAACAATCAATTTTTCCGATGAGGTCAAATATCTAGGAATTGTCCTGGATAATAAGCTTAACTGGAACCCCCATATTAAGCATAAAATTGCCAAGGCGACTACTGCCTTGTGAAACTGTCGCCGTATGTACGGCAAGACCTGGGGCCTGTCTCCAAAGGTCATTTTCTGGTTATACACCACGGTTGTAAGACCCATTCTGACATACGCGTCCGTAGTCTGGTGGACGAAAACCAAAGAGGTCACAACCATTAATAAACTCACAAAACTTCAAAGACTAGCTTGCCTCTGCATCACAGATACTATGCACACTTGTCCCATAAGCCATAATCGGACTTACTCCGTTACATATATTTATAAAAAAAAGTGGCAATCCGCAGTGCAGTTAGTCTTAGAAAATTAGATGCTAATAGTACACGGGATCACGTGGATCACATGGAGCTATTGTCCGACTTCCCCGAGCTAGACATGCTCAGCACGGTCTCCGACTTTAAGCCTAAATCACTCTACTTTGGTAGAAGGTTTGAGATTGTGATCCCAAGCCGTGATATATGGAATAATGGCGGACCGTCGCTTGATCCAAAAGGTATAGTGTGGTACAGCGATGGATCAAAAATGGATTCAGGAGTTGGCGTCGGTGTGTATGGACCCAACCATAAAATTTTGAAATCACTCGGAAAGAGTCCTAATGTTTTCCAGGCCGAGATTTACGCCATTGAAACTTGTGCTAACATTAACCTGCACTCAGGCATCAAAGGTGCCTCTATCCATATACTCACCGATAGCCAAGCGGCGCTCGAAGCACTGATCTGGAGGATATCACCTGCCGCCTCTGCCTAGAAGAGGACGAAACCGCAGAACACATACTACGTGAGTGTGTAGCTCTGTGTAGCACTAGGAGAAGCTTTTTCCTTAAAGAGATCATATCTCCAAAAGATATAAGGAACTCCTCCGCAGCCGTAATTATAGCTTTCATAAGGAGAGTAGAAGTACTGCTGCCCTAAAAGTGGCCTATGCCACAATAGATCTCCTTGGTCGCAGTGCCTACACGCCATTTGAGCGTGGCCACACACCTGTTTAAAAAAAACGTTGTGGACAGAGATTGTCTCCCTCCTCTCTAACAATATATACTATTTCGTATGGTGTGACGAAGTATAATGTGCCAAGGATATCGTCCGATTTGTTAGGGATATCAGGAAATTATTCCTTAAGAATGGAGCTATGCCCCACATTACTAGTCTTGAAGAGAACTACGTTAATGAGCCGAAGCGCACAGTTGCCCGCTTGAAATTTGATTTGAAGATCTAATTGTAAAATGTACAGAAAGATTTCGAGTGCAGCCGTAGGCCTTGTGCGTAGAGAACCCGTGATGGCAATGCCTGCTGTTCTTTGTACCATGGCCAACATATCCCGTATGTTTTCCGTATTCGTTGCCTTCCACCAAAGAAGAGCCCCATACGTAAGACTGGGTCCGACTATCATGATATATAGTCAGTGCATCATTGCAGGCTTCAGGCGCCATTTTTTCCCCGCAGTCCTTTTACAGATGAAGACAGCATTATAAACCTTGCGGACTCTTTCCTGTATGTTAAGTTTGCAATTTAGTTTTCTGTCAAGCATTATACCTATACTTGGATATCTAGCGCGATCCGAAAGGGAAAGCTCCACCTCCACAGCTAAGGCAGTTTGAAGGGTGGTATCTTGTATTTTCTGCTGAAGAGTACCAATTCTTTTTTATCCAGATTAACGTGCACTCCTCACTCTCTACTCCATTTTCCGAGACTATTAGGAGCTGATTCCATCATTCACTAAATGTGTCTAAGAATTTGTCCTGGACTAAGATTACCATGACGTCGTCCGTGTAAGCAGTGACGCTGTACTTTTATTGCTTAGTTCTTTAAGCATACCATAGGTGATTAGAACCCAGAGCAAGGGTGAGATGACGCCTCCCTGTGGAGTCCCCCTGGTAACGGGTTTTCTTATTGAACTATTTCCGATAGTGGAATTAATGTTTCAACTATCGAGCACATTGCAGAGCCAATTGGTAATGCTATGCTCGACATTTATAGTTTCTAGGACCTGCTTGATGACCCTCCCCTCTGCATTATTGAAAGCACCTTCTATATCTAGGAAGGCTGCTTGTGCGAATTCCTTATGGTGAAAGCCTGTTTCTATTTTCCTTACTACGTGATGGAAACTGTACATAATAACTTCTTGTTATTTTCTTTCTTCCAGATAGTATTCCGTGCAGCTTTAGCCCTCTTCATTACTCACAAATCGGCGATACTCGCATGCGATGACATCGCCGCTTTAGCAAATCTCTTCCGCGATGGAATGATCCGCGACGAGATAGTCACAAATTGTCACGGTTTTATCGAAGCAATGTTCAAATTACGGCTGCAACGACGAGAACTCGAGGCGTTACGAAAAATATGCGTTGGCCGTAATAACACATAAGCAATAGTAGCGCAAAGCAACGACTTTAATTTATCAAATATACATATTGACTCACTATATACACCGATACAACAAAAGAAAAAAACGCCCTTACAAACAAAGAATCAAATCAACAAGAAACTGCAACAAAAATTAAACGAACACTACGAAACAATATCAATAATAGTAATTAAGTATCAATACATAAGAAATTTGACTAGTTTGTAAAGTGTTAGTGGTAAACAGAGTTAGTGTTTATTTGTAGTTTGTAATTATTGTATTTTAGTACAATTCCTTCCTAATTGTAAATTTGAGCGCCACTTGTTCATGGTATTTTCTTGAAGAATACTATTACCGTCTCATTTTAGCGCTTAATAGATATTTTCTTAGAAGCTATTTCACTATACTGTAGCAGGCAACTATGTATATTTTTAGAAACAAAATGAACTTTTTAAAGTTTCGAGAAAGTGTTTCAAATCGCCAAGCAGGTATTGGCGAAACTCTTTGGACAGGTTAAGAAATATTGTCCAATGGTGTTCAAGATATTGCAATTAGATGAGGTGTTCGAGTTTCGATTGGGTAGACAGTTCACGATTAATTATAAAAAATATCTTGATCAAGAATAAAACGATTTGTGAAGAGACTTTCCGAATGAACTCTACGACTTTTAATCCATAAAATATGGCAATTTAAAATACTGTGGGTGCCGTGGCGTAAGTCCTTAGTGTGTCGGATCACTGTGCGTGAGGTTCCAAGTTCGAATTCCGGAGTTTGTTCACAGTCCCACCTCTCGCGAACGTCTGACAAACATCCGAGATTATTGTTATCATACGAAAGCCTTTCAAAACAAATTGCCCTTCGGATACGGCACTAAACTGTAGGTCCCTCCCATTCGTGTGAAAAATATAACACACACAACAGGAGTGATTGGGAGAAGCAAGGCCCATGCACTTAAAGAGCTGTTGCGCCAAATATTTATTTATTTTTATTTTTTAAATACTACTACTACTACTACTAGTACACAGTTAAACTTTCAAGTCTTCCAATGATGATTTCATTTTTATGTTATTAGGTTGAAGTGTAATAAACCTGTCGTTCACTGTATCCTGTATCTCCTTGTGGGTCCTAGCGCCTCTACTACGCCTACGCGCCATCGTGTACGGTTTCTGGCTCAGCTCTTCCCAACTTTACCTCAACTGCCGTGCTTGCTTCGTGACTGTTCTGCGCTATGTTCTCCTCGGACCGCCAAGCATTCTGCCATCCTGGGTTAAGGGGTTCCATTGTATAGTATGGTTCGCTATGGAATTGTCACCTTTTCGGAACATGTGCACTGCCACTTTCGTCGTTGAATGGTTGTTCTATGGTAGAGATGTTCGTAAGAGATACGAATGGGCCAGGAAATCCTTGAGATAATGCGTAGGTACCTATTAACGAACGTTTGCAGCTTTCTAGTGACAGTAATGGTCACTCTCCACGTGCTGTATCCATATAATAGCACGGTTTCAACGCTAGAGTGTATCAGACTTAACTTGGTGTTCAAAGTGATTGCAATGCAATAAGCCTATGCAGTTTCAATATAGTGAAAGGCAATCAAATTCGTGGGCGCCATGGCGTAAGTGGTTAGTGTGTCGGATCACTACGCATGAGGTTCCAAGTTCGAATCCCACAAAATACCAAAAAGTTTTTTCACGGTCCCACCTCTCACGAGCGTCTGACAAATATCCGAGAGTATTGTTGTCACGAAAAAGCTTCTCAAATTGCCGTTCGGATTCGGCATTAAAAAACTGTAGGTCCCTTCCATTCGTGTGAAAAATATAACGCACACAACATGAGTGGTTGCGAGAAGCTAGGCCCTGGCACTTTAAAGAGCTGTTGCGCCAAATATTTATTTATTTTTAATCAAATTCGTGTAGTTACAGTAGTTCCTCATTGAATTCTGTTTATTACTGATGTAAAAGTTGGAAGAAACTTATTGAAGCATTGAGGGTAAACAAGCAAACCCATGGTCATGTACTTCTGTCTTTTTTATGTATGCCCATCCACTTTTCCATATCAAACCTTTGCACATTCCTCCTGTGTTACTCGCTGGTATCCGAGTAAAGAGTATTAAGAGCATCTGTAGCTAGGTGTGCCTTTCCCGTGGTTGTTTTGACGTGCTACACGTTCTACTTGATCTATTCTGCTCATTGACCACAAATTCAGTGTGGGGGATCTATCCATTGCTTTGAGAATTATAAGAATTTTAAAGCTCGACGTTTCACTATTTGGATAGTTCTTTAATCTATCCATTCAGTGTAGTGATTGCTCTAATTGTTACAAGACCCATGCTAATGCACTGAGAGAGAGTCTACCAATCATGACTATATACTTAGCATCAGCAGCTTATTTAGAAGCTCCGCATTCGATTTGTTGGTCTTCTGAACATTATGATTATTTAAAACGTTAATGCGATTCCACTCGTTCAAAAAGGAAGCGACTCCCAAGAGTCCTTAACCATCTGTTAGTTAGAACAGAGAAATCCAATGCAAGGAGTGCAATTTTTAAATGTTCAGACACTCTGGTTTCCAATAGAATAGAAGTAAGTCTCTCTCGTCATGAACCATTAGCGTTTTCTAAAAGATAATTGTCTTGACCAGTGGGCCCAATTCCGCAAGCGTGAGTGTATACATCCAAAAAACTCCCACTTACGGCCGCAAGAAGGGTGAATACATTTCTTTGATTGTGTACACAACATCAGTAAAGATATTAAACTTGCAATGACCAGCATGCTGAAAAGTCTTTATCGGATCCATCTTGTTGAATGTCAACGGCTTGGTGTTGTTACTGAAGTTGGATGCCTTGACTTTTGGTCACGTATTTGTGCGTGCTTCCATTTCCTTTCTACATCACCAGTAATCTGGCAGATACTTTGCTTACTGCAGCTTCAAAGAGAATCCTTCTTCGAAGTTGATAACTTCAGAATAAGCCGTTTCGGCCCTGAGTCAACTTAGTTTCGTAATTGAACAGACTTTGAAACTATCGTGAATTTCTAGCTTCTGGGACTGCTAACATTTCTAGTTTGTTTTTGCATAAATTGATTCAAACTTAGAAGTAATCACTAGAACTCAGCGCTTCTGATTCCATTCTCCTTGCAATTCTTTTAGGATGACGAGGTATGAAGTGCCGTCAGTACTGTAAGTTCCTTTTATTCTTGCGAAGAGATGCAATACCATAATACGAATGCTAGCTACAAGCTAGGCCTCAAACCCTGTATGAGCTGCTTCCATTAAAGCAAGTGTCAATGTACTTCTAAACTATTTTTAAGTTAACCTTTTGGCACTATCAGGGGTCGAATTGCCATATCCGTGAACGGAGGACTCGTCATTATAATACATCACAATTTGTATGTACGAGTATCTTTTGCCAGATCCACCAACAATACAATAGAAATTACGTGACCAGTCATACGTTCACGGATACCGAGATTCGACCTCAGATTAAGTTGAGCATATCGTCTTTCTTTGTCATCCTATTTCGGCGGGGTTATGATCTGAACTCAAGGGATCATAACCCTCCCATTTCACTGCATATCAGCAGATCCGCCTGTGGCGTTCGCATGTTTGACCTAAAAAAATATCGGCATGCCTCCCGATTTTGGATCACTTCGTTACTGAGTCATATCAAATGCTGGTGTTCTGGATTTTTTTTTTGCTCGGACTCAAGGGGTTATACAAGGGTGGTCTAAAAAGTTTCCGATTTAACAAAGATACAAGACATTTTTTCTTAAAATTTATTTTTATTTTTCTACGTAGTCTCCTTGTAAATCTGCACACTTCTCCCAGCGACGCTCCCATCTCTTTAACCCGTCTTTTTCTGCAAAATAATTGCTTACGAAGGTGATGGCAAACGCGGCACCCAACGCGTGGTCTGCTTCCTCATGCCTAAATCTTGATTCAATATGTGACAAACACGTTCTTTGGACATATTCATAGCCTCTGCTATCCCTCTCACTTTAATTCGACGGTTGTCTAGCACCATTTAGTGGACTTGAGCGCTGTTATCGCCAGTGGTTGCAGTTTTTGGACGTCCCGAACGGTCATTGTCTCCCAAGCTGGTACGGTTACGTTTAAATTCAGTTGCCCGACATTTCACGGTGGTAAATGATGGTGCAAAGTCCCTGTACACAGTGTCCAACTCGTCTTTGATTTGCGTAGGCGTATTGCCTTTCAAAAACAAATATTTAATGATAGCTTGATACTCGATTTTTTTCATTTTCACAAAAACACTCACATCGACTCACTCAAACGATTGTCAAATAATAACTGCGCGTCCAAAATGGGTGAAATTATGGTGAGTACGTTTCAAAAGATGCGCAAACACATTCCCTACCTTTTGTCGACGAGAGCTGTCATCTTCATGTTAAGGTCGAAAACTTTTCAGACCAACCTCGTAAATGCCCTAAATAAATGTTATAAATGCTTTTATATAGTGCAGGCGTTGGAAAGCATAGATAGAGAGAGGAAGAGAGAGAGAGAGGGACAGAGAGAGAGAGAGAGGGACAGAGATAGAGAGAGAGATAGAGAGAGATAGAGAGAGAGAGAGAGAGAGAGAGAGAGAGAGAAAGAGAGAGAAAGATTTGATGTAGTGCTCTGGAGCTCAGGTGTGATGTCGTCTAGATAACTGGGAAGATTTTTTTTGTTTTTATCTTTGCTTCTGATTCACTGTATTTTTTCCGACCACTGATGTCATAGGCACATCAATCATCCAACAGAGTGAACAATTTTTCCAGCCACATTTTTATGGTCCAGGAGTTTTTAGGCGAAGGAGAGGCTTCGCGATAACTGTGGAACGTCTATTGATATTGCCTTTGCCGCGGGGTTCAAATGATCTCTTCTTTAAACATGACAATACCAGCTGAGCCGATCGCACTAACTTCCACCGGTCATACTTCAAACGTTTCAACTCGCATATCTTTCTTACTTGGGGTGGAAATGGTGTAGTGGTAACGTCGTCAATTGCCACGCTAATGGTTCATGGTTCAAATCCTGATGTCAGCAAGCATTTATTTATTTCTCATGAAATATATAAAGTCAGTTCGATCATTTGCAAAAAGCTTCTGTGAACACTACTGCGAAGGCATAACACTGGCAGTAGCTTGGTCATGTGGCTGGAAAAATTGTTCGCTCTGTTGATGATGATTTGCCCTTGACATCGATTATTGGTGAAAAAAGTACTGTGAATCAGAAGCAATCTGGACGCCACCCCTGGAGAATAGCTAAAGTATAAACAACTGAGCTTCAAGACCCACTACACCAAAAATCTTTCTCTCTCTCTCTCTATCCATCCTTTCCAACGTCCGCACTGTGTGTAAATATGTAATAGATATTCATAACTCTTTGAGTGCGCGCAAAATATAAAAAAAAAAAAAAAAACTTGCTTAGATCCTTTAACTCCTCGGCTGGCATAGGGCCTCAACTACGCCTGTTCTGCGCAACGTTTGCCTAGGGCGTCCCGCTATTCTGCCTGCCTGGGTGAGCGAAATCCACTGCATGACGTGTTTCGCAATGGAGTTGCCTTCGCGCCCAATCCACTTCCACTTTCTCGTTCGCACAGTAATGCCTATGAGTTATTGGCCTGTTCTGAAATAAAGTTGTTCGTTGGAGATACAATTCGACCGGAAAATCCTCAAGATGATTCTTAAACATTTATTTACGAAGATTTGCAGCTTGCGCGTGTTAATGGTGTCCATCTTCCAGGTACTGCACCCATAAAGCAGCACCGATTCTATGTTAGAGCGGAACAGTCGCAGCTTGGTTCTTAAGTTGATAACATTACTCCTTCAGATTTTGGAAAGCATTTCGAACGCAGCCTAGTTCGGTGCCACTGCGATTAGCCGAGGTCACACTTCCTAGATATAGAACATTTTCAACTTTCTCCACTTTCTGCCCGGCAATGTTAAGTTGAGCGCGGGTATTAGAAGTGCTCAGGGCTTTTTTTTGGCTGTGTTTATCGTATGCCCCAGGTCACAGAGACATTCCAGGAAACTGTAGGGCGGATGAATTCGCTAGACAGGGTACTACTCTAAGGATTCTGCCGATAGGTAAGCCATTGGTATGCCCCTCGCTACATGTAAGCATCTACTGAAGCTGAACGCTATTAGCAAGACCAACCTTAGGTGGGATAGTGGCTCTACGTGTCACATTTCGAGGCAGATCTGGCCTAAGCTGGACCAGAAACGTAGTGCCGAGTTGGTTAAACTAAAGCGATTACAGATCAGCTGCGTTATCGGTGTCAACACCGGACACTGTCTAATCGGCCAACATGCCAAAAGACTTGGCCTCTTTTCCAATGACTTCTGCAGGAGCTGTAGGGACGCGGAGGAGAAGGAAACCATTCTTCACTTCCTATGCACATGCCCTGCTCTATCACGCTAAAGATTGCTCCATCTAGGAGCTCTCTTCCTTGACGACCTCAGCGATTTGGCGTCCTTAGACGTCATGAACATTCATCGCTTCATCAAAAGCTCCGGTTGGTTTTAATAGTCCCTGAGTGGTCTAATGATAGATCCTTGGCATCACAATGGACCTTTACTGGTCTAAGTGTGTCTGCATCGTGGTGCAGACAGACAATCTAACCCAACCTAACCTATCGTATACCCCACTTTGTTCGCCTCAGCTTCTAGATCTTGGGCCATCAAATGAAGGTCCATTATCAAATGTGAAAGTAGACAAACATCGTCAGCGTAATCTAGGTGTTAAAGGTAAGATGTCATAGTCCAACGAATTATATAGTTGCCTTGTGTCAACGCTGCACGAAGTACATCTCTGATACTTACTTATGTCATGTATCCCCTTGTGGGTCCTAGGGCCCCTACTACGCCTACGCGCCAACGTGTACGGTTTCTGGCAATGTGTCTCAGCTCTCCCCAACTGCCGTGCTGATCGCTGATAACCATCAAGAACAATATTGGCGACAGTATGCACCCTTGACGTACTGAACTTTAGACTTGAACATCCTCCGACACCTTACCATTGTGTAAGACGCGACACTTACCGTCCTCCTATGTAGCCTTAATAATAGCTATACGTTTTTCTGGGAAGCCTCTCTCGTCTCTCGCATATCTTCCTATCTCTTTCAATTTGATTTGAAAACCGGTTCCTCCTTATATCTGACTGTTAGCACGAATTATTTTTCCCATCCTACACCTTAGCCATCGATCAACATGCTTGCCACCTTATGATGATCTTTTTAAATGTGTACATTGTTGATCCCATAGCCCACTCATTTCAAGAAGACGCCTCCACCTTTGTCCTTAATTCGCAATGAAAAAAAGTATGGAAACAATTTGTTATGCGTATCCCACCTACAAATTAGCAACTAAGACCCAAATTTCCTTCCCAATCGATACTTAGCCTCAAAAGTTTATATTTTTAACAAAAGTTTTCCAACAAGTTTAAAAATAATAATTATTTAAAAATTCATTTTAGGGACTTTCTAGTCGAATTGTTATTGTAATATGTATTTGCTTATAATTTATCAATTCATTGGTATAGAATTTTTTAATGCAAAAAAAAAAAAATTAAATATTTTCTTTCTATTTTGCTATTTTATGTTTATTTTCCTGCAACCGTTCTTGTTAGTAAAATAAATGTTCAAATGTTTGAAACTAATAGAATTAACGCCATTTTTAATTTATATAATACAAAAGAAATATATTTTGTTTCTTATTTTAAATTAAATGTTAAACTATTTATTTTGTAATTGCGTCTATCTTTCAATCTATCACCTTTTTATCTCTCTCAATGTATAAATACCGTAGACTAGAATAATTTAATAAACTATAACAATAAAATAATAACAAATAATATACATGTTAATTTAATCGAAACAAATAAAATTTAAAAACAAAAGGAAACAAATAATTAATAGGTAAACAAGAAAAATGAAATTTTAAAAACAAAAGAGAAAAAGAATCGAAGAATAAATTTAAAGACAATTAAATAATATTTAAAAGGAAGACTTTCAATTTCATTATGACACAAAGTTTCTTTGTGTTTGTGTTTTGTTTTGTTTTTCGTGCGTGGAGTTAATTTGGTCCACAATGTGGTCCGCATAGTGGATCGGATGAAAGAGCCAAAGAGGTGAGTAGAGTTCTTCGGCCTGGATGGACTCCGAGATTCTCCCAGTTGATCCAAGACAAGCGGGCTGTGAGATCTGCGAAAATATGAAGAATTCATTAGACTTGTGACCAGTGATGTGTAGGAAGTTATTGACAAAACGACAAAGATTTCTCGGAATCGGAGAAAAATTAGCCGAAAACAAAAAGAAAAGTAGACATCGTGAGTGAATTTTTTACACTAAGTATTCACGCATCCTATTTTTTCGTGAATCTGTTCCCCCTTTTCGAAGACACCTAATTTTTCTTCGAAAAAAGAAAAAAAAAAAGTATTCATAATAGGGCTGAATGCAAAATAAATACTGTAATGTGACGAAATGGATAAACGGAAGAGGTGCGTCAAATATTTCAAATAAATATTCTATGTTATGGTCAGTTACACCGAAACGCTTAGTCTACTCCTATAGACTCACTTCCAGACTCTCAGAGGACTGACGAATCCACATTGCCTATCTATGAACCCCTCCTTCACCCTCAAAATAGACACACCAGACTCTAGAAAGCCTCTCTCCCAACTCTATCAAATGGGCTATCTCAACTCAAAAGTCTTACAAGGTACCCGCTTTAACACGGGATTGAAATCATCATAGATTCCCTGGTCTCGATCTTCAGAGCCAATTTCGAACTAAACTACATTCCCGCTGTCTGGAGAAATGTGAATGTAGTCTTCATTCCCAAAATCGGCTGCAAGATCTTCCTTAGACCCAAAATCTTTTAGAACGATTAGTCTAACCTCAGTGTTTTTAAAGTCAATGGAGAAAATCATTGATTCGTTTCATTCTTTAAAAACGACAGCCAATGCCAAAGGCATCAACCAACACACTACCAAATGGATTTGCTCCATGCTAAGTAGCTGAAATATTGGTGCCAGGCTTGATCAATCCTTAATTTCCATCAAAAGCTCTAAAGGTTGTTTTCATGGAGCGTTCTATCTCCTTTTCTTTGGTTAATTGTGGTCGACCAACTCCCTAATGACCTAAATAATGCTGGGGTCGAATCGCGTCCTCCGCCAACGGATGACTGGTAACGTAACGGTGGGCGCCGTGGCGTAAGTGGTTAGTGTGTCGGATCACTACGCATGAGGTTCCAAGTTCGAATCCCAGAAAATACCAAAAAGTTTTTTCACGGTCCCACCTCTCGCGAGCGTCTGACAAACATCCGAGAGTATTGTTGTCACGAAAAAGCTTCTTAAATCGCCGTTCGGATTCGGCATTAAACTGTAGGTCCCTTGCATTCGTGTGAAAAATAGAACGCACACAACATGAGTGGTTGCGAGAAGCTAGGCCCTGGCACTTTAAAGAGCTGTTGCGCCAAATATTTGTATTTGTATTTGTAACGTAATTTGTATTGTGTTTTTGGTAGATCAAGCAACAACATACACACAAATTGGGTGACGAGTTATCCGTTCACGGAGGACGCGATTCGACCCCTGGTTATCCAACTCAAGGTTATACAGATGACCTAGTCGTAATAATAACAGGTAAGCAAGAAACCAGTATGGATGGCAAACGACTAACAAAGGCCTCGTAGGGGCAGCATCTCCCGATAGGTGCTGGTCCGCTAAGTAACGAGTAGGAGCCACTGCAGCCGAAAACCTAGCAGCTCTGTTAGTAAGCCCTACTCCCACCTCCTCGTGGTGCCATCTGGGAATTTCTTCGGAAATTGCTAACGGGAGAGGACGAATGGCGAGCTTCCTGCGCCAAAAAACAGGATAAGTGTCGGTTGGTCTGTGGCCCAGCGAGCCGCAACCGTAAAACAAACTATTGCTCCGAAACGGAAACATACGCCTCGGATACGGACTGATCATTTGTTGACGACCTTTGGCTATCGGACACGGACAACGATCGGATTCTGGAACGTTAAGACCCTCCTGGACTCACTCAAGGAAGGGCCTTATAACGCCAGATTCCTCCAATTGGAGCGCGAATTCGCACGGTATAAAATCGACATCTTAGGGCTGTGCGAGATAAGATGGTACGATGCTGGGGAATACATCTCCCCAACAAAAAATCACTGTCATGCTCTACTCTGGTAAACCAGCTGGAAGTGCACGGAGTTCTGGCGTAGGACTCATGCTAACTCCAGCAGCACGTAGAAGCCTCATATCCTGGAAACCCCATAGTGACCGGATATTGACGGCTAGGTTCCAGAGTAGAGTTAGAAAAATTACCATCATACAGTGTTATGCTCCGACTCTAGACGCGACTGAGGATGAAAAGGATAATTTTTATAGCCACTTAGGTGCCGCCTACAACCAAACGCCTAATGGGGACATCGTAATGGTAATGGGAGATCTCAATGCCAAGGTGGGTAGCGACAACACCATGCTTAAGCACGTGATGGGAGTTCACGGCGTGGGAGACCGTAATGACAATGGTGAGCGGTTTGTGGACTTCTGCAATACCAACCGCCTAGTCATCGGAGGTACGCTGTTTAAGCATAACACCTGCCATAAGATCAGTTGGGTCTCTACTGATAGGCAACGAACATCCAACCAGATCGACCACATTGCGATCAGTCGCCGCTTTAGAAATTGTCTCCTGGACGTCCGAAACAGACGTGGAGCTGACGTCGGACAAGAACGAGATAACCATCTTTTGGTAGCTCATTTACGCCTTCGTACTGCATCCGTCAACAGCAACCGCTCAAATCTGCTTAACATCACCAGGTTTAATATCGACAGGCTCAAGGTTCCCCAAGTGCGCCAACAGTTCAGGGACCATCTTGCCTTAGAAACAGAAGCAATCAGCAGCATAGAGAACATGGATGACCACTGGAGTGCTGTGAAAAATGCTTTTGCGACTGGGGCACGCACTTATGTCAGTAAAAAGCAGAAACACCACCGCACATGGCTTTCTACAGACACCTGGAGACGGATCGATGAGCGTACAGCAATCAAGGCTCGGATTGCAGCGGCCTCAGCAGTAGAGAGAACCGCGCTTGAAGCCCAATACCGTGCGAAGAAGAAAGAAGTGCAGCGTAGTGTGAGACGTGACAAACGTCAACATGTCAACTCACTGGCCTCAAGGGCTGAAGAAGCAGCGAGTAGGTGCGACAGTAGGACTGTTTACAACATCACTAAGGAGCTCATTGGTGGTCGAAACTCCAAACAACATCCAGTGAAGAGTCTAGACGGTGACCTTCTGATTTCGGATGAGGATCAGCTCACTAGATGGAGAGAACATTTTGCTGCAGTGCTAAATCACTTAGACGACGGCGGTATGATCTTGAATTCGAATGAGCAGTTCGAAGCAACAAATTCCCGAATTCGCACCGTACCTCCCAGTAAAGCTGAAATAATAACAGCAATCAAGTCCCTCAAGAAAAACAAAGCGGTGGGTATTGATGGCATCCCTGCCGAGCTATTTCAAGCGGCGCCAAATACATCGGCAGATTTGCTGCATCCGCTAATACGGAGAGCTTGGGATAGTGAACAATTTCCACAGGAGTGGAAAAGGGGGATGATCATTAAGCTTCCAAAGAAGGGTAACTTGATGGAGTGCGGTAACTGGAGAGGTATATGTGTTCTTCCAGCTGTAGCCAAAATAATAGCTAGAATAATTCTAGAACGAATTAAAGATCATTTAGATTCAACTCTCGATGTCGAACAGGCAGGCTTTCGCGCTGGATCCTCCTGCATCGACCACATAAACACCTTACGGATCATAATCGAACAATGCGTTGAGTATAGGTCTCCGCTACATTTACTGTTTATCGACTTCGAGAAGGCTTTCGACAGCTTGAATCGAGATGCTATCTGGCTGGCCTTGCGCAGGAGAGGCATTCCAGAAAAGCTTATAGCTATTATCAAGGCTACATATGAGGGCGGCAAGTGTCACGTCGTGCACAATGGTAAGGTGTCGGAGGACTTTGAAGTCCAAAGTGGAGTACGTCAAGGGTGCATACTGTCCCCACTATTGTTCTTGGTGGTTATCAGCGATGTACTCCGTGCAGCATTGACGGAAGCTAATTCTGGAATTCGTTGGACTATGACATCTTACCTTAAACACCTAGATTACGCTGACGATGTTTGTCTACTTTCACATCGGATAATGGATCTTCATTTGATGGCCCAAAATCTAGAAGCTGAGGCAACAAAGTGGGGCTAAAAATAAACACAGCCAAAACAAAAGCCCTGAGTACTTCCAATACCCGCGCTCAACTTAACATTGCCGGAAAGCAAGTCGAGAAAGTTGATAACTTTCTATATTTAGGAAGTGTCGTCTCGGCTAATCGCGGTGGCATCGAACTGGATGTGTGCAGCAGAATCGGGAAGGCTAAAGCTGCGTTCGGAATGCTGTCCAAAATCTGGAGAAGCAATGTTATCAGCTTAAGAACCAAGCTGCGACTGTTCCGCTCCAACGTAGAATCAGTGCTGCTTTATGGGTGCAGTACCTGGAAGGTGGACACCATTAACACACGCAAGCTGCAAGTCTTCGTAAACAAATGCTTAAGAATCATCTTGAGGATTTTTTGGCCGAACCGCATCTCAAACGAACAACTTTATCTGAGAACGGGCCAAGAACCTATAAGCATTACTATACGAAGAAGAAAGTGGCAATGGATTGGACACACCCTACGGCGCGAAGAGAACTCCATTGCGAAATACGCTATGCAGTGGAATCCGCTCACCCAGGCAGGCAGAATAGCGGGACGCCCTAGGCAAACGTGGCGCAGAACAGTTGAGGAGGAATCGAGCTCTTTAGGAATGAGTTGGAGGCAGCTCAAACGCGTTGCAGAACTCCGAACACGATGGCGCGCAGGCGTGGTTGACGCCCTATGCCCCCCGAGGGGTTAAAGGACATAAGTAAGTAATGTAAGTAAGAAACCAGTATTACTGAAAGAATGCAAAATGTCCTATGGAAAATCAACATTTGGTGCCAGACAGAAGGATTATTAATTAATCTATCAAAAACTGTCATCATTCCATTCACCAGGAGAAGATATTTAAATCTTCAGACACTAATACTAAATGGTATCCAACTTACGAGTACTTATTCCAGTGAAGCCAAATATCTACGGGTAATTCTATAAACTCACATGGAGGCCACATCAAGATAAATTTACACCAAGGCGACTAATGCCTTCTGGGCCTGTTTCAGACTCTTTGGCAAAAAATGGGATCTCAAGCCCAAAATGATTTAGTGGACCCACCTTATCATCGTCATTCCTATAATTACCTATGTCTCACTTATATGGTGGGAAAAAATCGAACAGGTCTATGCTCGAGATATCATTCAAAAGATAGGTGTTAAGGGTGCGATGCGCACATACCCGACAGCGGCACAGGAAGCCCCATTCGACCTCCTACCCTTATACATAAAAGTAAAGAAGACTGCTGCCGCTAGCGCTGGGAAGCTCAATCTCCTCAGTAATGTGAAGGATTCTGGGAAACCTTCCCAGCTCTCTCAGGTGAATTGGTAGACCGATGGTTCAATAATGGCAAATGGTGTGGGTGCCGGAATTCTTGGTCCCAATTTCAAATCTGCTGTACCATTAGGTCAAAAAACATTAATCTTCCAAGCAGAGGTCTATACTAAAGAGCTACGGGGCAAGGTGAAAAGTTCTCGGCCTGACGCAGAGATAGCGTTCCAATCAGCAAAATGTTATGTTTC
Source organism: Brachypalpus laphriformis (assembly GCA_945910035.1). Lineage (NCBI taxonomy): Eukaryota > Metazoa > Arthropoda > Insecta > Diptera > Syrphidae > Brachypalpus > Brachypalpus laphriformis. The sequence continues at coordinate 13,979,051 of OX246754.1, read as the reverse complement.
CTACCTACGTGCACGTCTGATTAGTTCGTATGACAAGTTTCAACTTGTAGTTTGTTTGTACGAATTTTTGCAGTAGACGTCTTGTGTGTTTTTCGTTAAAATGGATAAACTTGAATATCGTTCGGTCATAAAATTCTTCGTTTTGGATGGGTTAACCCCTAAGGAAATTCATCTGAAGTTGACAAAAGTTTACGGGGACTCTGCTCCTTCCATGTCAACCGTTAAAAAGTGGGCAGCTGAATTTAAACGTGGTCGCACGTCCGTCGAAGATGACCCACGTGAAGGATGGCTTACAACCGCAACCACACCCGAAACCATCGAAAAAGTGCATGATATTGTGTTGGACGGTAGGCGAGTGAAGGTGAGTGAGATAGCTGAGGCTGTGTGTATATCGGAAGAGAGGGTGCGAAACATCTTGCACAAAAAGATGGGTGCCGCATTTGCTGAATGCCGATCAAAAGAAAATGCGCAAACGATTTTCGCGGCAATCTTTGGACCGATTCAATAGGGATCCGACCGATTTTGTGCGGCGATTTGTCACCATGGATAAGACATGGGTCCACCACTACACGCCAGAAATGAAACAGCAGTGGAAGCAGTAGGTGGAAGCCGGTGGTTCAGCGGCAAAGAAAGGGAAGTCGATCGCATCTGCCGGAAAGGTCATGGGCAGTGTGTTTTGGGATGCCAAAGAGATCCTGTTAATTGATTACCTTGAGAAAGGCAGAACAATTACAGCCGAATATTACTCCAACCTTCATGACCAGCTGGATGCCAAAATTTGCGAGAAGACGCCTGGCTTGAAGAAGAAAAAAATCATCTTTCACCAGGACAATGCACCTGTACACAAGTGTGCGTTGGCGATGGGAAAACTGCGGGATTTAGCTACCATTTGCTCGGCCATCCCCCCTATTCACCCTCAGACTTCCATCTGTTCCCAAACTTGAAGAAATTTGTTTCTGGGAAGCGCTTCGCATCCAATGCGAAGTTGAGAAGGCCGTAGATGAATATTTTCACAGCCTTCCAGGCTCTCACTTCCGAGAAGGAATACTGATGTTGGAGAAACGCTGGACTAAGTGTGTTGAAGTCAAGGGAGAATTATGTAGAAAAATAAAATTATTTTTTAACTGAAAATCGCAGTCTTTCATTGTCACGCTGAGAACTTTTCACCTTGCCCTCGTATGTGCCAGAGAATGCATCAGAAGAGCCCTCCGAAGATCACACATAACATCCTATCAAAGCAGCTCTTAAAGCGCTCGAATCTTTCAGTTTTGAGTCTAAATTATTTTGAAACAGTCTGTTTATCCTCAATCAGCTTGCTGCACATAACACGCTCTCACTCACTTGGGTGCCTGGCCACAAGGGCAGCACCGGTAATAAGGCTGCTGATGGACTAGCCAGATCTGGCTCCCAACTCAATTTTCATTGGCTTGGAACCCTTTTGCGGCCTACCTACAAGCCAAATCCAAATTGAGTTAAATCGTTGAGAACAACGCGAAAAGTGCTCATACTGGGACTCACAAATAGGTCTTAGACACGCAAAGAGATTTATTGAACAATAAACAAACATAATACAAAGTTTTTAACAGACTTCCTTCCTGGTCATTGCTCTCTCAAATACCACCTTAAGGAAATTGGCAATAGTCAATCTGACATTTGTAGACTATGTTTTGTGGACACTGAAACTGCTGAGCATATCATGTGCGAATGTTCCGCCATCGCTCGCAGCAGACACAACATTTTTCATAAAGGGTTTATCACCCCATCCTGATATAATCTCTTTCTCAGCCCAAAGCATTCTAAGCTGCCTTCGAGAACTTGATTTCAGCTAGGTCACCATTGCAATATGCTTTCCTCCAGGGGTTAGTACAAAAGATCACTGTGTAGGTCGAAGTACTACGATTGTGTCTTAGAGCACCCTCCCACCACCCCACTCCTCACTTAAAAAAAAAAAAAGAAGTCAGTTGTAGTAGATCGAGCAGATAATGCAGATTTTACAATACCTCCAGAAAGTCTGCTTGAGATTTATGATCAGATAATTCTTTGAATCATTTTAGCTTGCTGTAATCGACTGCCGGAAATAATCGCTCGATTCTCGTTGTCTTTTATTGTGTTTGAACAATGACATTTCATAAATAGCGCCATCTTACCACCCTCGAAAATGGATTATAGAATTTGCCTGTCGTCTAAAAATAATATACCATTACGCTCTATCGCGTTAAGCAAGTTATGAGAATAATTATGGGAAAACTGGGTGAATTTAGCCGACTGCAAAAAAAGTGCCAAAGAGAGTTCTGTGGATGGATCCTGTCCCCTGTTGTCACCTTAACGTTTGTGAGAAGTTATAAAAGTCGAAAGTGACTATAAGGACAATCAAGCCTTCTTCTTCTACGTATTGAGCAGCAGAAGTGACGCACCAAGTACGGGCTTTCAAATTTGTCTTTCGGATACAAACCCGACCTTTTTTTCTGTTTTTTAAGGACCAGTCGAGTCTCTCTAATTCGAAGTTCAATCTGCCATCAAAATTGCTTCTATAGTTAAAGAATTTCCGACTTCGAGGGCAGCTTTTCTATGCTAGATTTGAGAAAGTGTGATATGGAATTTAAATAAAAAAGTGGATGTACAGGAAGGTTGAGTAGAAGGGATTCCATCATAGGTTTACGAATCGACCAGTTCTCGATCGCCTCGATCAGTTAATTAACATTTTTAGATACTGACTTGGTCCACGAAAACCAAGAAACAAAAACAATTCCGCGTAAAACAATTTACATTCGAACGATAATTATCCTGATTGTGAAGTTCATTCGCGGTGTTGCTGGAATAACTCGTAGGGATCGAGTGCGCAACACCAGAGTACGCGTGAAGCTCAGTTGAACAGCTACGAGTACTTCTCCGAAGGGAATGATCTATGCTTCGATGGTTTGGTCACGTAGTGAGTATGCTCCCAAGACGCGCCATGATTGCCATACTATAAGGTAGGTGACCCCTCGGTAGGCCTAGAACCAGATGGTTGGATCATGTCCGACATCTCTCTCGGAGCCGTCTAGGGATTCCTCCTAATTAGTTGGAGTCAATGGCGAAGGATCGAGAAGGATGTAGAGTCCACCTGAACATCCTACCCCCGCGAACTTACGAAGGATTAGCGGGCCATTGAAAATGTGTCTATGTTCGATGACATGGTTCTAACCCTTGAAATTTGATGTCAAAACGCTTCCATCAGTATGCTAAATATGTATATATATATATAAAAAAAAGGTAGACATTTTTTGGTTGTTCACTTATCAGCTGAAAGCCACTGCACGGATTTTGCTGGAGTTTGCACTGTTGTACAGTTTATGTACCTAGAAAACTACGTCAAAACGCTTTCCTTGGGCTAGATCATTTTCGTACAATTTCCTGAAACTGAGAAATGTGGCAGGCATAATTAAGACCTACTGATATAGAAAACCACCCCATAATTAGGTCACTTGGAAATAAATATAGTTCAGCATATACTTGCTTTTTACACTGAGCGATTATTAGTTAGCGCGTTAAAATGCGTATCAGGGTTTAAATCCCTTTCTGGGAGCGACACGATCCACCCAGCCTATAATTAGGATATGGAATTACAACTCTAGACGACTTTGGACATAAATGGAGTTCAGCGTATATCCGATTTACAAAATGCCATACCTAGACTTCACGAGACCATTTCTAAGTATTTATCTGAGCAGGAAAGAATGGAGAAACGACAGAACACCTAACGAGCGATCCATAGCTGTGTACACCGATGGATCCAAAATGGAAATAGGTGTAGGCACAGGCGTCTTCTCCGAACTGCTTGGTATCTCCTTGTCAGTTCGGATTCCGAACTACAACAGCGTTTCCAGGCACTGCTAGCAGTGACAATAGCAGCCCATGGGACTGCGGTGAGGGTAATACTACGGGAGGATATCATATTTTTCATCAACAGCCAGGCAGCGATAAAAGCAATATCTCCTACAGAAATAAAATCGAAGATTGCTTGAAATACAGCACAAGATAAAGCTCCCCGGACATAAAGGCATACCAGGAAATGAGAAAGCCGACGAACTGGCTAGAGAAAGCTCTCTACTAAACTCGGACCAATCCGACCCCTCAGTGTAGGGAACAAAGCTCTAGAGGAGGCAAACAACAGGTGGACCTCTCTAGCTACTTGTATCACCACAAAGAAGCTAAGGGATACATTCGACAGAGCAAGAACCAACAGACTTATGCAGAGGGATAAAAACTCTCTCTCCACTCTCTACGACTCATTACGGGGCATAACACTATGCGATAGCACATGGAAAAGTTACGTGTAACAAACTAAAACTTTTATAGGGGCTGCGATGACGAGGAGGTCCAGGAGGACACTTTCTTTGCCACTGCCCAGGCCTCTACCATCTAAAAAATAAGTTCCTTGGACAATGCTTCTTTAAGGATTTTGAAGAATTGTCGAACAGATCGATAAACGACATCGCAAAGTTCATTAAATCCTCTGGATGGTTTGTATCTCGTGCAAAGTAAGTATTAAGTGCTTTCTAGAGGTTTACTATCCCCTACACCAACCCACTTAACCTATGTCTGATTTTACATAGAGCTATCAAAAGTGTGCGTACACAAATTAAATACTGGAGTTTAAGGTCCTTGTTGAGAATGGAACAAGTCAGCCACCTCACAATTAAAGTTCAGACACACTGCTGATCCCATTAGATGATCAGCAAGCAGAAGAAATATTTTCAATTTCTACAGTTACCGAAGAATAATTAGTGGTAGCCACTAACAGATTCGGAGACGCACCTGGACTAGATGGCATACACAACATAGTCCTTGGAACCGCACTTAGAACCTGACCGGAAATGTTTGCGAATATTTACAGCGCATACCTGAGAGAAGGAGTATTCTCGGAGCGATGGAAAAAACAGAAATTATTGCTAATCTCCAAAGGAAGTGGGCGCCGTGGCGTAAGTGGTTAGTGTGTCGGACTATTGCGCATGAAATCCCACCTCTCGCGAATATCTGACAAACATCCGAGAGTATTGTTGTCCCGAGAAAGCTTCTCAAAAGAAATTGCCCTTCGGATTCGGCACTAAACTAAACACTAAAGAGTGTTGCGTCAAATATTTATATTTTTTTTCCAAAGGAAGTAATGCTCCTGGGGATCCATCGTCGTTTCGCTCGGTCTGAATGTTGGATACGGCTGCAAAAAATTCTGGAACGTATCGTCACCAACAGGTTAGAAGCAGCCATTGAAAACGCAGGAGGACTAGCAGAACGACAGTACGGTTGCCGAAGGTCACGGTCAACGATAGATGCAATCCGAGTGGACGTTGACTTAGCGAAGAAAGCCATAGAAGGCAGAAGATGGAGGGGTGGTATTAAGCGGTATTGTGCTGTAATTACGTGATGTAAGAAACGCATTCAACTCTCATCAAGCACATCTTGGAATCGCTTCGGAATATGAGGGTACTCACGTACATCACGAATATAGTAATGGATTACTTCAGAAAAAGGATTCTGATATATGACACAGACGATGGTTCCAAGGAGTATACCGTCATAGGAGGGCTGCCAGAAGTTTCCGTGTTGGATTCACTTCGCCGAAATGTCATGTACCATATAACGGAAAACTCAACTTATCTATAGAAGAAGAAGTTACGATTGTAGGCTTTGCGGACGATATTGCGATAGTCGTGGCGGCCAAGCTACCAAGTAACGACAAATTCGGGATCGTTCAACGCTGGCTTCAATCTGTGGGTTTAAAATTAGCCGAACATAAGACAGAAACGGTACTAATCTGTAGCAGAAAGGTGAGGGAAATTATCAGTCTTACTATAGAGGCGCACCAGATTACGTCGAATCACGCCATCAAATACCCAAGCGTCATGATTGACACAAGGCTATTGTTTAACTAACATCTGAAATATGCGAGTGACAAAGCATCGCGAGTAAATAATGTACTTATACGCATCATGTCAAATCATGGATGACCGAGATACAACAGGTGGCGGCTTTTGGCTAGTGTGGTTACATCCGTGATTATCTACGGGCCACCAATCGGTGTCAAAGCTACGAAAACCCAGTTATACTGGTGTAAAATTGAGTCTACAGTTGTGCAGTTCGAGCATGCAGTGCATTGCGTACAATATCAGGAGATGCTGCCCATGTTATTGCAGGACTACTCCACATCGACATACTGGCAGAGGAGTTTCAAAACACACACGAAATGAGGAGACAGGAGCAAGTGTTTACCGACGGCGGCGAAGCGAACTTACCAGAAAGAGCAAACAGCATAGCGAAATGGCAACAACGATGCAGCGTGTCAAGTAAAGGCCGATGGACCTATCGTCTCATCCCGCTTCTTAAGACATTAACAAGCCGCAAGCATGGTGAGGTGGATTTCTACACAACGCAATTACTAAGTGGACATGGATGCTTTCGCGCGTATCTCTATACATTCAAGCACGACAATTCTCCTTACTGTCTGAATTGTATCCAGGTGGAGGAAGATGCGGAAGATGTATTCTTTCACAGTCCGCGATTCGAACCCGAGAGACAAACGCTAAGAAATAAGCTGGAAGAAATACCAAGTCCCGAGGACATAGTCGATCTAATGATTGAATCGCAGGAGATATGGAGTGCTATGAGTGAATATGCAAGCATATTACGACACAACTAAGACACCTCGAACAAGAAAGGCGACAGAGTGATGAATCACCAATAAGATTGTGAGCAAGTAATGCTATTTACGGTCGACTGTAGCTCAAGCTGCTAGAGGGACTTATTTCAAACTTCTTATCGGCAGCTTAAGAATTCGAAGCAAAATCGGGATTTTTATTCTAGTATCTAGTCAAAAAATGACAGTGCCTTAGAGCCAGTTCTGAATATATTTAATCAAGAATCTATTTCATATTTCCAATTTCATATTTAACTTAGTTAGGGCAAGTGTGTCACATGGCATATCCTGTTTTTGGCCGAAAGTTCTTTTTGAAAGCTCTATAACTAGTAGAAAAATAATTATGAAAAAGCCTCACCACTTGTATTCCAATTGGCCCGATCGGCTTTGATCTCTCCTCTCAAGCACTTCTCCACATAAGTCAGTGGATCATAATCCGTTTGTAGGACTTCCCTCAGAAGTGCAATGTACGCAATAGCCAGCCGTAAAGTGTCAATCTTACTGAGACGTTTCTCATACGGGAATGTCGGTACGTGAACTCGCAGCTCATCAAAAGCTGAATTGATACTACTGTAAGTTTTATAAGTAAAAGAAAGAAATAGAAGAACGACATGTTAGTATTGAATTCCCCGGTTAATGTACTTCAACAAAAAAATAATACAAAAGGGTAAAATAAAAATTTCAAAATACCCAGTTGGAGCAGACCTCTGGATACGTTTCCTCTCCCTGATGCTCGCCTGCTGTCTCTGGATCTTGTATGGTGCAGAGTTGTAATTGGACATATTTGCTGGCAGAGTCATATTGGATGGTGTTGACGAGTCCAAGCATTCTAGAATTGTCGTCTACTTATAATTTTGATAGAATATACAAGTTTATGTTGAAGGTACCTGTGTGGTGCAAATATTGCTGCTGGATTTGTCGAATGTTTGAATTTAGTCGAATGTTGCCAGTGTTGTTGGTGTGATGTTGGCTTGCGTATACGCAAGAGGGTAGCTCGTTTATTATGTCATCGTCAAAGTTGTGGAATGAAAGGTGACTGAAATAATAAAATAAATGTAAACCCTTAAATTTTGTAATTTTATGAATGATAACGATCATATTCACTCTCCTACCTCCCATTAAGGGCATTACCATTTGCATAATAGTAATTGTGTAGTAAAAGAAGTGGTCAATAGGGCTATTATATATGCATATGAAAGCAGAAAGAAAGATCCAAATGCTACTCCATGATGGAACAAAATGCTGGTCGAATCAAAAGACAAAGGTGCGCAAGCTCTTTAACAAAACAAAGCGTGACGGAGAATGGCAATACCACACCGAGCAATTAACAAGGTACAACTTGGAAATTAGAAAAGCTAAATAAAATAGCTTTAGAGCATTCAGTGAGAACATAGCATCAACTCCTGAAGCCGGCAGATTACTTAATGCGCTAGCTAAGGAGAAAGCAGGCGTTCACTGAAAAAGCAAGGTGGCAGCTACACCGAAGATGGAGAGCAGAAGACCCTTCTACTATTAGAAACACACTTTCCGGGTAACTCAATGTACAATACCACAGATGTATTGAAAAGGTATAAAGACATCTGCACAAAGTAAAAGGCTAAGTTGGGCTCTCAACATCTTTCAGCCGTTTAAAGCACCGGAAGTGGACGAAATATTCCCTCTCCTATTACAAAAAGGCCAGGAAATCATTATGCCACACCTCCTATTATTATTGGGAAGTATCGTAGCACTTGGGTATGTACCAAGAATTCGAAGAAGGGCAAAAGTTATATTCATCTCGAAAGTCAACTTCATCAAAATCCTTTAGACCCATCAGCCTCACCCCATTCACGCTAAAGATGCCTGAAAGGGTCACCTAAGGATGACTGTGTTGGAAAAAATACCTCTCCACCGCAATTAATATGCCTACAGAACAGGAAGATCTACCAAAACCGCGCTCTTCCAGCTGACAAGTTGGGTTCAGGTTGCACTGGACACCAATGAAACGACAGTATGCGTTTATCTAGACATCGAAGGAGGCTTCGACGACACATCCCATGAAGCAATTATGGAGGAATCGAAATAAAAGGAGTAAATTACATCAAAAGTAATTGGATTTGTGGACTGCTGAGATAGAGGTGGGACAAAAAACTAAGACTTAAGGAAAGAGAGGAGGAGAACAAATGGGTCAAGCACTGGGACGATATCCCCCAATTAAGACAGGCAAAGGAATTTCTGGGGAAAGTACAACCAGAAAAGAAGTAGAACCTGCCTAGGAGTTAGCAAGAATCGACTTCGCATCTTGACGGGTATGTTAACGGGTCATAGCATACTCAAGGAGCACCCTAGGAAACTGGGAATAGAGGGAGATGGGCACTTCAGATTCTGCAGGGACTTCGCAGAAACACCAGTGCACCTTCTTATGGAATGCGAATCACTGATCCACAAAAGAAGAAATCACCTATGTGCCTATCTCCTATTAGAGACGGATTTACCTTCGAGCCAATGTAGCTCTCTATTCCTGTAAAAAGGCTATAGGTAGGAGCTGGCGTATGAAACCTGAAATCACTCGCTGGCTTTACGTGTCTGTTGTCGGGCCCATACTACTCTATGGCGTGATCATTTGGTGGCCTGCCCTTGGCTGTTCACCTCTCTCAGGAAGCTAAAGTGCAACGATCCGCTTGCATGTGCATCAGTGGTGCACTAAGAACTACCCCCTCTGCGGCACTGTTCAACCTGTTACCCCTGGATATCTTCGGCAGACAGACAGCTGCCAGTGCGGCTATTCATCTCAAAGCCTCCTCTCAGTGGTCTAGTTATCACATTGTCCACTCCTCGATCCTTGATCTTCTCAACTTCACACATGAAAACACGGACTACACCCCACCGAAACTGAGATTTGACCGACACTTCCGTACGAGTATCGCTGAACGGAATGAGTGGGATTACTCTCCTCCTGATGATGGAAATTCGGTGCACTTCTACACAGATGGCGCTAAGACCGAAGGTGGGGTGGGCTGTGGTGTTTTCTCCGATAAGCTCAACCTGAGCATCTCGTTCCGCCTCCCTGATCATTGTAGCGTTTTTCAGGCGGAAATCATGGCGATTAAGGAAGCCCTGTCTTGGCTGAAATGTAATGTATTATCTGTCAGCGATATTAGCATTTTCACTGACAGTCAAGCGGCTATCAAGTCCCTGGAATCGTGGCCCTTTACTTCAAAGACCGTCTTAGACTACCGTTTGTCTCTTACAGAGATGACAGAGCAGTTCAACATTCACCTATGCTGGGTGCCAGGTCACAGAGACATTCCAGGAAACGGTAGGGCGGACGAACTCGCTAGACAGGGTACTACTCTAAGGATTCTGCCAGATAGGCAAGCCCTGGGTATGCCCCTCGCTACATGTAAGCATCTACTGAAGCTGAACGCTATTAGCAAGACCAACCTTGGGTGGGATAGTGTCTCTACGTGTCATATTTCGAGGCAGATCTGGCCTAAGCTGGACCAGAAACGTAGTACCGAGTTGGTTAAACTAAAGCGATTACAGATCAGCTGCGTTATCGGTGTCATCACCGGACACTGTCTAATCGGCCAACATGCCAAAAGACTTGGCCTCTTTTCCAATGACTTCTGCAGAGGCTGTAGGGAAGAGGAGGAGGAGGAAACCATTCTCCACTTCCTATGCACATGTCCTGCTCTATCACGCAAAAGAATGCTCCATCTAGGAGCTCCCTTCCTTGACGACCTCAGCGATTAGGCGTCCTTAGACGTCACGAACATCCATCGCTTCATCAAAAGCTCCGGTTGGTTTATTAGTCCCTGAGTGGTCTAATGATAGATCCTTGGCAGCACAATGGACCTTTACTGGTCTAAGTGTGCCTGCATCGTGGTGCAGACAGACAATCTAACCTAACCTAACCTTACCTTCGATGGATTCACTCAAGATACTATGGTTCAAAGTAGCAGCTGGACTGAAGGAAGTGCTTTAGACCGAGTATATCATCGCTTAAAGCGCTAGTATGGGGGGCGCAATAGATCTGTTGAAGGTTGAAATGCACGCGGATCTCACTACAAATGAATACCTAACTACATCTATGAACGTCTGGTCCAATGAACAATGATTTATTTAGTATATTTGGATGGCTATGTAAAAGATTGTAGGAATTAAAGGGTGCGTCAGCATTAAAGAACATGCCAAGGCTTCAAAGTCGGAACAGAAGCCTGCAGGGACGAAAATGGTAATATAGTGGTAGAATCGCAGTTGGTGCTGAGGATATGGATGGAACACTTCTGCAAACTCCTAAACAGCGACGATGACGAATATTCCGCTGTCGGGCAGTACGAGCCATTCAACAGTGGCGATGCCATTCAAGATTCCCGTCAACCCAATCAGAATGAAGTGAGTATAGCTATACCTGAACTTAAATCCAACAAAACTGCTGTAGCCGACGGCCTTGCCGCTGAACTTTTCAAGACAGAAGGATATGAGTTAGTAAGGAGCATGCACCAGCTCTTCTGTAAAACCAGGTCGGATGAAAGTATGCTCCACGAGGAACCTCAGCATAGTTTGCCCGATCCTGAAGAAATGAGACCCTCTGAACTGCGAAAACTATAGAGGTATAGGTTTTCTCAACATCGCATATGCGATCTTGTCTGTGAACGCCTAAAACCGCTCCTCAACAACCTGATATGTCCCTATCAGCATGGTTTCAGACCGAGAAAGTCCACCATTGACCAAATATTCACACTACGGCAGATTTACGCATCACTTCTTCATAGATTTCAAAGTTGCTTATGGTAGCGTGTATAGAGGCGAGTTATACAGAGCCATGTCTAGTCTTGGCATCTGTGCCAAGCTTCCCCATCTGCGTAGAATGACGATGGAGAACTCTAGCTGTGTTCAAGCGCAAAATGAACTATGTTGCCAAGCGTTTGGAATTTCAGGCATTAAAGCTTACTAAACAAAAAAGTGTTTAAGAATGTGGAATGGTAGGATATAGTTTATGCGGATGCGCATCAATATAAAGAAATTGAGCAGAGCAACCCTAGATATGAATTAAGGGGTGATTCCATTTTTTACGCTACTTCTTGCAGAAAATTCCTCCTTTCTCAGAAAGGGTGACTTTGAACCGAAAGCGAAATACGACACGGATGCTTACTTGCCGGACCAATCGTATCTTTAGTCAAAACTTCTAGCACATCAGGCCAGGAACCTGTGGGGATCACCATACTGAGGAGAAAGCGGCAGTGGATTGGTTACTTCCGGCGTGAAGACACGTCCATTGGAAAATACACTATGCAGCGGAATCCATTTACCCATTCAGTCAGAAGGAAACGTTGCGTAGAACAGTTGAGGAGGATTTGAGGTCCTCAGGGATGAGCTGGGGGGAGAGCTTAGATGCATTGCAGAGCTCCGAACTAGATGGCATGTAGGCGTTAATAATGCCCTATTCGCCTGAAGGAATGAAAGCATTTAAGTAAGTAAGTAAAGTATGGAGACAAGTGGACGAAAGAATAGATTGGCTATGATCTGAAACGAAACAGCAACGCTTGCCAGAGCCGCATTTTTACTGCCTATTCCCAAGTCTAACAAAATCACGATGGAATGCTTCAGCTCCATCTATGAAAAATTTCGATTATTCGAGGCACTCGATAGCTGGAACTTAGAGTGGGGCCGTAAATGGGATTCTATGTGATATCTGTGCTGCAAGTGTAGGAAACATAGTTTCGAACTCAGGAATTGATATCAAAATCTATGGGGGGAAGCCTATCAAGTGGTTGTGATGAAGTTGAAGAGTGGTCGAAAGACATAGATTGGAGAGTACAATCAATGACGCTATCGACGAAGACTTGAATACAGCGACAAAAGCCATCGAAGGAAGACGATGGCGGAAAGGCGGGAGTAAACAATACTGCGCAATCGTCACCCTGGATGTGAAAAGCGCCTTCAACACAGCAAACTGGCGAAATATCATACGAGCAGTTACCGCAAAGAGAGTACCGGACTATCTGCAGAAGATAATGACAGACTATTCCAGAAATAGGATACTGCACTATGACACCGACGATGATACGAGGCAGTTTAAGGTCACAGGGGGTGTGCCCCAAGGCTCCGTACTAGGTCCGCTACTGTGGAACCTGATGTATGATTACGTCCTCAGACTTAGAATTCTGAGGTCTTCGAAAATACTAGGCTTCGCTGACGAAATAGCAATCGTTGTAGTTATCCAACTTCTTGAGGAATTGAAGCATGACTACAATAAAGCTACCGGGATGGTTCAGAACTGGCTAGTACCCATGGGCCTACGACTTGCAGAGGTCAGAGGTAATGTTTATCAGCAGCAGGCGAGTCATGGAGACTATAATAGTAATCGTGGGCGATCATGTAGTAGTTCCAAACCAGAGCTGAAGTACCTTGGCATTACTATAGATGCAAGAGTAACTTTTAATCAACATCTGCAATATGCAGCTGAGACAGAAGCTGCTGCAATGGCTGCCCTAGCAAGGATCATGCCAAATCTCGGGGGACCAAAGCACAATATAAGACTGCTCTTAACGAGAGTTGCGGTATCGATAATGCTCTACGGCTCTCAAATATGAGCTTGTGTCATGAAGACGAAGTCATAGAGAAGGAAGACGGAGACAGCTTACAGAATCAATGCGTTAAGAGTACGCAGCGCCTTCCGAACAACCTCCTACGATGCGGCATGTGTAGTGGCTGACATGGTACCAATTTACCTTCTGACTAAAGAAGCTCAATGGAAATACTGTGCCAATAGAACAACGGCACTAACTGCGACGAGTCGAACTGCCACTGAGGCACCACCAAGACCAAGTCTGAATGAATAGCAGGGTAGATCGTATCACTCTGACAGAGGCAGGTGGATGCAGAGATTGATTCCCAATATAAACGCTTGGATCAATAGGAAGGGGGAGCAATGGGGAGTTGAATTTCTACCTGACCCAGATGTTTACTGGCCATGGCTACTTCAGAGCCTACTTCTACAGGGTTGGACTAGACGACAACCCCTATTGCCAACGTGCACGGAAGCAGTCGAAGATGCGGAACACATCATGTTCCATTGTCCACGATACCATGAAGAACGATACCTGCTGGTTAACAAACTTGCTGAAGATGTAACTCCAGACAACATCAGCAGTCAGAGGATGAGCAAGGAAGATGCCTGGGAAGCAGTTAGCGACACTGTAGCAACCATTATGAAGGTGCAGCGACGACAGGAGCAACAACGAAACGCAACGCAGGAGGCTGGCAACAAGAACGAGCCGAATATCTAAGGCTAAAGTCCTCTCTCGTGATGAAATGCTTGACCTTCCAACGCAAAGAAAAATAAAAAAACAAATTGATATCTTGGAGCAGTGATATCTTGACTAACCCTGGTTTTGAAAAAATTGTCAAGGTATTAAATTGTAGTTAAACCACTGAATGGAAGAAGTGGTTCTCCCTTCTCCCTTTATATGGAGAAGGCTAACTGATCAGACCAAGGAGGAGTAGTTCTGCCTGATTTCAGTCGTTACTATACATAGCAGACAAAAACTAAAGTTCTGCCTGACTTGATGTGAATCTGTACTATGTATGTGAATCTTGGTTTCGAGGCGAATTCCAACCCGGAGACCAGAGTGACTAAAGCAATTCTATCAAGTCGTTTGCTTTAGTCTGCTATTGAAGCAATTTTATCTGTTCTGCCTGCACGGAAGGGACTTCTACTGTTCCTGCAAAGGTTCATTCGATTTTATTGTGTTTGAAACTGTGTCGACAGTGAGTTCAGAATTTTTTCTTAATTTTTTGTTCACTATTTGAAGAAGCGCGTCTATGAAAGCTTTTTCATTGTACCTCGAATTGTATTTGCAATGGAATCAATGTTTATTTATTTACTATTCAATGGATAGTCTCTGAATTTTCGGATTTATTCTTAAATTACACAATGTGTCGTTATGTACTTTTTACCACTTTTAACTTGTTAACTAAGATTTATACAATTTATTGTTGCACTAACCTAATCGGTGGCGAAGATGATGAATCCGGCAACTGATTACGCGACATTTTAAAACCACAAACACTTTTATTTATCCACTAAAAAGCACAAATATGATTGGAATAAGTTTTCTTATTAGTTTATCCAATTCACTTATTTAATTGACCGCACTACACAGATGCAGAATCCAATTTGAATTCATTTCAAAGGATGCCAATGAATTTTATACCAAAAATTTTCACATGAAGGATAAAACTCCGCCTCCAGTTGAATTTTCATTGAGATAAATATTTTCATCCCTTAAGGATAGTGAAAATCATTTCGTCCTTGTTGCTAGGGGTGGAGTTTCAGAGAGATTTTCTTGCGGTGATACTTTTCCATAGCAACCAAATCCGCCATTTTGATTGCATTTTTTTTTTGTGACTCAATTCTATTTTCACTATTAACAGCACAAGTCTTGGCTAAGTTTAGGGGTTGTGGCTACTATTCGAAAGTGTTATGGAGATGGTATAGCAATAGATAGATGCTGGATGCTGGAGACGAAAATAGTTTTTTTTGAGTGAATAACTACTTTTGAGATCTCTTCTTTTTTTACGGATAAGAAAGCAGCAGCAGATAAAGCGGTTTTTATATACTGCACAAGGTATTGAAGAGTCCCTGAGAGTAGTGGACCTGTCTGATGTCTTAGAATACACCACTTTAAAGTTGTCTTTATATTTTTTTCCAGCAATTATAATACATTCATTGAACAATCTCTCCGTAATCGCAAATCATCCCTAAAATTACGCATCTCTGGCCAAATCACGCACTCATTACCCGCAGATGAAAGAGACTCTCCACCTGTTTTTGACAAAACCAAATTGAATGCAAACTACAGGGAGTCTGGTGGTAAGTGGTGAACGAATCGTCGAATTGTCTGCAATTGACGGTCGACCAGCCGCCAGTTTGCTGGTTATACAAGGGAGGAGTGTGACATATCAGGGAGACCAAACAGATATGCGCATAGATATAAATAGAGGGAATGACTGTTGGTGAATGTGCAGATACTATTTTTGGATATTTAAATTTTCATACGGAAGGAAGTTCAGAGGGTTTTGAAATTTAAGACAACGATGCTGGTAGGCGAATAATACTTCAAATTATTATGTCATTTTGCACCTGTTATGGATTGAAGCGCGTAATGCACACATACTAGGCGGGTACAGAAGTGAATTAAAAAAAAAAAAAAATAGAGCAGGGGTGCACCAAGAATTGGATGTACTCCCACCCAGCTCTGAATTAGTTTATCTTAGACCTATAGTTGGTTTATCTTGAAGATGGTAAGCTAAACTGGTGATCAACTAATGGTTTTTTTTTAAGCCTAGGGGGTAGTGGACAAACGCTAATGCGCACGAGAAACAGTCCCGCTCTGTTTTAAGTAGTGTAAGACTCCTACTCACCAAAAAACCACCTTTAACCCCATTTCAACCTGACACCATCTACTCCGGAACCGCTTTAGCATTACTTCAGAGTGGTGTCGTTTTCTTTCCCCTCTGGGGACCGGATTTTTCACATTTTTCTCCTGGTGCGGGTTGATAATATCTTGCCGGTAAGGCTTTCATAAAGTTGGTAAACTTACTGAGGGTATATTTACTTCCTCCTCTCTCTTTTTGGATCTGAGTACCGTCTCAATGAATAAAGAAACTTTATTGCTCATGTCGATTCTCGAGACCATCTTGTTTACGACATTTTCTGGAGAAAAGTTACCTATCTCTGACTCCAGGCCATTTCTTTCTGCTGCCCACCTGTTACAGTTAAAAACGGTGTGATACGCATCGTCTTCCAAAGAGTCTCCCTACTTTTCTCATTTTGTTCAGGTACCTGCCGAAGTAACCATGTCCGGTAAGGAATTGACTGATATAATAATCCACTTCACCGTGCTTCCGCTCCGTCCATGCAGCAACGTCTCTGATCAACTGGTAGGTCCACCTTCCCCTAGTTACAGCGTTCCATCTGTTTTGCCACTTCTGCTTCGAGAGTTGTTTCGCTTCTGTAGCTGCTGTTGTCGCGTCTACTTCCGCCTTCTTGTCGTGGGCATACTTCTTTGCTGCTGCTAGAATATCAATCTCCTGCGACTACTAGGGCTGCTGGCTCCGACACTGTTCGGTATGTACTCCGAAGTGCTCCTATAGGTTTTTTTTAAGGTAAATGGGGAGGAAGGCAGAGAATGATCCCTGGAGCACTGCGATCTAAAAAGATCTTTTGTGCTATCCCCTGGTTGATTGTTTTGAATTTGTCAGCTAGCTGAAATAAAGTTCATTAATGAAGCTAAGAATAGTTCGAGCTGAAGAAGAGGTGACGTCAGAAGGTGATGTAACGCCTTTATTAAAAAGCTTTAGCCTAAGTCTGGCTATGGCCGGGCAATCACAGAGGATGTGATGGGCTGTTTCGGTGTCTTCAAGACAGAGACGGCACGTTTCCGATTGGACACGGCCCATTTTCTTGAGATGGTAGTTGAGAGAGCAATGTCCAGTTAGGAAGTCAGTAATGATCTTAGCATTCTGCTTGCTCATTGATAGAATGTCTCTAGTTCTATTTTTTGAGAAGTTAATAAATTTCTTGGAATGTCTTAGGCCGGGTTGAGCATTCCAGTGAGACAGCATTTGTTCCCGTTCCCAGCGGAGTAGCTCTATTTTAATCTGGCTAGTGGGTAAACTGCAGAAGGGTTCAGGTCGTTATCTACGTTACACCGCGACCACTTTCTTCCTGCATATCTCCTTTTTGAGCGCGTCAGCCCAGATCTCGGGGCCATACAAGAGTGTTGAGTGCGTAACCGACAACAGGAGTCTTCTTTTACTTGCCGTGGGACCTCCTATGTTCGCCACCAGTCTGCTTAACAATAGGCATGTTTTCGTGGCTCATTCGGATGCTTTGTATCTATCCTAACTCCTAGATATTTTACTGCTTCATGAGTATGTATGACTTCCGGACCCAACTGGAGCTCGATTATTATGGGTATCCGCCACTTCGTCAGCAGCACTATCTCGGTTTTCTCCACTGCTAAGCTAAGGCCGTGGTCCTCCATCCATGTGCGCACCCGTCTCCTGACTTGATTTAGTCTTCTCTTAGCGTCTTCGTTGTCCAGTGTGGTGATCACTGCAGCGATGTCGACCAAAAAAAATGTTTTCGGGGATCTCCATGCGAAGAATTCCATCGGAGGAGATGTTCCATAAATCTGGTTCTAGAATTGAGCCCTGCGCTGCTTCGGCCGTTATTTCTTCTGTGGTTTCATAAATTAGCTCTCTGTCGCTAACGTAGACCTTATCACCCGTCGAAAATACTGTGGTATCCGAAAGTTTATTTCCAGGGCGTTTAGCATGTCGCACCATCTGGCCGAGTTGAAGGCATTTCTTACGTCGAGAGTTGCCAACACAGCAACTTTCCTCGAGTAGTGGCTGCCCTGATGGGTTACTTGGGCAGCCCTAACCACCTCTTCCACAGCACATATTGTAGAATGACCTTTTATAAATCCATGCTGCCTTTCAGATAGGTCACCTGCTTTCTCGAACCGAGGAATTTTTCTGCTGTGTCCAGCATACACAGGGGTCTGTACGCTGACGGGAAGTCTGCGTCCCATTTTCCTTTGCTAATCAGTACTAGCGGCTGTGTTTTCCAGGCTTTGGGCATACACAGGGGTCTGTACGCTGACGGGAAGTCTGCGTCCCATTTTCCTTTGCTAATCAGTACTAGCGGCTGTGTTTTCCAGGCATCTGTTGTATATGTTTAGTAACAGTTGGGGGCACGTACGGCAGATCACTTTTAACACTTCCGCTGGTCCGGGGACCTTCTTATTTTGCATGTCCCTTGCGGCTTGAAGTAGCTCTTCTTTGCTGAACAGCGGAACTTCACTTTGTTGATGAGGGGAGACCTCCTGCTCCCTAAGAGGGTGGGTTGGAAAGGGTGTGCTGACAATATTTTCCATCTTTTCGGGGCTAAGAATTGGACTGGCCATCTGCCGCTGATCTTCCGTATCACTATTTTGTAGCCAAGCCCCCAGGATCCATATTGATGTCTCTCCGAAGCTCTTCCCATTTCATTTTCTTGCTCCTCAATGGATTTCTTAAGCTTCAGTTTCGCTGCTCTGTACTCCACCAGTATGTTTTCGGTAGCTTCAGCGTTTCCTCTTCTTCCCTCGTTACCTTGCATCTGAAATGTAGGCAAATTTTCCTGAGGTCTGCGATTTCCCCCGTCCACCAGTATATGGGCTTATCTGGGGCATTGAGGCGTAGCACGCCTAATGTTTTAGGCGCATTGTTGCATCCACTTTCCATTCGGGAGGTCCTGTAATGTCTAGAATCGCTTCTTTCCCTCTATCTATCACCGAGGTGAGGAGTTCTTCGTTGAGTTTGCCCGCGTTCCATCTGGGTGTTCTTCTTTTTATTCCATTCGTTACGCTCCGCTCTCTTTGCAGATCGAACATTATGTACTGGTGACCACTTCCAGTATAATCTTCGATAACTCTCCAGTTCTTCACGTATGCCGCAAAAGATTTCGAGGTGAAGGTGACGTCAGGTATCGTTTCGCCGTAACCCGGTCTACTGAAGGTCGATGTGTTGCCAACGTTCATCGCATTGAGGCTCAGCCTGTCGGCCATCTCGATGATTTGTCTTCCCCTTGAATTTGTAGAGTTCATTCCGCACTCTAATGCTTTAGCGTTAAAATCATCGGCCACCAATATCGCCCCTTCGAGTTCCCGCACTGTGTCTTCTAGGGCGTCCAGCTTTTCTCTGAACTACATAGGTGATAAACTAATAGACCGTTCTATCCCAAACATAAAAGCCTTTGAAGGCTCTTCGGTAAAGTTGAAATTGGATGAAATCAAGGGTCATTCATTAAGCACGATACATCTTTGAATTTAAGTAAAACAAGTTCTATTTGAGGTATAGCGGGTCTTGTCATTTCAAGTTAAAGAGCATTTGACATCATTATGTTTTAAAAATAATATCGTTCAAATGGCCTTCACGTCTTTCCCTGACGGCAGTCATCCGAGATCTCCAATTTTGGATGACTTGAGCACATAAGTTGGCCTCAGTTTCGCCAATGACGAGAACAACGTTATCCTAAAGGTCTGCAATTGCTGCTGGCTTATTGGCATAGACCAGAGATATAACGTTACCTCAAAGAAAAAAGTCTAAGGGCGTCAAATCGCACGATCTTGGTGGCCAATTGACGATGACTCTTCGTGAGATTACACGACCCGGAAACTTCGCCTTCAATATCTTATGCCGTTGGCCTATAATCCACACCAAACAGTGAGTTTTTCAGTATGCAAAGGTGTTGGCATAATCTCTCTTGCATTTTCATTGCTCCAAAATCGACAATTTTATTTGTTCATGTAACCATTCAGCCAAGAATGAGCTGAAGATGATTTTTGGCCAAAATTGGGATCCGTTCCCAACTGCTCCAGAGCCCAAGCAGCGAATGCGCGACACATGGAATGTTCAGTAGGCAATTTGAAATTTGTACGGATACAGACCCAAGTCCTTTCGCAAAATTCGCCAAGTTGAAGCGTACGAAAGGTTAAGTTATTGAGAACGACGCAAAATTGAGACGTTTTGGTTCTCGCACACACTCTATGCCACCACTACGTTTTTGGTCGATTGCGCCGTTCCTTGATGTACTGGGATAGATCTATCAGCCACTGACCCATTTTCCTCGAATTTCTTCATAATTCGCAGAATGGTGAGCTCTGATGGACACTCATTATGACCGTAAATCATACGTAACGCACGGAACCTTCCGCGAACAGATCTTGAATTTCGATATTTACGATTTCAATGCGTTGTTGAATCATGTAGCGGTCCATGGGCAAATGGTGACTATGACAGAACACAATGACAGCTCAAGCAAAATTTAACTTAGTGTAAGAAGCTCACCACCTCTGATTCAAATTCAGTCAAAGTTAGTATGTTAGGTTAGGTTAGGGCACTGTACTACTGTTCTAAAAGACAGACACACTTCGACCAGAACAGTCTATTGTGATGGAACTATTACTAATCGAAGCTACTCAAGCACTAAGCACATCCTAACCATGCTATGCAGCAGGAAGATAAGAATCGGGTGCGGAGGCTCGCATAAAACTATAACAGCTACCAGAGGTTGCCCGCAGGGAGGAGTCCACCTTAGTTATTGACGAAGTCCTAGAGCTACTTTAAAAATCGGGTTACAAAGTACAAGGATACGCAGACGACATTTTCATCAGCGTCAGAGGCAAATTTGAGGACATAATTTCTCAACCAATACAAGGTGCCCTCAATTTAACTTCCGATTGGTGCAGGACAAAGGAACTTACCATCAACCCCGGAAAAACTATACTTGTACCCTTTTCCAGGAAAAGAAACCACACTCTCAAAGAAATTAGACTGGAAAACGTCCCAATCGACATATCCAAGGAAGCGAAATACCTAGGTGTTATACTTGACAAGACGCTCACCTGGAATTCACACCTGAACAAGGTTACCGAGAAAGCGACAAGAGCAATGTTTATGTGCCAGGGCCTACATGGTAAAACTTGGGGGCTAAAACCCAAGATAATACATTGGATGTACAGCGCCATTACCAAACCCATGGTCACCTATGCATCGTTGGCTTGGTGGCCAAAAACCTTACAGGCCAAGACGCAGGAACAGTTGAATAAAATACATCGTCTAGCCTGTCTGAGTATCACAGGAGCAATGAGAACGTGCCCTACGGCAGCAACGGGAGCAATGCTTAGCCTCACACCGTTGCACCTTGCAGCACAAAAAGAAGCTATGCTGAGTGCTCTTAGGCTACCCACGATCTCGGACCTTAAAATCGGCAACTTTACAGGCCATTTGAAGATTCTAGGTTATATTCAAAATTACCCTATTCTCAAAATCGCAGATACTATGATCAAGAAATACCGGTTCTCCCGGAAATTCAATGTGGTCATAGGTGACCGCCACTCATGGAGGAATGAAGGACTTGTAGTCTTACCAAACTCTCAAACTTGGTACACAGATGGTTCCAAATTGGGAAATGGTAGCACTGGCGCAGGTGTTTATGGACCCAGTTTCCAACGTGCGCCTGGGAAATCGCCAACAATATTTCAGGCGGAAGTCCATGCGATCGAGCTCTGCGTACGAGAATGTCTGCGTAGAAGAGTCGAGGGTACTCGTATCTATATCCTCTCAGACAGCCAGGCAGCACTTATGGCTCTGAAATCGTACATGGTAGGATCAAAACTTGTATGGGACTGTTTAAACCTACTCGAAGATCTCGCATCGAAAAACACAGTCACTGTGGCCTGGATACCAGGACACAAAGGCTTCGAGGGCAATGAACGGGTGGACTGCTTAGCGAGAAGAGGCGCTAGTCGCTCACTAGTCGGTTCTGAATCCTATTTTGGAGTCGCACGGAGTAACGTTAACATCAAAATAAAGAAATGGGAAGATGATCATCATGCAGAGTACTGGGCCAAACTCAAGGGCCTAAGACAGGCAAAGAAGTTCATTAATCTCAACCGCTGCAAGGCTAAAAAGCTACTCGAGCTTAGGAAAGCAGACCTAAGAACCTTAACAGGCTACTTGACTGGTCATTGCCCACTAAGGTATCATCTGCACAAGATAGGAGTAGCAGATACAGATGAATGCCGGCTATGTGGAGAGCAAAAAGAGACGGCAGAACATATTCTTTGTGAATGCCCCATGGCCGCAAGAAAAAGACTTCACCATATCGAAAGGGCTTTATTGAGTCCCTCTGACTTCTGGAATATTGAGCCTGGCGCTTTGTTGAGGTTTATCAAGAGCCTTAACCAAGTTCTCCGCTAAACACCGGGCTGGCACAATAGATCTTATAGGTCGCAGTGCGTACAAGGCCCTAGTAAAGTAAAGTAAAGTAGTCAAGCACTAGGGCACGATACTTCAGACGTAAGTGATCGCCAGCTAATCGAAAACAAGTGTTCCTAGGCAAAATGGAGAATAGTGTATTACTTCTCTTCATCGTTGCAGCTCCTGTAGAAATCGGCTGAAAAGAGATATATCCTTTTGGCGTGCATGTTTAGGCCAGATTTGTCTGGACATAATGCCAGCTTCCCATCGCTGACTGCGCCTAGCATGGCGAGTTCATCAGCCTTGCAGTTACTTGGAATGCGTCTGTGGCCTGGCACTCAGCATAGATGAGTGTTAAATTGCTCCGTCATTTAGTTGAGAGGCAAGCGGCAATCTAGAGCGAGTTTGAAGTAATTTGAATACAATTCGAGGGACTCAATTATCGTTTGGCTCTCCGCTAAAATGCTTATACTCGTATTCATTACATATTATTATTATTATTATTATTATTTCATTTATTCATTTAATTCCAAACTTAAAGATAATTAACAAAAAATGCTTAACAATGGCGGAATTAAATAATAGTTATCATTCTGTAACTTAAAAAGTTAGTGCGGAATGACACAAGAATTCATATTTTATACAAACTTAAAAATCTGATGTGGGGTGACAATCAGTTCTACATTATTAATAATTCAATTTCAGAAACAATATATATTATAATTTAAAAATTCATGCGAAAAGATAAAGAAAAACAATTCAAAGTAATAGATAAAGCAATTCAGACAATAAGATACATACATATTTAACAATGATTTGTGCTGATGATTAAGATACACTTCTCAGACAAGATTCAATATTAGCATAGTCAGTCGTGAATAACCAGACTTTTACTCGGTTTAGAAAAGAATGAAAATTTAAAGTTGTCCGGACAAATAAAGGCAGCTTATTGAAAATTGTAGGGGCTGTAACGGTGTAGAAATGTGAAAAATGGGTTTTGTAAGCGATAGGTACGATGGCAAGATTCATGTTATTTATACGTAGACTGTAAAACTGGGAGTTTCTGCTAGGAATATTACCACTTTGCTTAAAGAATTCTCTCAGTACCTTAAAAACATAAAGATGTCTCATTGGTAAAATGCGCAGGTTTCTAAATAGAGGCCAGCTATGGGTAACACGATTTTTATTGCAGATAATACGAATCAAGTGTTTTTGAGCTATCAACAAAGGTCTAAAGGAGTTTGTATATGAGCCACCCCAGCTTGTGATGCCATATTGCAACTTGGAGTGAGCAAGACCATAATAAATTAACTTCAGAACTTTTTGGGAGCAATATTGTTTAATAAGATACATTATTCGCGTCACCAACAACATATGTGATTTAATGGTTCGGATATGCTCTCTCCAATTCAAATTGTGATCGATTAGGACTCCAAGGTATTTATAATGTTGCACTGACTCAATTATAAAACAATTAGCAGAACAATGAGAGCTATATATAAAATTACTTCTCCCGCAACTATGAACAGGTAAGCAAAACTTTTTACAATCATGTGCATGAAAACAGAGATTAAAATCATATAAGACGTTACCGGATATCTTAAATGACATGAGTTTTGTTTTCTCGCTGACGATTAATTTATGCGCAGTAAACCAAAGCCTCAAGGTTTCAAGGTCTTCAGAAATCCTTGCAATACACTCGAAACCTGTATGAGATTGATAGGTGAATGCTATGTCGTCCGCAAAGGCAGTAGACGTTCCATTTAAATTTAGTTTAAAAATAGAGTTTATATAAATTAAGAACAGCAACGGACCGAGAACCGAACCCTGAGGTACGCCATTTTTAAAAAAACGGGAGTTACTAAAATTTCCGTTTATATTAACTTTCTGCTCTCTGCATTTTAAATAAGAGGTGAACCATTTATGAATTACACCCCTAAAACCAGCAGCATATAATTTTTCTAGTAGTATATCATGGTCAACCATATCAAATGCTTTTGTCATATCAACAAAGAGAGCCATTGTAGATTTATTACAGTTAATATTCTCATACAACTGACTACATAGTCTAAGAATAGCATCCTCAGTTGACATTCCCCTTCTGAATCCAAACTGACTACTACTGAAAAAGTTATTTTTATCTAAAAATGACACAATGCGCGACTTAAGAAGTTTTTCAAAAATCTTGGAGAATGTTGGTAGCAGTGAAATGGGTCTGTAATTAGATATACTCTTTCTGCTACCTTTTTTAAAAAGTGGTATAATCTCTGCGCACTTAAGGTGCCGAGGAAAACAGCCACATTGAACACTAAGATTAAACAAGTAACTTAACACGTCAACCACATATAAGCAAATTTTTTTCAGAAACACGCTTGATATACCATCACTTGTACAAGAGTTTTTATTTTTTAAGGACAATATAGCTCTGTAGATTTCACCTGAAGAAAACGACTGAAAAACAAAGCTATTTGATTGCATATTCTCTGCAGTCATGTACGAGAAAAGGGGGCAATTGCATCCTACAGAAGGTTCAAGAGATGGCTTTAGTTTTTCCGAAATTTCAGTAAAGTACTCGTTAAACTTATTTGAAATGCAAGATGAATCAGTGAAATTCATACCATCGATTTCTAAACAGTCAATTTCGGTAGGCTGTTTACTTTTACCCAAAATACTATCAATTACTTTCCATTCTTCTCGTACATTACCCCTAGCTCGCTCGAAAGAATCAGAATAAAACTTATTTCGGGTTTCCTCAATATTTCTATGAACGGTTTTGCACAGATTGCCATAATATTTTTTAAGTTTTATGTTTTGTGGGTGTTTTCTACATTTCACTGCAATTTTATTTTTATTTTTAACCTGTTGCAAAAGATTATACGTCATCCATGGCTTTAAGTATTTTGTATAGCCCGAGATGCGCCGTGAAAGAGTAGTACAATTTTTTGTATGCTTCTGTAAAATTTCAAGAAAGAGATCGAAAGCAATTGATGGATTACTTTCTGAATAAACCGGCTCCCAGAATTCATATTTTAAGCATTCCTTCAATAAATTATAATCCGTACAATATTTCTCTATTACAGATGGATTGCAGCATTTTAATGGATCGGAATATGAACACATACTGAGTGCAACCATACAATGATCTGTTAATTTTAAGTCATATACAACACCACTAAAAATATTTTTATTGCTTTTGTGAAAACGAATGTATATATGGTCGATGCAGGTCTTGGATACATCAGTCACACGGGTTGGCTCATTTATAAAACTCTTTAGACCATTTGACGCCATAAGAAATAAATAATTTTCTGTATCTCTATCAAATTCATTTAAAACATCAATATTGATGTCACCCAAAACAATTAAGTTTTTTCCTTACAGACGCTAAGAGCATCACTTAATTCGTCAATGAAAACACCTTTACCAAATTCATGCAATCTATATACACACAACATTGTATAACTCTCATTCCTAAAAACAAAAGATAATTTCATTACATCAGCGCTACGAAAATTAAGCTGAGAACAATCGCTTGCAACCCCATTTTTCACATAAACTGCTACACCACCAGCTGAGTATGTTTCATTACAATTGCCAAAAAGCGTATACCCGGGTATATTATATAATTTTAATTCATTCTCAAATATCCATATTTCACTCAAAACAATGACGGTAGGCAAATTCGCGAGCGACTCAATATGAGTTACCAGAACTGAAAAGTTCTGGTAACTCATATTGCTCAATTTGTGCTTTCGGAGCATACATCATCGCCCACCTCACTACCGGATGTGGATCCGGCTATATAGAAGTGCACCGAATTTCCTTCCTGTTGGCGACATTAAGTAATATGGACCTGATGACGGACAACCAAAGTGCGATACCGGGTTTGTACCCCACTAATAACATTCTTAAAGGAGTAGAGAATACATTTTCAGTATAGTTAAAATAACACCCAATATATGAAGAAAGGACTGCACTATTTATAGCGGAAGCAACCATGTGAGGAACTTTATATTTTCGAATAAAGATGATCAGTTGGGTTTTCTTGGGGATTAAATGTCAATCCAATTAGTTCGTCTTATTATAAAAAAGGTAACTAATTTGTTCCAGAGATCATAAGTATGGTTTACAAACTCAACTTCAATGCCTACGACTTTATATCAGGTGTATGTTAAATCCTTGAGGACAGCTTGGTCTTTGGCTCTCTGAGGAGCTTCCTATAAGAAAGCCAAACACCAAACTATTGCTAGTTAACATGTGGTATTTTAAGTGGGGTGCTAGCCAAGAACTATTATTAGCATATTCATGCTTGGATTGCAGCAGGCTTAAGACTTTTCCGTTTAATATTCTAGGGGCTAGGAAAGGGGGAGAGTCGCCACGGCGAGCATAGAAGGGCATATCATATCTAAGGCACTTTGACCAAAAACTCAAGGGTGGCAGTCAGGTCATAACCAGGAGATATTTCCAAGCTCTTTGCATGTGTTCAACTTGTAGACTATATCTAGTCTTAATAGTAAATGAGTATAATAGTTGGAATGTACATATGTAATGCCCCCAATCTAATAGTTATTACACACGGATATTCGCTCTTTATCCTTTATTTTTGATTAACGAGGAGGTGAAGGTAGCAGTATCTCGATTGTTGGTGTTACATTTTTATCAAACTTGCAGTGTGTTTGACTTGTTCTCTTTTTAACATTCTAATGACTTCTTTTTACCATCCATTTTCAAATTAAAAGCAGAAAGGAATTCTATCAACCATTTCCCACGAAGCATTTAAAAATGCTTTTCTATTCAATTAAATATTCATAGAAGCCACAATACCAGCCACAACCATATTGAGACATCGCTCACTCAGTTCTCTAATCCTTATCCAGGATCAAGTCAATTGAAAATGAAAATATTATTTTTTCTCACATTCAATTCACCTTAAACAAACTTCACTCCTCGTCGCATCCCGGAAGGAAGTATACCCACGTGTAAGTCCCTTCCAACCCTCTGCCATCTACCGAATTAACAACAATAATTTGATTGTGGACTAGGGAGCACTCGCGCGAATTAACAATCCTGTTTACATTGCTTTGTAACAAGATTGCACTTAAGGATGTCAAATCAAAGCACTGCGCGCCGCTATGCAGTTCATCCACCTCCCTTTGGTGCAGACAAAACCCTTAGTTTATTCTGATGGTATCTTCCCGTCAGGGTTGATTACTGTCATCACAAGGACGACTGACGTTCGCAATGCAAATAGTTTCGAAAGAAGAAGGAGAGCCAGCGAAACATATTGAATATGCGGATTTTCTCGCCTCGAGCTATTGAATGAGTGAAGGTTCATGTGAACGGCGATCGGTCGTGTGGCACATAAGAATGAAACGAGTGCAAGGATACACCATTGACGTGGCTAATTTCAATGTTTTTCATTGAAGGAAAATAATTCATTTATAGTTCGTAGAGTTTGTCACAGTGTCGTTGACACCCTTGTGATTCATTTGACGGTTTACGTTGTGACGATTACGTAAGGCGATGCACAATGGACGATAGTCCTGGGCTGGTGGTGGAAAGCGGACTACAAAAGCCGATCTGTTTGTGATGATCCAAATTTGTGGTAATAAAATTTCTCTTAAGCGGTTTTCAGTTCTCTGGCACCGTGACAAATTGTATCGTTCTTAGTGAGAAGAGGTAGGTACGTATGTTTAGCGGGTAATGAAGTGGAAAGGAGTTTTGTTTGTAAATTAATTGGTTAAGGGTTCATTTGCAGTATTTTTTCCGGGGGATTATTGTGGGAATTAAAAGAAATGTTGATTTGAGAATTTTGCTTAGATTAGCCTAAGGGCTAAATCTACAAATTCCATATCTGTACGATTTACAGCGTGACATACAAATATCGGCCAAACTGAAGTCCTAACTACTCAACCCATTGCTAATCAAGGACTTATTTGCGGTAAAGTTAAAGAAATGGAAACACTTAAATTCTTTCTTTGAGGTTTCTTGCAAGTTGATAAGTTAGCGTCATCTTACAGTTGAGCAATCTGAGTACTGGAGTGAATATTTCTGTCAGCAAATGTTATAGTGCATACATACATGATGAGTCCTTTTTTTTATCGAGGTAGGAAACGCTCGACTGGAGCACCCAAATGCAACTAATGCATTGTATTGTTGTATTCTATTGTACTACTAGGGTACTGGTGGACGGAGGAGATCGCTGAACTTAGCAGGAGATGCCTACACCATAGACGCAAGGTCACCAGGAGAAGGCGAAGATACGCTGAAATCACGGAAGGTGCACTCGCGGAATACAAACCGCAAGATCTGAGCTGAAGAGGGCCATCAATTCGAGCAAGAAACAAAAGTGGGAGGACCTTCGCCGGGAGATCAACAGCGACCCCTGGGGACTCGGCTATAGGGTTGTCATGAAAAAAATTAAGAGCGCAGGCGTCACCTCCCACGATGACCGCGGAGCTAATGAAGAACATAGTGGACACACTCTTCCCGGCTCACCCTATTAGGCTAATGGAGATCTCTCTTGCCCAACAACAAGACATCCCATTGTTCAGCGAAGAAGAGCTGATTCTAGCAGCTAAATCTCTTCAGAAGAATAAGTCCCCCGGCCCCGATGGCATACCAGCCTAAATATGAAAACGGTTGCCCAAACTTGCCCACAGATACTGCTATGTATGTATAACGGCTGTCTAAAGGAAGGGATCTTTTTCAAGAAGTGGGAGGTACAACGCTTGGTGCTCATAAGCAAGGAAAAAGGAGACCCGGATTCCCCATCAGCATACAGACCTCTGTGCATGCTGGACACGGCAGGAAAACTCCTCGAGAAGATGCTAAAGCCTTGAATCACAGAAGCAATCTAAAGAGCAGGTGGCCTATCCGATCGGAGCAATTGAGGAAGTAGTCAAAACCACC
Organism: Brachypalpus laphriformis; assembly: GCA_945910035.1. Classification (NCBI taxonomy): domain Eukaryota; kingdom Metazoa; phylum Arthropoda; class Insecta; order Diptera; family Syrphidae; genus Brachypalpus; species Brachypalpus laphriformis. Next base: position 13,949,665 of record OX246754.1, on the reverse strand, counting down.
CACCTCTTCCAAAGGGGAAATCACTACTCAAGGCGAATCGTCGTGCTGGTAGCTCTGGATGTGAGGAATGCCTTCCATTCGGCCAGATGGGGAGATATGTTAGATGCGCTCGGGAACACCTTCAGGATACCGCAATATCTTTTGCAAATTGTGAAGGACTATCTTCTTCTGTACGACACCGTGGAGGGTACTCACAGAAAGGAAATCACTGCTGGAGCAGGACAGGGCTCAATCCTTGTACCCGATCTGTGCAATATATCATACGATGGAATCCTTCACATGGAGATGCCCGACGATACCTTCTTAGTCGGGTACGCAGATGACATCGGTGCGGTGGTTACCGCAAGGGACATCGAAGAGGCTCAGCTGAAACTGAACCAGGTAATGAGACGAGTACTCACCTGGATGGAAGCCCATTGCCTTAGTCTCGCCGCGGAAAAAACAGAGATAGTTGTTCTGCCTAGGAAACGGATCCCGACCATTGCTGAGTTTCGAGTAGGTCCAGAAGTGATAATCAGCAAACCAGCAGTAAGGCATCTAGGAATCGCTCTGGACTGTAAACTCTCTTTCTGGCAACAGATTAAGTCCGCATCTGAGCGAGCTGCGAAGGTCACGTGATCACTGAGTAAGCTTATGGCAAATATCGGAGGCCCAAAAATGAGTAGGCGACGACTCTTCATGTCCATCACCCCGCCATTCTTCTGTATGGGTGTGAGATCTGGGCAGACGCACTTAGACAGGAGAAGTACAGAAAGCAAATTGCCTCAGTACAAAGGCGAGGAGCTCTCCGAGTTGCAAGCTCCTATCGCATAGTGTCGGAACCAGCCGTCCTCGTAGTTGCAGGAGTGACCCCCATCGACCTCCTAGCGACAGAGAGGAAGTACGCCCACGGCAAGAAGGCTGAAGTAGGAGCTGAACTGGCAGTCGCGGAAGCGAAGGAGCTTACCAAGCAGACTTGGCAGAAAAGGTGGACAGCGAGGCTGATTACAGACATCACGGCTTGGACAGAGCGGGGACACGGCGAAGTGAACTACTTTGTCACTCAATTCCTAACATGGGCATTTCAACCGATACCTCCAAAAAAATGGGTAAAGTAGAGAGCGCAGCCTGCCAATATGGAGACTCAGCGGAAGACGACGCTTTCCACACCTTTTTCGCCTGTAGCAGATGGACAGAGCAGAGGAGTAGACTGGAGTCGGAAATAAGCAATTTTTTCCCGGAAAATGCTATAAGCAAGATGACCTCGAGTACTGACACCTGGAATAGAATATCTTCCTTCATCGAGACGGTAGTAAGATCCAAAAAGAGAGAGGAAGACGCCAACATTCCCTCACAAATTACATAAAGTAGATAAAAGCCTTTCCGGCAAGAATGTATAAACCCGCACCAGGAGCCGAATATGAAAAAGCCGGTCCCCACAGGGGAAAGAAAAAGACACCACTCTGCGATAAGCGGTTTCGGAGTGGATGGTGTCAAGTAGAAAGAAGGGGTTAAAGGTGGTTTTTCAGTGAGTAGTGAGTCTCACACTACTAGAAACAGAGCAGGACTGTTTCCCGTGCGTTTTTCCACTACGTTTTTCCATGTTTCGCAGTTAGGTTATGCTAAGTTAGGTATGTGGGCTGGCAGGGAGAGACGCTCTCTGCCACACTCAGGTCAGCGTTGACCCATTGTGATACCCATGGGGAAAAAGTAATCCCTTACCCATTGAAACTAAAAACTATTAACTCAGTCATTTACTTCATTTCAGCATATAAACCACCCTGATGATTTGATGAAGTTCAGCATCTTTCCTGTCGAAACGCCGGAGAGTTCCTAGAGATCCTGGAAGAAATGTTTACCAAGGAACATTTGCCTGAAGTGTTGAAGACTCGAACAGTGGCACAGAAGTGTCCTCAAAACTTCCTCGTTATAATAGCCTCTACAGAGTTCCTCCTCGATCAGGCGTAGTTTCTTCAAGTACCCCGTGATGATGCCCACAAAGGTGGAAAGGGATTTCCTATCTTTCCGAGTAATTCTCTCGGTCCTTGCTTTGTTGAAGGATGGCCATAGCTTCCTGGTGATGACACAAGCTTCCATCTTGTGTTCGCCTCTTTAATGGCTTTATTCCCTGCAACGAGCTTGAGTGTGTAAGGCGGGATACACAAGGGGGTCAACTTGTTCTAATAGGGCTGCTGAGCCGATTCTCGCCAGCTCGTCGGCTTTCTCATTGCATGAGATACCCTCGTGTCCAGGGACCAAACAGAGCGATACCTAGTGCTGTGTTCCAAGAACCTTGAGCTCTCTCGACAGCATCTCACAAGCTTCGATCTAATTTCTACGGCAGTAATCGCTTTTATAGCTGCCTGACCGTCGATGAAGATGGTGATACTTTATGGCTGTATTGCGCTTATCGCAGACTCAAGGACGACTGTTGCCACTGCTAAGACCTCAGCTTGGAAGACGCTGCTGTGGTCTGGAAGTCGTATGGATTTCGATATACCTAGGGGGTCGGAGAAGATGCCTGATCCTACACCAGTGCTTATTTTTGAACCATCTGTGTAGACGGCTATAGATTCGGCATTACGTATATGACCACTTTTTCATTCTCTCTGCTAGGGTGGGCGGCAGAGAAAGGCCTTACAAAGTCTAACTATGGCACCGTGTAGGATCATCGAGTGACCTGTTCTATTTGGTTTCCAGTTTCCTGACTGGCTAATTTTCATAGCATTAATGGCTGCTGACGTGCGTATAAAGATGTCTAGCGGTAGCAGGCTGAGAATAGCCTTGAGTCCTGCGGTTGGGGTTATCCGCATTGCACTTGTGGTGCCAATGCACGCTAGTCTTTAAACTTTGGTGATTGCCTTTAAGTTGGTGGTTTTGTTGACAGCTGGCCACCATACTAGATTGCCGTAAGTCAGTATGGGTCTAACTAAAGCCGTATACATCTATAGTAGTCGATTTTGGGGGAGGGTCCCCAGGTTCTACTAAAAATTATACTACATGAGTAAAAGGCTTTCTTATTTATATTTAATCTCCAATTGAGCTTTTTGTCGAGTATAATGCCCAGGAATTTTGCTCTATCGGACAATCTGAGTGGGATAGCATCAACAAAAGGGGTTCCAAACTCTGGTATTTTTCTCTTATTCGTAAAAAGCACAAGTTCGGTTTTTTGGGGATTAATCTTTAGACCGCAGTTCCTGGCCCATATGCTAAGAGTATTTAGGGCTCCGTCAAGTTGTTCGCTAAGGGTAGGCAGGAATTTACCTGTTGCAAGCAGCACAACGTCATAAACGTAAGCTGTAGTTCTGACGCCACTGTACCTTAGTTGTTGTACAACCGCTTCGGTATTTACATTATTGATGGCTCCTTCAATGTCCAAAAATGCAGCTAGTGTGGACTCTTTGTCCTTAAGTGATTTTTTTTTATAGAGCCGACAACATGATGTAGGGCAGTTTCCACACATTTACCCTTTGTGTATGCGTGTTGGGCTGGGTATAAGTTCCCCGGGCTTATCCTACTACGTATGTAAATGTCGAGTAATCTTTCAAGTGTTTTCAGGATGAAAGAGGTAAGGCTTATTGGCCTGAAGTCCTTTGCGGTGGTGTGACTAGCCTTGCCCGCCTTGGGTATAAAAACCACCTTTATCTCCCACCATGTTCTTGATTGATTGATTATGTCCTGTATCCCCTTGTGGGTCCTAGGGCCTCTACTACGCCTACGCGCCATCGTGTACGGTTTCTGGCAATGTGTCTGAGTTCTCCCCAACTTTTCCCTAACTGCCGTGCCTCCTTCTCGACTGTTCTGCGCCATGTTTTCCGCGGACCGCCAGGTCTTCTGCCATCCTGAGTTAGAGGGTTCCATTGCATAGCATGGTTCGCTATGGAGCTGTCACCCTTTCGGAACGTGTGACCAATCCACTGCCACTTCCGCCGTTGGATAGTTGTGCCTATTGGTTCCTGACCCGTTCTCTCGTAAAGGTGTTCGTTAGAGATACGATTGGGCCAGAAAATCCTTAAGATATTGCGCAGACACCTATTAACGAACGTTTGCAGCTTTCTGGTGATAGTAGTGGTCACTCTCCACGTGCTGCAACCATATAGCAGCACGGATTCAACGTTGGAGCGGAACAGTCTTATTTTGGTGCTCAAACTGATTGCATTGCTTCGCCATATTTTGGACAACATCCCGAACGCGGACTTTGCTTTGGCGATCCTGTTGGCTATATCCAGTTCGGTTCCACCATCGGTCGAGACAATACTCCCAAGATACTGGAAATCCTCTACTCTCTCTACCGGTTGTCCAGCAATGCATATTTGAGCCGATGAGTTAGTTCCAAGGCTGATGATTTTAGTTTTTGTCGTATTAATTTTCAGCCCGACGACACCTGCCTCCCTCTCCACATCTGCTGTCATTTGGTGGAGGTCCATAATTCTGTGGGAGAGTAAGCATACATCGTCTGCGTAGTCAAGATGCTTCAGTTGAGATGTAAGAGTCCATCGAATTCCTCCGTTTCCCGTCGACAAAGCTGCATGAAGCACATCGCTAATCACCAATAGGAATAATATTGGTGAAAGGATACAGCCTTGTCTTACCCCACTTTGGATCTCAAATTCCTCAGACAACCTTCCCCTGTGCAGAACGTGACATTTGGAGCCTTCATATGTAGCTTTGATAATAGCAATTAGTTTATCGGGAATGCCTCTCCTGCGTAAGGCACGCCAAATAAACTCCCTGTTGACACTATCGAACGCCTTCTCAAAATCGATGAACAGCAGGTGCAGTGGCGATCGAGGCTTGGTGTGTGATATTGTTTAAGACTACTAGCAAATAGCTCTTTGAGTACTGGGATAATAATTGGTGCACTTTCTTGCAACATGATATATAACCCCATCAAGTCCTGGGGATTTGAAGGGGGAGATAGATCTTATTGCCCATTCTTTTCTATCCTCTGTTACCAAATCCGCAGGGGGGTCCGATTCGCTGTAGTTGCTGTTATTAGTACTGCTGCGTGGTACGGTCGTACACCCCGGGAAGTGCGTTTTGATGAGCAATTCTAGGGATTCCGAACAAGACTCTGTCCAGCTTCCTTCGGGGTCCTTTAGAGAAACTAGAGTTCTGGACTCTCTGGAGAAGATTTACCTCAATCTAGCCATTTCTGTTGTACCTTTTATCTCGTCACAAAAGCGTGGCGTAAGTGGTTAGTGTGTCGGATCACTACGCATGAGGTTCCAAGTTCGAATCCCAGAAAATACCAAAACGTTTTTTCACGGTCCCACTTCTCGCGAGTGTCTGACAAATATCCGAGAGTATTGTTGTTACGTAAAACCTTCTCAAATCGCCGTTCGGGTTCGGCATTAAACAGTAGGTCCCTTCCATTCATGTGAAAAATATAACGCACACAACATGCGTGGTTGCGAGAAGCTAGGCCCTGGCACTTTAAAGAGCTGTTGCGCCAAATATTTTTTTGCGTTGCGCTCTTGAAGTTCCTCAGACTGGCTTTGTATAGTTCCCAGTCCGAGTCAGCTCTCGTTAATTTCGCCAGAATCAAGAGTTTCCTTGTTTCTCTTCTTATGCTGGCTATGTTCTCATCAGAAATATCATTCCCTAGGATCCTCCTGTGAGCTAGGACGCAGGAAAGGGTCAGAGAATTTAGCCTTACGAACGAGTTCAAAGAGTTGTTACATTCACGAACTAGTATATACTGGAAGTGGTTAAGGGTTGAACAAGGCCTTAAGCGCAGCCCGACTGTCACTACAGATGCAAATACTTCGACCCTTCCACCTGTTCCTTAGAATATAGCTCATGGCCATTAGTTCATACGCTTGGAAAACAGACGCGTAATTACCTAACGAGAAATGAATCCTAATGTAGTCGTCTTACACAAAGATGCCATCACCACACCCTTGACTGATTATGGAGCCATCCGTGAAAATTCGAATACATTCAATTCCTAGCTCAGAGTCTGGTTTTAACGCAACAGCTGAAGTTCTGGTGTTATTGCATCAGACGCCATATCCATGGGACCGGAGTTGTAGGATAAGTGTCGGGCAAGGTCATCAAAACTCCAGTGTGAATTATATCAAAAACCACCCCGCCTGAGATGATAAATGGCTTTGATAGTACAACCCATGATATAAATATCAAGAGAAGGTAAGTTCAACAATGGATCTAAAGTAGAGCTCAGCGTACTCGGCAAAGTTCCCGTGAAGACGCGACATTCTGAGACGTTCTGTGGAGTTAAGCGTAGAAGACAGTCACATATTTAAGCAAAAGTCCGTTCCTTCAGATAACCGACGCATATGCGAGGAATAATCTTATCATAAAGGTATAGGATCCAGAGAACCTTATTCGGTAAAAATCCATATGTCTTGCCTTAATAACCCTTACGCTCAGCGGCCCGGATGCCTGCAGATGTCTGTTAATTCTGCATTTAAATTGGTGCAAATGTTCTTGTGGTTGCTTGTTTGATAGGACATTGAAACGCCAAGTTTCTAGGGATCATCCCGTTCATATCTTTCGAACGCTCCTTGAGACTGCAGTGACCCGTTCGAAGTCTATTCTTGGTAACTCTTAGACAGGTTGTGCTTCTTTTCTTGTTGTAATTACCTAGAATTTCTTCCGCCTGTCTCAGTTCGGGGATATCATCTCAGTTCTTGACTCATTTGCTCTCTTCTTCTTTACTGAGTTCTTCTCGTATTGTGTGTGGTCCTATAGCACAAAAAGTCTCCGGTCTAAGGAACGGGGTGTCTGAGCCATTTCTTGCTAGGGCACCAGCTGCTTTATTCTTCTCCACTTTTACATGTTCTGGTACCCAGTAGAGAGTTATTTTTTCAGCCTAGCCCAGTCTGATGATCTTGGTGAGGCACTCCCATACCAGTATTAAGTCTAAGCTTTCATCCTTACGTACTAACGCTAGAAAACTATATAATCTAGCAAACGCATCAAGAATCCCGCAGACTGGCACCGCTAAAAGAAAAGTAAGGGGGTCTTTAAGAAAAAGATGACCTACGCAACTCATGGAGTAAAATCTGCACCGAAATCGAATCCATCAAGGACGCAGTGAGACTCCGGAAAGTTCTATCAAAGGTACACTCGGTCCAAGGATTCATCAAGGAATCAGACGAAACATGAACACAATCATATGCTGATACCTTAGAATTCCTTTTTAGCACTCACTCCTCAGGGTGTAATATAATGGATCCCATAACAGAGACAACAAAACAGGACCCAAGAGTTGACACAAATCACACCATATTCGTCGAAATTGTGGATGAACTCAAACTGAAATGAGCAATTGACCTCTTTTCTCCATACAAGTCGCCCGACTCAGATGGTATTTTCCCATTATGCTACAAAGTAGCAAGGAATATGTCACTTTGGGGCTAGCGAACATTTTTCGCGGGTGCTTATACTGCAAATATGTACCTTAAGCCTGGAGGGAAGTTAAATTCATCTTCGTACCAAAAGATGGTAAGCCACCCCATACTTACCCATAAGACTTCAGACCGATCAGCTTTCTTCATTCGCGTTGAAGACTTTCGAAAGATATATAGAATCTGAACACCCGCTCCAAACTAAGCGTTAAAGACATGTCCTCAGCACAGCATGCCTATACAAAGGGTCGATCAGTCGAAACAGTTCTTCACGAAGTAGTAACATTGATCAAGCAATCACTCTACCACAAGAAATTCACGCTAGCGGCCTTTTTAGACGTGGAAGGAGCCTTTGACAACTTAAAAACCGATTCGATAATACTATGACTAGACCGACTCAGCGTAGATTCCACACTCTCAGACTGGGTGGAATGTATGCTCAAGTCGAGGTACATCAATTTAGAGCTGGGTGACAGCCAAATAAATGCACGTCAGGGAAGCACAATAGATCCTTTTGAGACCCGAGTGCAGGTTGCACTCATTCGCTGCAACTAATCCCTTAAACCTACCTAAGCTATACCAGTGTGGATCTAATCTCGTGTGAGTTCAGTGCCTTGATTGCGGCTGGGCTATCTGATAGTATTGCCATGTCATACCAGCGATATTTCCTGTCGAGATTGAATTGGGCGCGTGAACCTCTGCTTGGAATGTACTGGGGAAAATTCTTAGAGATTTAAAATATTTGGTCATATTTGTGTAAGTCCCATAACTGCTAAACTGATCTCAAATACAGGAGGCTTAACATTTTAAAGCTAAATCATTATCCTTTGGCATACACTAGTGAGAAGAATTATTTAAAAAAAAAACTTCCTATTCCACATCACCGACCGACTAATCATGGAAAAAATGTCCTTTGTTCAAATAGTGTAAGGCAATGTACGAGTATCCCATGGAAAAAACAACGTACCACTATTTAAATGCATATTTATCTTATCCTGCGCACAGGAATGACCATGTAATCCAATGAAACGTGGAAAATTCAATTGCAAAGTCACATCCTACCCCTTTTCGGCACATACGACATCGTACTGTATCCTCTGCGATCTGTATCGACAAATGCAACCTAACATCTTCCGGCCAATTTATTAACATGTAATTTTCCACGCTAGTAGTTTTCTGGTGATAATTGCCTGAGAGTGTTTCCGAGGGTGAAGTAGCATTCATCCTAGTAACCCGATGCACTGATGCACCACCCCCTTCAGTTTAGTGTGGGCTCTTTCTATGTCGTTAACCATTTTCGGTTGTTTTGTTGTTTTGTGCAAATGACATTGGCCACAACCCGCAATTGAATATGTCATGCAACACGTGACCGAACGTATGCTACTAGATTTTCCAACCTACACCCTCGGGCAGGACAACAGAAATCAACCCTGAAGGTGAAGTCGACTGATGGACCAGATTTCGTAAAGAACCCTTGAGTAAATCGCTGATACAATTTATGTGTGCGCGCGAGATTTTATCCCGGAACAGATTGATTTGTAAATATTTAAGGATGCGCTTGCGGTTGGTCTATAGTTCTAGCACCGCTAAAGGACTTTTGACTGAGGAAGTGGTTCCATATCCGACAAACATCCGCATTCTTCGGTCATTCATTTGAATTTGTTTGTTTTGATGACGGTTTAATCCGCAGCAAATTGATTTGTTTGCTTTGAATTGCGTGCGGATGTGGTTGTGGGAGAATTTCTTAATCCCGTGGGATTTTTAAACAGAAAAGTCCTATTTACTTTTTCCTAAAGCTCTTTGGTAAAGGAAAGTTGTAAAAGTTTTACTGGCGTAAGTTTTGTCTGATAAAACTTGACACATGTCTAGCTTTTTGAGCTTTTACTCGAGTTTTCGTAGACATCCGCTACGGGACAAAATGTCGCACTTGTCGCATGGAAGAGTAATTTTAAAGTCTTAAGCAGTTTTTATCCGTTATTTTTTTTTTAAATAAGAAGGAACTTTTTAATTGATGTTGGAACTTGGAAACTGAATTTGCTGGTGGACATCGGAGGAGCCAACGTGAACTCGGATCACAAACTATTTGTAGCCATGGTATAGAGCGGGTATCCAGAACGGCGCGAAATCAACGAAGTATTGTGAGGAAGTTTGACGTCAGGCGGCTACAATCTCAAGAGACTGCCATGGGCTTTGCCGATCGAGCCGCTTTTAATTTCAATCTAAGTTTGATAAGGAATGCCGGCAAGCACATGCAGCAAAACAAGAGGCGTACAAAGCGGCATCGTACATCGAATATCCATACTACGGCAGCTTTTGAAAAAACCCAGGAATATAAAATTGATACGCATCACCTTTCCATGTCAAACAAGAACACCATCGCAATATGGTAATATTGCAAAATTGTATCATTATGGTAATACTGCTAAAGGGAAAGGCACTACCACTGCTGTGCATGGTGCTGATCCTGGACCGAGCAGAAATTTTCGGGTCAGAGCTATACGGATTCCGGGGGCTAGCAAAATAATGAAACAGTTTCGTCGAAATTTGAGGGTCGCGAGTTGGAACGTTGGAACCATGACCGGTCGAAGTTACGAGTTGGAAGAGATGATGAATAGAAGGCGGGTGAATATCTTGTGTTTCCAAGAGACGAAATGGAAAAACACCGGAAATCGGGCGCGTTTCTTGGACGTTAGGACAAAAGATTACAAGATGTTCTACTACGGAATGGAAAAAGCTAGGAATGGAATCGGTATCATCCTTGCGGCAGAGCTACTTGGTGACCTCTTGAGCATTTCGAAGTCCAGCGACCGTTTGATGTCTCTCAAACTAGTAATACAAGGAGAGATGTGGAATATTGTCAGTGCATATGCTCCCTAAAATGGGTGCAATCAGAGAGATAAAGATGCATTTTGGGTAGATTTCCACAATCTCCTTAAGAACATCCCAACGGAAGAGTTTCTGTTTGTTGGAGGAGATTTGAATGGACACGTCGGGAAGTGAAACGAAGACTATGAAGACTGCCATGGAGGACTAGGATACGACACCAGGAACCTTCCTGGTGAAGACATCCTAAGCATGTGCAAATTACACAGTCTTATCGTGTTAAATACCATGTTCATCAAACAAAGCCGACACATGATCACTTTCAGCAGTGGTGGAGATGAAACCCAGATTGACTACCATTTGGGAGCCAGTTTCATGAAGCCTCGAGCAAAAGATTAAAAAGTGATCCTGGAAGAGGCGATCGCTTGGCAACACTGTCTCCTGCTAACAGAAATTTTTATGAAAACGCCGAAGAAAAGCAGACAAACAAGGGTCTCTGAGAAAATCAAGTGGTACAATCTGGACAAAGAAAAAGGCGAGGCTTTTGTTTTCGTGATGAAAAATTACCTCTCTCACACCATCAACGGAGCTGAGGATGAAGAGTGCAGAGCACAAAATATGTAGGATTCCCTACAGCGAACTTGCTTAAATAAGGCCAAATCACTGCTAGGAGCTTCAAAAGGCCACCATCAACACGCCAAAGAAACATGGTGGTGGAGTGATGAAGCTAAGAAGGTGATAAATGAGAAGAAAGCGGCTTCAAAGCTTGGTCAAAGTGCCCGTCTTATAACAGTGACGAAAAAGTTCGCCTCGAAATAGAATACAGATGTTGCAAGAAAAAAGCGAAGAAGAAGTGCGCCCAGTTTCAAGCAGAGAGTATGGAGGGCCTGTATCGGCAGCTGGAGAAACTTTCTTCCCCGGTTGTTGATGCAAACCAGGCTATCCAGGAGCTGCGAAGCCACAATATGAACAAGAGCGCAACCATCTTCAAAATAGCCACCCAAAGAAGGAGGAATGCTCCGGAGATTCGTTCGCTAAAGTTCATTAGCAATGCTCATGGCCAGCTTCTTGTGGATGACGACAAAATTCTGCAGAGGTGGCGGTAGTATTGTGAAGGACTTTTGAATGAACAGTTTCCCCGGCTATACTTTCCAAGAGCCACTCATAACTGTGAAGAAATAGCCGACATTACAGTCAAAGAAGTTAGTGAGGCGGTCAAATACTCCAAAAAACGAAAAGCGGTTGGGCCAGACGAGATGTCCTCTGAGTTCTGGAAAAAGATGGGAGACGTCGGGTTCAGATGGCTCAAATTTCAATGCCGAATCAATGGAGGGAAAGTTACCTTCTCCCTGTGTACAAAGGGAAGGGTGATACGCGAAACTGTGATAGCTACCTTGAATATCGTTGAGCGGGTATTAGGTGGCCGACTGCGAAAAATAATACGGCTATCTGATGATCAGTGCGGGTTTGTCTCGGGTAAATCAACCACAGATGCAATCCAAAGTATAAGGATCAAAATGGAAAAACATCGTGATTCCTTAAAGGATTTGCATATTGTCTTGGTCGACTTTGAAAACGCATTCGACAGACAAGCACGAGATTTGATATGGGTGGCGCTAAGACATCGAGGGGTTCCAAAAACCTATGTACATGGACATGTACGAAGGAGCAAAGACAAGAGTAAGATGCCCCGCTGGAGTAACCGAAGAGTTCCCAATCAAAGTCGGGGTGCAGCAGGGAAGCGTTTTAAGTCCTTTGCTCTTTATTACAGTCCTTGATTATCTGCTTGAAGGTAAAGTGATGGACCCCAGGGTACATCAGTTATTCTTTGCTGACGATGGAGCCATCATAAGTGAGGATCCTACATCCCTGCAACGAGCACTTGATGTGTGGGTGGACGTTTTGGAGGGAAATGGGTACCGCATTAGTTCAAAAAAGACAGAGTACTTGTGCTGTCCGTTCTCTGATCCACTCAGGCCTATTCCAGACATTTATTTGAATGGAACAGTGCTTCCCAAGTGCGAAAAGTTCAAATATCTGGGATCTATGATCAATAGCAAAGCATCTTGTGATGACGACATCAATCATCGCGTAAGCGTAGGGTGGATGAAGTGGCGAGAAAATTCCGCTATCTTCTGTGACAGAAAAATGCCCCCTAAGTTGAAAGGAAGGCTCTACACCGCAGTTGTACGTCCAGCGCTCACATACGGTTCACAATGTTGGACGATGTACAAAAAGTATGAGAGTAAATTAACGGCAGCTGAGATGAAGATGTTTCGCATGACAGCAGGAGTAACCAAGCTTGATCGAATAAGAAGTTCGAAGATCCGTGGAAGCTTTCACATCAAGGAAACCATCGTACAAAAAATAGAGCGCGACCGGCTCAGCTGGTATTGCCACGTCTAAAGAAGAGATCATTTGAACCCTGTTAAAAAGGCAATATTAATGCAAGTTCAAAAGACATCGCGATGTAGGAAAGGCAGGCCTATAAACGCCTGGATCAGACAAATGCGACGACACCGGCATTTCATTGGCCAAATCGGCAGGCCTGCCGATATTTTCTGAGGTCAAATAGGCGAACCCCACAGGCGGATCAGTAGAAATGCTGTGAAGTGGGAGGGTTATGATCCCTTATTTTCGGATCACTACCTGGCTGAAAAAGGAAGAAGAAGAAGATCATCAGACTCAGCATACGCTGATTGTTAGTTCACTATCAGATAGCTATCCAGCGGGCACCACGAGGAGGTGATGATACGATTTTGCCACGCTTCCTAGAGCATTTGTCATAGATTATTTCTCAAATTAGTCTTTTTGTTAAAAATCTATCTTTTTTCCTGCATTTCTTCAATGGATTACAAGAGTCAGCTTATGGATAAATTCATGAGCACCTTCTCTATTATTCGTTGGTTAGTCAAAATGACTCAAAATATCAATAATCTAACTATGAATACTGCAACATGCTCACACCTAAAACAATAAGCCAGCAAAACAATTAACATGCATAGATACTCGTACATTATGTAACTTAGAGGCTGCAAAGTATCCAACCGGGCACGTGCGTCATTACACTTATCAAACTTTACGTAAGCAAATGACATTTCTGACAGCAAAACCCTCCAAAAGCACGAATACAGCCCTATAAATCTGAATTGTTTGTCTACAAATTGCCCAAGTTTACAAGCTCACACCATGACCTTGATTAAATTCTCGACTAAGTGTGATTTATACACGATTTCGTTACTCCTAGACCCTCTAAAAAGCTGGACAAATAAACCCCACGATGATTAAGAAATTGGCCTCTCCCATCCGGATTCACTGAAACTGAATTAAAAATTTCATCCAAACAATACACCAGCTAGCAGCACAATAACTAACCCTCCACGATAATTTAGTAAATTCTTTTCAAATTAATTCTTTATACACGCGTTTTGTATTAAAAAAAAAAATAAATAAAATGAAACAGTATCCACTCAGCTACTGGGGGTGGTGGCGTACTACGTATGAATGAATCCCCTCTCATGTGTAAGCCCCTATCATGTGACAAACATGTGGCCGTGATCCAACGATCCATGAACACACCAAAATTTCCATTTCAATTGGAGATTCCTTTCGGAGGTCTACTACACCCCCGAATGAGACTCCGGCTTAAATATGCGAATTACTGTCGCAGCTTTGATTACGTATACACGTGGTGAAGCTGAATTAAGTGGGCAAGATGCGAGGGTTATTTGTGTACAACTTTGCATTAAAGACTCTATTGATTGGTAGAGGTTTTCCGGATATTCCTGGAACTCTACTCCGCCGTATCTGATCGACGACGCTAATTTGTTTGGCAATTAGAGAGAACAGTTTACAATGATGTTGCATCATGAATCGCTTGCTCTTCTAATGGATTCCCTAGAACTTTGCACCAACACGTCAGTCTGACCAAAGTTAATGGTCAATTACTTGGTGAAAAATCTCTGCGTTGATATTGCATCATGGAAACGAGTTTTTGTATTTGCAGATTTTGATGGGGTTTTCCCCGTGGTGTGCTTGGGTTCTCCTTTTTTATGCTTAACTCGTTATACTGCTTCGCAGGCACTCGCCAAATACCTAAACTATGGTGACAGATGGAAAGGAAATCTGCACGGGGTTTTCCCAGCTGCAGATCATTGGCATCAAGCGAGTAGTTGGATTAGGTTATGGTACAAGTGATATTTAGAGCTTGGCTTGCACAACGTGTTTCGAATCGAAAAGCCTTCAATTTGTTCTTTTTCTAGAGAATTCGCCATGAGATTGGAATATGGTGAATGGTGGCTGTCAATGTTTTAATTGTGAATGCGTTGTAGTTCCTACGCATGCTGAGATCTCAAAAGTAGTCATTGTGTCTTTGAAGTTTAATCCTGGAAGTACAAAGGCGTACAATTTATGGGATTCATCTAGATGAATCTATATATGTACATTCTTTAGAAAATCGTATAAGTATCCAATAAATAAAGATCAAATCATTTGCAAACCGTCGAGAGAGCAGTACATAATTAACTGATCAACTTTTTTCCTCAGACCATAAATCAGGCATGACTTTGTATGTTGAAGCAGGTCAGCGCCACACAAAATGAAAGTTTTGTTTGAGTAAATGCAAATTTTTTGCAATTTTTCTTTTATGGAAGACAACCGTGTAGGCATTGAAAACCACCTGCTGACTACAAACTGGTACAAGAGTGCGAAATAAACGTTTACTATACTTCCTGGCGTTCAGTAATCAAGCTAATTTGAACTACATACATGCGGAGGTTACTTAACTTTGAAGAATGTTTTTAACACATTTATAAGGAATTCACTTAAATAAAAAACTTTCTGAGAGAGAAGTAAATAAAATCGTTTTGCTTCGTGTAGTGTACTCTTTTACTCGCGAGTCGTAAATAGGTTGGGTTAGGCACATGGCTGCCTTGTGACAAAGGAGACACTGTTCACTTAGACCAGCAGTTCGGGTTCATTGTGCCGCTTGTGATGGTCCGCTGTTAGAATTACCCAAGTGGTCTATTAGCTCAACTTTAACTAAGTCCTTCAGCTTCGAGAAGATGTAACTACCAAGAGTCCTTATTCTTCTGACGGATAGGGCAGGGCAATCACACAGCAGGTGACGAACAAATTCAATTTGTTCCTCGTCCCTGCAACTTCTAAAATACTCGTTGTGCAGTACACCAAGTCGTTCCGCATGAATGCCAATAGCACTGTGACCAGTAACTATGCCGGAAATGAACAGTGTGTTATAACGACTAAGTTTTACCAGAGAGGTTGATCTCTTTTTGCTGAAGGTCGGCCATTGCGCCCTTGTGGTTTCCAGATACGTAACGACTAAGTTTTACCAGAGAGGCTGATCTCTTCTTGCTGAAGGTCGGCCATAGCGCCATTGCCGTTTCCAGATGAATCCAGCGTCTGTTGCTCGACCAATGACTTCATCTTCTATTTTCTTCCATAAGAAACTCAATACAAAAAGGAGAGCCCGCGATACATGCAGCGTCAACCCATTCTTAGCAAGCTCTTCAGCCTTTTTGTTTCCTCGATATCCATATGCCCTGGTTACCAGCAGAGGGTCACTGCATTGCCTCCAGATATCTCGTTTTAAAGTGATTTGCAGGTCCTCAGAAGCCTCGACCTAATTACAGCAGAGCCTTAACGGCTCCCTGGCTATCTACCTATATATAGACAGTGATCGTTTTACCAATGATATTCGCGTATAATTGCAGCAGCCTGTATAATGTCGTCACTTATTCTAAAGGAGTGGTTTATTCCTAGGGCTTCACAATAAACTCTGACTCCCGTTCCAACGTCCATCTTAGAACCGTCGGTATAGAAGGCCAGTTCCTTTCCAGTGCATTCTGTCAGGAATTCTTGAAGCGAATCTGCTTTCAAATGCTAGCATCGGGTTCATGTGATCAGTTTTCGTCGATCCGCTGGTATTCCCCCAT
Source organism: Brachypalpus laphriformis (assembly GCA_945910035.1). Lineage (NCBI taxonomy): Eukaryota > Metazoa > Arthropoda > Insecta > Diptera > Syrphidae > Brachypalpus > Brachypalpus laphriformis. Next base: position 13,933,536 of record OX246754.1, on the reverse strand, counting down.
CGGGACAAAATGGAGGCATTGCCGTAAGGGGTCGATGACTACAATCGGCCTTCTCTCAGTCTTACAGCGGTTTTAGTCGCCAGACTGCTGCAGTATATGTCAAGCGGAATGAAACTAAGCATGGTTTCTATTGCCGCTCTTGCTGTTCTTCTCATTGATCCCATGACTCCGATGCACGCCGCCCTCTGGATTTCGGTGAGGTTTGAAAGCTGATATTGCTTCTCAAGTACTGTCCACCATACTAGCACAGATAATAAAGTTACATAGATATCGCATGCAGAGCAAAAAAAAAAAGACCACTCTTTCAACGACAATCAGGACTATCGTGAATAAATTTCCCCCCGAAATGTTTCCCATTTTCGAAAAATAGGTATCGGTAATGAATTTCGAACGAGGGAAAAAATTTCCCCCGGAAAAAATTGGTATCGTGAAAAAAGTTTCCCCCGGAATTTCAACGCGATTTCCCCCGGAATATTCCCTCATCAATTTGCTGGAGGAATCAAATACAAAAGCAGCAATTCATGAATAGCGTTAGCTTTTCATTTTTTTGCCAATTGTGTTGTTTTTCAAGTGAAAATAGAGACGTCACGGGTTTGATGTGCACCTACCGCAAAGGACGTGCCATTTTAAAAGTAAAAAGTTTGATTGCTTTTATTTAAAAATACTAAAATAAACATTTACTTATTTGAATTAAGTCTAACTTAACTATTTCTAAAACTGCCCGAAAATAAAAAAAACACTAAAATGGCTATTTCAAGGAATACAGAATTTCCTTTTTGGATAGGATACATAGATACATGTGTCCTTTTTCTTCTTCCTTTTATCAGCGAGGTTATGATCCGAAAACAAGGGATCACAACCCTCCCACTTCACCGCATTTCTACTGATCCGCCTGTGGGGTTCGCCTATTTGACCTCAGAAAATATCGGCAGGCCCGCCGATTTTGGATCACTCGGTTACTGAGGCCAATGAAATGCCGATGTCGTCGCATTTGTCTGATCCAGGCGTTTATAACACTGCCTTTCCTACATCGCGATGCCTTTGGAACGTGCATTAAAATTGCCTTTTTAACAGGGTTCAAATGATCTCTTCTTTGAACGTGGCAATACCAGCTGAGCCGGTCGCGCTCTATCTTTTGTACGATGGTTTCCTTGATGTGAAAGCTTCCACGGATCTTCGAACTTCTTATTCGATCAAGCTTTGTCACTCCTGCTGTCATGCGAAGCATCTTCATCTCAGCTGCTGTTAATTTACTCTCATACTTTTGAACATCGTCCAACATTGTGAACCGTATGTGAGCGCTGGACGCACAACTGCGGTGTAGAGCCTTCCTTTCAACTTAGGGAGCATTTTTCTGTCACAGAAGATAGCGGAATTTTCTCGCCACTTCATCCACCCTACGCTTACGCGATGATGGATGTCGTCATCATAAGATGCTTTGCTATTGATCATAGATCCCAAATATTTGAACTTTTCGCACTTGGGAAGCACTGTTCCATTCAAATAAATGTCTGGAATAGGCCTGAGTGGATCAGAGAACAGGCAGCACAAGTACTCTGTCTTTTTTGAACTAATGCGGTACCCATTTCCCTCCAAAACGTCCACCCACACATCAAGTGCTCGTTGCAGGGATGTAGGATCCTCACTTATGATGGCTCCATCGTCAGCAAAGAATAACTGATGTATCTTGGGGTCCATCACTTTACCTTCAAGCAGATAATCAAGGACTGTGATAAAGAGCAAAGGACTTAAAACGCTTCCCTGGTGCACCCCGACTTTGATTGGGAACTCTTCGGTTACTCCAGCGGGGCATCTTACTCTTGTCTTTGCTCCTTCGTACATGTCCATGATCATCTGTACATAGGTTTTTGGAACCCCTCGATGTCTTAGCGCCACCCATATCAAATCTCGTGCTTGTCTGTCGAATGCATTTTCAAAGTCGATCAAGACAATATGCAAATCCTTTAAGGAATCACGATGTTTTTCCATTATGATCCTTATACTTTGGATTGCATCTGTGGTTGATTTACCCGAGACAAACCCGCACTGATCATCAGATAGCCGTATTATGTTTCGCAGTCGGCCACCTAATACCCGCTCAACGATCTTCAAGGTAGCTATCACAGTTTCGCGTATCACCCTTCCCTTTGTACACAGGGAGAAGGTAACTTTCCCTCCATTGATTCGGCATTGAATTTTGAGCCATCTGAACCCGACGTCTCCCATCTTTTTCCAGAACTCAGAGGGGCACTTTGACCAAGCTTTGAAAGCCGCTTTCTTCTCATTTATCACTTTCTTAGCTTCATCACTCCACCACCATGTTTCTTTGGCGTGTTGATGGTGGCCTTTTGAAGCTCCTAGCAGTGATTTGGCCTTCTTTAAGCAAGTTCGCTGTAGGGAATCCCACATATTTTGTGCTCTGCACTGTTCATCCTCAGCTCCGTCGATGGTGTGAGAGAGGTAATTTTTCATTACGAAAACAAAAGCCCTGCCTCAGTACCATGCACAGCAGTGGTAGTGCCTGGGGGGGGGTAATGCCTTTCCTTTTAGCAAGTATTACCATAATGATACAGTTTTGCAATATTACCATATTGCGATGGTGTTTGTTGTTTGACACGTGCATGCTCCTGTTTTAGTATTGTTTGATCTTTCTTCTATGACACCGGTGATCTCCAGTCGTGTCAACCCACGGACTCGCATGCACACTTGTGGGAGGATTTTTAAGGTAGTATATGTGTCGCTAGGCTCACTTGGGTGTTATATTGCCTAGATCTGATTTGTCCCCTTAGTCGCCTTTTACGACAAGCGCTGGTTGTTGGGGGGCGCTGCAGTGATCTTCTTAACCCGTCCTTGCACGGGCATCATAGATACATGTGTTGAATGAGTAAATCAGTGAAATGAATAAAATAGGTCATGATAGATGATCCGATGATCGAGGGTTCACTTATCGTCTTCTGGTAGTGAAATGAAGCGATATTAAACCTTCCAAAGATCCATCCCAACTGAAAGTGCACATGAGGAGTACCATATATACTACACCCCCGCCCAGGGGTGGTGCTACAGCCATTGCAATAACGTCACAGCTCCTTGGCTCACCATGTACTTGCAGCGCCTGTGATAACCTCAAAGGGTTGAATCTGTCTATTTCACTTCTGGTTATGAATCTTTGTTAATTTTGATCTCATCGGTCTTACTTCCTGGCTAGCAATGTAAATCTAGGCAATAAATTTTATTATTTTTTGCTTTAAAGCAGATAAATTAAAAAATCTCCTAAATATTAGCTGTGATTACAACCAAAAATCCGCGAATGACAATTGTCAAAATATTCAAACATAATTTCGAAAACCATTTTTAGATTCCGCGGGAACGAAATTCCGATGGAAATTCACGATAGGAGGGATAATTTCGAGGGAACAAAAAAATTCCGGGGGAACTTTTTTTTCCTCGGAATTGCCGATAACCCTGAATAAAACTCTCAAACCTAAGGGTTGTTGCATCAATTCGGTATAAACCATTTTAAGTTGTATAGTCGTGGATATCAACCACGATCCCTGCGATGACGTCATTATCCTGGAAGACTTTAACTTTCCACACCTCCAATGGACCCAGTCTGAAGACGAGTCCCATTTTGTTGCTATAAACCCTAGCACTGAAAAGGAAGCCCTCTTCATCGATTGTCTGTCTGATTCTGGCCTTTTCCAAATAAGTGGCATTACGAACAACTTAGGCAGACAACTTGACCTGATCTTTTCAACCGATGCCTCCAATTGCGTCGTTACTACAAGCAACTACCTTCTCACCACATTAGACCGCTTCCACCCACCTCTTTTCCTAACGTTTTCGTATGACAACTTAAGTGAATTTCCTCACTATGAGAACTCATATAGCTTTAATTTCCGTAAAGCCTCTCAGCAATATTAACTTTAGTCCTATCCAAGTTGAATCGACAACGCTGTAGCGTATTTTGATGACCAAATTTTCACCTGTCTCATTCAATCTGCTTTTATGACCAAATTTTCACCTGTCTCATTCAATCTGTCCCTTTTGTGCCTCAGAAGAACTTTACCTCAGCCCCGCCATGGTATAATAAAGAGCTATGCTCGCTTCGTAACAAAAGGAACAAAATTTGGCAAGCATTCCTCAAATATCGATCTGACTCTGATTTTTCCCATTACCAGCACGTCCACTCCCAATTCTCTGAACTCTGTGAATATCTTTGTTGGGAATATCTTGACAGAATGCAAACCAAAGTGACCCCAAACGTTTCTACCACTTCATTAATGCCAAACGGAAATCCGATAGCTATCCATCTACTTGGAAACTTGCTGATAAATCTTCGGCAGACCCCATCACAATCGCAAACCTGTTTGCTCATTTTTTCAGCCAATCATTTACAGATAACGTTACTCAACTTGATTATAGCTACTTCCGCTACCTAGGCAACTGTCCCCAAACCTCCTTAGTCACAATTTTTATAACCCCGGCGTCGCTATTAGATAAGATTAGCAAACTCATGGACGAATACTCCCCTGGGCCTGATGGCCTGCACGCTATAGTTCTGAAAAAATGTGTGAATCATTTAGTCCAACCCCTTACTACACTTTTCCAACTATCTGTTTCGCAGGGAGTTTTCCCCGAAATCTGGAAAAATTCGTATATAATCCCCACTCACAAAAAAGGTTGTAAAAGTGAAATTTCCAACTACCGGCCCATCGCTAAACCGTTCTGCATACCTAAGCTCTTTGAAAGCATTGTTTTTTCACTGTACGGCTATCCTTTCACCGAACCAGCATGGATTTCTTAAGGGCAGATCAACAACCACTAATCTTACCGAGTTTGTATCTAGCAAGATTTGGGTGTTATCTGTGATAGGGAACTCAACTTTCGTTCCCATATTGATAACATTAATCAACAGAGCTAATTCTGCGCTCGGTTTCGTTAAACGATGGTCCAAGGAATTCTCAAACCCTTATGTTACAAAATCATTATATATCACATTGGTCAGACCCCTCCTTGAGTATGCTTGCCAGGTATGGTCACCTTACTATAAAATCCATATCTTGCGAATCGAAGCCGTCCAGCGTAGGTTCCTTCGCTTTGCCTTAAGAGGTCTTCCTTGGGCTGATAGTTACAATTTACCGCCTTACGCGGACAGTTTGAAACTAATCAATTTACAGTCTCTTGGTAAACGTCGGGAAGCTGCTGACATCTTGTTTATTCATCAGTTATTAGCTGGTAACATTGATTCCCCCGCACTGCTACATCTGATCTCTTTCAACACCAACCCACGCAACCACAGATCCTCACCTCTCATTCGTCTTTCTCCTCACCGGAATGCTCCGTGGAGCTAATCGCATTCGCCCGTTCTCGTTTAGAGTTATTCGTTGGAGATGCGGTTCGGGCAAGTCTACCTGTTCAGCGTCGAGAGTTGAATCTAAATGCTCTTTGATTCTTTCCAGAGTTATTCTAGCTATTATTTTGGCTACGGCTGGAAGAATGCAAATACCTCTCCAGTTTTGGCATTTCGTCAAGTTTCCCTTTTTCACAAGTTTAATGACGATCCCCCTTTTCCACTCATGTGGAAATTGTTATCACAAGCTCTCCGTATTAGAGGGTGCAACAGATCTGCCGATATATTTGGCGCCGCTTGAAATAGTTCGGCAGGGATGCCATCAATACCCACCGCCTTGCTCTTCTTGAGGGACTTGATTGCTGTTATTATTTCGGTTTTACTGTGAGGTACGGTGCGAGTTGCTTTGAACTGCTCATTCGAATTCGAGATCATACGATTGTCTAAGTGGTATGGCACTGTAGCAAAATGTTCTCTCCATCTAGTGAGCTGATCCTCATCCGAGATCAGAAGGTTACCGTCTAGGTTCTTCACTGGGTGTTGTTTGGAGTTCCGACCACCAGTCAGCTCCTTAGTGATGCTATAAACAGTCCTTCTGTCGCGCCTGCTCGCTGCGTTTTCAGCCCTTGAAGCCAGTGATTTGATGTGAGACGTTTGTCACGTCTCACATTATGCTGTACTTCTTTTCTCTTCGCACGTTATTGGGCTTCTAGCTCGGTTCTCTCTACTGCTGAGGCTGCTGCAATCCGAGCCTTGATTGAGGTACGCTTATTGATCCGTCTCCACGTGTCTGCAGATAGCCATGTGCGATGGTTTTTCTGCCTTTTACCGACAAAGGTGCGTGCCCCAGCTGTAAAAGCATTTTTCACAGCATTCCAGTGGTCATCCACGCTCTCCTGCATTGTGCTGCTGATTGGTTCTGCTTCTAAGGCAAGGTGGTCCTTGAACTGTTGGCGCACTTGGGGAACCTTGAGCCAGTCGGTATTAAACCTGGTGATGTTAAGTAAGTTTGAGCGGTTGCTATTGACGGATATAGCACGAAGGCGTATATGAGCTAACATGAGAACTAGTTCTCTCGTTATAGTCCGATGTCAGCTCTACGTCTGTTTCGGACGTCCAGGAGACAATTTCTAAAGCGACGGCTGATCGCAATGTGGTCGATCTGGTTGGATGTTCGCTGCCTGTCAGTAAAGACCCAACTGATCTGGTGGCAGCTGTTATGCTTAAACAGCGTACTTTCAATGACTAAGCGGTTGGTATTGTAGAAGTCCAGAAACCGCTCACTGTTATCATTACGGTCTCCAACGCCGTGAACTCCCATCACGTGTTTAAGCATAGCGCTGTCGCTACGTACCTTGGCATTGAGATCTCCCATCACCAATATGATATCCTCATCAGGCGTTTGGTTGGAGATGGCACCTAACTGGCTATGAAAATTGTCCTTTTCATCCTCAGCTGCGTCTTGGTAATTTTTTTGTGGAACCTAGTCGTCAATATCTGGTCCCTGTGAGGTATCCAAGATATGACGCTTCCTCGTGCTGCTGGAGTTAGCAACAGTCTGACTCCGGACGCCCGTGTACTTCTAGCTCGTTTACCAGAGTAGAGCATGACAGTGCTTTTTGTTGGGGAGATGTACGTATATTCCCCAGTATCGAACCATCTTACCTCGCTCAGCCCTAATGTGTCTATTTTATAGCGTGTGAACTCGCGTTCCATTTGGAGGAACCTGGTGTTATATGGCCCTTCCTGAAGTGAGTGCAGGAGGGTCTTAACGTTCCAGAATCCGATTGTTGTTCATGTTCGATAGCCAAAAGTCGTCTTCAAATTATCCGTCCGTATCCGAGGCGTAAATTTCTGTTTTGGAGCTATTGTTTTTTTTACGGTTGCGGCTTGCTGGGCCACAGACTAACCGACACTTGTTCTATTTTGTGGCGCAGGTTGCTCGCCATTCGTCCTCTTCCGTTCGCAATTTCCAAAGAAATTCAAAGATGGCACCACGAGGAGGTGGAAGTAGGACTTACTAATAGAGCTGCAAGTAATTCGGCTGCAGTGACTCTTTGCCGTTATTTAGTGGACCAACACCTATCGGGGGATGCTGCTCCTACGAGGCCTTTGTTAGTCGTTTGCCATCCAAACACTCATGATGCAAATAAAAATTATTAAAAATTAATGGAATTGATAAGGTAACCTAACCTCTCTTCTACTTACTTACTTAGATGGCGCTACAGTCCGGGGTGGACCTGGGCCTCAACCAACAAACCTCTCCAGCTAGCACAGTTACGAGCCAGTTGCGCACGCCAAGTTGGTTGAGATCCACCTCCGCTTGTTTGCGCCACCTACCGCGAGGTCGTCCTCTACTGCGTCGTCCATCCGGGGTGTATTCGAAAACTTTCTTAGCGGGAACGTTGGGCTCCATCCGCTCTAAATGACACAGCCATCTTAGTCGTATGTATGTGAACTCTTCTGGGTAAGTCGATGACCTTGTACAGGCCGTATAGTTCGTTATTGTACCTTCTCCTCCACTAACCATCTATGCAGACGGGACCAAAGATCGCTCGAAGAACTTTTCTCTCAAAATAACCAAGGGCATCCTCATCCGGTTTTGTCAAAGCCCATGCCTCTGCACCATACAGCAGGACTAAGATAATTAGTGTCTTATAAAGAGTTACCTTAGTAGTTCGAGATAGGGCCGTCTTAGCCCATAGAAACAACGATTGGCAAGAGTAATTCTTCGTGTGATCTCCCTACTGATGTCATTTGCGGAGTTCACCATAGAACTTAGGTAGACAAAATCCTTTACTACCTCAAAATTGTATCTGTCTATTGTGGCGTTCTGCCCAAGACGCCGATGTTGGGTGTCCTTTATTGTAGACAGCATATATTTTGTTTTGCCTTCATTGACCACTAGACCCATCTTTGCTGCCTCGATCTCAATACTCGTAAATGCCCCATTGACGGCCCGCTGAGTTCATCCGATTATGTTACTGTCATCGGCATAAGCGATTAGTTGTACAGACTTGTAAAAGATTGTACCTCCGGTGTTGGCTTGTGAGTTTCGTACAATTCTCTCAAGTACTATGTTAAAGAGATCGCATGATAGCGCGTCATCATTTCTAAGACCTTTCCTGACATCGAACGGTTCGGTGATGTTCTCACCGACTTTGATGGAGCAGCGAGAGTTCTCCATCGTCATTCTGCACAAACGGACGAGCTTGGCAGGGATGCCAAGACTAGACATGGCTCTGTATAACTCGTCTCTATACACGCTATCATAGGCAACTTTGAAATCGATGAAAAGGTGGTGCGTATCGATTTTATATTCATGAGTTTTTTCCAAGATCTGCCGTAGTGTGAATGTTTGGTCAATGGTGGACTTTCCCGGCCTGAAACCGCACTGATAAAGACCTATCAGGTTGTTGACGATCGGTTTTAGGCGTTCACATAGTACGGCAGACAGGGTCTTATATGCGATGTTGAGGAGACTTATACCTCTGTAATTGGCGCAGTTCAGGGGGTCTCCTTTCTTCAGGATCGGGCAAACGATGCTGAGGTTCCATTTATCGGGCATACTTTCGTCCGACCAGATTTTTCAGATGAGCTGGTGCATGCTCCTTACCAACTCATCTCCTCCTGCCTTGAAAAGTTCAGCGGCAAGGCCGTCGGCTCCAGCAGCTTTGTTGGATTTGAGTTTAGATATTGCTATCCTCACTTCATTCTGATCGGGTTGACGGGAACCTCTCTTCACTTACTCGAAATTTAGGAAAGTTAAAGGCAAAAAGTCGCTTTTATTGCAGAAATTTTAGGAAGGAGGCTTTACTTATATATTGATGTAAAGTCCATCAACATTTCTGACACTAAAAGAATAGACATTAGAGTTACGAGTATTTTAGGCTATGCCATCTATGTCGGTTCGCCCTTTGACCGTATTTAAGTAGCTATTTCCTTTTTTCAATTGTCATAGCCTCGAAGTTTATCCAATAAAGCAAATAAGTGGCACTTTAAATCACTGGATTGAGATAAAGCTTTCAAAGTAATGAAATATAATAGCCATAAGGATATGCCACTTAAGATATTATCTGCTTCATTATCAAAGTGATTAAACTTGTCTACTAAAAATGCATACCTAACCAAAGATTACATTGTGTATTACTACGTATAAAAAAGGTTTTTCTGTGCATCGAGCATTGAGAGTAAGATATTAAAACCGTAGTGGCAAAAATGCTTCCAGTAGATACTTGCCGGACTACCAAAAACATTGATACTGCCCGAATGATGAAGCATCAATTAATATGAAAACCAAGTAACTGAAAGAATGCGAAGTAAAAGGGAATGACAAGAGCGCTGAAATACTTCTGACAAATGTAGCTGAACTGACCGATTTATACCACAACTCCAACGTCATGTTGAATCAGATGATTCATGTCGAAATTGTGATTCAGTTCTGGCAGGTCATGGATGTTCCATAGATGTGGAAATCCCACGCTGTTACTGTGTAGTTTCTCTCTGAAAGACTCCCACCTCCCAACGCTAGGAAAATGTGTTTATTTCCTCAACTCCTATTGAAGCTATTGAATGCAGATAAAAAGTATCTAAAAATAGTATATTACTACATAGGTACTTGTTCTAAATCCCTCTATATACACAAACACTCATAAGTACTTACCCTAAAGCTCAGTACTCAAATTTATTAGTCAGCTAGTAAATGCGTTCATAAGCAGGTTCTTTCGACACAGTTCCAAAAATACTTTTCTCGTGAACAGCACGACTTTTGGTACATCATGATCTCCATAAAAAAAGCCTCAAAAGGCGTAATTTCTCTTTAAAACAAAATAATTAGTTAGTCTACTCTAATGAGACTAATTTAAAAAGTTGAAAATGTTTTTGTAATCCACAGCCATAAAGAATGACAAACAACAGCACTTGCCAAATGGTGGCATAAGGTGGTATATAAACTTTACAACAAACGATCATAAACACTGTACTTTGCTGTATTTTACAGCCCCTAGCAGTTTTATCAAATTTTTGCGAATCTTATATGAAAGACTGTCCTGTTTATAAGCATCTCCATTGCTTTGGGTTAGGTGTACTTCCTCGGTGCATGCCAAAAGAAAAACTCGTTTTTCGTTTCCTTCTAGAAGCATCCCCCTGCTGTCCCTTTTCGACTATCAACTCTAGCCAGTGTAGTTCTATTATCATTCAATTACCCGAGATTAAATGAAACAATCTTCTTAAATTCGATAATCGCAAGCTAAATTGTTAAAAATCAAATTAATTGAAAGAAATTTCGGTCTAATCTGCGCGAAAAGTGTCCACCTACCCAAATCCAATTCAAGGGGAATTACTATAGTTCACCGCTACGACGAGCGACGACGACGCAACAGCCGGTTTCCTTCTTCATCCGAAAAAAAAAAGATAATAATAATCAAAATTATAGATTGACCATCCGCGCACGCAGTGCAATGATCCGTATAATGGACATGCCATGCCATGCCGACTTGTAGCAAGTGCGAGTGCGAGACCCCCTCACTAGTTCACCAACTAAACTAGACATATTCCGTGGGGCACAGAGTTTCATTTTAAATTGCGGTTCCAAGTACGGATCGTATTCAGTCGAGAATTCGCTCTGGTGTCGTTCAGATACATCATACGTGGTCTTGTTCGTTGTCGTGGTCGTTGTCGTCCGGGCATTTAATAAATTGGCTGACCGTGTGTATACCTTCGAGCTATGGAGAGTGTATCTAGCGAATTCCAAGCACACAACAATCTCTAATCGCAGTTTACAATCAGCTACCGACGAAGCCTGACCGTAAAGAAAAAAAAAAAAAAGAAACGGCAAATCTAGCTTACTTTTGGAACGTAGTCTTGGGGTGCTGGGCTTACAGAAGGGATCTTCATTTTGAGTGATTCCTAGTGGATGAAGTGTTGATAAGAAAGTGATAACCTTTTGAAGTGCAGATTCCATTGGAATTGATCGATTTATTTCGCACTATTGGATTGCAACGAAGCTCAGTTAATTAAAAAAAAAAATGCCAGAATCAGAGACAACTGGAATCGAGATGGCTATGTCGCGAAAGGAGCGCGAGGAGAAAGGTAAGCAATGCTTAAAAAGTCGACTGGTCTGTGTATGATCAGATAGAGTCGGAATGATGCCATTCTTAATATTTCCAGTGAACTAGTTATCTTATCCTCTCCGTGAATTCTCAACCTAGGACTAGGTTGTGTGACAAAATGCTGTTTCTGTGAAACGTCACCCGCTTAGCGAATATAAACGGCAAACTGCCACATAACCTTAGCTTCATAGTTTACAGTCGTTCTATCGATCACTTGCAGTCTTTCACAGGTGGCCTTCTTTTTATTGAAAATAATATCACGTTCTGGTCTTTAAGTGGTTTCTGATTTCAAATAAAGTCACCGATGGAGTTCTTAGTGCTCAGCCTATTTATTACCATCTGCAAGGCTTTTAGTTTGAAATGCAATCTAGATTTAGCTGATATTTGCGGATGGTTAATGGATCAAGTTTCATATAAAACATTGAGCTCAGTTCACTTTATTTCGTTTATCGATAACTAGTGGGCACCCGGCGTGCGTTGCTGCAAACTGCTGGACCGATTTTGACCAAACTTCGGCCCAATACCGAATAGTACATGAAGATTTGAGCTTAATCGGTTCGGTGATTTCGAAGTTCATAGCATACGTACAAACATAGGTACATTGAGTTTTATATACAGGGTGGGCCAACTACAAGTTTCTTTTTAAAAATGCAATAAAGTGAACAAAATTAAATTTTTTCCATGTATTGAGGCTTTAATAGTAAGAGCAAACCTTCCCATTAATTATGGAATACAACGGCGTTCAAGTGGCTGCCTCGACTGGCTTCGCAGTAGTGCATTCTATCACTCCAATTTTCCAAGACCTTGGTGATGATTTCGGGCTGTAGCTCACGAATTGCTTGGATGATATTGGCCTTAAGTGCTTGAATCGTTTTCGGATTGTTGGCATAACATCGATCCTTCACGGTTCCCCACAAAAAAAAATGTCCAAAGGGGTCAAATCGCAGCTCCGAGGCGGGCAATTGACATCGCCAAGACGGCTGATAACACGATTTGGGAATTTGGTGCGCAAAAGACCGATTGTGGCATAGGCTGTGTGGCATGGCGCGCCATCCTGCAAGAACCAGAGGTCATCCAAATCTATGTCTTCAATTTCAGTAAAAAAAAAATTCCTTAACATGGCTCTGTAACGCCCACCGTTGACCGAAACGTTGTTCCCAGCCTCATTTTCGAAGAAAAATGGTCCAATGATGCCACCACTCCACAATCCGCACCAAACTGTCACTCTCTGTGGATGCATTGGCTTCTCGACAATAACGTGCGGGTTTTCCGAGCCCCAGATGCGGCAATTTTGTTTGTTAACGTAGCCGCCGAGATGAGAATGTGCCTCGTCAGAAAAGATGATTTTTCGCCCAAAATCGTTGTCCAATTCAAGCTGCTCTAAGGCCCAAACTGCGAAGCGATAACGAAGCGGATGGTGAATCAATTGGACCTTGTAAGAGAATAATCCCAGATATTTGTGCAGAATTCTCCTCAGGCTAGTGCGTGAAATGTTGAGCTGTTGAGATCGATGGCGAATTGATGTTCGTGAATTGAGTCTCACACTCTCGGCTTCAGCAGCCACATTCTCGTCTGTGCGCACCGTACGACGATGGGAACCATGAGTGTTGTCCACTAGCATACCAGTCTCACGAACTTTTAGCACAAACTTGCGTACAGCAGGCGCGGTGGGTGCTTCATTTCGGCCAAAACTTCTTTTCAAAAAACGCACTGCTTGGGCTACACAGCACTTACTTTGGAAATAAGTTTTCAATATTTCCCAATATTGTTTAAGCGTAAAGCGACTCATTTCGTTCCGCGGAGGTATGATACTGACTTACTGTCAAGATTTCGAGCGGGAAACAGCTGTCAGTGTCAAAATAACCTATGATTTAAAAAGAAATCACTAGATGGCCCACCCGTTATGTATATAGATACAGGCTATTCTGGTCTCGTTAGTTTGACGCTTTTTTTTGCGTCGGAAGGTGGGAATCTTTTGAAGACGAAACTGAGCTGAGATGTCGACCCACTAAACTCACGTGCCCTTCTACACATGGTCCTCGCGGGACTGCCGTCAAGCATTTCATCAAGAGGAGGGACTTCAGGTACTCGGCTCGTTCGTGTTGGCACCCTCCTGTGCTGCGTTTCGTCTTCGCTGCTCCTTCATAATAGTTTCTACAGTGAGGCTTACTTCACCTTCCCTTCTTTTTACGTCGATAGTCAAGCAGCTATTAAATCCATCTAGCATTACGAGATCTAAGGCAGTGAAAGACTGTCGCGTATCTCTTAATGAGATACGAGTAGCTGGTCAGTACAACATCACCTTTTGCTGGGTATCAGGTAACTGTGACATACCGGGGAATTATGCAGTTGACGAACTGTCTCGACAAGGCTCCTCTGGTGCAAACAGCATAAGCATTACCGACATCGAAGCGCCAACATATTGTGTTAAGTACCTTATTTAAACCGACGCGGAGAAAGTGGCCAATTTCCGATGGCAACATCTGACCCAGACAACTTTGGGTAACACTTAACAAATCTAGGTCGATCGGCATCTTGAAAACACAAGAGAGGAACCCTCTCCAAAATAACGAATGTTCTCACCGGACACTGCGTCATAGGAAGACATGCCCAATGACTGAGCATCCCCTATAACGATTTCTGCAGAAGCTGTATGAATGAAGAGGGGGAAGAGACTATTAGTCACTTCCTATGCGCCTGTCCTGCACTCGCCAGCATTTGGAAGACCACCCTGGGTGAATACTTTTTAAACGATCTAAATGATTTTAACAACACCTGCACGGCTAAAATTAACACATTCATACAACGAAGCAAATGATTCCAAGAGTAAGAGGATGTCACCCACCTTACACATCGGCAGTACAATGGACCCACTTCTGGTCTAAGTGCATCTTCATTGTGGGCCGATCTTAACCAACCAACCGTCATCTGGCTGGTGATGTTGTCTGGGCTTAAGCCCTCACCCAGTTTGTTTACCAGCAGGTTTCGTTCTTCATAGTATCGTGGACAATTTAACATGATGTGTTCCGCATCCTCCACTGCTTCTAAGTACGTTGGGCAATAGGGGTTGTTGTCGAGTCCAAACCTGTGGAGGTAGGGTCTGAAGCAAACATGGCCTGTCAGAATCTGGGTTAGGTAGAAATAGAAAAAGGAGAAATCAAGGTTCTTGGAACACAGCACGAGGTAAAGCTCTGCTGGGTCCCTGGTCATGAAGGCATATCAGGGAATGAGAATGCCGATGAACTGGCTAGAGGAGGCTCAGTAATAAACTCGGACCAATCCGTCCCCACTGTGTACATCCCGCCTTGCGCCCCCAAGCTCGAAGCAGGAAACAAAGCCCTAACGGAGGTTAACAACAAGTGGACCTTTTTAGATACTTGTGTCACCACGAGGACACTGTGCTGTGGCCTGCATTTGACAGAGTAAGAACCAATAGACTCATACAGAGGCATAGAAAATTACTTTCTACTATCATAGGAGTCATTACGGGGCATAATACCATGCGGTACTACATGAAAAAACTACGTGTGACTAACGAAGACCTTTGTAGGGGCTGCGGCGACGAGGAGGTTCAGGAGGACACCGCCCACTTTCTCTGTTATTGTCCAGGCCTCTATCATTTGAGAAATAAACTCCTTGGACAACACTTCTTTGAGGATCTAAAAGAGTTGTCCAACAGACCAATAAATGATTGGGATTCTCTATTCTATTCCCTTTCCTCCCATGGGTATCACAATGGGTCTATATTGACCTGAGTGTGGTGTGGAGGTTTTCTATCCCCTACACCAGCCCACTTACCTAACCTAACCTAGGTAGAAATTCAGCTCCACATGCTTCCTATTGAAGCGTTAATATTACGGATTAATCCCTGCGTCCACCTATCTTTATCCGAGTGATCCCATCTCTCCTGCCATTCTTCCAGACTTGTTTTTGGTGGTGCCTCAGTGACACTTCGACTCGTCGTAGTTCATGCCGCTGTCCTGCGGGTACGGTATTTCAATTGGGCTTCTCTAGCCAGAAGGTCTATTGCTACCATACCACCCACTACATATGCCGCATCGTAGGAGGTTGTTCGGAAGACGCTGCATGCTCTTAACGTGTTGATTCTCTAAGCTCTCTCCGTCTTCCTTCAGTATGACTTCGCTTTCATGACACAGGCACATACTTTGGAGCCGTAGAGCATTATCGTTTCTCTCTACCTACTCGTTAAACCATTTTGAGCTTCTTATGAAGCAGAGGAGGCTTTTAATAGGAGGCGAACCCCACAGGGGTTCAGGCTGGTTAGTGTGTCGGATCACTACGCATGAGGTTCCAAGTTCGAATCCCAGAAAAGAAAAGTTTTTTCACGGTCCCACCTCTCGCGAGCGTCTGACAAACATCCGAGAGTATTGTTGTCACGAAAAAGCTTCTCAAATCGCCGTTCGGAGTCGGCATTAAACTGTAGGTCCCTTCCATTCGTGTGAAAAATATAATGCACACAACATGACTGGTTGCGAGAAGCTAGGCCCTGGCACTTTAAAGAGCTGTTGGGCCAAATATTAAAAATTAAATTAAAAAAAATTCACAGGCGGATCAGTAAAAATGCAGTGAAGTGAGAGGGTTATGATCGCTTATTTTCAGGTCATAACCTCACAGAAATAGGAAGAAGAAGAAAGAGGCTCTTAATATCGATGTCTATTAGATCGCCTATATCGTTGTAATAGAATGCTCTAAAGTAAAGCTTCTTTCTGCGGGAGAGAGCTGCGCAGTAACTAAGAAGGTGAGGAATAGTAGCTTCTGCAAAAGTCGTTTGCAAGAAAGCCCAGGCTTATAGCATGCTGGCCTATTAGACAGTGATGACACCTATTGTAGTGCCGATATGCCATCTATTGAGAGAAATCAAATTCTTTGAGGGTTTTAGATCCAGCTTTGACCAAATCTGTTTTATCGCTAGACCACTTGTCCACCGAAGATTTGTATTCTTGATAGCATCCAGCATACATTTGAGTTTGTAAGTAGCGATTGGTATATCTGAAGTGGCTTTGTCCGGCAGGATGGGAATAGTTGTTCCTATTCTGGCGAGTTCATCGGCCTTACAATTCTCCGGAATGTCTCGATGCCCCGGCACCCAACACAGGTGAATATTAAACTTTCACTGAAGCTCAGGGTTCCTGGATTTTGGCATCGTAGGTCCTTTGTAGCTCGCTAGATAAGATATCTGCATTCCCTCGATGATACATACATATAGCATCATCTGACACTGTCCGATATACACAGCAAACCCTCAGTGCACATAGTCAGTTGACGGAGTTCATTTTTTTGCGTGCGACTTAATTGTCACTACTGTGGCTCATATTGATGCCGCGTACATTATAACTGACTGCACCACTCTTGACAGAACTAGTCTAGAGCTACTAAGGAATTCATAGAGGTCGTTTCCAAGGATTTGTTTGCTGCTTGGCTGTCTTAAAAGATGCGGTTATCTCTAACGGCTATCACGTTTTTCTTATGCCAAGATAAGACTTCTTTAATCGCCATTATTTCCGCCTGGAACACGCTATAATGACTTGGTGGATGGAAGGAGAGCTTAAGACTAAGCCTGTCACAGAAAACGCCTCTACCAACTCCGTCCTTTGTTTCCGTCCAATGATAGTTTAAGCAAATTTCGGAGATTTTGTTTCGTTTAGTCCACTTAGAGCCGAAATTGTGTTACGTTTTTATCGCAAAATCAAAAATGTGTTTTTTCGTTTGATTTCGCCATTTTCGCTTTCCAGCATTTTTTCTCTAATTTAAAAGTATAATACAAAATTTTTAGTGTTTATCGAAAATTGATGCCTGTAACTTTCACCTATAATGTATGGCAATGGACCTCTCTCAAAAGTCAGAGAGGTAAACGATTTTGGTGTCATTTTTGACTCCGAACTAGCTTTCTCGACTCATATTGACTATTGTATCCAAGGCGAGTTCTATGTTAGGTTTTCTGAAAAGACTTCAGCAGTTTTCAAAGACAAGTACACTCTAAAGGCAATTTTTATGTCATTAGTGTTGCTCATTTTAGAATACTGTAGTGTCATTTGGTTTGCTGTTATAAGTATATATTGGAGAAAACTCAAAGAAGATTCACGCGTTTTGGTTTCGGAATTCTAATCTAATTCTAATAGATTTAAAAACCACAGAAAGCCGCAGATAAACTCAATGCGCTACTTTTATAAAAGATATCTTATAGACATATCAAATCAGCCGAGTTACTTGCGCTGGTTTCTTTTTATATTCCAGAAAGGAACTGAAGAAACAGGTCCTATTTATTTTATGTTCCCAATCATCGGCCAAATTATGGTCTAAACGAACCGATAACTCGTTCTGTAATGCTGTATAATTCTATTTGCATTGGGGTTGATCTAGAAATGAAAAGAGATATTTAAAAGAAAAGGTAGAGTGTATTATTAGTATATACCTAATGTAAATTTAGTGAAACTTAATAAATGTTTGTAATCAACAAATTGTTCAGTCCATTGATGAATATAAATAAATAAATAAATTTGACTACTTACTTACTTAGGCGGCCCTACAGTTCGGGGTGGACCTTAGCCTCAACCAACAAACTTCTCCAGCCAGCTCGGTTACGAGCCAGTTGTCTCCAGTTGCACATGCCAAGTTAGTTGAGGTCCTCCTTCACTTGTTTGCGCCACCTACCGCGAGGTCGTCCTCTACTGCGCCGTCCATCCGGGGTGGATTCGAAAAATTTCTTAGCTGGAACTTTGGGCTCCATCGGCTCTAAATGACCCAACCATCTTAGTCGTTGTACGAGGGCAAGGTGAAAAGTTCTCGGCCTGACAATTAAAGACTACGATTTTCAGTTAAAAAATGATTTTATTTTTCTACATAATCTCCCCTGATTTCAACGCACTTAGTCCAGCGTTTCTCCAACATCAGTATTCCTTCTCGGAAGTGAGAGTCTGGAAGACTGTGAAAATATTCATCTAGGGCCCTCTCAACTTCTGCATTGGATGCAAAGCGCTTCCCAGAAACAAATTTCTTCAAGTTTGGGAACGGATGGAAGTATGAGGGTGCCAAATCAGATGAATAGGGGGGATGGCCGAGCAAATCGTACCCCAAATCCCGCAGTTTTCCCATCGCCAACGCACACTTGTGTACAGGTGCATTGTCCTGGTGAAAGATGATTTTTTTCTTCTTCAAGCCAGGCCTCTTCTCGCGCATTTTGGCATCCAGCTGGTCAAGAAGGTTGGAGTAATATTCGCATGTAATTGTTCTGCCTTTCTCAAGTTAATCAATTAACAGGATCCCTTTCACATCGCAAAACACACTGGCCATGACCTTTCCGGCAGATGCGATCGACTTCGCTTTTTTGGCGCTGAACCACCGTCTTCCACCCACTGCTTCATTTCCGGCGTGAAGTGGTGGACCCATGTCTCATCCATGGTGACAAATCGCCGCACAAAATTGGTCGGATCCTTATTGAATCGGTCCAAAGATTGCCGCGTAAATCGTTTGCGCATATGCTTTTGATCGGCATTCAGCAAATGCGGCACCCATCTTACGCAGAGCTTTCGCATCCTTAAGTTTTTGTGCAAGATGTTTCGCACCCTCTCTTCCGATATACACACAGCCTCATCTATCTCATTTACCTTCACTCGCCTATCGTCCAACACGATATCATGCACTTTTTTGATGGTTTCGGGCGTGGTTGCGGTTTTTGGCCGTCCTTCACGTGGGTCGTCTTCGAGGGACGTGCGACCACGTTTAAATTCAGGTGCCCACTTTTTAACGGTTGACATGGAAGGAGCAGAGTCCCCGTAAACTTTTGTCAACTTTGGATGAATTTCCTTAGGGGTTGACCCATCCAAAACGAAAAATTTTATGACCGCACGATATTCAAGTTTATCCATTTTAACGAAAAACACACAAGACGTCTACTGCAAAAATTCGTGTAAACAAACTACTTGAGAGAACAAGTTGAAACTTGTCATACGAACTAATGAGAATTGCATCCAGGCAGGAAACATAAGTTTTTGCTCATTGGAATGCTTTCTCTGCGTCAGGCCGAGAACTTTTCACCTTGCCCTCGTATGTGACCACTTCTGACTAGGTCGATGCCTTTGTATAGGCCGTATAGTTTGGCATTGTACCTTCTCCTCCATTCGCCGTGTTGCAGACGGAACCAAAGATCACTTGAAGAATTTTTCTCTCAAAGTAACCAAGGGCATCCTCATTCGATTTTGACAAAGTCCATGCCTCTGCGCTATACAACAGGACTGGGATGATTACTGTCTTATAGAGAATTACCTTAGTAGTTTTTTTTAGTTTTTTTTTGATGCACGGGTAGGGGTAAAATCCTTTATGGACACTTGTAGTCCGTGCTACGAGTTATGCCCGACTCCATGGTCTTGCATGGTTACGTGCTAAAAAAAAACCTCTCCGGTTTCTCTGACCTGTTGTTCCCCTGCGACACCGCCAGTCAAGGGATTCTTTCGCAGGTGTAGGATTGACATTTCGTCTCTTTTTTTTACCTGCCAAAAGTGGCAGGATCTTCGTTTCTCACGTTTTTCGTTGCTCATACGCAGTTGCTGCATTATACTGGTGATTACTTCATTTGCAGTCTCCCAGCCTTCGCTCCTCGCCAACATAAATGAGCTCAGACGTCTTGTGGTCACTTACCCGTCAATTGCTCTTTCTAGGATGATCCTGGCTCTGGTATAATTTTGGCATTCCATCAGTACATGCTCTGCTTTCTGCACTTTTCCTTCAGTTACCTTAGTAGTTTGAGATATGGCTTTGTTATTCAATTGCCTTCTTAGCCCAGAGAAAATGCGATTGGCAATAGTAATTCTTCGTTTGATTTCCCCACTGATGTCGTTTGTGGAGTTCACCATAGAGCCTAGGTAGACAAAGTCCTTTACTGCCTCAAAAGTGTATCTGTCTATTGCGGCGTTCTGTTCAAGATGCCGATATTGTCTGTCCTTTATTGTAGACAGCATATATATTGTTTTGCTATCATTGACTACTAAACCCATCTTCGCTGCCTCGATCTCAATACTCGCAAAAGCCCCACTGACGGCCCGCTGAGTTCCTCTGACTATGTCAATGTCATTGGCGGCGTAAGCGAGTAATTGTACAGACTTGTAAAAGATTGTACCTCCGGTGTTGGCTTGCGAGTTTCGTACAATTCTCTCAGGTACTACGTTAAAGAGATCGCATGATAGCGCGTCACCTTGTCTAAGACCTATCCTGACATGCAACGGTTCGGTGATGTTCTTACTGACTTTGATGGAGCAGCGAGAGCTATCCACAAACGGACGAGCCACAAGACTAGACATGGCTCTGTATAACTCGTCTCTATACACGCTATCATAGGCAACTTTGAAATCAATGAAAAGGTTATATTCTTCGGACAAATGGACCTACAGTTAAGTGCCGTATCCGAAGGAAAATTTTGATTTTGTTTTTGAGAAGCAACAATCTCGGATGCTTGTCAGACGTTCACGAGAGGTGGGGGCGTGAAAAAACGTTTGGTGTTTTCTGGAATTTGAACAATGAACCTCATGCGCAGTGCTCTAACACACTACACACTAACTACTGCGCCACGGCACGTGGGCCATTATATAGCTTAATAATACTAACGACAATTACTTAATAATCAACTAATAAATATAGTATAGCCTGCTTCTAATCTAGGCAAAATATGCACCTTATCTTAGTAAAACAATTTTAGTAAAACAGAAACGTGCGTTTATTTTATTTATTACCTGTTATTTAATATCTGGCAATGAGACAAATCTGACTACTTGCTACAGTTCTCATTCGCTTAAACTAGGCGGACGTATGGTGCGGACGTGATATTAAGCTAGGGGTATAGAATTTTGTGAAGTGGCATTTGAAGTTTATATTCCCGCCAGAATCGAGTGAAAAATAAGGTAAATGCGATGTATTATTTTTTTGCGTTTGCATATACACTCCGTCTCACTTGATTACGAACAGACAGTTTTTTGTTTTAATTTTACGATATTTTCCAAACCCTTCGCTAATCTGGGAAAAACCAATTGCACAAGGAATGAAGGATATATTATGTTTATATTGTAAGAAAAAAAAAGGGGATTTAGTTGATAAATGCAACTTTTATGACGCTTTTCCCAAAAAGGTCATCAAATTTAGCTATTTATTTTTGTCTCACTTGATCACGAACATAAGCTAAATCTACCTGTTAGAAGCTTAAAATGTAAAGAAACGATACAAAATTTGTTTGTATAAATAAATGTTGGTTTTATTCAAAGAGTAGCAATAGTTTTTAGTAATGGGTACTACCTCCTGATCGCTGAATCACTTCAAGTAGCCTGCTGTGTAGAGATTCATAGAGTGCTGTCAAGTAATCTAGCGAAATTTCGGACCGGGCTCGTTTTATGGCTTCAATAATCTCTTCCGTTTCATCATATTGCCTTCCTCCTTCGTAGACTTTTCTTGAAAGCCAACCCCACACGTTTTCCATGATGTTCAGGCGGCCATGCAAGTAAGGTTTACATTTTGGTTCTGAATCCAGGCTTTTGTTGTCCGTGCGGTACGTATCGGTGCATTGGCTTGTTGGAAAATCCATCGCTGTCCACCAAACATCTCCGAAAACTGCGGAAAAGCTCTTTCCAGTATCGATTTGTAAGTGATTGCCGTCATTTTGGAGCTTTGGAAATCCAGCTCCACAGTTCCGTAATAGCTTATTGCTCCCAATACCATTACACCACCTCGTTTGCTGTGCCGCCTTTGAAGATGCATTTCTTCTTTTCTCAAATCATGGAAATAAGAGCTGTATCCATCAGGCCCGCCCAAATTAAATTTTTTTTCATCAGAAAAGACGACGATATGCCATTCTCGATTCCACCTGATGTGACTTGTTGCAAAATCAAGCCGCTGGATTTTACGTGCCGCATTCAATGGTGGTTTCCTCTTCATTTTTTCATGGCAAATATGGCTGGCCTTCTGTATCACGCGAAGAACAGTCGATCTGCTAGCTGTAATTCCAGTTTCTGCCTTAATTTTACTTACGGAGAGCCTTGAATTTGAAGCAGCTCTCAGTATCGCCCGCCTTTCCTGACATGTTGTTGCTTTGCTGACTCTTCCTTTGCGGTTTTTCCATACTTCCCCGGGTCTTAATATAGCTGTGTACAACAGTGGTGCCTCTTCCGATCTTGCTGGCTATGAAACGGATGGATTTTTCTTGTTCCCAGTAAGCTCGAATTTGGCCTATTTCCTCCTTGGTTAATGTATTTCCTTTACCTATAGTTGTAGATTGTATGAATTTATTTCTTGAACTAAGCTCCCTAATACTCGAAATATCCTTTTATTTGATTTAAAACACGGTAACAGGTAGATTAAGCTATTGTTCGTAATCAAGTGAGACAAAAAAAAAACAGGTAAATTTTATGACCTTTTTGGGAAAAGCGTCATAAAAGTTGCATTTATCAACTTAATGCCATTTTTTTTTTTTTACAATATAAACATAATGTATCCTCCATTCCTTGTGCAATTGGTTTTTCCCAGATTAGCGAAGGGTTTGAAAAATATCGTAAAATTAAAACAAAAAACTGCCTGTTCGTAATCAAGTGAGACGGAGTGTATAAGTATTGAACTGACTTGAAAATGAGAAAAACCAAACCTTGAAGTACCTTTATTTTTTTAAGCCTGACCCTGCTCAATGGCTTATACTGATCTTAAATGTTTATGGTATCATAGGCACCTACTGCCGGTCTATGAGACTTTTACAAGGTAAGAGGCTTTGTCCTTTTCTAATTAGCAGAACACTTCCTCTCTCTGTAGACATGCTTAATTTTTCAAGCGGTATCTTAAGTATTTGTTTGGAAGCCCACCAAGTTAAGTATGTAACTATGCTTCTTATTTGATGATGAGAAAGTTTTTTTTTTTAACAAGTTTGTGGACACGCCCTTTTTTTTTTTTTTGGATTGCGCCAGGGATGTGTAATCTTCATAGATACTAGTGCTACTAGCATGCACGATTCGCAAACCTGAGTAATCGATGCCAGGATATGCCTACGTACTAAACACACACCCTACACACTTCAACCACTCTCCCCGCGGGACTGCCGTTAGGTATTACTTCGCGGGGCTGGTTAGCAATTTATGATATGCTTCTTGTGTCAGCTTCTTCCGCTGCTTCAGCTGCTCTTCTTAGCTTTTCTATTCTCCGCAGCTCTTTTTGTAGAGTTGTTACGAAGGAACATATTGCCATCCAATTCTCTTCCGACCGTAACATATGGTCGAGGAGTAATGACGGACTTGGCAGAGTAATTCTCCATGCCGTGAAACGTGTGCAGTAAAACACTGTGTGCTCCGTATCTTCCTCTTTACCTGGGCGTTCCGAGCAGGATGGTGAGTTGTCATGTCCAAATCGGTGTAGATATTTGCGGTAGCCACCGTGGCCAGACAGGAACTGCGTTAGATGGTAGTAGCAGTCTCCATGCTTTCGACTTATCCAGTCTTGGATTGTCGGTATAAGTTTATATGTCCATCTACCTTTTGTTGTATTAGCCCAACGAGCTTGCCACATAGCTGCTGACGCTGCCCTTTCTTCAATTTTTCTCACCTTGATACCAGTGGCGTCGTGATGACTCAATGCTCTTCTGTTATATATCCTCAGCATTTCATTTGCGAGAATATCGATGGGGTCTATTCCAGCTATGACAAATGCAGCTTCGTCAGAGATGGTTCGAAAGCCGCTGATTGTCCATAGCGCACAGAGTCTGTATGTTGACAATAGTCTCCTTTTGGTCTCCTTGGTCCTCAGTGCCTCCGCCCAGACTGGGGCGGCATATAACAGAACTGAGGTGATAACTCTGGAGAGTAGAATCCTTTTAGCGTATCCAGGTCTACCGATGTTAGGCATGATACGCGAGAGAGCTCCCTGCATTTGCGATGCTTTTTTGGTAACAAAATCAACATGCGTTTTAAACCGTAGCTTGTTGTCCAGCATTACTCCAAGGTATTTAACCGCCTCTTTTGACCTGATGGTTTGGTTACCAACCTGAAAGTTGGCAAATTCGACGGTTTTCCGGCTGGTTATAAGAACAGCTTCTGTTTTATGGTCAGCTAGTTCTAGTTCGGCGGATATTAGCCAATCTTTTATCCGGGCAATTGCTTCATTTGTAAGCTGCGTTATATCGAGGAAGACATGGCCCAACAATAACAAACCTAAATGAGTAGATCAAGATCAGATATTGCCAGAATAGTAGTCATCAGTACAGGCTATTGGCCAATAGGAGACCATGCAGCCAACCTTGGCATCCCCCATAATACCTTCTAACGTAGCTGCAGAGATGCTAATGAGCGAGAATCTTTTTTTAAATTCCTTTGCAGATGCCCGGCCCTAGCGAGAACCAGACAGCGTACCCTAGGTAAACTATTCTTCGATGACCTGGGAGAAATATCTGAGAAAAGGATTGGAGCCCTCATTCCTTACCGAAACTCGACAGGCTGGGCTTAGCAAATCCATTTTCTTTAACCGAATACTCCGTCATACAACCATGTGTACACGAGTTTTGTGGTATCAAAATGCCGCAACAGCGCTAATTGGATTCTTTTTGAGCCGACACCTCAACCAACCAACCAACCAAGATCTTAGCTGTAGTCTTTCTAAATCTTAAGTAAAAGTATTTAGTGATATTCTTATCAATATCCTTGTTAGTTACATACATACATACCCATACATACATTTTTAATAGTCCGCTAATGCTTCATGAGGATTGCGAGGGTAGGATGTTCAAGTGGACTCTCCATCCTTCTGGATCTTTCGCCATTGACTCTAACTCACCAGGAGGAACCCCTAGACGGCTCCAGGAGAGATGTCGTTTTTGATGTAACCATCTATTTCTAAGCCTATGTGAAGGTACGGAAATCATGGCACGTCTTGGAAGCCGGTCTGAGGGTATACGCAATACGTGACCAAACCTTGTTAGTTAGCTCAGATTTGTTAATTCTTTTGACTGAATTTTACTAATAAGAAGGAGGAACAACTTAGGACAGCTTCTGGCTCATTGAACTCAAGGCTATACTTTTCTGTTACAATTTGTTTTGACAGTTTCCACTAAGATGTGCTATTATGTCCGGTTCTGTGCTACTTTTTTTGTTCATTGGACAAAGCTACATAATTAGTATTAGTTTGAATTGTATTATAAACATGAGATGTTAGTTAGCAGTAGTATCTATCGACTGTATAGAATATTTAGATGGGCTTCGCTCTGAGTACATAGATAACATCATCGGGTTCGATATGACTCTGGACGGCCTTCTTTATATGATGAGTTTACCAGTCTTTTGTACTTGTTGAAGAATTTTTCCTGAGAAGAACTGTTGAGTGACCGGTATTAGTTACTTGTATGTATGCAGTTCCTCGCTCATGTGAGCTTCTGCTTGATTTTATGGGCAAACTAAAATAAAACCCTTTGACGTCGACGAAAACCTATAATTACTAGGAGTAAAGTTTACAATAAAAGCGCTTCTCAACAAGATTAGCAAACTTCGTAAATGTAAATCTTATTGCAAAGCTTTAACAAGCGGAACAGTTTAACGATTATGTAGCAAGTCATGGTTGTAAAACAGAGTCATTAAAGTTGAAAATAAACATATGGATGCACACATGTTACAAGATTGAAAGTCTAATACCTATGCTAAGTCATAGCCATGATTCAAAAAGTGAATTCAGCACTGGTTGAGACACACACGTGTAACAGGCTATTACAACGAAAACTACGAAAAAAGAGATGCAACGCTATAAATAGAGACAAAAAGGATGAATTATTCGTTTAATTACCCAGCTGATGAAACCTTGAGTCAGAGATAACAATTTTTTTTACACTCATTGGTATCTGCTTTCATTGTTTCAAGGGCAGACTTTGTTGGCCATTTATACACAGCACAATGCGAAACAGCTGCAAGATGCAATAACTTAAATTTATAAGACAATGCGGCTGCCGGTATTTATTTTGACTTTGAACTCGTGGAAAACCGGACACGAATAGCTACAATTCATTTGCAAAGAGAGAGCTAAAAAAGTGGCCTTTCCGATGAGGAAATTACATTAAACTAGCAGTGGACAGTTTTATGATATTGCGAATGCAAAGTAAAAGATTGCGAACGCAAAGATAAACTATAATTTTAATAAGATATACAACTTGCTGCAAGTATGGGTGCGTACTTTGAAACACCGAATTAATTAGAAAGAAAGAAACAGAATGATCAATTTAGAAAGTTAAATTATCTACGTGAACAAATCTAGTTTCTTTCAGGGGTTTCGCAAATATACCACGACAACCCTATTACTCTCGCTTACTGTCAGTTACTGTATTTTAGAGCAGAACACTGGGCTTCAGTAATTTTTCCAACAGTCATTTGAAATATAAAATCTAGAAAGATAAAATCTCAAACAAAATTCTCAAGAATCTAATTAAGTATATATCTTGAATGCCTTCCATCCTCCTCCATCCTTTTTTTTTTATATATAATTTGCGCGCACTCGAAAAGTTATGAATACCCTTAACATGTTTACACACAGT
This sequence comes from Brachypalpus laphriformis, assembly GCA_945910035.1. Classification (NCBI taxonomy): domain Eukaryota; kingdom Metazoa; phylum Arthropoda; class Insecta; order Diptera; family Syrphidae; genus Brachypalpus; species Brachypalpus laphriformis. Next base: position 13,906,529 of record OX246754.1, on the reverse strand, counting down.
GCGGGCGTTGGAAAGGATAGATAGATAAAGAGAGGACGATTTTGGGGTAGTGATTCTTGAAGCTCAGTTGTTTATGCTTCAGAGAAACTCCGGGGGTGGCGTCCAGATAACTGGGGAGATTTTTGTTATTTTTTGTCTTTGCTTCTGATTCGCAGTATTTTTTCCCCGATAACCAATGTCATAGGCAAATCACCATTAACAGAGCGAACAATTTTTTCAGCCATATGGCCAAGCTACTGCCAGTGTTCCTTCGCAGTCTTCTTCTTCTTCCTTTTATCAGCGAGGTTATGATCCGAAAACAAGGGATCACAACCCCCCCACTTCACCGCATTTCTACTGATCCGCCTGTGGGGTTCGCCTCCTAGTGTTCCTTCGCAGTAGTGTTCACAAATGCTTTCGCAATTGATCGAATTGACTTTATACATGTATTTCATGAGAAGTAAATAAATGCTTGCTGGCGTCAAGATTTGAACCATGAGCCATTAGCGTGGTAATTGACAACGTTACTACTACACCATTGCTACCCCATTGCGGTCCTGGGCACGCTGCGTCCAGTTGTGACGACCAAATTTTCTGCCATCCACGACAGCTTGATCTTTATACCGGAAGTTCAGTCTTTTTCGCCATCTCGAACTTGGGCGGTGAGATTCAAAGATTCTCTTAGTTGGAGGGTTATTGTGCATTTGTTTGATTTGGCCGAGCCACTGTATTCGACATGTCTTGGCTTCTTGACTTCATCCACATCCTGGTACAAGTCATAGAGTTTGCGATTGTATCTTCTCCTACATTCGCATATGGGACCTAATAACGGACGAAGTATTTTTCATTCAAAGGTACCCAATATTTGCTCTCGGCGCCATAAGATGAGCGTTCTATAGAGTATTCATTTGATCTGTCGAGCTAGGCGTTTTGAACCCAGTTGTTTTGAGGATCAACGTGAACAAATCGGAAGTAATGGTCGTTTCCAAAAAACCGATTCAGTGCACTCTGCATGTTAGTGGAGTCCCACTGAAGCAGGCGGATAAAAGTTTAAGTACCTCCGGGTCTTATTTACGAGTGATGGGAAGAGCAATGCCGAGTTATCCTGCAGAATTGGTTAGGCTGGATCAATTTTGAGAGAGCTTGGCCAATCTGTTATTAGGAAGGCCGAACTTAGTGTTCAAGCTAAGCTATCGGTTTTTAACTTGGTGTATGTTCCAACTCTCACCTATGCTCATAAAATTTGGGTAGTGACCGAAAAATAAGATCGCGGATACTAGCTGCCGAAATGAGGTTCATTCACGGTGTTGCTGGAATAACTCGTAGGGATCGAGTGCGGAACATCAGAGTACGCGAAGCGCTCAATGTTGAGCAGCTACTTCTCCGAACGGAATGATCTATGCTTCGATAGTTTGGCCACGTAGTGCATATGCCCCCAAACCGGTTTCCAAGACGTGCCGTGATTGCCGTGCCATCAGGAAGGCTTAGAAATAGATGGTTAGATCAAGTCCGACATCTCGCCTGGAGCCGTCTAGGGATTCCTCCTGATGAGTTGGAGACAATGGCGGACAATCGAGAAGGATGGAAAGTTCACCTGAGCATCCTACCCCCGAGCGCCTCATGAAGGATTAGCGGGCCATTAAAAATGTATGTTTGTATGTGTGTATGTTGTTTTGCCAAACCGAAGTCGTTGGATCTCCACGAGGGTGTCATTTGTGGGTTTTGTGTTTGCTCCAAGGTAGTGAAACTCCTTAACTGCCTAGAAGTTGTAGTCATCGACAGTGGTGTTCTGTCCAAGGCTTTGAGCAGATCATTTCTTATTAGTTGACAACATGTACTTAGTCTTATCTTCATTTACTTCAAGACCTACTCAATTCACCTGTGCTTCAATTGCTGTAAATGCCTCTACAACAGCCTGCCGGGATCTTCCGATGATGACAATATCGTCCGCGTATCCCTGCAGTTGGATTGATTTTTAAAAAAAGTGCATTCCGTGCTTACACCTACCCTACGCAGTATCTGCTATAGCTCAATATTAAAGAAATCACATGACAGCACACCTCGTTGCCGAAATCCGGTGCATGTTTGGAAGAGTTCGGAAGAGCTGTTTACAAGTTGCACAGAGCATGGCGTGCTTTCCAGCATTACGCGACACGTCTGGATAAGTTTCGACGGTATCCCGAACTGAGCCATCGCTTGGTAGAGTTAAAGACAATGAATGTTGTCATAAGCGGCCTTAGAGTCGATGGAAAGGTGGTGAGTTTCGACTTGATATTCGTTGGTCTTTTCCATGATTTTCTTAAGTGTGAAAAGTTGGTCTATTATCGATCTGCCGGGCAGGAAGCCACACTTCTACGTGCTGATTAGTGTGTTGTAGAAAGGTTTTAGATATTCACACAATACGCTAGATACGATCTTATATACGACATTTAGAAGGGATTTTCTTGGATTGTTCTTACAAGATATAGAATTGCCTTTTTTGAAGATGAGGCTCTACATAGCTGATACTCCAGTCGTCGGGCATGCTTTCCTCCATCCATACTTGGCTGCTGACTTGGTACATGCGCCCTACCAAGACATCACCTACGTATTTAAAAAGTTCAGCTGAGAGCCCATAACAGCCAGCGGCTTTGCTGTTTTTCAGTTTTCTGATGACTGCGCTAACTTCTTCAATACTGGGTGGTGGTATTGATTCTTCATTGACTGAAAGCTTTTTCTCTTCTTGCCCTATCATTCTCTCTGTTTGCTGCTCGTTGAGCAACTGTTGGGAGTAATGCTTAAAAAAAAAATTCCACTGACCATCTGCCCACTGAATATGATTTTGACAAGGGCTACACGCACTCGATACCGGACAGAAGTGAGTGGACGCAACGCAATGTCCTTTACAACGAATCGCTGTCAATTTTTACGGACGGGTACAAAACCAAGGACGGAGTCGGTGCTGGAATTTCCTCAGAAGATCTGGACATACACCTCTCCTTTAACCTTCCAGACCACTGCAGCGTTTTTCAAGCCGAAATCACCGCAGTTCGCAAAGCTGCTGACTGGCTAGCGGATAGCACACTATCAACACCTGATATTGTTATTTATGTCGACAGTCAGGCAGCCATCAAATCTCTCGCATCCAGCACTACGAGATCTAAGGCAGTGAAAGACTGTCGCATATCTCTTAACGAGATAGCTGGTCAGTAAAACCTCACCCTTTGCTGGGTACCAGATCACTGTGACATACCGGGGAATTGTGCAGCCGACGAACTAGCACGACAAGGCTCCTCTGGTACAGATAGCATAAGCATCACCGACATCGAAGCGCCAACGTCTTATGTTAAGTACCCCATTCAAATTGATGCCGAGAAAGTAGCCAATCATCGATGGCAACATCTAGACCAATGTCATACCGCCAGACAGCTCTGGCCGATACTCAATAAATCCAGGTCCATCGGACTCTTGAAGTACAAGAGAGGAACCCTATCAAAAATAACAAATGTCCTCACTGGACACTGCGTCATAGGAAGACATGCCCAGAGATTAGGTATCCCTTATAATGACTTCTGCAGAAGCTGCAGAGATGAAGAGGAAGAAGAGACCATCAGTCATCTCCTGTGCGCCTGTCCTGCGCTCGCCAACATCAGGAAGGCCACTCTGGGTGATTACTTCTACAATAATCTTAATGATCTCGGCAACGCCTGCACGGTTAAAATTCTGGACTTCATTCAACGAAGCAAGTGGTTCCAAGAGTAAGAGGGTGATCCACCCGCCTTACACATCGGCAGTACAATGGATCTACTTTCTGGTCTAAGTACATCCTCATCGAGGGCCGATCCTGACCTAACCTAATGCTTAAAAACATCAATATTTTCCTGTGTTTCGATGACTAGGTTGCCTTCGCTGTTACGAAAAAATTCTTCGTTTTTCAAATATTCTGCGAAGTGTAAGGTAGCCGCCCCTCCTGTCTATTCTTTAGAAACTTTCTCTGTTATTCTTCCGCTGGTATATCAATTGGTAGCAGTTCTCCGATGACGTAGGCTGCTTGACCCGACGTGGTGCAGAAAGTACTACTCATTCGTAGTGCAGATAGTCGATCGACTACTGTGATCTTTCTTTTGTTTGAAGTTACTTTTATACATAGCTTCGGCTCAAACTGGTGATCCATAAAGCACTATTGATGTAACTAGCCTAGTTAAGAGAAATCTCTGGCTGTATCTCGATCCTCCTATATTCGGCATAATCCGCGGATCTCGATGGGCCCACCTTGGTGCCTAGTGTTTTATGAAAACCTCATTACCCTATTCAACCAAAGATGCCAACTGATTATTAGAGAATGTCCGCTGGTATGTTAGAATAAGGAAGTATAATACAAATTGTATAATAGTATAGATATACGAGTACGTAGTGACTAAAGAGAGCCCTTTAGGGATATCAAAAACGAAGTCAGAAGTCTAGTCTTGTGATGAGCAACAGCAAAAAAAATACGTGCTACGATTACTCCTGCTGAAAGGTGAAATCTAATTTGTAATTTGGGTGGCTAGTGTCGTAAAAAACACACAACAAATTGTCAGTCAAGCTGAACTAATGAATCGTTTGACAGATGTCATCCACCTTTTCCACGAAATTAGACGTGACATGCGAATGCCAGATTGTGGGCACCTTTAAGTTCACTCGAACGTTTGGTATATTTTTAAAATTTTAATTCCCCAATCTGTGCCAAATGGCAAATTTGTTTATTGACCTTGACATTTAATTCCACATCATTATCATGATAATTAATAACTACAACTGAACAAATATTATTCTCATAATGATGTCTTATCTGCGTAGATCTATAATGACTCAACACGTAGACATCACTTTCCCAAATCGTCATCCAGTCAATGGAATAAATCAATAATTTGATACTAATCATCTGTTGTATCCGCAGATTCACCTGCTAAAGTGAATTAAATTTAGCACCAATCCATAGTGTCTCCAGTTCCATTTGGTAAATAAGTTTTTTTCATTATCGCCTCTCGTTGCCCCGATTATTGTCAGCGTCACGTTCCGCACATGAGACGATACAAACAACTGGATCTGCCCACGAACTAAACCACATAAAGCAATCAATTAACATCTAGATGCGATTAGTCAATCTGATTTGATTCACGCACAATAGTTCAACGAAATGTGTCAACGATTTGACATTTTTGTTTACCTTTGCACTGAAGGCACACACGCGGTGCCCAAGCCCCCTTAGAAGTATGCAGAGGCACCTCCAGAAAAAAAAAGGTCAATGTCGCTACTTTGTAACATACATAACATCCATGGGTTGTAAGTAATAATGCCAAATTGCGGCTGCTAGGCTGACTCCATAAATCTCATTTGTCAGCGAAATGTATGACATTGCGGTTACATAAATTTCTCCACGTATAGATACAGTGTGCCTATGCAATTGCTTATCCATTTGAAATTCCGCAGACTTTCTTTCGATACAATATTTTTCTTCGGTTGTGTGTTTGGGGGGCTCCCCATCTTCACTTTTCGAGAGGCGGTGGTCTGTGGGATTTATGAATCGAAATCAACAGAATTGATTACACATGATGTGGGGAACTTGTGCTGCAGTAACAGGCTTTTCAATTAACAACAATGATGCAGAGAATCTCTCTCTGTTGTACTCAATTAGATTCGATCGACTATAGAAATCCAATGGAGATTGAGATTTTTATCATTTCTTTGATTTAAAGTTGCATGAGCTCAGCACTTAAGTGTCATTACAGTCGGATACTTGATAGAAAATGACTATCCTGAGAGCTGTGATTTTGCGAAATTATTGAAAAGAAATTAGTTTTTGTTACGAGTATGGTGGTGGTGAGGCTACTTTCTTTTGAAGAAATTTTCACCGTCCAGCTGTGTTTTCCTGACAAACTGGAGCAACGGCTGGTTGTTGTTAAATGACAGTAGTTACTTTTTTTTTCAAATTATGAATATATGTCTAAGTGTCTAACTCTTTAAATGCAATTGCATGACGTATGTTGAGAATGAAAATACTTGTTTTTGGTAATTTTAATTATACTACATAGTATCGCGTGTGGTCGAAATTCGACCGAGGAAACAAATACAAACAGCAAGGAGAAACAGTGCTATGTATTTGTTTACATAACAATTTTTTTGTAATATTCTGCCGTGCAAGGAAGGCAAAGGGATCTTAACTCACACAGCCATGAACGTGATCAAAATGCTTTCACTTAATTGATTTAAGCATTTTGTATGGGGAAATAGTGTGTATGTTCACTTTATTTTACCTGACTCAACGGTAACATTCGCTCATGATTTCTTTTTTCTGTACATCTGTGGCACAGTACCTTTTGAATCATATAAATTTCATCCCCTTCCTTCTATAATAAATACTAAAAAAAAGTACGACAAATTTCGTGTTCACGTATTAATACGAGTATATAAGATATCGTATATTAGATATCGGATTACAATTAACAAGTTTTACAACTTAGGATTTACGTTTTAGAATTTTAAACATAGATTGCACAAACAGTGTTATTATCTTCCACTGCAACCTAATGGTTTATTTTGCCCTCCCTGCTAGTACCTTGGAGAGGTTTTTTCCCTCGTTAGAGTTCCCTTCGCACTATAATTCCTTCGGAATTGTGTTTAAAAAAAATAAATATTTGGCGCAACAGCTCATTAAGTGCCAGGGCCTAGCTTCTCGCAACCACTCATGTTGTGTGCGTTATATTTTTCACACGAGTGGAAGGGACCTACAGTTTATTGCCGTATCCGAACGGTGATTTGAGAAGCTTTTTCGAGACAACAATACTCTCGGATGTTTGTCAGACGCTCGCGAGAGGTGGGACCGTGAAAAAAACTTTTTGGTGTTTTGTAGGATTCGAACTTGGAACCTCACGCGTAGTGATCCGACACACTAACCACTTACGCCACGGCGCCCACCGGAATTGTGTTTGAAGGTCATATATTCTTGCTTTGCCTTAGGCAGAATAGCTCATCTTAGAGCTCTCTCTCCAAACCAGTTTCTTTTGGGAATCTGAGAATAAGAAGTTACTCCATGGCTGGCGTATCTTCATCTAATATTTGGTACTTGCGCAAGTGTTTCAAACTTTTGTGGGTCAGTGCTACACAAGATTGCAGAAGGAGTCCCGCTTGAATCATTGCAGAATGTGCAAAGGCCTTCATTTATTATACCTATTTGCCGTTAATGCTCCCTGAGTTTACAGTGCCCCGTTAGGAAGCCTGTTAGGATTCCTAGGTTATTCTTGTTAAGGCAGATGCTTGCCTGGAATTTTTTCCGGTTGTAAAATCCCAGTAGTTTCTTAGCTTGCCTCAGACCTGTAGCATTGTTCCAGATTCTTGCCCTGTATTATTTCCTCATTTTCTTGAATTCTTCGCGTATGGTATGTTCCCCTATTCGTCAGAATGGTTCAGACCCAATGAAGTCTTCTGCAGCTCTTTGTCTAGCGAAAGAGTATGCTGTATCATAACATTTCATCCCAACATAACCGGCTATCCAGTCGAGCGTTACTTTGTTGTTTCTATCTCATTGCAATTTTTGTAGGCATTCTCACAAAAGTTTCGACTTATTGACATAGACGTCAAGTGCTTTGATAGCTGCTTGACTGACTGACAGTATTGCTATGTCGCAGTTGCTGTATCTCTTTTCGAGATTAAGTTGAATACATCGATCTACAGCACATATTTCAGCTTCAAAGATTCTGATACTCTTGCCCATGGGTTCTGGGTGCTTCGTCCTTGGTCCAAACACGCCTGCTCACCACTTTATCGTGTGGCCGCTCAGTCCGTATATCGCACCCTGAGATGACAAGAGTCGTAACTTCCAAAAACAGGTCTTCGTGGTATGTAACATACAACAGTCTTTCTCTCAGAGGCTGTGCATTTTTTGTAAACTGTTGTTGGCTGAATAGCGCTTAAACAGTAAAAGAAATGAAGCTACAACTGGGTTCCAATGAAAAGACTGTTAATAGTACATGTGAACCAATCAAAATCTTAAAATTGTAATTTTTGAAATTACGACACTTGTCATTTCAGGGTGCGATATTGTGGAATCGTTGTTCAACTTTTTCTTGTTACTTAACTTTGTACAGAAGTTTTTCTCAAAGTTACATTTTGATACGGTCGTCCCTGGGTACTGCCAGAAGGGAAAGTTTCTTAAGAAGTACATCGTATTCTCTCAAACTCTCCCTTCAAATACCTTCTTTTGCCATCCTTAGGACCGCTTTGCATTTTGCTCCATTACGAGATCGAGCGGAGTAAGCTCTAGGAGTTCATGTTCTCATGGCACCAGTGATGCAGAGGCACATAAGTCTTTGCACTTTGACGTCTTCCGCGTTGTGACTAGACTAGTTCGCTTTGCTCACGCTGTCCCTCCCATATCCCATACGTATATGCCATAATTGGCCGCATAATAGCAGTATACATCCATCTTAGAATGTTTGGATTAAATCCCCAAGATTTACCCGCTAGGCTCCTGCATATCATGAGATCACGGGTAGCATTTTTGGATATCTCCTTTGTGAGCTTTTCCTACACGAGTCTACTATCTTGGTGTAGTCCTAGATACTTGACTTCTTTTACCGGTTGCATTATCAGACCCGACAATCGGATTGGCTTCAGTCCAAGTTTTCTTTTTCTCGTGAATGGTACTATTGTGATTTGAACCGGGTTTATATTGACCCCAGCCATGCGGCACCATTCCTGAATTACTATTAGGCCACTTTGCATAATATCACATAGGATTTCTTCAAACTTTCCCCTGGCAATTAGCAAAAGTCATCAGCATTAACTTGACAATTGATTCCGAGGTTTGTTAACTGTTCAAGTAGTTCATCCACAATAATACTGTTGCGCAGGTAAGAACCTAAAACCGCACAATAAAAATAAAATCGAGCACAATCGCAACAGCCCTAGAATCCGTCAACTCGAACATTGTAGAACTTGCTAGACTTTTTAAAAATAAAGTTCCAGCGGCGAATTGGAAAATTTGGCATTTGCCTGGAAATCCAGAGTCGCATAAAAAAGGAGGTTGACAGCAGTCCAGGGATGAGTTCTGTTTTTGAGAAGCAACGACATCGGCCATATAGAGACGCACAGACAACAAAATAAAATTGTACTAGAATTCGTTTGCTAGTTAGTCATTTAGTTGGAGAGAATTTTATTTAAATAAAAAAAAGAAAGAAGTTCACCCTCTCGAGGACCAAATAAATAGTGTTTTCTTCTTCTGTCTCCACTTTGGGAAGTCGTATTTGGCAGGATCGGCCACTTGTGTTACAATATCTTACATTAGAGGAGATAGCACTCCTCCTTGTGGGCATCCTCTTGTCGTGTTGACCTAAATAATTCTACGTGATGTTTGAGTTTCTGCTGGTTTTGTTTTCAGCAACTCGTACACCCATTTAGATACTGTTCTGCTGACTACTTTTCTGTCCAGCGATCGTTTAATAGCTTCATGTGAAGTGTCATCAAATACCCTCTTCTATGTCTTCTGTTTCAAGTGCTCTTTGGATCAAGTAAGTAAAGTAGAAATTTTCTGGCATAAGCCTGCTATGCAGATCGCGGATACAAGCTGCCGAAATGAGGTTCATTCACGGTGTTGCTGGAATAACTCGTAGCGATCGAGTGCGCAATGCCAGAGTACGCGAGGCGCTCAATGTTGAGCAGCTACTTCTTCGAACGGAACGATCTATGTTTCGATGGTTTGGTCACGTAGTGCGTATGCCCCCGCTAATATGGCTCCTTGTGGTGGATGAGATCTTGGTAATACTGAAGGAAAACGGCTTCAACGTGACGGCCTATGCGGACGATGTCGTTTTCCTGGTTTCGGGAAAATTTCCTCCAGTCCTAAGTGAAAGGCTCAATTTCGCGCTACAACTAGTGGATAACTGGGTCAACAGCAAAGGGCTGGGAGTAAATCCTTCAAAGACGGAGGTAGTTCTCTTCACTAAGAGGAGATCATTACCTACCTTCAGACCCCCAAATATTGGTGGCACTGAACTAAGTATCTCAAGTTCAGCTCAGTATCTGGGCGTAGTTCTAGATTCCAAACTTAACTGGAAGGAAAATATTGCCGAACGCGTTAAAAAAGCAAGCGTAGCTTTCTATTTCTGCAAAAAGGCTTTCAACAATACGTTGGGCTTCAAACCGGCTGTGGTGTACTGGATATACACGGCGGTTGTAAGACCCATTCTCACATATGGTTCACTAGTATGGTGGACGGCACTTCAGAAGCAATACCTGCTTTTAAACCCCACCAAAATCCAGAGGGCGGCGTGCATCGGTGTCATGGGATCAATAAGAACAACACCAACAGCGGCAATGGAAACCATGCTTAGTTTCATTCCGCTTGATATATACTGCAGCAGTCTGGCGGCTAAAACCGCTGTAAGACTGAGAGAAGGCCGGTTGTGGTCTTCAAGCCTTTACGGCCATGCCTCCATTCTGTCCCGATGGGAGGCCCTAGGAATAAACCGCTCCCTTAGAATAAACGACGACTGCAGCGTCTTCCAGGCCGAGGTCGCAGCCATTATACAGGTTGCTGAAATTATACGCGAGAGTAATATCATTGGCAAAACGATCACTGTCTATATAGACAGCCAGGCAGCCGTTAAGGCTCTGGACTCTGCCGTAGTTAGGTCGAGGCTCGTGAGAAGCTGTAAATCACTCTTAAACGAGATGCGGTGACCCTCTGCTGGGTACCAGGGCATATGGATATCGAAGGTAACGAAAGGGCTGACGAGCTTGCTAGGAAAGGGTCGGCGCTGCACTTATCGCGGGCCCTCCCCTCTGTAGCAACCCCAATCAGTTCCTCGCGGAAAAAAATTGAGGATGAAGCCACCGGTTGAGCAAACAGACGCTGGGCTCATCTGGAAACATGCGCAACGGCCAGGGCGCTATGGCCAGCCTACAGCAAGAAGAGATCAACCTCTCTGGTAAAACTTAGTCGTTATAACGCACGGGTCATTTTTGGCATAATTACCGGACATTGTGCCATTGGCGTTCACGCGGAGCGACTCGGTGTGCTGCATAACGACTATTGCAGAAGTTGCAGGGACGAAGAAGAAATTGAAATTGACTTCTCTCCTGGAGCCGTCTAGGGATTCTTCCTGATGAGTTGGAGTCCTACCCCCATCCTACCATCCATCCTACCCCCACGACCCTCATGAAGGATTAGCGGGCCATTTGAAAATGTATGTATGTATGTAAGCTTGCTATGCTATTTTATGAGCCATGTCTAAACTATGTAATATGTGAAATTTAAATAAAATCGTTAGTCAGTTTTTTTTTTTAGGAAATGCGTGGAAGATAGAAGTCTCGAACGTCACTTCTAAGATACGAAAGATTTTAGTAGTGGCGAATCTGAATCTAAGTTAGATTGAATGTGACGGTTAATAGCGTTTTAAATGAAAATGGTTCAACTTCTATCTTCTCCAGCGATATGCATTTCAAACTTCATGCCAAAAAGAATTCATCTCAACCATGCCTCCACAGTTACCATCCCGAACCGCAGTTATTTATATTATCCTCAATTCCCTCAAACAACACCTCAACCTAACTGACACTACGGGTTCAAAAATGTGAAATAAGGCAGGAGCTAGTATCTTTGGCCCCAACTACAAGCTCTTTGCATCACTAGGTCAATCCACAACTGTCTTTCAAGATCACATATTAATATAATGTTATATAGCCAAGCAGCACTCAAAGCTCTCACGTCCCTCGACTTTGAGTCTAAGCTGGTTTTGAGCAAAGGAATCCCTGGTAACGAAGCTGCTGACGAGCTTGTTAGACTAGAGAATACTTTCTGTGGTTTACCTACCAGCCAGATAAAGAGAGAGCTATATCACTCGAAGCGAGAACCAATGCTCTCATATTTAGAACCAGAGACATTCTAATAATGAGCAAACATAATGCTAAGAACTTAACTGACTTCCTAACTAGACATTGCTCTCTCAATTACCATCTACGTGTTCAATCGGATGCGTGCCGTCTCTGTCTTGAAGACGCCGAAACAGCCCATCATATACTATGTGTTTGTGCGGCCATTGCCCGGCTTTGGCTTAAGCACTTTAACAAAGATTTCACATCACCTTGTGATCTCACCTCTTATTCAGCTTGAACTATCCTTAGCTTCATCAATGAACTAGATTTCACCTAACTGACAAATACTTATAAAACAACAAACCAGGGGATAGTGCAAAAGATCTCTTAAGGTCCTAGTGCTTCGTGAGTCATTGTTTGCCTTGTCAACCCATCTCTCCAAAAACAAAAAAAAAAAAGTGAAAATGGTGAATGAATGAATTTTATTTTATTTGAATACTATTTATCATAAAAACGGATAATGTATCACAAAACATATATACGAGTAAAAGAATGATGACACAATGAAAAGAATGCCTTATAACAACATCGAAATGTAGAATTTAAGTACCAAATGTGACATAAAATCTTCCGACTCGTCAAAATTGATTCACAAGAGTCTTATCCAAATGAGCTCTATAACCTAAGAATTTTAAACCCAAATTAGCAACTAAACTAAATGAGAGTTCAGCTTGGTAAATATTTTTTTTAAGTTTGAGAACGTCATCTAAACACAATATTCCAAATTCATAAATTTGCAAATGTATGTGCTAAAGTGATCTGCAAATATTGTGTATAATAATACTACCGTCATGCCCAGATTGATGAGATATATGCTACTAATTGGCATTATGTCCACAACCTTTGCAAATGATCCTCAAGTGTGCTTCAAGTCTTCATCTCATAAAGGCAATTGATTAAGGCAATTTGTGATTTAAGAACCAAGCAAAGTGGAGAATCAATACAAGCTACCAGCATACGGTAGAATTTTTGGTCGAAAATGACACTTGAATTTATTCAGTTATTCATTACTGTGACTAATTATGTCTTCTTCTTCTTAAAGTTCCTCTCCGTTTCGAAGGTTGGAAATCATCGTTCTTAACGTTTGTTTGTGTCTTCTTTTAGTAACTCCGGTGTTGAGAGATCGAGCCATTCTCTCAGATTTGCCATCCATGTTGTTCTTCGTCCTCCTCTTGTCCTTCTTCATCCTATCTTTGTTTGCAAGATGATATGCAGTAGCTGGTATTTGCTGTTTCTGAGTATTCCAGTTCCGCTCCTTGACCAGGAATATTATTTCCTTTTTTCGTCTTACTTTTCTTAGTACTTCTTCATTTGTTATTCTATCCATCCAAGAGATCCGTAGTATTCTTCTATAAACCCACATTTTTAAAGCTTCTATTTTACTCATAGCTCTTCCAATACCTTCTTTTGCATCACAACGAGTTGGAGCGGAGTAAGCCTTAGAAGGGCCCCAGTGATGCAAAAGCACTCAAGTCATTGCACTTTTGCGAGAGTCTTCCTCGTTGTGGCTAGACAAGTTCTCCCACGCTATCGCTTCATATGTAATCATTGGTCTCACAATGGCAATATACAGGGTGGGCCAACTACAAGTTTCTTTTTAAAAATGCAATAAAATGAACAAATTGAATTTTTTTCCATTTATTATAACTTTATTAGTAAGAGCAAACATTCCCATTAACTACGGAATACAAAGTCGTTCAAGTGGCTGCCTCGCCTGGCCTCGCAGTAGCGCATTCTATCACTCCAATTTTCCCAGACCTTGTTTATAGTTTCGGGCTGTAGCTCACGGATTGCTTGGATGATATTGGCCTTAAGTGCTAATAATTAATTGCTGAATCGTTTCCGGATTATTGGCATAACATCGGTACTTCACGGTTACCCACAAAAAGAAAGTCCAAAGGGGTCAAATCGCAGCACCGTGGCGGCCAATTGACATCGCCAAGACGGCTGATAACACGATTTGGGAATTTGGTGCGCAAAAGACCGATTGTGGCATGGGCTGTGTGGCATGGCGCGCCATCCTACATGAACCAGAGGTCGTCCAAATCCATGTCTAAAAAAAAAGTCGTTAACATGGCTCTGTAACGCCCATCGTTGACCGAAACGTTGTTCCCAGCCTCATTTTCGAAGAAAAATAGTCCAATTATGCCACCACTCCACAATCCGCACCAAACTGTCACTCTCTGTGGATGCATTAGCTTCTCGACAATAACGTGCGGGTTTTCCGAGCCCCAGATGCGGCAATTTTGTTTGTTAACGCAGCCGCCGAGATGAAAATGTGCCTCGTCAGAAAAGATGATTTTTCGCCCAAAATCGTTGTCCAATTCAAGCTGCTCTAAGGCCCAAACTGCGAAGCGATAACGAAGCGGATGGTGAATCAATTGGACCTTGTAAGCGAATAATCCCAGATCTTTGTACAGAATTCTCCTCAGGTTACTGCGTGAAATGTTGAGCTGTTGAGATCGATGACGAGTTGATGTTCGTGAATTGAGTCTCACACTCTCGGCTACAGCAGCCACATTCTCATCTGTGCACACCGTACGACGACGGGGACCATGAGTGTTGTCCACTAGCATACCAGTCTCACGAACTTTTTGCACAAACTTGCGTACAGCAGGCGCAGTGGGTGCTTCATTTCGGCCCCAAACTTCATTTCAAAAACCGCACTGTTTGGGCTACACAGCACTCACTTTGGAAATAAGTTTTCAATATTTCCCAATGTTGTTCAAGCGTAAAGCGACTCATTTCGTTCCGCGGAGGTATGATACTGACTTTCTGTCAAGATTTCGAGCGGGAAACAGCTGTCAGTATCAGAATAACCTATGATTTAAAAAGAAATCAGTAGACGGCCCACCCGTTACATCCATCTTAGAGTGTTTGGACTAAATCCCCAAGACTTACTCGCTAGGCTCCTGCATATCCTGAGAGCACGGGTAGTCTTTTTGATATCTCCTCTGTGTGCTTTTTCCATATGAGTCTACTATCTAGGTGTAGTCTTAGATATTTCACTTCTTTTACCGTTGTCATTATCATGCCCGACAGTCGGATTGGCTTCAGCTCAAGTTTTCTTTTTCTCGTGAATTGTACTACGAGTATTATGATTTTAGCCGAGTTTATATTGAGCCCAGCCTCGGGGCACTATTCTTGAGTTACTATTACGTCCCTTTGTATAACATCACATGGGGTTTCTTCAAACTTTCCCCTGCCAATCAGCACAATTTCATCAGCATAAACTTGACAATTGATTCCAAGGTTTGTTAACTTTTCAAGTAGTTCATCCTCAACAAGACTCCACATTAGAGGAAGGAGCACTCCTCTTGTGGGTATCCGCTTGTTGTGTTAACCTTGATAATTCTACGTGATGTTTGAGTTCCTGCTGGTCTTGTTTTCAGCAACTCGTACACCCATTTAGATACTGTTCTGGTGACTCCTTTTCTGTTCAGGGCTCGTTAAATAGCTTCATGCGAAGTGTTATCAAATGTCGCCTCGATATCTAGCAAGGCGCAGAGTACTATCTCTTTTGTTTCAAGAGCTCTTTGGGTGGTTTTCATCCGCTGATAGAGAGCCGTCTATCGTAGATCTACCCGCTCTGTATGCATATTGACGGTGATGAAGTGGGGATGTGTTAAGCACTTCCTCTATAAAGTGATTATCCACAGCTTTCTCCATTGTTTTAAGAAGAAACTATGTTATTCTGATCGGTCTGTATGAGTTAATTAGTTAGAAAGACTGTTTATTTCATTAATAAAAAAGATTGTCTGTTACACATTTAAAATTTCTAAGTCTGTTTGGTTTGACTGAGGGCCGTCTACCAGATTGACATTTAACTTTCTTAAATTATACATAAGAGCAATTATTTATCAAAATAAGCAAACATCATGAGTACAGGTTTATAATAATTGTAAAATTAGCTTAAAAACCGCCTTCAACTATGCGTCGCCTGCTGTTTAGTGCAGTCGCTGTGTATCTATAAAGCACTTCCCAGCCTCGTTCACCATCCAAAATATGCATCGCTTCCTCTTCTTCCAGTAAATTTGTGCCGTGTCTCCCCAAAAATAGGACATTTTGCGATAAAGTGCAATACATCCTCTCTTTCGTTCAGTTTGCATTGGTCGCATATAATCGAGAGCTCCGGACGATGAGGTATATAGTTCAGAGGTACTAATTCCCCTGTCATCTTAAAAATTGTGCTTATCATGTCAGCGGAGTTGGTGTTTAAAAAGTATATATGGTATTACGTCTGTGTGTCTGTCTGTATGACGTCGGCTGTGTTGGGTCTTTCTTCCCCATGTTAGGTTAAGACATCCCCAAAACAAAAAAAAAAAATATTTGGCGCAACAGCTCTTTAAAGTGCCAGGGCTTGGCTTCTCGCAACCACTCATGTTGTGTGCGTTATATTTTTCACACGAATGGAAGGGACCTACAGTTTAATGCCGACTCCGAACGGCGATTTGAGAAGCTTTTTCGTGAGGTGGGACCGTGAAAAAACTTTTTGGTGTTTTCTGGGATTCGAACTTGGAACCTCATGAGTAGTGATCCGACACACTAACCACTTACGCCACGGCGCCCACATCCCCACTGGATTGGAATATATCTCAATGCGAGATTACCTTTTGTTATTCTAACTAGATGTAGTAGTTTTTCTTGCTCTCTCTACAATAGGGCTAGTGTGATACCATGCACGCCTGGTGACTTGAATGGCTGGAAAGAGCTGATTGCCCATTCAATTCTCCCTTTGGAACAGAAAACCCCTGTAATCCACAATATACGGACTGGAAAACCACACCATAAAGTTCTATACATACGGTCCGAGGACTGAGGAAGGAACAGGGGCAGGCGTGTTTGGACCAAGGGCGAAGCACCCATAACCCATGGGCAAGAGTATCAGAATCTTTCAAGCTGAAATATGTGCCATAGATAGATGTATTCAACTCAATCTCAAAAGAAGATACAGCAACTGCGACATAGCAATTGTGAGGGTATCTTTCTTCAAAGGCTGAGGTAGGTTCGCCGGCCCCAGCGTCAACCCAAAGGAACACCCTAGACTTTGGGAAAGAGGTACTTTGTTTCTCGGATTGGTTTAACAATAGTTGCTTGAAACAATTCTAGTAGGGTTGTTATAATTTCTTAACAATTTTTATACCTAATAATAGAAGTGATATGCTTACTACTATCGTCGTCCTGCGGCTCTGTTCTAGTACGGGTCGGGGTTATGCGTCCTGTTGTCTGGTTCGGTTCGGTGCGTCGTCTCGAAGGAGTTTCAGTCCGCACTTAGGGCAGATTTAGAAGGTTGCAGTCCGCACTTAGGGCAGGCTTGGAAGGTAGCAGTCCACACTTAGGGCAGGCTAGCTGTGACCCAGTCCGCACTTAGGGCAGGTTTAGGAGGGACCCAGTCCGCATTTAGGGCAGGCTTAGGAGGGATCAAGTCCGCACTTAGGGCAGGATTGGAAGGTAGCTTAACAAAGGGGCGGCAAATCCGCTGCGGTTAAATCGGTTTGTTTCTTTCAGACGGGGAGTTTTCTCTACCTGCCAACAGATGGCGGCCTCCGCATTAGGTGTTTAGTGAGGTGTGCGTAGAGTGTTGATGATCGCTAGCTTTTTTACTTCTGTGGTGATGGATTATGTCACTTCGTTACACAATACTGTCAGACAGTCAAGCAGCTATCAAAGCACTTGACGTCTATGAAATTAAGTCAAAACTTTTGTGGGAATGCTACACAAACTGAATTGAGATAAAAACAACAAAGTAACGCTCCAATGGATACCGGGTCATGTCGGGATAAAAGGTAATGAAGCAGCAGACGCCCTGGTAAGATAAGGAGCTGCAGAAACCTTCATTGGACCTGAACCATTCTGCGGAATAGGGGAACATACCATTCGCAAAGAATTAAAGAATATGAGGAAATAAGACAGGACAATAACCTGGAACAACACTACAGATCTGAGGCAACCTAAGAAACTACTGGGATGTTACCACCGAAAAAGATTCGAAGTCTGTATCTGTCTTAACAAGAATAACCTAGGAATCCAAACAGGTTTCCTAACGGGCACTTCAAACTCAGGGAGAATTAACGGAAACTAGGTATTACAAATGAATGCCTTTGTAGATTCTGCAATGAGTCAAGCGAGACTCCGGAGCACCTTCTGTAATCTTGTGGGGTACTGACCCACCAAAGATTGAAATACTTGGGCAAGTACCAAGTATTAGGTGAGGATATGCCAGACATGGAGTCACTTCTCATTCTCAGATTCCTAAAAGCAACTGGTTTGGAGAGAGAGCTCTAAGGCGAATTATCCTGGTCAAGGCAAAGAAAGAATGTATGACCTTCAAACATAATGCGAGGGGAACTATAACGACGGAATAAAACCCTCCAAGGTACTAGCATGGGGCACAATGGACCATTAGGTCGCAGTGCAAGATAACTCCACACACACAATATTTGATTAGGCTCAAAATGAATATCTCAGCCAGATATGGCATATGGATGACAGTGGCTTACTAATTTTTGGAAAATTTGAAGAAAAAAAAAATTCTTCTTCTTCTTCTTCTTCCTTTTTCAGCGAGGCCGTGATCCGAAAACAAGGGATCACAACCCTCCCACTTCACCGCATTTCTACTGATCCGCCTGTGGGGTTCGCCTATTTGACCTCAGAAAATATCGGCAGGCCCGCCGATTTTGGATCACTCGGTTTAACGTTGTCGCTCAAATTCAAAACCTGAATGAACTGCATCCGAACACCATGTGATACAAAGGTGCAAGTTTGCGTTTGTGCGATCCAGTTGTGTACTTCATTTCCATTGGAAACTGTGACACTTTAATGATTTGTACTTATCTCAGAGATAATTATCTTATTGGTCTGTCAAAGTCAGTTAGAAAAAAAGATTTAAAAAATAAAAATAAACTAAAACACAGCGAAAGGTTGTACACTAAAAATGCAAAGTTACGATTTCTGAGTACATCATTCACTTAAAAAATGCTCGTGCATAAATGTGTCTGACAATTAATTAGTAATTAAATAAAACATGTTACACCCACTTAACAAAATTGTCGCCGCCGTTATTTCAATTAGATTTTCGCTTTTGTGTAGTTTGCGCGAATGACATAGACTTGAATTAAATAGATGAACTACTCGCAGATACATAAACCGAAATGATTAAATGCCATGCGAACGTTTATTACACTCAATTTGAAGTGGGTGTGGCAGTTTAGTTGAGATTAATTAATCAAATTATCCACGGACGTTGACATTTTTTGTTTGGTTTCAATTAGTAATGTCATGATGATATTGGAAGTTGTATGGGAAGTGTAGAATGCAGTTGCAGTCTTAAAATTTCCGTTGAAAAAGTGTCATAACGTTTATAGTATTCAGTTTGAGAAACACGTTATTTTCTTTTTATCTATTTGAAAAGTACCTACAAGAATCGCACAGAAGTAGTGCGAAACGGTAGGATTTAGAGTAACCCCTACCAAAACCACTGTGATACCCTTCACCAAGACGTGACCGCTAAAGCGTATGCAATCTTTACTGTTGGAAGGGATCAGGGTCGACCAACCGAAACAGGTCAAGTATCTAGGCTTAACACTAGACAGCAAACTCCTCTGGAACATGTAGAATCTGTGGTTACCAAAGCTACCAGAGCACTTATGGTGTGCAGGAACATTTCAGGAAAAACCTGGGGATGTAGCCCAGCCACACTGAGGTAGATGTATATGATGATAGTGAGACCCATCATCACATACGGAGCAGTGGCTTGGGTTAACAGAACAAGGCTAATCTCGACGAGAACATCCCTGAACAAAGTGTGAAGATTAGCCTGTATATGTATAACAGGAGCCATGCGAACCTTTTCCACAGCAGCACTAGCGTTAATCGTAGGTATACCTCAGCTACACATAGTGCTAAGGCGAATCGCGAAAGACCATATTGAGAATCAGCAAAGAGATCATCGGGAAAGTAGCATGCATCGCTAACAAAGAGCGAGTAACCTTATCCAAATCAATCTTGCTTCTGGACTGGCGCAGAGGCGATATGGTCGAGAAATACTGCTTTGGAAGCTGACTTAAAGCTGAGCAACAAAAAAGACTGGAGTAGCGAATCCAATAAGTACCAATTCAAACAACACACAAAACATCTACTGGCACTGGGCTCCTGCCGCACGGGCCCAGAACTAGATACTCAGAAGCATTGGGCATACCATATTCCCCAGCATATTTCAAGCAGGAGTTCACGCGATCAAAAATGCTTGCAATCCAACCTAGACAGGAAATATCGCGGGCAGGACATCGCAATACTGTCAGACACCAAGCCGCTATTAAAGCACTGACATCACACGAGCTCAGATCCAAACTGGAATGGGAATGTCTCACCAGGATCAACAAACTAGGTCCCAGGACATGTGGGAGTGAAGGCGAATGAAGCAGCTGATAAACTAGCTAGAAACGGCGTATCTGATACGCCGTTCCTTGGACCAGAACCCTATTGTGTGATAGGACTCCACAAAATAAGGGAAAACTTAAGAAAAGAAAAAAAAAAAAATGTGTCAAGCATTGAGATTATGACGTCCAGATTCCGGACTAAAGTACGACTCGTCACCATCATACAGTGTTATGCCCCAACGAATGGATGATAAGCAGAGATTCTACAATCTCTTAAGTGCCGTCTTCAACACAACACCAAATGGAGACATTGTCATAGTGATGGCGGGTTTGAATGCCAAGGTAGGCAAGGACAATAAAGGGCTCAAACATGTAATCGGGAAGCATGGACTAGGCAACCGCAATGATAACGGCGAAAGGTTTGTGGATTTCTGCAATGCCAACCGCCTTCTGATAGGTGGCACCATGTTTGAGCACAAAACCTGCCACAAAGTCAACTGGGCTTCCATCGACAAGCAAGCAACCTCCAACCAAATTGACCATTTCGCCATTAGCCGCCGCTTTAGAAGTAGTCTCCTGGACATCCCAAATAGACGAGGAGCAGATTTGGAGATAGTACGTGATCACCATCATATGATAGCTACTATCCAACTACGCACTGTTGCAGTTCGAAGATCCCACGACAACACAAGAATTCCCAGGTTCAACATCGATAGACCTAGTGATCCTTCAGTGCACCAACAATTAAGGGAGCACCTTTTGCAAGTGTGGAAGCAATCAGCAGCTCAATACCCGCAACCATCCAAGACTATTTGCTATTTTGGTGTGCTGTGAAAAATGTTTTTACATCTGGTGCTGAAAGAATTATCGGTCGATCGCAGGGAAGACATAGGGCGTGGCTTTCCGAGGATACCTGGAGATGCATTGACGAACGAAAACAGCTGAACATTCGCGTTGCAGCTACTCCAGCAGCAGGAAGAGGGGAGCTAGAGTCCCTATATCGCATGAAGATGAGAGAAGTTCAGCGTAGCATGCGACGTGACAGGCGGAACTACATCAGCGCGCTGGCTACAGAAGCAGAGGAAGCTGCATGGAGGTGCGACAGCAGGACCGTCTGCAGAATCACCAAAGAGCTGACAGGTGATCGCAGCTCCAGCCAACATCCGTAAAAAGCCCAGATGGTTCCTTATTCATTTCTGATGAGGGCCAGCTCAAGAGATGAAATGAGCATTATGTTGAGCTACGGTTTTGAACCGCGTATTCGCTAGCGATATGTTCCCAAATCAGACTGAGATCCCCGATGTGAGAAATGCCCGAATACGCACCACGAGTCTCAGTAAAGATGAGATCACTACCGCGATCAAGGCACTCAAACCCAACAAGGCGGTAAGACATGACTGTATTCCAGCTGAGCTCTTACGTGCAGCGCCAACAACATCGGCTGAGCTTCTGCTTCCAATTATAGAGAGAGGTTTCTTAACGAGTGGAAAAAGAGAATGATAGTCAAGCTTCCTAAAAAAGGAAATTTAATAGAGTGCGGAAACTGGAGGCGTATCTGCGTGCTGCCTGCTGCCTGCTGTCTGCTGCCTGTTTTAGCTAAAATCATCCTGGAGCGAATCAAACAACGTCTCGAAGACACACTCGATGCCGAACGATCAAGTTTCCACTCTGGATCCCTATGTGTCGACTACATCAACACCCTGCGTTTTATCATCGAACAGTGCGTTGAATATCGATCGCCACTCCACCTGCTGTTCATCGAGTTTGAGAAGGTGTTCGATAGTGTCAACAGGGAGTTTATTTAGCGTGCCTTACGCAGGAGAGGTATTCCCGATAAACTAATTGCTATTATCAAAGCTACATATTATTGTCCAAATGTCACATTCTGCACAGAGGAAGGTTGTCTGAGGAATTTGAGATCCAAAGTGGGGTAGGACAAGGCTGTATTCTTTCACCAATACTATTCCTATTGGTGATTAGCGATGTGCTTCGTGTAGCTTTGTCGACGAGAAACGGAGGAACTCGATGGACGCTGACATCTCAACTGAACCATCTTGACTACGCAGACGATGTATGCCTACTCTCCCACAGAATTATGGACCTCCACCCAATGACAGCAGATATGGAGAGCGAGGCAGGCATCGTCGGGCTGAAAATGAATCCGCCTTGGAACAAGCGTATTGTCTCGACCGATGGTGGAACCGAACTGGATATAGCCAATAGGATCGCCAAAGCAAAGTCCGCGTTCGGGATGTTGTCCATCCAAAATATGGCAAAGCAATGCAATCAGTTTGAACATTAAGCTAAGACTGTTGCGCTCCAATGTTGAATCCGTGCTGTTATATGGATGCAGCACGTGGAGAGTGACCACTACTATCACCAGAAAGCTGCAAACGTTCGTTAATAAGTGCCTGCGCAATATCTTAAGGATTTTCTGGCCCAATCATATCTCTAACGAACAACTTTACGAGAGAACGGGTCAGGAACCAATAGGCACAACCATCCAATGACCGAAGTGGCAGTGAAATGGTCACACGTTCCGAAAAGGTGACAGTTCCATAGCGAACAATGCTATGCAATGGAAACCTTTAACTCACGATGGTAGACGACCTGACGCTCCGAGGAGAACATGGCGCAGAACAATCGAGAAGGAGGCACGGTGGTTGGGGAAAACTTGGGGAGAACTGAGACACATTGTCAGAAACCGTACACGATGGCGCGTAGGCGTAGTAGAGGCCCTAGGACCCATAAGGGGATACAGGACATAAGTAAGTAATTAAGTAAGCATTAGGATGATATCCCGCAATTAAGATAGACAAAGCAATTTCTGAGGAAAATACCTATATGGTACATCCAGAAGAGAAGCAGAATCTGCATAAGAGTTAGGAAGAATCGACTTTGTATCTTCACGGGCATATTAACTGGTCACTGCAGACTCAAGGGGCACCTTAGGAAACTGGGACACTGCAGATTCCGCAGGGAGTTCGCAGTAACACCACCGCATCTTTTTATGGAATGCGAAGCACTGATTCACAAAAGAAGAAATCAACTAGGTTCCTATATCCTATCTAAAATGGATCTACCTTCGCTGGATCCAATCAGGATACTCCGGTTCATAGTATCAGCTGGACTGGATGAAATGCTCTAAACCGGGTATATCATCGACTAGAGTTCTAGTATGGGGGGCACAATAGATCTGCTATAGGTTGCAGTGCAAGAATCTACAAGAACGCCTTTTCCCATTGTTTTAAGAAATTTAGTTTGCTTGACAACGCTTAAGATGCAAGTTTTCCACTTTCTTTTACTGCCACGCCTACTTTTCACATTAATTTTGACCAAACCGTTTTTTTTTATATTTTCAGAAAAAGCCGATTACGAGGAGCGAATTACTGATCCAATAGCCGGATCTATTGGAGATCTGGGACCATGGCAAATCTGGATTTGTATGGTCATCTTTATGATGAAGTTCCCAGTAGGATGGCATCAGCTGGCCACGGTTTTTCTAGCACCTCCCGTCAATTTTGAATGCGTCGCACCGAACAACTTAACCGATAGATGTTCTGCTGAGTGCACTGAAATCGCCTACGATCGGAGTATATTCAAAGAGACTATAGTTACAGAATGGGGACTGGTTTGCAATAGACGATATCTAGCCAGCTTGGTGCAGACACTCTTTATGTTTGGCATTCTGGTGGGAAATATTGGTTTCGGAGTTTGGTCGGATAAGTAAGTTGCACTCAATACATGCTTAAGCACAATATTACAATAATCTTTCTTTAGAGCTGGCCGACGTCCACCATTGGTATTCTCGGTGCTAATGCAGTTGGTTTGTGGTGTCTTGGATGCTTTTGTGCCATGGTTCTGGGTATTTTGTGTCTTGAGATTTTTGTTGGCTGTTGCAACTGGAGGAAGCATGTTGACAAGGTTTGAAATCACCATCTCTCACTTTGAACTCTAAAGTATTCTTATCTCTCTTCCAGCTTTGTCCTCGTAATGGAGATCACCGGTGCCAAGAAACGTGAAATCATGTCCATTCTCTATCAGATTCCCTTCAATTTGGGCCACACATCGCTGCCACTGTTTGCATACTACCTCCGCGACTGGAGATGGTTTCAGTTTGCTATATCAATTATCTCAGTGATTTTCATCTCCTACTACTGGCTGATCCCAGAATCTCCCCGATGGCTGCTCTCAGCCGGACGTCTTGATGAAGCTGCCAAGGTTTTGGAAAAGGCTGCTATTACTAACAACCGCCCAATTCATAACATTCGCAGTGATCTAGAAGAATCCTCGCGTCGTAGAGTCTCCAAGCAGGAGACTAAGAAGGGAACCCTGCTCGATCTGTTCCGATATCCGAATCTCAGACTCAAAACCATCTGCATGGTAATCAATTGGTTTGTGTGCGGACTGACATACTTTGGTGTCTCGCAATACGTTGGAGAGTTAAGTGGCGACATCTTCACCAACGTTGCCATCGCTGGAACTCTTGGAATTCCGGGAACTCTCATCTCTATCTTTACTGGCAGATATTGGGGTAGAAAAATCTCCCTAATGGTTTCAAATACTTTAGCCGGCATTTGTATGTTGGCAATTGCCTTCGTCCCCGAGGAGAGTGCCTTCGTTAAGGTTGTCCTTGCATCGATTGGTGTATTTGGTATGGCAGTCTCCTTTCCAATTGCCTATCTCTATGGCGGTGAGATGTTCCCGACTGTAGTACGAAACGCTGGAATGGGTTTCGCATCAACGTTGGCTCGTATTGGTTCGATGACCGCTCCGTTTGTCTCTCAGACTGTGGACATTGCCCCTTGGATGCCAGCAATAATCTTTGGAATTATCCCACTTATTGGAACAGTACTGGTGCTATTCTTGCCAGAGACAAAGGGAGCACCACTACCAGAAACGATCGAAGATGGTGAGAATTTCGGAAAAAAGAAAAAATCTGGAACGGAAGGTCAGAAAATTTAAAGCCGATCGCCGACGTGAATCAATGCAGTTGCCATAAGATGTTAAGATATTTTAGACTAGTGTAGTGTTATATACACACACTCACACATCATCTATGTTACCAACATAGTTGTGCCGTTTTCGAATGCCAAAGATAATTAATGACGATTTTTTCCCCCTTTTGTAAATAAATATTTTGAAAAGTTAATGTTTTTGGTTTTGCTATTATTTTAAGACAGTTTCAGAGAGGTACTCGTATGGCTTTATCGTGACTTTTCCCAACAGATTTTGGGGATGGATGAGTTGCGATCAAGCTTATATAAATCTAAATCTTCAAACGACGGAACCAACAGTTCTACTTGAAAGAATCACTTGCCAAAGTGTTTTAAGAAAATACCTGGTAATCTTTTTCATAGAGAGGAATAGTTTGTTGGTTTGTGGGAAACTCAAAAACTATGTACTTATCCGATTGCGATGAAACTTTTATTGGCATATCAGGGGAAAGTTTTTTGAGAAGTGCATCGTATTCTCTCGAACCAACGCATTTCTCCCTTCCAATAACTTCTTTTGCCATCCTTAGGATCGTCCGCTGTGCATTTTGCTCCACTACAAGATGGAGCGGTGTTAGCCCCAGGAGTACTTCCATGGCTGCAAATGGACGCGTTCGCATGGCCCCAGTGATGCAGAGGCACGCAAGTCTTTGCACTTTAGTGAGTGTCTCTCTCGTTGTGACTAGACTAGTTCGCTTTGTTCATAATATTGCTCCATAAGTGATCCTTGGTCTCACAATGGCAATATACATCCATCTTAGAATATTTGGAGACTAAATCCCCAAGACCGACCCACTAGGCTCCGTTATATCCGGAACAATATAGGCTATGTAAGTTTTATCGAAAAGGGGCTAAACAGTGACGATAATAAAAGTTAATTAAGTCCAAGGAAAAAAGCCGTCCGCATGTCTTTTAGTGCGTATTCTAGCTAAGCCATCAATATTATGTGAAAATGATGTGTGGAAGAATTATTGACAATAGAAAAAAAGTGCACAAAAAGTCATAATTCTGTATATGGTATTATAGTCTTTAAAAAATATAAAGACTACCACTCTCACTCGCAATCTGCAAACCGTATTTCCAATTAACTGCTTTATCGGAGATAGAGGTAAGAATCTACAGCCATCATCATACGGAAAAGAAAGCCTGGGATGGCCTTATTAGTTTCTTTAGGAGATTTAACTGGTCCCTATGTTTCCTCGATAGCGACGTGGATGCCGCCGCTGATATGATTACTGACACCATCCTCTTAGGTATGAATGACGATATTCCTAACAGAATAAAGAGCATCAATAGGCGAAACCCACAGGCGGATCAGTAGAAATGCGGTGACGTGGGAGGGTTATGATCCCTTGTTTTTGGATCATAACCTCGCTGATAAAAAGCAGAAGAAGAAGAAGAATAAAGAGCATCAAACCTAAGGCAAACTCGTGGTTTAACCAGATTTGCAAAGAGGCTAGCAGGTTAAAAGAAGTAGGTTTTCGGTGTTATATCGTCAACAAATCTGAGAATAAGTGAAAAAAGTTTAAGCAAGCCAGAAAAGACTGCAATACCCACATTCGACGTGTAAAATTCTTATATGACCAAAAATTGAGGCAACAAATTCTACAATGTCCCAAAGGCAGTAAATATTTTTGGTCATACATACATACATACAATTTCATGAGGGTCGCGGGGGTAGGATGCTCAGGTGGACCCTCCATCCTTCTCGATCCTTCGCCATTGAATCCAAATCATCAGAAGGAATCCCTAGACGGCTCCAGGAGAAATGCGGGACTTGGTCCAACCATCTATTTCTAGGCCTACGAAGGGGTCGCCTACCTGATGCCACGGCTACCATGGCACGTCTTGGAAGCCGGTCTGGGGGCATACGCACTACCTGATCAAACCATCGAAGCATAGATCGTTCCGTTCGGAAAAGTAGCTGCTCAACATTGAGTGCCTCGCGTACTCTGGTGTTGCGCACTCGATCCCTACGAGTTATTCCAGCAACACCGCGAAGGAACCTAATTTCGGCAGCTTGTATCCGCGATCTTATTCTTTCGGTCACTACCCAATTTTCATGACCATAGGTGAGAGTTGGAACATATATTTTTGGTCATTCGTCAAAAATATTAAAAATTCTACCTCATCTGTTATCCTATCGCTCATTTACAATGATATAATAGCTGTCTGCCCCAAGGCCAACCTGCTTGCTGCTCACTTTGCAGCGAACATCAGTTAGTGCTTTGTCTCCACCTGCACTTGAGGGCGTCAATTTCCTATGGGAAAAGTCCATCTTCGCACTCGTGCTACTCTTCTGGGGGCAAATCACGTAACTTTTCAGACGATCATCGTTGGAAAGATAGCAACCGACGAATGGAAAAAATTGTTGCGTATTATAGAGGTTAGCACCTGTTCACCTCTCTCAGGTAGCTTAAGTGCAAAGATCCGTTTGCATGTGCATCAGTGGTGCACTAAGAACTACCCTTTCTACGGCACTGAACATTATGTTCAACCTGCTACCCCTGGATATCCTCGGCAGACAGACTGCTGCCAGTGCGGCTATTCGTCTTAAAGCCTCCTCTCAGTGGCCTAGTTATCACATTGGCCACTCCTCGATCCTTGATCTTCTCAACTTTACACATGAAAACACGGACTACAACCCACCGAAACTGAGATTTGACCGACACTTCCGTACGAGTATCCCTGAACGGGATGAGTGAGATGGCTCTCCCCCTGATGATGGAAATTCGGTGCACTTCTACACAGATGGCTCTAAGACCGAAGGTGGGGTGGGCTATGGTGTTTTCTCCGATAAGCTCAACCTGAGCATCTCGTTCCGCCTCCCTGATCATTGTAACGTTTTTCAGGCGGAAATCATAGCGATTAAGGAAGCCCTTTCTTGGCTGAAATGTAATGTATTATCTGTCACCGATATTATCATTTTTAGTGACAGTCAAGCGGCTATCAAGCCTCTGGAATCGTGCTCCTTTACTTCAAAGACCGTCTTAGACTACCGTTTGTATCTTATAGAGATGACAGAGCAGCTCAACATTCACCTATGCTGGATGCCAGGTCACAGAGACATTCCAGGAAACTGTAGGGCGGACGAACTCGCCAGACAGGGCACTACTCTAAGGATTTTGCCAGATAGGCAAGCCCTTGGTATGCCCCTCGCTACATGTAAGCATCTACTGAAGCTGAACGCTATTAGCAAGACCAACCTTAGGTGGGATATTTGCTCTACGTGTCACATTTCGAGGCAGATCTGGCCTAAGCCGGACCAGAAACGTAGTGCCGAGTTGGTTAAACTAAAGCGATTACAGATCAACTGCGTTATCGGTGTCATCACCGGACACTGTCTAATCGGCCAACATGCCAAAAGACTTGGCCTCTTTTTCAATGACTTCTGCAGGAGCTGTAGGGACGAGGAGGAGGAGGAATTCATTCTTCACTTCCTATGCACATGTCCTGCTCTAACACGCAAAAGAATGCTCCATCTAGGAGCTCCCTTCCTTGACGACCTCAGTGATTTGGCGTCCTTAGACGTCACGAACATCCATCGCTTCATCAAAAGCTCCGGTTGGTTTTATTAGTCCCTGAGTGGTCTAATGGTAGATCCTTGGCATCACAATAGACCTTTACTGGCCTAAGTGTGTCTGCATCGTGGTGCAGACAGCCAATCTAAGATAACCTAACCTAGGGGTTAACATTTCCCTACCACAGTTGTTTGCGCACTGTTGGCTGTGTAACGCCTAAATGTATGTTTGAACTATAACAAAAACCGCAATCATCTGCAGGTTACATGCATTTAGGCGTTATACAGCCAATAGTGGGCAACCAGCGGTAGTAGACAAATGTTAACACCTATAAATCTGAAACAGTTTTTTCCATCCGTCGGTTGCTATCGTCGAAACGATGATCGTCTGAAAAGTTACGTGATTTGCCCCCTGGGCTTTTTTTCGAGAAGATGAAAAGCAGCATTTGTCCAACACGTCCCTTAAAAAGCCGAATCTACATCTCCGTTCAATTACTGACCCATTGCACTTATGTCTCCATAAGTCCAAGATCCAAGATCATGGAAACGCTGATAAATCCTGAACTCGTGAAAGATCTTGATTCACGAAAACTCCTGAAAGACCGGCAGTACGGTTTTTGTAGCAACAGGTCCACTGGAAATTTGATGGCATATGTTACAGAGAAGTGGAACCAATCTCTCCATCACTTCGGCGAAACAGAGATGGTTGCGCTCTATATTTCATTTGAAGGCATTTGGCATCAGTCACCCGACCATTATCCATGAATGGTCCTTGCATCGCTGAATGCGAAAGACTTGCCATTCTCAGTATGTGTATCGATAACCATTTTCGATAGAACGATCACATATTCGAGGCTGCCAAAAAGTCTGCTTAATGTCTAGAATTCCTTAAGCAGTGCAAAAAACATTTTACCCGCAATACGCGTCATGCTTCGAATGCCCATCAGTTCATCCTCAAGCCCAATTTCAAACATACGAGTACCGTCAAATACAGGGATTCATTCATAATCCGAATAAGGTAGACATGCTGAGAGAGGAAAACAAGCTTCTAAAGAACTCGCTTTTACAAAAAGAACGCGAAGATTCCCCTCCCCGCGCAGCTAATCCACAATATCACACGGACGAAGAAGAGCTTGCACACGAAACGAATTGCGTCTTAAAGAAAAGACCTAGCAAAAAACGCAGAGCCGGCTCTTCGCCCGAAATCGAGCCGCGAAAAGAAGACAAGCAAAATGAGCCGAAGCCAAAACAAACTCAAGCTAAAGCACGTCCTCCGCCTGCAATAAACGTCGTTGGCATAACGGACTACAGTAAGCTACATTGCCTTCTTAAAGGTACGACGACATCGAAATTCAAGGTAACGTCACTCAGGAACAATGCGTGGAAAATTAACGTTGATGACTCCGATGGCTACCGAGCAATATCACAAAAATTAAACACGGAAAAAATCCAGTGGTATACTTATGAAAATAAGTCAGAAAGACCACTGCGTGTTATAGCAAGGGGTCTCCACCCCTCGTGCACAAAAGACGACGTAATGAACGACCTCAAAGCTAAAGGTTTGAAAATTCTTAATGCCGTCAATATTCTCAAAAAGGTGAAGCAACAAACGGAACAAGGCCAGGAAATCATGGTCAAGCATGGACTTCCGCTCTTTATGCTTACCTTTGACAGGAGCGAAAATGTAGACGATATTTATAACGTTAAAACTATTCTGAATATCGTAGTCAAGATTGAGCCTATGCGTACGAGTACGAGATCGATACCTCAGTGTAAACGCTGTCAAGGCTTTAATCACACACAGTCGTATTGTCAAAAAGAGCCGAGATGCGTAAAATGTGCTGGTAACCATCTCTCAGAAAAGTGTGACCTAAATAAGCAGGCCCCGGCTACCTGCATTAACTGCAAAGGAAAGCACCCAGCGAACTATCGAGGTTGCGAAGTGGCAAAAGAGCTTCAAAAAAGGCGAGACACATTTAAAAATATTCAACGCCAGAACGCAGAACCGGTTAAAAATAGTCGTGAAATCGCTAAGCCAAGGGTAACGACCGTCAATAAACACGTCAAACTTAAGACGAGAGTCGAGCAAAGTAAAGTTCCTTCGGCAAAATCACAGGAAAAGCCACAATCTCCAGAGACGCTAACATATGCTCAAGCTGCGTCGCTAGAAACCAAGCAAAGCGGTGTTACGGTAGACCCAGTCTCCCAAGTCTTCTCTATAATTCTTGCGAAACTTGAGGAGCAAACGAAGGTAAACAAAGTCATATTTGATAAATTAAGCAAGCTCGAGTTAAAACCTCGCCAGAAAAGAACTCCCATATGAATATGAATCAGTTACTAAAAATTTTAACATGGAACGCAAACGGCCTTCTACAAAAAAACGCCGAATTAGAAGTATTCTTACGGAATGACAACATTGACATTTGCTTGATCTCTGAAACTCATTTGACAAAGGAATCCGGAGTAAAAATAAGAGGGTATCGTGCTTATCACGCATACCACCCTTCCGGAAGAGCTAGAGGCGGATCCTCCTTATTCATTAAAGACTGCATTGAGCACTCCATAAATACGACGATTGAAATCGATACAATGCAAACAAGCTCAGTTCGAGTTAAGAATAGGCACTCATATTTCAACATCGCGTCCATTTATTGTCCTCCGCGATGCACGTTTCGAAGTAACGACTTTGTACGTCTCCTTGACTCACTTGGACCGAATTTCATTATAGGTGGCGATTTCAACGCAAAGCACACCTTTTGGGGTTCCAGATCCAATTCACGGAAAGGCAGACTTCTGTACGAAGCCGGTATGCAATTCGGGGTTGATTTCTTTTCGACGGGGAAACCGACGTATTGGCCCTCTGATACAGCAAAAACACCGGACCTAATAGACTT
Organism: Brachypalpus laphriformis; assembly: GCA_945910035.1. NCBI lineage: Eukaryota > Metazoa > Arthropoda > Insecta > Diptera > Syrphidae > Brachypalpus > Brachypalpus laphriformis. The sequence continues at coordinate 13,874,872 of OX246754.1, read as the reverse complement.
CTTCGTAGCAAAAGGAGTATCTTCAAATTTTGCGAAAGTAGAGGAAAGCTTTGATCTCTCCTCAGATCACTCGCCGGTAATCTTGACAATAAGTGACCGACTAATGACAGTAGAAGCTGTGCCTAGATTAACTAACAAAAAAACTAACTGGCGCGACTTTAGAACTGATTGCGAAGAAAATATTGTCTTAAATGTATCGCTCAAAACACCCTTCGAAATAGAAGATGAGCTCGGCAAATTTATTGAATCAATACAAAATGCCGCGTGGAAAAATACACCTTTAAGGAGGAAAGAAGTCCCATGCAATGAAGCTTATTATCCGCCGGATATAAAAGAACTTATTCGAGAAAAGAGGAGAGCACGCAAAATATAGCAACAAACTCGCGCTCCCCAGCATAAAACCCACTCGAATTTCTTATGCAATAAGCTTAAAAAAGCGATCCAAGACCTAAAAAACCGAGAGACTTCAGCTTATCTTGAAGGTTTAACCGCCGAAAAAACTACTAATTACTCGCTCTGGAAAGCTGTCAAAAGAATTAAAAAACCGCAAATACATTCGCCACCGATAAGAAAAAACAACGACGAATGGGCAAAAGGTGACAAAGAAAAAGCGGATCTATTTGCCGAGCACTTAGAAGAAACTTTTAAGCCATTTGATGGAGAAACATTGGTAGACGATTTTACCGGTACGACTACGACATCTGACAACCTTAGAATAAAAAGTGTGTCACTTATAGAACTTTGCCAGGCAATAAAAAACCTGAAGAACAATAAAGCTCCTGGCTATGATTTAATAACCGGACAAATCCTTAAGGAATTACCAAAAAAGGCACTATTAAAATTGCTTTATTTAATAAATGCTTCCATTAGATTATTATACGTTCCAAATCAATGGAAAGTCGCAGAAGTCATAATGGTTCCGAAACCGGGAAAATCTCCAAATGACAAAAAATCGTACAGACCGATATCGCTACTACCAATAATATCGAAGGTATTTGAAAAACTCCTTCTGAAACGGATTCTTCCGGTCATTGAAGAGAGACGCCTAATACCTGACCACCAATTCGGGTTCAGAATCAAGCATTCCACAATTGACCAGGTTTATAGAATAACCGACGAAATTGAAAAAGCCCTTGAGGAGAAAAAGATTTGTTCTAGCGCTTTTCTTGACGTATCTCAAGCCTTCGACAGGGTTTGGCACGATGGATTGAATTATAAGCTAAGACGAATCCTTCCGGAGCAACTTCATAAGATCTTAGAATCGTACCTTAAAAACAGACTTTTTCGTGTTAAGCACGGAACTGAATATTCTGATTTTAAAGAAATCGCCGCCGGAGTTCCGCAAGGAAGTGTCCTTGGGCCTATCTTATTCTTGCTGTACACTCGGGACATACCTCAAACTGAAGGCACTATTGTAGCTACGTTCGCGGACGATACGGCTATTTTGGCAACGGAAAGTTCAATCGAGTCAGCAACCATAAAACTCCAACGAGCCTTGGATAAAATCTGTGAGTGGACAAAAACTTGGCGCATTGTTCTTAACGAGACCAAATCGACGCATGTTAACTTCACTTACAAGAAAATAATCAACCTTCCCGTTTTCATTAACTCGGTACAAATACCGCATGCAAACGAAGCTAAATATCTAGGAATGACACTAGACGCGAAACTTAAATGGAAACCTCACGTTAAAAAGAAACGTGACGAAGTCGAAAATCGACTTAGAGAAATGTATTGGCTAATTGGAAGATATTCCAAACTAAGCGTATATAACAAACTGCTTCTGTATAAGCAAGTGCTTAAACCCGTGTGGACGTACGGTATACAACTCTGGGGTTGTACCAAACCAAGCAATAGGAATCTCATACAATCATTGCAAAATAAAATTATAAGAATAATCGTGAACGCTCCCTGGTATATCAGAAACAATGATATCCACAGAGACTTAGGGATAGCTACCGTGGAGGACGAAATAAAAAACTTCGCTCGCAAGCTTCGTATTCGTCTTCATGGCCATTGCAACTGTGCCATACTCCAAACTTTGGATGTGACAAATCTTACGCGCCGACTTCAAAGAACGAAACCGTTCGAATTAGCGCTATAAGACAAAAAGCCGCATGTCATGACGGTTTCAGCAGGTGCTTTTATTGAAAATCTACCTGCCTCACGCGAATATAAATCTGAAGCTTAAACTACTTGATAAAGTCAAACTTAGTCGTAGTAAACAAAACGAAGGGAAGGGTGTTTTTAGTCAGTAGAAATCTGACACTACTATGAGTACACGGTCTCATAGTGTCTCATGAAGATTTTCACCTACCCACGAAAAAAAAAAAAAAAAAAAAAAAAAAAATAATAATCCGAATAACACGTTTGTGAAATGATCTACCATGCTCTGTATTTCCTAATCATTACAACCTTCAAACATTTAAAGCCAACGCAAACCGGTAGAAGTAGTAAGTAGTAATTGTGATATTATTGGACAATAAAGAAAAAATATCTAAAAAATTAACAATATTCACAAAATACAGCATTGGCATTTGCCATCAGCCGGATAAGAGAGATTTACAATTTGTAGCAGGTTATTATTGAAAATAAGATTAATAGTTAAGTTTACCCTTTTAATGTACATGCAAATGGAATTTGAAATGCTTCATCTACTAATCGTATTTGCTGTCGATATTTCAATGATGACATTCCAAAGGAAGAGATTCTGTTTGTTGGAGGAGATCTGAATGGACATGTCGGGAAATCAAACGAAGACTATGAAGACTGCCATGGAGGACTAGGATATGACACCAGGAACCTTCCTGGTGAAGACATCCTAAGCATGTGCAAATCACACGGTCTTATCGTGTTAAATACCATGTTCATCAAACAAAGCCGACACCTGATCACTTACAGCAGTGGTGGAGATGAAACTCAGATTGACTACCATTTGGTAGCCAGTTTGATGAAGCCTCGGGTGAAAGATTACAAAGTGATCCTGGGAGAGGCAATCGCTCGGCAACACCGCCTCCTGCTAACAGAAATTTTTATGAAAACACCGAAGAAAAGCAAACAAACAAGGGTCTCTGAGAAAATCAAGTGGTACAATCTGGACAAAGAAAAAATTACCTCTCTCACACCATCAACGGAGCTGAGGATGAAGAGTGCAGAGCACAAAATATGTGGGATTCCCTGCAGCGAACTTGCTTAAAGAAGGCCAAATCACTGCTAGGAGCTTTAAAAGGCCACCATCAACACGCCAAAGAAACATGGTGGTGGAGTGATGAAGCTAAGAAGGTGATAAATGAGAAGAAAGCGGCTTTCAAAGCTTGGTCAAAGTGCCCCTCTAATAAAAGTGACGAAAAAGCTCGCCTCAAAATGGAATACAGATGTTGCAAGAAAAAAGCGAAGAAGAAGTGCTCCCAGCTTCAAGCAGAGAGTATGGAGGGCCTGTTTCTCCGGCTATACTTTCCAAGAGCCACCCCTAACTGTGAAGAAATACCCCAAATTACAGTCGAAGAAGTTAGTGAGGCGGTCAAATACTCCAAAAAACGAAAAGAGGTTGGGCCAGACGAGCCTCTGAGTTCTGGAAAAAGATGGGAGATGTCGGGTTCAGATGGCTCAGAATTCTCATCTCCAAATTCGTGAGAGGTGATCCAATGCCGAATCAATGTAGGGAAAGTTACCTTCTCCCTGTATACAAAGGGAAGCGTGATATGCGAAACTGTGATAACTACCGTTCGATCAAGCTGATGTCACACACCATGAAGATCGTTGAGCGGGTATTAGGTGGCCAACTGCGAAAAATAATACGGCTGTCTGATGATCAGTGCGGGTTTGTCACGCGTAAATCAACCACAGATGCAATCCAAAGTATAAGGATCATAATGGAAAAACATCGTTATGCATTAAAGGCTTTGCATATTGGTATTGGTTGACATCGAAAACGTATTCAACAAACAACCACGAGATCTGATATGGGTGGCGCTAAGACGGTTCACAATGTTGGACGTTGTTCAAAAAGTATGAGAGTAAATTAACGACAGTTGTGATGAAGATGCTTCGCATGACAGCAGGAGTGACAAAGATTGATCGAATAAGAAGTTCGAGGATCCGTGGAAGCCTTCACATCAAGGAAACTATCGTATGAAAGATAGAGCGCGACCGGCTTAGCTGGTATTGCCACGCTCAAAGAAGAGATCATTTGTCGCGAGGCAGGCCTATATACGCCCAGATCACACAAATGCGATGACATCGGCATTTCATTGGCCTCAGTAACCGAGTGATCCAAAATCGGCGGTCAAATAGGCGAACCCCACAGGCGGATCAGTAGAAATGCGGTGAAGTGGGAAGGTTGTGATCCCAACCTCGCCGAAAAATGAAGGAAGAAGCCTAATTCCATTAAGTAAAGGGTAATTCATTTAGACTTGTTTTTTTTTTCAATACGTTTTTACGTATCACGCGTAACTGGCCTCATGGTGTCGTGTTATACTTATTCAGTATTGTTTGACAAATCATCATGGAAAGGCTCATACCTCAACAACGTCTCCAAATTATTCAGCTGTATTATGAAAATCAGCGTTTTGTGAAAAATGTTTTTCGTGCGCTTCGAGCAACATATGGTGTGCATCATCGACCTTCCGAGTCCGTTATTGCCTCTACCATCCGTGTGAAATCACACCTTTAGACTTTTTTCTTTGGGGCTACGTGAAGTCAAAAGTCTTCACCGATAAGCCAGCTACGATCCAGGATTTGGAAGCCAACATTATTTGCGTAGTTCGGCAAATACCGGCCGCAACGCTGGAAGCAGTGATCCAAAATTGGACCTTCAGAATGGACCATGTACGGCGTAGTCGCGGGCAACATTTACATGAAGTAATACTTAAAAAGTGAATGTCAGACACTGTTCCTTCAGGCCATAATAAAGTTTTAACCATCCGAATTCATTTTATGTGTTTTATTTAAAATTTAAAAAAACAGGTCTTAATGAATCACTTGATATATTCACAACTGCATGACAGCAGCTATACTTTGACCGGAAGCCCGACTAGTATCTAGTCTTGACCAAAGTTTTGAGCCTACAGCTAGAACTTTTTCCGCAAATCTTAGAGCGCAAATAGAGGATACGAGAGATTTCAATCATTGGATTTAGCACCTGCAGCTCTTTACACCGAGATCTTTGCTAAGATTCACCAGCTTATTTGGCTAATAAACAAAAACAGGCAGAATTGCGAGTATGTGCGTGGAAAGTTCCAACCGGATTAAAAAAAAAAAACAACATAAATATTGCGGTGTCCTAAAAGCAGTAAATCTTGTTACTTACTTACTTAGGTGGCGCTACAGTTCGAGGTCAACCTGGGCCTCAACCAACAATCCTCTCCACTCAGCTCGGTCTTTAGCTCATTGCCCTCAGTTGTGCATTCCAAGTTGGTCGATATCACCCTGAACTTGTGAAGCTATAGAGAGGAGGCCCTTTACTCCGTCGCTCCTCTGGGTTAGATTTGAAGAATCTGCGGGCCGGAGCATTGGTGTCCATCCGCTCAACATGTCCTAGCCATCTCTAACGTCCAATACGCAGTTTTTTTTATCAGTGCGGGTGCTGGAAAGGATAAACACAGAGAGAGAGAGAGAGAGAGAGAGAGAGAGAGAGAGAGAGAGAGAGAGAGAGAGAGAGAGAGAGAGAGAGAGAGAGAGAGAGGTCTCAAAAAACTCCGGGCGTGGTGTCCAGATAATTGGGGAGACATGTTTTGTTATTTTGTCTTTGCTTCTGATTCGCAGTATTTTTTCCCGACCACCTGATGTGATAGGCACATCAATCATCTAACGGAGCGAATAATTTTTCCAAACATAAGATCAACCTACTGCCAGTGTTATGTCTTTGAAATAGTATTCACCGAAGCTTTCGTAATTGATTGGACTTGACTCTTTATATATTTCATAAGAAATAAATAAATAAATGTTTTCTGACATCAGGATTTGAAACATGAATCATTAGCGTGCCAATCCATGACGTTACCACTATATTATCGTAACCCCCACCTTCTTATCCACCTCTTGTTTGCAAGCCCACTGGGGCCTCGTCAGCGGTGATGTATTTTATTCTAAACATTCTGTGTGAAAATATCCACGTAGCATATATAGTTTAGGAGCCAGAAGGCAGTGACAGACAGCCGGGCAGACGACAAAGTGGGTCTTCTTAACATACGTACGGAACGTGGTGAATTTGTTAGGAACAACACCATCCAAAACTAAAACAATAAATCAATAAATTTAATGAAACTAGGTCGTTAGTAAAATTATAAACACCCCCGCGTGCACGTGTAGGTCGGTTAAACAAAAACATTGTTGCTGCTGATACAATTCGTCATCGTGCACAGGAATTCAACTTTCGTCGCCCAACTTTACACAATCATTTTTGGAAACACTTACATTTACACGCCCACAAGCCTAATTTGGGCTGATGACAATCCACAAAATGTCACTGTTTGATGCAGATTTTGGGCTGGCAGAATTGTATGATCGTTCTTCTTCGAATATGATGCTGGTAATACAGAGAATGGTAACAAACCATGATAAATCATTTCTTATGGCGTATGTTTCAAGATATTGATTGACAGACATGTGATCTCAATTGGATGGTACGGCATGTCACACAGCAGACGGAGCAATCATTCTACGAGCATTACAATCAAAGTTCAGAGGTCTTAATTTGGTGACTCGAATTGGCCGTCGATAACTTCTGATTTGACACCAATGGACTTCTTTCTCTGAGGCCACATGAAAAGCAAATGTCCTCGCCAATATGCTTCTGATTACTGATATTATTAGCAAGAGGTCAAATTATAGCGGAATTGTTGAGATATCCATAAAGCCCCAAAAGGATAAACAAAATCGTAGATGATTTAAGATATCAGGAAAGGCAGGCCTATAAACGCCTGGATCAGACAAATGCGACGACATCGGCATTTCATTGGCCGAGTGATCCAAAATCGGCAGGCCTGCCGATATTTTCTGAGATCAAATAGGCGAACCCTACAGGCGGGTCAGTAGAAATGCAGTGAAGTGGGAGGGATATGATCCCTTATTTTCGGATCATAACCTCGCTGATAAAAGGAAGAAGAAGAAGATTCAAGATATCAGGACAATTGGCCTTCCTGTATAGAATAAAACTTTACGGACCAGGAAAAGTTTCGCGTGAGAACTGAGTAAATACACTCACGTATTTATTGAAACAAATATTTACCTTATATCAGACTCGAATTAGCAAGAAGTAAGCGTAAGTTTAAGAACCTATTCTCAACTGATAACAGTATAATTTTTTCATTTCATTGTCTGCACGAAACTCTGTTTATCTCTTCATACGCATTTATGGTGCAGCTATCTATTACGAAACATGAAGAAAAGTTATAATCAGTTTAGAACGGATCATATGATACCGTATCCTTATATTTGTAACTCCCTCATATCAAAGTGGACCTAGAGATGTTGAATTGAAACTTGCTATTATGATATACGAGGGTGATTTGATTCTAATTATAAGTAGGCACCTAGCCTTTTATTTTCCAACATTTTACGAGTGACTCTATAAAGTTTCATTCCTGTGTTGCATTAAGTTCATTACATACATATGTTCAAGTGAGTAATTTAAAAAAAATATTTGGAAAATTCGATAACGTACGAGTATATCGTGCTGCTAGAATTTTGTTCTCTCTTTTTTTTGTGGGGATACGAAACGCACTCAGACGCAACTGTTCCCTTGTACTACCAAAGACTCAACCCTGGCTTACCCATTTTATTGGAATGTCTTTGTTTTTCTAAGAAAGCCAATCAAGCACTTCAGTGATGAGGAGCTTACAGTACCAGCACTCACCATATCGGCATGTAGGATCTTCCACCTGATACGAGCAAAGGCCGGACGCTCGTGGAGATAATGTTCCGCGGTGTCATCGCTCGCTCCACAAACGTCGCATATTGTAGTGTCACTTAAGCCCAGCACGTTAAGGTGCTTGACGAAAGCGAAGTGGCTTGCCAAGACGCCAATAAGTTGTCTACACTTTTTTCTGCTGAGAGACAGCAAGAATGCCACTGATTTCTTACAGACGTCCGGGAGCATTCGTTTAATCAACCAACATCCTGGAATGTCATACCACACACGATTGTGTACGTGAGAGACCCAATCGTTAATGGAAGGAATCCCTAGACGAGGACGCAGGAAGACCCATCGCGGGTTCAGGACCTGAGAAAGTCTCTTCTAAGCCTTGTCTAGCAATCTCATCGGAGATCTCGTTCGCAGGATTCCAGTAAGATAAGAGACCGAGAATTAAGCCTCACGACCGGCTTAAAAGATAACTATTTTGGAAGTGGTTAAATGGTTAAGCAAGGCCTTAAGCACAGTCTGATTACCACTACAGATACTTGTTCTTCACCACATAGCTCATGGCCATTAGAATTGCATAAGTTTCCGCTGGGAAAACAGGCGCGTATTTGCCTAACGAGAAAAGAAGTCGAATGTGTTCGCTTTCCACGAAGACACCTGAGCCAGACCCTTGACTGGTTTTGGAGCCACCGATACGATGGATGGCTTTGATAGAACAGGCCATGATATAAGTGTCAAGAGGAGGTAAGTTGAGCAAAGCATCTAGAGCAGAGCCAGGCATACTAGGAAAAGCTCCAGTGCAGCCGAGACAAGCCATTCTTTGCAGTTTGATGCAAAAGGCAGCCACTTATTTACACAAGACGCACATGCGGGGAATGGTCTTATCATAGCCGTGTAGGTCCAGTGAACCTTATTCGGTGATAAGCCCTTTGTATTGGCAAAAGCACCCTTGCACTGCCAGAAAACTGAGAGCGCCTGGGATGTTCTCAACTCAACGTGTTTAGATCAATGAAGTTTTTCATCAAAATCACTCCCAGATATTTGGTTTCATTGGAAATGCGGATAGTGACGCCTTTTAGCACTGGCTGACTCAGACCGGTTCTCTCGTAAAGAGAACAATCTCGGTTTTTTTTTTGTTTATAATTTGCGCGCACTCAAGGGGTTATGAATACCCTTAACATGTTTACACACAGTGCGGGCGTTGGAAAGGATAGATAGATAGAGAGAGAGAGAGAGGAAGATTTTGGTGTAGTGGTTTTTGAACCTCAGTTGTTTATGCTTCAGAGAAACTCCGGGGGTGGCGTCCAGATAACTGGGGAAATGGTTCTAATTCGCAGTATTTCTTATCCGATAACCGATGTCATAGGCAAATCATCATCAACAGAGCGAACAATTTTTCCAACCATATGATAAAGCTACTGCCGGTGTTATGCCTCCGCAATAGTGTTCGCACAAGCTTTCGCAATAAATGCTTGCTGACATCGGGATTTGAACCATAAAGCATTCATGCGACAATTGAAGATGTTACCACTACACCATTGCCACCCCCAAGAGCTTAAGAGGATTCACCGAAAGCCCACTTCTAAGGCACCATACATCGATTATGTTTAGCGCGCCGTTTGCACGTTAGCACAGACCATCGCCAGGCATGGCCCAACAGAAAGTACAGCAACATCATCCGCATATGCCTGAGAGTAGACATCGGACTAGAACGAGATCATTATCTCATGTTGGCTCATATACGCCTTCGTACTGCATCCGTCAATAGCAACCGCTCAAACTTACTTAACATCACCAGGTTTAATATCGACAGGCTCAAGGTTTCCCAAGTGCACCAACAGTTCAGGGACCACCTTGCCTTAAAAGCAAAAGCAATCAGCAGCACAATGCAGGAGAGCATGGATGACCACTGGAATGCCGTGAAAAATTTTACCGCTGGGGCACGCACCTATGTCGGTATAAGGCAGAAAAACCATCGCACTTGGCTATCTGCAGACATCTGGAGACGGATCGATTGGCGTACAGCAATCAAGGCTCGGATTGCAGCAGCCTCAGCAGTATAGAAAACCGAGCTGGAAGCTAAATAGCGTGCGAAGAAGAAAGAAGTGCAGCGTAGTGTGAGACGTGACAAACGTCAGTACATCAACTCACTGGCTTCAAGGGCTGAAGAAGCAGCGAGTAGGTGCGACAGTAGGACTGTTTAAAGCATCACTAAGGAGCTGACTGGTAGTCGGAACCCCAAACAACATATGTCTACTGAATAGTCTAGATGGTAACCTTCTGATTTTGGATGAGCTCGTAAGAGCTCTGCTGGAATATCCTCAAGTCCTACCGCTTTGTTGGTTTTGAGTGCCTTGATCGCGGTAGTGATCTCATCATTACTGGGAGTCGTGGTGCGTATTTGGGTATACATGGAGCACCTCAGTCTGATTTGGGAGCATTTCGCCAGCGAATACGCAGTCAAAACCGACGCAAAATGCTACTTCCATCTCTTAAGCTGGTCCTCATTCGAAAGGAGCAAGGAGCCGTCTAGGCTTTTTACTGGATGTTGGCTGAAGCTGCAACCGCCTATCAGCTTTTTGGTGATTCTATAGACGGTCCTGCTGTCGCACCTCCATGCAACTTCTTCTGCTTCTGTAGCCAGCGCGTTGATGTAGTTGCGCTTGTCATGTCGCACGCTATGCTGAACTTCTTTAGTCTTCATGCTATAAAGACTCTAGCTCGCTTCTTCTTGCTGCTGGAGTAGCTGCAATGCGAGCTTTCCGCTGTTTTCGTTCGTCAATCCGTCTCCATTTATCCTCGGAAAGCCACGCCCTATGTCTTCCCTACGATCGACCGACAATTCTTTCAGCACCAGATGTAAACACATTTTTCGCAGCACACCAAAGGTCTTGGCTGGTTGCGGGTAGTGAGCTGCTGATTGCTTCCACACCTTGCAAAAGGTGCTACCTTAATTGTTGGCGTACTGAGGGATCACTAGGTCTATCGATGTACAACCTGGGCATTCTTGTGTTGTCGTCTGATCTTCGAACTGAAACAGTGCGTAGTTGGAGAGTAGCTATCATAAGATGGTGATCTCGTACTATCCCCACATCTGCTCCTCGTCTATTTCGGATGTCCAGGAGACTACTTCTAAAGCGGCGGCTGATGGCAAAATGGTCAATTTGGTTGGAGGTTACTTGCTTGTCGTTGGAAACTCAGTTGACTTTGTGGTAGGTCTTGTGCTCAAACATGGTGCCACCTATCAGAAGGCGGTTGGCATTGCAGAAATCCACAAACCTTTCGCCGTCGTCATTGCGGTTGCCTATTCTATGCTTCCCGATTACATGTTTAAGCCCTTCGTTGTCATTGCCTACCTTGGCATTCAAATCTCCCATCACTATGACAATGTCTCCATTTGGTGTTGTGTTGAAGACTGCACTTAATAGATTGTAGAAGCTCTCATTTTCGTCCTCAGACAAACTATTCGTTGGGGCGTAACACTGTATGATGGTGACGCATCATAATCCTATCACCATGAGGCTGCCAAGAAATTAGGCCCTTACGTGGTCTTGTTGTTCACAGAAGTCTGACTCCATATTCCCGCGGACTTCCGGATGGTCTTCCAGAATAGAGTAGCACAGTGTTACGCGTTGGGAACTGGTACTCGCCCGCTTCTAATCATCTTATTTCACTTACCCCCAAAATGTCCTGTTTATAGCGTCTTTACATTCCAGAAACCTATCTTTATCCGGGTACAATAGCCAAAAGTCCTCAACATGTGATCAGTCCGTATCCGAGGCATTGTGTCGGTTTCTGTAGCGAGCTGGTTTCAGTAACGCACGTTGCTGCCCCACGTTACCTAGTCTAGAATCAATGCCCTAGATAACCCGCACTTGCCATTTCAGCCTACACGTATAAGGGTTTATACGTATAGTTGCCCGGGGACCACCACTAGGAGGTAAAGCAAGCACTTCATCACGGACCTGATTGTTGCGCTACTGGCCCAAGCCAAGTTTTGAGCAGTCAGTAGTTTCCCGATCAATAATAATGCAGATCTCCGCTACATTTACTTTTTATCGACTTCGAGAAGGCTTTCGACAGATTGAATCGAGATGCGAAATGGTTGGCCTTGCGCAGGAGAGGCATCTCAGAAAAACTTATAGCTATTATCAAGGTTACATACGACGGCCGTAAGTGTCACGTTGTGCACAATGGTAAGGTGTCGGAGTATTTTGAAGTCCAAAGTGGAGTACATCAAGGGTGCATACTGTCTCCACTATTGTTCTTGGTGCTTGCCAGCGATGTACTCCGTGCAGCATTGCCGGAAGGTAACTATATAGTTCGTTCGAGTATGACATCTTCCCCTAAACACCTAGATTATGCTGACGATGTTTGTCTACTTTCACATCGGATAATGGACCTTCATCTGATGGTTCACAATCTAGAACCTGAGGCAAACAAAGTGGGGCTAAAAACAAACACAGCCAAAACAAAAGCCTTGTGCACTTCTTCTAACAACCGTGCTCAACTTAACATTGCTGAACAGGAAGTCGAGAAAGTTGACAACATTCTATATCTAGGATGCGTAGTCTCGGCTGACTGCGCTGGTACCGAACTGGATGTGCAGCAGAATCTTCTTCTTCTTCTTCCTTTTTATTAGCGAGGTTATAATCCGAAAACAAGGGATCACCACCCCCCCACTTCACCGCATTTCTACTGATCCGCCTGTGGGGTTCGCCGTGTGCAGCAGAATCGATAAGGCAAAAGCTGCGTTCGGAATTCTATCCAAAATCTGGAGAAGCAATGTTATCAGCTTAAGAACCAAGCTGCGACTGTTCCGCTCCAACGTAGAATCAGTGCTGCTTTATGGGTGCAGTACTTGGAAGGTGGACACCATTTATACACGCAAGCTGCAAGTCTTCGTAAACAAATGCTTAAGAATCATCTTGAGAATTTTTTGGCCGAACCGCATCTCCAACGAACAACTTTATCTGAGAACGGGCCAGGAACCTATTAGCATTACTATACGAAGAAGAAAGTGGCAATGGGTTGGACACACCCCACGGCGCGAAGATAACTCCATTGCGAAATACGCCATGCAGTGGAATCCGCTCACCCAGGTAGGCAGTATAGCGGGACGCCCTAGGCAAACGTGGCGCAGAGCAGTTGAGGAAGAATCGAGTTCTTTAGGCAGAAGTTGGAGGCAGCTCAAAAGCCTTACAGAACTTCGAACAAGATGGCGAGCAGGCGTGGTTGATGCCCTATACCCCCGAGACCCCTCGGATCCCCTAAGGATCTAAGTAAGTAAGTACATGTGTTTCAAATAAAAAAACGAACTCATACTGCTTAACAAAATTATAAAAATCTACAAACAAGTTCTTGTTCTTTAAGCCTGCTATGTTATAAGCTAGAATTCTATATTTTCTAATTTCCTTCTTATCTGCATTATTTTTAATACCTCTACTTATATTATGAACACGATAGACGGCATTACAATTAATTATTAGACTGCAGCACAAAACTTGACGAACTGTTGCTTGTGATACCACGCCTTGTGTTATCACCCGCAGCAATTGATCTTCTTTTTACTGTCACTGCGGAGCTGTCATCGATTAGCTGTTGAACTGGAATAAAGAGCAAAGGACCTAAGACGCTTCCCTGGTGCACCTCGACTTTGATTGGGAACTCTTCAGTTACTACAGCGGGACATCTTACTCTTGTTTTTGCTCCTTCGTACATATCAATGATCATCTGTACACTCTGTACTCTGTACAATCTGTACAATCAGTTAGTGATTCTTTATGGATATGCAACATTTCTCTACGTTGCAAAGTATGTGTCAAACTTAGCATACCCTATGGTGCAAGGTATAATCAGAAAACTGTTCAAAGTGTCTGCGGGTAATAATAACAGATAAGAACTTAAGTCTTTTTGATTACTTTAATCAGTCAAATACTAGCAATGCTTTAGTACGCGCACGTTGTGCTTTGTGCAATTCATTATATTGCGTACAGATTCTCACAGATCAGCATTGTTCTTCACTCCACATACCTAACGATTTAACAATGAATCTGGAGGATGACATCGCTCTTCGCACTCTCCTGGAAACTGAAAAGCCATCATCAGGTCTGTATTAAATTTTTGATTTAGTCACAATTGATAAACTGGACCACAACATTGGTCTCGATGGTTTTGTGGTGTCGCTGATCTTCAAAATTGTTTCAAACTTACAATTTTCCGTATCTAGAAGAAAAAAAACCAATCACCAGTGATCAGGATCAAGGTAAATTCATCTCCTCGTACACATACATACTCGTACATTGCCAGAAGTGATAGGATATAATTTCCAGAAAAAGCCAATTATGAGGAGCGAATTGCTGATCCGATAGCCGGATCTATTGGAGATCTTGGACCATGGCAGATTTGGATATGCGTGCTTGTTTCTCTAACAAAGTTGCCGGTGGGATCTCATCAACTGGCCACTGTCTTCCTGGCCCCTCCTGTCAATTTCGAGTGTGCCGTACCAAACAACTTAACCGATGGATGTTCTGATGAGTGCACTGAAATCGCCTACGATCGGAGTATTTTCAAAGAGACTATAGTCACAGAATGGGGACTGGTTTGTAATAAACGTTATCTAGCCAGTTTGGTGCAAACACTTTTTATGTTTGGCATTTTGGTGGGAAATATTGTTTTCGGAGTTTGGTCGGATAAGTACGTCATATCTAGCTACACATGCTTAGAAGTAACTTTTTAGCAATCGTTCTTTAGAGCTGGCCGACGTCCTCCATTGGTATTCTCGGTGATGATGCAGTTGGTTTGTGGTGTCTTAGATGCCTGTGTGCCATGGTTCTGGTTATTTTGTGTGTTCAGATTTCTATTGGCTATTGCAACTGGAGGAAGCATGATTCCAAGGTTTGTAGTTAACGTTCAGTTTCATTCTGAAGTCTAAAGAAAACGTATTGCTCCTTCAGCTTTGTTATTGTCATGGAGATCACCGGTGCTAAGAAGCGTGAAATCATGTCCATTCTCCATCAGCTTCCCGTCAGTTGGGGTAATCTGTTACTGCCACTGTTTTCGTACTACCTTCGTGATTGGAGATGGTTCCAGTTTGCTATATCAATTATCACAGTGATTTTTGTCTCCTACTACTGGTTGGTTCCAGAATCTCCCCGATGGCTGCTCTCAGTTGGACGTCTTGACGAAGCCGCCAATGTCTTGGAAAAAGCTGCTCTAAGCAACAATCGCCCAATTCACAACATTCGCAGTGACCTGGAAGAATACACCCGGCGTAAAATGTTAAAACAGGAAGCAAAGAAAGGAACCTTGATCGATCTATTCCGGTATCCGAATCTCAGACTCAAGACCATCTGCATGGCTTTCAATTGGTTTGTGTGCGGGCTGACATTCTTTGGTGTCTCACAATACATTGGAGAGCTGGGTGGTAACATCTTCACTAATGTTGCCATAGCTGGAAGTCTTGGATTTCCTGGAACTGTCATCTCCATCCCGATTTGTAGATACTGGGGCCGAAAGATCTCCCTAATGGTTTCGAATATATTAACTGGAATATGCATGATAGCGATTGCCTTCATCTCGGATGCGAATGCCTTCCTAAGAGTTGTCCTTGCGTCAGCTAGTGTCTTCGGCATGTCAGTCTCTTTCGCAATTGTCTTCCTTTATGGTGGAGAACTGTTTCCGACTATTGTACGCAACTCTGGCATTGGCTTCTCATCAATGTTGGCTCGTTTTGGTTCGATGCTGGCTCCATTGGTCGCACTGACTGTGGATATTTCACCTTGGATGCCACCACTAATCTTCGGAGTTATCCCACTTATTGGGGCACTACTGGTGTTATACTTGCCAGAGACAACGGGAGTACTGCTACCAGAAACGATTGAAGATGCTGAAAATTTCGGAAAGAAGAAGAAGACACCTGAAACGGAATGTTTGAAAATTTGATGCAGTTGCCGTACGATGTTAGAACATTTTAGACTAGTGTAGCATTATATGATATATGTATATACACACTCACACATGAGTTTTGTTTTGAGTTCTGCCGTTTTTAACTCTAAAGTATTGTTTTGTTTTGTAAATACATTTTTTGGAAAAGCTGAGTTCTTTTATCCTACTTACCTGAAGGTTGTTTCTTAAACATGTCGCTCCATAAGAACTTTTCTGCTATATGTCGTTGCGGTACATTTGTAGAGAAGTGAAAATGGCTCAATACTGTGCTGTGAAGGAGATTACACCGGAGTGTAAACTATTTAGTAATTGCAGTATTTGGAGATACAAATTTTCACGTGCTTGCTAGGTGCGATCCAAAGGCTCACACCAGAATAGATGACCTTAAGCTACATCGTGGAAGGAAATATAGTATTATTTGAGCTTAAGAATCTTGTTCCACTAAAAGCATGAAACAATAGGCGTATGTTTGTTCCTACTTAGAATATTGAGCGTTAGAATTTGCAGCGTTCTGGCAAAGACCCACGGTGTGAATTTCTCATGCAATTCAGTCATTTGAGTATGACGCCACTTAATGTTCTAATGGACTGCCAACCTGTCCCATACCCCATTCACACCAATTAAAATCCATAATTTCGCGGGATATTTCCATACCTTTGTTGGGGCTTCAATTTCGTTCAGCATTTTCCTGAAATTCACTTCGAAATGCAGAAATTCATAACAAAAACTTGTCTACTTTTTCCATTGAGCAAACTTGAGACAAGCCCCGAGCTCAAGGTCAACATTGCCTTCGAAATTTAAGCGCTTCAACTAGAAACTGAATCACAGGTCGGCAAGGAATCTCCAATGTTAGTCAGGTCCTTGGAATAGCGATGGTGGCGGAGGAGCGCCTTAAAGGGCCAACAGCAGCGTTCACACTTCCGTAGTGGACTACTGGCACCGGTGTACCCGGCCCCGCGTCCTAGGGGTATAACAAAAGGAACTGGCCCTCCAGGTTGGAGGTTGTGCCGTCAGGGTAACTTCCCTACTACATACAAAAAACTAATGGTTCCGAAACAACCACAAACCTCGGATAAGGACGATTCAATTGATGACAACCCCAGCAATGAAATAAGTACAACAACCTTCGGATTTGTACGTGGAATGATTGGACCCTTAACAGAGTAGCCGAATAATTAGTAGAGGCCATAGACTGCTATAAAGCAGATATAACCGCCATCCCACCGATGGGATGGGCCGGGCAAAAAGAGGATGAAAAACTGTGACATCTAGGAGTACTACCGTGATTGCGCTTATTTGGATGCGAACTTTCTATACATGGCAGACTTAGGCAAGAAGTCTTAAGCTTCCAACACGCGAGCGAGCGTATTATAACTATCCGGATCAAGGCTAAATTCGCTAACATAAGCCTAATATGTGTTCATGCTCCCACGGAAGAAAAGGACCCTGCCACCAAAGATTTTTTCTACGAGTTCTTCGACAAAACATACGAGCAATGCCCTAAATGTGACGTTGAAATCGTATTGAGCGATTTTAACGCCAAAATGGGAAAGGAGGACGTCTTTGGTAGGGCAGTCGGTAAGCATAGCCTACACGACACCATGTCTGACAACGGACTAAGACCAATTGATTTTGCTGTGGAGTGAAACGTCACCTTAGCAAGCAAGCAATCTCAATATTCACAAACAGACATGGTGGTCCAATGATCATGTAACGATCAACCAAATTGATCATATTTCGACAACGCAAGACATGCCTTCAGTATTCTGAATGTTCGGACCCTCTGAGCGGCCAACATAGACTCGGATCATTACCTTGTTGTAGCCAAGATACGAATTCGGATATCCCAATCTGAGCAACAAAGAAGAATCACTGTGAGAATATTTAACGTCGAAAAGCTACAATCGCAAGAGACCGCCAGAGTCTTCGCTGAGCGCGTATCCCGAAAACTCTTAATCATCTCTATACCGCCAGTATCAAGTGCCGAAGACCAGTGCCAACGCTGCTACCATACCATCAGAAACGCCACAATTGGTGTGCTGGGTTTCGCCCGACCAACACCTCGAAACCCCTGGTTTAACGAACAATGTCGGCGAGTGCATGGAGCAAAACAACAGGCATATAAAACAGCGCTCGAAGACGAGAGATGGGTGAAGAGTTCTGGAGAGCCTTGTTGGTTGAGGCCCAGGTTCACCCTCTCCCCATTTAGCTCGGTCTTAAGCTAATTGCCTCCAGTTGGGCACTTCAGGTTGTTCGAATTTCCTTGGAAATTGTGCATACCACCTGCGGCGAGGAGTTCCTCTACTCGTCCCTCCGCATTAGATTCGAAGACTTTGCGCGCTACGGCGTTGGTGTCCATCTGCTTTACATGTCCTAACCATCTCAAATGCATTTTTTTTTTCTAGGTCGATGTCGCTGTACAGCTCGTATAGTTCGTCATTGAATCTTCTACTCCAAAACCCGTCAATACAAACGGGACCAAATATCTTACGAAGCGACCAAGGATAAGTCCATGCTTCAGCGCCATAAAGCAGGACTGGGATGATCAGGGTTTCATATAGTGTCTCCTTAGTTGTTCGAGATAGGGCTTCACTGTTGAATTGCCTTGGTTGGTTGGTTGGTTTAGGATTGACCCTCGATGAGGATGTACTTATACCAGAAAGTAGGTCCATTGTACTACCGATGTGTAAGGCGGGTGGGTCACCCTCTTACTCTTGGAACCATTTGCTTCGTTGAATGAAGGCGTGAATTTTAACCGTGCAGGCGTTACCGAGATCATTAAGATCATTGTAGAAGTATTCACCCAGAGTGGCCTTCCTGATGTTGGCGAGCGCAGGATAGGCGCACAGGAGATGACTGATGGTCTCTTCACCCTCTTCATCTCTGCAGCTTCTGCAGAAGTCATTATGAGGGATACCTAATCTTTGGGCATGTCTTCCTATGACGCAGTGTCCAGTGAGGACATTTGTTATTTTTGAGAGGGCTCCTCTCTTGTGCTTCAAGAGTCCGATGGACCTGGATTTATTGAGTGTCGGCCAGAGCTGTCTGGCGGTATAACATTGGTCTAGATGTTGCCATCGATGATTGGCTACTTTCTCGGCATCAATTTGAATAGGGTACTTAACATAGGACGCTGGCGCTTCGATGTCGGTGATGCTTATGCTATCTGAACCAGAGGAGTCTTGTCGTGCTAGTTTGTCGGCTGCACAATTCCCCGGTATGTCACAGTGACCTGGTACCCAGCAAAGGGTAAGGTTGTATTGACCAGCTATCTCGTTAAGAGATATGCGACAGTCTTTCACTGCCTTAGATCTCGTAGTGCTGGATTCGAGGGATTTGATGGTTGCCTGACTGTCGACGTAAATAACAATATCAGGTGTTGATAGTGTGCTAGCCGCTAGCCAGTCAGCGGCTTTGCGAACTGCGGTGATTTCGGCTTGAAAAACGCTGCAGTAGTCTGGAAGGTTAAAGGAGAGGTGTATGTCCAGATCTTCTGAGAAAATTCCGGCACCGACTCCGTCCTTGGTTTTGGACCCGTCCGTGAAAATTGACAGCGATTCGTTGTAAAGGACATTGCGTTGTAGCCCTTGTCAAAATCATATTCAGTGGGCAGATGGTCAGTGGAATTGGAAAGATGACGGTGCATCGAAAGTATATTGTCATGTCTCGTGTATTGCTCCTTCCACTGTGTTGTAGATCTTTATTAGATGTCACTGTTCGGTTATTGATGGGCAAGATTCGCCTGTTTTTTGAATTCCTTAATCTGAGCAGCTAAGCTATTGTAGCTAAGTGCGCTAAACACTTAATCCCGCATAAGTATCCCACAATATTGGACAATTTTGCTGATGCACTTATCCGGGTCTTACTGTATATCCAAAATATCGAAATATCGAAAACAGAATTTAAACTAAAGCATGTCTGCCAAAATGTATTGACGGTTAGTAGTTTCTATATAATTCAACTCCTCCGCGGGGTGATCAATTAAAATTTCAAATTTTAAACCATTTTACACAAACTTAGACATATTCTTAATATAAATTAATAATATTTACCCGGCTGCATCCAATAAGAGAATGTTTCTATTAACTATTCGATTCGGTGTGGCGTCGAACAATATTTGCCACCAGATTTCGATTCAAAGCGAATCCATCAGTTTGATGATAAATAATTGCATATTTCTAGGAACTTGAATTAATTTCGTCATTCTACAGTAGAGGCGGAACTGTCAAAGAGTTCAAAGTTTTTGTCTGATATTGTTTGAGATCTTTTTGAACAGTTTTGTTTTTGTTTGCCTTGAAAGGTGGACATCTTCGTAAGACACTAAGCTCATACTTAGCAGAGTAAATTAGAAAATTTGTTAATAATGTTCATCTCGCCCGTTGTCTTATCGTCCCGACCAAAATGCCAAGAGACTCAAACTTGTAGCAGTTGCTTGCTACGTCAAGGTGGGACTTATGCCGTTCCGAAACTTCTTAGTTTTTCGAAGCGAGCTGCTTAATGGAAAAACGCAAGGCTTTTGGTGTGTGACGCTATCCGAGCCACAAGAGGAATTCATTTACTTAAGTTTAGTATACCAAATTGGCAGCTAGGCCCATGTCACATACATTCGGAATTAGATATAAGACATAATCACCGGATACACGTCGTTTGTTGTGCTGGATAAATCTCAGCTCTATTCGGCACCAGAAGTCGGAAACGAATAAATCATCTGAAGGGTGCATTCGGTTTTGGAATTGTCTTTTTCTGTGTCGGATTCACCTGCTGTTGGTTAACCATTTGAATTATTTTTTGTGTTCGTTTGGCGTTAGAAGAAGATGGTCCATTTTTACTAGTTGTTGCACTTTTAGTAACTTAACTTACTTAACTTATTTCCTGTATCCTCTTGTGGATCCTAGGGCCTATACTACGCCTACGCGCCATCGTGTATGGTTTTTGGCAATGTGTCTGAGTTCTCCCCAACTTTTCCCCAACTGCCGTGCTTCCTTCTCGACTGTTCTGCGCCATGTTATCCTCGGACCGCCAGGTCTTCTGTCATCCTGAGTTAAATGGTTCAATTGCATAGCATGGTTCGCTATGGAACTGTCACCTTTTCAGAACTTGTGACCATTCCACTGCCACTTCCGTCAGTGGATGGTTGTGCCTATTGGTTCCTGATTCGTTCTCTCGTAAAAGTGCTCGTTAGAGATACGATTGGGCCAGAAAATTCCTAAGATATTGCGCAGGCACCTATAAACGAACGCTTGCAGTTTTCTGGTGATAGTAGTGGTCACTCTCCACGTGCTGCATCCATATAATAGCACGGATTCAACATTGGAGCGGAACAGTCTTGGCTTGCTGTTCAAACTGATTACATTGCTTCGCCATATTTTGTACAACATCCCGAACGCGGACTTCGCTTTGGCGATCCTGTTGGCTATATCCAGTTCGGTTCCACCATCGGTCAAGATAATATTCCCAAGATACTGGAAATTCTCTATTCTCTCTACCGGTGGTCCAGCAATGCATATTTGTGCCGATGTGTTCGTTCCAAGGCTGATAACTTTAGTTCAGCCATTAGATTTCCTTTCTTAGGAAGCTTGACTATCATTCCATTTTTCCACTCGTTAAGAAAGCTCTCTCTATAAGTGGAAGCAGGAGTTCAGCCGATGTTGTTGGCGCTCCTCGTAAGAGCTCTGCTGGAATACCGTCAAGTCCTACCGCCTTGTTGCGGTAGTGATCTTACTATTATTGGGAGTCGTGGTGCGTATTCGGGCATTTCTCATCTCGGGCACCTCAGTTTGATTTGGTAGCATATCGCCAGCGAATACGCGGTTCAACCGTAGCAAGATACTCTTTCCATCTCTTGAGCTGGTCCTCAACCGAAATGAGCAAGGAGCAGACTAGGCTTTTCACTGGGTGTTGGCTGGAGTTGCGACCACCTGTCAGCTCTTTGATGATTCTGTACACGGTACTGCTGTCGCACCTCCGTGCAGCTTCTTCTGCTTCTGTATGATGTAGTTGCGCCTGCATTGTCACACTCTATGCTGAATTTCTCTTATCTTCATACTATAGGGACTGTAGCTCGTTTCTCACTGCTGCTGGAGTAGCTGCAACGGGAGCTTTCAGCTGTTTTCTCTCGTCAATCCATCTCCAGGTATTTTTGGAAAGCCACGCCCTATGTCTTCCCTGCGATCGATCGACAATTATTTCAGCACCAGATGTAAAAACATTTTTCACAGCACACCAATGGTCTTGGATAGTTACGGTCAATGAGCTGCTAATTGCTTCCACACCTTGCGAAAGGTGCTCTCTTAATTGTTGATGTTGAACCTGGGCATTCTTGTGTAGTCGTAGGGTCTTCGAACTGCAGCAGTGCGTAGTTGGAGAGTAGCTATCATAAGATGGTGATCTCATGCTATACCCTCATCTGCCCCTCACATGTTTCGGACGTCCAGGAGACTACTTCTAAAGTGGCGGCTGATGGCAAAATGGTCAATTTGATTGGAGGTTGCTGTCTGGTCCATGCTTCCCGATTACATGTTTGAGCCCTTAATTGTCGTTGCCTACCTTGGCATTCAAATTCACCATCACTATGACAATGTCTCCATTTGGTGTTGTGTTGAAGACGGCGCTTAAAAGATTTTAGAAACTCTCCTTCTCGTCCTCATTTGTTGGGGCATAACACTGTATAATGGTGACGCGTCGTACTCTAGTCCGGAATCTGGCTGTCATAATCCTGTCACCATGAGGCTGTTAGGAAATTATGCCCATGCGTGCTGTTGTTGTTAGCAGCAGTCCAACTCCATATTCTCGCGGACTTCCAGATGGTCTTCTAGAATAGAGTAGTATTATACATTGTTACGCGTGGGGACTGGTACTCGCCCGCTTCTATCCATCTCATTTCACTTACCCCCAAAATGTCCAATTTATATCGCATGAATTCATTTTCCAATTAATGGAAATATGGCATTGTAAGAACCTTCGCTTCCTGCGTCGAGGAGCGTCTTTACATTCGAGAAACCTATCTTTGTCCGGGTACAATAGATAAAAGTCGTCAACATGTGATCAACATGTGATCCTTATCCGAGGCATAGTGTCGGTTTTTGTAGCGAGTAGAGTTCGGCAACGCAAGCTGCTGCCCCACGTTACCTAATCTAGAATCAAGGCCGTAGACAACCCGCTCTTCATCACGAACGAACTTGATTGCTGCGCTACTGGCCGAAACCAAGTTTTAAGCAGTCTGTAGTTTCCCGATCAATTGCAATGCAGATCCCCAAAGATTGAAACCGCTTGCATACGCTAAAGGTTTCCAAGCAGCAGAGCGGTATGTAAGAGACATTTTAGAAGAAATGATTGTGCCGTTTTCCTGAATGCCAATTTCCTTTTAATGCAAGATAACGCTAGTCCCCACACTGCAAATAGGATTTCGGAGTATATTCGAGAAGCCTAACTTAGGAATCTAGTCTGGCCAGCTTACTCCCCTGACCTAAGTCTCATTGAGCATGTCTGTGACATACTTGGCAGATAGTTAAAGCAAAGAAATCCTTTGCTTGATGCATGGGACCAATACCCCAGGATAGCATCGATAACATTATCAAAAGTATACCAAGGAGACTTTGTGCGGTAATTAGAGGGGGAGTACCAAGTAATAAATCATCCTCAATTTCCATGAGCTTTAAAGATATACGGGACATTTTAGGCAAAATATATTTTCTTTTCATAGGATAACAAGTAACCGATTTTTTTTTCGTATAATCAAGACCACCTCCACCACCTTTTTTAGCCCCCTGGATCTACGTGATTTTCAATAGCTGCCTTAAATTCGGCTATACCCCATCCTTATGGAAAAAAGTTAAGGTGGTCTTCATCCGGAAATGCGGTAAGACCCCACACTACAGCCCGAAAGATTTCAGACCAATTAGCCTCTCCTCTTTCTTTCTAGAAACTTTAGAAAGGCTAGTTGATAACTTTAATCGTTCAAAACTCAAGGTACAAACCTTATCTAACTCCCAGCATGCTTACCAGAAAGGCTTTTCAGTGGAAACAGCTCTACACTGGTTAGTAGGCACCATTGAAAAATCTCTCGCCGTTTAAGAATAGACTATGGTGTCTTCCTTGACATAGAAGGCGCCTTCAGTAAAGTCAATACAGAATCCATCATAAGAGCGCTCGTTGACCTGGAGGTTGATTGCTGTCTACGCATCTGGATAGAACGAATGCTTAACAGCAGACAAACTCTGTCCGAGCTGGGGTACTGCTCAATCAAAAGGTTAGCGGACAGAGGCACACCCCAGAGAGCAGTTCTCTCTCCGCTACTTTGGATATTAGTAGTAAATAAACCACTCACTTCACTACAAAATAAAGGCTACAAGGTCGTAGCATATGCTGACGAGATCGCCATAGCTATTTCAGGTAAATTCCCCCAAACTCTAAGAGATGTAATGAATTCGGCGCTAAAGTAGCGAAATGGACGGACAGCGTTGGGCTTCATCTAAATCCGTTCCAAACTGAACTAGTACTATTCACTAGGAAATACAAAATCCCTATCATAGCTCCATCTAAATTTAGAAACACGGAACTTAGCTTTACAAACACAGCAAAATACTAGCCCTTGATAGTAAACTTAACTGGAAACAGAACATTATAGACCGAACCAAGAAAGCAGAAATCGCCAACTACATCTGTAAAAAGCCAATAGGTCCTAAATGGAGTCTTCAACCAAAAATAGTCCATTGGTTGTACGTGGCGGTGGTAAGACCAATCCTGCTTTATGGCGTTCTCGTCTGGTGGCCTGCACTTGAAACAAGGTGCAACACAAACTCTATCGAAAGAGTACAGCGATTACAGCAGGTGCGTCACAGGGGTTCTCAGGTTCACTCCCACAGCCGCCTTAGAAACTCTAATTAACATTTTCCCATTGACATGTTTGGGAAAATGGTAGCATCTAAAGCAGCCCTAATACTTAGAGAATCTCTCCAGTAGTCAAGCTCAAAAATCAGTCACATGAATATTCTATGTATACAAAACTCCAATCTCAGAGAAATAGATTACACATCCCCATTTATCGATTTCAATATCAAATATAACACCATCATCCCTGACAGGCGCGGCAAAATCGCATCATCACCTCCCCGTGATGCCCGCTGGATAGCTATCTGATAGTGAACTAACGATGAGCGTATGCTGAGTCTGACGATATATGTGTAGCTGAACACTCGGACCTGCGTAAGCACATCTGGGTGAACTACAGCGCGCGTATGTTTCATCGGACGAGGCATCTCTTGTTGACCTGATCGGCTGAAATATGCGTCTCAGAACTCTAGCAAGAGCTCCTCAGAAGGAGGACGTGCGGCGGATGAATTCTCTCGATGGAATCAACGGTGACGTCTACAGATCAGCGGATACCTTACCGGAGCTACTTCGACATATTTGGAGCTGAGGTCTGTAAGGATTTTCAATACTACGTCACGGTATTGAAGAAGAGATGGTGATGGATGAACCCTTAATGGGCCAACGGCAGCGCTCATATCCGCGAAGTGGGTTACTGACATCGGTGTATCCGGCTCCTCGTCCTAGGGGTTGGAAAAAAATGATCTCGTCCTCCAGGTTGGGGGTTGTGCCGTCGGGTTAACTTCCCTACCACGTAAAAAACTTTCGGTTACGAAGCAACCAACAGCCTCGGATACGGATGATTTTACTGTTGACGACCCAAGCAAACGTAAAAAGGACAACGATCTTCATGTTTGCACATGGAATGTTAGGTCCCTCTACAAACCACGTGCAGCCGAACAACTTGCGGAGGCCCTAGAGTGTCTCAAAGCAGACATTACCGCCATCCAAGAAGTGCGATGGGATGAGCCGGGCAAAAGGAGTATGAAAAACTGTGACATCTACTACGGGGATTGCTACAGACAACAAGGACAGCGTCTATTCGGGTGCGGATTTGTCATTGGAGGCAGACTTAGGCAAGATGTCTTGAGTTTCCGGCATGTGAACGAGCGCCTTATGCGTTCACGCCCCTCACGAGGAGAAGGACGACGCGACAAAGGATGACTTCTACCAGCTCTTGGATAAGACGTCTGAGCAATGCCCTTGTCACGACGTTAAAATTATCTTAGGTGATTTTAACGCAAAGCTAGGAAGAGAGGACGTCTTTGGTAGCGTGGTCGGAAAACACAGCCTGCACGACATCACATCTGGCAAAGGACTCAGGCTAATCGACTTTGCGGCGGGGCGAAACTTTGTCGTAGCTAGTACGCGCTTCCCACGTCTCGACATTCACAAAGGAACATGGCTCTTCTTTGATCGAAAAACTGTCAACCAAATCGATCACATTGCGATCGACGCAAGGCACTCTTCCAGTATTCTGGGTGTCCGGACTTTCCAAGGAGCCAACGTGGTCTCGGATCACTACCTAGTTGTAGCCAAGGTACGGATGCGGATATCCAGAACAGAGCGAAATCAACGAAATACTGTGAGGAAATTTGACGTCGGGCGGCTACAATCGCAAGAGACCGCCAGACCCTTTGCCGATCGTGTTTCTTCTAATCTCAATCTAAGTCCTATGCCGCCAGCAGCAAATGCGGTAGACCAGTGGCAGCGTTGCCAACAAGCCATCAGAGATGCCGCCTCTGATGTGGTGGGTTTCTCTCGGCCACCACAACGAAACCCCTGGTTTGATGAGGAATGCCGGCAAGCACATGCAGCTAAACAAGAGGCGTACAAAGCGGCGCTGCATAGAAGGACTAGAGCTGCTTACGAGCTCTACGTGCGCAGGAGAAAAGAGGAACATCGACTTTTCAGAAAGAAGAAAAAGGAGCATGAGAAGCGCTTGTTCGAGGAGATTGAGAGACTTTATTGTAGGAATGATGTTCGAAATTTTACCAAAGGGTAAAAAGAACATGCCAGGGTTTCAAGGCCAGAACAGAAGCCTGCAGGGACGAAAATGGCAATATAGTAGTAGAATCGCAGTCGGTACTGAAAATATGGAAGGAACACTTCTGCAGACTGTTAAACGGCGATGATGATCAATATTCCGCTGTCAGGAAGAATGTGCCATTCAACAGTGACGATGACAGTCAAGATTGCCGTCAACCCGATCAGAATGAACTGAGGATAGCGATATCTAAACTGAAATCCAACAAAGCTGCTGGAGCCGACGGCCTTGCCGCTGAACTTTTCAAGGAGATGAGTTGGTAAGGAGCATGCACCAGCTCATCTGTAAAATCTGGTCGGACGAAAGTATGCCCGATGAATGGAACCTCAGCATCGTTTGCCCGATCCTTAAGAAAGGCGATCCTCTAAACTGCGTCAATTACAGAGGTATAAGTCTCCTTAACATCGCATATAAGATCCTGTCTGCCGTATTATTTGAACGCCTAAAACCGATCGTCAACAACCTGATAGGTCCTTATCAGTGCGGTTTCAGGCCGGGAAAGTCCACCATTGACCAAATATTCACACTACGGCAGATCTTGCGGGCCGTCAATGGGGCAATTACGAGTATTGAGATCGAGGCAGCAAAGATGGGTCTAGCGGTCAATGAAAGCAAAACAAAATATATGCTGTCTACAAAAAAGGACACCCAACATCGGCGTCTTGAACAGAACGCCACAATAGACAGATATAATTTTGAGGTAGTAAAGGATTTTGTCTACCTAGACTCTATGGTGAACTCCGCCAATGACATCAGTAGGGAGATCACACGAAGAATTACTCTTGCCAATCGTTGTTTCTATGGGCTAAGACGGCAATTGAGTAGCAAAGCCCTATCTCGAACTACTAAGGTAACTATTTATAAGACATTAATCATCCCAGTACTGCTGTATGGCGCAGAGGCATGGGCTTTGACAAAACCGGATGAGGATGCCCTTTGTTATTTCGAGATAAAAGTTCTTCGAGCGATGGTCTGCATAGACGGTGAGTGGAGGAGAGGGTACAATGCCGAACTATACGGCCTGTACAAGGACATCGACTTAGCTCACATACAGCGACTAAGATGGCTGGGTCATTTGGAGCGGATGGAGCCCAACCTTCCCGCTAAGAAAGTTTTCGAATCCACACCGGACGGACGACACAGTAGAGGACGACCTCGCGGTAGGTGGCGCAAACAAGTGGAGGGGGACCTCAACCAACTTGACGTGCGCAACTGGAGGCAGCTGGCTCGTAACCGCGCTGGCTGGAGTGGTTTGTTGGTTGAGGCCCAGGTCCACCCCGGACCGTAGCGCCATCTAAGTAAGTAAGTAAGTATCCCTGACAGATCCGCATGGGATGACGGTATTATTCTAAATGACACCGCAATCGAAATCTATACAGATGGTTCCAAAATATTGGATGGTGCAGGATTGGGTATATTTTCCGAAGTACCTTTGATGAACGTAGCTCTCCGACTTCCGGACCACTGCAGTATATTTCAAGCGGAAATATCGGCTGTCCGTGAAGCAGCGCGCAGATTTACTGTACACCTGATAGATCGTAAGTCTATCGACCTTTACATAGACAGCCAGTCAGCGATCAAAGCTCTGGAAACGCCAACAAAGAGATCTAAGTTGTTTAAACATTGCCTCGAATCTCTTAACGAGATTGCGGACAGATGCAATATCACTATGTGCTGGGTCCCGGGACACAGAGATATTCCAGGCAATTGTAAAGCAGTTGAGCTAGCTAAACAAGGCACCGTACTACCTCTGGCTGCCAATAGAGATGTACCGGCACCCCCAATACAAACGATGAAACTTCGTATGTTTAACAAAGCGCAAGCTATTGTAAATAACAGATAGAGTAATCTAGCTACGTCTGTATCGACCAGAAAGATCTGGCCTATACTAGACGTAAAGAAAACCAAAAAACTCCTTTTATTGTATAGAAGGAACATAAGCCTCAGAGAAGGAATAATCACAGGACACTGTTTGTTAGGTAGACACGCCACTAGAATGGGAGTCCCAGCAAATGATTACTGTAGAAGCTGCAGAGATGAAGAGGAGGAGGAGAATAGTCCCCCCCGGCACCAGTCACCAACCTTCCCCTCGTTGTATTGGTTACTATCCATCCTCAAGAGGTACTGTTACAGAACCCTTCTAAATCCAAATCTAAATACTTGTTTGTACACTATACCTACCCGGTACACATTGACTTTAGGGTTGATTGAGTCAGTCACCCTTTCTAGCCACTTCAGGCACATCTATTTTCAGAAAGTACCCTCCTGAGAAAGGTTAAGGTTTCCCAGTAACCGGTGATGCCTCCGGTCCTAACTTTACGTGGTATCACAATGGACCCAAGTGGTCCATCCTGTTAGGACAGCCACCTTACCTAACCTAACCTCACCAATTTTTTTCCTAAAAATTATGTAAAATTGAACAAATTATAGACCCTCCTCAAGAAAAATAAAGATAAATCGAAAAAATATTAAAATGTTGTAACTTTTTGCTCGCCTTCCTCTAGTTTTGTCCAGCAGTGTAGTATGAAGTGAAAAAGAGGCTAAGGATCTCCTTTCGTATTTAAATTTATTCTTATATCACCTCATGGTATCACCTCTGAAACCTTATACGGAAGAACTTGGGCCACCCTGTATACTTTTACTTCACTGCCTGTACAAAAGTATCTACACACATTTGTACCAGAGATAACCCCGAAGATGCCTTAAGCATCTTTCTTCAAACAGAAGCTGTTGAAGAAAGTATCTGGGGGTATTTAAAGATAAAAGTTTGTATATTTATGATATTCTTAATCTGTAAAATGTTTATTAAAAAAAGTGCTACCAATAATTTATTATAGTTACTTTGTGCTTTGTATTTATAGCTAAACAAACAATTATGGCTAGTGAACTAGTGATCATTTCCATACAGTCATTGTCAATTGCTGGAAATTAACTCTTTAAATTGGCCATATACCTACTCGTACATAAAATATACAGAAATTTTCAACACTAATGAAAATATCGAACGTATAATTCAAATTGGTTTCATATATTCCTGAGAGATGGCACTCTATATTTGGCATATCACTCCCGCTGCGGAATAAGAACGCGAGTTATGTCTGAATAGAATTGAAATTGGCCACAAGCCATCGATGTTTAGTATATCAACAGATTCCCACCTGTAGAGTATTTGATTTTGCCAAATCACTCTACACACTTTCAGTTCTCATCATGAATCTGGAGGAAGACATCTCACTTTCTTCACTTCTAGAATCTGCAAATCCATCATCAGGTTTGTACTGATTTAATTTTCTTAATAAAACAAAACTGGCTCACAACAGTTAACATTTTTGTACATAATTTGGCTGTCGATGTGGTGTGGTCGAGTTGGTGGTGTCTGGTTGAATCTGCTTATGGCTACACACTTATAATTTGCCGGCACCCAGATGATAAAAACCGGATCACAGTAAACCGATTGTCTGCTCGGGGTCTACGTTATTCCACTTATCCATATAGAATCATTTTTATTAAGAGATACACCACTTAGGTAATGAAAACGTAAGTAAAAATGAGAATTAACCAAACATCCACTAGGTGCAATGATCCATGCCAGTGGACATCGCAGAAACTTGAATGTTACCTACACCCACTCCACATGCGTAGCTAAGCTCTATAGCACACTATACACATTCATTCTCTTTTCAGTCAGAATTTCATCTATTATTTATTTTCAGTCAGTTGCTCGCTATCAGATACGTCGCGTCGTTCCAAGTTCATGTACAAGTATCTTGACAATGGATAGTACAAAACGAATCTAATGAATTTCAAACCAATAATCCGCATCAATAGAATTTCTATTTCGGAATAATCTTTGAAACCAGTAATTTGAACTTTAACATCGTTAACGGTGCTGCAGCAATTCATTCACCGGACTCATTACAGTTGTTTTCTTTTATACATGATAAGAAACTTATGATAACCTCGTCTGGGCTGTTTTGGAGGCCAATATAGAGATACTTTGGGTTTTATTGTTGAATTTTGGTCAGACGGTTAGACCGGTTTAAAGAGTGGACCAAGATCAAGGATCATCCGGATGGCGGATCCATGTAAGTGACAGTTGTGTTATGTTTGAATTTTGTTTAAATAGTTTTCCTGTGCTGTTTTGTTTTCATATGTCTTATGTTGACCTGGTATTCGGTGCGGAAATACTGCGGGACAGGTTTAAAGAAACTTAGTGAAAGTGGAACAGTTTGAACGTGAGTACGTATCCATGTGATAGCTGAGCACAGATTGAACCAGTTGCCAGCACCACTTAGAGTACATATTGCGGATTGGCTTTAATAAGGTTATTGCTGATTTTACTCGTAATATGGTCCTCTTGCCTCTAAGTCATTTTCTGACGATGGTACTGGTTCAATCGATTTTGCGCTTCTTTATTTCAACTCTCTCTCTCTCTGTCGGTTTCACATGATTTGTGACTTGAGCTCATTTACATACGAGTATTTTATTTTTGTCGTTTTTGTATTTGGCTTGGTTTGTTGGCTTGATGTATAGATAACATATCACTCAACCCAAAAAGCTTTACGTTTAGTGTGAATTCGCACTTGCCGTCGAAATTTATACGGTAATCCTCAGCAGCGAAGGACTTCAACTACCATATAATAAATAACTGTACCTTAGAAATTATAAGCCGGAAAAAAATCAATAACCAGTCGCTTTAAGGAAGAAGAAACAATTTATATCAGATCTCCCTTAAAATGCTTTTACCCCATGCTTTCCATGCTTTCTGATGGAAACTTTATAAATTTGCAACAAAAGTGGATCCCTATAATTTGTCCGAAACATACCGTATGATATCGTATCCGTTATGAATTCATACTTAGTAACTTATTTAGATAAAAGTTGACGTGAGTAGATTTGCTTTTATTCAGCACAATCCGCCAAGAATTCGTCCAAGCGTGGACTTTATTAATAGCATGTTGAAGCTTTCCGGTTGCTGCTTCAATAGTATGGCCCGTTGTCAATATCGCCGTATGGTCTGCAAGCGTGGCGACGACACAGTTTCTTTCTTGCGGGATGGCACGCGTGTAGAGTACATATAGGAGTGGGCCAAGGGCACTTCCTTGCGGGACTCCGGCTGCAATCTCCTTGAAGTCAGAGTAATCATTTCCGTGCTAAGCACGAAAGAGTCTCTCGGTGAGGTACGATCGTAAGATTAAAAAGAGTTGCCGTAGCAGTTATCGTTGCAATTTATATTCCAAGCCTTCGTGCCAAATCTTATCGAAAGCTTGTGAGACGTCAAGAAATACACCACAACAAATCTTTTTTTCTTCCAGAGCTTTCTGAATCACGTCAGTTATTTTGTGCACTTGGTCAATTGTAGAATGTTTCATTCTAAATCCAAACTGATGGTCAGGAATGAGACGTCTTTTGTCGATTACGGGCTGTAGTTTTTCAAATATTTTTGAGATAACCGGCAATAGGGAAATAGACCGATATGATTTCTTCTCATTTAGCAGTTTGCCTGGTTTCGGGACCATTATAATCTCGGCGACTTTCCATTGTCTCGGAACATAGAGCAATCTGAACGAAGCGTTGATCAAATAGAGCAGTTTGATAATAGCTTTATTCGGCAATTCCTTGACTACCTGCGCCGTTATTCAAGTCGTAACCCGGAGCTTTTTTCATCTTTAAATTTTTAATCACTTCCCTCAGTTCAATCAATGCAACTTTTTTTACTTTAAAGTTGTCAGATGTCGTGACTGGGGAATCGGGCGTTAACGAAGGGCCGTCGAACGGCTTAAACGTTTCTTCTAAGTGCAAAGCAAAAAGTTCTGCGTTTTCTTTGTCGCTCTTGGCCCAGTTTCCATAGTTTTTTTCAAATTGGTGGTGCTTGCATTTGAGGTTTCCGAATGCTTTTTAGCGCTTTCAAAAGCGAATAATTTGTTTCTCTTTCACCGGAAAGATTATCAAGATAGGTCGCTATCTTTTTGCTTTTAAATTCTCGAATACTATCTCTAGGCGAACCCCACAGGCGGATCAGTAGAAATGCGGTGAAGTGGGAGGGTTGTGATTCCTTATTTTCGGATCGCTGAAAAAGGAAGAAGAAGACTATCTCTAAGGCGATCGCATAGTCGGTAAGAGACCGTTTTATGCTGCGGTGCACGAGTGATTTGCCATTTCCTTCATGCTTATCGTTTCTCCCTCACCAGTTCAATGATTTCTGTGGGATACTTTTCGTTACGGTTGATCTTATAGCTCCTGGAAGGAGTGTTTCTCCACGCCGCTCTTTGGATTGTTTCCACGAAACGATCAACTTCGTCCTCTAGTTCACAAGGTGTTTTAAGTGATACATTTAAGGCGATATTTGTTTCGCAATCATTTCTAAAGCCCTCCCAGTTTGTTCTATTGTAGGTAAGTCTTGGAGGCTTTTTTTTCTTGATCAGCGCTTTTCCAAGTAATAAAATTACCAGCGAGTGGTCAGAAGAGAGATCAAAACATTCTTTCTTCTCGTAAATGCCTTTTGTAACAAAAAAGTCGATAAGATCGGGAATTTTTGTGAGTCAGTTGGCCAATAGGTCGGTTTTCCAGACGAATAAAAACAACAACCGAATTCATTTGCCACTTCGTAAAGAATTTTTCCTTTAGAAGATGTACATCTTGAATCCCAGAAGGTGTGCTCTGCGTTGAAATCTCCACCAATAAGAAAATAAAAACCAAGGGCATTGAAGACACGAAAGTAGTCATCTTTTTCTAGTGGGCATCGCGGCGGACAGTAAACAGATGCTATATTGTAACTCAGGTGCTTATTTTTAACTCTTACCGCGCACAACTGAAGTTTTTCCAGCTCTATGCTTATATCGACCAAATGTTCGATGTTAGTTTTAATGAATAAGGACGAACCGCCAAGCGCTCGATCAGAAGGATGATAGGCGTGGTAACCAGCGTAGCCTCCTATCTTTATTTGCGATTCCCTTATTAGATGGGTTTCGGAGATCAAACATATGTCGATATTTTCTCTTATTATGAAAATTTCTAATTCGTTAAATTTTTGTAAGAGTCCGTTTGCATTCCATGTTACTATTTTAAGCAAAGAGTCCATATCTTCTTAGATTTAGATATAAGATAAGCCATACAATAGCTTTCGACGTTACTAAGACGTTCGAGAATCCGTTTGTTCATTTCGCATTGTTCCTCGAACTTAGCGTAGATGCAGTTCAGAATTTCTTTCAACGGATCAGAGGGTGGGCCATCGTTCCGCTTGGTTCTTTGACTGCAGCCTGAGAACGTCATATAACTGGGGTTCGCTGGCTTTTCCGATGTAATTTTTCGTTCAGCCTTTTTAGTGGACGACTTTGACGTCCAATTTAGGCTTAGAATCAAGCATTCCACAATTGACCAAGTTTATAGAATAACCGATGAAATTGAAAAGGCCCCAGAGGAGAAAAAGATTTGCTCTAGTGCTTTTCTTGGCGTCTCTTAACCTTTTGACACTATTTGGGACGATGCGATGGCTTGAAGTATGTAATGACGGTATTAGCAGGTGCTTTTGCTGGAAATCCACCTGCCTCAAGCGAATATTTTTGTCTGAAACTTAAACTACTTGATAAGGTACTTAACTTAGCTGTAGTACACAAGAAAAAGGGAAGGGTGTTACCCATTCATTGCCAAATAACATTTTTAGAACTAGCCAAACATGCCGCGTCAGTCCATATGGCCTAACTGGGGTTCGCTGGCTTTTCCGATGTAATTTTTCGTTCAGCCTTTTTAGTGGACGACTTTAACGTCCTTTTAATCGGCTTAGAAGACTGATCGACTGGTTCAGGAGTCTGCACTGCTGATTCGACCGCCCTTTCAGTCGGCTCAGGAGCCTGTGCAACTGGCTTACGAGCCCGCTCAGTCTGCTTAGCAACACGTTCTACCGACTTAAGAGCCCGATCGATTAATTTCGTTCTCTGTACAAAAGGCGCTATAGATTTTTTCCGTCGCATCTGTAATTCCTTTGCGACCTCGCAACTGCGATAATTTGCTCTGTGTCTTCATTTGCAGTTAACGCAAGTCGCTTTTTCATTTTTGCTCAAACTGGAATTTTCGGAAGAGCGTTTTCCAGCGCACTTAACGCAGCGCGGCTCTTTCCGACAGTACGCATGTGTGTGATTAAACTCTTGGCAGCGCTTGCATTGAGGGATTGTCTTCGTGTAGACACGAAGCGTCTCAATTTTAACGACCCTACTCATAATTGTACGAATATTGAATATCTTTTGCTGGCTTTCCGTTTTATAGAATGATAGCACAAAAAGCGGAAGCTTACGTTTCAATATAGTTTCTTCACCACGGTCGGGTCATTTTCTCTCTTTTTTTTAAAAGGATCACGGCGTCGAGAATGTTATAACCTCTATCGCGTAAATCATCTATAACGTCTTCTTTAGCGCATGATGGATGAAGTCCTTTAGCTACGACCCTCAAAGGTCTCCCAGACTTGTCTTCGTAAGTATGGCATTGAATTTTTTCCTTGTTAAGCTTTTTAGATACAGACCGATAGCCCTCGGCGTCATTAACCTTGATCTTCCACGCATCGTTTCGCAAGGAGTTACTTTAAATTTACTACCGATCGTTGTTTTTAGAATTTTCCTCAGAGAATTATAGTCGGCAACGCCCGTGATATTTATTGGTGGAGGGGCGCGTTTGCTTTCAATTTGCTTTTCCAGTTTCGGCTGCGCTTAGCGATTAGGTTGCTGTTGTGGAACACACTTCAGACGATGAACCGGCCTTACGTTTTTAAGATGGTCTTCGTTTGAGTGTCCAATCCGTTTCGTGCGTGAGTTCTTCTTCATCCGTGCTGTGGTGATGGCTATCCGTAGAAGGCTCACAGTGGATAACCGTTTTTGAAGACTCGTTTTGAAGCAAAGATACTAACTCAGCGAGTAGCATGTCTCAGCATTACCGGTACTCCAAGCCATGCTCCACCTACTTCCGATTGACATTGTCAGTAATTAATTGGTTCGGCTCAGCAAAAAGACTGAGAGGCTTCAAGCAGTGGAAGGAGCAACACACGGAACTGCCAAAATACTTTCGATACACAGTCATCTACCCACTTCCACTGACCACCTGCTCACTGAATATAAATTTAACAGGGGTTACATGCACTCAATATCGGACAGAGCTGAGTGGACGCAACGCGATGTCCTTTACAAGTCCAAAACTAAGCAGGGAGTCGGTGACGGAACCTTCTCGACCTGGATATACACCTCTCTTTTAACATTCCAAACTATTGCAGCGTTATTGCGTGGTTCGCCAAACCGCTGACTGACTAGCGGTTAATACACTATCAACATCAGACATTGTTATTTACGTCGACAGTCAGGCAGCCATAAAATCTCTCGCATCCAGCACTAGGAGATCTAATGTAGTGAAAGACTGCCATGTATACATTTTACTTATGGCCTGTATCCCCTTGTGGGTCCTAGGGCCTCTACTACTCCTACGCGCCATCGTGTACGGTTTCTGGTAATGCGTCTGAGTTCTCCCCAACTTTTCCCCAACTGCCGTGCCTCCTCTCGAATGTTCTGCGCAATGTTTTCCTTGGACCGCCAGGTCTTCTGCCATCCTGAAGACTGCCACGTATCTCTTAACGAGATAGCTGATCAGTACAACCTCACCATTTGCTGGGTACCAGGTCACTGTGACATACCAGGGAATTGTGCAGCTGGCGAACTTGCCCTACAAGGCTCCTCTGGTACAAACAACATAATCATTATCGGCATCGAAGCGCCAACGTCTTACGCTAAGTACCGACCCGGAGAAAGTCGCCAATCTCCGATGGCAACAGCTAGGCCAATGCAACACCGCCAGACAACTTTGGCCAACACTTAACAAATCTAAGGTCCATCGGGCTCTTGAAACGCAAGAGAGGTACTCTTTCCAAAATAGCAAACGTTCTCACCGGACAATACGTCATAGGAAGACATGCCCAAAGACTAGGCATCCCCTTCAACGATTTTTGCATAACCTGTAGGGGTGAAGATTAGGAAGAGACCATTAGTCATTCCATAAGAGCTTGTCCTGCGCTCACCAATATTAGGAAGGCTACTCTGAGTGAATACTTTTTCCATGATCTTAGTGATCATGTTAAAATGAACGCTTTCATACAACGAAGCAAATGGTTCCCAGAGTAAAGGGGTGACCTACCCATCTTACATATCGGCAGTACAATGGACCTACTCGTACTTCTGGTCTAGGTAGGTAGGTAGGTGTGGTTGTTCTTCCACGAAAGAGAAGAACCCAATTAGCCCTTTTGATACCACAAAACTCGTATACCTGGATGTTAACGGTGTGTTGGTGGGGAGTCTTTAGATTCAGCCTTTGGAGTTTAAAAAGATTATTAAATCTTTAAGGTTTCTCCCTGAGACTTCCTCAAGTGAATCGAAAAAGGGTTTTCATAAAGTTCGTTGTCTGGCCCTAGCTAATGCCGGACAGGCGCATAAAAAGTGGATAAAGGTTTCTTTCTCATTTGCGACATTGCAACTGCGACAGGGTGTGTTGTGTGGGATACCTAGTTTGACTGCATGGTCTCCTATAGGCCAGTGACCCGTGGTGGTTGCTGTTATCCTGGCGATGTCCCTACGCGTTCTGTTTATGAAGTCGTTTGCTTTTGATTTGTTGTAGTTTTGCCACATCTTTCTAGATATGATGCAGTTTGTTAGCCTAGTCCATCTGAGCTTCGCTTGGGCAAGGAATTTTTATGATATTGCTATTTTGACTGCTCCAAGCGGAATCTGAACTGATTCCTCAAGAAAGCTGTGGAGGGTTAAGCCTAGCCAGTTCATCCGCAAGTTCATTTCCATAAACTTTACTGTGCCCTGGAACCCAAGTCAGCGTTACCCTGAGTTGGTTATCTAGCGAAGCTAGCTCATTTCGGCATTCAAGCACCAGCTTGGAGGATGTATTACAGTAACCGATGCAATGGCTTTGATGGCTGCTTGGCTATAAATAAAAATAGCGATCTTATGCCTTGGCCTTATATTGGTGTGTGTTTTAATATGCCGACCAGCTTCTCGGACAGCGAGTAATTCTGCCTGCAACACACTGGCAGAGTCCGGAAGCCTATATGATTTGGAGATGTTTAAACAAACAAACAAATATTTGGCGCAACAGCTCTTTAAAGTGCCAGCGACTAGCTTCTCGCAACCACTCATGTTGTGTGCGTTATATTTTTCACACGAATGGAAGGGACCTACAGTTTAATGCCGACTCCGAACGGCGATTTGAGAAGCTTTTTCGTGACAACAATACTCTCGGATGTTTGTCAGACGCTCGCGAGATGTGATGTTTCAGGAGATGTTTCAGGATTCGGAAAACACAACCGCACCGCCTCCACGGTCCATTTTTGAACCGTCTGTGTAGATTGTTACGTCGAAATCCTTAATCACCTGTCCATCTTGTCATTCTGATCTTCTGTGGAATTGAACGTCGAAGCGCTTTGTGAAATTCAATTTGGGTATCGTGTAATCTGTTGTGCCCCAAATGAGTTCTCTCGGCAGAGAGTTTAAAATGTTACTATGCCCATAGGGTTTCATAATCTAGCACCCAGACTCCCTGAGTCTGACCGCACTGTGTGCTGTGATGTTTTTTATGTGTAGATCTAAAGGTAGAAGATGTAAAACGACTGTTAGAGCATCGGTTGGGGTTGACCGTACAACGCCTGTAGTGCCTATGCATGCCGTTCTTTGCACCTCAGTTCAGTTTTTCTCGAGTTGACACCGATACCAGACTTTTTGGCCCGAGCGCTTACTTTGCTCAGAGCATTTTCCCTGATTTCGCTTATGACGGAGAGAAACTTTCTAGTATCACCATATCGTCTGCATACCCGACTACCTTGATTCTTTCTCTATCTAATGTTAAAAGGATTTTATTCATGACTATCACCCATAGTAGAGGTGAGATAACACCACCCTGGGGTGTTCCCCTACTGGCAAATTTGGTTATATTGCTATTGCCTAATGTTGCCTGAATAATTCTAGTGCTAAGCATAGAAACGATCCATTGGCTTATATTACTTTCTATTCCCAGCTCCGTAGGGTACTCTAGGATTGATTCAGTGTGTATGTTACTAAAAGCTCGTTCTATGTCTAGGAAGGTAGCTGGGGTATATTCTTTGTAGTGTATGGAGTTTTCTATCGTGCGCACGCGCAAGAGCTGTCTCTGTTGATCTACCTTTGAGGTATGCGTGCTGAGCTCTGGAGAGGGATGATTCTATTTTGCTTCGCAAATGGTTGTCTAGGAGTTGCTCGAGAGGCTTCAGTACAAAGCAAGTTAGACTGATTGGTCTGAAATCTTCTGAGCTTGCATGACCGCGTCTGCCCACCTTTGGGATGAAAACCACTTTCACTCATCTCCATGAAGAGGATACGTTGTTGTTCAGTAAACAGCTCCTGAAAATCGACGTAAGCCATGGAATTGCTAGGTCTTGCGACCTCTGTAGCATAATGGGTAGAATGCCGTCCAGGCCCGGGGATTTATAAGGAGTGAAGCTGTTTAAGGCACTTCTGGTCTAAGTGCATCTTCATCGAGGGCCGATCTTAACCAACCAACCAACCAATGCTTCGTTCAGCTGCGACGATGGCAGGTGCTGCGTAGGGTTTAATGACTCTAAGTTGTTAACATCGTCTTCCTCTGAACTATGTAATGTGTCAATTGCAAACGAATCTAGTGTCAACATTTTTTGCTTTTATAGTATTTGATGAAAAATATCATATCACCATGTATGTACATGGTTGAATTGAAACTTCGGGTTTATAAAACATTTAAAGGCATAAAACGTACACGCACGTGGAGCATACAACAGCTGATGTACTAGTAGCTAAAGGTGGTATTACACTAGTATGTACATGTCATATAAAATATGCCATAATTTCTGTATGTATGACAAGTGGTATTACACTATGCCATAAAAATATGGCTTTGTCAGCTAATTTTTGCTCATACATATATATACATATGACAAAGCGAAATTTTCCCATCATACCAGTACGGCAATCGTACGTAGAAGAATATGGCTAATGTGAAAGAAAATACTTGAAGTCCGCACTCAAATAAATTCGAAACCTGAATTGAAATCACAAATTTCACTAAAAACATTAAAATAAAGTTAATGAAGAATACTTGCTTATTTGATGTGTGTCGAATGCTGTTGAGTCAAAAAGTGTACAATAAACGTTAAAACAATTGCATTGTATGACAAACAAATGCCATATAAAAACAAAAGATTTTTATGTGGCTGTATGGCACAAAAGTTAGCTATACAGTACCGAGCAAAAAAAAAAAGCAAATGAAACAGTGTGATGATATCATATTTAAGAACTTTGTCATTCCGCATTGTAATGTACTGAGATTTTGTACGAATATCTAACATTTCTCTTGTTTTCTTGTACATACGTACATACATACATACATACATACATACAACTATTTTTAAATAGCCCGCTAATCCTTCATGAAGGTCGCGGGGATAGGATGCTCAGATGGACCCTCCATCCTTCTCGATCCTCCGCCATTGACTCCAACTCATCAGGAGGAATCCCTAGATGGCAACCATCTATTGCTAGGCTTACAAGGGAGTCTCCTACCTGATGACACGGCAACCATGGCGCGTCTTGGAAGTCGGTCTGGGGGCAAACGCACTACGTGACCAAACCATCTAAGCATAGATCATTCCGTTCGGAGAAGTAGCTGCTTAACATTGAGCGACTCGCGTACTCTGGTGTTGCGAACTCGATCCCTATGAGTTATTTCAGCAATTCCTCGAAGGAACCTCATTTCGACAGCTTGTATCCGCGATCTTATTCGTTCCGTCACTACCCAAATTGGTGAGTTGGAACATACACCGAGTTAAAAACCGATAGCTTAGCTTGAACACTGTTATAAGAAAGATCGGCCTTCCTTATAACAGATTTGCCAAGCTCTCAAAATTGATCCAGCCTGACTAATTCTACATGATAACTCGGCATTACTCTTCTCATCACCCGTAAATAAGACCCCGAGGTACTTAAACTTATCTGTCTGCTTCAGTGGGATTCCACTAACATGCAGAATGCACTGAATGGGTTTCTTGGATCGACCATTACTTCAGATTTTTTCACGTTGATCCTCATTCCAGCATCATTATAAACGGGTACAAACCTTTCGAGTGCGCGTTGAAGTTCGGTTTGAGAGGATCCAAGGACGACCAAATCATTCGCAAAGAGCAGATGAATAATCCTTAAGTCTCACACTTAGAAAAATTCTCCGCCACGGCTGCGTTGTAAGATCCAATCCATATATTCAATAAAGAGAAGTGACAAAACGCGCCCTTGGCGGAGTCCAACGCATACAGTGAAAGGTATTGATTTAACACCGTTTAGCCGAACACAGCTTCTACAGTTTGTATATTATATACAAACTCCCTTAACAGGGAACCATCAATCCCATACTCCTGCAGAACACTCCAGAGTTTGCCTCGAGGAACCCTAACATTAGCTTTTTCCAAATCCACAAAACAGGTGTAGACAAGTTTAGCATTCTCCCACGTTTTCTCAAGAATCATTCTGAGAGTGAACAATTATTCAGTTGTGCTTCTACCCGGACGAAAACCGCATTGCTCATCCCCCAAACTATTCTCAACCACAGCTCTGTAACGCGTTTCCAACACCTTAGCAAATACTTTTTCAGGGAGACTTAAAAGAGATATGCCCCTATAGCTGGTGCAATTTCCCTTTTTAAAAAGGAAAGCAATCACCCCCATTCGCAACTCACCAGGTGTTTCGCCACATCTCTAGGCCACTTTAGTGACACGTGAGAGCTATTATACTCCCTCTTTACCTAAAGCCTTGAGCATTTCTGGCCGGATATCATCCACAGCGGTAAATTTGCCAACTTTAAGCGATTTGATCTCTAAAGTTACTTCCTCAACCGTAGAACTACTCTCCACTCCACCCTACTCTCAACCACAGGTCTGCCATCTTCGGCGCCCTGTTCGGGATTGAACAATTCTGAAAAGTGCTCGCTCCATCTGCGTAAGATGTCCTCCTCATTGGAAAGAAGTGCACCGTCTTTGGATTAAACTCCTTCATCGATATTCAACTTTTTCCTCTGAGTCAGCGGATGGTCTTTCGTTGTTTTCACAGCTAATTTGCAAGTTCTTCGCGTCT
This sequence comes from Brachypalpus laphriformis, assembly GCA_945910035.1. Taxonomy (NCBI): domain Eukaryota; kingdom Metazoa; phylum Arthropoda; class Insecta; order Diptera; family Syrphidae; genus Brachypalpus; species Brachypalpus laphriformis. The sequence goes on along the minus strand of OX246754.1, from coordinate 13,832,985 downwards.
CAGTGTACCGATATCGAGAATCGGAGTTCCCCAAGTGAATCCATACCTTAAAGGATATCTTCTTTTCTCTGAGCGTTTTAAACCAAGCAGTTCTTTTCTCACCACCAGCCGCCACCAGAGGCAATAACCGCTATTGAAAACAGTTGCCATTCTCCCTCTACATTTGATGGAACAGACACGATGATACCACAAAGAAATTTATCAGCGACTTCTGCTGAAAACTCTGATGGTACCACTTGTATATGTGAATATCTTTATGTGGAAAGATAGTGTTCATGTTGGATAAGGCATTGTTTTCTTATACAAAGTGGATTTTCATCAAATGCTATCATACGAGATTTATTATATAATATAAGAAATACTTACATACATTTTCAATGCCCGCTAATCCCTTATGAGGGTCGAGGGGGTTGCATGCTCAGATGGACTCTTAATCCTTCTCGATCCTCCGCCATTGACTTCAACTCATCAGGGGGAATCCCTAGACGGCTCCAGGAGAGCTGTCGGACTTGATCCAACCATCTATTTCTATTCCTACCGAGGTGTCGCCTACCTTATGGCACGGCAATTATGGCACGTATTGAAACGTGACTACGTGACCAAACCATCGAAGCATAGATCGTTCCGTTCGGAGAAGTAGCTGCTCAACATTGAGCGCCTCGCGTACTCTGGTGTTGCGAACTCGATCCCTACGAGTTATTCCAGCAACACTTCGAAGGAACCTCATTTCGGCAGCTTATATCCACAATCTATACATATATATATATGTATATACTATATATAACATAACATAATAATAATAAAAATAATAATAATGAATTATAACGCCGTGGCGCAATTGGTTAGTATGTCGGACCACTGCGCGTGAAGTTCCATGTTCGAATCCCAGAAAACACAAAAAAGTTTTTTTCACGATCCCACTTCTCGCGAACGTCTGACAAACATCCGAGAGTATTGTTGTCTCGAAAAACCTTCTCAAACCAAATTGCCCTTCGGATACGGCAATAAACTGCAGGCCCCTTCCATTCGTGTGAAAAATATAACGCAAACATGACTTGTTGCGAGAAGCTAGGCCTTGGCACTCAAAGAGCTGTGTCGCCAAATATATATATTTTTTTCCATTAACCGCTAAACCCATTTTTTCTGTATCGATCTAAATACTTGCAAATGCCCCATAGACTGCCCGCTGAGTCCTTCAGACTATGTCAATGTCAGCGGCGTAAGTGAGTAGTACAGACTTGTAAAGTTTTTGAGATCGGGAGATTGCGGCGGCCACCACTCCAAAACTTCAACATTTTCCAAGAAGCATCCCATCAACCTGCTTGTGTGTTTTGGGTCATTATCGTGTTGAAATAAGCTGCCTTCAGGCATGTTCGATTTAAAATGTGGAAACATGTAATTTTGCAGTATTTCTTGGTACATTTAGCCGTTCTTCCGACCGTTTATTTAAAACAATTGACCAACTCCTTGACGAGAGAATGAACCTTAAATAAAGTACAACTTGTGGAAGAAATCTGACTTGAAGAACTTTTTAGATTGCTTACCCCATTACTGATCCTCTCCCGTGTTTTATAGTCGGTACGTGATATCTGGGGCTATATCTTTGTTCTGGAGGTCCACAAACAAAGTGAATACCATCGGACGAGAACAAGTTAAATTTGCTTTCATCACTCCATAAAACCGTAGCCCATTGCCCCTTTTTTCTGTCGGGTTTGTCGGGATAGGAAACGCTCGGCTGGAATACTCAGACGCATCTGTTCCGTTGTAGTACCAGAGAGCAAACCCTGACTTACACATTTTATTGGCATTTCCTTATCTCTATAAGAAAGCGAAGTAAGCACTTCAATGATGAGGAGCTTACAGTACTAGCACTCACCACATCAGCACCGAGGATCTGCCAATTGATACGAGCAAAGGCCGGACACTCGCAGAGATAATGTTCTGCAGTGTCGTCGCTTACTCCACAAGTAGTGGAGCGTCACTTATGCCCAGCCCTTTAATGTGCTTGGAGAAAGCGAAGTGGCCTGTCAAGACGCCAACAAGTTGTCGGCAGTCTTTTCTGCTGAGAGACAGCAAGAATGCCGCTGATTTCTTACAGACGTCTGGGAGTATTCGTTTACTACTTCCTGAAGAGTCATACCACACATAATTGTGTTCCTGAGAGACCCAATCAACAATGGAAGCCCTAACCGAGGACGCAGGGAGACCCAAAGTGGGTTCGGGACCTGAAAAGGGCTCCTCTGAGCCTTGTGTAGCAATCTCATCGAAGATCTCGTATGACGTTGGACCCAGATAAGAGACAGAGAATTCAGCCTTGCGACCAAGTTCAAAGAGTTTTTACATTCAGGAACTATTTTGGAAGTGGCTGAAGGGTTAAGCAAGGCCTAAAGCGCAGCCTGACTGTCACTACAGACACAAATACTACGACCATTCCACCTGTTCTTCACAACATATTTCATGGCCATTACGATTGCATACGTTTTGGCTTGGATAAAAGACACATATATGCCTAACGGGAAAAGAAGTCTGATGTTCTCCAGACTCTTGACTGGTTTTGGAGCCGCCCGTAAAAATACGATTGAATTCCATTCCTGGCGCAGACTCTGGCGGAAGTCAGTCCTGAACGCAAGGTAAGTCGACGAAAGTCGAGTTTGCGTATCAGCTTTGGTGTCACTGCATTAGACGGCATATCCATGAGATCGGAGTCATAAGATAAATGTCGCGCAGGTTCATTAAAATTCCAGTGCGGAGTATACCAAAAACTACCCCGCCATTTGTTGACATTTAACCATCTAGCACGCGAAGTCAGGCTGCTGGAATTCCAGCCGAGCGTTTCCTATCCCGATGCACTGTTTTAAGATTATTTATGTCAGCAGTATTTGCAAGTTGCACACTTCTACTTTCGAAGGATCATTGAGCTCGAGAATTTTTGAAAATCCTTACAAGTATGATACTAGAATAAAATAAAAGTACAGTATGAAAATAATAAAAAAACCTCGTCGGTTTTGCTAACGACTTTGATTGAGTGCTTGCAGTCTTCATTGTCCATTTGCACTGACGGAGGCGTTTCCCTAGATAGAATGCACTTCGCATCGACTTAGTCAAAAGCGCATTGCCTGGCATGCAAAACGATAAGATAACAACACTCTCGCTGAAGAGTTCTGGAATTCTTCTTGCCGCAGTGATACGAGGTAAATGAAAAAAGCAAGAAAGTATTCTAACCTCTTGACAGATCTCTCATCTTTACAATAGGTATGTTCGTATTATTCCATTACGCTCTATAACGATTTTGTAAAATAGAGACCTAGACAGAAATTTAATAGATTCAGATTGGAATGACCTGAGAAAGGGATCTACGTACAATCCAATTCAAGGTCGTATGTAAAGTAATTTCAGTTCACGGCTCCTGTCCTTTTCTGGTAATGGAATCGAACTATTCTTGATTAAAACCCGCAACGTTAATGCCTAAGATGAAATGAGGATTGGCAAAGCTACAGGGTGGCACTTACGAACTACAACAAGGAAGTGAAAAGTTCGAAAAAGGAAATTCTGCGAAACAATATCCCAGACTCCTGCTACGGCTAGACTGCACAAAGCCTTAGCAAAATCGGGGCGAATGCCAACATCACTAAAACGACCAGATGGCAATGTCACTGAGGACGAGGAACAAAGAGCATTACTGCTGTTAAAAGCTGACTTCCCCGAAAGTTCGCTGTACGCCTGTGAAGGGAGCATGACCAACATAACCAGACCACGGAAACAAGACTGGGAGATGGCAGTGACTATCTGTTCCTGATGGAGAATTGAATTGGCAATCAGCTTCTTCTAGACATTCAAGTCACCAGGCGTGGATGGTATCACACCAGCCCTATTGCAGAGGGGGCAAGAGAAACTACTGCCACACCTAGTTAGAATAACAATAATTAGTCTCGCATTGGGATATATTCCAAACCAGTGAAGAAGGGCGAAAGTTGTGTTTATACCAAAAATGGGGAAGAAAGACTCAACACAGCCGAAGTCATACTGACGGATTAGCCTAACATCGTTTCTTCTCAAAACAATGGAGAAAGCTGTGGATAATCACTTTAGAGAGGATGTGGGCAAAACGAACTAGTCTAGCCACAACGAGGAAGACACTCATAAAAGTGAAAAGACTTGCGTGCCTCTGCATCACAGGGGCCATGAGAACATGTCGAACTGCGGCCATGGAGGAGCTAACTATGCTCCATCTCGTAGTGGAGCAAAATGCAAAGCGGGCGATTCTAAGGATGACAAAAGAAGGTATTGGGAGGGAGAACTGCGTTAGTTCGAGGGAATACGATGCACTTCTTAAGAAACTTCCCCTTCTAGCAGTCCCCAAGGAAAAATGTTTGTACGAAGTTAAGTAACAAGAAAGAGTGGAGCAAAGAATCCACAATATACGAACCACCACACGGTATACAGACGGTTCGAGGACTGAGGAAGGAACAGGAGCAGCCGTGGTTGGGCAAAGGACGAAGCACTCAGAACCCATGGACAAGAGTACCAGCATCTTTCTGTACTGTCAAGACAGTCAAGCAGCTATCAAAGCACTTGGCTCTTATGTCATTAAGTCCAAACTTATGTGGGAATGCCTACACAAACTTAGTGAATTATGTTGAAACTACAAAGTAATGCTCTACTGGATACCCGGTTATGTCGAGATATAAGGTAACGTAGCAGCAGACTTCTTGGCAAGACCAGGAGCTACAGAACCCTTCATTGGACCTGAACTATTCCGCGGAATAGGGGAACATAACACACGCGAAGAATTCAGGAAAATGGAGAAAGAAGATAGGGCAAGAACCTGCAATAACACTACAGGTCTGAGGCAAGCTAAGAAACTACTGGGATGTTACAACCGGAAAAGATTCGAAGCCTGTATCTGCCTTAAAGAGAATAACCTATAAAGCCTAACCGGCTTCCTAACGGGGTATTGCAAACTCAAGGAGCATTTACGGAAACTAGGTATAACAAATGCAATGAGTCAAGCTAGACTCCGGAGCACCTTCTGGAATCTTGTGGGCACTGACCCACAAAAGATTGAAATACCTAATCAAACATCAAATATCAGATGAGAATATGCCAACCATGGACCCACTTCTCATTCTCAGATTTCTAAAAGAAACTTGTTTGGAGAAAGAGCTCTAAGATGGCTAAGGCGAAACAAGAGTGTATGGCCTTAAAACACAATTCAGAAAGAATTATAATGCAAGGGGAACTCTAACGAGGGAATAAACCTCGCCAAAGTACTAGCAGGGGGCAAAATAGACCATTAGGTTGCAGTGCAAGATAACCATACACAAACAATAATAATGCCTAAGATACTCTAAGCAGTATTGTATGCGCTGCAAGTACGATGACCTCTTTCTGTGTTCCTAGTACGAATTGTTTCTTTTTAGATTTCAGCAGTCAAAGTCGTCCTTCAGAATGAAATTAATAACACTGTGAATGTCTCAGAGTCCCTAAGTATCGAACTGCTTTCGTGGATTCCTCGGGTGGGGAAGTTTTCTCATTGTTACGACTGTTTTCTGCCTTTTCTACTTGATCTTGATTCGTAGACAGATTTTGCCATTATAGCAATTTTGACATAATTGTTTTCTTTTATTCATATAAGTGCAGAGATAGAATAGAAAGTATATTTTTAGTGCAGTGGTTTGAGACTAAGGTGGTATTAGGTCTTAGTGCATACATATTCGACGGGTGGGAGTCTATACTAGTCGGAGGGAAATTGTTTTCATTTTTGCATTTGAGTTTGATTCATAGAAATTTTTTCGAATACATGTCTAGTTACTGTAGATGATGTGCAACCACTCAATGTCGACACATTACCACTATATCATGCTATTCACTATATTTGTGACATCTTTAAAAATCTGTTAATACAAGGTGACGCAATATTAATCACCCTATCGGAAGACGTTATAATTTTTGCAAATGGCGTCGTACGTCAATCATATTTGGCATTTGTGAACTAGAGAGCTGCAGTATACAAACCAATAAGCAATAGAGCGTTATACTGTGGGCGCCGTGGCGTAAGTGGTTAGTGTGTCGGATCACTTCGCATGCGGTTCCAAGTTCGAATCCCAGAAAATACCAAAAAGTTTTTTCACGGTCCCACCTCTCGCGAGCATCTGACAAACATCCGAGAGTATTGTTGTCATGAAAAAGCTTCTCAAATCGCCGTTCGGATTCGGCATTAAACTGTAGGTTCCATTCCATTCGTGTGAAAATATAACGCACACAACATGAGTGGTTGCGAAAAGCTAGGCCCTGGCTATTTAAAGAGCTGTTGCGTCAAATATTTGTATTTAGCGTTATACTCTGCAAGAGCGTGGAATAATTGTGTCGATTTTTTTGACCAATAATCGGTCGGTGGTGTTAGCGCAGCGTGAATTTCGACGTCGATTTCGTAATCGTGTCCCGCCAACTGGGCAAACATTCCGGCGCTTAGCTACTCGATTCGAACAGACTGGAATCACAGGAGACCATGCATGGCCGCCAGCGGTCTGGTCATTCGGCCGAGAATATCGCGGCTGTGGCTGCCGATGTCGCTGAGAACGAAAAAACATCAACCAGACGACGGGCCACGCAATTGGGCATCACCAGACGGACCACACAGCGAATTTTAGTGAAAGACTTACACCTGTTCCCGTACAAAGTGCAAACAGTGCATCGGTTAATGCCTCCTGACCGTCAGTCGCATGTGAATTACTGTCAAGCCATCATCAATCTCAACAACGAAGAGGATGATTTTATGTCGAAAATCATCATGAGCGACGAGGCGCATTTCCACTTAAGCGGTTACGTCAATAAGCAAAATCTTCGTTTCTAGGGCACTGAAAATCCGCGTGTGATGCGCGAAGAACCATTACATCCACTCAAAGCCATTGTGTGGTGCGGCGTTCACGCGGGAGGAGTGATTGGGCCGTATTTTTTTGAGGACGCCATCGGCAATACGGTCACTGTTACTGGCGAACGCTACAGGGCCATGATAAACGATTTCTTACTGCCGGAATTGGATGAGCGGGGCTTGGTGAACATGTGGTTTTAACAAGACGCTGCAACCGCACACACAGCACGAGCCACAGTGGATATTGTGAAGGAAGCGATTCCTGGTGGCGTAATCTCCTGTTTTGGCGATTCGGCATGGCTAGCAAAATCGCCCGATTTAACCATCCCAGACTTCTTTCTTTGGGGCTACTTGAAGTCGCGGGTTTATGCCAACAAGCCTCAGACAATCGCGGCCCTTAAGGAGAATATTCGACAGGAATGCGAACAGTTACCACCGGAAATCTTGCGGAAAGTAATGGAAAATGCGATAAAACGGGCACAAATGTGTATCAACACTGGCGGCAGCCACTTGGGGGACATCATCTTTTCCACTTAACAGAAAAAATTGTAAGGGTTCAAGTAAAGATTTCCATTACTCGAAATCATTTTTTTTTATTTAGTAAAAAAGTAATTCAAAAACAAAATTGGATGATTAATTTTGCGCCACCTTGTATATGTATGGCATGGATTAAAAACTATTGCAGCACGTCATAACTTATTGCGCCTGAACTCGGCAGCATTTGGGCGTCCTCTTTACATCTGAAACTATCTGTGCGGGTTGAGATGATATTGGTATTTGTTTTCACGTCGGGTTTTATTTGTTTATTGACTCATGAGTTTTTTTTATCCTACAAGCGCAGTTAGGGAATGGGTAATCAATGTGCACAGCCGAAGGACAATCGATATTGGAGATTTTTCTAGTTCGTTGGTGGGGATAGAAAGGCGAAGTAAAATTGGATAACATTACTTACTTACTTACTTAGGTGGCGCTACAGTTTGGGGTGAACCTGGGCCTCAACCAAGAATTACGGATAAGCTTTTAAAAACTAAATGCCTGTCCAATTCCACACTAAAAACATCCTTTTTCTATACTTTCAGCGAAAAAAGTGTTCGATCCCGTTTATGATTCAATTGGCGATTCGGGAACTTGGCAAACCTTGCTAGTACTAATAATCTCTATATCGAAGTTCCCCGTTGGATGGCATCAATTGTCTACTGTTATTGTAGCTGCACCAGCTAAATTCCATTGCGGAGATCCAGATGACGGTACAGATCCCTGTTCAGATGCATGCAAAAAAGTAGTCTACGATCGAGATGTTTTCGAGGAGACAGCCATCACAGAATGGGATTTGATCTGCGACAAAGAACACTTTGCCAACGCTGGACAAACGATCTTTATGTTTGGAATACTTGTGGGAAATATAAGCTTTGGCATTTGGGCCGATAAGTCAGTTAAACAAGTAAAGTTTCCATGCATAGATACATTATTTGCAATATCTTTTTCTAGGTATGGTCGACGAACTCCATTGCGTTTCTCTATTGTATTGCAATTGGTTTCCGGTTGTCTGGCTGCTGTAGCACCTTGGTACTGGCTATTTGTTTTCCTAAGGTTTCTTTGTGCCGTTGCTACTGGAGGTAATATGTTAGTCACGTAAGTATATCTGTTAAACAAATTAGATGAATAAATTAAGTATCTACTTTCGTTTGGGCAGTTTTTGCATCCTGATGGAGATCATTGGTCCCAGTAAACGTGAGTTTTTCCACGGAATCGTCTATCAAGTTCCTTTTAATCTTGGTCACATGTTGCTATCACCTATTGCCTACTTTATCCGAGACTTCAGGTGGTTTCAGTTCACACTTTCAATTTTCTCGGTGATTTTGCTTTCTTACTTCTGCCTGATTCCGGAATCACCACGTTGGCTTGTACTTGCCGGACGTGGTGAGGAGGCAATAGTGATCCTAGAAAGAGCCGCCAAATTCAACCACACGCCGACTGACAATATTCGAAAAAATGTCGAAGAAGCTATTAAACAACGAGCTGCTAAACCCCCGGTAAAAAAGGGTCGAGTAATGGACCTGCTTAGAACGCCGAATTTAAGGCGCTACACCTTGTGCATATTTTTCAATTGGTTTGCGGTCGGGTTTAATTACTTTGGGGTATCGTCGTACGTCGGACATTTGGGTGGTAACATATTTATAAATATAGCACTTAGTGCTCTTTTTGGTGTTCCTGGAGTGGTTCTGTCGGTACCTGCTTGTAAATACTTGGGCCGAAAGCCATCGTTGTTTGCTGCAGATTTGATTGTCACAATTGGTATGCTGGCGTTTATTTTTGTTCCCGAAAGTCACGAAATTGTGCACGTGGTGCTTGCATCATTTGCCGTTTTTGGTGCTGCATGTTCCTTTCCTACCAATTATTTGTATGCCGGAGAGATATTTCCAACGTCTGCTCGGAATTCAGGCATGGGTATGTCTTCGATGTTAGCTCGTATTGGTGCTATGATGGCTGCACATGCTTCAAGCTTTAAGAAGATATATCCATGGTTACCACCATTAATATTTGCAGTGATTGGACTGATTGCAGCGCTGTTAGTGTGTTTTCTACCTGAAACACTGGGGCAACCTTTGCCAGAGACAGCCGAAGATGCCGAAAATTACGGAAAGAAAAATGAATAATATTTCGTTAAGTAGAACAAATCTGCGATTGTGTATTTTAATTTCTATTTTTGTCACAAATATACATATATATATAGGTATACCATAATTTTGACTTTCATTTTTATTTGGTTTTGGATTTTATTAACCGATGTCCCAGACAATAATACAGTTCGGACTTTATAGGACTGGCCCCGGACAACATAAGAGGCCCACCTTGCTATTGTAAAAGAAGATCCTTTTCTTGAAGAGAAGACACACATTACGTTTTAAGATACTACGATAAAAGATACTAAGTCAAATTCAACGGGAAGTGAATACCATCCTTAAATCGGCTCAGTTTGAACTTCACAAGTGGCAATACAATATTCCATTAAGTGCGTCGATGAAAACAACAAACGTAGAGCTAAACGTGGACGACTTGGAAACAACGAAGACATTAGGGATTTCTTGGAATCCACGACTGGATGCATTTCAGTACTCCTACAAAGATTCCTTTGCGCCGAACAAGCTAAGCAAACGTACTGTACTATCGTCTGCAAGTAGATTATTTGATCCTCTTGGTTTGCTTTGTCCAATTGTAGTAAAGGCAAAACTGTTTTTAAAATCGTTGTGGGTGGAAAAATTGGACTGGGATGATGTTCTGCCTAGTACCTATGAGGCTTGTTGGAAAGAGTACACAGTAGACTTGCGAAATTTGAATAGTATTAGCATTCCTTGATTCATTTTTCAACCAAACTTTAGAAATATTCAAATTCATGGGTTCTCGGACGCGTCGACAAAGGCCTATGGATGCAAGAAGTGAAGACGAATTCGGTAACATCTCAGTCAATTTGATTGCTGCCAAATCCAAGATCGCACCAGAAAAAACTCTGTCACTGCCTAGGCTACAATCGTGCGGAGCTCAAATGTTGGCAAACTTTGGAACAAAGTTAAAGCAGCGTTAGAGTTTGACTTTGATAACATTTATTTTTGGGTGGATTCCAAGATTGTGCTGTGTTGGCTAGATTCATCTCCTAGTGCTTGGGAAACTTTCGTCGCAAACCGAGTAAGCGATATACAATCGTTGTGTTCGGGTATCCACTGGAGGCACGTACGATCAGAGAAAAATCCAGCAGATTTAATCTCAAGAGGATGCAACGTCAAGGATTTACAACATTCAGCTTGGTTTGCGGGGCCTGATTTCCTGAGACGAGGATACAATGATTGGCCAGACAACAAGGATTTCGCTGAACTCGATGTAAGGGAGCCATTGTTCAAACGGAAAAAACGGAAAACCATTTTTGTATGCGAAGTTGCAGAGAAAGTGTTTTCCGACATATTTTATAAACACAGTTCCTACATTAAAACGCTTCGGATCGTAGCGTATATGCTAGAATTCATCGCGGCTGCTAGAGGAAATAGGTCCGCCGGAGTAAAACTCTTGGGAGAAGACCTTAACAATGCACTCTTGACAATTGTGTGGTGTATTCAACAGCAAAGCTTCGCCAAGCAGAAATCAGGGCTGGAAGATCAACATCGAATCCCAAATATTTAAAACTGGGATTAATCTTGGATGAGACTGGAAAAAGGAGTATCCTCAGAGTAGGTGGTCGCGTAGGTAGTGCTGATATAGCACATGATAAAAAATTTCCAATGCTCTTACCAAACGCCAATCAATTTGTGAACAGTTACGTGAGGTACCTGCATCGAAGTAACTTTCACGTTGGTCCGCAGGCTTTACTCAACTTCGTTAGAGATCGATTCTGTGTCATAAACGGAAGAGTGGTGGTTAGGCAGATCGTTCGGAACTGTGTCCATTGCAGAAGGTACAAGCCACAACTGTTGCAGCAAATCATGGGAAATTTGCCCAAGGACAGATTAACTCCCAGCCGACCATTCTCTGTTTGCGGGGTGGACTTCTGTGGTCCAATACTAACGTCATGGAAGATTTGCGGAAAACAGCCATATAAAATCTACATAGCAGTATTTGTCTGGTTCTCCACAAAAGCTGTGCATTTGGAGGTGGTTTCTGATTTGACATCGGATGCGTTTATAGCAGCGCTTAAGCGGTTGATAGGGCGAAGAGGTTGTCCAACAAAAATCTATTGCGATAATGCGACCAATTTTGTAGGGGCTAGGACTAAATTAGTGGAATTTCGTAACAAATTCTTTGCATCACCTAATAAAACAAATATTTTAAGTTTCGCTTCAGAGAAGATGATGAAGTTCAAGTTCATCCCACCTCGAGCGCCTCACTTCGGAGGGCTCTGGGAAGCAGCTGTGAAGTCGGCAAAAGGACTTCTCTACAAGACCTTGGGCAGTGCGCTATTGACTTTTGAGGAGCTAGCGACAGCACTAGCTGAAATCGAAGGCGTGTTAAATTCGAGACCAATCACTCCAGTGTCTTCAAATCCTGATGACATCAGTGCGCTGACCCCAGGACACTTTCTAATTGGATCAGCAATTAATTCCTTTCGAGAACCAAACTTTAATAACGAAAACTTTTCCTATCTTCATAGATGGCAACGTGTATCGGCGATCAAACAACACTTTTGGAGGAGATGGTTGAGCGAGTATATCAAACATATCCAGGTGCGCTCTAAGTGGTTTACCGCTCAGCCCAATATCCAAGAAGGAAGTCTGGTCATAGTCCATGAAGACAACTTACCCCCGTACAAATGGGTACTGGCTCGGGTAACAAAAACCATCAAGGGAGACGACGGGAAAGTACGAGTAGTTGAGCTCAAGACTAGTTCCGGAATCTATCGGCGTCCTATAGCAAAGATCGCCCCCATACTAGCAGAAGATGATTGACGGTCTACAACCCATCAATGTGGCCGGAATGTTCGCGCCAAACAACGTTAGCCCGTACCATAATAAATATTGTACCACTGTATGTAAATGCCAAAACCGTACCCACTTCCCCTTTATTGAATTCACTACACCCCATTCCCATATAAAATACATCCCATCAACTGAACCAAGGCTGGCTCGAAATACAACCTTTAACTCGTTCGCACGAACCCTAAAATAAAGAAATATTTTATAACGTTTAAGTTTGGTGTTTCATTTAGTGGCCTTTTATGTAAATTTCTTCATGAAACGTACGTTTAAGAAACTTTAGTTATTAACGAACTCCTAGAACTGCTTGAAAAATCGGGTTACAAAGCACAAGGATATGCAGACGACATTGTCATCAGCGTTAGGGGCAAACTGAAAGTGCAGCATAATGCTTAAGGCATTATGTATGCAGAACTGTGTCAGATTATGTTGAGTACCTGGACACTGCAAAATAGAAGGCAATGAAAAGGACGACGCGCTGGCTAAAAGAGGAGCCGAGCTCCCACATAGTGACATAATTGGTAGCATTAACCCGCCAAGGTGTGTGGCTAGGGAAATTATTCGTGATAGAATCATCAATATGGCTTATTTAAGATGGTCCAACTTGCTGGATGGTCATAAGATGTCCAAGGCCTTGTGGCCTGTGTTAGACTGCAGGGAATCTGGGCAAATCATAAAACTAGAAAGATCCTTGCTAAGAACAACTATGGGAATACTCTCTGGCCATTGTCTTCTAAGGAAGCATGCTTTGAGACTGGTTTTATCTAATACGGATGTTTGTAGGTACTGCAATGACTGACATGTCTCAGAGGACATAACACACATACTTTGTGAATGCCAAGTACCTTGGAAGATACTTCTTTGACAACCTAGAAGAGGTAAGATCCTTGAACCACAGCAATGGACAAATTCAAATTCGAGGACATCAATTCGGATCTGAGGCAAGGCGCTTTCAAGGTGCAAGTGACTTATCATCAATCCCAGAGAAACTATACTTGTACCCTTTTCCAGGAAAAGGAATCACATTCCTAAACAAATTACACTGGAAAGCATATCTAAGCAAGTTAAATACCTAGGAGTTATTCGTGACAAAATGCTCACCTGGAATTTACACCTGAACAAGGTTATCGAGAAAGGTACAAGAGCAATGTTTATGTGTCAGCGTCTACACAGTAAAATTCGGGGACTAAAGCCCAAGACAGTATACTGGACATACAGCGCCATTATTAAATCCATGATCACTTGTACATCGTTGGCTTGGTGGCCAAAAACTCAAGACTCAGGAACAGTTGAAAAACATCTATCGTCTAGCCTATCTGGGTATCACAGGGACAATGAAAATGTGCCCCACTGCAGCAATGAGAGCAATGCTTAGCCTCACCCCACTACACCTTGCAAGAAAAAAAAAAAAAGAAATTATGCTGAGTGCTCCTAGGTGGTCAAAGATGACCGCAATACATGGAGGAATGAATGGCTTGTGTATTACGATGAGCTTATGTATTAAATGTATTACGAGGACTCGCCTCCGTCTGCTTGGAAGGGTTTACAAGTAGTTCACTGAATGTACAATACTTACCAACTTATGTATGTCTTGCATCCATTTGTGGGTCCTAGGGCCTCTACGACGCCTACGCGCCATCATCTATGGTTTCTGGCAATGTGTCTCAGCTCTCCTTAACTTTTTCTCAACTGCCGTGCCTCCTTCTTGACTGTTCTGCACTATGTCTTCCTCAGACCGCCAGGTCTTTTGCTATCCTGGTTCCATAAATAAATAAATAAATATTTGGCGCAACAGCTCTTTAAAGTGCCAGGGCCTAGCTTCTCGCAACCATTCATGTTGTGTGCGTTATATTTTTCACACGAATGGAAGGGACCTACAATTTATTGCCGAATCCGAACGGCGATTTGAGAAGCTTTTTCGTGACAACAATACTCTCGGATGTTTGTCAGACGCTCGCGAGAGGTGGGACCGTGAAAAAACTTTTTGGTGTTTTCTGGGATTCGAACCTGGAACCTCATGCGTAGTGATCCGACACACTAACCACTTACGCCACGGTGCTCACATTCCATTGCATAGTGTGATTCGCTATGGAACTATCACCTTTTCGGGAACCTGTTTGTTCAGCATCGAGTGTGTCTTCGAGATGTTATTTGATTCGTTCCAGGATGATTTTAGCTATTATCTTAGCTAGTTCACTGAATATCGTTGTGGTTCTACAGGCACAAGTGACACAGAGCGCCCAGGACATCTAAATAAGGTCACTGAAGAAATGCTGGACAAATTTCAATAGATAGTCAAGACAGTCATTATCTCAAATGAACGTGCTTATAATACGAGTATGTGTGGCCTCAAGCGTTAACCGCTTAAGTCACTTAAGGATGCCAGAAGATGCTCCAATATTCGAAGTTTTTCCATCTGCAGTGGTTGTCGTGTTGTAGGCAAAGAAACAAGACCTAAACAGCAAAATACCACACGTTTTTTGGAAGAAGGAAAATTTCAAACTCGTTTTCTGAGAATCTGTCAAAATTGACTTAAGCGCTTGAAGCTACAGATACATTGCACGAACCTTTGGGTATAAAAAAGCAATCGGAACGGAAGGGTACCGCGTTGACAAAAATGAAGTCATGAACGAAAGAGCTTTTGCGGTATTATGTATCCTTTGATAAAATAGTGGAGCAATCGAAACAGTGCATTTCTCCTAAATATCGCGTCAAAACGGTGCAATCAGCTGAGATGGCATGGCCATAGTTTTCTAAGATTTGCGTATCATAATCGTCATCGGTTACCTGAAGAAGATACAAACGATAAATGCATTATTCGTCGTTATTCTCTTTATTCCATAAATATCTTCCCCAGTTGCTGATACAATCCAAGCTATCCAGGAGCTTCGACGACACAATATGAACAAGAGCGCAACCATCTTCAAAATAGCAGCCCAAAGAAGGAGGAATGCTTAGGAGATTCGTTCGCCAACGTTCATTAACAATGCTCATGGTTAGTTTCTTGTGGATGACGATAAAATTCTGCAGACGTGGCGGTAGTATTGTGAAAGACTTTTGAATGAACAGTTTCTCCGGCTATACTTTCCAAGAAATACCCAAAATTACAGTCGAAGAAGTCAGTGAGGCGGCCAAGTACTCCAAAAAAAAAACGAAAAGCGGTTCGACCAGACGAGATGCCCTCTGAGTTCTGGAAAAAGATGGGAGACATCGGGTTTAGAGGGCTCAGAATTCTCATCTCCAAATATATGAGAGCTGATCCAATACCGAAGGAGGAAAAGTTACCTTCTCTCTGTGTACAAAGGGAAGGGTGATACGTGAAACTGTGATAACTACCGTTCGATCAAGCTGATGCCACACACCATGAAGATCGTTGAGCGGGTATAATGTGGCCGACTGCGACTGTCTGATGATCAGTGCCGGCTTGTCGCGGATAAATCAACCACAGATGCAATCCAAAGTATAAGGATCATAACGGAAAAACATCGTGATTCCTTAAAGGATTTGCATATTGTCTTGCTCGACTTTGAAAACGCATTCGACAGACAAGCACGAGATTTGATATGGGTGGCGCTAAGACATGGAGGGGTTCCAGAAACCTATATACAGATGATCATGGACAAGTACGAAGGAGCAAAGACAAGAGTAAGATGTCCCACTGGAGTAATCGAAGAGTTCCCAATCAAAGCCGGGGTGCACACTGATGGAGTCATTATAAGTAAGGATCCTACGTTCCTGCAATGAGTACTTCACGTATGAGTGGACGTTTTGGAGTGAAATGGGTATCGCATTAGTTCAAAAAAGGCGGAGTATTTTTGCTGAATATTCTCTGATCCATTCAGGCCTGTTCCAGACATTTATTTGAATGGAACAGTGCTTCGGAAGTGCGAAAAGTTCAAATATCTGGGATCTATGATCAATAGCAAAGCAACCTGTGATGACGACATCAATCATCGCGTAACCGTAGGGCGGATGAAGTGGCGTGAATACTCCACTATCTTCTGTGACCGAAAAATGCCATCCAAGTTGAAAGGAAGGCTCTACACCACAGTTGTGCGTCCAGCACTCACGGCTCAACTGGTCAAAGAACAGAACTGACTTATCTAACAGTGATTGTATCCTACTAACTGTTAGTGGTATTAAAATCGGGCTAATTTGTTACTGTCGTTTGCCTGATCCTGAAAAAGGGAGACACTCTGAACTGCGCCAACTACAGAGGTATACTCGTAAGACTTTCAACATCGCATATAAGATCCTGTTTGCCGCATTATGTGAACACCTGAATCCGATCGTTACCATCCTGATAGGTCCTTATCAGTGCGGTTTCAGACTGGGGAAGTCCACTAATTACCAAATATTCACACTACGCCACCACCTGTTTAACGATTTCAAAGTTGCCTATGATAGCGTGCATAGAGACGAGTTATACAGAGCCATTTCTAGTTTTGAAATCCCTGCCAAGCTCGTCCGTTTGTATAGGATGACGATGGAGAACTCTCGCTGCTCTATTAAAGTCGAAAAGAACACCACCAAACCGTTCGATGTCAAGAAACGTCTTAGACAGGGTGACGCCCTATCATGTGATCTCTTTAACATGGTACTTGAGAGAATTGTATGAAACTTGCAAGCCAACATCGGAGGTACAATTTTTTCCAAGTCTGTACAATTTAACGCTTACGCCGATGAGATTGACGTAATTGGAAGGACGGGCCGTTAGTGGGGCATTTGCTAGTATTGAGATCGAGGCAGCGAAGATGGGTTTAGCGGTCAATGAAAGCAAAACAAAATATGTGCTGTCTACAAAAAAGGACACCCAACATCGGCGTCTTGGACAGAACGCCTAAACAGACAGATGTAATTTTGATGTGGTAAAGGACTTTGTCTACCTAGAGTCTATGGTGAGCTCCGTAAATGACATCAGTGGGGAGATCAAACGAAGCATTACACTTGCAAATCGCTGTTTCTATAGGCTAAGAAGGCAATTGAGTAACAAGGCCCTATCTCGAACTACCAAGGTAACTCTGTATAAGACACTAATCATGCCAGTCCTGCTGTATGGCGCAGAGACATGAACTTTGTCAAAATTGGATGAAGATGTCCTTGGTTACTTTGAGAGAAAAGTTCGTCGAGTGATCTTTGGTCCCGTCTGCATAAAATGGCGAGCGGAGGAGAATGTACAGGAATAGTTTAAGAACTAGAAGTGGTGGTGACAAATACTCGTAAATGGGGAATGTTAGAACTCTTGAAAAGATCCATCAACGTTTTATATGTATTATCACATAAGTTCTTGTCACCATCTCCTCCAGATTACTCTGGAATGATAATACATTTTTAGAAGATAGGTCAATCCACTTCTATACTGACGGCTCAATATCCAAGGACGGAGTTGGTGGACATGCTTTCTCTGACAGGCTTAATCTTAAACTCTCCTTCCGTCTACCAAGTCATTGCAGCGTGTTCCAGGCGGAAATTTTGGCGATTAAAGAAGTCTTATCTTGGCTTAAGAGAAACGTTATATCTGCTAGTAATATCCGCGTGTTTTCAGACAGCCAAGCAGCAATCAAATCCCTGGTATCGATCTCTATAATCGATCTCTCTTTGCCGGGCAAAGGGACATTCCAGGGAATTGTAAGGCCGATAAACTCGACAGAATAGGAACAATTATACCCATCCTGCCGGACAAAGGCTCCTTAGGTATACCAATCGCTACTCGCAAACTTAAATTTAGGCTGGATCTTGTCGAGAGCGACAAAATAGATTTGGTCAAAGCTGGATGAAAAACGTTCTAAGAATTTTATTTCTTTCAACAGGTTGCATATCGGCGCTATAGTAGGTGTCATCACTGGTCACTGTCTAATAGGCAAGCGTGCTGCCCAGGTGCCAGCACGTAACTTGATACAATCGAGGATTTTTGATCGACGTTCAACTCGAAACAAATATTTCATGGCAGCACGTAATTGAAACGAGTTTGATTGTGATTTGTACTTAAAAATTTCATTGTGAACTACGAGTATAATGTGAAGTGTCAAATGGGTATTTTTTAATCCAAAATTCGTAAATCATTTTCCAAGTCCAAATAAAAAATGATATTCTTTGAGTCGGAAAGTGAGGATGAAGAAGGAGCTTCCAGGCCGGCGCATTCTATAATTTGTACGTCCAGTTCATCGATGCTTTTTGGCATGTAGGGGCCTCCGCCCGTACCCTTTAAGTGCTTCTGTTTCCTGGGGCAGTTTTAAGTACCCCTTTTGCTAAAAATTGTCAAAATCTCAATCTGTTTTTTTTGGTAATGGACATATTTTGTTTAGGTTCCCCTTTTTGCAATAAAATTCCCGCAGACGATAACTATTTTCTGTCGACTGATTTTTTTGTTTCACGTTATATTCAACATTGTGTGCTAACAAATCTGACGATACAATCGAGGATAGTCGATTAAACCAAAATATGTGCTGGCAGCTGTCGCTTGTATCGATAAACCTCGATTGTATCAAGTTGCGTGCTGCCCACCTTCCTTTCCGTAGAAGGAAGCTTCACCTAGGAGCCCCTTATTACCGCGACATAGGCGACCTGAAAAATCGACATTAATATCCTCCTACGCTTCATAAGAAGCTCAGAATGGTTTAACGAATAGGTAGGAGAAACTTTTTCCTATTATCCATGTGGTATCACAATGGACCTATTATTGGTCTAAGTGTGTTGGCGATTCTCAGCTGGCAGCCACTTCAATCTAAGCTAACCTAACCTATCACACCCGTACCGTCTATTTGTTAAATGAACAAATTCGTCATGAAATACTCGTACAAAATTTGTGAAAATTACCTATTTTACGCAAATTTTCTCGGTTTACTTGGCTCACGGAGGCGTTACGAGACGTTTAACTGAAGTTAAGTAGCTAAGCAGAAATAAAAAGTATAAGTATTCAGCAATAAGAAATAAAAAAATGCAATTTACTCATCTGGCTAAATAAGGAGTTAAAAAATTACAATTTACGTTTACAGCTGAAAACTAATTGGGATGAGTTAAAAGAATACGTAATGTACGGACAGTGTTGTTCGGAGTTTTTTTTTTGTTTTTTTTTTTAAAGAAAGATTTACATTTTCAAATGTAGTGAATTTTGATTATAAAACTAAGCCTATGGATGGGTTGTAGCCAACTCCACTCTTTTTCAAACATAACTAGCGCTCTAATTTCACAGCGGAAAATGTACGATGTATAGCTTGAACCAAATCACTTGATCGGGTTTCTGCGCAGGTCTCTTTTATTTGTACGAGTTTTACTCATTTTCATTCCTAAGAGATAAAGTAACAACTTACTTACTTATGTCCTGTATCCCCTTGTGCGTCCTAGGGCCTTTACTACGCCTACGTGCCATTGTGTACGGTTTCTGGCAATGTGTCTGAGTCCTCCCCAACTTTTCCCCAACTGCCGTGCCTCCTTCTCAACTGTTCTGCGCCATGTTCTCCTCGGACCGCCAGGTCTTCTGCCATCCTGAGTTGAAGGATTCCATTGCATAGCATGGTTCGCTATGCAACTGTCACCCTTTCGGAACGTGTGACCAATCCACTGCCACTTCCGCCATTGGATTGTTGTGCCTATTGGTTCCTGACCCGTTCCCTCGTAAAGGTGTTCGTTAGAGATACGACTGGGCCAAATAATCCTTAAGATATTGCGCAGGCACCTATTAACGAACGTTTGCAGCTTTCTGGTGATAGTAGTGGTTACTCTCCACGTGCTGCATCCATATAGCAGCACGGATTCAAAGTTGGAGCAGAACAGTCTTATTTTGGTGCTTAAACTGATTGCATTGCTTCGCCATATTTTGGACAACATACTGAACGCGGACTTTGCTTTCCCGATCCTGTTGGCTATATCCAGTTCGGTTCCACCATCGGTCGAGACAATACTCCCAAGATACTGGAAATCCTCTACTCTCTCTACCGGTTGTCCAGCAATGCGTATTTGAGCCGATGAGTTTGTTCCAAGGCTGATAAATTTAGTTTTTGCCGCATTCTCCACATCTGCTGTCATTTAGTGGAGGTCCATAATTCTGTAGGAGAGTAAGTATACATCGTCTGCGTAGTCAAGATGTTTCAGTTGAGATGTAAGAGTCCATCGAATTCCTCAGTTTCCCGTCGACAAAGCTGCATGAAGCACATCGCTAATCACTTATAAGAATAATATTGGTGAAAGGATACAGCCTTGAATCTCAAATTCCTCAGACAACCTTCGCCTTTGCAGAAAGTGTCATTCGGACCCTTCATATGTAGCTTTGATAATAGCAATTAGTTTATCGGGAATACCTCTCCTGCGTAAGGCACGTCAAATAAACTTCCTGTTGACACTATTGAAGCCTTCTCAAAATCGATGAACAGCAGGTGGAGTGACGATCGATATTCAACGCACTGTTCGATAATAATCCGTAGGGTGTTGATGTGGTCGGCACAGGAGGATCCAGTGCGGAAGCCTGCTTGTTCGGCATCGAGTGTGTCTTCGAGATGTTGTTTGATTCGCTCCAGGATGATTTTAGCTATTATCTTAGCTACAGCAGGCAGCACGCAGATACCCCTCCAGTTTCCGCAATCCATTCAATTTCCTTTCTTAGGAAGCCTGACGATCATTCCCTTTTTCCACTCGTTAGGAAAGCTCTCAGCTTCCCAAGCTCTCTCTATAAGTGGAAACAGAAGCTCAGCCGATATTGTTAGCGTTGCTCGTGAGAGCTGTGCTGGAATACCGTCAAGTCCTACCGCCTTGTTGATTTTGAGTGCCTTGATCGCGGTAATGATGTCATCTTTACTGGGAGTCGTGGTGCGTATTCGGGAGCTTCTCACTTGGGGCATCTCAGTCTGATTTGGGAGCATATCGCTAGCGAATACACGGTTCAAACCCGTAGAAAAATGCTCTTTCCATCCCTTGAGCTGGTCCTCATCCGAAATGAGCAAGGAGCCGTCTAGGCTTTTCACTGAGTGTTGGCTGGAGCTGCGACCGCCTGTCAGCTCTTTGGTGATTCTGTAGACGGTCCTGCTGTCGCACCTCCGTGCAGCTTCTTCTGCTTCTGTAGCCACTGCGTTGATGTAGTTGCGGTTGTCACGTCGCACGCTACGCTGAACTTCTCTCATTTTCATGCGATGTAGGGACTCTAGCTTGCTTCTCCCTGCTGCTGGGGTAGCTGCAACGTGAGCTTTCAGCTGTTTTCGTTCGTCAATCCGTCTCCAGGTATCCTCGGAAAGCCACGCCCTATGTCTTCCCTGCGATCGGCCGACAATTCTTTCAGCACCAGATGTGAAAACATTTTTCACAGCACACCAATGGTCTTGGACGGTTTCGGGCATAGAGCTGCTGATTACTTCCACACCTTGCGAAAAATGCTCCCTTAATTGTTGGTGCACTGATGGATCACTAAGTCTATCGATGTTGAACCTGGGCATTCTTGTGTTGTCGTGGGATCTTCGAACTGCAGCAGTGCGTAGTTGGAGAGTAGCTATCATAAGATGGTGATCACGTACTATCCCCACATCTGCCCCTTGCCTGTTTCGGACGTCCAAGAGACTATTTCTAAAGCGGCAGTTGATGGCAAAATGGTCAATTTGGTTGGAGGTTGCTTGCCTGTCATTGGAAACCCAGCTGACTTTGTGGCAGGTCTTGTGCTCAAACATGGTGTCACCTATCACAAGGCGGTTGGCATTGCAGAAATCCACAAACCTTTCGCCGTTGTCATTGCGATTGCCATGCTTCCCGATTACATGTTTAAGCCCTTCGTTGTCATTGTCTACCTTGGCATTCAAATCCCCCATCACTATGACAATGTCTCCATTTGGTGTTGTGTTGAAGACGACGCTTAAGAGATTGTAGAAGCTCCCCTTTTCGTCCTCAGATGAACCATTCGTTGGGGCGTAATACTGTATGATGGTGACGCGTCGTACTCTAGTCCGGAATCTGGCCGTCGAAATCCTATCACCATGAGGCTGCCAGAAAATTAGCCCTTGCGTGCTGTTGTTGTTAGCAGTAGTCCGACTTCATATTCCCGCGGACTTCCGGATCGTTTTCCAGAATAGAGTAGTACAGCGTTACGCGTTGGAGACTGGTACTCGCCCGCTTCTAACCATCTTACTTCACTTACCCCCAAAATGTCCAGTTTATATCGCATGAATTCGTTTTCCAATTGGATGAATCTGGCATTGTAAGGACCTTCTCTTCCCGAGTCGAGGAGCGTACATTCTGTACATTTCTGTATATTCCAGAAACCTATCTTTGTCCGGGTACAATAGCCAAAAGTCGTCAACATGTGATCATTCCTTATCCGAGGCATAGTGTCGGTTTCCGTAGCGGCCAATATTCGGTTACGCAGGTTGCTGGCCCACGTTACGTAGCCTAGCATCAAAGCCCTAGACAACCCGCACTTACAGTTTTAGCCTACACGTATAAGGGTTTATACGTATAGTTGCCCGGGGACCACCACAAGGAGGTAAAGTAAGCACTTCATCACGAACTTGATTGTTGCGCTACTGGCCCAGGCCAGGTTTTGGGCAGTCAGTAGTTTCCCGATCAATCGCAATGCAGGTCCCCTCATTGTCTCAAACAATCGAAAGCATGGAACCAAAGCTTCTATGGACATGGTTCTCTACCACATATGTATAGAACTACTGACTATCCTATATAGACTTCTAAAAGAATTACTCCACGCTTATTCCCGAAAGAGAAGAGTGGGACTCTAACACATTAACCAATCCAACATCCAACTCATCCAACTGTACACAGACGGCTCTAAATTGGTATAGGAACTAGTTCTGGAGTTTTCTGTGAGTCACTCAAAATCAATGACTCATACAACTCACGGACGACTGTATATCTTCCAAGCCGAAGTCTTCGCTATTGACAGCGTAGCACTCACTATTCACAGAAAGAAACTCAATCCTTCCAAGATTACTATCTTCGTGAATAGACAATCGGCAATCAAAGCACTAGACAGCGAGGAAGTTAGATCAAAAGCAGTATACAGATGCCGAAATCCCGGGAACAGTAGCCGTATTTTATTATCACCCAAGATCTATTAGATCACACGACGAAAATAAAACGATCCGGATCTGGATCAAGGAATTTTTCTCCTTGTGGTTGTGTAACCTACCAAGGAATAAAAAAAAATTCCAGATCACGGAATTGATCCTGATAGAAAGCAAGATCTCGTATTGTTGTTGTATTGCATAGAAACCAATGATCCATATGGATCATGAGTGATAATAAAATACGACTATTATATGCAACTCACATGATGTAACTTTTTGCTGGGTTCCCGGACATAGCAATATAGAAGTGAATGAGATAGCTGATGAACTAGCCAGAAAGGGATCAGCATTAGATATAGAACATACTCAGACATCAGCAGAAGTTCCTATTGGTGTACCAAAAGGAAAAATTGATCTCAAAACAAGAGAGCTGATCAAAGCCTCATGAATTACCAGATTACTTATGTCCTGTATCCCCTTGAGGGTCCTAGGGCCTTTACTATGCCTACGCGCCATCGTGTACGGTTTCTGGGAATGCGTCTGAGTCCTCCCCAACTTTTCCCCAACTGCCGTGCCTCCTCTCGACTGTTCTGCGCCATGTTCTCCTCGGACCGCCAGGTCTTCTGTCATCCTGAGTTAGAGGGTTCCATTGCATAGCATGGTTCGCTATGGAACTATCACCCTTTCGGAACGTGTGACCAATCCACTGCCGCTTCCGCCGTTGGATGGTTGTGCCTATTGGTTCCTGACCCGTTCTCTCGTAAAGGTGTTCGTTAGAGATACGATTGGGCCAGAAAATCCTTAAGATATTGCGCAGGCACCTATTAACAAACGTTTGCAGCTTTCTGGTGATAGTAGTGGTCACTCTCCACGTGCTGCAACCATATAACAGCACGGATTCAACGTTGGAGCAGAACGATGCGACTGTACCATATCTCATAGTTTATGGCCGGCATTCAATGAAAGAAGAACCAAAAGCTTGCTGGCAATGAATGCATCTTGATAGGTGCACTTACAGGATACTGCGCCATAGGGGAAATGGCCGTAAGACTAGGCATTAACTGACTCGACCACTGCAGGAGCTGCCAAGATGGGAAAATGATAGAGTGTATCAAACACTTGCTATGTGATTGCTTAAATTTTCAAAATCGCCACCAACACCACATGGGTGACAAGTTTATTGACGAACTAAGTGATACTACGCAAGTTTCACATACATTTCATAAAGAGCTCAGGTTGGTTCACTACTGCATCGACGGAAAGATAAAGAGTTTTTGCAGCTACCACAAACAAAAAGGGAAACACAATGGATCGTGTTGCCCCCGTGAGTAGCACCTAGGTGCACTTTCCTTAAACCTAACGACACTTCGTTACATGTGGTTAAAAATGATGTTGAATATTTCAATGAAAACAGTCGTTCTCGGATCTAGGTGGAAGGAGACCAATTTGTTAGCTGGTATCAGTGGTAGCTCAGAGTTTAGAACTACTCATGTATAGGGGTTATTAATTGAAACGCCCCAATTTTCTAATAGGGCTTCTGGGAGTAAAGCTACTTACTTACTTACTTAGGTGGCGCTACAGTACGGGGTGGACCTGGGCCTCAACCAACAAACCTCTCCAGCCAGCGCGGTTACGAGCCAGCTGTCTCCAGTTGCGCGCGCCAAGTTGGTTGAGGTCCCGCTCCACTTGTTTGCGCCACCTACCTCGAGGTCGTCCTCTATTGCGCCGTCCATCCGGGGTGGATTCGAAGACTTTCTTGGCGGAAACGTTGGGCTCCATCCGATCTAAATGACCCAGCCATCTTAGTCGCTGTATGTGAACTCTTCTGGCTGAGTCGGTGTCCTTGTATAGGCAGGCATTGTACTATCTACTCCACTCACCGTCTATGCAGACGGGACCAAAGACCGCTCGAAGAACTTTTCTCTCGAAATAACCAAGGGCATCCTCATCCGGTTTTGTCAAAGCCCATGCCTTTGCGCCATACAGCAGGACTGGGATGATTAGTGCCTTATATAGAGCTTCCTTAGTAATTCGATATAATGCTTTGTTACTCATTTACCTTCTTGGCTCATAGAAACAGCGATTGGTAAGATTAATTCTTTGTTTGATCTTCCCACTGATGCCATTTGCGGAGCTCACCATAGAGCCAAGGTAGACAAAATCCTTTACTACCTCAAAATTATATTTGTCTATTGTGGCGTTCTGTCCAAAATGCCGATGTTGGGTGTCCTTTTTTGTAGACAGCATATACCATATTTTGTTTTGCTTTCATTGACCGCTAAACCCATCTTCGATGTCTCGATCTCAGTGCTCGCAAATGCCTCGTTGACGGCCTGGTGAGTTCTTCCGACTATGTCATCGACGTAAGCGAGTAATTATACAAACTTGTGAAAGATTGTACCTCCGGTGTTGGCTTGTGAGTTCCGTACAATTCTCTCAAGTACTATGTTAAAGAGATCACATGATAGCGCGTCACCCTGTCCAAGACCTTTCCTAACATCGAACGGTTCGGTGATGTTCTTACCGACTTTGATGGAGCAGCTAGAGTTCTCCATCGCTTGGCAGGGATACCAAGACTAGACATGGCTCTGTATAACTTGTCTCTATACACACTATCATAGGCAACTTTGAAATCGATGAAGATGTGGTGCGTATCGATTTGATATTCATGGGTTTTTTCCAAGACCTGCTGTAGTGTGAATATTTGGTCAATGGTGGACTTTCCCCGCCTGAAACCGCACTGATAAGGACCTACCACGTTGTTGTCGATCGGTTTTAGGCGTTCACATAGTACGGCAGACAGGTTCTTATATGCGATGTTGAGAAGGCTTATACCTCTGTAGTTGGCGCAGTTCAAAGGGTCTTCCTTCTTCAGGATCGGGCAATCGATGCTGCGGGTCCATTCATCGGGCATACTTTCGTCCGAACAGATGAGCTGGTGCATGCTCTTTACCAGCTCCGGCGGTAAGGCCGTCGGCTGCAGCAGCTTTGTTGGATTTGAGTTAGATAGCGCTATCCTCACTTTATTCTGATCGAGTTGACGGGAACCTTGACTGTCATCGTCGCTGTTGAATGGCTCATTCTGGTCGACAGCGGAATATTGGTCATCATCGCCGTTTAACAGTCTGCAGAATTGCCTTCCATATTTTCAGTACCGACTGCGATTCTACTACTATATTACCATTTTCGTCCCTGCAGGCTTCTGTTCTGGCTTTGAAACCCTGGCATGTTCTTTTTACCTTTTGGTAAAGTTTTTGAACTTCATTCCTGCAATAAAGTCTCTCAATCTCCTCGATCGAGCGCTTCTCATGCTACTTTTTCTTCTTTCTGAGAAGTCGATGTTCCTCTTTTGTCCTCCGCTTGTAGAGCTCGCGAGCAGCTCTAGTTCTTGTATGCAGCGCCGCTTTATACGCCTCTTGGTTTGCTGCATGTGCGTGCCGGTATTCCTCTTCAAACCAAGTGTTTCGTTGTGGTGGTCGAGAGAAAGCCAGCACATCTGATGGCTTGTTGGCAAACCCATTGGTCTTCCGCAGCGCCACTGGTCGTCCGCATTTGCTGCTGGCTGCATAGAACTTAGTTTGAGATTAAGAGAAAATCGATCGGCAAAGGCTCTGGCGGTTTCCTGTGAAACGTCAATTTTCCTCACAGTATTTCGTTGATTTCGCTCCATTCTGGATATCCGGCGTAAAGCTAACTACCAGTTTATTTGACGTTTTCAGTTAATCATTGAAAAGAACTTCAACAAAGTTTGTAATATTTTTTATTAAAGTTCGCGTTCAGTTGCGACAACTTAATGTGCGCTTACATCAATTTTCTCATTCTTAGCGATGAAGTCCATTTCTGGCTCAACGACTTCGTTAATAAGCAAAATTGCTGCATTTGGCTAAGTCAGCAATCCGATGCCATTCACAAAATGCAATTAAAACCGCAAAAATTTACTGTTTGTTGCAGGTTTCATGTTTGAGACGTTATTGGGTGGTACTTTTTCTTCAATAATACTCGCATCGCAGTCACACTCAATGGATACCACTACCGGACCATGTCGACTGCTATTTTTGGGATAAATCAGAAGAGTATTGACTTGGAGCATATGCAAGTGCTTTCAATAAGGCGGTGCCACATGCCACACAGTTGGCAAAACAACTGAGTTATTGAAGTCGAAGTTCGATGACCGTGTTTTCTCCAGAAAAGTACCTGTAAATTTGACTCCTCGTTCGTGTGATTTTCACCTCTGGACTTTTTTCTTTAAGGCTATGACAAGTCCATATTCTATGCTAATATTCTAAAGACTCTAGGTGACCTCAGGGCCAACATCGCATTTGAAATTTGCAGGCATATCACTTGATTTGTGTGAAATAATCATGGAAGATTGGGTTTAGCGGATTTACTCGTGCAGGCGTTTCCGTACTTACTTATATCCTGTATCCTCTTATGGGTCCTAGGGCCTCTACGCCTTCTACGCCTCATAGTGTGCGATTTCTGCCAATATGTCTCACCTATCCCCAATGAAGATATGCGTAAGTTCGAGACAATACGAAGTACTTCTTAAGAAACTTCCCCTTTTGCCAGTACATAGGGACGACAGTATCAGAATATTTAACTTTTAAAGAAAACGTTTGTACAATGTTAAGTAAGAAGAAAGAGTGGAGCTACGAATTCACAATACACGGACTGGGCAACCATACGATAAAGTGGTATGCAGACGGTTCGAGAACTGAGAAAGCAACAGGGGCAAGCGTGGTTGGCCCAGTGTTGAAGCACTCAGAAATCATGGGCAAGGGTTTCAGCCCCTTTTAATCTGAAATATGTGCTGTAAATAGATGCATCCAACTCAATCTCGAAAGAAGATACAGCAATTACTACAAACTGTTAGACAGTTAAGCAACTTTCAAAGCACTTTGCTCCTATGTCATGAAGCCGAAACTTGTGTGGGAGTGCCTACACAAACATAGTGAATAAGTGGGTTATGTCGGGTTAAAAGGTAATGAAGCAATAGACTATTTGGCAAGGCAAGGAGCTGCAGAACCCTTCATTGGACCTTAACCATTGTGCAGAATAGGGGAACATACTATGCGCGAAGAATTCTGGAAAATGAAGAAAGAAGACAGGGCAAGAACCTGGAACAACACTACTGATCTGAGGTAAGCTGAGAAACTACAACCGGAAAAGATTTGATTCTTTTATCTGCCTTAACAAAAATAACCTACGAATTCGAGCAGGCTTCCTAACGGGGCACTGCAACCTCAGGGGGCATTTACGGAAACTAGGTATAACGAATGAAGGCTTTTGTAGATTTTGCAATACGTCAATCGAGACTCCGAAGCACCTTCTTGATTCTTGTGGAGCATTGGTCCAAAGAAGGCAAGTACCAAATATCAGATGAGTATATGCTAATCATGAACCCATTTCTCATTCCCAGATTCCAAAAAGAAACTCGTTTGAAGACAAAGAGCTCTAAAGCAAACTCTTGTCGTCAAGACGAAGCAAAAGTGTGTGACCTTCAAACACAATTCCGGAGGAATTATAATGCGAAGGGAACTCTGATGAGGGCATAAACCCCTCCAAGGTACACACTAGCAGGGGGCACACCGGACCATTAGATTGCAGTGCACGATAATCCTATAGAAATAATTATAAGGGTCTTAACAACATGTCTGTGAATCTGAAACTTATATCTACAAACGAAAGTAAAATGCACAGCGGGTATAACTAAAACCGAAATTAAGGTGGGAGTACATCAAGATAGTAGTGACCCAAGTTCCCTGCTTTTCAGTGAGTCAGATTTTATGCTAAAAAGCTGAGGATTCGGATGGATAGATGGGTCTAACTCCATCCCGTACTATATTTTATAAGCAAGAGAAAAACTAATAGGGTATGTACGACAGAAAAGCTGTTATCAAATATACTCTGTCTTTTTCGCTTCCTTCCCAAAGTATGCAAATATTATTTCATTTCGATTAGGTTACAAAACCCATTGCATAGGTTTAAGAACTTTGTAATTTACGATATTACAGTAGAAACTGATTTAGTGGACTATTAGATGTGATAACATTTTCCTTGAGTCATCATCATACTATGTAACTATGTTTAGCCATTCTTTACTTGAATGGTAAAAACAGAGTACATAGTACTTTTATAGGTTAGGTTAGGTAGATGGGTGCTTTGTGACAAGGAGTCACTGCTCACTCAGACCAACAGTACGGGTCCATTGTGCCCAATCATTTAACCCTGGAAACGCTGTAAAGAAAATCCGCCGTTAGAACCACCCAGAAAGTGATATGCATCTCAGGAGGTCCGCTAGCTCAACACTACCCAAGTCTTCCAGCTCCGAGAAGAAGTAACTACCAAGAGTTCTCATTCTTCTGACGGATAGGGCAGGACAGTCACACAACAGGTGACGAACAGATTCAATTTCTTCTTCGTCCCTGCAACTTCTGCAATAGTCATTATGCAGCACACCGAGTCGCTCCGCGTGGACGCCAATGGCACAATGCCCGGTAATTATGCCAGAAATGACCCGTGCGTTATAACGACTAAGTTTTACCAGAGAGGTTGATCTCTTCTTGCTGTAGGCCGGCCATAGCGCCCTGGCCGTAGCGCATGTTTCCAGATGAGCACAGCGTCTGTTTGCTCGACCGGTGACTTATCCTCTATTTCTTTCCGCAAGGAGCTGATCGGGATTACTACAGAGGGGAGGGCCGCGATAAGTGCAGCGCCGACCCTTTCCTGGCAAGGAAACTCCGGCTCCAGTGCCAACGTCCATCTTAGAGCCGTCGGTATAGAAAGCCAACTCCTTTTTCTTCATGGTTCTTCGATTCTTCCAGTATATTCTATCGAGAATTCTTGTAGTGAATCTCTTTCCGAATGCTAGCATCGGGTTCATGTGATCAGTTCCCGTCAATCCGCTGGTGATCCCACATCGGGTCAGAATGGAGGCATGGCCGTAAAGGCTTGATGACCACAACCGACCTTCTGTCAGTCTTACAGCGGTTTTAGCCGCCAGACTGCTGCAGTATATGTCAAGCGGAATGAAACTAAGCATGGTTTCCATTGCCGCCGTTGGTGTTGTTCTTCTTGATCCCATGACACCAATGCACGCCGCCCTCTGGATTTTGGTGAGGCTTGAAAGCAGCTATTGCCTCTCAAGTGCCGTCCACCATACTAGTGAACCATATGTGAGAATGGGTTTTACAACCGCCGTGTATATCCAGTACACCACAGCCGGTTTGAAGCCCCACGTATTGCTGAAAGCCTTTTTGCAGGAGTAGAAAGCTACGTAAAGCTCTGGCGGTCTCTTGCGATTGTAGCCGCCCGACCTCAAATTTCCTCACAGTATTTCGTTGATTTTGTTCCGTTCTGGATATCCGCGTCCGTACCTTGGCTACAAGTAGGTAGTGATCCGGGTCCACGTTGGCTTCTCGGAAAGTCCGGACACCCAGAATACTGGAAGAGTGCCTTGCGTCGATCGCAATGTGATCGATTTGGTTAACAGTTCTTAGATCAAAGGAGAGCCATGTTCCTTTGTGAATGTCGAGACGTGGGAACCGCGTACTAGCTACAACAAAGTTTCGCCCCGCCGCAAAGTCGATTAGCCTGAGTCCGTTGTCGGATGTGATCTCATGCAGGGTGTACTTTCCGACCACGGTACTAAAGACGTCCTCTCTTCCTAGCTTTGCGTTAAAATCACCTACGATAATTTTAACGTAGTGCCTAGGGTATTGCTCATACGTCTTGTCCAAGAGCTGGTAGAAGTCATCCTTTGTCGCGTCGTCCTTCTCCTCATGAGGGGCGTGAGCGCATATTAAGCTAATATTGGCAAATTTGGCCTTGATGCGGATAGCCATAAGGCGCTCGTTCACATGTCGGAAACTCAAGACTTCTTGCCTAAGTCTGCCTCCAATGACAAATCCGCACCCGAATAGAGGCTGTCCTTTTTGTCTGTAGCAATCGCCGTAGTAGATGTCGCAGTTTTTCATACTCCTTTTGCCCGGCCCATCCCATCGCACTTCTTGGATGGCGGTAATGTCTGCTTTGAGACACTCTAGGGCCTCCGCAAGTTGTTCGGCTGCTCGTGGTTTGTAGAGGGACCTAACATTCCATGTGCAGACACGAAGATCGTTGTCCTTTTTACGTTTGCTTGGACCGTCGACAGTAAAATCATCCGTATCCGAGGTTGTTGGTTGCTTCGTAACCGAAAGTTTTTTACGTGGTAGGGAAGTTAACCCGACGGCACAACCCCCAACCTACCAGATCCTTTTTTTTTTGCAATTCCAAGAACGAGGGGCCGGATGCACCGATGTCAGTAACCCACTTCCGGGATATGAGCGCTGCCATTGGCCCATTAAGGGTTCATCCGCCACCGTCTCTTTTTCAATACCCTGACGTAGTATTGAAAAATCCTTACAGACCTCAGCTTCAAATATGTCGAAGTAGCTCCGGTAAGGTATCTGCTGGTCTGTAGACGATACCTTTGATTCCATCGGGAGAATTCATCCGCCGCACGTCCTCCTTCTGAGAACCTTTTGCTAGACTTTTGAGACGCATATTTCAGCCGATCAGGTCAACAAGAGATGCCTCGTTCGGTTAAACATATGCTCGCTGAAGTTCACCCAGATGTGGTTACGCAGGTCCGAGTGTCCAGCTACACATATATCGTCAGACTCAGCATACGCTCATCGTTAGTTCACTATCAGATAGCAATCCAGCGGGCACCACGGGAGCTGATGATTCGATTTTACCCACATCTTGGGCACAGTAAGTACTATATGCTTTCTACTTAGCTACGCACAGAGACGTTCATTTTTTCTTCGAGGAAGGGATTTTTCTTTTCTTTCCCCCATGGGTATCACAATGGGTCTATACTGACTTGAGTGTGGTATAGAGGACTTCCGTCCCTACACCAGCCCACTAACCTAACCTTACCTGTTGGTGCATATCAGCAGCCACTTCAACCTAACCTAACCTAACCTAACCTAGGGTTGTGCTATGAGTTTCCGCATTTCGAAATAAATTTTCAGCATATGCTAAACGAAATTCGGGATTTCAACTCCGTAAAAGGTATGAGAACATTTTTGATCGGTATAATACCTAAACTGTTTCCAAAATAAAAAAGGAACTTAGAGGGTATTTATTTGACGTTTTTCTGACAGTGTGTAACAACTGTCGTTTCAGCACAAAAATGACGTACCAAATTCTTTGAGAGATATGTTCGATTTATCGACAACTAATTAGGAGATCCTGATCATTTGCTAAAGATTTCGGTTTGGTGCAAAGGTAGTTAAGGTCAAAGTGGAAGCAGGACTTAAAACTCCTGGATCACACAAATGCAACAACATCAGCATTTGGTTTGCCTCAGTACCGAAGTAATCCACGATCGGAAGATCTGCCGATATTTTCTGAGATCAAACAGGCGAACCCCACAGACGGAGCAATAGAAATGCAACGGAGTGGGGGGTTTATGACCCCCTGAGTTCAAATTAGAAGAAGAGGAATTTTGTGAAAATAGGGAGGCATTCTGAAGAATTAGGCTCATTGTTATTGCTCACCACACATAGAATATTTTTACTAAATTAAAGTTTCATATTCCTCGGATTCTTAACCACGGCATAGGAACAATTCTGTATTCTTCTACTTCGAATACATACTTACCTACTTAGGTGGCGCTACAGTTCGGGGTGAACCTGTGCCTCAACAAATAAGCCTCTCCATTTAGGTCGGTCTTTAACTAATTGCCTACAGTTGCGCACTCCAAGTTGGTCGAGGTCCCCTTGAACTTGTGCGCGCCACCTACGGCGATGATTCCCTCTACTGCGTAGTCCCTCGGGGCTAGATTCGAAGACTCTGCGGGCCGGAGCATTGGTGTCCATCCGCTATACATGTCCTAGCCATCTCAGACCTCCAATACGCAGTTTTTTGACTAGGTCGATGTCGCTGTACAGCTCGTATAGTTCGTGACTGAATCTTCTCCTCCAAAACCCGTCAACGCAAACGGGACCGAAAATCTTACGAAGAATTTTTCTCTCGAAGCGACCAAGGATATCTTCATCCTCTTTTAATAAAGTCCATGTTTCAGCGCCGTAAAGCAGGACTGGGATGATCAAGGTCTTATATAGAGTCTCCTTAGTTCCTCCTTCGAATACATGCAAAGAAATATTTCCACATTCTACAAGTACATCATTCATTTTATTAGCACATTCCAAAAGGATATTCCCTCCATTTGCGTTATTATTTACTCAACAAGATACATACCTCGAATGGATTCGATTTGACAATTGCAGACAGAAATGTTCCAAAAAATGACATAAAATAAATTTAAAAGTACGAGTATAGGTATATTCGTCCTCTTCCTATTTCCAAATCAAAAATTGCGACACCCATGTCTCGAATCTGAAGGATTTCCTTTGTGCGTTAAAAAAAAAAAAGAAAACACCTTAAATCGAAGCCCGCTTTTTGAATGCGAAACTGCAGAGCAGCTGGGGGATGATAGAAAAGGACGTTTTGCATTGAAAAGACGAGAATACTCGTACATATTGAAATAAATTTAAATGCGGTTATCATTTTCCTAATGGATTCGTCAACAACAATCGCATTCATTCACAGAGAGATACAACGAGTATTTTTGTCGTCATCGCTGCCGCACGGTTGTAGTCGTCGTCGTTGTTGTGATAGGTACTCTGTTATGCATTAGAGTGTAGTACATGGAATTAAAATAAAGTACATTACTCTGTCGCATGTTCTTGCTCTTATTTGCGGCTGGATCTGACATTAGACTGGAACGCAATCTGTAAAAAAAATTTGGAAGATTTGTTGAACTTCTACCAAGTTCAATCTTCCTTTTTTATTCTTTATTCGAAATCAGGTCCCTGATTCATGGAATCTAATAGAAAAGGGGTGCATATTCTTTTGCAGTAATATCCGTCCCTGATTTTGAACTAATTTTCAGTTTCTTTATCCGATGTCGTGATAAAAAAATCTCCAGACCCGGACGCCTTACACAGGGAGTTAGTTCTTAACCAAAAAGGATGTACATTCTTTTTTCTTCTTCTTATGTCCTGCATCCCCTTGTGGATCCTAGGGCCTCTACTACGCCTACGTGCCATCGTGTACGGTTTCTGGCAATGTGTCTGAGTTCTCCCCAATTTTTCCCCAGCTGCCGTGCCTCCTCTCGACTGTTCTGCGCCATGTTCTCCTCGGACCGCCATGTCGTCTGCCATCGTGAGTTAAAGGGTTCCATTGCATAGTATGGTTCGCTATGGAACTGTCACTCTTTTGGAACGTGTGGCCAATCCACTGCCACTTCCGTCTTTGTATGGTTGTGCCTATTGGTTCCTGACCCGTTCTCTGAGATGTTTGTTAAAGATACGATTGGGCCAGAAACTCCTTAAGACATTGCGCAGGCACCTATTAACGAACGTTTGTAGCTTTCTGGTGATAGTAGTGGTCACTCTACACGTGCTGCAACCATATAACAGCACGGATTCAACGTTGGAGCGGAACAGTCTTATCTTGGGGTTCAAACTGATTGCATTGCCTCGCCATATTTTACAACATCCCGAACGCGGACTTTGCTTTGGCGATCCTGTTGGCTATATCCAGTTCGGTTCCACCATCGGTTGAGACAATACTCCAAAGATACTGGAAATCCTCTACTCTCTCTACCGGTTGTCCAGCAATGCATATTTGAGCCGATGAGTTTGTTCCAAGGCTGATAACTTTAGTTTTTGTCGTATTAATTATCAGCCCGACGACACCTACCTCCCTCTCCACATCTGCTGTCATTTGATGGAGGTCCATAATTCTGTGGGAGAGTAAGCATACATCGTCAGCGTAGTCAAGATGTTTCAGTTGAGATGTAAGAGTCTATCGAATTCCTCCGTTTCCCGTAGACAAAGCTGCACGAAGCACATCGCTAATCACCAATGGGAATAATATTGGTGAAAGGATACAGCCTTGTCTTACCCCACTTTGAATCTCAAATTCCTCAGACAACCTTCCTATGTGCAGAACGTGACATTTGAAGCCTTCGTATGTAGCTTTGATAATAATAATTAGTTTATCGGGAATACCTCTCCTGCGTCAGGCACTCCAAATAATCTCCCTGTTGACACTATCGAACGCCTTCTCAAAATCGATGAACAGCAGGTGAAGTGGTGATCGGTATTCAACACACTGTTCAATGATAATCCGCAGGGTGTTGATGGGTGCCGAACCTGCTTGTTCGGCATCGAGTGTGTCTTCGAGATTGTTTAATTCGCTCCAGGATGATTTTAGCTATTATCTTAGCTACGCTGGCAGCACGCAGATACCCCTCCAATTTCCGCACTCCATTAAATTTCCTTTCTTAGGAAGCTTGACGATCATTCCCTTCTTCCAGTCGTTAAGAAAGCTCTCAGCTTCCCGAGCTCTCTCTATAAGTGGAAGCAGAAGCTCAGCCGATGTTGTTGCGTGGCTCGTAAGAGCTCTGCTGGAATACCGTCAAGTCCTACCGCCTTGTTGATTTTGAGTTAATACTCGTACATAATGTACGCTTTGATTGATCTTCATTTGTCTTGCAGTCTTTGACGTGAAACTTTCTTTATCGAGACTAATGAATCAGAATGACATTGACATAAACATAAAACATTAAACGACCAACACTGAGAAGTTCCCGCCCGATCGCCGAAATTAAGCAACGTCGGTCGCGGTTAGTACTCAGATGGTGAACTTTACTTTTATTTACTTACTTAGGGGGCGATACAGTCCGGGATGGACCTGGATCTCGATTTTGATTATATTTGTGGGTTTTTTCCAAGATCTGCGGTAGTGTGAATATTTGGTCAATTGTGGACTTTCCGGCCTGAAACCGCACTGATAAGGACATATCAGATTGTTGATGATCGGTTTTAGGCGTTTACATAATACGGCAGACAGGATCTTATATGCGATGTTTAGCAGATTTATAGGGTTAATAGGGTCTCCTTTCTTCAGAATCGCATAAACGATGGTTTCATTCATCGGGCATACTTTCGTTTGACCAAATTTTACAGATAAGATGGTACATGCTGCTTACCAACTCATCTCATCCCGCCTTGAAAATTTTCGCGGCAAGGCCGTCGACTCCAGCAGCTTTGTTAGATTTGAGTTTAGATATCACTATCCTCACTTCATTCTGATCGGGTTGACGGGAATCTTGACTATTATCGCCACGGTTGAATGGCTCGATCTGCTTGACAGTAGAATATTGGTCATCGTCGCCGTTTAGCAATCTGCAGAAGTGTTCCTTCCATATCTTCAGCACTGACTGTGGTTCTACTACTATCTTATCATTTTCGTACCTGCAGTCTGGTATGTTCTTTTTTGCTTTTGGTAACATTTTCCAACATCATTGCTGCAATAAAGTCTCTCAATCTCCTCGATCGAGCGCTTCTCATGCTTCCTTTTCTTCTTTCTGAGAAGTTGATATTCCCTTTTTCTCAGCCGCTCCTAGAGCTCGTGTGCAGCTCTGGTGCTGGTCTAACTACAGATATTTTACCCTTTAACGGAAGACGAACCCCACAGACGGAACAGTAGAAATGCGGTGAAGTGGAAGGGTTATGGTCCCTTGTTTTCGGATCATATCCTCACCGAAATAGGAATAAGAAGAAGATGCTTTTACGGGAGTGATATTTTTTGTCACTTAAAATACCGAAAACTGTACGCCAGCTTTGCCAACTGCACTGAAGCCTATGCGACACTTCTCGCTCAATGGTCCCGTCGCTTTTAATGTACAACCCCAGGTATATAAAGCAGCCAGTCTCATTTGCAATTTTTATGTATGCTTGGGTTGCATCCCTTTGTAAATCGCGGGTAAGAGAAGAGAAACCATTACCAAGTGAAAAGCAACGGGCTCACAGCGGACCCTTGATGGACCCCAACTTTCACTTTGAACCTGCTTGTTAAGCCACAAGTGCTTTTTACCTGTGTAGTAACTTCGTGGTAGGTGTCTTTTATGGAATTAATAAAGTTCTCTGGAACGTTTTTTGGACCTGAGGGCATGCCATATTATTGTAGTTCCCGAGACACACGGCTGAGGGATTTCTCCAGGTCGATGAATACGCGAGTACCATAAGAACGCAGATCGGATTGACTCGATCCAATCATAAAATTTTCTGGGATCGAGTTGAGATTTTTCATATAACCGCTATTCCAAAGATCAAGTTTGACAGGTAGAAAACGGGAACTTTAACCACAGGTGAAGTAGTGTCAATGTTTTTTTAACTGAATCAATTTACGAGGATAGATGCGCAGAAGATCAAAAAATTGATAGTAATGGATAAAAAGGTATTGAGATGTGTGAGTCGATTGGACTTACGGTAGTAAATGGTCGAACTAAATGTGATAATCAGGGCCACCTGGCATTTTTCGGAGGAACTGCCTGCTCAACTATTGATTACGGCCTTGTATGTGGAAAATGGCTTGAGTGTGTGACTGATTTTCACGTTCATCAATTAACCCATTCTGACCACCTGCCTATAACTGTTTCGATAAACCTAGCGATAAACCCACTTGCATCCGCAGCATATACAAGGTTAATACCAAAGATTTCCTGTAAACAGAGCTTCACAGAGCGATATAAAACCATGCTAAACCGGAAAGTTAACATCATACATGATGACAAAGTCAACTCCATATGTGGCGCGGATGTTCTTGTTTCCTGCATATCTGACGCGGCAAAGTCGTTTCAAGCTAGAAGAAGATGTAAGAGAAAACAACTGTGGTATGACCGGGAATGTGCGGCAGCTAGGAAAAAATCGTTCGCCTACTTGCGATTAATAAGAGAAACGGGCAGCAGTTTTGCAAAAATTATGTATCAGCAGACCAATAAAACATACAAAACCATGTGCAGGGAGAAGCAAGAAAGGTACTCTCAACACCTGACTACGGAGCTTGCAGGAATTAAGGACAGTCGTTCGTTTTGGAAACTTGCCCGAACCGTCAATGGCTCACTTTTCGCACGGATTACTCAAACCGAAGCAACTATTCTGGCTGATCATTTTGAACAATTGCTGAACCCGCCTTGTAGCACGAGCGAACTGCACTATGCGCTTCCCTTTCAGAGAGTCGATGTATTGGACCGTACCATACTATTGCAAGATGTTTGTAGAGTTGTATATCGATGCAATTTAAATAAAGCCATAGGAGAAGATCGTATCCTCTACGAATACTTCAAATATGCGACCAACGAGTTCCTGGTAAAGCTAACAAAGGTCTACAATTTCATTTTTGAAGTGGGTGATGTACCGGCCACCTTCAGAAAAAATATAATTTTTCCCTTAAATAAAAAAGGAGATTCCAAAGATCCTAGTAATTACAGAGGAATATCTTTTCTGAACACAGTAATGAAGATTTTCACGGGAATCATTCTAGAACGTCTAACAGAATGGGTACAACCAAATGACCTACTTAGCGAGTTCCCAGCTGGGTTCAGGAAAAACTATTCTACAGTGGAAAATATTTTTACACTGACAAGTATTGCTAGGACTTACCTGGATAAGGGCAAGAAGCTGTATGCGTTCTTCGTAGATTTTAAGGCAGCTTTTGACTCTGTTGACAGAAGGGCGCTCTTTTTCAAACTAACCAATCTGGGAGTCTCAACAAAGTTCCTCAAAGTTATACAAAGCCTTTACAAAAACAACACAACTGCAGTATGGGATGGAGTCAACATGTGAGACTGGTTTGAGTCAAAAATAGGTGTCAAGCAAGGCTGTCTTATGAGTCCTCTTCTGTTTTCGTTGTTCCTGGATGACTTGCCAACTTTCTTGCCCGGTGAAATCGAGTTCGCTGGAATTAAGATAAAGCTGCTCCTATACGCTGATGATATTGTCATTCTGTCGGAAACACCAACGATGATGCAAATCATGATTAACCAATTAGAGCAATATTGCAGTTTGTGGAATCTAAACTTCAACACAGCCAAGTCCAAAATATTGATTTTCCGAAACGGTTCTGGTCGTTACGCAAGGGATGTAAAATAGACATGGCAAGGCGAAGAACTAGAGAAGGTGAAGGAGTATAAATATCTTGGAGTCATGATAACACCTCGGCTAACGTTTAACAATCACCTGCAAGGAAAACTAAAAGAAGCCAAAAGGGCAATAAATTGCAGCTGGAAAGGCATACTGTGTAAAAAGAACATTGCATTAAGCACAAAGTACAAAGTCTGTGAAGCAGTAGTAAGGTCTATCATGCGGCCCAAGTATTGGGTATTTTTCAGAATGAAGAAGCTGAAAAACTGCTGAGATATTTTATCAAAAAAATCTTCAGATTACCTGTAAATACGCCAAACTATATGGTTCACTTGGAAACCGGTTTGCCACCACTGTATGTTTTTACAATAAGGCTACACTTCCTCTATATTTTAAAAGTAATGT
Organism: Brachypalpus laphriformis; assembly: GCA_945910035.1. Lineage (NCBI taxonomy): Eukaryota > Metazoa > Arthropoda > Insecta > Diptera > Syrphidae > Brachypalpus > Brachypalpus laphriformis. The sequence goes on along the minus strand of OX246754.1, from coordinate 13,793,270 downwards.
CACTCCCGAGTCAACGCCTTCCGCATATAGTTGCAATGCACTTACTACGAGGGATGTTACAATTCTTCAGTGAATGGTTTAGGTTGTGCAGCGAACACAATATTCCCCTGATAGGCTACAATGTAGCATCGTGGAAAGAATCTCTTCAGGATCTGTTGATGAAGATCGAGTTATCTACCCGGGTCACTTTAAGAGAAAGAGCGCAGGAAAGTCTTACCAGGAACACGTACCGAACTCTTGAATATGACCTCGTGGAAAAAAATTATTTCCACGACCAAAACAGCATATGAACAATCTCTTTAATTTTCAAGGCTAGAGGTGAGCTTCGCAGATTAAATTATATGCCGTATAGGACTGAAGGAAGTCCGAAATGCAGTTTGTGCAATCTACGAGCTCAGGAAGACATTTATCACTTCACTGGAATATGTCCCTGGCGAACCCCACAGGCGGATCAGTAGAAATGCGGTGAAGTGGAAGGGTTATGATCCCTTGTTTTCAGATCATAACTTTGCTGATAAAAAGGAAGAAGACGAAGATTGGAATACGTCCCATACTGAACATGATCAGGAGAATTCACTGGGGAAAAAGCAGCCTGTCGTCAAACGAAGTTATTTCAATCCTGAACGACCAAAATTGGAGTGTGCCGGCGAGTTATATAAAAACTGCTTTAAACTACCGGAAGCAAATACAAGATGAACCATTTTAAATACTATTATTTAGATAGAATAGGATAAAATAGTTACATTGTATAAAAATAATCAAATCTAATAATTACATGTTTTAGACTATAAATCTCTCTTTTCGGGCTGACGGCAAATGCCAATGCTATACTTTGTGAATTTATGTATATCTATGGATTCTTTCTTTATTGTACAATAACATCACATATTTAATCTAAAAAAAAAAAAAAAAAAATCTAATCTAGTGTCAATGTTAGTTTAGGTTAGGTAGAATGGTTGCCCCAAGCTAAGGCTAGGACTTTGTTAGACCAATAAGTAGGCCTATTGTGGAACCATTAATAAGTATTGTGGAGCCTCCGGTACGCATAACATTATCCCTATAGGATTGTATGCTAAGTGTAATACTGTTTGTCAGTTTGACTTTACGTGTGTGGTACAGTTTTTAAGTAGAAGGGTCAAACTCAATTTTAACTTGTTGTCACACATCAGTTACAGCGAAAACGTGGATGAAACCTCAATCCTATATCAATTCTGCATAAGACTAACCAAAATTCTAAGAGCCATCTCTTCCATGAAACCAATACTTATCATTTATAGGAGGAGAAGCTATAAAAATAAATCATTACAAATTTTATTTGTGATTTACTTCATTTCACTTATGTTACTGATAAAGAAAACGTATTTCAGTTAGATTTAAAAATAAGTAAACAGAGTATACTTTTCCAAATCTACGCTACACTTAGAATATTGCGATTGAACAACAGATATAGATGGTCATACTTGACATTTGACATGTAATCTATTCTTAGTGACCGTATTAAAAAGTAATTAAAGTAGCAATATACGACAAACAGTAAGTTCAAGAGATAACGCAATGTTTCTATATTTTGGGTGATCGAAGACATTGTTCTAGTTCAAGTTCAGAAGATACACTTATTTTTTGACGTATTTTCACTTTTTTTTTTTGCATTTTTTAGTATTTTGTGATTAACCATGGAGTGTGGGACATATTAACTTTATGCTGCTTGAGGTAAAGATCATATGGGCCATGATGCCAGAAATGGATTTGGATTAGTGATTAGCTCTAGCACTTTGGGTGAGTTGGCAAATAATGTTTTGATCAAGTGGAACCTATCAAAGTTCTAAATATAGATTCTTATTTACTCCCTCAGTAGAAACAAACCAATACAATTTTACAAAATTTTTTGATCTATATACGTGTGCGCATACATACATTTGTATGTACATATAAGCACATCGAATTCAGTTTCGTCAGCTGTCGGGAAATACAGAACCTTCGTCACTTTTATATAGTGTATCCCATAGTGTATATATATTAAGTTTTTAAAACACCGAACATCATATGCAGCTAACCAACTTTAATGCAAAATTTTGTCGACTTTGTCTGAACGTGCTGTTATCCACGTGCACGGTATATAGTTTACCCATGCGAAGTTTAGATTGAAAGCGCAAAAAGTAAGACCAGGTGTACGTATCCCTTACTCAACCATGATCTGTTATTTCCAGGATCGGTCCAGCGTAGATGTAATCTCTAACATCTTTAAGCCCAGTCTTGAACTACTTCGGCTGAACTTCAGACCTCATATAAGCGACGGGAATGAGGGAACCTTCGAGCAAAAGAAAACATTTTCCATTTTATTGGAGCTTATCTTAACGAGCTTCTTTTTTTTTTTTTTTTTCCCCCTCTTGCCATACCCGCGTGGCAATGACACTGCGACCTGAAAGATCTATTGTATCGGAGGGTTGGAGTTATGAAAGAGAGTATGTCTATAGTAGCGGAGCATTTCAGTTGTACTGGAGTAAGTATCTCCTTGTGGAGAATACGTCTCTTTAACCAGTGAAGTGCCGGGCATTCACAAAGAATGTGTTCGGAAGTTTCATTCTCCTCTAAACAGAACCGACAGTCCTTCTCTTGGCACAGGCTCATCTTTTTAATGTGGTATCTCAGGCCGAAAGCTCACAAGCTTCTTAATGCTTTCCCTATCTAAGTCAAGGATTTCCTTATAGGAGTAAGGCTTGATTAATCGTTTGGATTGTCTTAGACCTGGCCCACTAGTCCAGTGGTCTAGACGAAGTTTGTTTTCCCATTCGTTAATCAGCGTTGTAGCTGTTGCCCAATTGACGCCACAATAGGGTTCAGGACCTATGAACACAGATTCTGAGCCAGCCCTAGCAAGCTCATCTGCAGATTCGTTGCCCACAATCCCTTGGTGTCCAGGTACCCAATTGAGTTTTACCCTGTTGTATTTGGCAAGGTCTTGTAATGCATCGTAGCAGCATTTCACGTTTCTGGAGTCCATTTGGTTGGATGACAGTGCCATATGTGCTGCTTGGCTATCTGAGAAGATATGTATTCTAGCGCCTTTGATCCCCTTGCGGAGATTGTGTCTGGCGCAAATCTCAATGGCATAGATTTCAGCCTGAAACACAGTGGGAGTGGTACCCATAGGTACCGAAATCTTTGTGTTGGGTCCATAAACCCCAGCTCCAACTCCAGAAACCATCTTCGAACCGTCGGTGAACCAGAACCAGACTTCTAGGGTCCAGTGTTGGAGCACCATTGGACCAGTTTTCGCGGTTCAATATTTCAACCTCGAATAACCTATCAAAGCAGTGTTGCCTGACCATAATTTCCGGTAAAGTGCAAAACATGTCTCTTTTGTAGTGTAATTTGTACTTTGCTAATTAATTACTTTGAATCTAAAATCTAAATTAATCTAAGTCTACATTTTCATTTGATAGCTTTATTCTAATTTGTCATTATTATTTTTTGTAAAAACTATTTCATTCTTCATTTGAAAGCATTTAATAAATAAATAAAATATACGCTGTGGTCTTTTACTTTTAGGGATTGAGTTGAGTATCTTTAAATGTCCCACAAGGTTACCTGATTTATACTCGTGATCTAGCTGCAGCCTGATGGCATATCTAGCAGCCATCTTCCTAATGAATATTGGTAAGGGTGTAAGCGCAACAATAGCTTCCAGAGCTGTCGTAGGGCAGGTGCGCATCGCACCTGTAATGCCAAGGCAGGCAATTCTTTGCAACTTCTGCAACGTGTTTGCGGTTGTCTGCTGGAGAGTTTTTGGCCACCAGACGATGGCCGCGTATGTGATAATTGGTCTAACCATCTCTATGTACAACCAATGTATCATCTTCGGAGAGAGACCCCAAGTTCTGCCGTATAGGCGTTTACTGGCCCACAGTGCTCTAGCAGCGCGCTCCGTGGCGGACTTCATATGTGAATTCCAATTAAGTTGTTTGTCAAGAATTACACTAAGATATTTGACCTCGCTGGAATAAACTAGTGTGGTGCCTTTGATTGTAATAGATTCAAGGTTAACCGGAGTCTTCCTTGTAAACGGCACCAGAACGGTTTTACTAGGATTGTTGGATAGTCCTTCTTTGTTACACCATTCTACAACTTGAGATATTGCACTTTGCATGACGTTGGAAATTGTCGTGCCGTGTTTACCTCTAATAAAAACCGCCAAGTCATCAGCATAACCGACGGTGGCGTAGCCTGATCTGTGAAGATCTACTAACAAGTTGTCGATGACTATATGCCATAACAGGGGGGAAATAACTCCTCCTTGAGGACAGCCTTTGGCTGCAGTTATGGACACCGACACTCCTCCATAGGAGGAAGTAATGAATCGACTTACCAACATGGCCCTGATCCATTGGTTGGTCGATTCTTCGGGACAGACCGTCACCGCCGAGGGCGTTAAAAGGTTTGAATGTGCCTACCACCCATTCAACTTTCTCTGGACTGAATATTTTTCCAGATAAACTATTAACTATACTGTCCACATAAACCCCGTTGTTAACTGTGTTCAAGTACACATGAGATGTGTTAAGAGACGAGCCTGGGGAATGTACCTGAAGTAAGGTTCTAAGTGTATCCACACGGTCCGTCGTGCAGGTTCCGTCATTCTTCTTCAGTAACCCTACACAGTTGACATGATCGTTTGCGAGCGATTTATGGATTTGTGCCGCTGTAGGTATGTCAGCGATTGTTTCGCAGCATTTCCTCCAAGCAGCTCGCTTAGATCGTTCCAATACTAGATTGTATTCTGTGAGAGCAAACCTGTCCCACCTCTTCGTTCGCTTTGCAGAGTTGAAGAGTTTAAAGCGGACGAGCTTACTAGGGTATGATATAATAGGCTCAAGGATGTCTTTTCCCCCGGTCCCGATGGTCAGCTTGCCATATTCCTGAAAAATGTGTCAATGTCTGGTGCCAGCCCCTTACAACTCTACTTCGTCTCTCACTCTCTCAAGCCGTTTTCCAAAAATTATGGAAGGACTCTTTTATTTCCCCTATCCATAAAAAATGCAGTAAAAATGACATATCGACGTATCGACCCATAGCCAAACTCTCCCATATCCCCAAGCTCTTTAAAAGCATTGTATATAACTCACTGTATTTCCACTCCAAATCAATTTCTTCCCCATAAGAGCACGGTTTTTCATAAGGTAGGTCCACGACGACTAACCTAACCGAATTTGTTTCCAAAAAACTGCAAGCATTAGTGGAATGTTATGGAGTGGATGTTATTACCACAGACTTCAGCAAGGCATTTGATAAAATATGTCACCTAACTATTTACAAATACAAGTACAAATATTTGGCGCAACAGCTCTTTAAAGTGCCAGGGCCTAGCTTCTCGCAACCACTCATGTTGTGTGCGTTATATTTTTCATATGAATGGAAGGAACCTACAGTTTAATGCCGTATCCGAACGGCGATTTGAGAAGCTTTTTCGTGACAACAATACTCTCGGATGTTGTCAAACGCTCGCGAGAGGTGGGACCGTGAAAAAACTTTTTGGTGTTTTCTAACTTTCTAAATATTTACCTTAAACTTAAAAACTCGGTTTCCCACACTCTTTCCTTTCATGGCTGAGATCGTACCTTGAGTAACGCCAGTACAGGATTCTCTTCCGATTTTTAGTCTCTGACTCCATTGACGCCACTTCAGGGGTTCCTCAATGCTGTCATCTTGGTCCGCTGATCTTTGTCTTAACCATAAACGATGTTGGTCACATCATAAAAGACTCAGATCTGTATATTTACGCGGATGACATGAAAATCATCAAGGTAATATCTACCCCCACTGATTCACTTTTACTTCAAAACGACCTAAATTCATTCCACACATGGTGCGACAAAAACTTCTTACAACTCAATATCGGCAAATATCAATCCATAACATTCTCCCGTAAATGCCTCCCCCCACTTCTCAGAACCTATTACTTTAATAATCAGTCAGTTCTCTCAGTCGTCTCTATACACAATCTGCGTTTTATTTGTGATAGGGAGCTAAACTTCCGTTCTCATATATTTCAAATTATACACAAGGCCAATTCTTCTCTCGATTTCATAAAACGCTGGTCTAAAGAATTCTCGAACCCTTATGTTACTAAATCCCTTTACATTACCTTTGTCAGACCCCACCTTGAATACGCCAGGCAAGTTTGGTCACCTTTTCATTACACCCACTCCCTTAGAATCGAAGCTGTGCAGCGTAGGTTTATCCTACAATCATCGTGCACCAATTATTAACCGGTACGATCGATTCCCCCGCACTACTGGAAATAATTTTCCTTCGCACCAACTACGGCCATTTTAAACCAATCTCCAGAATGTTGCGCTTAGCCAACAAAGCACAGAATACCCTAGACTTTCATTCCAGTCTATCCTCCCTTAGAAAGTCCCTCCATACCTCTTCATGACCTCTCTTCTCTTAGATTACACCACATCACAACTGTCTATCCCCCACCATTTCTTTTCCCATTCTTCCCTAGTTTTTAAGATAGCTTTTCAGACCTAGTAAGCAAACAAAAAACGCCCACTTATTTAGGGTTTTCCCTTATCGTTTAATTAACGAAGGTATGATACCCTTTCAGGGGGATTGTACGTTTTTCGTATACTTTTTGCGTCATTATAACACAACCGCACACACACGTCAGCGTCAGCGTCTTATTCGCACGATTTAGCACCTTGCACAAAGCAGAAATAATTTCGTGACATTTGCAAAAAAAAAATTAAATTTCCGTCTGCTTGTTAATCAATTTTAACAAGTCGTAAGATTAGTGAGGACACCACAGGCAGAGTGGAAAAATAAACAGCATAAACAGAAGAAAGTTAAATAAAAAAAAACGTTTCGCAATTAAAAAAAAATTAATATTTAAATTCATACTCGTTCATACCGGTGAGAATTTCCAAATTATTTTACGCGCAATTTCTTCACGTGAGTATCTAGCTAGACCAGGTACTGACTCTGGTACTCGGCTCTAACGAAAAGTTAGTATTGGTGAAGGAATGACTTGATACCAATTTGAATACAAAATGTTGGTCTAATACCGGTACTAGTGCTAGTACTCAGCGAAGAAACTGGCCATAGGTGTCATAAGCACTCTATTATCTTTTTGGAAAATTTCTATTACTCGTATCTTCTTCTTCCTAATTCTTCCAGGTTATGATCCGAAAACAAGGGATCATAACCCTCCCATTTCACTGCAATTTCTACTGGCCCGCCAGTGGGGTTGGCCTATTTGACCTCAGAAAATATCGGTAGGCATTTTGGGACAAAATCGGGATATTTTGGATCACTCGGTTACTGAGGCCAATCAGATGCTGGTATCAATGCATTTGCCTGATTCAAGCGCTTCTGGGCTTGCGCTTCCTGGCTCGCAATGTCTTTAGAACATTAATTCATATTGCCTTTTAACAGGGTTCAAATGATCTCTTCTTTGAACGTGGCAATACCAGTTGAGCCGGTTGCGTTCTATTTGTTCAATACCTCGACGTGAAGGCTCCAAGGATCTTCGAACTTCTAATCGCACAACTACGGTGTAGAGCCTTACCTTCAACTTAGGGGATATTTTTTGGTCACAGATATAGCGGAATATTCCCACTATTTCATCCACCCTACGCTTACTCGATGATTGATGTCGTCATAACAGGTTGCTTTGCTATTGATAATAGATCCCAGATATTTAAGCTTTTCGCACTTGGGAAGCATTGTTCCATTCAAATAAATGTCTGGAATAGCGGATCAGAGAACGGACAGCACTAATGCGATACCCATTTCCAATACAAAACAAACAACCAATACAATATTCAAATCCTTTAAAGCATCAAGGTGTTTTTCCATTACGATCCTTATACTTTGGATTGCATCTGTGGTTGATTTACCAGCGACAAACCCGCACTGATCATCAGATAGCCGCACTATTCTTCGCAGTCGGCCACTTAACATAATACCCGCTCAACGCTCTTCATGATGTGTGACATCAGCTTGATCGAACGGTAGTTATCACAGTCTCGCATAGCTTCCCCTCCACTGATTCGGCATTAGATCACCTCTTATAAATTTGGAGATGAGAATTCTGAGCCATCTGAACCCAATGTCTCTCATCTTTTTCCAGAACCCAGAGGGCATCTCGTCTGGCACAACCGCTTTTCGTTTTTTGGAGTATTTGACCACCTCACTAACTCTTTGATTGTAATGTCGGGTATTTCTTCACAGTTAGGGGTGGCTCTTGGAAAGTATAGCCGTGGAAACTGTTCGTTCAAAAGTCATTCACAATACTGCCACCACCTCTGCAGAATTTTGTCGTCATCCACAAGAAGCTGGCCATGAGCCAGCGATCTTTGACGAACGAATCTCCTGAGCATTCCTCCTTCTTTGGGCGGCTATTTTGAAGATTGTTGCGCTCCTATTCAAAGTGTGTCATCGCAGCTCGTACATAACATAACATAGCATCGCAGCTCCTAGATAGCTTGGTTTGCATCAGCAGCCGGGGAACATATTTCCTCCAGCCCCCCGTACTCTCTGCTTGAGGAACTGTGGACTTCTTCTTCGCTTTTTTCTTACAACATTACAGATGTCAGAATCTCAAAATTTTCTATTATATATGCAGACTAGATCCATTGTTATACCATATGGATCTATTATGCCCAGGAAGAGCTACCCCTGGAACTAGTTGGAGCTTGTTATGAAGTGCTGGAGCCTGGTGTACAAAGAAGATGTAATATGGTTTCCTCTACCTCTTCGTCCACGGAACTTCTGCAGAAATTATTTGCTAAGATGTTCAGGCCCCGTAATGAGCGACCTTTTCAGCCCGATAAGGTAGTTGGAGTATTTCTGATTCAGCTCAGGCCAGATCTGCCGAGTAATGAGGCACGTAGGAACGCTAGCCCACCTGCGATTGGTCGCGCTAATGGTGTTGAGCTTAAGTATTAGTTTCACTCTAGCGAGAGGCTAGTCGAAATTCGCCTTGCTCGACGAGATCGGTAGACAAGTGCCCTGCTTGGCAAGTTTTCGTTGGCCAAACAGTTCCCTGGAATGTCCCTGTGTCCTTGTGTCCTATTTGGCCATTTCGTTAATGGACAAGCGACAATTTATGGCTGTTCTTGAGTTGAAGGTAACAGATTCCAGGGACTTAATCGCAGCTTGACTGCCAGTAAAGACAGTAGTATCCCGCCTAGATTGTGGGCGCCGTGGCGTAAGTGGTTAGTGTGTCGGACCACTGCGCGTGAGGTTCCAAGTTTGAATCGCAGAAAACACCAGAAAGCTTTTCACAGTCCCACTTGTCTTGCGAATGTTTGACAAACATCCGAGAGTATTGTTGTCTTTTCTTCGTAAGATTTTCGGGCCCGTTTGTTTTGGAAGAGAAGATTCAATCACGAACTATACGAGCTGTACAGCGACATCGACTTAGTCAAAAAACTGCGTATTGGACGTGTAGAGCGAATGGACACCAACGCTCCGGCCCGCAGAGTTTTCGAATCTAACCCCGAGGGACGACGCAGTAGAGGGAATCATCGCCGTAGGTTGCGCGCACAAGTTCAAGGGGACCCCGACCAACTTGGAGTACGCAACTGTAGGAAATTAGCTAAAGACCGAGCTAAATGGAGAGGCTTGTTGGTTGAGGCCCAGGTTCACCCCGAACTGTAGTGCTACCTAAGTAAGTAAGTAAGCATTGTTGTCTCGAAAAAGCTTCTTAAAACAAATTGCCCTTCGGATACGGCACTAAACTGTAGGCCCCTTCCATTCGTGTGAAAAATATAACGCACACAACATGAGTGGTTGCGAGAAGCTAGGCCCTGGCACTTAAAGAGTGAGCCAAATATTAATTTTTTTTCATCCCGCCTAGATATCACATTGTACTTCAGGCACGACAAAGCTTTTTTAAATGGAATGATATCGGCTTGGAAGGCTCTGCAGTGATTAGGTAGGCGGAAAGAGATATTAATAGTTACTTTTTAAGAGAAGACAGCTCCCTCTACTCCCGACTCTGTTTTGGATCCATCTTGTGTCCCTAGCTCCTCTTCCTATTCAAGTCTAGAGGGGATGCGGGTTTCAAAGTTTTTATCAAACAGAAGTTGTGGAAGTACGTAAGAAAGTAGGCGAACCCCACAGGCGGATCAGTAGAAATGCGGTGAAGTGGGAGGGTTATGATCCCTTGTTTTCGGATCATAACCTCGCTGATAAAAGGAAGAAGAAGAAGAAGAAGAAGTTGTGGAAGTACATAGTGTCTTGTAGAAAGAATTCAAGATTATTGAGAATAGAGGAGTGTCCTGTATCTACACTGGACCACTGAGATATGGCCTCCACGTGGGTGGCTGCACACACTGCCGCTTGTTTTCTATAGATATCTGTAGGAGGCAGGTGCTATTGGATGTTAAGAGAACTGCTGGAGTTGTTCTTTTGGATGGCAACCGACTAACAAAGGCCTCGTAGGGGCAGCATCTCCTGATAGGTGTTGGTCCGCTAAGTAACGAGAAAGAGCCACTGCAGCCGAAAACCTAGCAGCTCTGTTAGTAAGCCCTACTCCCACCTCCTCGTAATGCCATCTGGGGATTTCTTCGGAAATTGCTAATGGGAGAGGACGATCGGCGAGCTTCCTGCGCCAAAAAACAGGATAAGTGTCGGTTGGTCTGTGGCCCAGCGAGCCGCAACCGTAAAAACAAATCTTACTCCGAAACGGAAACCAACGCCTCGGATACGGACGGATAATTCGATGACGACCTTTGGCTATCGAACACGGACAACGATCTGATTCTGGAACGTTAAGACCCTCCTGGACTCACTCAAGGAAGGGCCTTACAACGCCAGATTCCTCCAATTGGAGCGCGAATTCGCACGGTATAAAATCGACATCTTAGGGCTGAGCGAGATAAGATGGTACGATGCTGGGGAATACATCTTCCCAACAAAAAGCACTGTCATGCTCTACTCTGGTAAACCAGCTGGAAGTGCACGGAGTTCCGGAGTAGGACTCATGCTAACTCCAGCAGCACGTAGTAGCCTCATATCCTGGAAATCCCATAGTGACCGGATATTGGCGGCTAGGTTATGGAGAGAACATTTTGCTAAAGTGCTAAATCACATAGATGACGGTGGTATGATCTCGAATTCGAATGAGCAGTTCGAAGCAACAAATTCTCAAATTCGCACCGCTCCGAGATAATAACAGCAATCAAGTCCCTTAAGAAGAACAAGGCGTTGGGTATTGATGGCATCCCGGCTGAGCTATTTCAAGCGGCGCCAAATACATCAGATTTGCTGCATCCCCTAATACGGAGAGCTTGGGACAGTGAACAATTTCCGCAGGAGTGGAGAAGGGGGATGATCATTAAACTTCCAAAGAAGGGTAACTTGATGGAGTGCGGTAACTGGAGAGGTATATGTGTTCTTCCAGCTGTAGCCAAAATAATAGCTAGAATAATTCTAGAACGAATTAAAGAACATTTAGATTCAACTCTCGATGTCGAACAGGCAGGCTTTCGCGCTGGATCCTCCTGCATCGACCACATAAACACCTTACGGCTCATTATCGAGCAATGCGTTGAGTATAGGTCTCCGGTACATTTAATATTTATCGACTTCGAGAAAGCTTTCGACAGATTGAATCGAGATGCTATCTGGTTGGCCTTGCGCAGGAGACGCATTTCAGGAAAACTTATAGCTATTATCAAGGCTACATTCGAGGGCGCTAAGTGTCACGTCGTGCACAATGGTAAGGTGTCGAAGGATTTTAAAGTCCAAAGTGGAGTACGTCAAGGGTGCATACTGTCACCACTATTGTTTTTGGTGGTTATCAGCGATGTACTCCGTGCAGCATTGACGGAAGGCAACTATGGAATTCGTTGGACTATGACATCTTACCTTAAACACCTAGATTACGCTGACCATGTTTGTCTACTTTCACATCGGATAATGGATCTTCATTTGATGGTTCAAAATCTAGAAGCTGAGGCAAACAAAGTGGGGCTAAAAATAATCACAGCCAAAACAAAAGCCGTGAGCACTTCTAATACCCGCGCTCAACTTAGCATTGCCGAACAGGAAGTCGAGAAAAATGATAACTTTCTATATTTAGGAAGTGTAGTCTCGGCTAATCGCAGTGGCACCGAACTGGATGTGTGCAGCAGAATCGGGAAGGCTAAAGCTGCATTCGGAATGCTATCCAAAATCTGGAGAAGCAATGTTATCAGCTTAAGAACCAAGCTACGACTATTCCGCTCCAACGTAGTATCAGTGCTGCTTTATGGGTGCAGTACATAGAAGGTGGACACCATTAACACACGCAAGCTGCAAGTCTTCGTAAACAAATGCTTAAGAATCATCTTGAGGATTTTTTGGCCGAACCGCATCTCTAACGAACAAATGTATCTGAGAATGGGCCAAGAACCTATAAGCATTACTATACGAAGAAGAAAGTGGCAATGGATTGGACACACCCTAAGGCACGAAGACAACTCCATTGCGAAATACGGCATGCAGTGGAATCTGCTCACCCAGGCAAGCAGAATAGCGAGACGCCCTAGGCAAACGTGGCGCAGAACAGTTGAGGAGGATCGAGCTCTTTAGGAATGAGTTGGAGGCAGCTCAAACGCGTTGCAGAACTTCGAACACGATGGCGCGCAGGCGTGGTTGACGCCCTATGCCCCCGAGGGGTTAAAGGATATAAGAAAGTTGGAGTTGTTCTTAGTGATCCGCTGATGTACACGCAGCCCGTCCTTTGTACACGGCCAAGTGAGTTTAGGTGCGCAGCTTTCTTCAAAACCTTCCACCAGACGATCACGCAATAAGCCTCTTTATAATTCCTGTTGATTATTCTACTTCTTGCAGTTATCTCAGAGTAGAAGTCACGGTTTTCATCCTCTTTCAATATCGCACTTGTTTAAAGCAAGAGATGTCTCTTTTACTTTTGTACTTTGGTTGCTCAACCTGGAATGTCAGACCATTAGTTAAAACAATAATTTATTTCAAACCTTTGAGTGCAACCCCTGCACCAGGTTATTCTACTGAGAATCTTGAATCGGTCGTAAGAACCTTTTAGTAATAGCTCTTCCAATAGGTTTCTCGTTTCAATCCAGACTAGAGTCAAAGTGCACATTATTTATTTTCGATGCAAAATTGCAAAACCGAATGATGCATGACATTCATGCATATATGACTCTGAATGGCGGGCTGAAAAACATTCAGTTATTCTTCTCCTCAACTTGATATTCAAAACTTTATTTCCGATATTAAAGCATTTAGAAAATTAATATGATTCACGTGCAAGCTAAAAGCAATTAAGAACAGGAATCTATTTGTTTTGAATTTCAAATTGCCTTAAGTAGTTGGCCTCCATGCCAAAAACTTGAGTACATTTGCATTTGTTTTTGGTTTTTAGTATAATTGAAGTATGTAGTTTATTTTCAATCTTATTCACCGCTCGTCCTCAAAAATTTACTTGCAATTTTAGCAAGGAACTCAGAAAGAAACATTGAAAACCTCCCTCGCGAAAAATAAGCGAAAAAAAAATATTAAAAATCCTAAATGCCAAGCACGCTATACTATAGATATCATAAAGTAAATATGCCATTAAAATTTACATAAATTACCCCTGTTGATACAGTTGGCATTTCGAAAACAATACAACAACGGCGACAACTGTCACAAAAAGGCACAGTTCAACTGTTACCCTCCCCCACTCAATTGAACCCGCATTCATGCAATAAGTAAAACAATAAGTAAATAAAATAAAATTTAAAATAATCACATTACCCAGCAGAGAGGACATGGTCACAATAAAACCAACAACAACGTATCTCGACAATCGACAAAGTAACCCTCAACTCTTGGTCTCGACCATGCTTAGCTCATTCATTCACACCAACCACCACACATGCAATAGAATGTCAACCTCTAGAACCGACCGCAATGAGCCAATTTAGCGGGGGTGCTGCAGTTCATGTTTCAGTGTGCAGCATATCCACCCCCTCTTCCCTCTCCCGTCCAAAAAATTGCCCTCAATTTGAGGTATTTTACCATGTCAAGCAAGCAATCACCAAAATCCACTGCTGGAGAATATTTATTTAGAAAACATAAATCCAAGACAATACCCTGCCTATGAAGGCTACTCACGAGGCACCACGACGAACACACAAGAAACCGCGAAGCAGCCAACGATTTAAGTATTTCAAAAGTCAACGACGATTTATTTATCGGTGGTGGGCCAAGCCTCTTTTTATTTTGCGCCGCCAGCTACTAGTGTGTCGCTGCTAGCAGCAGTTACTCCATAGTATTAGTCGCTAATCAATGCGCTTTCACGCGAGCTCCAATCGTTTGGTGAGCACCGCTACCGTACCAGTATCGCGATTGTATGATCATAGAACGGTTGTTGGTTTGATTATAGTATCTTTCGGCTAGTCGCAGCGAAGTTGCGCGAATATCTATCGAATTGAAGGGTGACCGCGCGCGCTAAAAGTTCACAATCCAAACGATGAGTCTTTACCCGGTATTTCCGGTGGCGAATTTTCAGTGACATTTCGTAACATCCGTCGTGGTGTGATAAGGATAAAGGACAAGGTGATTTCGGGGTTGAAAGTGTGTGCGCAGTCGAAAAGTATCTCATAATAAGAAAAACTTAAAATTCGTCCTCTAAAGTTCAGGGGTGGTTCCAAAAACATCTCTATATGCAAAAATTTGACAAAAAATATTCAAAAATTCCACTGCAACCTTTTTGTGTGAAATTTAGCGTTAAAAGTGATTTAAATATGTTAATATCTCATCGTTTTTGTTTTCACAAAACATTAGCTATTGTTCTTGGAGAGAATTATCAGAGATAGATTCAAGTGTTTATTTATGTTATTTGAACATCTTTCAGGTGTTCAGCATGTGCATGGATCTGTGAATAGATGGATATGTATCTGTTCTTATTATATTCTTTAAATAAATTATTATTTAACACCCATTGCTCCCGAAAGTAATCTGATGAAAGACAAATCTAACGTGTTCAATGAGATTTGAATTACTCAGACGTAAAAAGTGAGAATAATAATAATTACAGTCGAGTGATAGTAACAATAATAATGAAAATCAAATAAGTGTGCTTACGTTGGGCGTCGGAACATCATAAATGTTGTTTATTCGATCTGAGAAAAAAACTGTATATCTACTGACTCGGTCAAAATTTTTGCTTCGAGGAAATGGATATTTCTGCCACATACTCGTATACGAATACACTTTTGCATGCGTTCAAACCAATTTTCGAAGCACTTTTTCCACTCCGATTGAGGTACCTCCAAAACAGGTGATTTGAACGCATCAACCGCTTCTTCAGGCGTTGAAAAGCGTTGACCTCGCATTTTATTTTTAATCTGCAGGAACAAGAAGAAATCACTGGGTGGCAAATCACTACTGTACGGCGGATGACCCATCAGTTCGATGTTTTGAATGCTCAAAAATTCACTTGTGTGAGCCGATGTGTGAGAGTCTGCATTGTCGTGGTGGAGAATGATTCGTCTTATGCGATTGGTTTCCCTTATTTTTCCGAACACTTCTGGCAAACAAACGGTGGTGTACCATTTAGAAGTGACCATTCTACGTTGGTCTAATTGCACGGTGGCGGCATGTCCATGTTTATTCCGAAAAAGCAGTCGACCATTTGGTTCGAAGTGCTTCGTGTGCGAACAATTTTTGTTGGATTTGGCTCGTCTTGAAAGACCCATACAGTCGATTGTTGTTTAGTTTCGGGTTCATATGCATACTTACTTACTTACTTAGATCCTTTAACCCCTCGGGGGGCATAGGGCGTCAACCACGCCTGTGCGCCATCTTGTTCGAAGTTCTGCAACGCGTTTGAGCTGCCTCCAACTCATTCCTAAAGAGCTCGATTCCTCCTCAACTGTTCTGTGCCACGTTTGCCTATGGCGTCCCGCTATTCTGCCTGCCTGGGTGAGCGGATTCCACTGCATGCCGTATTTCGCAATGGAGTTGTCTTCGCGCCTTAGGGTGTGTCCAATCCATTGCCACTTTCTTCTTCGTATAGTAATGCTTATAGGTTCTTGGCCCGTTCTCAGATAAAGTTGTTCGTTGGAGATGCGGTTCGGCCAAAAAATCCTCAAGATGATTCTTAAACATTTGTTTACGAAGATTTGCAGCTTGCGTGTGTTAATGGTGTCCACCTTCCAAGTACTGCACCCATAAAGCAGCACTGATTCTACGTTGGAGCGGAACAGTCGCAGGTTGGTTCTTAAGCTGATAACATTGCTTCTCCAGATTTTAGATAGCATTCCGAACGCAGCTTTAGCCTTCCCGATTCTGCTGCACACATCCATTTCGGTGCCACCGCGATGAGCCGAGACCGCACTTCCTAAATAAAGAAAGTTATCAACTTTCTCGACTTCCTGTCCGGCAATGTAAAGTTGAGCGCGGTTGTTAGAAGAAGTAAAAAGTGCTCAGGGCTTTTGTTTTGGCTGTGATTATTTTTAGCACCACTTTGTTTGCCTCAGCTTCTAGATTTTGAACCATCAAATGAAGATCCATTATCCGATGTGAAAGTAGACAAACATCGTCAGCGTAATCTAGATGTTTAAGGTAAGATGTCATAGTCCAACGAATTCCATAATTAGCTTCCCTCAATGCTGCACGGAGTACATCGCTGATAAGCACCAAGAACAATAGTGGTGACAGTATGCACCCTTGACGTACTCCACTTTGGACTTTAAAATCCTTCGACACCTTACCATTGTGCACGACGTGACACTTACCACTCGTATGTAACCTTGATAATAGCTATAAGTTTTTCTGGAATGCCTCTCCTGCGCAAGGCCAATCAGATAGCATCTCGATTCAAGCTGTCGAAAGCTTTCTCGAAGTCGATAAACATTAAATGTAGCGGAGACCTATACTCAACGCATTGCTTGATAATGATCCGTAAGGTGTTTATGTGGTCGATGCAGGAGGATCCAGCGCGAAAGCCTGCCTGTTCGACATGGAGAGTTGAATCTAAATGTTCCTTAATTCGCTCTATAATTATTTTAGCTATCAATCCATCAAGTTTCCCTTCTTTGGAAGTTTAATGATCATCCCCCTTTTCGACTCCTGTGGAAATTGTTCGCTATTCCAAGCTCTCCGTATTAGGGGATGCAGCAAATCTGATGTATTTGGCGCCGCTTGAAATAGCTCAGCAGGGATGCCATCAATACCCACCGCCTTATTCTTCTTAAGGGACTTGATTGCTGTTATTATTTCGGTTTTACTGGGAGGTGCGGTGCGAATTCGGGAATTTGTTGCTTCGAACTGCTCATTCAAATTCAAGATCATACCGCCGTCGTCTATGTGATTTAGCACTTTAGCAAAATGTTCTCTCCATCTAGTGAGCTGATCCTCATCCGAAATCGGAAAGTTACCGTCTAGACTCTTCACTGGATGTTGTTTGGAGTTTCGACCACCGATGAGCTCCTTAGTGATGCTATAAACAGTCCTACTGTCGTGCCTACTCGCTGCTTCTTCAGCCCCTGAGGCCAGTGAGTTGACATATTGACGTTAGTCACGTCTCGCACTACGCTGCACTTCTTTCTTCTTCGCACGGTATTGGGTATCAAGCTCGGTTCTCTCTACTGCTGAGGCCGCTGCAATCCGAGCCTTGATTGCTGTACGCTCATCGATCCGTCTCCAGGTGTCTGCAAGAAAGCCATGTGCGGTGGTGTTTCTGCTTTTTACCGACATACGTGCGTGCCCCAGTCGCAAAAGCATTTTTCACAGCACCCCAGTGGTCATCAATGTTCTCTTGCAATATGCTGCTGATTGCTTCTGCTTCTAATGCAAGATGGTCCCTGAACTGTTAGCGCACTTGGGGAACCTTGAGCCTGTCGATATTAAACCTAGTGATGTTAAGTAGGTTTGAGCGGTTGCTGTTGACGGATGCAGTACGAAGGCGTAAATGAGCTACCATAAGATGGTGATCTCGTTCTTGTCCGACGTCAGCTCCACGTCTGTTTCGGACGTCCAGGAGACAATTTCTAAAGCGGCGACTGATCGCAATGTGGTCGATCTGGTTGGATATTCGTTGCCTATCAGTAGAGACCCAACTGATTTTGTGGCAGGTGTTATGCTTAAACAGCGTACATCCGATGACTAGGCGGTTGGTATTGCAGAAGTCCACAAACCGCTCACCGTTATCATTACGGTCTCCCACGCCGTGAACTCCCATCACGTGCTTAAGCATTGTGTTGTCGCTACCCACCTTGGCATTGAAATCTCCCATCACCATTACAATGTCCCCATTAGCCGTTTGGTTGTAGGCAGCGCCTAAGTGGCTATAAAAATTATCCTTTTCATCCTCAGTCGCGCCTAGAGTCGGAGCATAACACTGTATGATGGTAATTTTTCTAACTCTACTCTGGAACCTAGCCGTCAATATCCGGTCACTATGGGGTTTCCAGGATATGAGGCTACTACGTGCTGCTGGAGTTAGCATGAGTTCTACTCCGGAACTCCGTGCACTTCCAGCTGATTTACCAGAGTAGAGCATGACAGTGCTTTTTGTTGGGAAGATGAATTCCCCAGCATCGTACCATCTTATCTCGCTCAGCCCTAAGATGTCGATTTTATACCGTGCGAATTCGCGCTCCAATTGGAGGAATCTGGCGTTATAAGGCCCTTCCTTGAGTAAGTCCAAGAGGGTCTTAACGTTCCAGAATCCGATCGTTGTCCGTGTCCGATAGCCAAAGGTCGTCATCAAATTATCCGTCCGTATCCGAGGCGTTGGTTTGCGTTTCGGAGCAAGATTTGTTTTTACGGTTGCGGCTCGCTGGGCCACAGACCAACCGACACTTATCCTGTTTTTTGGCGCAGGAAGCTCGCCATTCGTCCTCTCCCGTTAGCAATTTCCGAAGAAATCCCCAGATGGTACCACGAGGAGGTGGGAGTAGGGCTTACTAATAGAGCTGCTAGGTTTTCGGCTGCAGTGGCTCTTTCTCGTTACTTAGCGGACCAACACCTATCGGGAGATGCTGCCGCTACGAGGCCTTTGTTAGTCGTTTGCTACCCAATCATATGCATAGATCCATGATTCGTCGCCTGTCACGATTTTATAGACGTCTTTTGAAGCACCGTGATTGGATTTTTTCAACATTTCTTGGCACCAATCGACCAGAGCCCTTTTTTGAGCGATTGTCAAATTATGCGGTATCCAACGTGAACAAATCCTTTTGACGGCCAAATATTAATGCAATACTGAATGTATGCAAATGGAAGTTATGCCTAAGTATGCCTCAATCTCACGGTATGTCACATGACGATCTTGCTACATCAGTTCACGTACAGCACCAATTTTTGGACGATTTTGGACGACCTTCACGAAATTCGTCCTGTGGCGAAGTGCGACCACGACTAAATTCAGAAAACCAGCGAAACACGGTGGCTCGAGATGGTGCTTCATTACCAAAAGTCGAAGTGAGTTGATCGGCACACTGTTGTTGATTTTATCCACGTCGAAAGTCATAAGAAATCATCGCACGAAAATCTTCACGATTTAATTAAATTTTTTGGCCAAGATGAGTATTTCAAGTACCTGTACACAACACAAATAGCATTCGTATGACAAAACATTCTGAGTACGATTGCTATTAAAAATATCGAACTTTGCGATGACAATGTCGGATTTGACATATTCACACTGGTGTTGCCATATCTCAAAAACTTACGTAGCTACCCTAGCATATATATTGTTTGTGTTTAAAAAAAAGGACACCCAAATCATAGAGTACTCAGACTCTCCGGCCCATTGTACTACCAGGCAGGAACCTTTCTTTGGTGGTTGCTGTTCCCCTCTGGAACTTGAACTTATACACATCGGTTAACGAGCAAATACACTTTCCAAATATAATTAGCTATGCTGAAAGTTAAAAACTGTTCCTCGTTTGGGCGCTAAGAATATATTAAAACTCTAAGGCCCATTTGCTGAAACAAAACATAAATCCTGATCCTAGCTAAGTTCCACATAAATTTTAAGTTATACATAAGTTTATTTAAGTTGCACATACAAATTTATGTTGAACTTAGCAGAGAAGCAATTTTCAGTAATAAAAATGCTTTCAATCTTGCGAAATAGTTATTTATCAAATTCATATGTTTTTGGATGTTTGTTTAAATTCGAGGAATTTGTTCTAGAATTGTTTTGCTGGTAAGAATGTTCAATATCTATCTGTCCAACCTTGTGTCTAAGGCCTTGTGGCCTGTGTTAGACCGCAGGAAATCTGGGGAAATCATAAAACTGGAAAGATCAGGGCTAAGAACAGCGGTAGGAATACTCTATGGCATCTGTCTTCTAAGGAAGCATGCTATGAGACTGGGTTTATCAAATACGGATGT
This sequence comes from Brachypalpus laphriformis, assembly GCA_945910035.1. NCBI lineage: Eukaryota > Metazoa > Arthropoda > Insecta > Diptera > Syrphidae > Brachypalpus > Brachypalpus laphriformis. Next base: position 13,772,906 of record OX246754.1, on the reverse strand, counting down.
TTGTACATGTTTCGGAGGATATAACACATATACTCTGTGAATGCCAGAACATTGCCAGAACAAGGTTAAAGAACCTTGGAAGATACTTCTTCGATAACCTTGAAGAGGTAAGGTCCCGGAACCATAATAAGGACATTTTTAAATTCTGTAGGGAAATCAAGTATACTACTTACTTACTTAGGTAGCGCTACAGTTCGGGGTGAACCTGGGCCTCAACCAACAAGCCTCTCCATTTAGCTCGGTCTTTAGCTAATTGCCTTCAGTTGCGCACTCCAAGTTGGTCGAGGTCCCATTGAACTTGTTCGCGCCACCTACGGCGATGATTTCCTCTACTGCGTCGTCCCTCGGGATTAGATTCGAAGACTCTGCGGGCCGGAGCGTTGGTGTCCATTCGCTCTACATGTCCTAGCCATCTCAGACGTCCAATACGCAGTTTTTTGACTAGGTCGATGTCGCTGTACAGCTAGTATAGTTCGTGATTGAATCTTCTCCTCCAAAACCCGTCAACGCAAACGGGACCGAAATCTTACGAAGAATTTTTCTCTCGAAGCAACCAAGGATATCTTCATCCTCTTTTAATAAAGTCCATGTTTCAGCGCCGTAAAGAAGGACTGTGATGATCAATTTCTTACATAGAGTCTCCTTAGTTATTCAAGATAGGGCTTTACCGTTGAATTGCCTTATAGGCCCAAAAAAACAGCGATTGGCAAGAGTTATTCTTCGATTGATTTCTGAGCTGATCTTATTTGTAGAATTTATAGCAGAGCCAAGGCAGACAAAGTCCCTTACTACCTCGAAGTTACAGCTGCCCACTGTGAAGTTTTGTCCAATTCGTCGGCGTTGGCTTTCCCTTCTTGTTGACAGCATATACTTGGTTTTGCCCTCGTTTATCGCTAAACCGATTTTGGCCGCTTCCGCCTCAATGCTTACAAACGCACCTGTGACAGCCCGCTGAGTTCTTCCGATAATGTCTATTTCGTCGGCGTATGCAAGCAGTTGTATAGACTTGTAATAGATTGTGCCTCCGGTGTTGGCTTGTGAATTCCGCACAATCCGTTCAAGTAGAATATTGAAGAAGTCACATGACAGCGCGTCGCCTTGTCTAAAACCTTTTTTGACATCAAAGGTCTCGGTGAGGTCATTGCCGACCTTGATGGAGCAGCAAGCGTTCTCCATCGTCAGCCTGCACAGATGGACAAGTTTGGAAGGGATGTCAAAATTAGACATGGCTCTATAAAGCCCTTCTCTATAGATGCTGTCATAGGCGGCCTTGAAATCGATAAAGAGGTGGTGAGTATCGATTTGGAATACTTGGGTTTTCTCCAGGGTCTGCCGAAGTGTGAAAATTTGTTCGATGGTGGACTTTCCTGGCCTGAAAACGGACTGATAGGGGTCAATCAGGCTGTTGATAAAAGGTTTCAGGCTTTCACATAATATCGAAAAAAAGATCTTGTATGCGATTGTGATAAGGCTGATGCCTAACTTTGTACAATACTTCGTGGAGTTCCAAAGACCCCGCTGCTAGCAGTTGTAAATTAAATTTACTAATTTTTCTGACTCCACCAGTGCCTCTATTGCACATAAGTAGATTATGCAATGGTTTAAGGTTAAATGAAGCAAAGTTTCCCCTTAGAGAAGATGATGATGTTTTTTTATTTGTAAGAGAGATCTTGCCTGGGCGTTCGCGGGAGTTCATACGTATTTCGCTTACACCACAACCTTTCACACCTTGGAGCTGTTTAAAAATTGCTCACACCACCATTAAAGTCGCAATCTTGAGTAGAAATTAAAGTAGTATTGTCAGCCTGATTTGCATCAGATGTAGAGTCCTAGCATTACTTTACTTTTACTTATGTCCTGTATCCCCTAGGATCCATACGGCCTCTGCTATGAATATACGCCATTGTGTATGGTTACTGGCAATGTGTTTAAGCTATCCCCAACTTTTTTCCAACTGCTGCGCCTCCTTCTCGACTGTTCTGCATCATGTTCTCAGCGGACCACCAGGTCTTTTGCCATCCTAGATGTAGATGTAGATTATTGAGAGGTGCAAGTGCACTGCAACCTATAAAAGATCTATTGTGCCCCCCTTACTAAGACTCTAGCCGATGAAATACTCGGTCTAGAGCACTTCCTCCAGTCCAGCTGTTACAGCAAATCGGAGTATCTTCAGTGGATCCAGCGAAGGTAAATCCGTTTCTGATAGGAGGTAGGCACCAAGGTGATTCCTTTTTTTGTGGATCAGTGCTTCGCATTCCATAAGAAGGTGCGCTGGTGTTTCTGCGAAGTCCCTGCAGAATCTGCAGTGTCCGTCTCCCTCTATTCCCAGTTTCCTAAGGTGCTCCTTAAGTCTGCAGTGACCTGTTAACATGCCTACCAAGATGCGAAGCCGATTCTTACTAACTCTTAGGCAGGCTCTGCTTCTTTTCTGGTTGTATTTCCCCAGAAGTTCCTTTGCCTGTCTTATTTGGGGGATATCATCCCAATGTTTGGCCCATTTGTTCTCTTCTTCTTTCCTTAAGTCTTCCCTTATTTTGTGGGGTCCTATTCCACAGAAGGGTTCTGGTCCAAGAAACGGCGTGTCTGATCCGTTTCTAGCTAGTTCATCAGCTGCTTCGTTCCCCTCCACTCCTACATGTCCTGGTACCCAGTAGAGAGTTACTTTGTTTGTTTCTCCCAGTTTGCTAATCCTGGTGAGACATTCCCATACCAGTTTGGATCTGATCTCATGCGAGGTCAGTGCTTTAATAGCGGCTTAGCTGTCTGATAGTATCGCGATGTCCTGCCCGCGATATTTCCTGTCTAAGTTGAATTGCGCGCATCTTTCGATCGCGTGAACTTCTGCTTGAAATATACTGGGAAATATTCCCAGTGATTCTGAGTATCTAGTCTGGGCCCGTACACTCCTACCCCAGTGCCAGCAGATGTTTTCGATCGTCTGTGTACCATTTAATTGTGTGTTGTTTGAGTTGGTATTTATCGGATTCGCTGCTCCAATCTCTTTTGTTGCTCAGCTTTGAGTCAAATTTCCTTCCAAAACAGTATTTCTTGACCATATCATCTCTGGGCCAGTCCAGAGCGGCACCGATTTGGATAGGGTTACTCGCTCTTTATTTGCGATGCAAGTTCCTTTCCCGATGCCCTCTTTGCTGATTCTTAAAATGGTCTCCTTGGCGATTCGCTCTAGCACTATGTGTAGTGGAGGTATCCCTACGATCACTTCTAGAGCTGCTGTGGGAGAGGTTCGCATGGCTTCTTTTATACATATACAGGCTAATGCACTTGTACTTTGTTGAGGGATGTCCTCGTCGTGGTTAGTCTAGTTCTGTTAACGCATGCCACTGCCCCGTAAGTGATGATGGGTCTTACTATCATCAGGTACATCCATCTCAGTGTGGCTGGGCTGCAACCCCAGGTCTTTCCTGAAATGTTCTTGCACACCATAAGTGCTATGGTGGCTTTGGTTACCACAGTTTCTACATGTTCTCTCCAGAGGAGTTTGCTGTCTAGTGTTAGACCTAGATACTTGACCTGTTTCTGTGGGTCAACTCTGATCCCTTCCAACAGGATGGGTTGCATACGCTTTAGCTGTCTTTTCTTGGTGAAGGGTATCATAGTGGTTTTGTTAGGGTTCCCTCTAAGTCCTACCGTTTTAACCACTTCCGTGTGATTCGTAGACCCCTCTGAATGATTTCGCATAGCGTTTCTTCAAATTTTCCTCTTGCGACAATGACTATATCGTCGGCGTACCCTTGGCACGTAAAGCCGGCACCTGTCAATTTGTGCAGTAGTTCATTTGCTACTAGGCTCCACATCAATGGTGATAATACCCCTTCTTGTGGACAGCCTCTAGTGGTGCTTATTGTGATGGTTTTTTGACCCACCTCTATCTCAGCAGTCCTAGTTCTTAGCATCTCACACATCCAGTTACTTGTAGTGTGATTTACTCCTTTTATTCTGAGACCCCTCCTAATTGCTTCATGGGAGGTATTATCAAAGGCTCCTTCGATGTCTAGAAATGCGCATACTGCTGTTTCCTTGCTCTGCAATGTATAGTGAACCCAACTTGTCAGCTGGTAGAGCGCAGTTTCGGTGGATCTTTCTGCTCTGTAGGCATGTTGATTGTGGTGGAGAGGTATTTTTTCCAGCACAGTCATTTTTAGGTGATTATCGATGACCTTTTCTAGCGTCTTTAACATGAATGAGGTCAAGCTGATGAGTCTAAAGGATTTTGGTGAAGTAGTGTTTCTTTTTCTCACTTTCGGAATGAATATGACCTTTGCCCTTCTCCATATTCTTGGTAGGTGCAACGCTGCTTCTCAATAGTCCTAGGAGGCGTGGCATAATGATTTCCTGGCCTTGTTGTAGTAGGGCAGGGAATATTCCGTCCGCCCCCGGTGCTTTACACGGCTGTAAGGTGTTCAGAGCCTAACTTAGCCTTTGATTCGTGCAGATGTCTCTTGCCATACGCCCAGTCCTCTCTCCTGGGCCTTTTATGTCTTCCTAGTACATCTGTGCTGCTGTAGATTGAGCTACCCGGGAAGTTTGTCTCTAATAGTAGAATGGCCCTCTGCTCTTCATCTTCGGTATAGCTGCCATCTTGCTTTTTCAGTGAGCCTGGCGCGCCTACTTTCTCCTTAGCCAGTGCTTTATGTAACCTGGCCGCTGCAGGGGCTGACGCTATGTTCTCACAGAATGCTCTGAAGCTATTTCTTTTAGCTTTTCTGATTTCCAAGTTGTATCTTGTTAATTGCTCGGTGTATGTTTGCCAGTCTCTGTCACGCTTTGCTTTATTAAAGAGCTTTGTCATCCTAAGTTAAAGGGTTCCATTGCCTAGCATGGTTCGCTATGGAACTGTCACATTTTCGGAACGTGCCTCTTCCGTCGTTGGATGGTTGGTTCTTGGCCCGGTCGCTGATAGAGATGTTCGTTTGGGATACGATTGGGCCAGAAAATCCTTAAGATATTGCACAGGCACCTATTAACGAACGTTTGCAGCTCTCTGGTGATAGTAGTAGTCACTCTCAACGTGTTGCATCCATATACCACTTGGTATTCATAGATTCACTCATTTTTTTTAGACATAAAATATATTTGTCTAATGATCTTATATTAAACTTTTAGTACCATCACTTGGCACTTCGAAAGTCATGCCTAATCTAAAGTTATTTACGGATTGGTTTCAGCTGTAATTTTAAGTACTTTGTTCTTATATTATATATTTCAATAAATGAGTTACGTAAATTGTTTAAGTCTAAAACGTGTCTCTATAACGATTATTAAATTATTGCTGCATACATTTTTAGATATTCTTTTCGTGTTTCTTTTTTTTTATTCAGATGTCATTGAAAAATGATTTAAGTATCTATCCCCTCCATTAATAAAAAAAGAAAATAAATATTTTCAATTACTGTTTAAACAATGAGAAGTTGTTGCTCCTGTTTAGTCGCTGCGTGGATCTAAAACCGTCAGTCACACCGAAAGCACCTGCACGAGTCTGATTTCTAAGACGAAAATATCCACATTAATGTCTGTTCAATTAAGTGCCTATTCACATTATCTGATCCAAGTATCTGCTAGATAGATATCCCACACAGAATACGATCGTAGAAAAACATTTCTTTTTTTTATTAAATTTCTAAGATTGGCAAATGAAATTTGGACTCACTAATGAGTGATAAGATAGACAATAATTATTTATTTTATCGTACATAGATCCCCTGCGATTTGGCAATGGTTTAACGGGGTCTTAAGGTGTTGTGCGGTGTTTAACTGATCATAAGTGAAAATTTGCAAGAATTTTTTATCGAAACGATAAAGTGATAATAATTGTTTGATTTTATGAATACCATAAAGTGCGCTACACATAATTTAAATGGTGCAAAAGTTAAACGGATGTTTGATTGTAATTATTTATAACTTTTTGATAAAACTATAAGAATAGAAAAAAAAATGTATAAAGAAGGTGATATGAATGGTGGGAATGGTAGCACCGATAAGGGGGAACTCTTTGAGTACTTTCCATTCAATAAGAGTTGGAGAAAAATAGCTGGAACAACTGATGAGGAACGTGAAGCTAATAGACGGTTACTGGAACAGGAGGATCCTATTCAAAATGGTGAGTTCAAAATTTGACGCTAACATTTTTTGTTCATCTTTGTAGTGTTACTGGTCATAAGTAAGTTCTAGCACTCAAAAAATATATCTTGATGAATTTGTGAACTTTTAAGGGAAGCAATGAATCGTACCTTCACTAAATCTGTTGGGAGGGTGCTTCGAGAGATACAATATCTTAACTATTCGCTTTTTTTTTAAGTGCGGAGTGGGGTAATGGGAGGGTGCACTTAGATCTAAGCGTAGTACTTCGGAAAGCATGTTGCGATTGTGTCCTAGTTGAAATTAAGTTCTCGAAGAAAGCTTGGGATGGTATGGGCTGAGGAAAAGATTATATTAGATGGGGTGATAGACCCTTTATGAACAAATTTCTGTCTGCTGCGGGCGATGGCGGGACATTCACACATGATGTGCTCGGCAGTTTCAGTGTCCTCAAGACATAGTCTGCAAGTGTCAGATTGACTAATGGTGGTATTTAAGAGAGCAATGACCAGTAAGGAAGTCTGTTGTATTATTATTGATCATTGTTAGAATCTCTGTCGATCTTTTACTGGAAAGACCAATAAATCTCTTTGCGTGCCTTAGGCATATTTGTGAGTCCCTTTTCATGTTGTTTTCAACGATCTAGCTCAATTTCTATTTGGTCTTGTAGGAAAGCCGCAAAAGGGTTCCGGACCAATGAATTTGAGTTGGGAGCCAGATCTGGCTAGTAACCAGGAATCCAGGTAAATTTTGACAATCAACTCTTCAAAGGTAGAGATAGTGCTTTCTAGGGCAGCCTTTATCGGCTATGGAGAGTATGCTCAGTCTTATTCCATTAGATTTCTACTGCAACAAAAGGACAGTGATAAGTGTAGTAGAAGCAACTTGGGAGCCTGTTTGTTCCAACTGCAGTTTCAATTTCAGCTTTTTCTTCGATAGAAGCCTTGGATGGTTAGCTTAGATTAGGTATTTGGGTGGCTTATAACAGTAGAGTCAATGGTCACTTACACCAATAACTTGGATCCATGGTGTCCATTACTTTAACCCTGGAAATACTGTAAAAGACACATCTGCTGTGTTAGAACCATCTAGATAGTGATATCATACTCAGGAGGACCTCCTCCAGCTCAACATTACTTAAGTCCTTCAGTTCCGAGAAGAAGTAACTACCAAGAGTCGCCATTCTTCTGAGAGGTCTTCTTTCTTATGCCCTGTATCCCCTGGGTCCTAGGACCTTCACTACACCTACGCGACATCGTGTATGGTTTTTAGCAATATATCTGAGCTCTCCCCAACTTATCCCTAACTGCCGCGCCTCCTTCTCGACTGTTCTGCGCCATGTTCTCCTCGGACTGCCAGGTCTTCTGCCATCCTGAGTTAAAGAGTTCCATTGCATAGCATGGTTCACTATGGAACTGTCACCCTTTCACTGCCACTTCCGTCGTTGGATGGTTGTGCCTATTGATTCCTGACCCGTTCTCTCATAAAGTTGTTCGTTAGAGATACAATTGGGCCAGAAAATCCTTAAAAAATTGCGCAGGCACCTATTAACGAACGTTTGTAGCTTTCTGGTGATAGTAGTGATCACTCTCCACGTGCTGCATCCATTTAACAGCACGGATTCAACATTGGAGCGGAACAGTCTTATTTTGGTGCTCAAACTGATTGCATTGCTTCGCCATATTTTGGACAACATCCCGAATGCGGACTTCGCTTTGGCGATCTTGTTGGCTATATCCAGTTCGGTTCCACCATCGGTCGAGACAATATTCCCAAGATACTGGAAATCCTCTACTCTCTCTATCGGCTGTGCAGCAATGCATAATTGAGTCGATGAGATTGTTCCAACGCTGTTACTTTTAGTTTTTCCCGTATTGATGTTCAGCCCGACGACACCTGCCTCCCTCTCCACATCTGCTGAGGGTAAGGTCAGGATAATAACACAGCAGTTGTCGAACAGATTCAATTTCTTCTTCATCCCTGTAGCTTCTGCAAAAGTTGTTTTGCTATATACTGAGGCGTTCCGCATGTGGCACCTACTTACTTACTTAGGTGGCGCTACAGTCCGGGGTGGACCTGGGTCTCAATCAACAAACCTCTCCAGCCAGCACGGATACGAGTCAGCTGCCTCCAGTTGCACACGCCAAATTGGTTGAGGTCCCCCTCTACTTATTTGCGCCACCTACCGCGAGGTCGTCCTTTACTGCGCCGTCCATCCGGGGTGGATTCGAAAACTTTCTTAGCGGGAACGTTGGGCTCCATCCGCTCATGAGCCAGCTATCTTAGTCGCTGTGTGTGAACTCTTCTGGCTACGTCGATGTCCATATATAGGCCGTATAGTTCGGCATTGTATCTTCTCCTCCACTCACCGTCTATGCAGACGGGACCAAAGATCACTCGAAAAACTTTTCTCTCAAAATAACCAAGGGCATCCTCATCCGGTTTTTTCAAAGCCCATGCCTCTGCGCCATACAGCAGGAAGGACTGGGATGATTAATGTCTTATAAAGAGTTACCTTAGTAGTTCCATCATCGTAGATAGGGCTTTGCTACTCAATTGCCGTTTTAGCCCATAGAAACAACGATTGGCAAGAGTAATTCTCCGTGTGATCTCCCTACTGATGTCATTGGTGGAGCTCACCATAGACCCTAGGTAGACAAAATCCTTTACTACCTCAAAACTATATCTGTCTATTATGGCGTTCTGTCCAAGACGCCGATGTTGGGTGTCCTTTTTTGTAGACAGCATATACCATATTTTGTTTTGCTTTCATTGACGGCTAGACCCATCTTTGCTGCCTCTATCTCACTCGTAAATGCCCCATTGACTGCCCGCTGAGTTCTTCCGGTTATGTCAATGTCATCGGCATAAGCGAGTAGTTGTACAGACTTGTAAAAGATTGTGCCTCGGGTGTTGGCTTGCGAATTTCGTACAATTCTATCAAGCGCTATGCTAAAGAGATCGCATGATAGCGCGTCACCTTGCCTGAGACCTTTCCTGACATCGAACGGTTCGGTGATGTTCTTACCGACTTTGATGGAGCAGCGAGAGTTCTCCATCGTCATTCTGCACAAACGGACGAGCTTGGCAGGGGTGCCAAGACTAGACATGGCTCTGTATAACTCGTCTCTAAACACGCTATCATAGTCAACTTTGAAATCGATGAAGAGGTGGTGCGTATCGATTTTATATTTCTGGGTTTTTTCCAAGATCTGCCGTAGTGTGAATATTTGATCAACGGTGGACTTTCTCGGCCTGAAACCGCATTGATAAGGACCTATCAGGTTGTTAACGATCGGTTTTTAGCGTTCACATAATACGTCAGACAGGATCTTATATGCGATGTTGAGGAGGCTTATACCTCTGTAGTTGTCGCATTTCAGAGGGTCTCCTTTCTTCAGGATCGGGCAAACGTTGCTGATGTTGCATTCATCGGGCGTATTTCGTGCGACCAGCTTTTACAGATGAGCTGGTGTATGCTCCTTACTAGCTCATCTACTCCTGCCTTGAAAAGTTCAGCGGCAAGCCCGTCGGTTTCAGCAGCTTTGTTGGATTTCAGTTTGGATATCGCTTTCCTCACTTCATTCTTATCGGGTTGACGGGAATCTTGACTTTCATCTTCACTGTGAAATGGCTGCTAGATCTATGACATTGTCTTCTTTAAAGTGTTTCTTAAAGAGTACTAATTATTCTAGGAGTACCGGAATGAATTTCGCCAAATCTGCTGATTGTAGAAGATTATTTATAAGAAGTTTGTTTCTGAAGGCAACAGAGTAACTAAATGATGACAATTTGTGCAGAGAGCGCAGCGACGAAGCAGTTCATGAAGACACTCCCCACTTTCTGTGTCACTGCCCGAGCCTCTGTCACCTAAGAAACAGAATTCTAGGAATATACTTTTTCAAAGACATTGAAGAACTGCCTGATGTTTCACTCTCTAATCTTTACAGCTTATCGGGGATATCAGGCTGGCTTAGAGCATTCAATAGGAATCCACAAGTGTAGGAAGGAACAAACTCCAGATCAAGATCACTGGAACAAAACCTCAATGGGAATCACAATGGGTCTACATAGGCCAGAGTGTGATGAAGAAGAATTAACTTCTTTATCAATCCACTAACTTTACCTAACCTAAATGCAACAGAGTGCAAGTAGTGACAAGTGTTTCCCAGCATTAAACTAAGATCAACACATTCCATAGCTGTATGATGTAAAACTGAATTTCAAGAAAAGTCACCGCGTACGCAACAGTAAAGTAAACACCCTCCACTCAAATCAAAATCAGCACTTTTTAATTTAAATTCCATACTAACTGAAATTTATTAGTCACTTTGTTTAACCACTTGTATTTCAGCGTTTAAATATAATTAAATATTTTTAAATATCTGTACATGGTGGGTATATTGTTGACTTTGACTCTAATTTCGTTGGCAAGTATCCCTCGGCTATCTACTTAAGCTGTCGATTGTTTGAAGATCAACTTTCTCCAGTAATAGTCTGTAGATGTGCAAATACTGGTCACTTGAAGTCTTCTCAGTAATTATTACCGACACACGAGTAGTTATGCTTTTTGTTTTTTTGCAAATTTTTTATTTTGTTTTTTGAGCTGACAGTGTTTACTACCCACGACTGATGAAGTCTTAGGCACGTTTACAATCAAAATTATTACTTGAGATTTTACTACTACTTAACTTTTTAATTTGGTAGGCATTGCATTCAATTATACCCTGTAATTGAGTAGTTAATTGTTTTTATACATTGGTTCCTATAAAGGACAAGTATGGTTTTCGTAAAAATGTTCGACCACAAGTACATTACTTTATGCACATTTTTCGCCAATGTCGAGGCGAATTTTATTAAAAACATTGTACGTTCCAAAGTAAAGAGCACTTTTTTAAAAATAGGTATTTTTAGTGAAACGATCTACTGTCAATTACATGCGACGGAAAGGGGGATGTACTGCCAAAATTTCCTGACATTTGGACGAATGGAAGCGGAGTTATTGCGTCTAAAGTGACGGTTTCTTATTTTATTTTTATTGTCTTGATGCGCGGGTAAATATCCTTTATGGATATTTATAGCCCGTGCTACGAGTTACGCCCGACTCTATGCTCCTGCATAGTTATGTGCTAAAAAAAAACCCCTCCGGTTTCTCTGTCCTGTTGTTCTCCTGCGGCACCGCCGCCCAAGGCATTCCTTCGCAGGGACAGGTTTAACATTTCGTCACTTCTTTTTAGCTGCCAGAGCTGGCAGGATCTTCGTTTCTCGTGTTTCTCGTTGCTCGTTCCTCTATACGCAGTTGCTGCTAATTCATTCATCAACTTCGGGGATCAATTTGTATGTTCATCACCCTTTGATTGTGATGTTCTACCTATGTTGCCATTCTGCTTTTATAGCTTCTATAGTTGTTATTCTGTAATCATGCTTCTTTTCCCGAAGTGCCGCGGTCTTCTTCGCGCTTAGATCGATAAGCATTCAGGGGGTAGTGGAAAAACGCTAATGCGCACGGGAAACAGTCCCGCTATGTTTCTAGTAGTGTGAGACTCACTACTCACTAGAAAACCACCTTTAACCCCATCTTTCTACTTGACACCATCCACTCCGGGACCGCTTATCGCATTACTTCAGAGTGGTGTCGTTTTCTTTCCCTCTGAGGACCGGCTTTTTCATATTCATCTCCTGGTGCGGGTTTATACATTCTTTCCGGTAAGGCCTTTATCTGCTGTATGAAATTTGTGAGGGAATGTTGGCGTCTTCCTTTCTTTTTTTGAATCTGAGTACCGTCTCGATGAAGAAAGATATTTTATTCCATGTGTCGGTACTCGAGGTCATCTTGCTCATCTTGCTCATCTTACTCCAGTCTACTCCTTTGCTCTGTCCATATGCTACAGACGAAAAAGGTGTGGAAAGAGTCATCTTCCGCTGAGTCTCCATATTGGCAGGCTGCGCTCTCCCATCTTGTGGAGGTATCGGTTGAAATACCCATGTCCGGTTAGGAATTGAGTGACAAAGAAGTTTACTTCGCCGTGTTCCCGCTCTGTCCAAGCCGTGACGTCTGTAATCAGTCTCGCTGTCCACCTTCCCCTCGTGTCACCGCTCCACCTTCTCTGCAAAGCCTGCTTGGTAAGCTCCTTCGCTTCCACGATTGCCAATTTTGCTCCTACTTCCGCCTTCTTGTCGTGGGCGTACTTCGTCTCTGTCGCTAGGAGGTCGATGGGGGTCAGTCCCGCAACTAAGAGGACGGCTGGGAGCGCTCCTCGCCTTTGTACCTCGGCAATTTGCTTTCTGTACTTCTCCTGTCTAAGTACGTCTGCCCAGATCTCACATCCATACAGAAGAATGGCGTGGGTGATGGACATCGCCTACTCATTGCTGGTCCTCCGATATTTGCCATGAGCTTACTCAGTGATGACGTGATCTTTGCAGCTCGCTCAGATGCGGACTTAATATGTTGCCGAAAGAAAGTTTAGAGTCATAAATACTTTACTGCCGGTTTGGTGATTATCACTTCTGGGCCTACTTGGAACTCAGCAATTGTCGGCATCCGCCTTCTAGTCAGAAGGACTATCTCTGTTTTTTCCGCAGCAGGCGAGTACTTGTCTCATTACCTGATTCAGTTTCAGCTGAGCCTCTTCGATGTCCCTTGCGATAATCACCGCTCCGATGTCATCTGCGTACCCGACTAGGAAGCTGCCTTCGGGCATCTCCATATGAAGGATTCCAGCATAGGAGATATTGCACAGATCAGGTTCAAGAATTGAGCCCTGCGCTGCTCCAGCAGTGATTTCCTTTCTGTGAGTACCCTCCACGGTGCCGTACAGAACTTCACTGTCTTTGAGATAGTCCTTCACAATTTCCAGAAGATATTGCGGTATTCTGACGGTGTTCTCGAGCGCATCTAACATATCTCACCATCTGGCCGAATTGAAGCCATTCCTCACATCCAGAGCTGCCAGCACGACGATTCGCCTTGAGTAGTGATTTCCCGTTTGGACGACGTGGGTATTTGGCGCAACAGATCTTTAAAGTGCCAGGGCCTAGCTCTTGCAACCACTCATGTTGTGTGCGTTATATTTTTCACACGAATGGAAGGGGCCTACAGTTTAGTGCCATATCCGAACGGCGATTTGAGAAGCTTTTTCGTGACAACAATACTCTCGGATGTTTGTCAGACGCTCGCGAGAGGTGGGACCGTGTAAAAACTTTTTGGTATTTTCTGGGATTCGAACTTGGAACCTCATGCGTAGTGATCCAACACACTAACCACTTACGCCACGGCGCCCACTGCTCCTATAATGGAATGGTCTTTTCTGAATCCGTGTTGTCGCTCGAATAGGCCACCTGCTCTTTGGATTGCTGCTGTGAGTCAAGGCTTCAGCATCTTCTCGAGGAGTTTTCCTGCCGTGTCCAGCATGCACAAAGGTCTGTATGCTGATGGGGAATCCGGGTCTCCTTTTCCCATGCTTATGAGCGCCAAGCGTTGTACCTTCCACTTCTTAAAAAGATACCTTCCTTTAGACAGCCATTGCATATACTCGTATTGGGGCCGCATACAAGAGTCTTGACCTACTCACTATCGTAGAAGATTTCTGATTGGCTGCCTTGGTCCCCCAATATTTGGCATTAGTCTCTATAATCATCAAGTAGGCCAACAAGTACAGAAACTTCCCCTACAACATTGTGACTGGTGATGAAACGTGGTGTTTTCAATATGATCCAGAAACCAAGCGCCAAGTTTCCGAGTGGAAGGCGCCAGACGAGCCAACACCCAAAAAATATCGTATGGAGAAGTCAAAAGTGAAGACAATTTTGATTCGCTTTTACGATTCCAAGGGCATTGTCCACAAAGAGTTCGTTCCACCGCACCAAACCGTTAATATATTAATAATTCTATGTTGGTATATTGAAGCGAAATTCGGTCAGAATATCCCGCAGAAGGAGATTGGCGTTTATTGCACGATAATGGGCCATCCATCTCATCGATCGACGCTTAGGGACTCTAGCTCGCTATAGGGGACTCTAGCTCACTTCTCCCTGCCACTGGAGCTGTTTTCGTTCGTAAATCCATCTCCAGGTATTATCGGAAAACCACGCCATATGCCTTCCCTGCAATCGACCGAAAATTCTTTCAGCCCCAGATGTAAAAACATTTTTCTCAGCACACCAATGGTCTTGGATGGTTGCGGGCATAGAGCTGCTGATTGCTTCTACACCTTGCGAAGGTGCTTCCTTAATTGTTGGTGCACTGAGGGATCACTTAGCCTATCGATGTTGAACCTGGGCGTTCGTGGGATCTTCGAACTGCAGCAGTGCGTAGTTGGAGAGTAGCTATTATAAGATGGTGACCTTGTACTATCCCCACATCTGCCTCTCACCTGTTTCGGACGTCCAGGAAACTACTTTAAAAGCGGCGAGTGATTGCAAAATGGTCAATTTGGGTGGACGTTGCTAGCCTGTTTTTGGAATCCCAGCTGTCTTTGTGGCAGGTCTGGTGCTCAAACATGGTGCCACCTTTCACAAGGCGGTTGGCATTGCAGAAATCCACAAACCTTTCGCCATTACCATTGCGGTTGCCTAGTCCATGCTTCCCGATTAAATATATGAACCCTTCGTTGTCGTTGCCTACCTTGGCATTCAAATCCTCCAATACTATGACAATGTCTCCATTTGGGGTTGATTTGAAGACCTGTTGGTGTTGATATTGTAGAATCTCTTCTTCTCGTTCTCAGACGAGCCCTCCGTTGGGGCGTACCACTGTAAAATGGTGACGCGTCGTACTCTCGTCCGGAATCTGAGCGTCATAATCCTACCACCATGAGGCTGCCAGGAAATAAGGCCCATGCGTGCTGTTGTTGTTAGTAGTAGTCCGACTTCATATTCCTGCGATCTTCCGGATGTTCTTCCGGAATAGAATAGTACAGTGTTACGCGTTGGGCACTGGTACGCGCCCGCTTCTAACCATCTCATTTCACTTACCCCCAAAATGTCGGGTCTATATCGCATGAATTCTTTTTCCAATTTAATGAATCGGCATTGTAAGGTCCTTCGCTTCCGGAGTCGAGGAGCGTCTTTAAATTCCAGAAACTGCGCTACTGGCCAAAGCCAAGTCTTAAGCAGTCAGTAGTGTTCCGATCAATCGCAATGCAGATCCCCAACACTCACCACATGGTTCACATGGACTTTTTTTTAATTTCGTTTGACACTTTTTTTTTATGTCTGGGGTCTTAAACGCTTCTTGCTATTTTACTGTCTGCAATAAATTATCTTGAAAGTATCTGAGTATAATAAAAGTTTCTATTTTTCTTAACACAGATGTCAATTTCACGGCAATTTCCATTAAAATTATTCGGTGGGCTGGTGACATGCTTGGTGCTTATGTGTTTATGTTTCAACAGTGAGGCAGGTACACTAGCAACCGGTTGTTGTACGCCACTTTACATCGGCGCTAATTGTGAAATAAATGTTATTCTTTTTATTGTTAGCAATTTTTTTTTGGTGGTGGAAAATTTTAAAACTATGAGTCACCATTGCAAAAAAAAAAAAATAAACAAAAGGAAAAATATACCCGGCCGGCCGGCACACAGAGATTCCTCGTGCCTCTAACCATTCAATCATTCATTATAAATGATGCTAACTGATATTAATTACCTTGCTCAATACATTATAATAAAAACATTAATTAAGGTTAATATAACTGGTAAAATTCTTTAAAAATTCAAGCGTTCAAAAACATACACACAAAATAACTTTTAATATAAGATGTTATTTTGTTTAGATTTGCTTAAAGTGGGCGTAGTCATATATATATCTTGTACGGCCGACTTATATAGAAACTCAAAGCTTACATATCTTCTATACATACATACATTTTCAATGGTCCGCTAATCCTTCATGAGGGTCGCGGGTGTAGGATACTCAATTGGACTCTACATCCTCTTTGATCCTTCGCCATAGACTCCAACTTATCAGGAGGAATCCCTAGACGGCTCCAGGAGAGTTGTCGGACTAGCTGATGGCAGGGTAATCATAGCACGTCTTGGAAGCCGGTCTGGGGCATACGCACTATGTGACCAAGCCATCGAAGAATAGATCGTTCCATTCGGAGAAGTAACTGCTCAACATTGAGCGCCTCGCGTACTCTGGTGTTGCCCACTCGATCACTACGAGTTATTCTAGCAACTCCGCGAAGGAACCTCATTTCGGCAGCTTGTATCCGCGATATTATTCCTTCGGTAACTATCCAAATTTCATGACAAAAGGTGAGTGTTGGAACATACGCCGAGTTAAAAACCGATAATTGAACACTAAGTTCGGCCTTCCTTATAACAGATTGATCACACCTCAACATTGCTCTTTCCATCGCTCGTGAATAAGCCCTCGAGGTACTTAAACTAATCCACCTCCTCCAGTGGGACTCCACTAACATGCAGAGTGTACTGAAACGACCACTACTTCCGATTTGTTCACGTTAACCTTCATTCCAGCATCATCACAAACGGCTACAAACCTTTCGAGTGCGCGCTGAAGTGCGGTTTGAGAGGATCCAAGGATGACCAAAAAATCCGCAAAGAGCAAATGACTAATCCTTAAGTCTCCCACTTTAAAACATTCTCCGCTACGGCTGCGTTGCAATATCCAGTCCATATATACAATGAAGAGGAGAAATGACAAGACGCACCCTTGGCGGATTCCAACGCCGACAGTGAAAGAGACTGATTTAAAGCCGACCGTTTTTCCGAACACAGCATCTACAGTTTGTATATAAAGACAGAATCGCCCTTAACAGGGAACCATCAAACCCATAGTCCTGCAGAACACTCCAGACTTTGCCTCGAGGAACCCTATCATATGTTTTTTTTCCAAATCCACAAAACAAGTGTAGACAGGTTTAGCATACTCCCAGGTCTTCTCAAGAATCATTCTGAGGGTGAATAACTGCGCGGTTGTGTTTTTACCCGGACGAAAACCGAATTGCTCATTCCCCAAACTACCCTCAACCACAGCTCTGGAACGCGTTTCTAACACCTTATCCTGTTTGGGATTGAGCAATTCTGAAAAGTGCTCGCTCCATCTGTGTAAGATGTCCTCCTCATTGGAAAGAAGTGTACCGTCTTTTTTTTTTTTTGCCGAGGGGGTAGTGGAAAAACGCCAATGCGCACGGGAAACCGTCCCGCTCTGTTTCTAGCAGTGTGAGAATCACCACTCGCTAAAAAACCACCTTTAACCCCTTCTTTCTACTTGACACCATCCACTCCGGAACCGCTTATCGCATTACTTCAGAGTGGTGTCGTTTTCTTTCCCCTCTGGGGACTGGCTTTTTCATATTCGACTCCTGGTGCGGGTTCACACTTTCTCGCCGGTAAGGGCTTTATGTAATTTGCGAGGGAATATTGGCGTCTTCCTCTCTTTTTTTGAATCTGAGTACCGTCTCGATGAAGGAAGATATTCTATTCCACGTGTCGGTACTCGACGTCATCTTGCTTATAGCATTTTCCGGGGAAAAATAGCCTATTTCCGGCTCCATTCTACTCCTCTGCTCTGTCCATCTGCTACAGGCGAAAAAGGTGGGGAAAGCATCGTCTTCCGCTGAGTCTCCATATTGGCAGGCTGCGCTCTCTGCTTTACCCATCTTGTGGAGGTATCGGTTGAAATACCCATGTCCGGTTAGGAATTGAGTGACAAAGAAGTTCACTTCGCCGTGTTCCCGCTCTGTCCAATCCCTGACGTCTGTAATCAGTCTCGCTGTCAAACTCCCCTCGTTTCAGCGCTCCACCTTCTTTGCCAAGCCTGCGTGCTAAGCTCCTTTGTTTCCGCGACTGCCAGTTCAGCTCCTACTGCCTTGTTGTCGTGGGCGTACTTCCTCTCTGTCGCTAGGAAGTCGATGGGGGTCAGTCCCGTAACTACAAGGACGTCTGGTTCCGACACTGTGTGATAGGAGCTTGCAATTCGGAGGGCTCCTCGCCTTTGTACTGCGGCAATTCGTTTTTGTACTTCTCCTGTCTAAGTGCGTCTGCCCAGATCTCACACCCATACAGAAGAATGGCGTGGGTGGTGGACATGAGAAGTCGTCGCCTACTCATTGTTGGTCCTCCGATATTTGCCATGAGCTTACTCAGTGATGACGTGACCTTTGCAGCTCGCTCAAATGCGGACTTAATCTGTTGCCAGAAAGAGAGTTTAGAGTCCAGAGCGATTCCTAGACACTTTACTGCTGGTTTGCTGATTATCACTTCTGGGTCTACTCGGAAGTTAGCAATTGTCGGGATCCGTTTTCTAGTCAGAAGGACTATCTCTGTTTTTTCCGCGGCGAGACTATGGCCATGGGCTTCCATACAGGTGAGTACTCGTCTCATTACCTGATTCAGTTTCAGCTGAGCCTCTTCGATGTCCCTTGCGGTAATCACCGCACCGATATCATCTGCGTACCGGACTAAGAAGGTATCGTCGGGCATTTCCATGCGAAGGATTCCATCATATGAGATATTCCACAGATCAGGTCCAAGGATTCAGCCCTGTCCTGCTCCAGCAGTGATTTCCTTTCTGTGAGTACCCTCCACGATGCCGTACAGAAGTTCACTGTCTTTGAGATAGTCCTTCACAATTTCCAGAAGATATTGCGGTATCCTGAAGGTGTTCTCGAGCGCATCTAACACATCTCCCCATCTGGCCGAATTAAAGGCATTCCTCATATCCAGAGCTGCCAGCACGATGAGTAGTGCCAGGGGCCTTATTGTTCTGAAACGATTTAGGTGCTAGAATCAGCTCTTCTTCGCTGAACAATGGGATGTCTTGTTGTTGAGCAGGAGAGATCTCCATTAGTCTAATAGGGTGAGCCGGGAAGAGTGTGTCCACTATGTTCTTCATTAGCTCCGCGGTCATCGTGGGGCAGGACGCCTGCGCTCCTAATTTTTTCATGACAACCCTATAGTCGAGTCCCCAGGGGTCGCTGTTGATCTCCCGGCGAAGTTCCTCCCACTTTTGTTTCTTGCTCGAATTGATGGCCCTCTTGAGCTCGGATCTTGCGGTTTTGTATTCCGCGAGTGTGCCTTCCGTGATTTCAGCGTGTCTTCGCCTTCCCCTGGTTACCTTGCGTCTGTGGTGTAGGCATCTCCTCCTAAGTTCAGCGATCTTCTCCATCCACCAGTACACTGGCTTTCGCCCTCCAATTGAGTTTCTAACTCGAGGCATCGACACCTCGCATACGCGGTGTAAGAGTTGCATCGTCGCTTGAGCTTTTATTTCAGCTGTCCCTGTCATTTCTAGAATGGCTTCTTTTCCTTCCTCTAGCGTGGTCGTGAGAACCTCTTCATTTAACCGGCTTACTTTCTACCTCGGTGCTCGCCTTTGGTTTCCGTTAGAGACCGGTGTACTGCTCGATGGCTCTCCAGTTTTCCACCTTTGCTAGTAGCTCTTCTGGCGCGAGAGTAACATTCGGTATTGTTTCGGTATATCCGGGATGCCTGAAGGCCCCGTTTTATTTTCAGCCTCACTTTGTTTATAGTCAATATAGTCAACGTATTCGAGGCAATGCTTTCCTCCACCAATAACATTGCTCATAACGATTAATAACAATAGAAGCGATAGCATGCAGCCTTGTGGCACTCCACTTTGGACTTTAAAGTTCACCGTGCAGCATTTCAACTTTAGTTACTACGTAGCTGTACACGTTACATTCATCATATTCATTCCTAGTCTTTAAAAAATGTTTTATGTTTTAAATGGCGAACACCACAGATGGATCAGTAAAAATGCGGGGAAGTGGGAGGGTTGTGATCCCTTATTTTCGGATCATAACCTCGCTGATAAAAGGAAGAAGAAGAATGAGTTTTAAATGGTTTCTTAGGTCTTAATGTTTCTACGTAAGTAGATCTCTTACATTTCCATATTCAAAGTATGTCTTCCATAAGTTTTACGTAAGTATGTCTATAATTGAGAAGGTCTGTAGCCACTATTTCTCTAATACGTATCAAAACACTAACTTATTAAATGTAAATAACTTATAAAAAATAGAAATACAATCTCAAATCGAAAACAAGCGTTAAACAGTAATGACTACGTTAATTAACATGAATTTAACACGCGCTATCTTTAAAAGTTGAATTTACCTCAGTGATCTACATTTATCCTTACAGAAACGATCGTTCTGGAAATTACTTACTTCTTAAAGCATTTGTTGTAAATATTTACATTTACGAAAGAAATACGAGTAAAGTTCGGATTAGTTGTACTCCATAGTAGGTCTATGCTTTGGAATAGCTCTTAGGAACCTTAAATTTGCCTCGGATCAAATAAAGATCCGATTTTGCCTCATTTGATGGGTTTTGGATTATGTTTATCGAATTTTTAGCAATTTGAGTGGAGCTTACAAAATGTTCGTGGATTATGCTAAGTGCGTCGTATTTACTACTTTCGCTTTCAACTTGCGAAGAATTCTGCTGCATCTTCGTCACGAAAGTCGCGCTTATTGTGGTAAGTTGTTGAAAAAGTATATTGTTACGTTAGAGTTGCCCATCACAGTTAGAAAAGAAATACATTTTGTGAATATGTTAAATGCCAGAATATTACAATCCTAAATAATTGAAGCCAAAGTTAGTATGTTTGTAATTGACTTAACTAGTGACGCAGAAACTGTGTGGTGTAATGACCCTTGAGTCTAACTCCAGCCTATGGCTCACAGGACTCTGATTCTATTATGGCCAGGTCGTCGGTCTTCTCATTTCTCATAACATTCAGATTATTTGTTCACTTTGTTCATAACCTAAAACTTTGAGCAGTCTGACTATTTTAGACCTTCATTTTGAAGCAGTTCCATCATTTTGAACGAGGTCATGAATACCTAACATTTCGACTTCAAATACATTGCACAAGTTCGGTAGTGTTGTGGACGTACATAGATACATATGACAATATTTTCTGAAGAGATAGTTGCTACAATCTCGTTGCTCATCTTTGACCCTCACATCTGAATTACTTCCTAAGCATTTCACGAATGTGATAGGTTAGGTAGATGTGCCTTGTGCCTTGTGACAAAAGAGTCACTTAGATCAACAGTTTGGGTCCATTGTGCAATTTATTTAACCCTGGAAGCACTGTAGAGATGTTCTGCTGTTAGAAACACCCAGATAGTGAAACGAATGTCAGGAGGTCCATCAGCTCAACATTATCTAAGTCCTCCACCTCCGAAAAGAAGTAAGTACCAAGAATTCTCATTCTTCTGACAGATAGGGCAGGACAATCACACAGCATATGACGAACAGATTCAATTTCTTCTTCGTCCCTGCAACTTTTACAATAGTCGCTGTGCAGTACCCCGCGTCGTTCCACGTGAATGCCAATGGTACAGTGACTGGTAATTATATCGGAAATGACCCGTGCGTTAGGACGACTAAGTTTTATCAGAGTGGTTGATCCCCTTTTGCTTAAGGCCGGCCGCTGCGCATGTGTCCAGATGAACCCCGCGTCTGTTTGCTGAACCAGTCGGTGATTTCATCTTCTATTTTCTTCCTTAAGGAACTAATTGGAATCATTACAAAAGGGAGAGCCTGTGAAACATACAGCGCCGACCGCTTCCTAGCAAGCTCATTAGCCCTTTTGTTTCCTTTTATATTCATATTCCCTGGTACCCAGCAGATGGTCACCGCATTGGATCTAGAAATCTCGTTTGAAAGTGATTTGCAGATCCTCACAAGCCTCGATCTAATTACAGCAGAGCTCAGAACTCCCTGGCTATCTATATGCATAGACAGTGATCGTTTCACTAACAATACTACTCTCTCGCATAATTTCAGCAGCCTGTATAATGGTCGTGACTTCGACTTGAAAGACGCTGCAGTCGTTGCTTATTCTAAAGGAGTGGTTTGCTCCTAAGGTTTCACAATAAACTCCGACTCCCGTGCCAACGTCCATTTAGAACCATCGGAATAGAATGCCAGTTCCTTTTTCTTCATGGTTCTTCGGCATTTCCAGTACATTCTGTCAGGAATTCTTGTAGCAAATCTCCTGCCAAATGATAGCATCGACTTCATGTGATCAGTTTCCGTCGATCCTCTGGCAGTCCCCATCGGGACAAAATGGTGGTATGACTGTACGGGCTCGGTGACCACAACTGGCCTTCACTCAGTCTTACAGTCTTGCTTTGGCCAGCAGCCTGCTACAATATATATATCATATCAGATATCAAGCGGAATGAAACTAAGCATACCATTGTCGCTGTTGGTGTTGTTCTCATTGATCTCATGACTCCGATGCCCTCTCGATTTTGGTGAAGTTTGAAAGCTATTCAAGTACCATCTACCATACTAGTGAACCATATCTATAAATATACATATATATATATATACCATAAGTCTTACAACCGCGCTCCGTGTATATCCAGTACACCACAGCTGGTTTGAAGCCCCCTTTTTGCAGGAGTAGAAAACTACGCTTGCTTTTTTGACGCGTTCGGCAATATTTTCCTTCCAGTTTAGTTTGCAATCTAGAATTACGGCCAGATATCGAGCTGAAGTTCAGATACTAAAGTTCAATACCACCAATATTTTGGGGTTTGAAGGTAGGGATGAATATCTTCTTAGTGAAAGCAACTACCTCCGTTTTTGAGGGGTTCACTCCAACCCCATTGCTGCTGACCCAGTTATCCACTAGCTGTAGTTGCGAAATTGAGCCTTTCACTTAGGACCAGAGGAAATTTCCCGAAACCAGGATAACCACATCGTCAGCATAGGTCATCGCGTTGAAGCCGCTTTCCTTCAGTATTACCAAAATCTCATTCACTACAAGAAGCCGTACTAGAGGAAACAGAACTCCGCCT